>OU342674.1:21089243-22339243 GCA_910589285.2 Mythimna ferrago | reverse complement strand
ATTACCATTAATTCATGCGTTTATTTTGATCCCGATAGTAGTAAATACGAAATTAATGTAAATAAATTGACAATAACTCATTAATGTATTCATATATGGTGTCTATAGGTGGCTTATTAATGGAGGTACTACAATATTATTTTTCTTTGTTTCTAGTATTATTTAGCCATAGTTGGAACTGTCGTGGTAGTGCCATTTCTGATTGCTCCGGAGTTATGCCTGGAAGTACTCGACCCTCATCGCTACTACTTAATTTCTGCAACGTTGTTTTATAATGGTAAGTTAACTATATTAGTCTTTACCTTTTTACAACAAATAGTTCCAAAGGAAATCATTCAAGTCTCGAACATTTTGTACCCAAAAATGAAAGTGCCGGGCCAGAAAAAAATAATACTAGGTTCTTAAGCGAAATAATGTCCTGAAGATTTTTTACTACAAAAAGAATCGTCTACAATTAACCCCCAGGCTGCTATTTGACTTTGAAATTACAAAAATTAATTAAAGTATTTTCTAAAATGAAATCTAATTAATAAATGCCTATTACATTATTTACATTATTTAATATACTAAATTTATCATAAGGTTAAGGTTTCATCCATTAAACAAACCGGTGAAGGTCGTTCTTAACCGTATCCTGTACTATACCAACAATGATCATTATGTTAGTATGGCCTAACGTGCAAGTCTATTATTCTACCTAGGTATAGCAGAAGGTAGGGATGTCAGAAATGCAATAAAGTATCGATATATATCGATATCGATATATCGGTACGATACGAAAAAAAATGGTCTTATTTACTTCAGTCGTCTTTGGTAGGTATATTACTAGATAAGTACTAATCAATAGACGTCATTTTTAATCACCAGTCTCGCTTGTGCTGCGTTCCGATGCGGACGTGTTATTTGAGTTTTATTCATACCGGTTAGCGCAGCGCAAGCTGTCGCTAGTAAGTACTCGTCATGACTGAAAATCTTGTGGCGAACGAGCTGTTGGCGTTCCTGCAGCAGAAACTGGATGTTATGGACGAGGTGTCTGCAGTCCAGATCTGCGCAACGAACTTCAGCGAGGAAGACATAGCTGCTGCGAAGCTGTTGCTGTTCAGCGTGCTGAATAAGCGCGACCAGATGCCATCCCGCCGGCGTGACGGGACTAAGAAAAGCCTGCAGGATATTATCACGCTGTTCAAGGAGACCGACCCTGACGACGTGCCGACTTTTGTGGCCAAAGAGTTGCACAAGCTCCCTCCAGTCACCTTCGACCACGTCGATGTAACAAGCCTTTTGAAAGACATTGTCTTTTTGAGGGCCAGTCTCACGGATGTGCTAGCCAAGTTGGATGCGTCTCAGAAAACCGTCGCCGATTTGCGCAAGGAATTCGATGAATTTCGCAATAAAGCGGCGGCAACTAGGTCATCAGTCGATGCATCTAACGTAAACATGCGTCATGGAGCCGGCCTCGATAAATTGTCGCCGAACTTCGCGTCAGCAGTTTCGTCGCCGGCGCATACGTCGATTGCTGAGGTTGCAGAGTGCCCTGCTCGTGCGCCGAGCAACTCCGTTTCGGTCACCGCGGCTCCTCCAAGCAGCGCCGCACGAGCCCTTCGCCCCGTCCCGCTGCCTGTTCCTGCAGCCCGAGCGAATCCAATTCGTAAGGATTTCACTGGCATCACCGCGAGCGCCCCTAGCGCCCCTAATCTGAAACCTGAGCTGAACAAAGCAATGAACAAGGTTGAAAATGACGATGGTTTCGTTACGGTGCAAAGGAGGAAGCATCGAACGCAAACCAACAAGAACCGCTGCGGCATAGCACCTGCAACTCCTAGCGTGGGCCTGCGTGCCGCCCAGCCGAACACTCCCGTGTACATCTCTCGCCTGCATCACACGACAAAGGTGGAGGACATCGTAGAGTACGTGCGCCAAAAGACGAAGTTCGCACTGAGGGTACAGCTGCTGGAGTCGCACCGTAACGTCAATTTCAAGGCGTTCGTGGTGCGAGTCCCAAACACTTTCTTGCCTCTCATGCTGAAGGAAGACTTTTGGCCGCAGGGCGTGGTGTTCCGTCGCTTCCGCGGACAGGTGCCACAGAACAGCACGAAGTGAACTTAGTGCAATGTGAAGTGTTACTAACATAATCCTAAGTCTTATTTACTAACAACAAGTTGTATTTACTCTATATATATGTTAGTCTGTAAGGTATATATCTATGGGCCAAGATGCCTGATAATAAATGATTTATTATTATTATCTCCTTTATTAATTAAACCACAACAACGATTAAAAATATTAATTATTTATTAACTGAACCAATGTTTATTCTGATACAGACATAAGAAAAACTCTTTGTTTTATGTGCTCGGCTGTAAGCTTAGTTCTGCTATTGGGTACTGCGAGACAGCCAGCAGCCGTTGCAGCCAGCTTGAAAAACCAACACAAGTACCAAATTAAAAATCAGTTAAGCAGCAAATTGAGTCGACCAAATAAAACAGGCTTAATCTGCATGGTTCTCATATGATTTGACCATTACATGTTTTGCTGTATGGACTTTAAAAGAGACTTTGACCCCTGAGTTTGTTTCGGTGTTTCTTCTCAGGGTAATTAGCTAGGCAACACTGGCCTCATCTAGTTTTAATTGACGAAAAAAAAAATTGATGTGTAAAAGTGTTTTAGAAAAAAAGTAAAAGATCATTTATCATTTAAACAAAAAAAAAACGTTTTTGATACAATTTCGATCTTGGACATTTGATATCGATATATCGTTATAAAATATATCGCCCAAAAATATCGATGTATCGAATTGAAGATATCGATACATCGATGTATCGATATTTGTTCTACAAGCCTAGCAGGAGGGTAATCGTAAACGTTTAGCCATTTAAAAAAATCCAATAGACGTTATTTCCCGTAACATTCTAGTATATATATTTTTAATTAACGGCACTTACACTTTAACCTTTCAATCGTGGAAATTACAGACACAATAGAAAGACAATAGGTGCGCGAACAACGTGGGGTTTAATGAATTAAACTCAAATAGCAGCTAGGGGGTTAATCCTAGACGTTCCTTGTAATAGTAAAAAATCTTCAAGACATTATTTCCGATAAGAATCTTGTATATTTTTATTCTAGCTGTATAGTTTTATTCTGGCTGTATATTTTTATTTTGGTTGTATACTTTCATTTTTGGGTACGAAATGAAGGATGTCCTTTGACCAGCTGTGGCAAAAAAATAAACAAGATACTCATCATAGGCCTTTGTCCCGCTCAATATAAGTCATACTGCAGTATCTTGTTCTACATTTATTTATTACTAGCTGCACCCGCGCGGCTTCGCTCCCGCTCTTCCCTACTTCAGCCTACTATACCCTACTCTACCCTACTATACCCTACTCTACCCTACTCTACCCTACTCTACCCTACTCTACCCTACTCTACCCTACTCTACCTTACCCTACTCTACCCTACTCTACCCTACTCTACCCTACTCTACCCTACTCTACCCTACTCTACCCTACCCTACTCTACTCTACCCTACTCTACCCTCCTCTACCTTACTCTACCCTACTCTACCCTACTCTACCCTAATCTACCCTACTCTACCCTACTCTACCCTACTCTACCCTACCCTACTCTACTCTACCCTACTCTACCCTCCTCTACCTTACTCTACCCTACACTACCCTACACTACCCTACTCTACCCTACACTACCCTAATTTTTTTTTTTTTTTCCATAAGTACCTTCTCCTCATAATAACGAACACAACAAAAAAAAATTAGCGAAATCGGTCCAGGCGTTGTTGAGTTATGCGCTTACCAACACATTTTGCGATTCATTTTTATATTATAGATTTATTCATTCAAACTTAATGCTAGAGTCTGTGCGGGATTTGAGGGCGCTGCTGTAGGTAAATATCGTTTTTGTTATGTAAGCAACATTGTGACGTCATTATAGTGCGACTGTTAAATCTTGATATTTTGAAACTATGTTAGACTAGCTTATTATTATTATTTAGGAGATAAGAGGCTATGCATCACCCATAGTGTAGGGGATGTAGTCAATAAATAATAAAAATAGACTAGCTTCTTCCAGCGGCTTCACCCTATAATAAAAATTATCCTATAGGCTGAATTTGCTCACCTAATGAAACTGCAAAGTTATAGCTTATGTGCTATATTATTGCAATGTTTATGATTAAGTTCATCTGTCTAGTAGTTTTTGCGCGACACATCCATACATACGAGTACCTCCATCCATCTTCACAAACTTTCGCATTTATAATATTAGTAGCCTATTTATTGAACTTGCTCACGTGATGAAACTTAGCAAAAATATAGGTTATAAGCTATATTATTGCAACGTTTATCATTAAATTCATTCGTTTATAAGTTTTTGCGTAATGCCGTTAATTGTGGCGACACCTGGGGAGGCCTATGTCGAACAGTGGACGTCTTTCGATTGTAATGATGATGAACATTTAAATGCAAACACGAACCGGTAAAGGAAAATAGCGTGAAGAAACTGCTGTACTGCCTATCTAGGTAGGTACCACCAACGATCACTTACCCAGTTCCAACGAAAATGGTTCTATCACTTTGACTGGGATCGGTCTATTATCACTGACTAGAATATTGTAGCTAGCAGCAAGTTTATGTTTACGCTAGTTCAATTTAAAGGTAAAAATGGGACACACTACCACTTTCTCGTTGTCTTCCTCAGTACATATTTCCCTTTTGCTAATCAATGAAACGTACACTTCAGAATTTGTAATGTTGCTTCGTAAAAAATCTATTTAGCCTGTAAGGGACCATCTCGCATATAAGATCCTTGTGATCACTTGGTTGTTCGTCTGTTTATCTGTTAAGACCCTTTAACTCGAGAACGCTTGGAGGTATCGAGTTAAAATTAAAACCATACACTCAAGTCTGCGGTCTTTTGAAGTTGTGAAAAAATCAGACTTCTGAATTAACGAAAAAAAAATATACGGCCGTTTATGTCGCAAAAAAAATATATTTCGATACTCAAGGGAATATCAAAGTTCATAGGGTGAATCTCGTTGACCTAGAATCCTGAAATTTGGCATAAATCAAGGTCTCATAGAGCAAGTACAGGGAAAATCTGATTTATAGACCCGCCACAAAAAAAAAAATTGTTTGCAATTCGGAAAAATCTTCGTAACTCAATTCGGGAATTGATTTCATAGGTAAATTTGTACAGAATCTTCAGTGCGCGAGTCCGACTCGCACTTGCCCTTTTTTATTTTAGTTACTGTATCCTTACTCAAGCCTGAAAAGAAATATTCTAAGTTAGTCGAAATGCATTATAAATTTAAAGTATCAATACTCTTTAAACTAGCCATCGAAAATATTGACCAAAACAAAATAAACAGATATCGTCATGTTTAAATAATTTCCGTTTAATTTATATATATTTGGAGATAACCTAGGACAGGAGTTCACCTAGAAAGTCTAAAAACATTAAAATAAAAGTGTTACGTACCAAAAACTAAGCATATCAATATTTCCCAAGTTTGTGACTTTGTTTTGATCAATAATGCCATTTGTTATCTTTGGTAAAACTGTAATATATTAAATATTATTTCCCTTGCAGCTCAGTGAAATTTTTTATCACATTTCTGAAGATTTCAATTAAAAATCACAATAAAATAACATAATAAACAAACCCTCTGTCAACATGATATGACGTTTGGCATTTGATGGATGGCTGGGTTGGGTTGCTACTTAAAATCTTTAATGTTAATGTTTAATGTTTAATGTTGTTTTCACTTTATGCCACGACGGTTCTTTTATCGCACAGACAATACTAAACGGTACACAGAATTAATGCCTGAGGCATTCTCTGTTAGTCAACCAAGGGTGGTGAAGAGGAACCATGGCAGGTGCATAATTTTTAGCATATTAAAAAGAAATGATTATTTAGAAAACAAGGGTTCAAATATGAAATAAAATTAACATATACATTTATGTCGGTGAAGTCAATAGTACGGGAGCTTGAGAACGAATGAACAAGTGACAGCTAAGAGACACATATCACTTTGAAAGAATCCGGGCAGACGTTTGCACGAGACAAATCTACAGAGCGTTTCAATCATAATAATGATGATGCGGATGATAGGGTTGTCACAGTAAGTAGCCAGTGCAACGAAAGATTGAGGAGCGCACTGGAGAATGCGTTGTGCGAGTACATGTCGACTCTGACTGAGCTTAGGCCTCGTTTGCCACGGTTACCCATGCACAAAAAAAAATAGGGCGCTGGTGTGTGCTTTGGACTCGTTGCTCAAAAATATCTTTGAGAATAGCGAGAACCTTGTTGATACTCACTCAATTTTGTAATGTGGGGCTGTTGCGGCATGTTGTTTAGTCAACATCGAGTTTCCAAATATAGGCAATGCAGGATTGAGAGGCGTAACGATGAGGAGAGGGTACTCATTGGCAAACTACACTGCTTCAGGGAGGGTAATCACGACCACGAGTGATGCGCTTTGTGAGGCGGGCGTTTTTGGGGACTGGTATTAGTCCTCAAGAATACATGTCTCGTGTCAAGAAGTCGAAGTTATACAAAATAGATATAACTGTAGCGACATCTATGGCGCAACATAAGAACTACGAAGAAAGTACGAAACACTGCATCGCGCAATCAAAGTTCTCCGCGCGATTTGAACATATACGACAGCCCGAAATCATCTATCGGGCAGTAGCCCACCAGACTATAACACCTGTCTGGTCGGAGGATCCTCCCTTTTCAACGGAGGTTTGCGGGACTTTACTCTCTGTTCCGCATACCTCCAAACTGGTGACCCCGACGTAATATTCGAGACCTCGCCGCCTACCGCCTGCGCCCGCGCATCGTACTAACCGAGACTCGAATATTAATCGTGACGCGAACTTATATTGTTGTTGTGGACTGTTGTTTTGTGCTGTATATTGTGTTTCTCTTCTGTCTGTTCTCCTTCTGTGTTTCTTGTGTACCCGTTGTGTATGAACAGTGCGAGTAAACCGTGAGTACTTTCTAAGTGAATTTTATTTCCACGCACCCGCACTCACCGCTACACACGTAAACTCTTACCAAATAACTTTACGAGCTTCCTTGAGTCATGTATGAGGCAATGGAAGACGGTCCTTCACTATCCAGGATATCGACCGATCCAGGTTAATGATGAGCCATTTTTGTGACATTTGACCCCGAAAAATTTTTTTTCCAGGTGTCGGATTGATGAGGACTTTTTAAATTTCATTTATGATGGTATTTTGAACAGTCCTACCAATTTTCAGCTGGGTGCGAATTATTGTAACCTAACCCTTATTATTTGGTCTAATTTGACTGGACTATTTCCTCGACCGAAAGTTGTAAAGTATTCGGATATGTCAGAAGCATTAGGTATTAACAATGCTGACATGAAGCAATCGCTGAAGGAGCGCTTCTTTGGCCGCCTGAAGAAGGTATTAAATAGCCTTCAGTCGGGCTGAAATAAGGTGCGCGCCTTCAACGGTTGGGTCATGCCGGCTTTAATGTACTCTTCTGGCTTACTCAAATGGACTCAGACCGAACTTGTTGCCCTGGATAGGCGAGTCCGTACATTGCTGACAGCAAATCGGATGCATCACCCACGATCATCGGTGATGAGACGAGAAGTATGGAGGTCGAGGCTTTTTAAACGCAAAGACAACCGCGAGGTGTGCAGCCTCAGAGAATATTTTCTTAAAACCGATATGGGTATGCACCGAGATGTGGTCACAGTGGACAAGGAACTCACCCCATTATCCATGGCTAAAAAGGACTGGCATAAAACCGTAGTACTGACTACTGATAACCGCAAGGAAATATGGAAAGGCAAAGAGCTTCCTGGACGCTTTTTCCGGGCTCTTCACGAGCCTGATGTAGATTTCTTGGCGTCCGTGGCCTGGTTACGTTTTAGTGACCTCTTTGGGAAAACTGAAGGTTTTGTCTGTGCGATTATGGATGACGTTTTCTTAACGAACAACTAATGGAGATTATAATGAAGGACGGGATGGTTGACGTGTGTCGGGCATGCCACCGTCCGGGTGAGTCTATCAGACATATTATCTCTGGTTGTTCTCGTTTGGCTAACGGTGAGTATTTGCACAGACATAACCAAGTAGCCAGGATTATTCACCAGTAACTTGCAAAATCCACTAAGTACAACTTAGTGGATTTTGAGGTACCGTATTACAAGTATGTGCCCGACCCAGTTCTCGAAAATGACCATGTCACTTTGTACTGGGATCGGTCTATCATTACTGACCGGACTATTGTAACCAATAAACCGAATATAGTGGTGATAGACCGATTAGCGAGCCGTGCAATGATAGTCGATATCACCATCCCGCATGACGAGAATCTCGTGAAAGCTGAGAAAGAGAAACAAATCAAATATCTCGACTTAGCACACGAGGTTCTCGATATGTGGAATGTGGACTCGGCTGTCATTGTGCCGATTATCGTGACCGCCAATGGACTTGTTGCCAAAAGCTTCGACGACCATCTGTCGAAGCTGTCGTTACGCGGTTGGATCAAGGGCCAGATACAAAAGGCAGTACTCCTCGATACGGCTCGCATTGTGAGGAAGTTCCTGTCTCTGGAGCCTTAACCACCGGTAGCTTGGACCCTGCTCCAGACATCGGTGGACTACTATTTTTATACAAGGTGTCGTTTTGAAGCTGCAAAATATTTCAGGAGGTAATTATGTTAGTGATTCTCGACCCGAATCAATAATAAAATAAGTAGGTAATTTTTTTTTTTTTTAACCGCGCTTTTTTTCACACACACAAACACGGAACAATAAAGGGCGTTTTCACACACACTAACTCGCAACGATAGTTTCATAAATAATGTATCATCCAATCATCATCCCGCACGCCACACCCTAGCCACGCCCCCGCGGCCATCGATCAATCGATTTAGTTTAGTGTAATTAAAAAATTAAATAACAAGTATTACTGATTATTGACCAGGTAACGTTTTTTTATATGATTATTTATGAGTTTTATTACAACCTCCTGAAATATTGTGCAGTTTTAAAACTGCACCTTGTATTTTTAAATGTTTCTCTTTAAATATAATTTGTTAAAATAAATATTAAAAAATATCAAAAATATGTATACATAAGAAAAATAAAGGAGATAATAATAATAAAGTTGTATAAAGTTGATGCAACACTACGCACCTTCCTGATGTCATGTATGAGTTAATGGAGAACAGTCCTTCGCTGTCCAGGATGTCGAACTATCCAGAGGAACAGCGAACCGGTAATGATCGAGCGAGGTATATACCTGGGTGACAGTTTGAGTCCGCTTTGGTTCTGCCTAGCCTTGAATCCTTTGTGCACGCTGCTGGAGAAAACAGGCCTAGGCTATCGGTTGAACACAGGTGGTCAGGTTATATCTCACCTCCTTTATATGGATGACTTGAAGCTCTTTGCCCCCAACAATCTGGAACTGATGGAGCTACTGAAGGTAACGGAAACCTTTAGTAGTGCCATCAGGATGGAGTTTGGTGTGGACAAATGGTCGGTCATGCATATAAAGCGAGGGGAGATTGTGGAATCCGTGGGTGCCCAACTCTCGGTTTCCATACACCTGAGATCCCTCTCTCCAACCAACAGACCGGTGAAGGTCGCTCTTAATCGGATCTTAGACTATGTGTAAATCCAGCCCTTAATAGGTATCTGGGGTGACCTACTAGAGACTGATGTAAATCCTGTGTGCACTAGGGTATGTGCAGGGTACTCGGGTGCGTGTGAACAGACCTGTGTAAAGCTTATGTGTTTGAAACGCTTGTGTGTAGCGTTTGAGTATAACGCTTGTTTGGCTACTTGGTACATAATTTGACGCTTCTATGCCCTTTACGAACTTAGACCAACTGTTGATAAACGAAATAATGAAAAACCTGCTTCGTGTTTTTATGACCGAATCTAATAAAACGAGGTTTTCATCAATCTCTTCAGTCAAGATTAGTACATCATCAATGTACACCATGACTTTCCCAGTATCCATAAAGGATTTAAGTGTTTTAGAGATAATTTTCTGATAAAAAATCGGCGCGTTTGCTAAACCATAAGGTACCTTGCAATATTCATACTGGCCCTCTGGCGTAACGAATGCGGTCTTATGAATGGACTCTTCAGCCACTCTGAGCTGATGGAAGCCTGAAACTATATCCAAGGAGCTAAACCAGCGAGCTATACCTAACCTATCTACAGGGTGTAAAAAGACCGATCACATACCCGTTAACTACACATTCTGTACATATAACTAAGTCATTTTAGCCAAAAAATATTGCTGGGAAACAAACTTTTTTTTCAACCTTTAAAAAAATGACGCTTTTCTTTGCGCGCAATGTAAAGCGCCCAACTGATTGTGGCGATGTGTGTGTAGGTACGTCGACTGGCGAGGCGAGGCGCGGCGCCCGGGCGTCGCGCGCGCTTCGCATTGTGTAGGTATTACATACGTTAAAGATTGGCTACATGGTTGTGAACTAGCGTCCAACCAAGGTGGCCTTGGTTTATGCTGCGGCTACATGGATGTAAACCACGCGCCAACACGTTCGGTGGTTGGGAAAACGCGCCTTCCAACCAAGGACGTTGAAGGTCAAGGATTACAACTGCTATCTACACGGATTGCAACTAGCAAGGTCACCTTGGTTGGGACGTGGGATTACAACCATGTGGCAATTTAATAGGCTCTTGGTAATTAAAAAATTCTGTGTTGTATTCGTACAATTGCTTACTTACACGAAATAAGTACTTACAGTTTTTAAATAGCTTGAGTACTTACCTACACTGTCCGTCGCTTTAGCTGTCATCCAGCACAGATGGCCTCTCGACACTGACGAGCTCCGGTTCAAACTGCCGACCTCCTACGCGAAGACAGATGCGTGTCCTAGCCCGCGTGTTTTCGTGAACCCGCTCCAGGATTCCTTCTTGCGCTGACCGCTGCTTAAGTTCGTCGAACACATCAATAATTTTCTGTCGCATTTCAGCAGCGGTCTCGCATGGGCGGTCAAACACCCTATCTTTGACGTAACCTCACAAAAAGAAATCCAGAGGGGTGCTGGAAAGACCTCACGGCGTCCTTACCTTCCGCATGACACAGGTCCTCACCGGAAATGGTAAGTTCGGGAGGTTCCTGTTCCGAATTAAAGCGGAAGTGACGCCCGGGTGTCGCCACTGTGCGGAACGCCCGGAGGACACGGTGGAGCACACAACCGCGGTGTGCCCTGCTTGGGCGGAGCATCGCCGTGCCCTCGTGGGGGTGATCGGCGGCGGAGACCTCTCGCGCCGAGCCTTGGTCGAGGCCATGGTCCGGAGCGAGGAGGAGTGGCAGGCGGTCGCCGACTTCTGCGAAGCAGTAATGCTCGCTAAGGAGGAGGCCGACCGCATCAGGCAACGGCGCTCTCGCCGCCGCCGGGATTCCGATCCCGATTTCCGGCCACCGTAGGCGCGGGCTTGCGGACTGTGAGCAATGGGTAGCTCGCTGTCCGGCCGTCCGGTAACTGTCCGGACCAAGCCCAAGTCGTCGACGGCGCGCGCTGTTCCCGCGCGCCTCAAGGAGTTGTCAGCAACAGCAGGGGCCCAGCCGGGTCGAAGCCTACTGGGGCCAGGGTTATCCGAAAGGGCGCTCGAGCCCCGGTATGAAGTATGAAGGCTTCAAGGAACGAGATGGGTTTTTTAGTCAGTAAGAGTCTGACACTATCTCCCGCTCCGCCCAAGAGCGGGGGTTGTCATAAGATGATTTTTCCCATCGAAAAAAAAAAAAAAAAAAAATCCAGAGGGGTTAAATCAGGCGAGCGAGCTGGGCATGCATGAGGCCCAAACCGTCCGATCCAGCTGTCTCCGAACAGCGTCGTCAGTTGCTCACGAACTGGTCTCACGACATGAGGCGGCGCACCGTCGTGCTGGTACCACAACCCAAGCCTCTGAGCTAGTGGCATCTCTTCCAAAGTATCGGTTAGGTACCCAGTAATAAAATCGAGGTATGCAGGCCCGTCCATTCTCGGTGGCAAGAAAACTGGGCCTAGGATCTGGTTTCCCACAATGCCAGCCCCAGACACTGCAGGCGCCGCATCCGCCCGCCGGATGCGGAGGCCAGAGAGGCGGAGCTGTATGAGGAATACAGAGCGGCAAAACGCACCCTCCGAACGGAGATCAAGCGGGCCAAACTGGAGGCCCGCAACGTGTGGCTGGGGTCTCTGAACGCGGACCCATGGGGGCGCCCGTACAATATGGTACGGGAAAAGCTCCGTCCCTGGGCTCCCCCACTGACTCAGAGTCTCCGGCCCCAGATCGTAGAGGGTGCGGTGAACGCTCTGTTCCCTGCGCGGAGGGAACACTCCCCCCCGCCCATGGCTCCGCCTCCACCGCCAGCGGTGTCTGACGCGGACCGCAACAGCGACGACGACGATGCTCCAGAGGTGACCGAGGTAGAGATGAGAGTGGCGGTGCGAAGGCTGAGTGCCAAAAACACCGCCCCAGGACCCGACGGCTTGCCTGGAAAGGCTTGGGTCCTGGCCATGGAGGCTCTCGGGCCTCGACTGAGAGGGCTCTTCAGCGCATGTTTGGAGAGGGGCCAGTTCCCACTTTGCTGGAAGACGGGGAAACTGGTCCTCATCGCGAAACCGGGGCGCCCTGCGGACTCTCCGTCCGCGTACCGGCCCATTGTGCTGCTCGACGAGGTGGGCAAGCTCTTTGAGAGAGTCATTGCAAACCGCCTCGTCGGGCGCCTAACACGGGTGGGGCCGGACCTTTCGGACGGACAGTTCGGCTTTCGCAGGATGCGCTCTACGGTGGACGCCATCATGCGCGTGCGAGCCCTCACGACGGGGGCTGCGGTGTCCCGGGGCAGGTGTGTCGTGGCAGTGTCCTTGGACATTGCCAACGCCTTCAACTCCCTGCCCTGGAGTACGATCCGGAGGGCACTCCGGTACCACCGGGTGCCCGAATACCTCTGTCGAGTGGTCGAGGCCTATCTGTCGGATAGGTTTATAGTCTACCCCGGTCACCAGGGAGACTGGAAACGTCGAGAGATGTCGTGCGGTGTTCCGCAGGGGTCGGTACTAGGGCCACCCTTGTGGAACATCGGGTACGACTACGTGCTGCGCGGCGACTTCCCTGACGGGGTCAGCGTGGTTTGCTACGCAGACGACACGCTGGTTCTAGCGCAGGGAGAGTCGTACCAGGCGGCGGTCGCTCTAGCGACACGCGGGGTTGCGATGGTCGTTGACAGGATCCAGGAGTTGGGACTCGAGGTGGCGCTTCACAAATCCGAGGCGATGTGTTTCCACGGTCGCCGGTCTCGGAACGCGCCGCCAGTGAGTTCCCAACTAACGGTAGGAGGAGTTGACATCGGTGTCGGGTCGACGATGAAGTACCTGGGACTCGTCCTCGACAGCCGGTGGAATTTCGTGGAGCATTTCCGACGTCTGGCTCCCAAACTCAACCGGGCTGGGGCTGCGCTCAAGCGGCTCCTGCCCAACCTTGGGGGTCCGGATGCCTCCTGCCGAAGGCTCTACGCGGGGATCGTTCGGTCCATGGCCCTCTACGGGGCGCCGGTGTGGGCGCCGTCGCTGAAAAAGCAACCGGCGGCCATACTGAACGCCTGTCAGAGGGTCATGGCGATAAGGATGGTGCGGGGATACTGCACGGTCTCCCGCGAAGCGGCGAGCCTTCTGGCTGGCCTACCACCGTGGGATCTGGAGGCAACAGTCCTTGCACACATGCACGATATGCGCGTGGAGATGCAACGCCGGGGTGAAAGTCCGCTGCCGCGACAGGTCACGGCATGGCGGACAGAGCTCCGGCGGGATCTCATGGTGAAATGGCGTCAGCGACTATCGCAACCCAGTGCTGGGCACGCCACAATCATGGCGGTAAGTCCCCTCTTTGAGGCGTGGCTGGAAAGACCTCACGGCGTCCTTACCTTCCGCATGACGCAGGTACTCACCGGACATGGTTCGTTCGGGAGTTTCCTGCACGGGATTCATGCGGAGGTGACGCCCGGGTGTCGCCACTGTGCGGAACGCCCGGAGGACACGGTGGAGCACACAGTCGAGGTGTGCCCTGCTTGGGCGGAGCATCGCCGTGCCCTCGTGGGGGCGATCGGCGGCGGAGACCTCTCGCGCCGGGCCTTGGTTGAGGCCATGATCCGGAGCGAGGAGGAGTGGCAGGCGGTCGCCGACTTCTGCGAAGCAGTAATGCTCGCAAAGGAGGAGGCCGAACGCATCAGGCAACGGCGTTATCGCCGCCGCCGTCGCCGGGATTCTGATCCCGATTTCCGGCCAACGTAGACGCAGGCTTGCGGACAGTGAGCAATGGGTAGCTCACTGTCCGGCCGTCCGGTAACTGTCCGGACCAAGCCCAAGTCGTCGACGGCGCGCACTGTTCCCGCGCGCCTCAAGGAGTTGTCAGCAACAGCAGGGACCCAGCCGGGTCGAAGCCTACTGGGGCCAGGGTTATCCGAAAGGGCGCTCGAGCCCCGGTATGAAGGCTAGAAGGAACGGGGTGGGTCTTTTAGTCAGTAAGAGTCTGACACTATCTCCCGCTCCGCCCAAGGGCGGGGGATGTCAATGCATGATTTTTTCCCACCATAAAAAAAAAAAAAAAAAAGCCCACACATTGTGTTTCCTTTCCACTGTGTCTGGAAGCCCGTTTCCATGAGCCATGCCGTAACAGTAAACCATATTCACGTACTCGCGCGCCGAATAAACATGAAAAGGCATTTTATCTCGCCTATGGTGCATACTACTAAATTAATCTTAAAAAGACACTACACACACACACAAACACACATCGCACTCACAATATCTACACTAAGTCCTAATCACTCTAACACTTTCACTACTATCAGTCGGACTATCACATAATACAACATTAAACTATTAACAATACCTAACTCGCAACAAAAAAAACCACAAGTGCATTCGATGACGCAAGAAATCAAACTAATAATTTTGTATTATTAGTTTGATTTCTTGCGTCATCGAATGCACTTGTGGTTTTTTTTGTTGCTGTTTGGTAAATTCGCTGTAAATAAAAATAAAATTCCTATAAATTTGCGGGGATAGAGGAGGTCGGACCGCGGGCGGCTCTTTTGATGCCACAGCCGCGCACCGCCGCGGTGGGCGGTAACTTTCTTTGAGCACGAGCCGCTCGCATGCTACTGGCTGCTGGCGCCAGCGTCCGCATGGTGTAATAAGAAAATTCGCTCTAGTTATAAATAATTTCCTAAATTGGATTTGTAATTTAACGAGTATTTAGAGGTGGGCTTCAACAGTTTACGTAAATTACATTTAAAAAAAATGTTATCAATGAACACAGATAAATGAAATTCTGACTAAGTTCTGGCTAGTATTTGTAAAATAGCTAGTAGGTAGTTTTGAAGGCCGCAGTCGGTAGGTACCTATCTCAGTTCAGACTGCTGCACGGAAGCGTATGTAGCTACGATTTATTTTGATGTTGGGAAACTATCAAAATTACTACGCGCTCTGCTGAAGAAAGAGGGAGTTTTACTTTTACAGACTACAACCCAATGTTGTTCCTACAGTTGCCTTTACGATTCAAGGTCGCGATTACTCTTTCGAATATTCCCGCGACCCTTTCAGGCATCGCTTCTATCGGGCCCCATCAGTTTTGCTGACAGCTTCTTAAGGCGCCCGTGGAACACAACGCGCCGTCCACCAGGGTTTGATAGTTATTGGACGGAGAGCTACCCATTGCTCTCCGTCCGCAAAGAACTGTTGGTTAGCCCTGAAAAGAACTGTTGGTTAGCCCTGAAAAGAACTGTTGTTTAGCCCTGAAAAGAACTGTTGGTTAGCCCTGAAAAGAACTGTTGGTTAGCCCTGAAAAGAACTGTTGGTTAGCCCTGAAAAGAACTGTTGGTTACCCCTGAAAAGAACTGTTGGTTAGCCCTGAAAAGAACTGTTGGTTAGCCCTGAAAAGAACTGTTGGTTACCCCTGAAAAGAACTGTTGGTTAGCCCTGAAAAGAACTGTTGGTTAGCCCTGAAAAGAACTGTTGGTTAGCCCTGAAAAGAACTGTTCGTTACCCCTGAAAAGAACTGTTGGTTAGCCCTGAAAAGAACTGTTGGTTACCCCTGAAAAGAACTGTTGGTTAGCCCTGAAAAGAACTGTTGATTAGCTCTGAGAAGAACTGTTGTTTAGCTCTGAGAAGAACTTTTGCGTAGGTGTAGTTTTAAGAACGAAATCTAAAAATGTCGCACGAAAATTATTAGACTTCGCGCACGACCGCTACGTAGGGAGCCGACCTCGCGTCTGAGCCGCGCGTGTACCTTACTCATAGATCTAAACTCCCCCTCCCGCACGCGCACCCCCGCCTTGGTGACGCTCACTTCGCAACGGGCCGTGCAGCAGAAATAGTAATATTTTAATTTCGCCATAACTTCAAAACCAAACGTCCAATTTTAATCATTCAAAGACCAAACATTATCTACATAAACTGTACTTAGTGATGAAATAATTTATTTTGATAAGGATTAATAGCATGAGTAAAATAAATGCGTTTAAATGTAGTCCAAAAAAAATTCAAGATTTTTAAATAAAAAAATGGTTGTTGTGCCTCACTCGACATAGATAGGTATAGTGTGTCGCGGACTTTTTTGTAGATATTTATAAGATCTACAATTGATTAGAACATTTTATGGTTCTATCTTTTATAGTTTAGGCAGCGTACGCAAAATAAGTAACTTTTCTGGTTGATTTTTTACACCTTGTGTCCGAAAAAACCAAATATCTTACGGAACCCTATTTTTTTCCAAAATAAAATTTAGCTTATGTTACTCGTGGATAATGTAGCTTTCGAATGGTGAAAGAATTTTTAAAAACGGTCCAGTAGTTTTTGAGCCTATTCATTACAACCAAACAAACAAAGTTTTCCTCTTTATAATATTAGTGTAGAAAAGGCAAACAAAATAAAATATTTGAAATAATGACGATCGCTAACTATTCGGGCAGAGCTTCCGCACACTGTGATTCCCGCCAAAAAAAGATAGACAAGACCTGCCAGCCGCCTTCCGTATGTTGGACATTCGTGGTAAACTATGGCCGTAGTGTTGCTACTCCTGAATTAAATTTTCTTCTCTAATAATATATATATTTTTTTCTTTTTTTTATGCTCCTGCCATTTTGTCTCTGCACTATCCTAGGTTGACTGGAAGAGAATGCCTATGGCATTAAGTCCGCCCTCGTATCTTTTGTTGCATGAAGATTAAATAGAAAAATAAATAAATGCCAATTTTTAAAAGTAGTAAAATGTATATAGTATGTTAACCTTAAGAAATAGACACACAATTAAAGTACACATAGTAAAATATAAGATACACAATACCACCACACATTATTTTGTTATACTCAAAGGGTTTAGGCAGCGTTTTTGTCGAAAGCTCCCAGACGGCTTATTTTTTCCCAACATCTTCAACAAATATCGTTAATTGTACATTAAAAACTTAACAAATTATATATTAAAAGCTTTCTCGAGAATAACGCTATCGAGTGGTGAAAACCGCTTGAAAATCGGTGCAGTAGATTTTGAGTTTATCGCGAACAGACAGACAGACGCGGCGGGGGACTTTGTTTTATAATACGTATTGATACCTAGTACCATCTGTATCTACATAGTTTGCAATATTGTTTTTTTTTTACAAATCATTTTTAATGTAGGTATTTAGTAAAAATAAGTGTTTTTTTTTAATTCATGAAGACCTAAAGAAGAGTTCCTTTTGTATTACTTGTCGTATATAATCGTTTAGTTAGTTACAAGTAGAACACACTTTTTTAAACGATCATTACAAAACCCTAATATACCGTTCTTTCTTGCATATCATACCGGGGCTGAACTGCCTTTCGGCTAATCCTGGCCCCAGTAGGCTTCGACCCAGTTGGGCCTATGCTGTTGCTGACAACTCTTTGAGGCGCGCGCGAACAGTGTATGCCGTCAATGACTTGGGCTCGGTCCACAGTTACCGGACGGTTGGACAGCGAGCTATCCATTGCTTGCCTTCCGCAAGCCTGCGCCTACGGTGGCTGGAAATCGGGATTGGAATCCCTGCGGTGGCTGGGGCGCTATTAGCGCCGTTGCCTGATACGGTCGGCCTCCTCCTTTACTTACATTAATGCTTTATGGCCGTGCTGAACGCATGTCAGAGGATCATGCCAATACGGATGGTGCGGGGATACCATACGATTTCCCGCGAAGCGGTGAGCTTTCTGGCTGGCCTACCACCGTGGGTTCTGGAGGCAACAGTCCTTCCACACATGCACGATATGCGCGTGGAGATGCAACACCGGGATGAAAGTCCGCTGCCGTGACAGGTCGCGGCATGGCGAACAGAGCTCCGGCGGGATCTCATGATAAAATGGCGTCAGCGACCAGCAACCCAGTGCTGGACACGCCATAATTATGGCGTAAGACCCCTCTTTGAGACGTAGCTGGAAAAACCTCACGGTGTCCTTACCTTCCGCATGACGCAGGTTCTCACCGGACATGGCAAGTTCGGGAGGTTCCTGCACCGGATCCGTGGGGAAGTGACGCCCGGGTGTCGCCACTGTGCGGAACTCCCGGAGGACACGGTGGAGCACAAAGTTGAGGTGTGCCCTACTTGGGCGGAGCATCGCCGTGCCCTCGTGGGGGCGATTGGCGGCGGCGATCTCTCGCGCCGGGCCTTGGTACAGTCCATGTCCTCCGTCCGGAGCCAGGAGGAGTGGCAAGCGGTCGCCGACTTTTGCAAAGCAGTAATGCTAGCGAAGGAGGAGGCCGACCGCATCAGGTAACGGCGGCGCTCACAGCGCCGCAGCTGCCGCCGGGATTCTGATCCCGATTTCCGGCCAACGTAGGCGCGGGCTTGCGGACAGTGAGCAATGGGTACCTCGCTGTCCGGCCAAGCCCAAGTCGTCAACGGCACGCACTGTTCCCGCGCGCCTCAAGGAGCTGTCAGCAACAGCAGGGGTCCAGCTGGGTCGAAGCCTACTGGGGCCAGGGTTAATTCGAAAGATAACTCAAGCCCCTGTACGAGGGCAAGTCTGACACTATTCCCCGCTCCGCCCGAGAGCGGGGGTTGTCATTGGATGATTTTTCCTACCATAAAAAAAAAAAATGTGAATTCCAAAAATATTATAACAATACTTTTATTCCTCAGGTGTTGCAACAATTCTACAAGCGACTATCGGCTCCCGCCTACCAATTGTGCATGGTGGCAGCATATCCTTTCTGGTTCCACTGCTTGCAATTTTGAAGTTGGCAGATAAGACTTTGGAGTGCCCTCCTAAGTTCTTAGAACGTACGTTTACATTATTATGTACATCCACCGGCAATAAATCAATAAATTCAGCCAATGCTTAGAGTACACGAATTTAAAATACAAACATTTATTTAATTTATTATTATAATTAAACTAGCTTTTGCCCACGGTTTCACCCGCGTACATAAACAAGACTCAGTAATACACCAGAAAGAGAAAAGGACCCAATATAGAGCCTTGTGGTACACCCATTTTGACTTTTAACCCCGCGAATTGACACTATTTATTTGAACTTGCTGTTGCCTGTCATTTAAATAAAATTTCACCAATCTTACCTAATCCGTAATGTTCTAGCTTTAAAACACACATGCAAATGAATGACTGCTTTTAAAACACAAATGTACCAGCTAAATGAATTTATAAATTTGAATTTGGAATTCTCAACCAAAGAGGAGATATTTCAGATCAAAGTGGTCAGTACGACAAAACGCTAATTTTATATATCTGTGGCCCTAGTGAAAAGGGATCTAAATCCAAAAATGCAACTTTACAGGAGACTCAGAAAACACTCCGCGAGCTTCAAATTCGTGTTTGACCTCGTGTGTCATTCAAACCGCTACTGTTGAAATATGTAATTGATACGTTTAATTTATATGAGCAACCCAAATGTCATAGAGCAATGTGGAGTTTACTCTGGTAACACTGTTCGCTTCCTCTTGCAATGGTTCTTTTTCCGTAGGTACACTGCTGTCACTGCTTTATATTATACAACAAGTAATAAAACTCTAATACAAGGTGTTATTTCTCGTTTTATTACATCAGGTTATGGGCCCAGACCCTAATCCTGCTTGTAGTAAAAAGTGTAAACAATTATTACAAGAAAATAGGTCGCCGGTCAAAAAGTGTCACGACCTAACCTCAACATCGCGTGGCGAGGCGCGGTCTGAAAAGAAAAATTCAATATTTTCGGCGAATCCGTATACATCCAGTATAAAATGTCAACCAACAGCAATACAATGACGCTTATTGAAAAACTAGTTGGACGTGATAATTATAATACTTGGAAATTCTCTGTTCAGACGAATTTGTGAATTGTAACTTTTTACTCATGTAAAAGCAATGTCATTGTAACGTAAAATGTGTAATGTCAGTGGAACTTTGTAATAGTACTAGAATGTATTGTATGTGTTATTTCAGTGATAACTTATATCTAATATAACTAGTATATGTGTAATTTCAGTGAAACTTTAAAATATAACTAGTATACTGTATATTTTAATTCAGTTTAGATTTCAAAATGTAAGAAAACGTAACAATTTAGTGGGAGTGTTGAAATATGTAATTGATAGGTACGTTTAATTTATATGAGCAACCCAAATGTCATAGAGTAATGTGGAGTTTACTCTGGTAACACTGTTCGCTTCCTCTCGCAATGGTTCTTTTTCCATACACTTGCTGTCACTGAGTTTCCATCCGCATACAGATTCACTTGCCACTAAAATTAGAAAACTAATATTTATATTTAAAAAGCTTCGTTATGTTGCGGACTCAAAAAAATTGAAAGCGGTATATTTTGCACTGTGCCAGTCGCTAATCTCTTACTGCATTACTGTATGGGGCGGCGCGACCAAAACGGTTATGCTTCGAATCGAACGAGCGCAAAGAGCCGTATTAAAAGTAAGTATTTTCCTGCCTTTCTTATTTCCTACCAAAGAACTTTATGAACGTACTGAAGTGTTAACTGTACGTCAACTTTTCATATTGAATACGATTCTACGCAAGCACTCTGTACTTACCTATAATCCTAAACTATCTGAGGGTAAGCGTCGTAAACACGCAGTCTGTTCCACAATTCGGTTTCATACAACTTTTGCCCGTCGACATTTTGGTTTTCTCGGAAGCTATCTATATAATAAAATTAATGGAGTCCTAAAAATGTATGCCCTACCTAAAAAACTTTGCAAAAAAAAACTCAGCCTGGTTACAAAAGTTAGATTACGATGCCACTGAACAGTTGCTAATTGTTCCCTCGTAACATCGTATTCCGCTCACACTCACAACTCCACACTGCAAGCACTTTCGCTACAACTACTACACTTCACTTTTTATTTTTGGGTAAAATTATTGTTTTTAAGGTTTGTCTGTATTCTCACTCAAATCTTGTTTTTTTTTTTTTGTCATTTGTTTGGTATTAGGTACAGATAATTAAGCGTCGGAATTTTGGGGTGAGAGCCTGGTGATCCGTCACACAGGGTATCCTAGTATAGACTCCAGACTCTCACAAAGTTTTTTTTGCATCATTGTATATCTTATATGAAACTTTTTGTACTGTACCTTTCTGAAGAGTGAAATAGAGATGATTATTATTATTATTTCCTTTATTTAACTTTCATATATATTATATTATATTCTTAAATATTCCTTAAAAAAAAAATTAAATAAAACATTAAAAAATATAAAAAATAGTAGCCCACCGGCATCGGGAACAGGGTCCAAGCTGCCGGCGGTCAGGGCTCCTGAGAGAGGAACCTCCGGACAATACGCGCCGTGTCTAGGAGTACTGCTTTCTGGATCAAGCCCTTGATCCAACTGCCTAACGAGAGCCTCCGCAGATGTTGGTCGAGGCTCTTGGCTATTAAGCCATTGGCCGTCACGACTATCGGCACAATGATTGCTCTATCCACTTCCCACATGTCGACAACCTCGCGAGCCAAGTCAAGATATTTAGTTTGTTTATCTTTCTCAGCTTTCACGAGGTTCTCGTCATGAGGGACTGCTATATCAACAATCATTGTGCGACGCTCTAGTCGATCTATCACCACTATGTCAGGCTTATTGGCAACAATAGTCCTGTCAGTGATGATAGATCGGTCCCAATACAAAGTGACGCTGCCATTCTCGAGAACTGGGTCGGGCACATACCTATAGTACGGTACTTCTGATTCAACAAGATTGTATTTAAGAGCAAGTTGCTGGTGAATAATCCTGGCTACGAGGTTGTGTCTATGCAAATAGTCTCCGTTAGCCAGACGAGAACACCCAGAAATAATGTGTCGGATTGATTCTCCGGGCCGGTGGCATGCCCGACAGATGTCAACCATACCATCCTTCACAATGTATTTCCGGTAATTGTTCGTCATCATAACTTCGTCCATAATTGCAAAGACAAAACCTTCGGTTTCCCCGAATAGGTCACCGAAACGTAGCCAAGATACGGACGCTAATAGGTCTACATCGGGCCCATGTAAGGCCCGGTAAAAGCGTCCGTGAAGCTCCTTGCCCTGCCATACTTCCCTGCGGTCATTAGTATCCAGTACTAAAGGTTTGCGCCAGTTCTCGTTAGCTAAGGAGAGCGGGGTGAGGCCCTTGTCCACCGCCACCACATCTCGGTGCATACCCACGTCGACGGCTAGGAAATATTCCCTGAGACTGCTTACCTCGCGGTTGTGCAGGGACTTAGCATTTAAGAAGCCACGACCCCCACACTTCCGCGGGATATACAGTCTCATCACTGATGATGATGTGGGTGATGCATCCGATTTGCGGTAAGTAGTGTACGGACCCTCCTATCCTGGGCGTCAAGTTCTGTCTGAGTCCATTTGAGTATGCCGAAAGAATACATCAATACTGGCATGACCCAACCGTTGAAAGCGCGCACCCTGTTTCCGCCTGTCAAAAGACTATTCAGTACTTTATTCAGGCGGCCAAAGAAGCGCTCCTTCAACGATTGTTTCACGTCATCAGTATTGATGCCTAACGCTTCCGACATACCCAAATACTTGTAAGTTTCGGTTGAGCTGAGGTATCTAAGGTGTATGGAATCCGAGAGTTGAATTCCCTCGGATTCCATAATCTCTCCTCGCTTTACATGCATGACTGCACATTTGTCCACACCAAATTCCATCCTGATGGCACTACTGAAAGTTTCAGTTACCTTCAGTAGCTCCATCAGTTGCAAAGTGCTGACCGCCTCTTTTCAACCGGTAACCTAAGCCAGAACCCTCCAGCAGTGTGCTGAGAGGGTTCAAAGCCAGGCAAAACCACAGTGGACTCAGACTGTCACCCTGGAATATGCCACGCTCAATCCTTATCGGTTCGCTGTTCTCCCAAATCTGTCGACATCCCGGATAGTGAAAGACTGTTCTCCACTGCCCCATACATGTCATCAGGAAGATGCGCAAAGTTGCATCAACTTTATACAGTTCTAGCACCCTCATGAGCCATGTATGAGGAACAGAGTCATAGGCCTTCTTATAATTTATCCAGCATGCCGACAGATTCTTTCGAGAACGTCGAACCTGTTGGCTAATGGCAATATCGATGAGGAGCAGCTCCTTAGTACCGCGGGACCCGTTCCTACATCCATTCTGAGAGACAGACATGATAGAATTTGTTTCAATATGACTATTGATTTTAGCTCTCAGAATGGATGTAAGTACTTTATAGACCGTCGGCAAACACGTAATCGGTCTATAATTTTTGGGTTCCGCAGTACTACCTGATTTATGGAGCAGGTGGGTTATTCCTGTTGTTAGAAACTGGGGCAGCGACCCTGACTCTAAGGCAGATTGGAACTGAGATGTCAAGCGAGCGTGCGACCCTTGAAACCATTTGAGCCAGAAATTGTGCAGCCCGTCCGGCCCTGGAGATTTCCAGTTCGGTAACGGACGAACTGCACGGGCTACATCTTGGGGGCTGATGGTTATTGCCCCCATTTCTGGTAAAAGATCGCATGCGCGCTCGACCTCTCGAATCCAATCACCCTCGGTGTGGCTGACAGGCGCCGACCAAATGCTGCGCCAAAATGAACACATGGCGTCATCATCCGGCAGGCGCGTATCAGTCACACCTTAGTCCGGTCGCTCCCAAGCCCTGTAAACCCACCTTTCATTGCTTTGGAATGTACGATTCTGAGTGTACCGCACCACTCGCCGCTTGTACCTACGAATACGGTTTGCCCATGCATAGATCTTCTGCTTCAGGAAATCGATACGATCTGTGACGCAGGGCAGATAATCTCGAGGACTAATATCAGTCCCCGAGAATGCCCGCCTCACAAAGCGCATCACTCTAGGGCGAGTGTTGCCCTCCCTGAAGCAGATAAGCTTGCCGATGAGTGCTCTAGCCTCACCGATACGCCGCTCTATCCTGCACTGCCAAGCAGGCACAGCTGGTCGTGTAGCTCTGTTACAATTAGGAAATTTAACGTGAGCTACACGACGTGCTGCTACAGCCGCACAGTACAAGATCGAGTGGGTATCAGCGAGGTCTTCGCTGCTATCAAAACAAATTGATAGCTGCGAATCTAAAGCACACACCAGCGCCCTATTTCTCTTGTGCATGGGCAAACGAGGTAGGCGAGGTCTAAGCTCCGGCGGTATGGAGCGGTATTCCCGAAATGCGTCTTCCAAAGCGCCCCTCAATCGTTCATTA
This sequence comes from Mythimna ferrago, assembly GCA_910589285.2. Taxonomy (NCBI): domain Eukaryota; kingdom Metazoa; phylum Arthropoda; class Insecta; order Lepidoptera; family Noctuidae; genus Mythimna; species Mythimna ferrago. Next base: position 22,314,528 of record OU342674.1, on the reverse strand, counting down.
CATTGGGTACTCACAGATATAGCCGCGTCATCATCGGCGTCACCAACGTGGTCGGGTCGCGGTGCAGCACTGGGTTGACGTTGCGCCGCGGCCGATGGTGTAGCGGGTGAAACATGGCTACTCTGTGATTCCAGGCGCAGTCTATCAAGTACGGCGTCATCCAACATACGATTACGCTGGATGACCCGCACCTGATCCGATAGTCGTTGGACCGAAACGTTGACAGCTGGCTCAAGCACCTGAAACAGAGAGAGCATCCGACCACGGTACGCAGTCAGGTTAATTCCCCCATCTGTAGCCCCAAAGTATGAGCGCATGACATTTTCATTGATGGATGATGTCCATCGCATGCGCTGCACACTTCCACCGACAGCGGGGACCCTGCCAGAGTCCGGCGGGCCTCGAGGTCCCAAGCTGGCCGGAGGTCGGCCTCTTCCCCGCCGACGCGCAGGTGGTGGTGTCGTCGGCAGCGAGAAGTATTCGTCACTCGAACTCGACGCAACTGCAGCTTCCGGAATCACTGGACTCACGGCTGGCGCTGGTCCCGGCGGCTGCGAGGCGGAGTTGAGCGACGAACCCGAAGTTGTTGGGTGTGTTTCTAGTCTTCGTGCTCGGCTTCTTGTCAGCATTTGTCAAATTTATTTCATCGCCATGTCGTTGTTTATTCACTTTTGTTGTAGGTATTATATATGTAAGGCCGTGACGTAATGTTTTTCTTATTTTTTCCTGGTAGTTTTCCGGTGATTAGACATTTTTTTATTGTACTAGCTGTACCCGCGCGGCTTCGCTCCCGCTCTTCCCTACTTCAGCCTACTATACCCTACTCTACCCTACTCTACCCTACTCTACCCTACTCTACCCTACTCTACCCTACTCTACCCTACCCTACTCTACTCTACCCTACTCTACCCTACTCTATCTTACTCTACCCTCCTCTACCTTACTCTACCCTACTCTACCCTACTCTACCCTACTCTACCCTACCCTACTCTACTCTACCCTACTCTACCCTCCTCTACCTTACTCTACCCTACACTACCCTACTCTACCCTACACTACCCTAATTTTAATTTTTTTTTCCCATAAGAACCTTCTCCTCATAATAACGAACACAACAAAAAAAAAATTAGCGAAATCGGTCCAGGCGTTGTTGAGTTATGCGCTTACCAACACATTTTGCGATTCATTTTTATATTATAGATTATTTAATTAAATTGAGTAAAAAAAATTGACGAGAAAAAATTTGCTGTCAGTCAATTTGACAGCCGAGCCACAGATTATATTATTTATTATTATTTTGTTTATTCAAACATTAACATATAAATTATATTTTTAAATATTCAATAAAAATAAAAAACATTTAAAAATATAAAAAACTAGCTGTACCCGCGCGGCTTCGCTCCCGCTCTTCCCTACTTCAGCCTACTATACCCTACTCTACCCTACTATACCCTACTCTACCCTACTTTACCCTACTCTACCCTACCCTACTCTACTCTACCCTACTTTACCCTACTCTACCCTACTCTACCCTATTCTACCCTACTCTACCCTACTCTACCCTACTCTACCCTACCCTACTCTACTCTACCCTACTCTACCCTCTACCTTACTCTACCCTACACTACCCTACACTACCCTACTCTACCCTACACTACCCTAATTTTCATTTTTTTTCCATAAGAACCTTCTCCTCATAATAACGAACACAACAAAAAAAAATTAGCGAAATCGGTCCAGGCGTTGTTGAGTTATGCGCTTACCAACACATTTTGCGATTCATTTTTATATTATAGATAGTAGCCCACCGGTATCGGGAACAGGGTCCAAGCTACCGGCGGTCAGGGCTCCAGAGAAAGGAACCTCCTGACTATACGAGCCGTGTCCAGCAATACTGCTTTCTGAATCAAGCCCTTGATCCAGTCGCCTAACGAGAGCCTCCTAAGATGTTGGTCGAGGCTCTTGGCTATTAAGCCATTGGCTGAAACAACTATCGGTACAATGACCGCTGAATCCACTTCCCACATGTCGACAACCTCGCGAGCCAAGTCGATATACTTAATTTGTTTATCTTTCTCGGCTTTCACGAGGTTCTCGTCATGCGGAACGGATATGTCAACAATCATTGCACGCCTCTCGCTTCGGTCCACCACCACTATATCAGGCTTATTGGCCACAATAGTCCTGTCAGTGATGATGGGCCGATCCCAGTACAAAGTGATATGACCGTTATCAAGAACTGGGTCGGGCTCATACCTATAGTATGGCACTTCCGATTCCACAAGAGAGTATTTCCCGAAAGGATCTGCCTTATTATTTTTATTATTATTACTGCTTTATATTATAAAACAAGTAATAAAATTCTAATACAAGGTGTTATTTCTCGTTTTATTACATCAGCTACCAAATGAAATACATGTGATGTTTTTTATAGGTAAACCATTTATGCTCTTTACTATTATTGGGTTATTTTTATGTAAAGTTAATAGTTTTTAAGATAGTGACTTAAACCAATCACAAAATGAATTCCTTGAGGGCATAAAATAAGTTATACCCGTTCTCCCATAAATTAAATGTTAATTCACTCTAGTGAAAACGGATACGCATTTGGAATGATTTTATAATAACTAAGTAATGCAAAGAAATATTTAATAGTTTGCTAAATAAAAAACCTGTGTTTCGTTGTGAACTTTTATTCACTGTTAAAAAAATTACAAAATTCTCAAAAAAAAAACACAAAGATTTTTTACGTGACATATGGTATATTAAGACTATTACGAACTATTTTGTGTAACTTTATATCCATTATTTAAATAAAAATAAAACAAAAAATATTCACAATACAATTTTGATTAAAAGAAAAAAAAATAAGTACAGTGTCTTGCTGTAATTTGAAAATAGAAAAAATATTTTAAGAAAAACTTGCATCTTAATCTGCAGAAAAAACATAAATGAATAGAAAAATAAAGCAAAACTATTTTCCTTATTGAAGTTTCTGATTGTATTAAGAAACACACGAAAAAAAAATTAACAAAAAAAAAACATTCTAACAAACAAAAAATATTAGAAAATCTTATTCTAAATCATTTTCCTATCATTCAAAAGAGGATGTTGATCTTTAATATCATTATTTGTTAATAAATTGGTATAATAGGATCTGACACTGGAGTTTATTAATGGAAGAAGATAAAGTAAGTCTTGTTTTTTTTTTCATTAGGTACAAATTGCAATTGTCCCATCATATGACTTGGGTATACATTCGGTTTCAAAAACACTTGGGAGCGGTGGTTTTCCTCGTTTTCTCTGCAAATTAACTTCATTCCATTCATCTATGCCGTATATCTTGAAATTGAGGCAACTCTCCTCTTTTATATTTAAAATCTGCACACTCAGATAAGTTAAACTTCTTTTCATTTTCATCAATTTTCGTCCGTTGCAGAAAATGATATAGAAATAGATTTTCTAATATTTTTCTGTTTGTTAGAATGTTTTTTTTTGTTAATTTTTTTTTTCATGATATTTTAATTTTATTTCTTATTACAATCAGAAACTTCAATAAGGAAAATAGTGTTGCTATATTTTTCTATTCGTTTGTGTTTTTACTGCATATTAAGATGCAAGTTTTTCTTAAAATAGATTTTCTATTTTCAAACAGCAAGACACTGTACTTAAATTGACGATTTTCACACAACTTCACACACTTTTCTTTTTTTTTTCAAATCGGACTTATACCCCTTTTTCACTAGAGCCACAGATAATATAAGGACCTAATATCTGTTGTTCTTTACTATTATTGGGTTATTTTTTATGTAAAGTTAATAGTTTTTAAGATAGTGACTTATACCAATCACAAAATGAATTCCATAAGGGTATAAAATAAGTTAGACCCGTTCTCCCATAAGTTAAAGATTAATTCATGCACGTGAAAAGGGATACGCATTTGAAATTATTTTTAATAACTAATTACCTAATGGAAAGAAATATTTTTTCTCTTTATTTCGGTGAAAACGGATATAAGTCTAATAATATCCTTTCTAACTTAAACCATTTTTATGGACTAAGTGTTGTTGTATCGATAAACACCAACCAAATTGAAATGTGGTTGATTTATGTTAATTTAGATTAAAAAACACAAAAGAAAGTTTTTATTTTTCCGTTTAAAACAATATAAATGGACTTGAAACCAACTTGCGTGGTTTTTTTGGTGTCAGTTGAATCCTTTTGCACAAAGTAACTTCCTTATTTTTAAGGCTAGCTTAGATCTCTTTTCACCAAACGATAGAGCATTTTTTTCTGATCATTTTGGTATACTTAACTCATTTTCGACAAAATCGGACTTATACCCCTTTTCACTAGGGCCACAGATATTAATAAGCGCTAAAGTCTGTATAGAAAGTAAAAGTCGTAAGATTTGAAGGCGCTGCTTTAGATCAATTATATTGATAGTTTTTTGTTATCTTGACAACATGGTTACGTCATTATAGTGCAACTGTTAGGTTTCGTTCACACGGCATTGTCCTGCACGTTTTTTTGCAGTATACGTCTTAACGTATAAATAGTGACCATACAACATACATAGATCCATTCACACGTCGATTGTACTACAAAAAAACGTGTACCGCTTATACGTTTAAACGCATACTCAACGGACTTGTCGAGCAAATCGAATGAACTTTGACGTATTCGGTTCGCAGTGGCATATGGTATAGCTTTGTCTCCTTCACACGACACGATGTCATACGTTTTTTATCGAATAGCAACCGAGAAGCGTTTACTACCTACCTGAGCGTCTTTTGGAGGGGTGGCACGTATTTTATGTTTGATTTGGTTTGATATTCAAAATAGTTGAGGAATTTCGATAATTTAAGATAGATAAGATTTTCGAATAATTTTTCAAATGTGATCGTACGCACAGATTCATGATTAATAGGATGTACCCAAAACCTTCTGTTTTGTCGGCGGCGAGACCGTTGGCGCCTTCGATATCAATATAAAAGTACAAACAAGCGTGGATCCATCAGTGACGTCTACTCACTGTGACAACTGTGTGGAACTGTGGCTATTATATGAACACCCGGTTGACTATACGTTAAAAAAACGATTACAAAAAAACGTGCAGGACAATGACGTGTGAACGAAGCCTTATAGTCTGTCTAAAAAGTCAAACGGCTTGGGAATTTTGTAAAATATTTGATCATTTAAAAAATACTTATATTCGATACTTTTTCTATGGTTCTTCTATTAGTAAAAAAGGATAAAGATCTCTTAATCAACCTTAATTATTGAACCAGTGTTGACTACATCAGATTTCATTTTACCTTATTAATTACCCAAGTCGTTTGACTTTTTAGACAGGCTCTATGCATGATTTATTTATTTATTAATAATTTCCAAATTAAAATTGTATATTTAAACACTAAATTGCGTACCTTAAAAATGAAAACTAGTACCAAAAAATCAAAATCAAAGAGCAGCAATTAACAAAAAAAGAAAAACAAAAAAAAACACAAACTCGGTCAGTTAAAAAAATAATTTAAATTGCACGTTCCAAAACGGAGATCTCTATGGAGAGGAACGTGCAAGAAACTCCATGGACACTGAGTTATTTTTTATCATTTTATGAGTTACATATAGTATCTAATTATCTATAATAGAATAGAATAGAATATATATATATATTTTTTTTTTAATTTAAATAGAATTTTATTTTGCAAATATGGGTAATACACAATAGTTCTTATGATACATTAAAGCTCAGCCATATTTTACCATTCGGCATGCAAATATTTACATTATGTTGTTACATTATGTCATTTGCCTGACTGACAATTTGACATTATAACTTTACATTGTCACCCTACACGATTTTCTCCCTTTTAAATAATAATAATGTCGATTAATGTTGAAAAAAAACAATCTCCAAAATAAAAACTTTAAACTTTTGTAAACTCTCTCATGGGTTGATATCATCCGAATCATGTATCCCACTGCTATTTGAGTTTATGGCTTTTAAGAATGAAATAAAGAGTGAAAATAATAAACAGTTGTGCATGTACTTACTTATTTTATTTCTCCAACACAGAAAAACAAATATAATCTATATAATTAAATAAAAATGAATCCCTATTTCCTTGGTCACGCCATCACGCGTGAACGGCTGGTTTTTTGTTATGTTTGTTTGTGTGAGAAGGTGGTTTTTATGAAAAAAAAAATGAAAATTAGGGTAGTGGAGGGTAAAGTAGAGTAGAGTAGTGTAGGGTAGAGTAACGTAGAGTAGGGTAGAGTTGGATAGAGTAGGGTAAAGTATGGTAGAGTAGGGTGTAGTAGGGAAGAGCGGGAGCGAAGCCGCGCGGGCAATAGCTAGTTGGTAAATAAATTTAATTTCTTGTTTTTTAATTACTAAAAAGAACAAATGATGCACGACTGCAAGTCAATCCTTTTTCCTTTCTGTCAATATTCAAATCCTCACGCTCTGATTGGTTGTCGTGCAATTCACGGCCACAGTTGATACTACCTACTATTAGTCCTATTATAGTCTAAGATCCGATTAAGAACGACCTTCACCGGTCTGTTTAATGGATGAAACGTATTGTCTGACAAATCTAGCATATTAAATAATGTAACGCGGGTGGGTTGCCTAAGAAATTACTGGCCAGACTATTATTAATTAATATTTTTTTATTATTATTATTTTTTTATTTTATTCCACATTATCACACAACGCCATCTAGTCGCAAGCTAAGCAGAGCTTGTGCTATGAGCATTAGACTAGACAACTGATAAACATACCTAAATATTTCTAAATACATACATATTATAGATAAATTACACCCAGATACAGAACAAAGGATCATGCTCATCACATAAACATTTGTCCTGGGTGAAAATCGAACCCACGACCTGCGGCTTAGCAGTCACTAACCACTAGACCAACGGGCCAGTCAATGAAAAAGTAATTGAAAATTGACTTTTTTGGGAAAAGTGCACCGATGTGTTTAATAAATAAATTTAATACTAACCGAAAATATGAAGCCTCTAGAACATAAAAAAATGGGTTGCCTATTTGTTTCCTGGCATAACTATGGGTTGCCAGGTATAAACAGGTGTGTCAATACTGTAAACAGGTGTGATAATAGGGTAGTTTCCAGGGTCGTATTTTAGATTGTAAAAAATACGTGTCCCTTATTTTTAGATAATCTAAAAGACAGACTAATTACATTTTTTTACGGCAACTAGCCTATACTAGTAATCTTCACCCACTTGTTTAATTAATAAATTGTATATCAAAATAAACGCTGTTTCATTACGAATACGATGATATAGGGTTGTCTGCAAAAAATCTGGCATGAATAAAGGTTTTGAAAAGTGTTTTGATGCGAATGGAAACTTGCGACAAAGCGGTCCGAGCCAAGTATCCCGTGCGTTTGTATTTTTCAACCGAATTAAAAAAAACTGGCCAAGAGCGTGTCGGGCCACGCTCAGTGTAGGGTTCCGTAGTTTCCCGTCCGTCACAATAAGTGTAACCCACTTATGAGTTTAAAAATGCTTGCATATACGATTATACTACAAACTTAGTCCAGAAATTATTTTGTACAACCCTTTTGTCTTTTTGTACAAAAACTGTTCTTTCCATCAAGTTCAAAATAATTTTCCTAGAAAGTCCTTATAAAGTTCTACTTTTCAGATTTTTTTCATATTTTCTAAACTTATGGTTCAAAAGTTAGAGAGGGGGGACACATTGTTTTTTACCTTTGGATCGATTATTTCCGAAATTATTGACATTATCAAAAAATGATTTTAGTAAACCCCTATTCATTTTTAAATACCTATCCAACAATATATCACACGTTAGAATAAAATTTAAAAAAAAATCACTTCCCACTTTATATATAGGGAGCCCCCCTATATGTAAAGTGGGAAGTGATTTTTTTTTAACCCTAATAAAACATTTTTTTTTCCAATTTTTATTTTACCACTTTGTCGGCGTAATTGATATAAATATTGGTACCAAATTTCAGCTTTCTAGTGCTAACGGTCACAGAGATTAAGCGAAGACGGACAGGCGGACAGACAGACAGACATGGCGAAACTATAAGGGTTCCTAGTTGACTACGGAACCCTAAAAAGGAGGAGGTTCTCAATCCGGTTGTATGTATTTTTTTTTATATTTGTTACCACAAAACTCCTTCGTTTATGGATCGATTTGATTTTTTTTTCTTTTTCACCTTATGGATATGCTTTCAGATTGGTCCCATTATCCTTTATATCCCCCCCCCCTTTTCTTTCAGTCAGTCATCGTCTATACGTATAGAACGACCAATTTTACTTGTTACGACAATTCTGCTGTGATCCTATGGGGAGTTCTGCTCCATATCTTCGAAGTTCATGATCAGATCATAACAAAATTTCTATGGGACCAACTTGGAAGCATAACCTTTGAATCAAAAAAATATATTCAAAATCGGTCCACACGGACTGAGATATGGGTGAACATACATAAAAAAAAAACATAAATTCAGCCAAACATAGAACCTCCTCCTTTTCGAAGTCGGTTAAAAAGGTTGGATTTTTTCGATTTTCTTTTCAACTATTATGTTTTACGCCCAGGTTTTGGTTTCACAATTGAATCTGTGTTACACACGTAAAACAGATTCAAGAATACACTCGTTTTGCACCGTAAGGGGATTGAGTGTTCTAAATAATCCTACTTACAATCCAAATTAAACGTTAAAATCAATTGAATTTTTTTAAATAGTTTTCACTAACTTAATACAATTAATCCACTTAAAAATGTTAAACATATATCTAGTATTTCCTCAGGTTAGCAGATTGAGTGTTCCAGTTAATGGACTACTATTTATTTCCCATCGACTTCACAATAATTGTTACATCTTCACTATGAAGTTACCACAATCGTTTACCAAATCCTTCCTTGATTTCGTATAAACATATTCATTATGTTTATACTTTAAAAAACGAACACTCAATTACACATACACCATAAAGCAGTTTGACGTTTGGCGTCTGTGTCGGTGTAGCTTCGTCCCGCTTAATTTGTATAAACAAATAAAACAACTCGTTTTAGTACAATAATAAGATATAATAAGTATTTAATAACGAACATAGTGTAAAGATAAGTGACAATTATTGAAGTGAGCAACATATAAGTGAGATTATAGGACTTATAACTATCCGAAAACATAAAATTTGGACTTAGAATTTGGTACCCTCTATTTTATTAGTAGAGTGAGTTGCCTAAGTTTGCTTCAGAGCCATTTATATTTGTTTTTGGTTTATTGATCCATATTGGGTCACTACTGGCGCCATCTAGAGTATCACCCTAATATCACTTTTGCAACAAGTGATCTCAGCGTCATCATCATGCAAGGTCTCAAATGCGGTGGTTGCGGTCGCTTTACCTCGACGCAAGAGGGCGTTAGGTGTGGCAAGTGTCAGGCTCATTACCACCGAGCTTGTGTAAGCGTTCCTAGTAAGGCGATATTATCTGCAAGCTGGCGTTGCCCCGAGTGCACGAAGAGCGTCGTGCTGGACAACAGGGCCGATACCCCCGTCAGGGGAGCGTCCGAGTGTTCCATTAAAAAACCGGGAGAGCAAGTCTGCACCCCGGTTATCACAGCGGGCAGCTCCAAACCTGTCAGCCCTGTTGTGTGCGAGACTCCGCCACGCGATGCCTCCTCTACCGACATTACGTGCCAAAACATTCCCCCAATCAGTGCCCCCGATGCATACTCTATTATGGAGGAACTGCGTGCGATGCGAGGTGAAATCCAATTGTTCAGGCAGGAAATGGAGCTCGAAATGTCGGGGATTAGAGCTGCTATGAGCACCTGTAGCGCGCGCATTGACCGCATGGAGGCGCGGCTGGATGTGTTGGAACAGCGGGCCTCAGACCCGCCTAAGCCTGGTGCGGTCGATGGAATCATCGGGGACTTGAGGCGGGAGCTCAATGAAAGGGACCAAGAACTTCTGGCGAACGATATCGAGGTCTCTAACATACCGGAGGCCACAGCTGACAACCCGGCTCATATATTTCAGCTGATCAGCCTAAAGCTGGGCGTCACACTCGATGAGCGGGACGTTGTCAGCGTCGAGCGGGTCGGCGATAGGCAACTCAACGCGACGGGTTCGGTGGGGGCGACAGAATCTCGGCCACGCGCCATTGTCGTGCGCCTCACTCGACGGGATCTGCGTGACAGGCTGCTGGCGAGAGCACGCGTGCGGCGCGGTGCGATCACTGCCGACCTCGACATGCCGGGGCCAGACCGGCGGTTCTTTCTTAACGAGCGGCTCACCAAAATCAACCGTCAGCTGTTTCGCAAGGCGCGTGACGCTGCTGGCCTTGCAGACTGGAAGTTTGTGTGGATCAAGCGAGGCCGCATTCTCGCCAGGAGGGGACCAGGAGACGCTGCCCACAGAATACGATCTGAAGCGGACATCTCCCGTGTCTTTGGACCTGTCGTTACAATTTAGTAATTACTTAGCTTATTATTTCGTGTCTATTTATTTTTATGCTGTTCCTTTGATGTTCATAGTTGTCATGAGTGAAGATGTGCGTCACTTTTGTTTTTGTGTGTTGCTCTACTGGAACCCTGCAGGTTTCTCTGAAGAATTTTTTATTCTATATATATATACTTATATGTTACATAGCATATTACATATTATTTTAAATATAATTTTTACTATGCTGGCGATAGCTAAAATCATGTTATTATTTTATGTGGCTATCTTTGCCTGTGTCTTTCACATGGTCGGGATGAGTTCTTCGAATCAAACTAGCTCACTCACACTTGTTCATGTACCAACATATATACCGTACACAAGTACAAATACAAACAGTGCCCTATACTTCCACATATCATACTTATATTTAATTATATCTACTTACAATATATGTACAAATATTATATACACATACTGGCTCTTTATATTTCCACTAATATTTACACTAATTATTTACACTTATGGCTCCTAGCAAATATATCAAGTTTGGTCTACTGAATGCAGGCTCTCTATGCACAAATCAAGATGAGTTTCTGATAGCCATGAGAAAACATTCTGTGGACATAATGGCCATTAATGAGACGTGGCTACGTAAAGGCGAACAGGACCGAGCTCCTAGTGTACCTGGATACAAACTAAGGCACATACCACGACCAGTGTCTATACGTGGAGGACGTGGCGGAGGAGTTGCTTTTTACATAAAAGATGGAATAAACGCGAGGGTAAAAGCTCATCCTGAAGACTCTAATGTGGAGCAGCTTTGGTTGAGTTTAACTATAAATAAAAAAAAAGCTTCTCATAGGTACCGCATACCGTCCGCCTTGGCAGGATTTGGCGGTATTTCTCGACGCTATAACTGCTAGTATTAGTGCTTTGGCCCCATATGATAATCTGGTTTTGTTGGGTGATATGAATGTCAATCTGTTGGATGCAAACAGCTCAAAAGCTAAACAACTTACAGCTTTTTTGGACTACTCAAACCTGGTTCAGCTTGTTCAAACCGCAACACACTTCGTAGGTTATAGCTGTTCACTTATTGACATCATATGCACTGATGCTTCAACGCGGAATGTTGTGGTGGATCACATCAGTGAGCTCAACCATCACTCATTCATCACATGCGAGGCAGTCTTCAGAAAGCCTAAGGTTAAACCAAGGTTGGTTGAGTACCGTTCTTTTCCCGACATCTTGCAAGATCAGTTCAGTCTTGATCTGAATATGATCCCTTGGTCAACTATAGGGGATATGAGTGATGTTGACACTATGGTGCACACTTTTAATTCATACATTATCCAGCTATTTGATTTTCATGCTCCTCTAAAGCGAAGGACCTTCAGGAAGCGACCTACACCATGGATAACTGACAACATACGTCTGATGTTTAAATTGAGAGATGAAGCTAGAGCTAGATATCATGTGACTAGAGAACTGAACCACAAGCAGTATTATCTGGATCTTAAGCATGAAGCGGCTGCCGCATTGGTGAGGGAAAAAACAGCATACTTTACCAAACATTTTAATGAGCAAAGGAAGGATCCCAAACTGCTTTGGAACAATCTCAAGTCAGATATGCTTCCGGATCATAGCCAGAAATTACTGCCTGGTCATTTTGATACCCCGGATAATATCAATGCAGCATTTCTGGATGTCCCAGGAAGCTGCAGCGATAATGCCTCTGAAATTGCTTACTTCAAATCTCACAGACATAGTCCAGCTGAGTTTTCACTTGCTACAGTCAGCCAAGATGCAGTGCTGAAGATAATTAGGAGTCTAGGTTCAAATCCCCAGAGTGTTGAGGTATCAGTCTGGAGATGTTATCTCTCACATTGCCGACTACCTTGCAAGCCGTCACTGCTATCATCAACAGATCCATAGAAACACGCACCTTCCCTGGACTGTGGAGAAGTGCAATGGTGCGCCCTATCCCGAAAACCAACGATCCAACCAACATGAAGGATCTTAGGCCAATAAGTATCCTGCCCTGCCTTTCGAAGATCCTGGAGCGTGCTGTGTACTCTCAAGTTATTGAGTTTCTGGAAACAAATAATATCCTTCCAGACCTCCAATCCGGTTTTCGAAAGGGCAGAGGTACTGCAACGGCTCTGATTGATGTTGTGGGCAATATCTTGGAGGCACGTGATCAGGGGGAGGGATCAATCCTGGTCCTATTGGATTTCTCACGGGCATTCGACGCTATTAATACCAATCTGCTGCTCTCTAAATTAGCTTATTATGGCTTCGACGGAGACGCTGTGGATTGGTTTAAAAGCTACCTAATTGATAGGTCTCAGTGTGTTCAAATTCATAAGGAAGATGGTTCTACTATATCATCCCCCCCCCCTTCCTGTGACGAGGGGAGTCCCACAGGGATCAATTTTGGGTCCTCTTCTGTACATTCTGTATAGCGCTGATGTAACTGGATCGATCATTAACTGTAAGTACCATATGTACGCCGATGATATCCAGCTATACATATCCTTTAAAGGGACCGACACGTCATTGGCAGTACAGAGGTTGAATGAGGACTTGGCTCGGATTGTGGCATGGTCGGAGGAGAACTCACTGGTCCTGAATCCGCTTAAGTCGAAATTCATGGTGTTGGGCACGAAGAAACAAGTTGCTGCGATACTGTTAGCCAAACCTGAGGTCATGATTGGGGGAGAGGAAATTGAGCGTGTGGAGCAGGCTTGCAGCCTGGGGCTGATTCTGGAGCCAGAGCTGCGGTTTGAAGCGCATATAAAAAGTGCATTAAGACACTGTTTTTACAGGTTAAAAGTTTTGTACGGGATACGAAAATACCTTAGCATCCCACTCCGTAAACTGCTTGTTGACTGCCTGATTTTATCTAAACTACTGTGACACTGTGTATGGGCCATGTTTGCTTGCTAAAACAGATAGACTGATTCAGCGCATCCAGAATGCATGTGTTCGCTTTTGTGTTTATATTCCACGTAGGAGTCATGTGACTCCGTACATAAATGAACTGAAGATCTTGAAAATGGCTGCAAGGCGTAAGCTGCATTTGGCTAGTTTACTATTTGGCGTTGTAACAAACCAAAAGCCACGCTATCTGTTTGACAAACTTACTTGGCGACAAACTCACTACAAGTAAGGTCTTCGCTCTGTGGTTGGTCCATTGTCAGCGACGCGACATAAGACTGCGGCCTTTAGGGGTTCCTTCAAGTACGCTGTCATGAAGGTCTGGAATGACATTCCTTCACCGGTGCGAGGCCTGAAATCATTACAATCCTTTAAATATAACTATAAAAAGTTACTCTTGCTAGCACAACTTTCAGAAAAATAAACTTTTTGTCACCTTAACTATAGGTGGTATTTTCTCTTTTTTGAAGTTTTTTACTTCTCCTCGCTCGGTGCGCATGCTTTTATAAGGGCTGTTTTTTACAGCCGTTATAAAAGCATGCGCACCGAGCGCACTAATCCAGTCCACCTCAATGGAGCGCGCCCTAGTATCCGAGCACACTAGGTCTATAAGAGTTTCGCTAGTGGAGGTAATATGAGTAGGAGATGTTACCAGTTGGCTTAGGTCAAGTCATTGAAGAAACATATTCAATTTGTTTGTTTTGGAGTCTGTTTGGTTAAAAAATTAATATTAAAGTCACCCAAGAGAACGGTGTGCTTACAGAATGTTAAGGAATTTATAGAACAAGTAAGCGCATCCAAGAATAAATCAGCATTCATCCATGGGGGTCTGTACGCAGTGCCGATTGCAATTTTCACACCATTAGTGGTTAAAACTAGCCACATTTGTTCAACTGTCTCATAAAGAGGGTCAACCGGATGTGAATGAGTGCGCACTCTTATCCCGCGTTTGATATAAAACCCTATGCCACCGCCGCGACCACCGCGCACGCTCACCGGCCGCGGAACATGCCGCAGCCGGTACCCGGGCACGGCGGGCGCGCGCCCGTCTTCATTTTCCTTTAACCAAGTCTCATTTATAGCCATTATATCTACATCATGACGCTCCAATGCAGCGATGAACTCATCATGGTGAGTGCCCAATGAGCCTGGGTTCAGAAATCCAAATTTAAAATACTTTGCACTCATCGCAGTGAATCTGTATCACTAAACAATATATAGCAACATTGGAAACATTTATTTGCAAAGTGGTGGCAAATATTAATCGGCTTTTGGAAATAATAACAATGACTTAGTTTTATTGTAAAATAAAAAATAGTAGGTACTTTGCAATGTTAAAATAATAAATATACATACGATTAAAATATCATTAAATACTAATAGTATTGTGGCTACTTGTAGTGCAATTGTGGGTGAATAAGAAATGTAAATGAGGGAAGAATATTGTGATAAATAAATAACTATACATATGACTGGATATAAGTGCAATATGTTTTGATGCGAGGTAGTCAACAATAAACCTGCACCACTGCGGAAAATGCCAACCAAAACAATGCACCCCTTAGTCCGGGCTAGCTGCGGCCATAAAATAACAGACCAAGAAAACAATAAAAAATATAAATAGATAACAACATACACAAACAAATAACAAAAGTTAACATTATATGTGAAATAACGAACGCGTATTTTAAAATAGATTTTTAAAACCAATGAAAAGCTGGTCAAACAGAACCATTGCCAAAAATTTGGACAATATCTAGGTCACAACGAATGCGTTGTGGAGGTACACCATCTTCTTTCTTCACATATTGTTCACGCCGTAATATTGTATTTAGGTTAAATCTAATAGCTAAAACCATTTTTAGTACCTCTCGGCTCGATAGATGGCGTTGGCCGATTTAAATTCACGCTATCGTTTCGTTACCGAGGATTGTACAAGACCCCTCGGTGAACATTAATAAATGTCTTCGTTCTGAGTACATGGTGGTTTTATTCAACCTCCCGACCCGTCGACAAAACAGGGCGACAAGATCTTCGATGATCTTATGGTCCTACGATCCGGAACGTTTTTTGGAAAAACCCAACAGGCGCGCCCTCTAGTGTTCGGAGTCGAGAACTAGAAAATAGCAATTTGGTGCAAGTTCAAAGCTGAGCTGAGCGGAGCGTGGTCGACAAAGCTGAGCGGAGCGGAGCGTGGTCGACAAAGCTGAGCTGAGCGGAGCGGAGCGTGGTCGACAAAGCTGAGCTGAGCGGAGCGTGGTCGACAAAGCTGAGCTGAGCGGAGCGTGGTCGACAAAGCTGAGCTGAGCGGAGCGAAGTCCACGGAGCTAAGTGAGACGTTGTGTTTTAGTGATCAAAGTGCAACTTAAAAACTGTGAGTACATTTTTCTTCATTGATTGTGCCAAGTGTCAGAGACTTGTAAAAATTTAAAGCTATAGCATGGACTTAGAAAATTTTTAAGAAATTTAGGACTTAAAATAATTCTGTAAAAATTGAAGAGACCCCGAATCTATGCCCGATTTTACTTAGAATTAAAGTACAGTTCAAACACTTAGAAAAATTACCACATTCAAACACTTAGTAAATTTCAAAACTGTGAAACTTAGCAAATTGAGCACATCAAATCATTTGCTTGTATTCAGTACTTTGAATCATGGAGGCTAAGTTAAGATTGTTGGATGATATTGGAAATCGCATTCAGAAGGGTCTTATTAACTTCAGAAAGTCTCCAAAAGACAGAATCAATCAACTGTATGTGGAGTCACGTTTGGAAATATTAAACAAACAGTTTGAAGATTTTGTAAAAAAACATGAGGAACTTTTGGTCAACTACACAGAGAGTGAGTTGAGTGCTACCAGTTACATGAAGAATGATGTGTTTGAGGCTGTTACCGACACCTTTATAACTTATAAAGTGGAACTAAAAAATGCTTTGCCAAAATCATTGTCTTCTGTAATGAGTGATGTCTCACCGGACCATAGTCAACCGAAAGTTATGTCTATTGCCAAATTACCTAAAATAACAATCCCAGTTTTTAGTGGTGCATATCAGGAATGGTCAACATTTAGAGATTTGTTTTTGTCACTAATCGATAATAACCAGACTCTTGATGATGTTCAACGTCTACATTATTTAAGATCACAGTTGTCAGGTGAAGCATCACAGCTCATAAAGCACATACCGATCACGCATGCAAATTATAAAAAATGTTGGACTTTGCTATACAGTCGTTACAATAATAAGAGATTTCTAGCTAATTGTATTCTCAAGCGCTTACTGAACCAAAAACAAATGATGGTTGAGTCATCTGTTGCTCTCAAGGAACTTTTAGATACAACAACCGATTGCTTGCATGAACTGTCAAATCTAGGGGTGCAGGTGGACGCTTGGGATATTATTATTATTTATTTAATTGGCTCCAAGTTGGACGTTGAGACTCGGAAGCAGTGGGAATTGCAGGTAAGTCAATCTTGCGAGGAACTTCCCACCTTCAAGGATTTTCAAGAATTTTTGGAAAAACGTTTTCGGGCTTTAGAATTTGTGGAACCTCAAAGTAGCAAGTCTAAAGGTAGTACTAGTACTAAAGCGTGTCACGTCGTTTCAAAATTATCTTGTCCCCATTGTTCTGAGGAGCATCTCTTGTTTCATTGTAAAAAGTTTGCTCAGGAGACTGTTGATCAGCGTCGTCAAATAGTTAAATCTCATGGTTTGTGTTTCCATTGCCTTCGCTCAAGTCATCTTAATATTAATTGTCGAGTAAATTCTAAGTGCAAAATTTGTAGCAGAAAGCATCATTCACTCTTGCATCTAAAAACGAATTCAGAAGTAGAGACGAGCTCTACCGCGTCTCCTACGCAAAAGGAAACACCACAGAACGAGACCACGGCTGAACCTCATATTTCAACCCATTTTGCTCAAAATACTCATAGTCAGGTCGTACTGGCTACAGCCATAATTAAGGCTAGGTCGAGTAATGGGTATCCACAAGTTTTGAGAGCCCTGTTAGATCAGGGCTCACAAGCTTCGTTTATTACAGAATCGGCGGTTCAGTTATTAAAGTTAAAAAAGATGGCAGTCAAAACGTCTATCTCAGGTGTGGGTGGAGGTCAATGCGATCTAACGTCAAAATTTACGGTTGAACTAAACATTCAGTCATTACACGATCCTGACTTCACCTTACAAATAAAAGCATATGTGCTGAGTAAGTTACCTTACTGAAAGGAAATTACGATTTTACGTGAAAGGAAATTTATATTGGTGGATTGGCCAGAGCTAAATAATATGAATTTGGCTGATCCAAATTTCAATAAACCTAACAAAATAGATATTTTGTTAGGGTCGGGAGTCTATGCCAAAGTCTTAAAAGAAGGCTTAATCAAGGACCCTATGGGTAAAACTATGGCTCAAGATACTTACCTGGGCTGGATCATTTCGGGAGAAGTCAGCGATGTAGATGGAGTGACGTCTTGTCACAATGTCATTCTAAGCATGCACGCTAAGGTCGAAGAAAACGAGATCCTGAAAAAGTTTTGGGAACTAGAGGCAGAGCCAGCAGGCTCTGAAAAGTCGATTCTTAGCCCTGAAGAGCAAGCATGCGAGGATCACTTTGCTGCTACCACATGTAGGGATGCAGATGGCCGCTACATCGTAAAATTGCCTTTTCGGTCCAGTAAAACACCCTGTAATACAAAGGAAATAGCATTAAAAAGATTATACAGTCTTGAACGGAAGTTAGCAAAAAATATCGAGTTAAAGGAACAATATACATCGGTAATTCATGAATATTTATCACTAGGTCATATGGAAGAGATTTCTAATGAAAAAGACAAAAAGAAAATAAGTGCTGTTTACTTACCGCATCATGCCGTAATCCGAGAAGACAAGACGACCACAAAATTAAGAGTGGTATTCGATGCGTCATCCAAGGGATCCGATGGCATTTCTTTGAATGACGCCTTAATGGTAGGACCACGCTTACAGGCTGATTTACGTCATACAGTTATGTTATGGCGTCAACATCCCATATGCTTGGTAGCTGACATCATAAAAATGTATCGTCAAGTAAAAGTATCTGATGATCACACGGACTTTCAAAGGATTTTATGGCGAGATAACGTTGAGTCTGATATAAAGGAATACAGGATTTGGAGAGTTACGTTTGGAACATCTAGTGCACCTTACCTGGCAGTCAAGGCATTGCAGCAAACCGCTAGCGATGAAGGTCAATCATATCCATACGCTGCTAGTAGGGTAAAGACGGATTTTTATATGGATGACTTAATGACAGGTTGCCAGACTGATGAAGAAGCTGTAAAAATCTATCATGAGTTTAATGAACTGTTGAACAAAACAGGTTTCACTTTGCAAAAATGGACAAGTAACCGAGAAGAGTTGATAAAACAGATAAGTCTGGATACTGGAAGAGATCTGGAAATAAAAGAAGATGAAACCACTAGAATACTAGGACTTACCTGGAATCGTAATTCTGACGAGTTCCATTATACAGTAAACTTACCTTTTACAATACCGTCACCGTTGCCACTCTTTTAGAAGTTCTTCAGACAGCTCTTCGTCCCAATCCAAACCAGCAATCCAGAGTTTTTGAATGAAGATTTTAGCGATGATTATACATGGTGCAATCCAACCCAACGGATCATATAAGCGTGATATTTCTGATATAACTTTCCTTTTAGTTTCAGGTGCAGACGACGGCAACGTTGCCGCCTTACCTTACAGCTTCCGAGATCGCTGATACCATGCATTGCTGTCTCAAGCAGAGTCAAAGTGTTTGGTTTGAACGAGAGATCAAGGCTATCCAAGCTGGAAAAGACGTCAACAAAACCAGCCGTTTGTCATCGTTAAATCCTTATTTGGATGACAAGGGCTTGATGAGAGTAGGAGGTAGGATCCAATATTCACAACTCGGTGAGGATAGGAAGCATCCTATCATAGTTTCTTGTCAGTCCCATTTGTCAAGATTACTTATCTCAGATGCTCATGAGCGCGTACTACATGGTGGACCTCAACTGACTCTTAACTTTCTTCGCTCGAAATATTGGATCGTTCGTGGGAAGAATATGATCAAGGCTCACATCCGCGATTGCGTGCCATGTATTCGTCATGCAGCTGTAACACGTAATCAATTAATGGGTCAGCTACCATCTTGCCGAGTGACTCCAAGTAAGCCCTTTCTTCATTCAGGTGTCGACTACGCGGGACCAATTCAAATACGAACAGCAAAGGGTCGTGGACATAAGTCCTATAAGGGTTACATCTGTCTGTTTGTATGCATGGCAACCCGCGCAGTGCATATAGATGCGGTCTCTGACCTGACCTCTCAAGGCTTTCTTGCTACATTTAAACGCTTTGTTGCTAGACGAGGTCACTGTAATCACCTTTACAGCGACAATGGTACCAATTTTGTAGGGGCCTCCAAAGAGCTTAAGGCAATGTTTCGTGATGAGTGTGCTTCTCTTCCTCAAGAAATTGCCTCAGCCTTGGCCAATAATGGAACCGAATGGCATTTCATTCCACCTCATTCTCCTAATTTTGGAGGTTTATGGGAGGCTGGAATCAAAAGCACGAAACATCACCTCAAGCGGGTGATTGGCGAGTCGACTTTGACCTTTGAGGAACTGAGCACAGTCCTATCCCAAATTGAGGCATGCCTGAATTCCAGGCCTATATCACAGTCTAGTGTGGATTCATCAGACCCAAACCCATTAACACCGGGACATTTCTTAGTCGGTCAGCCACTGGTAACAGCACCAGATTATGATTATGAGCATACAACAGTCAGCAGCTTAAGACGTTGGCAATTGACACAAAGAATGATTCAATCATTTTGGAAACGTTGGTCTCAGGAGTATTTAACAATGTTTTTTCAACGACACAAGTGGGCTAAAAGTACGCGCGATCTGAAGGTTGGGGATGTTGTCCTCGTAAAAGAAGACAATTTACCACCTGCCAAGTGGTTATATGGTAAAGTAGTGGAAGTACACCCTGGCAAGGATAATTTAGTGCGCGTAGTTACCCTTCAGTGTAAGGACTCCCGAGTCAAACGCCCAACTTCTAAGCTATGTATTTTACCTGTTAACGATGAATGATGCGTTATTTTACTGTTTTACCTTTATTTCATTTTTTTTTAATATAATATACAGTCCACTCAGATGATGTTTGTTGATAAACCTAATTTTTACCTTCTACTTATGGCTTGTATGTAATATTTTTGTAAAAACAACATTGTGAACACCAAGGATTTTAATATAAGAGAAGTTGTTATGATTTCACTCTTGACCACGTCATGGTGGGCGGTTTGAAAGGACTAGGTCCTTGGTGGGCGGAATGTTCACGCCGTAATATTGTATTTAGGTTAAATCCAATATCTAAAACCATTTTTAGTACCTCTCGGCTCGATAGATGGCGTTGGCCGATTTAAATTCACGCTATCGTTTCGTTACCGAGGATTGTACAAGACCCCTCGGTGAACATTAATAAATGTCTTCGTTCTGAGTACATGGTGGTTTTATTCAACCTCCCGACTCGTCGACAAAACAGGGCGACAAGATCTTCGATGATCATAAGCTTATGAGAGGTACTAAAAATGGTTTTAGCTATTAGATTTAACCTAAATACAATATTACGGCGTGAACACATTAGTGGTGGGTCGTCGACGTTTTTACAGTCGACGAAACGAGACTGGTTTACCGTTCACGTTGAACTAGTTCATAAAACAGTTTAATTTTCGACTAGTTTACATTGTAGACTGAATAGCGTTTCGTAATTACTCGTTCAGTCGAGTCGTTCCATTCAGTTGTTCCGTTTCGTCGTATGTCGTCGACTAGAATGCGAAACCAAGTTGATGCTTACAATGTCGTTCATGCGTAAACAGGTTTATTCGTTAACAGTAAACCAGTCGAACAGTTGACGGCAAGAAAACAGTCTAAAAAAACCGTTCGTTCATTCAACGCCCACGCCTAGAACACATAGATTCGGCCATTTTTGGTCCACACGTACTTATATTTATGTTTCTGATTTATGATTCTGAGCAGCCTCGCGGGCGTTATTAAATAACCTGCCGTTAATCGGCGTAAGCCGCTCGTTTACGTAAAATCTTTTAGTGGGCCCGCGCAGCTCGAGGTCCGTCGTGGTGAGACCGCGTCGCACGCGCGCCGCCTGCAACAGTTGATCGCGGGCAGCGCGACGCGACAGGCGCACGGCGAGCGCGCGTGGTCTAGTCGGCTCCGCCGAGTCCCCTCCGCCGCCAGCCACATTAAAGTTACGGCGAACCATACCAATACGCTCAGCATTCACAATTTCGCGCTCGTCAATGTTTACTCCCAGCTTTAAGGATACCAAATGTATTATGTGCAGCGGGCTCTCATCCTTTGTTTCGGGAATGCCCGAAATGACGACATCATTGAGCAGAAGATCTTGATCTCGTTCGTTCAGCTGCAACTTTAGCTCGGTGATGGTTTCTTTAAGGTGGTCTACAGAAGATGGCTCCTTCTCCCTCTCCTCGAGGTGGGAAACTTTGCCTTCAATAATATCCATTCGTTCCCCACACATCCCGACATCAATCTTGAAACTCGCCATTTCGTCTCGGAACAATCGCAACTCCACTCTCATGGCACTTAGTTCCTCACGGAAACAGCGAATCTCATAGGCTAGGTTGAGCTCGTGCAAAGTATCGTGAAACAAACTCTTTAGTTATAGGTCTTGTATATTTCAGTGTGCTTGAGTCTATCACAAACTCCCAAACCCAACTTTCACTTTTTTTTTTTTTTTTTTTAATTTGTATAAACTAGTGCTTGACTGCGATCCCACCTGATGGTAAGCAGTGATGCAATCGTTGATGGTGAGGCGCACTAGTTTATTAAGAGCCTATTCACTCTTGCCTTAAAGACACCTAAATTATAATCAGACGGGAAGACCGCAGCAGGCAAATTGTTCCAGTCCCTCGATGTACTTTCCACTTATTATTGTTTATTGTTATTAGTTTTAAGATTTTATTTGTATAAAATTGCGGGTAAGCGTCTTACACTGGCTATGTTTTGGATTTGTTTTTTTTTTTTGTAATTATTAATGTTGTTACTATCACTGTCACTGCACAACAATATATGTGAATTATTGTATCTAGTACAAGTCTTTAAACAATAAAGATTTAGAAAAAATACTTTGTTTATATTTTAACACCCGTGAGCAAAACAAACTAGTCAGCTGTTACCGACATCCGTGACGTCACTCCAAATCCGTGACGTCACTCCTCCACAAGTATTTGAACTATGATGAATTTCAAAAACCATTTACTTGTCGTCACCATGCGGTCATATCGTTTTTAATGTCAACAGCATAACGGTCGCGTCCAATCGTCCAATCACGTATTAGTGTCTTTGCCATAGTGTATGAAATTACCACAGATTACTGAAACGAGTTGCACAAATTGAGCTATGGGCGCGTCGTGGTGTTGCCACTTTATAAAATTGTATCTGTCACCTTATCTATTTATTTTATTTGTATTTATAACTTATTTTTTTTTTATCTATACTTTTTTTTTATTCTTTATTGTACGGTGGTTACCTTACACCTTGTTTGTTAATGTTAAAATGTTATGAGTACCGCGCCGCGACCCAAGTTAGGGAATTTGATTAAGTGAAACGATGTTTACTGTTACACGGATTTATTGGTACTAAAGTAATTTACAAATAGAGCGCGATGCACCGCATCATAAGTGCAAGCGTCAGCATTATTACTAAACTATACAAAATGTACGGGTTTGCTCGTACATACTCCCTACAGGAGAAATTAACAAGATACAAAATAAATGTTATCAGATCAAAGGTCAAAATATTTGAAAACAATGTTTCAAGAAAACACTAAAAATATGTTTTAGGAAAAAACACAAAAATATGTTAATATGTTATACAAAAATAATGTTGATACAATCTAATTCGAAAAAGACATAATTAATAATAAAGTTAAGTATTGTCTCTGGTCGCACTTAACGAACGCAAATAGGTGACGTAGCTTTATTCACTCGCGCACTATTGAGATTAGAAACACTGCTATGATTGTTGTCATTTAACTCACTAACACTGTGGTAAAACACTCGGTCACCGAGAATCACGCACGAGTTGTCATTGTTGCTGTGAGGAGGCGCAGGCGCACCCTGCGCTTGCGCTGGTGTCGGTGCTGGCGTCGGCGCGGCCGGCACGCTCCAGGCGCGCCAGCGGGGCCACACGTACCCCAGTCCCGCTATTCCCACGATGCCGACGATGATGTATATCAGCGTGTAGTGATGAATATCATGAACAGAAATGCCTTCAGCTATAGCGGCATTATGTTTCAAGATCTTAATTTGCTGCCCAAGTTCTGCTAAATCCATTTGATTCTGGTCAGATTCTGAATCATTCGTGGGTATCACATGCGGGATCGTAATGTTGATAATATGATTTATCGGTGGTATCAGTGGAGTATAAACATCAGGTTTCATTCTACTAGACTGTTGTCTGTGTGCAATT
Organism: Mythimna ferrago; assembly: GCA_910589285.2. Taxonomy (NCBI): domain Eukaryota; kingdom Metazoa; phylum Arthropoda; class Insecta; order Lepidoptera; family Noctuidae; genus Mythimna; species Mythimna ferrago. The sequence continues at coordinate 22,290,605 of OU342674.1, read as the reverse complement.
AAAGTAAATGCTTGCGTTTTAATAATACACCCATTGTCTATAGCAACAAGACCGGCACCGGTCAGCTGATGACTGGCAACTTGATCCTCGCACATTATACGTAAAGAGCATTGATCGCAACAAAAATAGATGTAGTTTTTAATTGTGTTACTTTCAAATCAGCTGTTTTTGCAGGGAGAGATCCTTGTCTCACATTCAAACTCTTCGGTCTGGCAGAAATCTTTATCCCCATTTAGATGATAAATAGGTCTCTGAATATGACATAGATAGGCATCTGATCTCAGACATGATGTCAATGTTTTCTCTGTCATGGTTAAGTAGGTATCCTTCTTCAAATTTAAGGCAACATAATCTGATATTGGTTGAATGCTAACCATGTCAGTTCCTTTGACTTGAGGTATGGAAAATATTTTGAATATTTCAAAAGTGTCTCTATTGATAAGAGGAAGTCTGATTTCAAAGATACTCTTCCAGCATCCTGGCCTTTACTTTGAGAAGCTTATATATTTTCCTTAAATCCAATTGTACATTGTCTATAGGCAATGTCACGTCCTTAGGGAGCTGACTAGCGATGGTGCTCAGCTGATCTTGCAATTGAACGGGAGTCAAAAGGTGTGGATTAAACAGACCGTGATAGATGTCAGTGATAGTGTCCAGCAAGGTGCTTTGTAAAGACTTCAAGTTATGTAGCATGTTGCTCCCTATTATAGCTCCGACAGTCAGCTCGTTTACAATAGACATGTTTTGTGTTTCAGATTGAACTTGGTTTAGCGCCTTTTCGATGGAAAATATATGTTGGGAAACCATTTTATGTTGTCTGTTCATGGTTTGCTCTGTTCGTTTGAGAAGATTATATTCAACTTCTATAATCGATGTTTGGTTTTTGCAGTACGAGGCAATATGACGTTGGTTGTCGCGTAGTAACGTTATGTCCTTGCGATATTGTTCGGCGAATCTCGCGTCTAATACCCCGAAGAGGCTATTCGCAAGATATCCGACACCGTCGATAAGACAGCGCCGCTGTCTAGCGCGCTGCTCGTTCGCGTGCTGACCGAGCAACATTTGGTTGTAGTATTCAAGTTCACCGAAGCCTTGAACTAGCTGTAATAATATGATATCACAGTTCATAATATTACGTATTGTTTTGCATGATTGTTCTAGGGACCTTGTGTATTTGTTGAGAGCTATTATGCCTTCCCAATATGGTTGCATGTCGTAGTAGATAATGAGCTTCCACTCGTCGCGAATAATTTGCATGTTAGTTAATTTATCGAAATAGAGACTCTGTTTAGGTCTAAATTTTGTTGATTGGAAATCGCAGTGTCCTCCTGTTACCATTGTCATAAAAAATAATAAAGACGTAAATAACGTAGTTACGCTAACTCTCTTCAATTTCCTTTGAGGTTTTGTTTCTTCATTGTTTGTTTTCAATTCTTCCTGGACATTTTCAGACGAATCTGATAGATTTTGGTTTACAGGTAACGTTGATATTTTGGTAATTGGTCTTCCATTGATATTTTGGAATTCCATTCTTCGTTTTTAAGCTGACAACGCGAACAAATCCATCTGCTCCCGGATGTGTGTGGATCTTTATGGTCCTTCGAGCCGGATAGCGGGATCATTAACGCGAGCAATCAGTGGACTCAGTGTCAGTTCGTGTGAGTGGTTCCATATCAGCAACAGCTGTGGAGTTGCAGTTCAGGGAGTTAACAGCAGTCTTGAGCGCAATCAACGTACAGCAGAATCAAAGTAAGATCTTTCCTTTTTTTGCTTAACCTAACAATATGAGCCAAACAATGGAGGATCTTCTGGCCAACCAGAACCAAATCATGGTGGCCATGAATCAACTTTTATCAAACTTTAAGAAGGATGGTCAGGAACGCAAAACTCCTGACTACATCAAACGAAGATTGGAAACTTTAGACTCCTACTGGCAGGAGTTTTAATCTAATCACGATCAGTTGAACCCCTTTAGCAACAAATCGATTGAGTATTTTGCATTGAATCACTATCAACAAACTCATGCTTTCTATCTTTCGACGCGTGAAGCTATTAAAAGTGCAGGACCTCCGTCTATTTTAAGGCCCGCAACATCGTTAGCCGGCACATCCAGGGCCGCAGTGGACGGGACCCTAAAGAACAGGAATTCCTGAGGAGACCGAGGCTACGACATTTCTTGAAACGCCGAAATTCAAGTCTCAGGGCACCAACAGCAAGTTGGATGAATTACTGAAGAAGCAGACTATCAACTTTAAGGCTTTCTATCGAACGGTGACCAACATCAACGTCGATGCCATAACTGAGAAATGGGAGTTTCAAGATACGTTGAAAACCTTGGAAACGAGGTGGTCAGCCATTGACATGCTTCACTGGGAGTTAGAAGGAGAATTGGACGGGCAAGATAATTCATATGAAGACAAGTTTACCTCGTATGAAATGACGTACAACAATATGAAGAAGTCACTGAACAGCAAACTGTGGTCTGTATCACACCGAGAACAGTCTACACCAAAGATGGAAGTGCCTACGTTTAATGGCCATTATCAACACTGAGTATCCTTTAAAGACTTATTCACGGAGGCCATCCACAACAATCCGTCGCTCTCTCAAGCTCAAAAAATGCAGTTCCTTAAAGCTAAACTGAAAGGGGAAGCTGAGGGTTTAATACATCATCTTCAGATTAGCTCTGAAAACTATTCAACATGTTGGGAAATCCTTAATCATAGGTACAATAACAAACTGCTTATATTCACCTCACACATGAATACTCTAACCAACCTTCCGGTCATGCAACAACCTTCAGTCTACTATGTAAAACGCATCCACGATACAACCATCGAATGTGTTAACGCTATAAAGAACATGGGAGCAGACGTAAGCACATCGGACCCCGTAATTTGTTATTTGATGTCCAACAAATTAAATACTAACACGCATTCCGAATACATCGCGTCTCTTAAGCAACCTCGTGAACTGCCCATTTTATCAGAGTTTTTGAACTTCCTGGAAGCCAAGTTTACAAGCATGGAGTCATCGCGGCGTAAACAAGGTCAGAAATCACCAAGGTCCAATGCAAAGTCATCTAACGATAATAATTTAAATGACAAAAAATCAGTCGTAATTCGAAACAATCTTATTCGAGCAACAAAAACGTTTCGAAATCAAACGGAAAATTCCCTAATAAACGAACTTGCCCATTATGCAAAAATGGTCATGGATTATTCCATTGTGAACAATATATCGGATTGTCCCCAAACGACAAAAAACAATTTGTCGTTGACAACAAGCTATGCGAAAATTGTCTTTTTAGTCATAAAGGCAAGGAATGCATTTCAACAAAACGGTGCCATGAGTGTGACGGAAGTCATAATACGATACTTCACAAAGCGTTTGCGCAAGCCGCAAACACATCGCCTAGCCAAGCAATACCTAAAGCTGGAAATTCCCGTACTTTGCCTGAGCAAAATCAGCAACTTAGGACTCACGTGGCCCAACAACGTGATGTACCGGAAACATTATTGTCCACAGCCGTCATTAAGGTCCAAAAATATGATGGATCTATTCTTAACATGCGAGCTTCGATTGATCAGGGTTCCCAAACTTCACTCATCACCGAAAATGCGGCGCAACAATTAGGACTTCCCCGTCAACGATGCAAGGGAGTAATAACCGGTATAGGAGCCTGGGACAATGCCTGTAAGGGAGTTATCAACATAAATTGCTCATCAAGAAGAGAGTCTTATTCTTTTAATACTGACGTTTTCATCATGAAGAGATTAACAAAAAATCTGCCAACTTATACCTTTGCGAAGCCCACATGGTCTTTCTTAGAAAACATAGAACTTGTAGATCCTGAGTTTTACGTCAGTCGTCCGATAGATATTTTATTTGGCGCGGACATATATTCAAACATTATTATGGAGGGAATCTGCAGACTTGAACAAACAACGCCCATTGCTCAACAGACTCGGCTTGGGTGGATCCTGTGCGGCAACGTAAACACACTGCAATGCAATGTCGTACAGTTTGATGTTGACCAGTTGCAAAAATTTTGGGAAACGGAAGAAATTGCTGAGTCTACTTCGTTTTCATCAGATGATCAAGAGTGTATGCAATTTTACAGCTCAACAACAAACCGATTGCTAGATGGAAGATATGTAGTAAGGCTCCCTCTGAAAACAAATTTGCAAGAATAATTGGGCTACTCAAAATCAAAGGCCATAGCACAATTTGGTCATTTGGAACGTAAACTAATTAAAAATGAAACCATCGCAAAAGAATATAAAACATTCATACACGAGTACCTAGCGTTAGGGCATATGAAACCAGCTATTTGTAACACGAAACTCGAATGTTTCCTGCCCCATCATTGTGTACTACGTGACGATTCTACAACTACGTCACTCCGAGTGGTTTTTAACGCCTCAGCAAAAACATCAAGTGGCCAAAGTTTAAATGATCTGATGCACAAGGGCCCAAATTTGCAACAGGACCTTCAGTCATTGATACTTAAGTGGAGGCAGTATCAATTTGCCTTCACCGCAGACATCGAAAAGATGTTCCGCCAAATTTTGGTCCATAATGAAGATCAGAGTCTGCAAAAAATCGTATGGAGAGATAGTCCCAGACATAAACTACAAGAATATCAACTGACCACGGTCACATACGGGACTAAAGCGGCTCCTTTCCTCGCAATGATGACGCTAAAACAGCTGGTGAACGACGAACGCTCCGTATATCAAGAAGCATCTAAAGTCCTCGAGGAGTCATTCTACATGGATGACCTTCTCCATGGTACTCACAGCGTATCAGCGGCACGCCAACTTCAACAAGATTTAATTGAACTCCTGAAACGCGGGGGATTTAATCTACGAAAATGGGCTTCTAACGATCCACATTTACTGCACGATGAAGTCCCATGCCAACAACAAAGCAAAAGCTTTCGACAGCCGGAGTCTACTAAAACATTAGGACTGCGCTGGAATCCTGTCAAGGATAATTTTACATTTGAGCCAAAAATCGATTTAACAGTCAACAAAGCTACAAAGCGATCCGTTTTGTCCGATATCTCCAAGTTCTTTGACCCCTTAGGGTGGCTCACACCGACAACAACAAAACTCAAAATTTTATTTCAACGAATTTGGACTTCACAAATTCAGTGGGATGAGCAGATACCTGAAGATATTTTGGAAGAATGGAAAAAACTTAAGGTGGATATCGATCAAATAAGTCAGGTACAAATACCAAGATGGTTGGGCACAAAACCCGAGCAAAGAGTCGAGTTACATGGTTTCTGCGACTCGTCAACAAAGGCGTACGCCTGCGTTATTTACTGTAAAGTTTATAACGAACAAACAAACATCATATTGGTGGCTGGAAAATCAAGAATAATCCCGGCTAACAAAAACATATCGTTGCCACGATTGGAGCTCTGCGGCGCTCATTTATTAGCTAAACTCATGGCTAAAGTCAAGGCTTCTATAACTGACTACAAGATTGATATTTATGGCTGGATTGACTCCACAGCAGTACTGAGGTGGCTGCATGGAGATCCAGGCCGTTGGCAAACCTTTGTTGCATCTGCCTGCTGGCGGTATGTCAAATCTGCTGAAAATCCTGCAGACTGCGCAAGTAGAGGCTTATCGGTGTCGCAATTAATGGAACATCCTTTATGGTGGCAAGGGCCATCTTGGCTACAAACATTCAAAGCTGATGAAAGAAGTGTAGAAATAAATTACACAACAACATTGGAAATCAAACCCAAGCAAGTTAACACTGTCATGAAACAAACAGAAGAGGACAGTATAATCATGAACTTATTGAAAAGTCACAGTTCTTTTACCAAAGTCGTACATATTTTAGCATGGGTGTATAGATTTTTAACAAGTAAGAAAAACAAGGCGCAGACTTCCTATCTTACGCTAGAAGAGATAAGAAAAGCCAAAATGAAGATCATAAAGCAAGTACAGCAGCAAGAGTTTGCAGAAGAAATTAAAAGCTTAAGAGAGAAAGGAAAGCTTAACAATAAAAGCAGAATACTAAATCTAAATCCATTTTTGGATAAATTTGGACTTCTTCGTGTTGGGGGAAGGTTAAGACATGCTCATATTCATGCTGACATGCAACATCCTTTAATTATCCCACAACGAGGACCTGATGATAGCTATATGAATTTTCTCCTGATGTAACAAGGTCTGAAAATCTGTAATCTTCGGTCGTAGGCTCTGTGCGTTCCATTGTAGGATATTGATTTTCAAATGTTTGTGTCTGTCGTTGTTATCCATTTTTTTAAGACAGATAATAAAGGTAAATCCATGATATAGTGCATTATAAAAGATGAAAACCAGTCAGAGATAAAGTTTGTGTCTGTCGTTGTTATCCATTTTTTTAAGACAGATAATAAAGGTAAATCCATGATATAGTGCATTATAAAAGATGTAAACCAGTCAGAGATAAATTTATCTTACTTTCCAAACTAGTCTCAGTATCCCATATTTTTTCTTTTAATTTATCCCAAAACAATTTCCAATTCGTTTTCCTCCTTTTGTCATTATCCTTTTTTTCTGGTTCTGCTTGTTGAGTATCTGAGTCACTATCTGTAAATGCTGCCCAATTAATCTCGGTATTTTTATTTTGTTTGTTTTTCCGATTACTTCTATCCTTTTTATTAAAGTCTACTTGACTTTGTGGTTTGTTACTCTTTGAATTAAAACCTGAATTATGCTCCTTGTCCACCGTTGCTTCTGAATTGTAGGTTTGTGTTATAGGCTCCGTTTGTATATTTACTTCTGGGCTTAATACTTCACACTGTGTCCATTCCGCTTCTCGTTGTCTTTCTCCGGAAATATTATGAATTGGCTCATTTGGAATGTATAATGTTAGCGCTCTCTTATATGTGCAATTAAACTCTGCCATCAATTCTCTTAATCTTTTTTCTTTTATATATATTGGGCATGTACGAGATAACGACATTATGTTTTCCAGAACAATTATTACATCTGAAATTCGTGGTGTCACAATTCGGGTGGGACCCACTACATTTCGGGCATACATTTTTTATTGAGGAACATACTCTTATTGTGTGCCCAAATCTCCAACATCGTGAACATTGCGTGACAGGGTATTGGTATGGACTCACTTTCACCCTAGACTCATAGATGTAAACGTATGCAGGAAGAGAAGATCCTATAAAGGTAACTCTGACTGATTCTCCAGGTTCCCACTGTCCACTATTTGTGTTGCGGCGTTTTAATCTTTTTATGCCTATAATATCTGTTTCACAACTTAAACCTTCAAGTATTTCTTCCTCAGAGTAATCTAAGTCGATATCTTTAATAACGCCATAAGTTTTTCTAATTTCCAGTGTTTTCTGACAACGAATTTGGACTCAAATAACTTCTCCGCGCTGTCTTCATTAGTAAATTGGACTAGAATTTTAAAGGCATTAATATATTTTATATTTGTAATATCTGGAATATTTTCTGATTTCAACAATTTTGCTAAGCCAAACTGTTTTGGTGATTTTTCTAAAGAAGTTATGCTAATTTCAATACGGTCTTCTGGTATACGTATCTCATCATGTACTTGACTAGCCCGAGCAAATCGTTTACCCCCTCTCGTAATGTTTGTCCATACTTCATTTTGATCGATCTGTCTATTTTTTCTTTTAATAGATCTTGTTACGTCAATTCCTCTGTTATTTTTTGTATATACTTCGGTCAACTCCATATTCTCACCTATAATATTCTCACTATTACTGCTCATCTCACTACAATCTACGATTTCATTATGCGCATTACCTGTCTCATTTGATTGACATTGTTCCAGTTCGTTGCTATCCATTAGTGAAACACATTTTTAAACTATGAATCATACGCACGTCGTACAAAGCGCGATAGAACCGGTTTGTATTCACACCGAGTGCGCGTCTAACGATAGCAAGCGCCCGCGCGCAACTGAGCTTATCTATACTTATTTTTAGTTTACTGCACCGTTCCAGCGTCTTTATGTCGACACAGCGACCGGCCTACGCTGAAAACCAGCGCTGTGAGCTCAACGCATTATGCGTGAGGCCGCAGCATTATGATGAGCGTTCGGCCGTTTTGCGCGGAGGAGACGCATATCTTCTCCCTATTTTGATGTTATGTTCTGTTACCTATTTTTAAGACTGCGTCTTTAACGCGTAAATAAACTGTTTTTCTTACTTTTTTTCTTTCTTTCATAAAATCCAATTCGTATTCCCAAAATGATAGTGATTCAGCTTAGTTCCGCTGTGATATAAATCCAACACGAAATCTCGCATCTGGTACAAATACTTAATTTTATATACAACTATACATACATTCATTTGATTCTTATTATTCAACAGAAATCGACGCCGAATTATACCAATCATTGTACGATACAGTTTGGAACGAGAGACTCCATAGAGTTTCTGGCGCTTTGGTTGTCGCTGCGACAGCCCAAGTGGTTTTAGGTAAGTTTTTAAATGCATAATATGTATATCTAAATAATTCGGTGTGCAACAAAATGGTTAGGTAGTCCATCTATTATAATTCGCTAGTCCTATTGAACCCTGCCACTACCGACGAATGTATGCTCGCCGACGAGTTTAAGAGCACGGCAACGGATGAATTATCCATACAAACGTAATAACAAAATCATTTGCATTTTGCTTGTTTGCATATGTCTACTATAATATGATGATATTCGGATTTAGACAATATTCGGGGTGTCTTTGACATTGGCGCACAAAAGAATACCACAGATCCAGTACTTACATGATTCTGAACCCCCCAGTGGTGGAATTTGTTGTCAAGTTTTTCCTTACTTTTGAAGTATAAAAAGTCTGTTCTTTTTTTAATTTAAACTGTGTAAAATCGTTATTTAAAAAAAAAAAATGATTTATAAATTAATTGAAAAGTCATTGGGTTAGATAAAATCGTTATTCTATCCCGATGACATTTTTAATGGTAATTCATTCTTTTTTTTCACTAAAAATGTCAGAGACATCCATCCTGTTTAGGTAATGATATACATTATTCTCTTTATTCATATTTTACACATTTACAATTACATTTTTAATTTAACAAAATTATACAAAAAAAAAACATTTAAAAATATAAAACTACAGTTATCCACAGGGGTCGGGAGCAGGGTCCAAGCTACCGGTAGTTAGGGCTCCAGAGACAGGAACCGAGGAGTACTGCCTTTTGTATCAGGCCTATGATCCACCCGTGCAACGATAGCTTCGACAGATGGTCGTCGAAGCTTTTGGCTATAAGGCCATTAGCGGTCACGACAATCGGTACAATGATAGCCGAGTCCACATTCCACATGTCGACAACCTCGTGTGCTAAGTCAAGATATTTTATTTATTTTTCTTTCTCAGCTTTCACGAGATTCTCGTCATGCGGGATGGTGACATCGACTATCATTGCGCGGCGTGCTAATCGGTCTATCACCACTATGTCCGGCTTATTGGCTACAATAGTCCGGTCAGTAATGATAGACCGATCCCAGTGATCCCCTTCTTAATGAAAAAAAAACCAAATGTATTAAGTTTACCATGCCTCATGTTAGGCAAGTAGTAACCACTGTGCTAATAAAAGGTAAAGAGTTGAGTCCTGAAGATACTACATTGTTCTTGGGCATTACTCTAGACGCTAAGCTTCAGTGGGGCCCACATATAGACAAATTGTCGAAAAAACTTAGTTCAGCAGACATGCTGTAAGACAAATTCGAAATTTAACTGATTTAGAGACAGCCCGTTTAGTTTACTTTAGCTATTTTCATAGCGTCATGTCGTACGGATTTCTATTATGGGGAAATGCCGCCGATATACAGACAATTTTCGTTTTACAGAAAAGAGCTATTCGTTCAATTTATAAATTGAGTCCCAGATACTCCCTCAGAGATAAATTTAAAGAAATTAATGTAATGACTGTGCCTTCACAGTATATTTACGAGAATATTTTGTATGCCCATAAAAATATAGACATGTTTAAAAAATATAGTGATATTCATAATTTTATGTTTGTTTCTTGTAGAAACAAACATAAATTTGTAGTTCCTGCAACCAGGCTCAAAAAAATAGGGGGCTCATTTAGATGCCAATGTATACACTTCTATAATAAACTTCCTAGCCATATTCAACAACTAAGCCTTAATAAGTTCAAATCATTTGTAAAACGAAAACTTTGTCAAAAGGCTTTTTACACTGTAAAGTACTATATTCAGGATGAAAAGGCTTGGGATTGACCTGCTCCAGTACCTACTACAACCGTTGACATTTATATTTTTATTCTTTTTGTATTTTTTTAATTATTTTTGATTTTCAAATGTGCTTTTTCTTTTTATTTTATTTAATTTTTTACAATTTGACATTGGAGATTATTTTTATTTTACAAATTGACATGTATACATTTTAAGTAATTAAAGTATTTTTTTTTTCTTTGACATAAATATTTACTTTGCTAAATATTTTGTAAACTATCAATTTCCTTATATTATTGTGAATGTGAGGACTATGTTGATTGATTTTTCTTTTCTTTTCAGTAATTTTAACGCATATTTTCAGTAATTTCATGTGATTTGACCATTACATATTTACTGTATGGACTTTAAAAGAGACTTTGACCCCTGAGTTTGTTTCGGTGTTTCTTCTCAGGGTAGTCAGATAGGAAACACCGGCCTCATCTAGAATAAACTGACGAAAAAAAATTGACGTGTAAAAGTGTTTTAAACCTATTTACAAAATAAATATCATTTATCATTATCATTTATCAGTACAACGTGACATGATCATTTTCAAGAACTGTGTCGGGCACATACCTGTAGTACGGTACCTCAGAATCCACTAGGTTGTACTTCAAAGCAAGTTGCTGGTGAAGAATCCTGGCTACTTGGTTATGCCTGTGCAAGTACTCGCTGTTAGCCAGACGAGAACAACCACTGATAATATGCCTGATAGACTCACCCGGACGATTGCATGCCCGACACACGTCAATCGTCCCGTCTTTCATAATATGTCTCCGATAGTTGTTCGTCAAGATAACTTCGTCCATAATTGCACAGACAAAACCTTCAGTTTCTTCGAAGAGGTTACTGAATTGTAACCAGGCCACGGACGCCGAAAAATCTACATCAGGCTCATGAAGAGCCCGAAAAAAGCGCCCGTGGAGCTCCTTGCCTTTCCATACTTTCTTGCGGTCGGTAGGTAGTAAGTACCACAGGTTTGCGCCAGTTCTCTTTAGCCATGGATAACGGGGTGAGTCCCTTGTCCACTGCGACCACATCGCGGTGCATACCCACGTCGGTTTTGAGAAAGTATTCTCTGAGGCTGCACACCTCGCGGTTGTGTAGAGTCTTTGCGTTCAAAAAGCCACGACCTCCACACGTCCGCGGGATGTACAGTCTCATTACCGACGATCGTGGGTGATGCATCCGATTTGCGGTAAGCAATTTACGGGCTCGCCTATCCAGAGCGTCTAACTCGGTCTGAGTCCATTTGAGTATGCCGAAAGAGTACATTAAAACCGGCATGACCCGACCGTTGAAGGCGCGCACCTTATTTCAGCCCGACTGAAGGCTATTTAATACCTTCTTTAGGCGGCCAAAGAAGCGCTCCTTCAAAGATTGCTTCATGTCAGTGACGTTAATACGGATGGAGAGGGATCTAAGGTGTATGGAATCCGAGAGTTGAACCCCCTCAAATTCCATAATCTCACCTCGCTTTACATGCATGACCGCACATTTATCCACACCAAATTCCATTCTGATGGCACTACTGAAAGTTTCCGTTACCTTCAGTAGTTCCATCAGTCGTAACTTTTTGGGGGCAATAAGTTTCAGATCATCCATGTAAAGATGGTGAGATAAAACCTGACCACCTCTTCTCAACCGATATCCCAAGCCTAAATCCTCTAGCAATGTGCTTATAGTATTCAGAGCTAGGCAGAACCAAAGTGGACTCAGACTGTTGCCCTGGAATATTCCCCGTTTAATCCAAATAAGCTCATCGTCCCCCCGGATCGATTGACATCCTGGATAGCGAAGGATTGTGTTCCATTCCCCCATACATGACACAAGGAAGGTGCGTAGAGTTGCATCTATTTTATACAACTCTAACATCCTCATGAGCCATGTATGTGGAAAAGAGTCATAGGCCTTCTTGTAATCTATCCAGCATGTCGACAAATCCTTGCGGGATCGACGAACCATGGCTTATGGCCATGTCAATGAGGAGTAGCTCCTTAGTACTACGTGACCCGTTCCTACATCCATTCTGAGAGGCAGACATAATTGAGTTGTTTTCAATGTGCTTGTTAGTTTTTGTTCTCAGAATAGATGTAAGAAGTTTATAGACCTTCGACAAGCATGTTATCGGTCTATAATTCTTGGGTTCCGCAGTACTGCCTGTCTTATGGAGCAGATGGGTAACGCCAGTTGTTAGAAACTGAGGTAGCGACCCAGACTCTAAAGATGACTGAAATTGAGATGCTAATGATATTATTATTATATTATTTTGATATCTATATATACTTGTATTATATTAGTAGTTTATGTGACTAGGGGATAAAGCAGTGTCTTTAAGTCGCGGGCGGCATGTTGAATTCCGAACGAAACGAAGGCTGCTGATTTTAATCCCGAACGATAGTGAGGGATTTATAAAATTAACTCCCGAGCATTGCGAGGGAGTTAATAAAGAAACCTGAGTGAAGTGAGGAATTTAAGCCGCCCAAGACAAAGACAGCTTTATCCCCGTGTTGCATACTCTACTTTTTACACCATCTGTGAGATAATTAAAAGACAATTTGGTCGACCAAATCATATATTAGAGAAATATAAGTATTACATTTACAAGTTCATCAAACAAACAAAATTCACTATTATACTATAATGCTCCCGTGTCGTCAGTACGCACGTTTTATTCTATTTTCTTTTTTGTGTTAGTGGCCAGTTTGAATCATAGTGATTACATACTCTTTGGTTTGAATTTCGAGTCAACTTGTTCGATGCGCCTACATTTTAATTCACAATGTTGACGATTCTTGATGCTCCAAATTCAAATCTCATTATTCCCTAGGGATCGGCCATACTGCATTATCTCCCTAGGCATATAATGACTTGCTTTAAGTGAGGTTTGTATGACGTGTAAAACGACATTATCGAGCAGGTGGTGTAAAAATATATATATTCCACAACTATGACACACCGCCATCTAGTCCAAAGCTAAACAGAGCTTGTGTTATGGTTACTAGACATCTGATAAACATACTTATATATTATCTATCTCTATTTAAATTATCAATTTACAAATTATAGGAAAAAAAAAAATGGGAAAACCATTAAGTTTTCATTCATCATTTTTGGTATTACGAAACACATCTAAAACGACCTTGGGGCAAATTGGGCTCATTGTCCAACAGAGATACGGCTTAAGCCATTGTAAAGGATTTGGCTCGTACTTAAATTGTTTCTGTTGGCACAATCTTCAATTCGATGGGGGCAAAAAGATAGCACCTAAATAAGTTTTGTAGGAAAAATCAATTGAGTGCCAATTTCGTGTTGCTCACTTTCAGCTCAACCCCGCAGAATTCCTTCATCCCCGCTTATGGCGTTGAACTGCGCAAGTCCTAGCGCAGGTGACTAATTTCTCCTACTCGCCATCAGCTAATTTTAGTGACGCCCGAGCCCGCGACAAGGGTAGTCACAGAAGCTGCACAGGGCTGCGGTCAGGAGGGAAGTTTGGATGTTGATAGGAAGTGGGAGTTTGTGGAAAGTGATGGTGAAACTAGGAGAGTATGGGTTGTATGGGAGTTGGGATAGGACCGAGTGGATAGCCTCCACTCCGTGAGTCGCGTATTCTGATGGTATTAGACCAAAAACGGGGTGGCAACCTCGAAAAGGTGGATTCGCCTGATTTGCCTTGAGGATCTTCACGACTGTAGCGCTCCCCCTCAAGACCCTGCCACCTTACCATCTCTGAGGGAGGTGGTAAGCTAGGCTTGCATCTATACTACCAAGCAAAGCAGAAAACGCAAAGCGTGTCGTTGTGCAACCACAAAAGCATACATACAGACCCTCCCCGGATGATGGACCTAACAGAGATGGGTCGGGTAGTTCGCCAGGTCAATAACTTCGGCTCAATAAGGTTCAATTGAAAACTATACCTTTTTTGCCCTATGATGAGTTCCCTGACAGTTCATTTTTTTCTGTGGCACGTATACTACTTTAGATTACTAAAAAATAAACTGGCAAAAAAAATAAAAATGAAATGATAAAAAAAATATTGTCTTTCGTAAATTAATAAGTAAATTGTTGTGCTTATAACTAACTTTTAATAAATTAAGTAAATAAAATAAAAAAGTATAGAACTTAAAAATGTGTAATGCGTTAAACGGAACTTCTGCCAATAGAGATTGACACTACTCGACGACACACTAATCGACAAAATCGGAGCGGCCATCTTGTAATCGCATGTAACGGCAGAAAATTGGAAATAAGTAATAGAAAAAACTCAAAAAACTATAACAGAGGACTGGAATAAATATATCCGGATCGACCGAATTAGGGCCAATAATTAATCATCGCGGTTAGTTGGAAAAGATTCCGATTCCGATATGGATACGAGTTCAAATCAAAAGTCAAGTTCTGACAGTGAATAATAAATAAATTATTATTTTAAACAGACTGCATTTTATTTACCACTAGCCGTCCCCCGCGGTTCCGCCCACGTTATTTCAGGTTTTTAGTTTTTGTCAGGTTTTTTGGTTTACTGTAAAATTTCTTTAAAATCCGTATAGAGTAAGATCCCAAGACCGCCAGACATCACGTATTTTCTGACGAACGAAATGTGGACGATTGAGTAGTGTTAGTATGTACTAAGAACGCATGCCTACCTGCTAGCTTGCTTAGACGGCCAATTTTCAGGTATCAGGTAATCAAGGTACATAAAATTATTACTTACCTCACGTAAATTCTCAAAGCTGATTTTTACGTATTTTGTAGGCAATATCTTTAAAATCGAGTCGCCAATACTCCCAGACACATACCGTCGGCCATATTGTTTAACAGACGTTTTAAAGCTCCCAAAAAAATGATGTAACTTCACGTATTTTCTCAAAGCTGATTTTTACGTATTTTGTAAGCAATATTTTTAAAATCAAGTCGCCAATACTCCCAGACACATTCCGTCGGCCATATTGCTTAACAAACGCTTTAAAGCTCCCAAAAAAATTATGTAACTTCACGTATTTTCTCAAGGCTGAGTACATACTATTATTACTCAATCGTCCACATTTCGTTCGTCAGAAAATACGTGACGTCTGGCGGCCTTAGGATCTTGGACTAGTAGACTAGTTCTTGCGTGAAAAAGTAACAAACATCCACACAAACATACAAACTTTCACATTTATCATCTATAAATCTAAAATCGGTAATCCGATTCCATTTTCTTTGCCAACTTTTTCGTTATTGTAAAAAATCGATTAAATTTGTTAGGTCACATCACTATAATTGTCAGACAAGAACTGTCAGGGAACTCATCATAGGACAAAAATGGTATAGCGTTACGTAAAAAACTATATTTATAATTCACAATAGGATCCCTAAATTGATAAATAGTTTTCACACACTCGCAATATTTTTGAAAGACCTATCTAACGACATCCCACATTATGGAATAGTCTACAAAACAAAAAAATAAAAAAATAAAAAAGGGCGTTCGTTGTATCGTACTCTTCAGTATATTTTTGAGGTTGACGTAATCAATCCAGATAGTATAAAAGATTCTTGGGTGTGGCGACACAAGAGCGCTCTCTGTCCCTTTCACTTAGTGTGTCCATAGATTAGTTCGTACTACGAGCCATTCTGTTCTAAAGAAGTTCAAGATGTTATTAATACGTTTTATTTTAGACAACTAATCAAAAACTAATATGTATATTATACAGGTATACTATCGCTGGCCAAATTATTAAGGACAGTACTCGCAGATATGTAATTTCTGATTGAAACACTTTTTGAGCAAACCAATACAATAATTATACAAGGTTTTTAAAGTGGCATTACTTCTAACTTTGTTGACTTTTGTCAATATTTGTTGAAAATTGGTTTTGTTTTGTTGGTGGAAAAAAAAAACATTTTTAGTTTGATTTTACTAGCTTTTCCTGTACAAAACAGTCAATACGTAAGATTTTTTTCTTAATGCGTTGCTTTTTAAAATTTTATACGTAATTTTTTAATTGTGGTAAAATTGCTTCTTTTCAGTATGGGCAAGGCTTCAGACGCGTCTCCAAGAAGACGTACACAAGTTCAAACATTATTTTTGCACTTCAAACATTCCTAGAGAGATATAGCAGCTATTAACCCCTCAAGCGCCAGGGGTTCATTTAAAAGTGTTTCAAAGTCTGTAGTTTACAGAATTAAAAGAAAACTCATTAATACAAATTTTTGGAATCACGCTGTGTTAAAAAATGTGGTAGGAAAAGAATCACCACTCTTCGTAAAAAAGCAGGTATATCTCGTAAAAAGACTGTTGCCCACCTTACCACGATTACAAACTACGAGAGCCTAGAAGTTTTCGATAAAACAATTCTTCGAGAGTAGGAAAAAGAGAAGTTGATTGGTCATCGGCCTACCAAAAAACCATTCCTCACTGAGGTCATTAAGAAGAGACTATTGCACAGGGCCAAACAACATCAAAATATGACTGTTTCAGACTGAGGTCGGTTAAAAATAATACTTTACATAGTACAGAATCTATACTTATAATAAAACTGTAGAGAGGTAAATTCTGTACATTAAATATATATTCAAAATTAATATTAGAAGATGACTGGTGATCGATACTGATGCCAAAAATGCAATCAGCAAATTTTTTGTCTGTCTGTCTGTCTGTCTGTATGTGCACGCATGGGTCAAAAACTACTGAAGGGATTTTAACCAAACTTGGTACGATTGTGGTCCATACTCCTGGGCAGGTTATAGGCTATATAACATAACGCTAGGAGCTGAGAAGTGATGATAAATTTGAATCAAGTCGGATGAAAATGCGCTTTCGAGCTCTTATCCTCGCATGAGTTGATCATACACCAAAAGTACATATTACAAAGATAATGGTCTCTAATAGATTAACATTACAAATTATGAAGTGTACTTTATTTTCATAGTCATTAAGTTCATAGTTTTCATTGATTAGCAAAAGGAAAAAATGTACTGAGGAAGACAACGAGAAAGTGGTAGTGTGTCCCATTTTTACCTTTATATTTAACTAGGGTAAACATAAACTTGCTGTTAGCTACAATATTCCAGTCAGTGATAATAGACCGATCCCAGTCAAAGTGATAAAACCATTTCCGTTGGAACTGGGTAAGTGGTCGTTGGTGGAACCTACCTAGATAGGCAGTACAGCAGTTTCTTCACGCTATTTTCCTTTACCGGTTCGGTGTTTGCATTTAAATGTTCATCGTCATTACAATCTAAAGACGTCCACTGTTCGACATAGGCCTCCCCCAGGTGTCGCTACAATTAACAGTTTGTTACTGTTAATGATAAAAGTTGCAATAATATAGCTTATAACCTATTTTTTTTGCTGATATCATCGTTTTTGAACTTGGCAGGTTTTCATGCTATACGTAACACTTGATTAATTGTATAATTAAATTTATTATTTATATAATTTAATTAACCTGCTAAGTTCAAATTTGACGATGATCAGGCTGTTGATAAAGATGATTATGATCGATTTTAAAGTGCATCTAAACTTGGCATTGGATTGGATTTCAACCCTTTTTAGGCGAACAATTAGCCGATAGGAACTTGGCCCCCTTTTTAACAGGTATGTTTTTAGTGGGATTTCAATACTTTTTTTCAAGAAATCGTACCCATTTTTCTTTTTGTGCCACAGTCGCGTCCATTGTTAACCTTAGATCGTATTCTCATTGTATAACTGGTTCATAAATATTTTACAAAAAATTTGATATTCGATTAAGCCAACTTACGCTTGACCGATTTCTTAAATTTCTTATGACATATTTTATAAAACACGTTTTTCCTGGAACAAGTTTTGTAAAATTTTCGAGTAAATCACGGAATTATTGAATGCCAACAGAGTATTCTAGTATTATCACTCTTTTTTCACGTTGCCTTTTCGTCAGGCATCACGTTGGATTGCGTTAGATGAAGTAACAAGCTTTTAAACCATGCTCGATATTTACGATAGGCGAGTGGAAAAGCAGCCTCTTAAGGGTACTGGAATAAACCTTACAAGATTTATTCCAGTACCCTTAAGAGGCTGCTTTCTGCCTTCTGCTTCTGCCCTTATGAGTGATAACATATTTTTTTTATTTTAGTTTGTACATTTGCACTAAAATCACAAATTATTTTTGTAACATAAATTCAAACATTTGTCAATCTTTCAGACTGTTAGTACTCACAATACGATTACAACTTCTTCTGACATAAATATCTATACTAATATTATAAAGAGGTAAAGTTTGTTTTTTTGTTTGTAGAAGGGACTTGTTCGTCAACTCGCTTAAGGCTTATAGTCCCTTGAACCATTTGGCCGAAATTAAAGAGACACAACTCTCGTACCCGCCTAGGCAGCAGTACGCCCAGAGGGTCATGGCTATAAGGATGGTGCGGGGATACTGCACGGTCTCCCGCGAAGCGGCGAGCCTTCTGGCTGGCCTACCACCGTGGGATCTGGAGGCAACAGTCCTTGCACACATGCACGATATGAGCGTGGAGATGCAACGCCGGGGTGAAAGTCCGCTGCCGCGACAGGTCACGGCATGGCGGACAGAGCTCCGGCAGGATCTCATGGTGAAGTGGCGTCAACGACTATCGAAACCCAGTGCTGGGCACGCCACAATCTTGGCGGTAAGTCCCCTCTTTGAGGCGTGGCTGGAAAGACCTCACGGCATCCTTACCTTCCGCATGACGCAGGTCCTCACTGGACATGGTTCGTTCGGGAGTTTCCTGCACCGGATTCATGCGGAAGTGACGCCCGGGTGTCGCCACTGTGCGGAACGCCCGGAGGACACAGCACCGCCGTGCCCTCGTGGGGGCGATCGGCGGCGGAGACCTCTCGCGCCGGGCTCTGGTTGAGGCCATGGTCCGGAGCGAGGAGGAGTGGCAGGCGGTCGCCGACTTCTGCGAAGCAGTAATGCTCGCAAAGGAGGAGGCCGAACGCATCAGGCAACGGCGTTATCGCCGCCGCCGCCGCCGCCGGGATTCTGATCCCGATTTCCGGCCACCGTAGGCGCGGGCTTGCGGACAGTGAGCAATGGGTAGCTCGCTGTCCGGCCGTCCGGTAACTGTCCGGACCAAGCCCAAGTCGTCGACGGCGCGCACTGTTCCCGCGCGCCTCAAGGAGTTGTCAGCAACAGCAGGGACCCAGCCGGGTCGAAGCCTACTGGGGCCAGGGTTATCCGAAAGGGCGCTCGAGCCCCGGTATGAAGGCTAGAAGGAACGGGGTGGGTCTTTTAGTCAGTAAGAGTCTGACACTATCTCCCGCTCCGCCCAAGGGCGGGGGACGTCAATGCATGATTTTTTCCCACCATAAAAAAAAAAAAAAAAATAAGGCAGCGGGCGGCTAGCTGCGCCCGGATAGTGCGCGGCTGACCATTAAATCCATTTTATTTGCGAAATATTGATTGATTTACATATGCTATATTCACTTGGAAGAATATTTAACAACCAATTTTTATGTGTAAAAATGTTTCTAAAGATCCAAGCCATTTCAAAGGAGTAAAGAAGAGTTGCGAAATTGCTAAATATTTTTTTTTTTTTGAGAAAAGTATAATCGCCCCAAAAAATCAAATGTTGATGTTGTTCATTATTCTATAATAAACATATATTTTTTTCAAACGTATTAAGCTGGCCGTTAGCGAGGAGTAGGCTTCAGAAAATCACTGTTTTATGGCACTTTTCGGGCGCTTGGGCCTTAAGCGATACGCGCGAGTCCGAGCGAGCTGGCACCTTCCGATTTCACCTACTTTTTCTGTCGTCAACTCGCTCAGACTTGAAAATCTGACGTATTTTTTTTTTTAGTTGACTGTACAAATAACAGTCAACTAAAAAAAAAATTGTAACATAGTTACCCACTAAAAATGTATTAGAAATTGTATTCGACTTGACTTTAAAATAAAACACTAATCGTTAATGAGAAAGATATAAATCAACATTACAATAATATAATATTGCATATTTACCTATTAATTACCAACAATATCACAAAATTATCAGCAATAAGCAACATAAGTTGACGTACAAATATTAGTTAATGTTAGCACACGTTTAAGTAAGCGGAACGGGAGATTTAAAAATACACGTAAGTGAGTGAATATGCAGTATCGATACGTCATTTATGTGTCACAAAATCAAGAGCGCCCACACGATGAACAAAATCTTTCTTGGATGCGTTCCGTTTCACGATTAACCTGTGATCTTCAGTTGCCCTTTGCAATCTAGGACTACGGGTTTCCTTTTCAGGAATTCGCCGGGGTCCTAGCTTGCGTGCATCGGCCCTTCTGGACTCCTACGGTTTGATGTCATCTCTTTGAAGAGCACGTCGATCACTACGCGCTGTTGACGACTGAGCTCGGTTCGGTTAATTACCGGATGGCTGGATAGCGGGCTACCCATTGTTCGGCGTCCGCAAGCCCACGTTTACCGTGGTCCGTCGTCGGGGTCGGAATTTTGACGGCCGATGGACCTTTGGCCTCCTTCTTCGCTAACATTACTGCTTCGCAGTAAGAGGCGACCGCCTGCCATTCCTCCTCGCTCCGGACCATAGTCTGAACTAGGGCCCTGCGTGAAAGGTTGTTGCCAAAAATTGCCTCCACGAGGAAACAACGGTGCTCTGCCCGAGCGGGGCACACCTCTACCGTATCCTCAGGTGCTCCACCGTGTCCTCCGGGTGGTCCACACAATAGTGATACCCGAGCGTTACTTACGTCTGAATCCGATGCAGGAACCTACCGAACTTGCCATTTTCGGTGAGGACCATGCAGGTGCAAGTAACATGAGAAAGTCAAAAGTAACGTAAAATGTTTTTAAAGTAACTTGGGTATCGTGTGCCATTGGCCACATCCTACTCGCCTCATTCCTCACCTTTAACATAATATCCCAAAATCTAAGTAGATAACAAGTATAGCCTGCGTGAACAAATCCGCGGGCAATAGCTAGTTATTTATAGTAATTGTTTTCAACCTGTTATTATTTGACTGTATTTTATACGTTTGAGCGAGATGACGACAGAAAAAGTAGGTGAAATCGGAAAGTGTCAACTCGCGCGTACTCGCGCGAATTGCATTAACGAGTTGACGAACATGCCATATTAGGTAATCTCTGGAAGTACTGGTCCAATTGCAAAAAGTTTTACCAATAGAAAGCTGCTATATTCTTGAGTGACATAGACTATATTTTATGTGCGCGGGCGAAGCTGGGGGCAAATGCTAGTATATTATATTTATCGACCGTGAAGTACCAATACCTCCTAAAAATATTTTTTCAAGAAAATCTTAATTTACCGCTATGAATTTAAAAAGGTTTTTTCACGTGTTTTAGGCGATTATCACACTGCCACGCATCACGCTGCAAGTTGCGTGTCGACGCACTTACGCGCGTACTTGCGGAAGTGCAGATCTGCATCATCATACGGGTTTTTTTACGCACTCACGTGCGTAGGTGCGTTTTGTAAATTCACGCAGGCTCTGACTCATTTCATACAAAATCGATAACGACACTACGAGACTCAGTGTGCCATACCTTGCGTGTCGCCCCGCACCCACGCGCGTGTGTGCATGTAGGTGCATGATCTGCATGAACGCGCGTGGATGCATTTTTGTTTTCTATACAAATGGAGATACAAGCAATGTTAATACACGCATTCACGCGCTACGCTGCGTGGTACGTGGCAATGTGATATTCGCCTTAGTAAAATTCGAGTGATTTTTTTGTTTTCAGGTTACATAGACAGTTTGGAGTTATTGGTACTTTGCTGTCGATATAATAAAATACACCAATTAATATCACATGCTGTAGTGACAAAAATAATAACAATTAATTTAGGAAAAAACAAGGTTACCCTAGTTAAAACAGAGGTAAGAAAGGGACACACCGACCCTTTCTCGTTGTCTTGTTCAGTAAATTTTTCCCCGTTTGCTTGTCAATATGAACTTAATCTCTCTTTATCTCTCTTTTTTCTTGGAAATAAAGAACACCTTAGAGTGTGATTGCTGCGTAGGCAATCTAGATTATCCGTAGGATACATAAAATCTTTGCTCTGGTGTCTGTATTGTTTCTTGTTTGGTGTCTTGCTATATTTCACCGCGCTACCATGGTGTCCCGGTGAAATAGGGCTCTAAAATTTTATGTAACCTTTTTACCAAATGTTACACTGGATAAACATGTTATATATATTATATTATATATTATTATTGCGTTAATCATTACTGTTGTAATATACCAGCTTGTGCTTGGCTCATTTGCGGCTTCTAACTAACTGTGTTGTTGTGCTGTGTGTAAGGAATTATACCTGGAGATACTACTGCAGGGACTTTTACTATCTCGCCACCTACCCAGTGAGTACCACACACACACCATCCAAACTGGTGACCCCGTCTGAACGCAAAGGATAGAGCTGAAGATGAGCAGCGACGGTAGTGGGACCGAAATATCACAGCGCAGCCAACGCCCTACCCGTCGGCCAAGCAAGTGCGCACGCGTCTCCACTGATGCAGACAATCAGCCAATGGAGTTATTCAGATTTGGCGTTCGCATATCTCCCTTTTAGCCAGAAAAGCTTAACATATGGTCCTGCCAGGTGGAAGGCCAATTCAAACTGGCCCGGATAACGGACCACGCCACAAAATTTTATTACGTCCTGGCACAACTCGACCGTCAACACTCGGAGGAAGTCGAAGATATCATCACTTCGCCCCCCGCAACGGGCCAGTACGAAAAACTCAAGACCGAACTAATCAAGCGCTTATCGGTCTCCAAAGAGAAGAAAGCCAAGCAGCTTCTCCAGTCGGAAGAGCTAGGCGACAGGAAACCATCGCAGTTTCTGAGTCATCTGCAAAATTTGGCGTGACCTACGATACCGGACGATTTCTTGCGCACGATATGGACCAGCCGCTTGCCCACTAACCTGCAGACTATAGTGGCCTCCCAGATGAGCTTGTCCCTCACAGAGCCTACAGACCTCGCCGACAGGGTGCACGACATCGCTCCAGCAGCTTCCCAAGTCGAAGCAGCATCGACGTCGCGTCCAGACCCAACGAAGGACATAATGAGCCTCCTAATGGAGCTTACGAGGAAGGTTAAAGCCCTATCAACCGAAAGGCACAGTCGCTCCCGCCCTCGTACACGTCAGACGTCAGGCCATCGCAGTCGTACACCTTCTCGGCGATCGCAGTCGAACTACAGGAAGTCCCCAACCTGCTGGTATCACCACAAGTTCGGCAGCCATGCGATCACAAAGCGGGAAACGAGCAGGGCAGTCGGTAATGGCGGCTGAAGATTTCCCTTCAATAACCGGTCGCCTGTTCGTAACTGATCGCAGCTCGGGAATCCAATTTCTCGTGGACACCGGAAGCGACTTATGTGTCTTCCCTCGAACTGCGCTCCCTCAGTGTCGTCGTACGAAGACCGAGTACCAGCTATGTGCAGCCAACGGTAAATCCATAGCGACCTACGGCTACCTTCAGGTTGTGCTAAACTTAAGCCTTCGCAGGGACTTCCATTGTCGTTTCATTGTGGTGGATGTCACAAAAGCAAAAATAGATGTAGATTTTTTATCTCATTATAATCTATTTGTTGACATCCGCAACAAACGACTAATTGACGGTACTACTAAGCTATCGTCTGTAGCTGCAACTGCTTGTAATGATAGCCTGATATCAAGTGTAAAGGTGTGACTGGTGAGAGCAAATACAGTAATATTCTTTCCGAATTTCAGGAGATTACTCGACCCGCAGGCAATGCCATTCACACCAAAACACAACACGACACACCGCATTCGCACCACATCAGGCCCCCAAGTATCTTGTTCCCCACGCAGACTAGCCCCGGACAAGATGAAGATTGCGAAGGCTGAGTTCGACGCAATGTTAGCGAACGGAACAGCTCAACTCTCGGAGAGCCCCTGGTCGTCACCTCTCCACCTCGCCCCGAAGAAAGACAACGGCTGCCGTCCCTGCGGAGACTACAGACTGCTCAATGCAAGGACAATTCCAGATAAGTACGAGTACCCAATCAGGCACATACATGACTTCTCCCATAGTCTGTCTGGTTGTACGATCTTCTCCACCATTGATTTGGTGAAAGCGTACAATCAGATACCAGTCTTTGAAGAAGATATACCCGAGACTGCCATCACTACACCCTTCGGGCTTTCGAGTTTTCGTTTATGACGTTTGGTTTGAGGAGATGACTCGTTGCCTAGATTTTTGTTACCCATATCTTGACGATTTTCTGGTATTTTCGGGGAGCGAGGCAGAGCACGAGCAGCACCTTTGCCAACTCTTCACCAGGATGAAGAACTATGGTATGCTCGTTAATACCGCCAAATGCGTTTTCGGAGTACCAGAGGTAACATTTCTAGGCTACCACATCTCGCAACACGGAACTAAGCCTTTGGAAAGCAAGGTACAGGCAATCAGGGACTTCCCAGTCCCCAAAACTGCCAGGCAGCTGAGAAGGTTTCTGGGCATGGTGAACTTTTACCGGAGGTTCATACTGACCGACAACATCAAAGCCTCACAGCCAGTCGACATAAGCGGAAGCTCGTTAAGGGCCTTCGAAGAGTGCAAGGACAGCCTGTGTGATGCAGCGCTACTGGCACATCCTGATTCACAGGCTAAGTTGGTATTAGTCACGGATGCGTCTGAATTGGCAATCGGCGGAGTCTTGCAGCAATTTAAAGATTGTAGCTGGCAACCTCTAGCGTTCTTCTCACGCAAGTTGAGCACATCTCAGCAAAAATACCCGCAGTACGATAGAACGCTCCATGCTATCTACGAGAGTATTAAATATTTCCAGCATTGGTTAGCCGCTACCACCTTTACTATCTACGCTCACCATAAGCCACTGTGTTATGCCTTTCAACAACGAAAGAATAACTGTCCGCCACGTCAGTTTAGATACCTTGATTTTATATCGCAGTTTTCAACCGACATCCAGCATATCGCTGGAAAAGACATCGAAGACACGTCGTGGCTGACATACTTTCTCGCGTTGATGAACTGCAGAGCCCTGTGGCATTAGACACTCTAGCCAAGGCTCAAGACTCCGACCCGGAACTGGCACAGTACTTGACAGGTGAGTCATCCCTGCGCATTAAAAAAAAATTATGGTTCCAGGAAGTCATATCGAATTGTACTGCAATGTCAGCACACCGACTCCTAGACCCTTTATCCCTCACCCATTCCGCAAACAAGTCTTCGACTCCCTGCACTCGCTGAGCCATCCCAGCGCTAACGCTAGTGCAAAACTCGTAACACAACGCTACGTATGGCCACAGATGCGGAAAGACTGTCGCGACTGGTCTAAGGCATGTTTGGCTTGCCAGCGTTCGAAGGTGAAAAGATACGTCACCACCACAGTGGGTACGCTCGATATACCTTCGGCGCGTTTCAAATATGTCCATCTAGACCTAGTCGGACCATTGCCCCCTTCTAATGGATATCGGTACTGCCTGACACTCGTTGATCGCTTTACGCGATGGGCTGAAGTAGTCCCAATTACCGATATCACAGCGGAAACTGTGGCCAAAGCGTTTTTGCTGGGATGGGTAGCGGTTGCCTTACCGACATTGTCACCGACCGCGGTAGGCAATTCGAGTCAAACTTGTTTCAATACCTCAGCAGTGGAGAGATTCCACCACCAGCTCAAAGCGACTATCAAGTGTCACGCTGATATCAGCTGGACAGAGTCTCTGCCGCTAATACTGCTTGGCATCAGAAATTCCATCAAGGAAGATCTGAACTTGTCTTCCGCCGAGCTAGTATATGGTGAACCCCTGATACTGCCGGGTGAATTCTTTGACCAAAAAGTCGACAAATGCACGACTGACATAACTGACTTTACAGCCCGTATCAGAGCATTTGCCAACCATCTACAACCGGTCTACTTAAATAGCTCGCACTCGCAGTGCCATAGGTTAAGGTATTTAATGTTAATGTTTGAATGGGCCGTGACTCATCCTCTCTCCTAAGTATTAACTAAAGGTTACGATCTTCTTCGTGAACTAATACCTGACGAAACAATTTTTTCAATATCGCCTATTAAAATGATGTCGGCAATGAGTTGCACATGCTCTGGAGTAGGCGCTTGCAGCTGCGCCGAAACAACACATATTCACCAACACTAAACACGACATACACATTGACGTGACGCATTGGACACGCGTACTGTCGATGACGCGCCGGCGGCGACTCATTTCCTTCTACCACCAAGTTGTTACATTTAAGTTACATTTCGTTTCTCACCAGTCACGATCTATGCTGCCCGCTAGACCTACGTGCGCTCGCGCCGATAGTATAAATTGTGAACCGTCCACCCGTGCTAACTTATCGCTGTAATCGCAAGGACTATTTCTGATCTCCATTATTATTGCGTTAATCATTACTGTTGTAATATACCAGCTTGTGCTTGGCTTTTGGGGATAGTAGTGGAAGGTTGAAGTAATGATCTTGACTCCAAAACT
This sequence comes from Mythimna ferrago, assembly GCA_910589285.2. Lineage (NCBI taxonomy): Eukaryota > Metazoa > Arthropoda > Insecta > Lepidoptera > Noctuidae > Mythimna > Mythimna ferrago. Next base: position 22,263,886 of record OU342674.1, on the reverse strand, counting down.
GAATGTGTATATTTTGACCAAGCACCTCCTTTTATACTAATTTACAAAGTTACGAACTAAGAACTTAACCAATAGGAACGACTAACTTAATATTTACAAAACAACTTAACCAATAGTACTGTACAGAATATTCCGCTAAAACTAACTAACCACTAATAACACTTATCACTCTGTTCGTATGCGTTACGCTAACACTATTGTCCAATCACTAAAATATTGTACAGTTAACTTTCGTGGCGCCAAAACTATTTATCCAATCGCTGCTCCGGTCCGATCGCTGCTCCTGTCCAATCACTGCTCTTGTCCAATCGCAGTGCAGTAACTGTTTCACGCGCGTCCCGCGAGGGGTCGTTAGCAACGTGTACAGGGCGCGCTGTCCTTTGTGGGTGAAAGCCTTTTTGCTCAGGTAGCTTGAAACGGTGGGACGTGAGGATGCTTCGCTGTTGAGCTCGCACGTGGCGATTTGTTGAGCTGGCACGTGGCGATTTGTTGTACAATGACTGCGTGTTGATGAAAGTGATTATGCTGTGTAGTGGCTACAGGCTCATTTGCGGCTTCTAACTAACTGTGTTGTTGTGCTGTGTGTAAGGAATTATACCTGGAGATACTACTGCAGGGACTTTTACTTTCTCGCTACCTACCCAGTGAGTACCACACACACACCATTCATACAACCAAAGAAGTAAGGATAGGTAGTAGGTAAATTTCCGTAACGAATAGTAGAGCTGGTTTTTCAGTCTCCAGGTGGTGATGGACGGCAACGAGATTAGAGTGCAGACCTCGTATATTGCAGAGGTGCATTTTGTGAGAGAGGGAGTGCAGCCGCTGTTTGACTTTACTCTTTCTATTCTTTTTCATAATTTGAGAGTGAATGGAGGAGAGGAGAAGGAAGTGAAATGGGGAGCCACGCTGCTAACCTTCAGGCACGCACTGAAAGGACGACATCATTAGGGGACTAGTCTGGAGACTGCGGGGACGCCCAAGCCCCCCCGAGAATGTTCATCGGGCCCTCTCATCTGGTCACCAACCAGCACGATGGTGCATTCCGGGATTTTTAGACAGATGGCGGGGTAGCCTTTCATGTGTGGCTAGCACATTACTTGGGCCCCCAACTATCTGCGGTCGGCCACCGTTGCACCGTGCCTCGGATCCCGCTACCCTCCGCGACTAGTCTCCCGATACATCCATATCAGCACGAGCCAGGTTGGTTTGCTTGCATTAGAACAGCTATTTCAACCCGACTCCTCTAGACTGGCTACACTGAGCATCATACCGAAACACAGCCAGGCCGCTTGGCTGTACGTCTTTGCTCAATGGGTGGTCGCAAGCTAACGGTCGAAACCTGTCACCAGTTAGTGTCACCTGATAAGCACCACCCGGGGACTACTTGTAGGGTCTTACTTAGGGCGCGGTTGACGCGGCCCCCTAACCGGTCTACTTGTATGATATTTCTCCATCTATTTTGTCTCTGGCGGTGTGAAGGGTATTGTATACTGTAGAGTTAAGAGCGGTGCGGATTTGCTCGGACCAACGTATTGGGCTACGCCCGCGAGGACTTTCTCATCTAATTTACCTTTTTTTTGTCACATTGAGCCGTCTAAGGTTTGCTGTGGTTTGTCCGTCTTTTCTTGCAAAGTTGCAATGTGGCCGGAGATTTACAAAATCAAGCGAAGACACTTTGACGACAGCCATGAGGAAATTTCAAGTTTGCGCAAAATGGATATTTGGTCCAAAATACTGTCCATGGGATAAAAAGTACGAGTATCTTTCTCCAGTACCATATCTCAAAAGAGTTTTACGCGTTGGCGGTCGGTAGCTTTCAGTGTCTAAGTCTCAGCGCTATACAAAAAGATCGAGAAGAGCAGAGTCAGTGCCAGTTTGGTTATGGTCTTAACGGAGATGTTGCAATCCCTCCAGACTTTGTCAAGCTGAGACATGGTGACATTCTAATTACTTAAGGTTTTTAGATCAATGAAAAATTAATATATATACATATTAATTTTCAATGATCTAAAATAATATATATAATATATTCCACAACTATCACATAACGCCGTCTAGACCCAAGCTAAGCAGAGCTTGTGTTATGAGTACTAGACAACTGATAAACATACTGATATATTTCTAAATACATACATATTATAGATAAATTACACCCAGACACAGAACAAATGATGATGCTTATCAGACAAAACATCAATACAATCGTCATGTGTGTATGTTGTTCACCTGTAATTGTTGTGTATGGTAATGCCCACTAATTACTATTTATGTTTATTTTCTCAGGTTTTTCTGGTATCCTTGGCATGATGATGAAATGGATCACTCCGTTTACCGTAGCCCCAACAGTAACTCTGATGGGAATTTCATTGCTCAGTTACGCAGCAACTGCAGCCTCAAAAAGTTGGGTAATATCAGGCGGGTAAGTAATTTTCAGTTTCCATAGGTACTTCTCTAGGGATAAAATTTTCCGAATTTCTGTAAGAAACTAACAAAACGGCATGTATTTTTTTTCTTTATAGTTTAGCTTTATTCCTTACTGGAACAAATGAAATTTTTCAAATAATTGTGTGACTGTAAAATAAAAAAAAATTGAAGTGTTTTCTCCTGATTCATATAGCGCGTTCGTTTGCCATTTTCGGAACAAAATAGCCGATGATACGTTTTCCCTTTGATACATCAATACAAATTATAATTATATCGAAAGGAAATTATTTGTTTTTTAGTTGTTTATTTAATTAGTTATAACTGCGTTACTGTGTTAAGTGTCCGGCGTATAATACTGATTAATATGACGCTAGAAGCTACGCTTGATCGTACTTGGTCGGGTAATGATAATGAGTCTGGCTTCCCGCTCAGGGGGAAGCCAGCCATACAACGGACGGACTAGAAGGCAGACGTGCGGCTGATTGGCTCAGATCCTGGCGTTACGATAGTGAATATCTGATTTATCTGTGTTTGGTATAGGTGCCGACGTTTGTAGCGAAGGAGCTGCACAAGCTTCCCCGGTCACCTTTGACCACGTCGATGTCACTAGCCTTTTGAAGGGCATAGTTTTTCTGAAGGCTAGTCTTGCGGATGTGCAAGCGAAGTTAGATGCATCCCAGAAAACCGTCGCCGATTTACGCCAATAGTTTGGTGAATTTCGCAACATAGCGGCGGTAGCTAGGTCATCAGCCGATGCGACTAATGTAAGCGTGCGTCATGGAGCTAGCCTCGATTTAATGTCGCCAAACTCCGTGTCAGCAGTTTCGTCGCCAGTACGTCCGTCGTTTGCTGAGATTGCAGAGTGCTCACCCCGGGCTCCCCGCAGCTCCGTGCCGGTCACCGCGGCTCCTCCATGTGCCGCCGCCCGACCCCTTCGCCCCGCCCCGCTGCCTGTATATGTAGCCCCAGCGAATCTGCATCATCAGAATTTCGCTAGCGTCACCACGAGCGCCCCTGCCGCTCCTATATCGAAGCCTTTGCCTAATAAGGCAATGAATGATTGCTTCGTTACGGTGCAAAAAAGGAAGCGCCGAAAGCAAGCCAACCGGAATATCTGCGGCAAAGCATCAGTTGCGCCTAGTGCGAGTGTGCGTGCCACTCAGCCGAACACGCCGGTGTACATCTCCCGCCTACATTACACCACAAAGGTGGAAGACATCGTCGACTATGTGCGCCAAAAGTTGAAGTACACGCTGAGGGTGCAATTGCTGGAGTCGCACCGGAACGTCAATTTTAAGGCATTTGTGGTGCGAGTACCGAACTGTTTGCTGCACCTTGCTATGGAAGAAAACTTTTGGCCACAGAGCGTGATGTTCCGTCGCTTCCGCGGACAAATACCACAGGACAGCACAAAGACTAAATACTGCAAAGTGAAGTGTTACTAACATAGTTTTAAATCATGTTTACTAACAAAATGATTTAATATAATTATGTATGTTAATCTATAAGGTACTCGTATTTATGATATGGGTACATGTTGCCTGAAATAAATTGATTTTTATTCCCATTTATTATAAACATTACATATAAATTACATTTTTTTAAATTTCAATATATAAAGAAAGCATTTAAAAATATAAAAAATAGTTGCCCACCGGTATCGGGAACAGGGTCCAAGCTACCGGCGGTCAGGGCTCTAGAGAAAGGAACCTCCTAACAACACAAGCCGTGTCCAAGAGCCGCTTTTTGAATCAAGCACTTGATCCAGCTACTTAACGCTTATTATTATTATTACAGGTAGCATTCTGATTACAATACCTACTTCAACAATAATACGTTTTGGTTATTTTCTTAATACAGAGCCCGTCTACATAAAGTTTTTCATTTTTGTTTCTGTTTTTCACTCATTTATATGTAACAAGTTCTGATTCATCTGGGTACAAAATATTACAACAACACACATGTATTTATCTTAAAGATCATCAATAGTATATAGACACTTGTTCAATAAGAATCTTTTGAGCTTTATTTTAAAAGAGCTAGAGTATATAGCACTAATATTTAAATTAGGCTGTATCTTGTAAAGTTTCATATCTTGCCTACGCATGCCTTCTATAATCTCTCGTTCTTCTGCAGTCTTATATTCGTGTATATATTTGGCCATGTTACTTAGAAGCACGAGTACATAAATACTCGGTACTGTAAGTATATCTAGTTTAGTGAAGTATTCACGGTAACTCTCTCTTTGCGGAATATGAACTAAAGTGCGAATTGTTCATATTCCGCAAAGAGAGAGTTGTAATACAGAATGTTTTTGTAATACAAAAGCCCTTTTAATGTTATACGCGTAAATATTTCCCCAAAACATTATGGTATACCAAATTTTTGATTCTACCAACGCAAAATATACCATTTTTAATTGTTCAATATCAATTTCTGTTCTTAGAGCTCTTAACGCGTAACATGCCGAACAAATTGATGCGTTTATCGCATTTAATTCAGTTTTCCAATTTAGCAGTTCATCTATGTGGATTCCTAAAAATGTAACTTCCTTCACGAGAACAATTTTGTCATCATTTCAAACAACATCTAAATTGACCTTATTACGGGCTGTGGTTCTAAATAAAAGTACTTTGGTCTTTGCAGTATTAATTAATAAATTGTTCTTAGTGAACCATGCGTGAAATACTTGTAATGCGTTATTTACCATTTGTTTTAGTTTATTCATGTGTTGGAGATAAAACCTTCTTAAATTAAAGGAAAAATATGACACTTCTATTTGTCACTTGTCTTCTTGTAAAATATTGTTCATACCAAAAATAATTAAACTAATTTGCATTGAGCATCCAATCATTGATTTTCATTCAGAATATCCCATATTCTCGCACATGGTCCATAACAAACCGGATGAAATATAATCTTAAGAAGATCGGGGATTATTTTCAAGAAAAAGGATAGAGACTGACTTCCACGTGGAGTGGAGGTTCATTGCTGGAGAACTGGATTGATTTCAAGCAAAGTTAGTTAGTGGTGTACAGTCATAATTACACTAATAGTCCAGTCAAATTAGACCAAATAATAAGGGTTAGGTTACAATAATTCGCACCCAGCTGAATATTGGTAGGATTGTTCAAAATACCATCATAAATGAAATTTAAGAAGTCGACAAGACACCTAGTAAAAAAAATATTCGGGGTCAAATGTCACTAAAATTAGCTTTTCGTGATTTTCAGCAAAACGGTAAGTTTAATCATAAAATATCTAAGACAAAATTGTAGATCAGATAATTATCTACAAAAATTTATAAGCATTTATATTCCTAAGAGCCACCGTTCGATAAGAGGTAATCGTCATAACATGCTCATGTTTTCACGTCACCTTGGAGGTAGTATGCTTAGCACGTGATTAGGATCACTTTGTTGTCCGTCTGTCTAAAATTTCTTTTCGTCTGTATATCTGTCTGTCAAGAACTTTATCTCAAGAACGCGTGAAGATATCAAGTTGAAATTAAAACCATATACTCAAGTCTGTCCTGTCTTGAAGCTGTGAAAAAATTAAACTAAAATTAAACGAAAAAAAAAGATACGGCCGTTTATGTTCAATTTACGAATCGACTCTCAAAGAATTTTACAAATCGCAAAAAGTTTAATTTTCGTGATGTAAGCACATATTTACTGTTTTCAGATTTTTTCCTATACTAATGCTATGAGACCTTGCTTTATGCCCCATGTCAAGTTTTCTAGGACAACGGGAAGTACCTTATGAATTTTGATTCCGAAATTTGATTGTGAGTGTCGAAATTTATGTTTTTTGCGACATAATTGGCCGTATCTTTTGTTTCCGTTAACTTACAACTTTGATTTTTTCACAACTTCAAAGGACCGCATACTTAAGTATAATTATGACTTTAATTTCAACTCGATAACTTCACGCTTTCCCGAGATAAAGGGTCTTGAAAGACAGATACACCGACAGACAGAAATACATACACAGACAGACAGATAGACAGACGAACGGACAACAAAGCAATCCTATAAGAGTTCTATTCTTCCCTTTTGAGGTACGGAACCCTAAAAAAGCTCTAAGTACGCTACCTCAAAGGTGGCGTGGTAACGTGTGCATGTTATGACGATTACCTCTTTCAACTTTTTGAATCATCATATCTCAAAAACGGTGACTCTTAGTAATAAATACTGAATTAAAGTTTTGCATTTCTGTTTGAATGACAGTATATTTTTCAATAAAACATTGACGATCAACATACGTCAATCTACTAAAAAGTTCCATACACCACAATTCTCCCTCCCTAACTGCTGCGTATCAGGGGTGCAGCAAGGAGTTGGTCGAGGTGACGTCGCCAGATGTCACCGCGGTCAGTGTGGACCTCGTAATGTACTCGGCCCAATCTTTTCGTGACGGTTCCAAACTGCCAGCGCGGCGTCGTGCTTGTGTAGTCACGAGCCTGTACTCTATCACCGGTGTTATACCTGACTTCGATTTCATGGTGTTTGGGCGTGCTCTGCTTAGCTTTCTTTATAAACATCGGCATTTGGTGTTTGTCTCAGGCGTGTCTTAACTTTCACAAGCTTTTCCTGCAGACTGCCTCCTTCTCCCTCTAAGCTACGTAATGCCTTCTTAACTGTTTGCAGTAATCTCTCTGCTTGGCCATTCGTTGCTGGATGGTATGGAGCGGAGGTTTTATGTAATACTATATTGTCTTTCAAGAATTTATTGAATTGTTCTGATATGAATTGCCGACCATTGTCTGAAACCAGAACTTGAGGTATTCCAAAAGTGCAAAACAGTTCTTTTAGTTTTTGGATGCACCATGAGCTAGTTGTTGTTTTGGTAGGTATAATTTCAGTCCATTTTGAAAATGCATCTACAATTATTAACAATTGGTATCCGTGTACCGGTCCTGCAAAATCAATGTGGAGTCTTTGCCAAGGGGCATTTGGGTGTTCCCAATGGTGTAGTGGGGCTTTCTCTGGTTCGTTTTGTAGTAATCTGCATGTTCTACATGACTTCACTTTTGTTTCAATATCTTTGTCAATTCCTCTCCAGTATACGAAGCTGCGAGCCAGTAGCTTCATCTTTAAAATTCCAGGATGCCCCAGATGTAATTCGTTTAGCACACGTTCGCGTAGTGTTTTAGGTACTAAGACTCGTGTTCCTCTTAATATACAACCATCATGTAAAGTGAATTCGTTGTCATTATAACCAAGTGTTTTTAGTGATTGGCCGGTTTCTAATGCATGCAGTAATGATTTACAGTCTGAATCATTCCTTGTCTCTGTTGCAATAATATCTGGATTGATATCAATGGTATGTATTTGCTGGAATTGAAAGTTGTAGTTCTGATCGGTTCTGTTATCATTAGTGTTATCTACTGGAAATCTGGACAAATAATCCGCGTTAGAGTTATTTTCCGAAGTTCTATATTCGATTGTGTAGTCAAATCCCGACAAGAAGTGAGCGTAGTGAAAAAGTCGCATCGTGCTCATTGCTGGTAGCGTTTGTTGTGGGTGGAAAATTGATGTCAGCGGTTTGTGGTCAGTAACGCGAATGAATTTCCTGCCGTAACAATAGTGGAAAATCTTTTTCAATCCCCAGTGTATTGCTGTTGCCTCTTTGTCTATTTGGCTGTATTTCTTTTCACTATTTAATAGTGTTCTTGAGGCAAAAGCATAGGTCTTTCAGACCCGTCTGTTAGTCTGTGTGACAGAACTGCACCAAGTCCTTGTGGTGAGGCGTCTTAGGATCGAAATGTGTTAGTACTCTTTCACTCAGAATTTCTCTCTTTACTTGAATAAAAGCTTGTTCGCATTCTCTAGACCAAAGGAAACTTGATCCTTTCTTCAGTAGATTATTAAGTGGGCTCGTGATCGATGCTAGATGTGGTATAAATTTGTTGTAAAAATTTGCCATCCCGAGAAATGTTCTCAACTCCGCAATATTTTCAGGACGTTCTGTTTTGATTATTGCATTTATCTTATCTTTGTTTTTGTGTAGACCTTTGTCGATAGTGTGGCCTAGGTAATTGATGCTGGTTTTAAAAAAATGGCATTTATCCTTATTTACTCGAAGGTTACTTTCTTTTAGTTTGTTCAGGACTAGTTTAAGTCTCCGATGATGATGCTTATGTCATCAAAGAAACATTTAACTCCTTCTAAATCTTGTAACAGTTTATCCATAAATGACATGGCCGGAATTAGTAGGGAGCTGTGCCCAAACTAAACATATTCCATTACACAGACAAATGGTACGTCGTATTAAAGCTTAAGAGTACGGCTTTACAGTAGTTTAATTTTTATGATCAGAGATAGAGCGAGAGACACTATAAATAAGATTTCAAAAAAAACGCCTCATTATTTTGAATAACAATGATTGACATCAATACAACAATGATCTACAATAACAGTGACAGTGACAGTAAGTTAGTATGAGAACGCCTTTAAATTTATGAAAATGTTCGAAACACTATCAGTGAGACATATTCATAGAGGCTAGTGAAGAATGAGTCAAAAATCAAAATACCAAGTAAAACGTATTTACTTTGATGAACATAATATATTGGTAATACATAGTCACTTTCAAACATCGACCATGATTGCAATATCGAAGAAGAACTCGTCGTCTAACAGATCAGGCGAATTAGCAAAAAATATACAATTGGACATGCAATAAAACACTAAAAACATAACACTTGAATTTTTATTTAGTCATATAAATAAGTAAGTACAGACATTTGCTTAAATATATTTATTTCTTAATATTATAACACATCATCACTACAATAATTACTCAGACAAGACACATTGAATGTTTTTATCCTCTCTTAAATCTCGAAAGGAAGAACTAGATAGCTTCAAAGATATGTTATCAGGGAATGAGGCTGATGCCGTTATATTTTCTAGATTAGCAACTGGAATTGAAGGTAGTTTAGGTAATCCAGATTCATTTTCCTGTTGTTCTTCAACCTGTTTATGTATATCAACCAATGTATTTTGTAGTTATGGTGTTAAAGTTCTTACAATATGCTCTCATATTCGATTGGAGACCACAGTTCATTTCAGGTAAATTGACTTCGTGAGCGTCAGAATCCAGCGCCGGGATACTGATCCCGATTTCTGGCCACCGTAGGCGCGGGCTTGCGGACAGTGAGCAATGGGTAGCTCGCTGTCCGGCCGTCCGGTAACTGTCCGGACCAAGCCCAAGTCGTCGACGGCGCGCTCTGTACCCGCGCGCCTCAAGGAGTTGTCAGCAACAGCAGGGACCCAGCCGGGTCGAAGCCTACTGGGGCCAGGGTTATCCGAAAGGGCGCTCGAGCCTCGGTATGAAGGCTAGAAGGAACGGGGTGGGTCTTTTAGTCAGTAAGAGTCTGACACTATCTCCCGCTCCGCCCAAGAGCGGGGGATGTCAATGCATGATTTTTTCCCACCATAAAAAAAAAAAAAAAATATGCACAGCAGAATATAAATATTTAAAGCGTAAAGGAAAGTCCGATAAAGGATAGCATGGAGCCAAGTTTAAAATCAAATACAGTTACGAAAACACAAAACAATAATATGTTGTAAGAATGACGCAACGCAAGACTGACACATACAGTTTGTTTTGACAGTTTAGTTTAAAGAGCGCAGAAATGTCAAAATAATTTTAGGACGTTTGGGTGCACGCTCTTGAAAACATTGTGGATTTATAATGTGTACCGTGAGTACCATCAAAACGCGCGGCGGCTCGAAAAGTGGTGTCCAGTTAACTTTTTAACTTCTGCAATACAATTATTGTAGTATTTACAAAGAGATTTAAAGAGATACAATAGAGCGGCTATCAGGAGAAATGTCTTAGAAAAACTGTCATCCTATCTCTCAGTGACGCCATCTAGCATTGAATAGCAATCACGCGAATTAAATTTGTCAACATTTGTATAAATTTAACTATTGCTCGGTAGGTGGCCAGGGGCTTTACCATGATATGTTAAAATGTCAGTCGTACGAATGAAAAAGGATCTAACAGTTCGGTTTAGGTCGTAAAATAGATCACGTTAAGAGTTCGTGGTAGAAGCTTCATTGTGTGCCAGTGGCGTAGCTAGGAGAGGGGAGGGTGGTGGGGGCCATGGCCGACGAAAGGAGGCGGCAGAAAGCGCCAATTTGTTTATTTGAAAAAAAAAAAACTTTAGATATTCGAATTTGCGAGCGCAATGTTACGTACGCCAAGCAAATTTTGATGTCGATGTTAAGTCAACCCTGCATGCTGCAGCAGGTATATTGCTTTTTATTAATCCAAGTTCATTCTCTGACGTATGTCGAACCAAGCTCAACCATGACTTGGCACTGAGTGTGTTCACGCTGACGCGATTAAACACGCGCATACCGACCTTGGGCCGATGCTCGTATGCGTAAGGCAAGTGACGTGACTCTTAAGGTGTTGTGGAGGTCTCAGTTTGACCACATTGGCCGAATACAAACCCCGTTGGTAGTAAAGCGTTTTGGTCCCTGGCAAACTCGAGTGAATCGAACTTCTGCCGTCCCTCACCTCCGCCACTGCTGAAACCCGACGGGTCCCTGGCTCACACCGCTGAGGAGAAAGCAAACTTAATTGCCTCTCTTATTGCGGAATCTTCGCGTCTAAATTCCGTTGACGCACCGCCCCATGTTTCTCCTCATGAGTACGTGACGAGTATGTCGGATATTCGTATCCATCAGAAAGACGTACGTAAGAATAAAGCTAGCGGCCGCGACGGGATACCTGCAGTCGTTCTTAATACTGGTGTTCTTAAACATAATAAACAACAAAGGGCGGCGTATTTCTGGTCGACCCCAAGCGGCGAAAACCCACGCTACGACACTGGTATGTGCTAGGTAAGGTTAAACTTTTCAGCAATAGATGGCACTATCATAAAATCAGCAAATGTTCTAGAACTATTCATGGAAATTGTTGAATTTTAATTAATTACTGCGTAAATACCAAGAATATTTACGAAAATAAACCGAAGTTAGGTCCAATAATTTTACCATAACAAGATTTGCAATAGCGTAATGCGCAACTCAGCACATTTTCTCAGAAAATGATTTTCTTTTAGTGCCTAAAGCGGATACAAACACGACTTGACGTTTATGGGTGTCATACTAGACTGAGCGACTTGTTACTACCAAGTAACAAGTATCGGTTTGGACTTTTGTTCGCTATGTCCTGTCTATTGGTAGTATATGTTTAATGTCTTTGAGTATTTACAAGTATTTTATATTTTTAGTCTGACCTTCAGGCATGTTACTAAAGATAAAAACACTTTCTGTCTTATGCGTGTACCCAAACGTAAATGCAATTTGTATCGATTTGTCCTCATCCTCCGTGGTTGCTATGAAACAAAACGACTCAAAAACAATTAACATACTTATTTTTTTATGATTTTTTCTCGCCACTCCTAGAGAAATGGATTGTTGCGACTTATTTTTATTTATTTTAGAAATAATTTTCATATAGTAAATAATTAATGGAACGTATAGTTGATTTTTGGGCAGGATCCGGCCATGTCTTTTCTGCCATAGGCTGGGTGCTACCTTCACTCCAAACATGAGCCGGTTTACCTTGTATGTGCGGTATGCCTGTGTGATATCGAGTGTACAGAATAGTTTCCCTCCGTTCATCTCTGCGAAAATATCTTCTATTATAGGTATCGGGTACTGTTCATCTTCTATAACTTTATTGACCTTGTAGTCAGCGCATAATCGGATAGTCCCGTTTGGTTTCACAACTGGTACTACTGGAGTACCCCACACAGAATGGTCCACTTTCGTGATGACACCTTGTTTGCATAACCGTACTATTTCTTCATCTACTTTTTCTTTTAGAGCATACGGAAACCTACGTGGTTTGATAAAGATTGTTTTCGTATTTTCTTTCAGGCTTAACTGTCCTTTGTAGTTAGGTATTTCGTCAAGGTCTGATTTGAAGACTGATGTTTTGTAAAGTTCTAGAAGCTGGTCTAGTTCTAAGTTCTCTGTAAGTTGTATAGCTTTTATGTCTGCTAAGTTTAGTGTTTTGAGTTCTTTTATCCAGCTGCGGCCAAAAATAGGGTCCACGAGATTGTTGATAAGGTACAGCTTTCTATAAAATTCTTTACATTGACATCTGCATTGAACATAAACCACTCCTACTGGTTTGATTACTTCACCGGTGTATGTCCGGAGTTTAATATCTGCCTTAAAAATTATTTTTCTAATATTTAATTTTTTATAAAATCTTCTAATGATATTGACGACAACGTTGCTCCGGTGTCAAACTCCATCTTTACCTTGGTGTGTTCTATATATACTGTTATCATGTATTTTTCGGTTGTTTCTCCTGATATTATATTAATATCATTCCAATCATTATCATCCGTGGTTATTGAGTCTTCAAGTTGATTTGTAATCGGCTTCGAAATGCCACTGTCAGATCGGCGGCGCAGACAAACACGAGCAAAGTGACCAACTTTTTTACATTTATAGCAAGTAACGTTAATAGCGCCACATTTGCCAGCTTCGTAAGTTGATTCATAGTGGAAGCATCTCCCTTTCAAGTCTCCGACTGTGATTTGTCTTGGACTTGATCTTTTTGAACGGTAAGTGTTGCTTGTCAATTTATTGATGTGGTCTTTGCTTGTACTAGGTTCTTCATTTGTAATCATGGTTGCATTTTCTGCTTTACCCATTTATATTGATGTTGCCATCTGTATAATGGATTTGAATGTACATAATGTTTGATCTTGTAAGATTTTTGTACGTGCGTCGCTATCTTTCAAACCTCTAATAAATTGTAGAGATAAAAAGCTTTCTGATGTACTTCTTTCACAGTGATCACACTTGAATTCACAATGGGTTGTAAGTTTCTTAAGCTCTGCCGCAAAATGTGCCACTGTTTCATCAAATTTTTATGTTCTTGTAATGAATTTGTTTTGTAGAGCCCATTTGCTGGGTTTAGGGTCTAGGTACTCGTTAAGTGTTTCCGTAATATCATCAAACGACATGTTTATTGGTTCTTCTGGTGACGTTAAGTCGCAAAGTCTTTCGTGCAGCTCTGGTGATAGTGTGGATAATAATATGTTTGTTTTCATATGTGCTTCTTTGATGTCATTTAATCTACTATATATATACTTCTAGTCTCTTTTTGAAATTGTTGAAAGTTTCGGATTCCTGTAAAGGTTGAAATTGTATCTTCGGTACATTTCTGTGTAATATTTCCCTGTATTCTTGCTGTACTTCTTGTTGTTGATGTTGTGTTTTATTCTTTCTAATTAATAGCATTGTTTTTATCGTTGTTTTTATTGTTGGTTTCATCGGTTTCTCCTTATTTGTACATTTGTTTACTACTTTCCTCACTTCCTTCCTTAAATTTTTAGAATTATTAATTTTCTCCATTATTGCATGTTTTTTAGCTTTTGTTACAACCTATCTATACAGTCGAACATACTTGTTCTTATACGTTAAGACACTAGACTCAAGTTTGTTTCCATTATGTGCACACAGGAAACGTTTCATTTTATTTGATGTTCGAATTCCTTTAGTGATCCACTTTAATTTGTTATTATTTTTAAAACTTATTTTATATTCTTTTTTTCTGTAGCTACTTTGGAATATTTTATGAAATGTTTTGAGGAATTAATTTATACCCATACTACTCCAATCATTTTCAAAAATACCCTGTACAAATTGCGCACTGTTTATTCTATTAAATACCTATTCTCTTATTTGTGACAACAGTTTGGTTTCTATTACTCGTTGAATTACCTACATTACTCAATATCTGCAAAAATACCCCCATGGCCGTCTGCTAAACCATTGTGATCTACAGCATATCCCAGAATATACGAATCGGGCAAGTTGGTAATTATATTGTCAATACACGAATTACAATGGTTACGGATGAAAGTAGCAGAATCAATTAGATGTCTGAAATTATAACACCCAAGTAAACTAAGAAATTCCATACGCTTTTTACTATCCACTAGTAGGTCAATATTAAAATCTCCACAAATTATAGATTTCTTATTGAACAAATAATCGAGTAACTTCTCCAATTGATCCAAGAACATTTCAAAATTTTTGCCTACAGGATTTCGATAACAACAACAAATGTAAAATCCAGTGGAAACATCTTTAACACCGCATACTTCAAAACATTCAACTTTATAGAACTAACTTATTTACAGCGTCAATAATTTCTGTTTCCCTTTCCACATGTCCTAAGATTAAACTGCCTCCTCTCTTTTTACTTTTTCTGGTATTGTACGAGATTAGTTTGTAGTTAGCTATATTACAATAAATTGCTGTGTTTTCATTCAAAAAATGCTCGCTTATACATATATAGTCTAACCTTTTATCAAGGGAATGTAGACAAACTTCAGTTCAGTCTTCTTGTTATTAATTCCAGAAACATTCTGATGAAATATGTTTAAATGACAAATGGGCTGTGCCCAAACTAAAAATATTCCTATACACAGACAAACGGTACGTCGTATTAAAGCTAAAGGGTACAGTAGTTTAAGTTTTATGATCAGAGATCGAGCGAGAGACACTATTAATAAGATTTCAAAAAAAAACCCAATCACTTTGAATAGCAATGATTGACGTCAACACATCAATGATCTACAATAACAGTGACAGTGACAGTAAGTTAGTATGAGAACGCCTTGAATTCTATGAAAATGTACGAAACACTATCAGTGATACATATTCATAGAGGCTAGTGAAGAATGAGTCAAAAATCAAAATACCAAGTAAAACGTATTTTAGAAGTAATTTTCATATAATAAATAATTAATGTACCATATAATTGATTGTTTGGGCAGGATCCGGCCATGTCTTTTATACAGTAATTTACTAAATTATTATTCACGAAAAAATGTTGATTTCGGTATAGGCTCTACAGCCTGGTTTATAAAAGAATGCGATAAAGTTGGTTGAGGCTCATCGCTGCTTTTGTTAATCCTATCTTTATTAAACATTTTTTTAAATTAGTAAGGTATAGTGCCGGTTTTCAACTGACTTATTTTACTACGTTCATGTATATTATTAAAAATTTTAGCACATTAAAACGACGATTCCATGTATTTTTTTAAGTTGCGGAAAATATTCACCATAGCTTTATTCTTTACTTTGCCTGTGTATTTATGAAACATTTCTTGTGTATATTCTAGAAGCTTATTTGTGTCAAACGTATATGCATATTTAAAAGTCGGTTACTAAGATACAGGAGTCGATTGAATGCTTCTATTCTGGTATTAAATAAATTAACAGTCCATTTTACTTTAAACTTAGAAGAACATAAGATGACATTGGTGTGCGTTATATTCTCAAGTTTACATTATATGTGATTCACAAATTCATCGTATTTATTTCAGGTTAAGAAATCTTTTTCACCTAAGAGACTTATGCAAAATGTTGGCGTTTGGAAAATTATTTTCAGCAATACCTTTTTTTTATTATTTATTGAGATAAACTAGTGCTTGACTGCGATCCCACCTGATGGTAAGTAGCGATGCAATCTTTGATGGTGAGGCGCACTAGTTTATTAAGAGCCTATTCACTCTAGCCTTGAAGACACCCAAATTATAATCGGATGGGAAGACCGCAGCAGGCAAACTGTTCCAGTCCTTCGACGTACGCGGTATAAACGACGAGGCGAAACGCTTAGTCCGGAACGAAGAGGTTTCAACAACGTAAGGGTGAATATTCGCCGTACGTCTGGTTATCCGATAGTAGAATTGCGATGGTGGAATCAAGTCATGCAGTTCCTGCGCACACTCTCTAAAATGCATCCTGTAAAACACCGAAAGGCTGGCTACCCTACGCCTGTGCTCATGGTTTTGAAGGTTGGACTTAACCAAATCTGGATCACCAATTAGCCTCTTTGCACGCCTTTCCACCGAGTCCAAAGCTGCCATGTGGCATTTTGCAGCACCAGCCCATATGTGACTGCAGTACTCCACACACGAACAGACCTGTGCCTTGTATAACATTAAAAGCTGTCCCGGTGTGAAGTACCGCCGGACCTTTGCAAGAACGCCTAGTTTCCTAGCTTCCTAGCAGCTACCTTGACTTTGGACTCAATGAACCGCTCAAAGTTAAGGTCTGAGGGAATTTCAACCCCCAAGAGCTGAAGGCGGTCGGTGTACTCCAGGGATAAATTCTGAAAAGTAGGTACCAAGGTGCACGGGCTCGTTTTGGCGGTGAACAGACACGCTTGTGTTTTGGCGGCGTTGAATCCCACCAGATTGGCTTCACCCTGCTTGGAGACTGCCTGAAGGGAGATATTCATTCGCTCTACCATAGCCTCTCTTTCGGACCGGATTAGTTCCTTACTAGCCCGAGCACTGGGCAGGTATCTCTCTATAACTGTGCTATCATCTGCATACCCATAGATACCTGGCACCAGCAGATCGTTGATATGCAACAGGAAAAGAGTTGCAGAGAGAACAGACCCCTGAGGAACTCCGGCATTAGTCGTCTTGGGCTCTGATGATCAGCATAGCATAGCATCCGTCGACAACAACTCGGAGAGACCGTTCACTCAGGAAGTCTTTTACCCAGTTAATCAGACCAGGGAAATGCCGTACGCTGGAAGCTTACTCAAATGGCTAGCGAGCCATGCCCTGTCGAAGTCCTTCGAAACGTCTAAGGAAACGGCAATCACTTCCCCATTCCTATCGAGGGTCTCGCCACACAAGTGGGTGGCATACACTAGTAGGTCCCCAGTAGACCGATTGCGACGAAATCCGTACTGTCGGTCACTGAGGAGATCGTTACCTTCCAGGTATGCCATGAGGCGCGAGTTCAACACACGCTCCATAATCTTGCATAGTATGGAGGTTATTGAAATCGGCCGATAGTTGGCAGGATCGGCACGACTGCCCTTTTTGGGCACGGGTTGCACGTTGGCAAGCTTCCAGGACTTGGGCACTATACCAGTCCTAAATCATAGGCGATACAAACGTACGGACTAGACGTACGGCGTTGCACCAGCGGTACATGGTGGATATCCCACCCATTCGTACATAGCGTTTTGGGAACACATCCATTATGCGTACAGCTAAAGAGTGGAATTCCCTGCCGGAGTCTGTGTTTCCTGATAGCTACAACCTAGGGGTCTTTAAGTCAAGAATAGTTACTTCTAGGCAAGCGTGCTCCATCGTCAGCCACATTATCGCTTACCATCAGGTGAGATAGTCAAACGCGAGCCTATCAATCATTTTAAAAAAAGTTATCATTCCTGTTATGAAGAATTATGGTTAATGAAGGACGAAACCTCATTTCGTCCTTCATAAACTATAATTATATTTCAAGTTTGTTCACTCTGGTCAGCCGAAAAGAGAAAAATTGATAAAATATCTTCAAGAGGATAGACGTAAAACACGTGGCTTCCTACAAAATGTTCGTTTATCTGCTCGGCACACTTTCAAACTGATGATAATAAAGCTGGAAAATGTTTTCTAATGAGTCCGATATTCCTTTCAGTAATGCTATTCCTTCAGAATGTGCCTTCAAACATTTATAGCTTTCCCTTACATCATTAAACCAAGTGCTTTCTGACTCCGAATCAATTTTTGATTCGTCCCGAAAAATTAAGTTGAAAATGTGATAGAATAGATTTAAAAAAAAGTTTTAGTTTTTTTATGTAATTTATTTCATCACCACTGCTCTCAAAATGGTGAAGGAAAACAACGTGAGGAAACCGGCATATTTCGAAGACATGCGACATTCACCAACCCGCACTGGGTCAGCGTGGTGAGTTACGGCCCATTCCCTCTCCTAGAGAGAAGGCTTGAGTCCCAGCAGTGAGAACATTAAAAAGCTGATTATGCTAAAGTTAAAGTTGTTGTTTGTTTTGTTACTAAATATTAGCAGCGCAGTCCTGACCATCATTCACTAAAAATAGCTGTCCTTTAGAATGATGATTACAATAAATAGTTTCATTATTTTACACGATTTTGAATTCTCTTATTTATTAAAGTAGTAGACGTAGTTTTCTGAATTTACACTAACGTGGACTATTTTATTGTAATGAAGTATTGTAGGCAAAAAAATCTATATGGATAACATGTCATTATACTATGTTGAACTAAACGCGTAAGTACTACGAAATTCATGGCGCTTAAGACGTTTTATTCGCGAAAAGAGTATCCTCTAAAAGCTATCAGAGCTTTATACACTCGAGAGCAAAAAAATCGCACATCATAACTCTTTTTGTTAGGCAGTTTTTGCCATGAATGTGAATAGTTATTTAAAACATGTTGAACAGTAATTGAAAGCCTATTTAATTACCTTTCTAATGATATGAAATACACTGTAAAAAAATATTCTTGAAAGGGTTTAGAGCACAAAATCCAACAAATGGGAAAAATTACCAAATTTCACTTAGAAAGAATGAGAGTTAAACTTAAAATTCCTGGTCATCCTGTTTGTCAATAAAGTGTATTCCCTCCCTTAGCCTTATTTACAGCTGTTACTCCATTTTTCATCAGCCGTATTAATTCCACCATGAAATCTTAGGGTGTAACGCCCCACTTCTCGTCAATGACAAATTGAAGCTCTTGGAGGTGTGGAGAGCCAGGTTTTTTGCACTAAGTCTTCTTTCAAAGTCATTTCAGATATGCTCAATTGGATTAAAATCAGAACTACGAGCTGGCTTCTCTACCCCACCAACTGTGTTCCCACGTTGTCGTCGTGGTGGGGCTTGCGTGTCTCAGTGACCTTGAGGGCTATGCCGGTAGAGCTACTCATGCCGGAAGGCCTCAAGCGAGAGAGACCAGACCAAGAGGAACATACGGTGGAGTCCAGTCGGACCGCCCGGAGGGTGCGCTGTCCAGAAGCGCTGGCACAACAGCTGTTGGCGCCTTCTGGATAGCGATGTCGGGAAGTTAGGGTTCACCTCCGGTACGTGTCTGTTCAGCAGACATGACCTGGATGGCGAACGTGCAATGGGGACCTCACCCCATTTAAAACAAAAAGGCAAAGCTGTGATTCAGCAAACCGTGAGTATTCGCACTCACGGTTTGCTGAATCACAGCTTTGCCTTTGAAAAATTGTGATGAAAAATTGACTACCCCAGGAGGATACCTGCGTGCAGGAGAATCCCTCCCCGAGCAGAGCTCGGGCTGGCCCTCGTATTCTGGGGGGGGCAATCATCGCCTCGGGTCTTCGGACCCTGTTCCGTCCTCCGTGGACGCACAGAGCCAGGGTGGCTCACACTTCGGCAGCGCGGACTCCCTGGGACCAGTTCCCAGCACGTCCGTGACGCCGGTGGAGGCCGGGCGTAGGTTCGGCCTCAGGGGGGTGAGTGAAGACGCGACGTCGGATTCAGATGCCGCGTCTTCACTCACTTCAGACGGGAAGGAGGTGAAGGAGGAGGTGCGGGAGCCCCTCTTTTTGATGGAAGTGGAAGTGTTGGTCTGATTACGCGCACTGACTCTAACATAGTAGTACACGTAACCACCGTGAGTTATTTTGAACTGACCTATTCGAAACGTACCGCGGAGGGTCATGAAAGCACTGAAAATCTTAACAGCGACTTATAAAAATGTGACGTATTTACGCAACGCCATCTTTTAAATAAAATATGAACTAATTAAATATACGCCATCAAGGCAAAACTGTATAAACTATCTTAACACTAATGTAGCTACCTAAATATGGTTTTAAACTTGAACATACCGCCCCCCAAGAACATTATTTCAGAATGTCCTTATAAAATTGAACGTTTTTGAATAATAACTTTCTGCAGTTGATCTCTGAAGGGTTTCTTGACCTTAAGTCCTTGGTAAGTAAGTGGTAGTTGAAATCTCAATATAAACATACAAACTCAAGTTCTAATAACAGTGATAGATCTAACAGAGGAGTTACACCCGTAGAACTAGCCTAAATTACAAGAACAATATAACATCTTAAGATCTTCTTTTTAACATAACAAATATCCTGTAATAACAAAAAACAGTGAACGTAACCTTTAATAATATGTTACAAGAAGTTCCTAACCCATACACATTGTAATCTAAATCTTGTGATAACAATAACCAAACATGAACTCAATTCACCTTGAAAATAAAGCTTAATCATTTACCGGTAGGACACATAGTTTTGAAGTCGGACGCTTCAAGAGACCTTTACTCGTACGTACTGTTACCACTCTCGTTATACCATCGGGACCAGGATGTTTTTCTACTATTCGACCAAGTAATTTTGGGTGATATATAGGTACGATTTCTTATCCATATGTGTTGTACCAGATAGAATCCAACCTAAACTGGTACACTGTGCTACTATCGATCCTGTAGGTGCTCTCTTTAAACCATCTTTAATTATTTTGCTGTAAATGCCTGCGCCTAATAAGATGTCGATCTTGTTGGGCTTACTGTACTGAGGATCTGCTAACGTTATGTGCTCTAACTCCGACCACATAAGAGGTGGCAGTTGTTTCTCAGGAAGGTACGTCGTGATGTTTTTCAACACATACGCCCTTACCTCGAACTCGAACTGAGGATCTGTCACTGATCGTAAAACTAATATAACCATGTGATTGGCTATTGTAGTTTTGTTACTACCGAGCCCTGACACAATACCTCTAACCGGAACTCTTTTCAACCGTAAAAACTGTACTGTCGCCTCCGTGACAAACAAAGCCTGCGACCCCTGATCTAATAACGCTCGAACTACCTGATAATTACCCGAAGCTGTTTGTGCTTGAACTAAAGCTGTAGCTAATAATACTTGGTTAGCGCGGCTAATTTGCTTGGTGGAAATACACGACACTACTGATGTTGGGTCAAGTTGCAATCTTATTAATGACTCCATGATAATATTGTCAAGAAATAAGTAAGTGTTTATGATTGGTTAAAGTTAATATGGACAATCGGTCATAAGTTCTCCGTATATCGAATTATCAACTTAATCAATACCCTTACAAACTTAAAACAGTTTCCAAGTTAGAGTACCTACTTACAGTTTATCACTGCACTCACGCACTTTGTTGAACCTCTGTCTGCTTGCGCGAAACGACGCCTTGAACCGTCGCTCGCCTTAATTCGTACTCGTGCTGTCAATGCCGACTTCCCCCGACGTCACCACAGCTCTCCTGCGCAGGCCGATGCGCGTTGACTGGGCGCGCACTGCGCGAAGACTGGCGTGCTGCTCTTGTACTTCGCGCCGTACGTGGACTGACGTGGACGCACGACGCGTGGACTGGGCGCGCCGCTTTTGACTTGCGCGTGCACTATGCGCGCTGCACTTGGACTGGCGCGCTGCACTTCTACCGGCGCGCTGCACTTGGACTGGCGCGCTGCACTTGGACTGGCGCGCTGCACTTGGACTGGCGCGCTGCACTTGGACTGGCGCGTTGCATTTGGACTGGCGCGCTGCACTTGGACTGGTGCGCTGCACTTGGACTGCTTGGACTGGCGCGCTGCACTTGGACTGGGCGCGCAGCACTTGCACTGGGAGTGCTACGCTTGGACTGGCGCGCTGCACTTGACTGGCGCGTCGCTCTTGAACTGCGCGTGCACTATGCGCGCTGCATTTGGACTGGGCGCGCAGCACTTGCACTGGGAGTGCTACGCTTGGACTGGCGCGCTGCACTTGACTGGCGCGTCGCTCTTGAACTGCGCGTGTACTATGCGCGCTGCATTTGGACTGGGCGCGCAGCACTTGCACTTGCACTGGGAGTGCTACGCTTGGACTGGCGCGCTGCACTTGACTAGCGCGTTCACTATGCGCGCTGCATTTGGACTGGGCGCGCAGCACTTGCACTGGGAGTGCTACGCTTGGACTGGCGCGCTGCACTTGACTGGCGCATCGCTCTTGAACTGCGCGTGCACTATGCGCGCTGCATTTGGACTGGCGCGCTGCACTTGCGGCGCGTCGCTCTTGAACTGCGCGTGCACTATGCGCGCTGCATTTGGACTGGGCGCGCAGCACTTGCATTTGGCACGCTGCACGTGAGGATTGGGCGCGCGGCACGTGGACTGGGCGCGCGGCACGTGGACTGGGCGCACGGCACGTGGACTGGGCGCGCGGCACGTGGACTGAGTGCGCTGCGCATGGACAGAGCGCGCTGCGCGTGGACTGGGCGCGCGGCGCGTGGACTGGGCGTGCGGCGCGTGGACTGGGCGTGCGGCGCGTGCACTTGGCGCGCTGCACGTGGATTGGACGCGCAGCATGTGGACTGGGCGCGCTACCATCGAACTGCTCCGCCGCTGACCGCCTCCGCCGCTGCCTGCCTCGAACTGCTCCGCCACTGACTGCCTCGAACTGCTCCGCCGCTGACTGCCTCGAACTGCTCCGCCGCTGACTGCCTCGAACTGCTCCGCCGCTGACTGCCTCGAACTGCTCCGCCGCTGCCTGCCTCGAACTGCTCCGCCACTGACTGCCTCGAACTGCTCCGCCGCTGACTGCCTCGAACTGCTCCGCCGCTGACTGCCTCGAACTGCTCTCCTCCTCTCGAACTGGGAGTTTTCACTTCGGCACCAAACTCACCAGCACCTTGGCTCCAACAGCAGCGATCCGTTATTGTGACAACAGTCACATCCGGCTCGAAGGACCAATGTTTGGTCTGATTACGCGCACTGACTCTAACTTAGTAGTACACGTAACCACCATGAGTTATTTGAACTGACCTATTCGAAACGTACCGCGGAGGGTCATGAAAGCACTGAAAATCTTAACAGCGACTTATAAAAATGTGACGTATTTACGCAACACCATCTATCAAATAAAATATGAACTAATTAAATATACGCCATCTAGGCAAAACTGTATAAACTATCTTAACACTAATGTAGCTACCTAAATATGGTTTTAAACTTGAACAGGAAGAATCCGCATCCAACAGAAGGAGGGCGTTTATGCGCTCCGCATCCGACGACGAGACGGGACCTGCCCGGAAAATCTCGTCGTCGGGGCGGGGTACAGCCCGATAGTCGGGCAAAGGGAGAGGGGGCGCTGAAGAAGCGTCCTGGCGACTCCCGGAGGTCGCGAAAGAGCAGACTAGTGCCGACGTCTTAGTGCCGAAGTTCCCTGGCGAGTTGCCAGAAGACATGGAGGAGGCGCTGGCCAAGTTTCGGCAGGTAGTGGCAGCCGCTATCACAAGCGTGGCCAACAAGAGGGAGAGAGTGGCCAAAAAACGCTCCGTCGAGCTGGCCAATGCTTCGATTGAGGGAGCACTGGGGCTCGTCTTCGAGCCCTACGAGCGCACCCTCAGCGGGAGGTTTGGCCAGCTCGAGGCGGCGGCCGTGGCCGCTCTCCAGGGCTCTCGTCCCGAAGGGGGGAGCAGGCAGGATCAGGGCCGATCCCGGCCCTCGCCCCAGGCGGAAGGCGAGGTTGTGTCTCTGCTGCGGCAAGAGCTGGCTGCCTTCAGGGAGCAGCAGCAGCAGCAGCAGTTCCAGGGGCACTTCCAGCGCCAGCTCTCCGTCCTGGAGGGCATTGTCCTGCGTCCCCCTCTCGCGGTCTCCGGCCAGAAGAAGACGGCGTCGTATGCCGCCGTCGCCGCAGCCACGATGACTGCAGCACCTAAGGCAGGCCCGTCGGGGCAAGCCAGGCGCGTGGCCGCGGCGTCGGAGCCTGTAAGGCCGGCCCCGGTGGCTAAGCAACAACAGCGGCAGGGGAAGCCTGCCCCTCCCCCGAAGGGCAGGGTTGCGGCTGCCACCAAACCGGTGGGGCCTCCCACCGCGGCGGCGACTAGGTCGCGCCTGCCGCCTTCTCCACCCGAGGACCCCTCGGCTGGCTCCGAGTGGACGGTCGTCGGCGCCAAGAAGAAGGCGAGCAAGGCGGCAAGGGCGGCCAAGAAAAGAAGGCGGCGACAAGAGTGCAAGAAGCGGGCCATGGCCGCCAGACTTCGCGCCCCGACTTCCGCAGCTGTAGTGATCACACTACAGCCAGCTACGGAAAAGAAGGGCGGGAACTATGACATGGTCATGGCAAAGGCGAAAGAGGCGGTGGTGAGCCACCTCGACGAATACGGAGCCTCAGGGGGCTTCCGTATAAGGCGCACCGCAACCGGAGCCCGAATCCTAGAGGTCCCAGGTGCGAACAGTGGACAGGCCGCTGACGCCCTGTCCGAAAGGATTAGGGCGTATTATGCGCATTATGGGTCTGGACGACTCCGTTAGGGTGGAGGAAGTGGTGGCCGCCATCGTCAGGGCGGGAGGGTGCCCGAGTCCATCCAGGACGTGCTAAGCGCCAGGTGTACTGGTGGTCGCCGGAGATTGCTGCACTGCGTAACACGTGCAATCACGCGCGACGCCGGTACGCCAGATACTGCAGGCGCCGCATCCGCCCGCCGGATGCGGCGCCTCCGAGCGGAGATTAAGCGGGCCAAACTCGAGGCCCGCGACGTGTGGCTGGGGTCTCTGAACGCGGACCCGTGGGGGCGCCCGTACAAATTGGTACGGGAGAAACTGCGCCCCTGGGCTCCCCCGCTGACTCAGAGTCTCCGGCCCCAACTCGTGGAGGGTGTGGTAAGCGCTCTGTTCCCTGCGCGAGTGGAACACTCCCCCCCGCCCATGGCTCCGCCTCCGCCAGCGGTGTCTGACGCGGACCGCAACAGCGACGACGACGACAATGCTCCAGAGGTGACCGAGGTAGAGATGAGAGTGGCGGTGCAAAGGCTGAGTGCCAATAACTTGGAGAGGGGCTAGTTCCCACTTCGCTGGAAGACGGGAAAACTGGTCCTCATCGCGAAGCCAGGGCGCCCTGCGGACTCTCCGTCCTCGTACCGGCCCATTGTGCTGCTCGACGAGGTGGGCAAACTCTTTGAAAGAGTGATTGCGAGCCGCCTCGTCGCGCGCCTTTCACGGGTGGGGCCGGACCTTTCGGACGGACAGTTCGGCTTTCGCAGGATGCGCTCGACGATGGACGCCATCATGCGCGTGCGAGCCCTCACGACGGGGGATGCGGTGTCCCAGGGTAGGTGTGTCGTGGCATTGTCCTTGGACATTGCCAATGCTTTCAATTCCCTGCCCTGGAGTACGATCCGGAGGGCACTCCGGTACCACCGGGTGCCCGAATACCTCTGTCAAGTAGTCGAGGCCTACCTGTCGGACAGGTATATTGTCTACCCCGGTCACCAGGGAGACTGGAAACGTCGGGAGATGTCGTGCAGTGTTCCGCAGGGGTCGGTACTAGGGCCACCCTTGTGGAACATCGGGTACGATTACTTGCTGCGGGGCGACCTCCCTGACGGGGTCAGCGTGGTCTGCTACGCAGACGACACGCTGGTTCTAGCGCAGGGAGAGTCATACCGGGCGGCGGCCGCTTTAGCGACACGCGGGGTTGCGATAGTCGTTGGTAGGATCCAGGAGTTGGAACTCGAGGTGGCGCTGCGCAAATCCGAGGCCATGTATTTTCACGGTCGCGGCCGTCGAAACGCGCCACCGTCGGGTTCCCAACTAACGGTAGGAAGAGTTCGCATCGGCGTAGGGACATCGATGAGGTATCTGGGACTCATCCTCGACAGCCGATGGAACTTCGAGGAGCATTTTCGACGTCTGGCTCCCAAACTCAACCAGACTGGGGCCACTCTCAAGCGGCTCCTGCCCAACCTTGGGGGTCCAGACGCCTCCTGCCGGAGGCTCTACGCGGGGATCGTTCGGTCCATGGCCCTCTACGGGGCGCCGATGTGGGCGCCGTCGCTGAAAAAGCAACCGGCGGCCATACTGAACGCCTGCCAGAGGGTCATGGTGATAAGGATGGTGCGGGGATACTGCACGGTCTCCCGCGAAGCGGCGAGCCTTCTGGCTGGCCTACCACCGTGGTATCTGGAGGCAACAGTCCTTGCACACATGCACGACATGCGCGTGGAGATGCAACGCCGGGGTAAAAGTCCTCTGCCGCGACAGGTCGCAGCATGGCGGACAGAGCTCCGGCGGGATCTCATGGTGGAATGGCGTCAGCGACTATCGCAACCCCGTCATGAGCACGCCACAATTATGGCGATAAGTCCCCTCTTTGAGGCGTGGCTGGAAAGACCTCACGGCGTCAGTTTTAGTGTCCAACTTTATGCCACCCCAATTCGCCTCCAAAACCCACTTCTTAGTTTATGCAGCATTGTTAAAATTGCCCTGATGACCTTCTGTAGACCCTACAGCATCGATCATGGTCATCTAGGTCATTCTGCACTTATCAGAAAACACAACAGCTTGTCATTAGGCATACATGAAATTTTAGTGTTTCGTGGCGAATTATTGCCGGGCTTGTCGGTGAGCTTTGGTCAATTTGGTTCCGTTTGAGGAGTGATGTGTAGTCAGGCCTGCTTCACCCAGTGTTTTCCTAATGGTCTACTGATTTGTACTGACATTGGGAACATCTTGAAGCTTTTGTGTCAGTTCAATCGTGTTCAGTAGCCGATTTCTCAAAGTACTTGTTACAGAAAGGCGATAATCACGCCCTGATCCTATGCGCCACCGGCCTTATCCTGGTCGCCGAATATACCCAAGGGTCTCTTAAAACTTCTTTTATACCAGAAAAACAGGAAAGCAGCTAAAGTTTAGCTATCGGGCGACTTCAAAACAGCACCCTTTTTGTAGCTTCAGGTAAAGGTGCAAGTAGTGAAATGAAAATGGGTGAATTTGGGGAATTGAGTATACCGTCCGGTAACTGTCCGGACCAAGCCCAGGTCGTCGACGACGGCGCGCGCTGCTTCTAGCCTTCATACCGGGGCTCGAGCGCCCTTTTGGATAACCCTGGCCCCAGTAGGCTTCGACCCGGCTGGGCCCCTGCTGTTGCTGACAACTCCTTGAGGCGCGCGAGAACAGTGCGCGCCGTCGACGACTTGGGCTTGGTCCGGACAGTTACCGGACGGCCGGACAGTGAGCTACCCATTGCTCACTGTCCACAAGCCCGCACCTACGGTGGCCAAAAATTGGGATCAGAATCCCGGTTGCGGCTGCGGCGGCGATAACGCCGTTGCCTCGGCCTCCTCCTTTGCGAGCATTACTGCTTCGCAGAAGTCGGCAACCACCTGCCACTCTTCCTCGCTCCAGACCATGGCCTGAACCAAGGCCCGGCGGAAGATAAAAGTGGCTCACGCATAACGAGTAGAATATCGCTAAAATTCTGTTTATACGTGGACCAGCGTGAACCAGGTGCTCAATGGATAGAGAATCATGACCTGGATTCTTGCCTTTAATGTAATACTTTTGATGGTAACCGCCACATCTTTGGCCGTAAACCTCAGACCTGCCATCCCTTCAGGCAATTCCTCATTGAACACCTCGCTCGGCGGACCCAAAGGCGACTGTACTAAAAATTGACGCTTAAAGAGTTCGGCAATGTCTTTCAAATCACTCACCCCCTCGACGCTCACCGGAAGTCCAGGCCTGGCGTTAAGTTGTTATTATAAATTAATACTTAGGGTGAGTTGCACCATTTAACTATAACGATAACAAAGCCGTTAACAGTTGTCAAATCGCCGAATTGACCAATAGGCGGCCGTTTCACGGCTGGTTATGGTTTGGTTCACTGCTAATAATCTAGTTCTAAATGGGAAAAAAACTAAATGCATAAGATTTTCCTTACCAAATGTCAAAAGTAGTGATTGCGACATAGTATTGAACAATGAGAAACTAGAATTTGTTGATAAAACAGTTTTCTTGGGGATTACGCTTGACTCTAGGCTACAATGGGGTCCTCACTTAACATCTCTTGCAGGACGGCTTAGCTCCGCTGCATATGCTGTTAGAAAAATCCGCCAATTTACGGATGTTGATACTGCTAGGCTAGTCTATTTTAGTTATTTTCATAGTATTTTACTGTGGGGACGGGCTGCAGACATCAAATCAATATTTATACTACAGAAAAGAGCCATCAGAGCTATTTACAATCTCCGCCGGTGCGATTCTCTAAGGGAACTGTTTAAGGAAATTAACATCATGACGGTGCCTTGTCAATATATATATGAAAACATCATGTAGATACGTTAGAAAAAATCTTCATCTTTTTAGCAAAAGAGGCGATAGACATAACTATGTTACAAGACATAGGGACCAATTAGTTCAACCAGGCTTCAGATTGGCTAAAGTGGCCTCTTCTTTCATGGGGTACTGTTTAAAATGCTATAATAAAATACCTCCCCAAATATTAGAACTTAATGAAACGAAATTTAAATCTTGTATTAAACGCACACTATGCAGGCAGGCATATTATAAGTTGGAGGATTATATTCAAGATAAAAATGCTTGGCTCAATGCTGGTCCAGCTCCACTACCACTTGGGTGTATTGATTAGTTTGATTAGATTGATTAGTTTGGAAACCATTATTTTTATTATTATTTTTGTAATTTGAAAACACTTTTGTTTTTTGGAAACCATAGCATTGTTTAATGTAGCAGCACTTTTTTTTCCAATTTGTAAATGTGAAGTACCATGGAGCATTTTTATTAGGTTACATCTTTTTTTTTTGACATTTGAGCATGGCAGTTGAGAGTTTGTCATGCTCACTCTAATGTCTCGCTGTTGGTGGCACGTGTTATTGGGTCATTCGGTTCCCTTAAAAATGGTTGAGCTGAGTGGGGCTGATGCACGCGTCATGCTCGTGAACGGGTGCCGTCAGTTGAGACTGGTCATCTCTTAGCTGCCAGTGGCTTAATTCAGTTTGTATCTTTTAATTATTATTTTTTTTTTATTTTTATTTTACTATCTACATTGTGCTTTCACAATAGAAGCAACATGAAAATTTGTAACCAAGCATTATATGTAACACATAATATGATTTAAAAGAGTGTCCATGGAGTTTCTTGCACGTTCTTCTCCATAGAGATTTAGCTTCACTTTTCTTGGACTGACCGACATTTGAATATTCAAAAGTGCCTGCAAATGGTCTATTTGAAATAAATGATTTTGATTTTTGATTTTGATTTTGTTATCGTTATAGTTAAATGGTGCAACTCACTCTTAATGTCTACAACGAATGCCTAAAGTTCATGTGACTACTAGCGCCATCTATCGCTTATCATTGTAAATTGGACGATTTATGAATATTTTCTTTAAAAATCATTACATTCGGCCATCCGACATCGTGCGATCTCCTGACGCACGATTACAATTAAAATGATAAGATATTTTCATTAAAATTATCAAACTTAATTCCAGTTCGACAAGGAACTGAGTCTTACATTCAAAATCATTACATTCGGCTTAGTCTTGATTTTTTGCTTTATCGTCGTGTCAAATGTTTATAACATCATCACACGAAGAATAGTGTAATTTTTTGTCAAAGGCAATATTTGTTTCTGTATATCCGAGATCATATAAGGTCGGAGGAAAGTATGCTTTTAAATGTTATTCCTCAGTTTGCCAAAACCGGTAATTCCAGTAATTTTATACTTAAAACTTTTTGTTTTTTTTTCAATGGATCTATGGATTTTAAAATGAGGCAAATTCAATTTTACCCTCATAATTACAATCAGATTTACTAATCTTTATTAAACCACATATGCTGTAGGTAGTAGCAGGGATTTTACTGGTAACGAAAGTATCTTTTTGCTAGTCTAACCCAGATATTGGTGCTCATCTCATTTAACGTATTTTACTTTGTAATGTTTATCATTTAAAGTATCTCTGATCCTAGTAGTTTTGTGGCAGTCTTTCTAGTGGGACAATTAACAGAATTAATAACACGCCATAGGCATATGTTTCATTGGTGTTCGTCATAAGAATCATTTTATTTTGCTAGGGGATTCAAAATAGTGGTTATACATTTTAGCAAAACCGCGCTCAACCTGAGACAAGATACAGCGTTAAGAACAAGGTCAATACCATGACTATCGCAAAAGCTCTTGATAGTAGGTAAAGCATCTAAAAGAAATCCATGATTGCACTATTATTCAAGATAGTAAACTATTGTCATATATGTTTTATAACCAACACTCAATTACTCAAAACCATTGGTCAATGTTAATTATGTGAGACTTTCTGTAAGTATAAAGTAAAATTGATCAGCTTTTTGTTAGAAAGTATAGTCTTCATTATTTACGCACACTGAATTCATCTCATGTCATTAGGTTTTTCATCGGGTTCAGCCATAAGAATTTGAAATCTAGATCCGATTCATTAAACCCCAGGCAAACGCTGGCGCTTGCTCTCTCATTGTCTTTCTATTGTGTCCCTAGTCACAGTATTTAAAAAGTTGATATTTATATTGTTGATACTCAATTCTCGTCTCAATACCATAAACAGAAACAGAGGATTCGTCTTAATTTCTGTAGAAAACATGGTATACATAACGGCTTAAGGTATCGACATACGCGTCCTAGATGTTACACTCTCAATGGTTAAACGAAACTCACTAATCTGTAGCCACCATGTTGATATATGTTGTGTGACGTCTCGTTTAGTCAGAGTTCATTAATTCATTATTTGAAATCATAATATAAAACAGAAACTTAAGCATTTAGAATAAAAGTGATTCTTCAGCTAGAGGGTCTAAGGGCCATATTTCACCGGGACACCACTGGTAGCGCAACTGGTTGCGCCACCAGCAAAATGTATAGAGCTCTATAGAGCGTTACTCACCTGGTGTCTGTTTGGTAGCGCAACCAATTTGGTGGCGCAACCAGTGCGGACACCAGTCCGGCCGCCAGTCACGCCCCCCACCAAAGAGCATGTAATAAGATGGAAATCTAACCTTTGAAAACTATAATTAACCAACTGTCAAACGTCACTGACAGTGAACCAAGAATCTTGTACAATACAATCTGGATTGATTACGACAACCTCAAAGATGTAATAAAGAAGTACCATACAAGAATCTATCCCTTTCTACTAGTGTGTATAGACTAGTTCGTACTACGAGACATTCTGTTCTAAAGAAGTTCAAGATGTTATTAAGGACGCTTTGACCGTTTTAGGCAAATATCTCGGTTTTTCGGGTAATGTATAATGCACCAAGAATCATAACTATGAGGATGTCACGGCATCAAATAAAAGACAATATACATATTCATCTCTAGGATGGCATAAAAAAAATATTATGGTTTAGTATAAAAATTTCATATAGTTAAATACAATTTTACCAACGCACTAATCATGAAAATTACAAAACACAAGGGTTTGAATAGGTCGCGTAAGCTAAATCCAGTGCACATTTTTAGCTTAAAAATCATAAAATACCACAGCTTATATAGTCTTCTACACCTATAGCTAATTATTTTGAACTTATATAAATAACTTTATGATTTATGACCAAAATAAAACCACTCTAAAAAAATCTTCATACATTTTTCATTGAACCCACCACTTCCAAGCCTCAGTCCGCGCTGAACACGTCCGCGTTCTAAGAAGCACGGGCCGTTTTGCTCGTTTCCCTCTCCTAGAGAGGAGGCCTGAGTTCCAGCAGTGGGAACATTAAAAAGGCTGATTATGTATGTGTGTATATCTATAGGGATTTTGGTGTTTTTATCAAGAAGTCTCTGTATTCATATTCATAGTCTATTTACTCATCTACATTCTACTACAGTCAAAAAGTATCATTTGATGAAGTTGAACTGATGAACAAGACCAATAATAGCCAATTAAATATACAAAAAATTTAACAAAAATATATAACCATAAAGTTGGTACAAAACTGTAGAATCAAACCAAACTAACAGTTAGTTTTTTAACAAAAACTATCTATAACAACAATTAGTTACTTATGTTTGTTTTACAGTAACTGTAAAACGATCAAAATAACTTTAAATTTGGAAGTCGGTGTTAAATAACAAAATATACCAGAAACATCGACTTCCGAAATTAAAGTTATTTTGATCGTTTTAATGTTTTTTTGTGTATTCTTTATTCAAGTCGAGCCGATTTCGACTATTCTGCCAAGTCCATTGTAAATTGGAAAAACAAGTGTGTTTATAGAAATCTGAGTAAAGTGAGAATATTAAGCCGTCCAAGACAAAGACAGTAAATAGCAAATGTACTGAAACATACTAGGTGAAATACCTATAAGTGTTACTTTATTTAACCTGTTTTTTCTTTATTTTAAGCTTAACAAATTACACCTTATCAGTGTGGAAATAAATAAATAAACTGGTTTTCATCTGTTAACTCAATAAGGTTCAATTGAAAACTAGCATTAGGTAAAAAACTATATTTATAATTCACAATAAGATCCCTAAATTGATAAATAGTTTTCACACACTCGCAATATTTTTGAAAGACCTATCTAACGACATCCCACATTATGGAATAGTCTACAAAACAAAATAAAAAGAATTAAAAAAGGGCGTCCTTGTATCGTACTTTTCAGTACATTTTTGAGGTTGACGTAATCAATCCAGATAGTATAAAAGATTCTTGGGTGTGGCGACTCAAGAACACTCTCTATCCCTTTCTACTAGTGTGTCCATAGATTAGTTCGTACTATGAGCCATTGTGTTCTAAAGAAGTTCAAGATGTTATTAGCTTTTTTTTTTTTTTTCATTAGCACTCGTAGCATATAGACGTGCTCGGTAGCAATATTTAATTTTATAAAATAATATCAGTGACCTTCTTTTTGCATACATTTTTTGCCTAGTGTGTAATTTAGTAAACACAATGGTAATTAAGAATAAGTGAATTAGATATAAATAAAATGGACCACAGCCCCTTCTCAAGAGATCGAGTGAATCTCTCCGCATCTCCGGCGAAGACGATGACGCAAAATCCAGCCCAATCTGTTGCCTCAATCGAACCAGTTGCAACATCCGAGATACAAAGATGGATGTCAGCCATTGAGCACCATCTAAACGAGGTTTGTACTATTGCCTCGGATGGCAAACTCAACTCGGAGCAGAAATTGAAAATTTCAACCTTGTGCCGTAAAATAGGATCTGGCACCTCACAGATGGCAGTCCTATATCAATCCTTGAAGCAGAAAGCAATCCAAGAGCGCATCCTTAATGAAGATCTGATGGAAAAGTGCAACTTGACAGAACACATCTTGGACCTCACGAAGACTATTAAGGACTCTGGTACTATTTCGTTTGCCGACATGGTGAAGAAGGGGACAAATTATTTCGTTCGACCAACCAATTTAAACTCCGTGGCCATATATCCCAACAACAAATTAAAGTCCAGTGACGAAACAAAAGTCCTCGTGCAAAAGATGATACGACCAGATCAAGTCAAGTTGCATATACGTGGTGTCCATAAAACTAAAAACGGAGGCGTCATAATTAGTACGGAGACGAAAGATGACGCGGATAAAATTAAGTACGCAGTCCTACAATCTGAATCTGGCCTTACCGCCGACGAACCCAGCAAGCGCAAACCCCGGATTGTAGTTGTAGGAGTGCCGTCTTCTTTGACCGAGACTGAAGTCTTCAAGTGCATTTACGAACAGAATGTAGCCGAAAAGTTTCCAACGATTTCCATGGATTCCTTTTTGACCATGGTTAAATTAAGTCACAAATCGGGGAAAAAAGATTCGCATACTTGTAATTACGTGGTTGAAGTTCCAGCCAACATACGAAGAGCTCTAATTTCCCAGACAAGGATTTTCATAAATTGGACTTCCTGCCCTGTCAGGGACTTCACCCTGGTTACGAGATGCTTCAAATGCCAGCAGTATGGACATGCAGCAAAAACCTGTAGAGAGGTCAACTCGACGTGCGGCCACTGCGGTGAGACAGGACACTCGATGTCAGAATGCGCAAAGAAGGCGGACACACCGAAATGTGCAACTTGCTCTCGTTTCAAAAAGCCCTCCAACCATAAAACAGGAGACGCTGAGTGTCCTGCTAGAAAAATAGCGGAATATAGATACATTAACTCTATCGATTATGGCGCCTAGGTCGTCATACTTAAGGCCAGACTTCCGTGTAACGCTTACTGCTGATTCAAAATTCCAGTGATTTTAATTGAAAGTATGGTTTGTAACCATAATTTTTCTTATTATTTTAGCATATTTGTCCAATGTAAACATAACTCTTTAGAATTAACGCAACCTCGACATTAACCCAATTACTAATTCTGCTGACGCAAAATCATATGTGTGTAACTAGAGAATAATGTGCAAGAAACAGTTTTAGAATACAAAATAACATATTGTGACCTTTAGTGTTTAAGTAAACTAGATATATAATATTATAAATAATTTAATTATATTTTTCACTACTTATAGTCTTTTTAAATATTGTTATCAATAGTATTGCCCTAAAAAACTACAATATAAGAGCTTCTACCGCCTGTGATACAGGTTTACCCTAGTACAGGCACATAACATAGCATTTACCTTTGTAATTACTTTTAAGATTTTATGTAACCATTTTACCAAATTTTACCCTGAATAAACATATTATTATTATTTATTTATTTATTTATTTATAACTTTATTGCACACCTTAGCTAAATACAGGATAAACATTTACACAAGATTATGTGTACAATAGGCGGTCTACATTATATTTTAGACAACTAAGCAAAAACTAATATGTATATTAGACAGGTAAGACCTTACCACGATTACAAACTACGAGAGCCTAGAAGTTTTCGATAAGACAATTCTTCGAGAGTAAGCAAAAGAGAAGTTGATAGGTCATCGGCCTACCAAAAAACCACGCCTCACCGAGGTCAATAAGAAGAGACTATTGCACAGGGCCAAACAACATCAAAATATGACTGTTTCAGACTGAAGTCGGTTAAAAATAAGACTTTAAATAGTACAGTACATTGTTAATAAACTACTGCCATTATCTGATGAAATAATATAATTTTTCAGACATGTTTCTCCGATGAATCGACGTTTCAGGTTTTGGTTGACAAAAGCTCTTTTGTCCGTTCAAAAAATGTTCCTTTCCGACGACGCTCTGGAGAATAGCTCCATAAAAACTGGTGTTAAGAGAACAGAAGACAGCTAAATTCCCAATTAGTATTATGATGTGGTCTTTAATCTCAAGCAAGGGTCTACATATCGTGAAAGGGACCGTGAGGCATGACCAGTACAAGCGAGTACTAGAAACTGGACTGCTGCCGCATCTCGAAGAATGGTTCCTTATTGACGAAGAGTCCATTTTTATGCCCGAATCTGCATTGTGCTACAAAACCAGGGCATTTTTTTATTACTGCATACTTGGCTAAAAAACATTAATGTTTTACCCTAGTCAATCAATACACCAGATATGAACGCTATTAAAAACATGTAGGAGCTCACCAAGCAGGAGATCGCTTAGCAAGTGATCACCACCAAACTAATAAATATAATATAATATATAATAATATTCCACAACTATCACACAACGCCGTCTAGTCCCAAGCTAAGCAGAGCTTGTGTTATGGGTACCAGACAACTGATAAACATACTTATATATTTCTAAATACATACATATTATAGATAAATTACACCCAGACAGAGAACAAATGATTATGCTCATCACACAAACATTTGTCCTGGGTGGGAATCGAACCCACGACCTCCGGCATAGCAGTCAGGGTCACTAACCACTAGACCAACAGGCCCGTCAATATATAAATAAATTATTTATTATTATTGTTATATAAACACTAGCTGATTAAATTGCAGCTCTCAACAACACAAACCTGCAACAGGATGCCAGAATTTGCATAGAGAGCATATCGTGATGAATGGAATTCTGGTAATATTCGTCAAATTGACTACGTCAAATTGAAAAAAAAATAGATAATTTTTCTTTCAAAAATGTATAAATAATTTTGCTAATTTAATTTTCGTTGTTTTTATTATCTCAATAAAAAAAAAAAACTATAAATAAAAAAATACTAGCCGGACCTACAAGCAACCTTTTTTCAAACGCCGTTAGCGAGGAGTCGGCTTCAGAAAATCACCGTTTTATGGCACTTTTCAGGCGCTTGGGCCTTAAGCGATACGCGCGAGTCCAAGCGAGCTGGCAACTTCCGATTTCACCTACTTTTTCTGTCGTCAACTCGCTCAGACTTGAAAATCTGACGTATTTATATGTCAACTAAAAAAAAAAAATTATAACAAAGGTACCCACTAAAAATGTATTAGAAATTGTATTCGACTTGACTTTAAAATAAAACACTTATCGTTAATGAGAAAGATATTAATCAACATTACAATAATATAATATTGCATATTTACCTATTAATTACCAACAAATCACAACATTATCAGCAATAAGCAACCAAAGTTGACGTACATATATTAGTTAATGAGACTTAGAAATACACGTAAGTGAGTGAATATGCAGTATCGATACGTCATGTATGTGTCAAAAAAGTCAAGAGCGCCCGACCACACGATGAACAAAATCTTTCTTGGATGCGTTCCATTTCACGATTAACCTGTGACCTTCAGTTGCCCTTTGCATTCTAGGACTACGGGTTTCCTTTTCAGGAATTCGCCGGGGTCCTAGCTTGCGGGCATCGGCCCTTCTGGACTCCTACGGTTTGATGTCATCTGTTTGAGGAGCACGTCGATCACTACGCGCTGTTGACGACTGAGCTCGGTTACTTACCGGACGGCCGGATAGCGGACTACCCATTGCTCGGCGTCCGCAAGCCCGCGTCTACCGTGGTCCGTCATCGGGATCGGAATTTCGGCGGCCGATGTTCCTTTGGCCTCCTTCTTCGCTAATTTTACTTCTTCGCAGAAAGAGGCGACCGCCTGCCATTCCTCCTCGCTCCGGACCATAATCTGAACTAGGGCCCTGCGTGAAAGGTTGTTGCCAAAATTTGCCTCCACGAGGAAACAGCAGTGCTCTGCCCGAGCGGGGCACAACTCTACCATGTCCTCGGGTGCTCCACCGTGTACTCCGGGTGGTCCACACAATAGTGATACCCGAGCGTTACTTCCGTCTGAATCCGATGCAGGAACCGACCGAACTTGCCTTGGTGAGGTGAGGACCATGCAGGTGCAGGTAACATGAGAAAGTCAAAAGTAACGTAAAATGTTTTAAAGTAACTTGGGTATCGTGCACCATTGGCCACATCCTACTCGCCTCATTCCTCACCTTCAACATAATATCCCGAAATCTAAGTATAAGATAACCGGTATAGCCTGCGTGAAAAAATCCGCGGGCAATAGCTAGTTATTTATAGTAATTGTTATTATTTGACTGTATTTTATACGTTTATGCGAGATGACGACAGAAAAAGTAGGTGAAATCGGAAGGTCCCAACTCGCGCGGACTCGCGCGAATTGCTTAAGCGAGTTGACGAACAAGCCATATTAGGTAATCTCTGGAAGTACTGGTCCGATCGCAAAAAGTTTTTCACCGATAGAAAGCTGCTTTATTCCTAAGTGACATAGGCTATATTTTATGTGCGCGGGCGAAGCCGCGAGCAAATGCTAGTATATTATATTTGTTGACCGTGAGTACCAATACCTCCTAAAAATGTTTTTTCAAGAAAATCATAATTTACCGCTATGAATTTAAAAAGGGTTTTCCGCGTGTTTCAGGCGATTATCCCACTGCCGCGCATTACGCTGCATGTTGCGTGTCAACGCACCAACGCGCGTACTTGCGGAAATGCAGATCTGCATCATCGTACGGGTTTTTTGACGCACTCATGTGCGTAGGAGCATTTTGTAAATTGACGCAGGCTCTGACTCATTTCATTCAAATCATATGACACTACGAGACTCAGTGTGCCATACCTTGCGTGCCGCCCCGCACCCACGCGCGTGTGTGCATGTTTCTCCTCATGTAGGCGTGTGATCTGCATGAACGCGCGTGGATGCATTTTCGGTATGTTGGACTGTGCTTATTTTCTATACAAATGGAGATACTTACAAGCAATGTTAATAGGTACACGCATTTACGCGCTACGCTGCGTGGAACGTGGCAATGTGATAATCGCCTTAGTAAAATTTCAGGTTTCACAGACAGTTTGGAGATATTGGTACTTTGCTGTCGATATAAAAAAATACACCATCAATTAATATCACATGCTGCAGTGTCAAAAATAATAACAATTAATTTAGTAAAATCATGGTTACCCTAGTTAAAATGGGGGTAAGAAAGGGACACACCGACCCTTTCTCGTTGTCTTTTTCAGTACATTTTTCCCCGTTTGCTTGTCAATATGAACTTAATGGCAATGAGAATAAAGAACACTATAGAGTGTGTTTGCTGCGTAGGCCATCTAGATTATCCATAGGATACATAAAATCTTTGCTCTGGTGTCTGTTTGGTGTCTTGTTTGGTGTCTTGCTATATTTCACT
The DNA here is from genome assembly GCA_910589285.2 of Mythimna ferrago. NCBI lineage: Eukaryota > Metazoa > Arthropoda > Insecta > Lepidoptera > Noctuidae > Mythimna > Mythimna ferrago. The sequence goes on along the minus strand of OU342674.1, from coordinate 22,225,305 downwards.
GGGACACCATGGTAGCGCAACCAGTGGCGCTACCAGGGTGTCCCGGTGAAATATGGCTCTAAGGGCTTAATTGTACTTATATATCGTGTGCATCAGAATGGCGGGTGTAATTTCCAGATTTGCCTAAAAGACATGGCCAGATCCTGCCCAAAAAATCAATTATATGGTACATAAATTATTTATTGTGAGTGTCGAGAAAGAATCCAAAATAATAAGTAATGTAGGTTGTCTGGTAGAAATTGCCTTGTGCAATAAGACCGCCTATTGTACACATAATCTTTTGTAAATGTTTATCCTGTATTAAGCTAAGGTGTGCAATAAAGTTATAAATAAATAATAAATAAATAAATGCCCTTTTTTACCGCACTTTTTACACTTATAATTTCTGAACCGGCACTTCTCAGCGTTGTGATTGTTGTAACCGCATACATTGCACTTGCTGCCGCTGGCGATGCTGAACACCGGCTCGCCACCGCCGGGTGCTGACGCACCGTGCGCGGGCGCATGGCCGCGCCCAGCTGCCATAGATGCTTCGCGCGCACACCGCACACTTTCTGCCAATTCCACAGCCTTATTGAGGGTTAATTCCGTTAGGTTTTGCGCGAACAACTTGTCCTTTTCGTGTCCTGCTACCAGACCCATGACGAATTTGTCTAGTAAGGCTTCATCTAAGTTTTTGAAGCCAAAATGAGCTGCCAGTCCTCTGACTCGGACTGCTCACTGTGATGGTGTTTCGCCTGGCCGCTGTACCGCTGAGTAAAAGTGGAACCTTTCTGCAAAGCCACTGCACCTTAGGGGCGTAAAATGCGAATCGAGTAATTTCAAAATAGCATCGTATTCCACCTCTTCTAACCTACTCGGTAATGCCAGGTTGCTAGCTAGTCTGTAAGTCGCTTCCGAGAACGCACTCAGTAAGATCTTCTTAATTGGCTCATCTGGCCTTCTCGAATGACCCACTTGGCTTCAAATGGCACACTTGGCCTCAGATGGCCCACTTGGCCTCAGATGGCCCACTTGGCCTCAAATGGCCCACCTGGCCTCAAATGGCCCACTTGGCCTCAAATGGCCCACTTGGCCTCAAATGGCCCACTTGGCCTCAAATTACTCACTTGACCTCAAATGGCGTGCCTAGCCTCAAATGACACACTTAGCCTCAGATGGCCCACTTAAAAATAAAATACTATTTAGAAAAAAAATATAGTTCTTCCATATAAAATGTTTGGAATACCGACGCTCACAGATCAGCGTGTGTGGCACACGTGTGCGCAGTGTAGTTCTAGCTTAACACTTTAGTGTCATGAAGAACGTTTGGTTGGAAGTTCAATTATAAATATGCAACAGCCGAAAGTAAATTTTCCTTCAAACGTAAAATTCGGAACTACTACTTGAAGTCGTCTCAACCTTAGTTTGTTCTTCGTCAGAATTGTTATTAAGTTCTCTTTAAGATTTGATATTTTTCATAGCATATATTAGTTTATTATTTTAGCAAAGAATTTATTACTACTTTTATAGTACCTAAACAATTTTGATGTGTCTTGTAAAAGAAATATGTTTTTAAAAATGGTAAATATGTTTCATAACATATATTATAATACATTCAGGTTTTCTAAAAATGGTAAATACACAATATCATAGATACAATTAAAATTAAATACAAAATGTCATAAATACGTCAAACATCATTAAATAACCCCTGATCGTTCCCGGTGCAAAAGTGCCCATGACACTCGCCGCATTTCCCCGCTGAATTGCGATAGCCAACCTTTGCACCAAGAACGACCCGGACCGGGAGTCACCTGTTGCCTCCACGAGCCTACGGCCCAAATCCCCCACAAAACACTTTGCCTCCGTACTCCCAACTGCCCAGAGTCTCCACAGCAACCGGCACAAAATGGTAAAGCTGCTCCAAGGAAGCGTACTTCAGCCTTTTTTTAGAGCAGGCGTCTTCATCGGCGGCAGAAGCAGTGTGCATGGTGCGACTCAGGTGACTGGTGGCGACAGTGCTGGCGCAAGTTGCGTCCCAGATCAGGCACTTCCCGTTCTTTCATGCGTTATTTAAGCATATATATGTATTTTATTATATATTATATATGAATAACTTTTTTTTCGTTTTAAGTATTTGTTTATTGTGCTAACCTACCACAGTGATGTCTTTTTTAACCCAAAGGTTGACTGGGAGAGAATCCCTTGTTGCATTAAGTCCACCTATGTACCACTACTGTACATGAAGTTTAAATAAATAAATAAACTGTTTATTATTTGTTGCAGGACAATTATTTTACTAGTATTGTTTTCCCAAGTACTGGGGAACGTGACAGTGCCGACACTAGCATGGGTAAAAAAAGAAAGAATAATAGCAGTGAAAGATAAACGAGACTGGTTCCCGATATTTAGAGTATTTTCGGTAAGTTTATTTTAGTCTTTTTATATTATTAGGATTGTGAGGTGAGAAAATATTCATTTAGGTATTTGATAAGTATTAGTAGTAAGATTGTAAGGTTCTTGTTAATATTTTGTTGCAACGAGTAATTGTTTTACGACTGTTTGCTAAAATAATTTTGTTAGAGACGTTGAAAATTTTACACTTAACCGTAAGGATACTAATTATACCTGTCGGACAGGTACAATATCTACCCTGGTCACCAGGGACAGTGGAAACGGCGAGAAATGTCGTGCGGTGTTCCGCAGGGATCGGTACTAGGACCGCCCTAGTGGAACATCGGGTACGACTACGTGCTGCGCAGCGATCTCCCTGACGGTGTCAGCGTGGTCTGTTACGTAGACGACACGCTGGTCCTGGCGCAAGGAGAGTCATACCAAGCGGCGGTCGAACTAGCGACACGCGGGGTTGTGACAATCGTTAAGAGCATTTGGGACTATACGTTCCCAAATAAAGGTAGGAGGAGTTCATATCGGCGTCGAGTCGACGATGAAGTACCTGGGACTCGTCCTAGACAGCAGATGGAATTTCGAGAAACATTTTCGATGTCTGGCTCCCAAACTGAATCAGACTGGGGCTGCCCTCAAGCGGCTCTCCTGCCCAACCTAGGGGGTCCAGACGTATGGCAGAGATTTATATTTTGGGAGGTAATTACTAAAAAACCTCAAATTTTTTGTAACAACTAAAAATTTTTTTCCGTGGAAAGTGAAAAATCGACATTATTATTTCTAAGAGAAAATCGTGTACACTGCGTTTCACTTAAGAAGTTCCTTCGCCGTAATGTTGCCTCCCCTGTCTGTCTACAGAAAAAAGAAGGGAAAAAGAAAAAAGATGCCTACTCTACCAAAATTTTTGCACGAAATGTGAAACGAAATCGATTATAACTGTAGTTGCACCACTTTTTGGGGAATTATGAGGAGAAAGGGATTTTATTTAAAAAAAAAAAAACCGGCCAATAGCGTGTCGGGCCACGCTCAGTGTAGGGTTCCGTAGTTTCCCGTCCGTCACAATAATTGTACCCACATATGAGTTTAAAAAAATGCTTGCATATACGATTATACTACAAACCTAGTCCAGAAATTATTTTGTAGATTTTTTTTTCTTTTTGTACAAAAACTGTTCTTTCCATCAAGTTCAAAATGATTTTCCTAGAAAGTCCTTATAAAGTTCTACTTGTCAGATTTTTTTCATATTTTCTAAACTTAGGGTTCAAAAGTTAGGGGGTGGGGGACATTGTTTTTTAATTTTGGAGCGATTATTTCCGAAATTATTGACATTATAAAAAAATGATTTTAGTAAACCCTTATTCATTTTTAAATACCTATCCAACAATGTATTTCCCAAGTATATTAATGCAATAATTCAAGCAAAGAATATTATGTTACTTGACCAAGATTTGTATATGTGTTAACATTAAGAGTTCAGTCATAAAGTCAAGCCGAAAAAAAGTAAAAATATGTCATGATTATTTACTATCGTAAAAAATCTAGTCAATTCAGTTTTTAATTATGACGATTTTTTTGCTTTAATCAGACTGGCTATAAGAGTGATTTTATAATACGTAGTAAATTATTTTGCAAGTGTATATCATGGTGATACTCGTATATGTAGACACTTAATAATTTCATCAACAATTTTCTCGCTGTTGTCCTTTGGGCATTCTCTTTTAACTATTTGAAAACAACAATCAGCTGCATGGGAAGCGGTAAAAAGATCGTCAGCTGACGCACTAAAGATACAGGTTTTTCATAATGATGTGTAAAACAAAATCGTACGAAAATAATTTGATCTTTTTTCCCGGTTTTTTATGCATAGATTGGAAAAAATGCATAATAAAAATAAATTGAACAGTAAAATCGAAATATCATAAACTAATATGATAAAAAGATAGAAATCGATAAAGAACGTTTTTGTAATCGATAATAACATCGCGATCGTTATCGTTCCCAGATGTATCGTAATCAGAACTTTTGTCTGTCAGGTTGTTCTTTTCATGTTTTTAGTGTTCCTGATCTCGATCCTCTTCATCATCTGTACATGAACATGTTAATAGTGACGGTGAAAAGGTAGTACCATAAGCGGCATTTTGGTCAAAAATGAGTTATTTAAGCCATCCTTCGTAAAATTTTCTGCTCTTTCGAATGCGCTTACTCCCATTCCCATGGCTCTACGATGACTTTTTTGGCGTTTATGCCCTAGCAAAAAATAATAATTTCCTATTATTACTTTTCGTAACCGACAAAAATTCAGGTATTTTTTGCTATCAAGGTGCTTGTACCCCTACAAACATATAATGTTATGTATGTATAACGTAATGCTTTTTTACTTAATAAGGGTGTCAAGCTTTCGGTTGGTTAAGCCTTTCCCCTCAAAAAGTAAAACGTTGTTTATCGCCTACTTCCATTTCGTAATTTAATATAGCTAAGGCGCTTGTACCCTATATACAAAATTCATTTTCATATTAGTCTGAAGCTTAAACCCTATTACCATTCAGTACTTTATGACAGCTATTTAGGTTATGCCCTATTACCTAAATTTATTTTAATATTACACTGTTGGTTATACCTTACTTCCGTTTACAATATAAATACAGTTTTGTCGCTAATACCTTATTACATAAATTAAGATTATCATGGTGTCGATTATAACCTACTTCCACATTCTACATTCATACTCATACGTCTTTATCTTATCTTATCTTCGTGGTCTGGTTTCCGCACTTAGTCCATTGTGCGTGAGCTATAGCGGCCTTTACTCCAACCAGCCCACTTCATTCCAGAAACAGATGAGTCTCTTTGGTTTGCTCAGGGCGTCCATCAGCGAATTCGGTGCTCCCAAGGTTCGTGTTCTTATCTCGCTGTTCACTCGAGGAGCACATGCGCGACAGTTTCTTCTGATTCCATACATCCTCTGTACAGAGGGCTATCTGTGATATTTATTGTGAAAAAGTGTTTATTCAGGGAGCAATGTCCGGTGATGGTCCCTGCCACCAGACGCAGGCTGCCTCTGTCTAGTCGTAGAAGGTTGCTGGTTAGGTTTTTATTTAAAATCGGCATTACTTCTTTAGCCTGCCTGCAGCCCGGTGCCAGGGACCACTACCTTCCCGCTTGTGCATTTGTGTGCTCACGTAGCCAACCACGCAGCTGACTAAAGGGTATCGGCACGATGGGTTCAGGTCCGAAGACCACCGCGCCAGAACCCCGCCTTACCAGCTGGTCAGCTGCGTCATTGCCCAGTGAGCCGCTATGTCCCTTTATCCACTGTAAAGTTACATTATTATTATTTAACACTGTGATGCGTTCTAAAGCAGAGTGGCATTCTTGTATAAGTTTCAAGATTGTAGCAGGTTTTCCTAGGGATTGTAGAACTGAGGCACTGTCGGAGATTATGCAAATATGAGTATCCATGACTTTCCTGGGCTCTATGGCGTTGGCCGCTAGAGTGATGCCAACACATTCTGCCTGGTAGACAGAGTTGAGTGCTCCCAGCGGCTTGGATATCTTTATGTTAAGGTCGTTGGGGAAGACTCCGACTCCTGTTCCAGTATTCGTTTTTGATCCGTCGGTGTAAATTCTCAGTTCCTTGGGGCCTGAGTAGTCGTACGGTTCTTCCGTTAGTTGGATGGTGTAGTGTTTTTGGAATAGGAGTGCCTTGGGGGCTTTGTCGTTGGGGGCCGTCATCATGGGCTGTCGCTTAACGGCATTTTCCATAATGCATGTATGTTTAATTCGAGAATCTGTTTTCAGTGTGCCCGATAATCAAAGTCTGAAGCCTTCCCGCACTATGAGATGCAGTGGAGGCAGTCCCAGCATTGCTTGTAGGGCGGCAGTGGGTGCTGTTCTCATGCTACTGGTGATTGCTACGCAGGCAAGTCGCTGCAGTTTTTCGAGTTCTTTTTGGGCTGTGCTCAAGTCTGTCCTGGGCCACCAGACTAATGAGCCGTATGTTATGATTGGTCGGATGACTGTGGTATATAGCCAGAGGGTGACTTTTGGGTTTATGCCCCAGTTACGTCCCAACATGCGTCTGCATTGCCACATCGATATACTGGCTTTTTTTATTGTGTAGTCTGTGTGTTTGCCCAATTCAACTGCTTGTCTAAGAAAACACCCAAGTATTTTGCTTCAGTTGAAAGGCTTAGAGTAGTGCCAAAGAAGCGTGGTAGTTTCAGCACAGGTAGCTTCCTTTCTTTGTTAATAGAACCAATTCGGTTTTGGTGGGGTCTACGGTTAGTTGATGTTCTTTACACCAGTCCTCTACTAGCTTCAAGGCTTGGCTCATAAGATTGCATAAAGTGTTTTCATTAGTGCCGTTTACTATTATGGTTATATCATCGGCGTACCCCACGGTAAAGTAACCTTTATCGTTGAGTTTCTTGACGAGGTTTAAGTTACTCTTACGTCACTTATACTACAATACCCAATAAGGAATATACTACGAGTCGGTGCTTATGCTAATTGATATCACAAAGGTAGGTTTTAAGCGCGTCGCTTGTCCTAACTTGTCCTTGCAGATAGAGTAATGTATCCTGTTCCACGGCTATCGTAGGTAGTTGATAAACTGTATCTCTGCAAATAATGAACCTAGAGTACTGGGGTTAAGCTCAAATTGTAGTACATTTAGTAAGCTTTGTTATATTATAAGCCAAATATACTTAAAAAACGCTTTTTTCAGGTAGTTTTTACAAAAAAACTGAATGTATGTACATAATCCAATATATGGTCACTCTCATTCGCACGTCGAGTCGACGTATGTATCTTTAGTGTACAGTGAAATATGGTTATTTATCTAGTGTTAAGGTGGGCTGGTTTATTGAGGAGTTTGAATAGTTAGATCAGTTTCCTTACACGTACAGTAATATGATCAATATGAGGTTGCCATTTAAGAGACTGATCTAAGTAGATCCCAAGGTATTTAACTTTAGTAGCTCTTGCGATTAATGGGCAACTACAGTTGGCTGTTGAACTTACACATGTGTGAGCTTTTAAATAAAAAGAATCCAATTACAGGAGCATACATTGTTTTAGTGCAAACGTTGTGAAGTTTGTTTTATTGACATTAAGTATAAGTAAATTAATTGACTGCCATGCCGTGACCCAGCTCAAAGCGCTTTCCCAAGTTGGGCCGTGAATGAAGAATGCAGTGTCATCTGCGTAGGCCAGAATATGGCAATTAGGCGATTTTAGTTCACAAAGGTTATAATTATATATTGTGACTAAAGTGGGCCCCAAAATGCTCCACTGACGTACGCCGAAATCTAGTGAAGCTTCTGCATGTAGTCCCCAATCTTAACAGACTGTGTCCTGTTAGTCTCTCGGAATAATTTTAGGGCCACATCTCGTACACCTATTCTCTCCAATTTCATCATAAGGATGATCGTAAGATTGAACGTTTAAATTTTAGCATTACATTTGGATTGACTCAGTGTGAACTCTAATATGAAGAAAACAAAACTATATCTTTGTCTAGTATTGAAGTCACACAGTCATCTGCTCGTCTTTATACTGTATGATGAATTTTATTAATGTTATCGTTGAATTCACTCGCACATAAATATATACACGCAGCTGTGCACGCAAATATGATCATTGTCCTGCTAATGAAACTGTGCCCCTGGACTGTAACTCCACACAAATTCGCAAGTAACACCTAATAAACTAGTAAATTATTCGTAGGTTATTATCACCATTGCCATTATGTGGACGGTGTGCACGATTCTTACTGTACAAGACGTGTTTCCAATTGGACATCCTGCCAGGACTGATAACGCGCTAAATATCACTGGAAATGTGACTACACTAATGATACCATACCCAGGTAAGTTTTTCTATAATTTATTTATTTATAATATTTTCAGTCATTAAACTATGACCAGATGACATGAAGTGATTTGTATCTTTCAGAGTAAAATACCGCCCGATAACGATAAAAAAATATCGATATTTTTAAGAAAATATTATGAGTGTGCGCTCTATAGAGCGTTACTAACCTGATGTCCGTTTGGTAACGCAACCAATTTGGTGGCGCGACCAGCTCGGACACCAGTCTTAAGAGTAAAGCCATGTTTGTTAAGGTCGCAAATTATATTTTAACCTTTCAATCGTGGAAATTACAGACACAATAGAAAGACAATAGGTGCGCGAACGCCGGCGTTCGTTTGGGGTTTAATGAATAAATAATCATAAACATTCTAACGACGGGAGCAAATCTTGTAACCGAATAATTCTACCATGTATATAAAGGGTGAGTTGTACCAACTAACTTTAACCATAACCAGTACCGACAGGTACTTTTTTTTTTTTTTTTATGGTGGGAAAAAATCATGCATTGACATCCCCCGCCCTTGGGCGGAGCGGGAGATAGTGTCAGACTCTTACTGACTAAAAGACCCACCCCGTTCCTTCTAGCCTTCATACCGGGGCTCGAGCGCCCTTTCGGATAACCCTGGCCCCAGTAGGCTTCGACCCGGCTGGGTCCCTACTGTTGCTGACAACTCCTTGAGGCGCGCGGGAACAGTGCGCGCCGTCGACGACTTGGGCTTGGTCCGGACAGTTACCGGACGGCCAGACAGTGAGCTACCCATTGCTCACTGTCCACAAGCCCGCGCCTACGTTGGCCGGAAATCGGGATCAGAATCCCGGCGGCGGCGGCGGCGATGACGGCGATAACGCCGTTGCCTGATGCGTTCGGCCTCCTCCTTTGCGAGCATTACTGCTTCGCAGAAATCGGCGACCGCCTGCCACTCCTCCTCGCTTCGGACCATGGCCTCAACCAAGGCCCGGCGCGAGAGGTCTCCGCCGCCGATCGCCCCCACGAAGGCACGGCGATGCTCCGCCCAAGCAGGGCACACCTCAACTGTGTGCTCCACCTTGTCCTCCGGGCGTTCCGCACAGTGGCGACACCCGGGCGTCACTTCCGCACGAATCCGGTGCAGGAAACTCCCGAACGAACCATGTCCGGTGAGTACCTGCGTCATGCGGAAGGTGAGGACGCCGTGAGGTCTTTCCAGCCACGCCTCAAAGAAGGGACTTACCGCCATGATTGTGGCGTGCCCAGCACTGGGTTGCGATAGTCGTTGAACCGACAGGTACTGGTTATGGTTTACAGGTATGGTTTATGGTAGACAGCTGTCGGCTATCATATTTCTCATTAAGAGTGCCCAACCCAGGATACTTTTTCATACAGCCTTTTGGCAAAGTTTTCGTTTTACAAATGATTTGAATTTATTAAGGGGATGCATCTCGACATACATTTTCATTGTTTTTCATACAACCGCTCTTACGCAATTATGACGTTATTACACATTTTTCATCAGATATTTTGGAAACACAGTGTCTTGTGGATATTATCTAGGCTTCTATGGAAATCAATTTATACATTTGTGTAAAACTATAAAAAGTCAAAAAAGTAAAACATACAAGCCTAGCAAATTTTATCAAGAATCTATCTATATCATAGAAATATAAAAAACAGGAGAAGTGGCAAGGGGGCGTGTGCATGTCCGCACGAAATGCATAAGAAGTGCACATTCGTCCAAACGGCCGACATTTATAAACTTGTGAGACTCGCAACACGTGATCGTAAACAAATTTAAAATGCCGCGTTGTTCAGTGGTTTAATGGAAGAACTGAAGTGATAAGACAAGCCTGGGTCATCACGGAATCTCTTACCATATGTAAATACAAGTTTAATGCTATATTTATCTTTAAAATCAGTAAAAACAACAAATCTTGTTATATCCCTTGCTGCTACTACGTTATTTTTATTTCCAAATATCAAAGCGACTGTATTACTCTTACAGCAAATACATTGCTCTTTAACCACTATCAAATTTTAACCCTTAGTAACTGGACAAGCAATGTAAAAATAACATAACGATACTTTATCAGTGCGGTGTATTTCATAATACCGGCTGCTGCCAGTTGCCGTCAGCCGGCCGCAGTCAGTGAAGTGCCTAATAGATCCCCTCATGTAGTCTATCGACCATAATATCGATTGGTTGGATTTTCGAAGTGAAATAATGTAAATATTTTTATTATTTTACAGAGTAGTAGAGAAATACGTTAGCAACTGTCGGAAAGTAAGTTGGTTAAATTGTAAGTTAATAGTCGATGGACAATTTTTTGGTTTCGGATATCGTATATTATGGCAGTATCTTCGTGTTATTTTCTTACTTTTTATGATATTGATATTTTCACTTCCTTCTCAAAGTCTTCAAAAGCTTCGAATGCGCTATAATAATGAGCATGGATGCGTGACGCACAAAACCGGTCGTTGTGGCGACGCTTGGCGAGGCCTATGTCCAACAGTGGACGTCTTTCGGCTGATATGATGATGATGAATGAGCATAATTCAGAACATATTAAGGAGTTTTGCTTAAAATAAGGCAACATGTTTTAGCTTTTTATTTGTTATGCGTGGATGCGTGTTATATTTTGTATTCCCCCACGATACGAACAAGCGGTTATATTTAACAGTAGCTTAGGTAAAAATGATAACTAAAATGTTACTTATTTAGTTATCATTTTTATCTTTGTTTTCAATTTCCCGAAAAATAATTTAAAAAAGCAATGGATTGATGCTACTGGAAGGCCACCTTATTGGTTGCCTAAAAAAATATAGTACCAATGCTCAATTCACTTTCGACCAGAAATATTTCAGCCTCTAAGAAAACGCCATCTCTCAAATCCCTAAATCAAGACTAGACCTAATTTTTGTAAGTTAAAGTTTTTTTCTTTTAATAACTCGTTTTTTCAAGTGTTATAAAAAACTAGTTATAAAACTTTTCAGGATTCTATAGTAGTGCGTGTTCCATTTCGCCGATTTTTCGTATTTGAAATTGTCGTTTTAAAATGCCGTATAATTGCCTAATGGGAATTAATAGAGTTTTTAGTTTTTTGAAAAACATTTTGGTTGTTCTGCTTTTATATACATATGTATTATATTATTATATACATTATTTTCTGGAAGCATTCACTTTTATTTAATTTGTTATTGGAAACCAAAAAAAAAAATAGCACGATAAAACATTAAAAAATCGATAACTTTTCTATTTAGTCAATCACTATCGTAAATGTAAAATAAATTGCTTTTGCACAGCACGTCGATAGTTGTATGTTGTTAATGTGTGCGTAAGTTGTACGGTGCAAGGAAAATACACGCTGTTTTTAGGGCAATAAGGTTTATAATTAACTGTGTAGTTTGATCTAATTTATGATTTGTGGATGTATGCGCGACTGCGTAAGTATTCTTGTACTTGTAGTAGTGTCGGTAGTGGAAGGAGAAACTGTAGACACAGTGTTCCGATACATTTTTTACTTCTTAGCATATCTCCTCCTTTCTTATATCTATGATCTATATAATGTCAATGTTTCTCAAAAACTACTGAATAACTGAATGCCAACAGAGTTTTCAGGTACTATCACTCTTTTTTCGCGTTGCCTTTTTGTCAAACATCATGTTGGATTGCGGTAGATGAAGTAACAAGTTTTTAAACCATGCTCGATGTTTGCAATAGGCGAGTGGAAAAGCAGCCTCTTAAGGCTTAGTTGTTGAATTACATTTGCATCTAAATAAGCCCCCAATTTTATTGAGCCTGGTTGCAGGAACTACAAATTTATGTTTGTTTCTTGTATTAAAATTATGTATATCATTGTATTTTTTTAAACATGTCTATATTTTTATGGGCATACAAAATATTCTCGTAAATATACTGTGAAGGCACAGTCATTACATTAATTTCTTTAAATTTATCTCTGAGGGAGTATCTGGGACTTCATTTATAAAGTGAACGAATAGCCCTTTTCTGTAAAACGAAAATTGTCTGGATATCAGCGGCATTTCCCCATAATAGAATACCGTACGACATGACACTATGAAAATAGCTAAAGTAAATGAAACGGGCTGTCTCTAAATCAGTTAAATTACGAATTTGTCTTACAGCATATGCTGCTGAACTAAGTTTTTTCGACAATTTGTCTATATGAAGCCCCACTGAAGCTTAGCGTCTACAGTTATGCCCAAGAACACTGTAGTAATATGTTTTTTTTTTAAGTCATACAGCAAAAGTTGTTGTTTATGATGTTAGTAACCTAGTCCTGTGAGGTTATCAGTGTTATACAAATAACCCTGTATATCATCTTTTTTTTAATGTAGGAAGTCATATAATGACACCTCCCGCCCTTGGGCAAAGCGGGAGAGCGTATCAGACAGACTAAAACCCACTCCTGTTCCTTCTTTGCCTTCGTTGCAGGGTGCGGGGCTCTTTTGCGTCACCCATGGCCCCAGTAGGCTTCGACCCAGCTAGGCCTGACATCTTCTTGAGGCGCGCGTGCTACAATACGCGCCGTCGATGACTTGCGCTCGGTCTGGGCGATTACTGGACCATCGGATGGCAAACTACCCATTTTTCGCCGTGCGCAAGCTAAGACTCTGATTTCCGGCCACCGCAAGTGCGCCAACGGTGGCCGAAAATCGGGGTCAGAATCCCGGATGCTGGGACGTTAGGGCTGATGCCTCGCGCGTGTGGCCGCCTTCTTTGATAGTTTTACTGTTTCGCCTCCTTGCTCCGGACCATGGCCTGTACCAAGGCCTGGCGTCCTGTATGTCATCTGCTTTGTACTTTTACAATTATTAGCTTATTATTGGATTCAAATAAACTTCTGTTTTTAATGAAACACTAGTTTTATTAGGAATATAATTTATTTTACCCAAACATTAGGTACTTCTTATACTACTTATGAAAATCTATTACTTCCATCCATCCATTGAGGTTGGTGTCATAGATCGTAACCAGTCCGTAACATCTTCTAGTCCTGAAGTGTAGGCAGCTGGCCCACACCTCTACATCTCGTTTCCTAGCGCACCATTAGCCAGCTTCCTTTAAACAAGATATACATACCTTTAAATAATTATACCAGTAACCAACTATTTACAGAGATTCGAACAATACCAATTACAACCACATAAACGGAGACGTTTCAAAATATTGATAGAGTCTGTGCGGAAAGTAAACCATCTTGGAATTTGAGGGCGCTGCTGTAGATAAATATCGTTTTTGTTATGTAAGCAACATTGTGACGTCATTATAGTGCGACTGTTAAATCTTGATATTTTGAAACTATGTTAGACTAGCTTCTTCCAGCGGCTTCACCCTATAATAAAAATTATCCTATTGGCTGAATTTGCTCACCTAATGAAACTGCAAAGTTATAGCTTATGTGCTATATTATTGCAATGTTTTTGATTAAGTTCATCTGTCTAGTAGTTTTTGCGCGACACATCCATACATACGAGTACCTCCATCCATCTTCACAAACTTTCGCATTTATAATATTAGTAGCCTATTTATTGAACTTGCTCACGTGATGAAACTTAGCAAAAATATAGGTTTAAGGCTTAGCAAAAATTTTAGGGGTAAGCTACATTATTGCAACGTTTATTATTAAATTCATCCGTTTATAAGTTTTTGCGTAATAAGTAACAAAATAACAAATGGAAAACAGTTGTGCCAATCTAGCAACAACAAAAAAATCTATAATTTGAATTTGGAACCATAAACAAATCATCCATTCCCGATACTTTTTTGACTGAATGTATTGTTGAAGTTCTACAAATTGCTATTGGTTATTTCTCCAGAACACTTAATATTTTTATTGCAATTTGTATATTCAAAGTATTTTTACAGGAAAATGATTTGTACACATTACAATCCATCCAAAAAATACAATGTCAAAATTGGCACTTTTCCAGGGAATAATGACACCCGGCTCGAAGTGCTACCATTGCCAAAAATTACCCATATAAGTTTATTTCGGGGAAATTAATTATCTTTTCCCTGGGCACCCTTTAACTTTGTCTTTAACAGATCATTTCGATGCAACTCACCCTTAGTACGTTTTACTACTATTTTGTACCCATCGTGAAATTTGTGTTCCTTACACGGTGTAAACGGAATTTCACGATATTGTTGGTCCCGCCATTATAACGCGTTATAATGGCGGAACCAAGCTACAAGCTTGGTACCAAGCTTGTACGCCAAAACTATAACGAATTTCATAATTCTGATAAAACTAGTATTAAGTACGCGATTTAGTACCTATAAAAAACAACAATAGGTGAGTTATTATTAGTTTTTTTACAAAATCTTTTTTTTCACTTTGACATTTTATGCGTCAGAGCCAGAGTAATTTGACGACCAAAATTAGGTCATGTAAAAAGTTACAGTTACATTTTGTGCAGGCGCTAATAACGAAGTTCAGTCTGCAACAAAATAAAGTGTCTGTTGAAGCGTCTGCACTACTACTTTAAGTTAGCAATAATTAGATTAATAATAATTTTTAGCTTTAAGGTTTTTATCAGGCGTTAACTATTTAACGACTTCCATGATTTTTTGAATGTCATGACTGATAAATTAAACTGGTAAGCTACAAGCAAGCTTTGATCCTGATTTTTTAATTTCCAAAATTCCCGAAAAGTTCCTACAATTTTATAAATGGCCCATATGAACCGGATATTATACTATTAAACTAGCAAAGTGAAAAATTCTGAATATTGAATATTTTGGAAATTATATTGAAGATTATTACGAGACGACAAACACGTTTTGGAGGAAAAGTGAAGTGAAAATTGAGTGAAATAGAACGGCATTTATTATGGATCTACCTAAAGACTAAACTTATAGACAGTAGACAATAATGTAAAATGAATATAATTCTTGAATGTACATTAATATTGATGTTGGGGGTAGCGTTTGGAGTACACGCGCGTCGTTTTCAGAGATCGGTAACGAAGTAGTAGCAGTAGATAACTATATACTGAAGTGGTCCAAAGACACGTGTCCCATATGCCGCACCTCTTGCTACCGCCGTATCACGAGAGCAGCCAAAGATTGCCGAGTGACCGAAGGCTCTCGATCAAAGGGGAGGTTAAGATTAGCAAAATTGACACTTACTTGATTTATTAAGAATATTGAGCCTCCTCAGATATTTAGTAATATAAAAGCTTTGCTTTTAATAATTTAAAAGTTGAACAGTACACAAATTCTTTTTATAAAATTGCATCACCTAGTCCGTCTTTTCAGTCGTTTATGATGCCTCTTCTCTATGTATTTTTACAGGTATAATATGTTTTAATTCCCGCATGAAATGCTAAACGATATTTGTTGCCGATATAAATAATTTGTAAACAAAACGGAAAACTTACCTAAAAAAAAATTAAACCGACTTCAATGTAAATTTACACGACCAAGGGTTGACTTGAAGGGATATCAATAACACACTACCGGATTTGCGACACACTTCCTTATATTCAAAACTTAGTTACAATGTTTCCCGATAGGTGCACTACTGCTCGTTTTCACAAAAAAAAAAACTTCTAGACCTAGGTAAACAGCCGTAACGAAACCATAGCGCGATCTAACTCGATCCCAACGCCATCTAGGGAGACAAGCGGTACTATTTTTTGCAAAATACATTATTTTAGGTGATCGCGCTATGATTTCGCTTCCTGCTCAGACATACCGCCCACCAAGGACATACTGCCCAATGTCCTTCAACACCGCCCACCGTGCGAAAGTAGTTTGGGTTATTTGGACATGGGTGTACCAACGTCATTGGTAAAGAGTTTAACCAATTAAAAACAATAAGATATCTATTATTACAAGTTCCATGTATAAAACACTAAAAACATCATAAGTATACTATAACAAGTTTAATTGGTTACAGGAAGCAAACACAGTTTAGACGTTGGCCTTTTTATGGTCGATAACTGTGTACGTATAGTTACAACACGAGTAACACCATCTAATCCCGGATGTTTCGCTTCGATCCTACGTAATAACCACTTGCCAGGGGCAAATTGTCTTCTTTTACTAAAACCACATCACCAACCGATGGTTCCGGAGTTTTGTAGGCCCACTTATGCCTCTGCAAAAATTGGTAAAGGTAGTCATGCGACCAGAAATCTTGCATCATTCTCTGGTAATCCAACTGTGACATTTTAAGCCTAACTCTGACTCTAACAATCTCTTTCGAACGTTTAACAAAATGCTTTGGCCTTTTGTAATCAATCACTGATTCCTTTAATAAGCTCGGTCCAATCCACCATATCGACATTTTGACCAGTTTTGAAGGAGAAACGCCTCGAGACTCGAGAGGCACAGTCTGCTGGATTTTGCTTAGTCGGTATATGAGCCCAGTGATAAGTATATAACATAGTCAAAATATCTGAAACCCGATTGGCCACAAAAGTTTTCTAGCGGCTTGAATGATTACTTAAACATGCCAGTACTACCTCGCTATCAGTCCAAGCATGCCAATCAGTTTTAGGTATACCTATGAATTCACCTACTTCCGATATTAATTTGTTAACAAGAATTCACCCACAGAGTTTTAGTCTTGGGATGGACACTTGTTTGACAGGCGCCACCCTTGTTTTGGATGTTATCAACGAAGTTCTTCTTCATCCTTTTCAGGACTGTCCCTCCAGAGTATGCGCTAATATTTTGTATCTTTTCTGTCAGCTAAAATTTGCCGAGACATTTTAATGATATCGGCCACTAAATATATCTCATGTGATCTCCATCGTATAATAATATGCCGCAGTTCTAACTGCAAGGTTGGTCCGATCAACAAATTGTCATTAAGTGACATAGCATTTGAACCCTTGCAGGAAGCGTCGAAAACGACACGCACCTAGGTCGTATCCCTTATCTTCCCGGACGACAGCATGGTGTGGTGAGTATATATGGCTTCCTTAATTTTTCTTTTATCCTCTGGTACCTTTTCCATTTGATGATTTTGTTAAAAAAAAGCATACAAAGATGCGCTAATAATTTGCCGTGGGTGAATTTTAAGGAGACGACAGCCTTAAATACAAGAAGAATGCGTATAAAATTTTTAGAAGCATTATTTTTAAATAAAAAATTTAGTTGCAATTAATTTTATGGTGCACAGGCACAGCTATCAAAATGCATGACCATGGACTATTTAACGATTACTTGAACAATTCAAAAACTACTACCTGTTTCTTATATTTTTCTGATAGTAGGTGTGAAAGGGACACAAAGAATTTTTGTCATTGTCTTGCTCGGAACTATTTTTCCCTTTTGCGTGTCAATAACACCAATGAACTTAATAACAATAAGAATAAAGAACATTTTAGAGAATGTAATATTGCTTCGTAGTCAATCTAGTCTAGTAGGATATATAAAATCTGTGACTGTGACCAGCTGAATATGGAAATAGATGACAGTGAAAAGAAGCTCGTGAGAATAATAGAGAGTTAAAAAAAAAAATGGCTCAGTTATAGGTATATTCGATGCACTGAGGCCATAGAAGACCAGCATAGGCTCCAAGTTGTTGTGGACGGGTTCAGCCCATGTAGCACAGTTTTAGTTTTTATTTTAGAAATTAAAAACTAACCTAGAAATGATATTATTGTATCCAACCGCCGCATTTTCTCTGAATGTTTCTAATTTAATTCACTTTTTGCGTCTTTTTTGTCCATCATATTAAATAGTAGCCTCTCCATCAAACTAGTGATTGTTTTCGGCATTATTTTAAGCAAAATGAGTATAATAAGATGCATGTACGTAAACAAACAATGAGTTATTGTACGAAACGTCAAGAACACAATTTTGTCAATTTTTTAATTTTTTTAAATGTGGCAATCTCAACGTTTGATAAATAATTCGTTGTCATCTTTCGATGGTCAAACTCTACCGACTGTCGTATTTTCATAATCATAATCTGGTGCTGTTACCAGTGGCTGACCGACTAAGAAATGTCCCGGTGTTAATGGGTTTGGGTCTGATGAATCCACACTAGACTGTGATATAGGTCTGGAATTCAAGCATGCCTCAATTTGGGATAGGAATGTGCTCAGTTCCTCAAAGGTCAACGTCGACTCGCCAATCACCCGCTTGAGGTGATGTTTCGTGCTTTTGATCCCATCTCCCATAAACCTCCAAAATTAGGAGAATGAGGTGGAATAAAATGCCATTCTGTTCCATTATTGGCCAAGGCAGAGGCCATTTCTTGAGGAAGTGAAGCACACTCATCGCGAAACATTGCCTTAAGTTCTTTGGATGCCCCTACAAAATTGGTACCATTGTCACTGTAAAGGTGACTACAGTGACTCCGTCTAGCAACGAAACGTTTAAATGTACATGTCACTTAGCTCGTTCATTCGTTCTCAAGCTTCCGTACTATTGACTTTTCCGACACGGCTATCCTACAGAACACACGTCCTCGTGTGTTAGTCATCATAACCACCTCAGCTGGAAAAAATCCATTGACAGGACGTCCTAGCAAGACATCCGTGGCTGTGTCCATCATCACGACCTCAGCCAGAGCATGTACACTGACGAGACTTCCAAACTAGACGTTCATCTCTGTGGGATACTCTGAAACAAAATACATCTCGCAGTATCATATAGCTCGGTCACTCCTGACAAACATTAGGAACCGCTCTCGTATCGTGAGTGCGCTCTCAATCATGTAAACTCACGCACACAAGACCAATTCACATCTTGACCATGAGCGACCATCTGCGGCCACACAAATTTCTTTAAAGTGCGGGAATCGAACCCGCAATACGCAGTCAATCGCTCAATGTTATAACAAAACTTTACTCAATAAACCAAATAAAACAAATTTGGGTAATAGAAATCGTCATCCAGCCATATACCAGCGTTCATTGTTCTCATTTTAAAGCCTTAGGAGTCCCCCCGAGCAAACCACTCTGACGCCACGACACTCTTTGCCGTGACGCCGCGCGCGTACTCACTGACTAGCCACTACAACTTTCTTCAGAGCTAAACGCGCATCGCGTACCCACGGACTACTTGGGTTACCCCGCAAGGTTACCCTAAGAGACACCGATTTCTACCGGGCTACGACTACGTAATAGCTACTGGAATCGTCAACGTGGCCACGTCAACTACCTCCTATGACTTCCGTCAGCACTAATCGCACACAGCATACTAGCACTGGAACCGTCAACTAACCATGACTTACGTCAGCACTAAACGCACACAGCGAACTAGCACTGGTACCGTCAACTGACCATGACTCCCGTCAGCACTAAACGCACACAGCGAACTAGCACTGGAACCGTCAACTAACCATGACTTCCGTCAGCACTAAACGCACACAACGAACTAGCACTAGAACCGTCAACTAATCATGACTTCCGTCAGCACTAAACGCACACAGCGAACTAGCACTGGTACCGTCAACTGACCATGACTCCCGTCAGCACTAAATGCACACAGCGAACTAGCACTGGAACCGTCAACTAACCATGACTTCCGTCAGCACTAAACACACACAGCGAACTAGCACTGGAACCGTCAACTAACCATGACTTCCGTCAGCACTAAACGCACACAGCGAACTAGCACTGGAACCGTCAACTAACCATGACTTCCGTCAGCACTAAACGCACACAGCGAACTAGCACTGGAACCGTCAACTAACCATGACTCCCGTCAGCACTAAACGCACACAGCGAACTAGCACTGGTACCGTCAACTAACCATGACTTCCGTCAGCACTAAACGCACACAGCGAACTAGCACTGGTACCGTCAACTAACCATGACTCCCGTCAGCACTAAACGCACACAGCGTACTAGCACTGGTACCGTCAACTAACCATGACTCCCGTCAGCACTGAACGCACACAGCGAACTAGCACTGGAACCGTCAACCCTACTACGGCCGGTAGAGAACCTTACTCGTGTGCTCCCCACAACTTAGGCTTGCTCATCACCACTGTGATCACTATCTACTTCGACTGGTACATGACTTTCTGACATCTTTCTTAACCTATCGTGATACCTTTACAATACACACAACCAATCAAACTAATCCAACAAAATAATCATTAAACTTTACATGTGATCTCTGTATACTCATAGCCTAGTAACTTTCAGTTACTCAACCACTCCTGCGCATCCCTCCTGGATCGCCAAGTCTCTCAAGACTTAATGGTTTCCCACAGTTCGTCCCAGGCTTGATCACAATTTGAATTAAATTGAATACCGCGTACTTACGGACTACTGTGACCGCTAGATACCGATTTCTATTAACCTACGACTACAAACCAAATCTAAAGTCGGATCATCGTGTAAACTTCATTATCATCCTTTTTTTTTAATGTTCCTACTTATCCTGTGGTGTATCCTGTGGTTGTATCCTGTGGTGTTTTTCCCGCTTCTTGGAAAGAAGCCCAAATCACCCCGCTTCCGAAAAAGCGTAATCCTGTTTCCTTCTCTGACTTCCGTCCTATCTCCATATTACCATTTCTATCCAAAGTCCTCGAACGCCTTATCCATAGTCAACTTAGTGCTTTCCTGTGCAAAAACCGCCTCTTTAATCTTTTCCAATCCGGATTTCGTCCAGGTCACAGCACTACAACAGCTCTCGTTAGCATCACAGATGACATTAGACTTGGTATGGAAAATGGAAATCTGACCGTCCTTTCCTTGTTAGATTTTAGTAATGCATTTAATACCGTCGATTTTAATATATTACTTGGAATACTCAGCTCTCTTAACATATCTCCAACGGCGATTGATTGGTTTCGTAGTTACCTGTGTGGCCGTCGGCAACGTATTTGCATTAAAGGTTCGTCCTCGTCGTGGTGCAATACCTCTGCCGGCGTACCGCAGGGGGGCGTTCTATCTCCTCTTCTTTTCGCTATCTTTATTAACTCTATTTCTAACGAACTCCTGTCATCCCACCATCTTTATGCTGAAGATTTGCAAATATATTCACAAACTCCTTTAGATGAACTATCTGAAGCGGTTAAAATGATCAATAAAGATTTGACTCGTATTGCCGAGTGGAGTGGAGTGTGGCTCATGGTTTAAAGGTCAATAATACGAAGACTCAGGTCATTGTTGTCGGCAGCCCCAAGTTGCGCTCAAAAATCAACTGGACTCAGCTACCACCGATAGTCTTTGATAACTCAACTATTACATACAGTGATTCAGTGAAAGATCTTGGTATTTTTATTGACAAAGACTTTTCGTGGGCTCCTCAGTTGCAGGAAGTAAGCCGTAAGTTGTTTGCGTCTGCGGGGTCTTTGCGAAGGCTGCGCAATTTTCTTCCAACTGCCACCAAAACTGCGCTTGCCCAATCCCTCCTTCTCCCAATCCTTGATTATGCCGATGTCAGTTATTTAGATCTAACTGAAGTGCAGCTAGATAAGCTTGAGCGACTCCAAAACTTTTGTATAAGGTTCATATTTGGTTTACGCAAGTATGACCATGTCTCTGAATTCCGTAAAAAACTCAAGTGGCTGCCGATCCGACTTCGCCGGAATACCCATATCTTATCGTTACTTTACAGTGTCCTGTTTGTTCCCACAACCCCCTCATATCTCAAAGAACGTTTTAAGTTCCTTCATGACACACATACTAGCGATAAGATCGCCACTGTGCACATAGGTTTAAGTTTCTGTGAAATTGTTACTATTTTGGTGTACAATAAAGTTTATTCTATTCTATTCTATTCTATTCTATTCTATTCTATTCTATTCTATTCTATTCTATTCTATTCTATTCTATTCTATTCTATTCTATTCTATTCTATTCTATTCTATTCTATTCTATTCTATTCTATTCTATTCTATTCTATTCTATTCTATTCTATTCTATTCTATTCTATTCCCATACATGAGCAAACACAAGTACAAACCACCCAAAGTAAGCTACTAGACCTAGAAACTGTCATAACTGAGCTACGATAAACCGTGGGGGGCAGAGTCGAATGTACGTGATCTGCTTTCTGCTAATAAGGTCCTATTCTACCTAACTTCACCACTAACCACACGAATTGCATTATCAAAAACAACCACTTTTTTAAATCTGATGAAAATCCGGCTTTAGTCAACGTTTGTAAAACTACATTAAGTCTCCCGACATCCCTCTTAATAGTTTCCAAAATAATCAACATATTGACAACTCAAACTATGACGTAGGTATTTACCGATTTATCAAAAACCCCGTTGAAAAACCGAGATCACGTTTCGAAACTGAATAGCATTGTTAAATGTTTGTGCCCGCTGTCCGCTGTCATAAACACTACTGAAAGCCTGATACACAATCTAATTTAGTCACCGATAATTATACACGTGATTGTACTCATGATTATAGACAACTTTCCCAAAGAAACTTTTTTTTTTCTCAATGAGTTTGCAAGCGGTGCGGGGTGCACTACCACTATTGATAGTAAGGTACATGAGACAACGTTTGTAAAACAGCTGTTTTGTTACTGGGATAGAACTATTGAGTATTAAAAAAAGTTTATTTGGGAAAGTAATCATGACTTACATTAACGTATATAAGTATCGGTCACTAATTACCAGTCACCCTATATATAATATAAACATAACCAGTGTTATTAAATTAAGTGCAAACGTGTGGCAAATTGTAAATACTAATAAATGATTTCATTTACAGAACTTTTATGTTATTATATCACAAAATAAAATGATATTCCATATTTTGGTAATGTAGATAGAAGCAATAACGTAATGTGTATACAGGATATGGCGTAAATAATGGGTAACCCTGAAACTGTCGATTGACCAGGTCATCATCTATCATTTACCCCACTTATATCACCATATGCCCAATCGGCGGAGAATCTTAACATCGACTTCTAATTTGACGTCAACGCCATCTAGTTAGGAATCCGTAACTAATACATTTTTTGAACTTAAATCTCGTTCTAATCATACCGCCCACCAGGGACGTTACTGAAGGAATGTCCTTCTTGAACTAAATTTATTTATTTATTTATTTAATCTTCATGCAACAAAAAGTACATAGGCGGACTTAATGCCTTAGGCATTCTCTACCAGTCAACCTAGGGTGGTGAAGAGACAATATGGTAGGCGCACAAAAAGAAAATTTTGGTATTAAAACAAGAGTAAGAATATACATAATTATAGATAAAATACACATACATATATATTTAATATAATATATATACTACATAAATATATTTATATAAAGTAAGGACAGAAGTTTTGAGACGATTCTGCTATTGGTGTAGAAAATGATTCCGCAACTTCCGCTTAAATGCATACCGACTTTCGGCCGTCCTGATATCGAGAGGAAGCGCATTCCACAGAAGGATGGACTGTATATAGAAGGAAGAATGAACAAAATCAGAAGTATGGGAAGGACAGAGCAGAAGGAGATTGTTTGAAGAACGCAGATTCCTTGCGTGTGAAGAACAAAGAAATTGAAAGTGAGTTATGAGATAGGATGGTGGCGTGGGAGAGTTGAGCAGAGAGAAAAGTGTAGTCAGTGCGCGCACATTTCTTCTCTGGCGAATTGGCATCCATTTAAGCTCAGATCTATAAGTAGAAATATGGTCATATTTTCTAAGATTAAAAATGAACCGAATGCAGTTGTTGAGGAGCCTGTCTAGTTTATCCAGCAACACCGCGTTCAGGTCAAAGTAGCACACGTCACCATAGTCAATTATAGGAAAAATTAAAGTTTGCACAAGCATTGTCTTCGTCTTCGCGGGCAAAAAGTTCCTCAGACGATACAGATACCGCAAAGTCCCGTTGACTCTTTGGCAGACACTAGAAACCTGACTTTGCCAGCCAAGCGTCGAGTCAAGATGTAAACCGAGATCCTTTACACTAGGACTGATGGGGATGATGGCACCATTAAACATAATAGGAGGAAGGGAGTTAACCACCATTTTACCCATCATGCGCGAGCTTCCGATAATAATAGCCTGACACTTTGTGGGGTTTACGGACACCCCAAATCTATCAGACCAATCCTTGATAGCTTCCAGATCCCGATTTACATCATCTATAGCGTCTGACAAACCTTCTACCCGCGCAGCCGTATATAACTGAAGATCATCGGCATAGAGATGATACGAACACCGAAGACAAAGAGTTATAAAATTTATGAAGATGGAGAATAGTAAGGGAGAAAGAATACCGCCTTGTGGAACACCAGAATCCAGATCACGCCAACTCGAGGAATTCTCGTCAACGCGAACCGACTGCTGACGTCCCCGAAGATAGGAAGAGAACCATTCCAGCGCCTCAGACGAAACCATAAGATGGGAAAGGATAGATAGGAGGATATCGTGACTGACAGCATTAAAGGCATTTGAGAAATCTATTAAAACCAAAATAGTTACCTTGGTATCCTCCATAGCTTCTCTAATGTCACCAGTCACTTTAAGGAGAGCAGAGGTAGTACTATGACCCGGCCTGAATCCGGATTGAAAAGAGTTAACAAGGTTGTTACGGTAAACAAATCCTGAAAACTGCTTATGGACGCAGGCCTCAAGTACTTTAGACAAGAAAGGAAGAATAGAAATTGGACGGAAATGATTAGGTAGGGAGGGATTAGAGATTTTAGGAAGTGGACGTACGTAAGCCATACGCCACAGGGATGGAACTAAATCCTGGATCCGACATACATTTGATCTCAGGTTTGATCTAAAGTCTTAAATTAAAAAATTGTACTACTATAAATCTTAATATCTAACATTTGAAAACCTTAAACTACTTATTTGGCTAAGCTACTAAAATTACAATGTGACATAACAAACATAAATAAATTCAGTGATCTGCAACTAGTAAAATACAAAGTTTGGATGTTGGCCTCTTAATAATAGAGGATTTAGTGCGTAAAGTGACTACACGGGTGATGTTATCAGCACCGGGATGCTTCTCTAATACGCGACCTAACATCCAACGACTTGGCGGAAAATCGTCTTCCTTAACCAACACAATGTCTCCAATATTTGGCTCAGGAGTTTTATAAGACCATTTTTACCGGTTCTTATAATTAGACAAATATTCTTGGGACCAGCGTTTCCAAAATGATTGCAGCATCGCTTGAATAAATTGCCACCGTGACAAATAATTAATATTACTGCTTTCATATTTTCATATTTTTTTCTTTCATATTTATTTTCCTATTGATACATTTACTATTGGAGAACCAATAGTAAATGTATCAATAGGAAGTGTCCAGGAGTTAAAGGTATCAATTCACCAGGATCAGTGACATTAATGACGCTCATTGGACGTGAATTTAAACAAGCTTCTACTTGACTGAGGAGTGTGCTCATTTCCTCATACGTCAAAGTAGCATCACAAATGACCCGTTTGAGGTGAAACTTTGTAGACTTCACACCTGCTTCCCAAGTACAGCGAAATTAGGGCTATGCTGGGGAATGAAGTGCCACTCAGTACCGCTGGCTTCGAGTTGTTCTGCTATTGCTGCCTGAATTGATGCCAAATGTCTCAAATTCTCGGGAGGCACCTACAAATGTAGTGCCATCTCCATGTTTTGGCGCAATGACCTCGCCTAGACACAAAACGTCTGAAGTCATGTCACTGACGACTTCTAAATGTATAGCACGGGTAGACATACACACAAACAAACATATGAAGCCCTTGTACGAACGGCGCCTACGACCTTTCGTTATCCTAATATTAATAGGGCCAGCATAATCAACACCGCTGTGTAGGAACGGTTGCGCAGGAGAACACCGAACCGTTGGAAGCAATCCCATCATTTGGTTCTTGATGCTAGCGCGATGTTTAACGCATGTTACACATTTTCGTTATAAATAAGACACGGTTGCAGGATAACGACGGACAATTTATTTGAAAAAGGAAACGCTTGACATTGACAGTTAGTTCACATATTTGTCAACAGATGTCTCTACGAGTACCATTTTGATATCATATTTCTAACACCCCCACTATATCAAAATGACAAACTAAATGTCTATTACACAATAAATAACAATAAACTTACTTTTGAACAATACCAAGTGTTTGCATAAACTCATAGTGTTTTATTCCTGACAATCCTTTGGTTAACATAACAGATCCGCAGGCACACTAGAAGTTGGCAAGTACTTTATCTCAACCTTATTATTGTTAATAACATCTCGAATGACATTATATCGAACATCGATATGTTTCGAACGTTTATGAGAATAATGGTTGCTTGCCATCTTCAATGCACTTTGATTATCATTAAAGAGAACAATCTTATTGCCACAACCCATCAATTCTCATTCTAAATTTTGTAAATATAAAGCTTCTCTACATGCTTCTGACAAGGCCATGTACTCTGCCTCACAACTACTGAGAGCTACAGTTCTTTGTTTTTTACATTCCCAAGAAATAGCAGATCCAGATTTCATAAAACAAAATCCTGTATATGAACGTCTATCAATGGCATCGCTGGCCCAATCTGCATCTACAAAACCAATCAGTTCTGCTCCTTCTTTGGAATATCTTAAGCAATATTTTTTTGTTTTCAACAAATACTTTAAGATTCTCTTGGCATAATTCCAATGTAACTGTGAATAACAGTTATTAAATTGACTAAGATAATTTACTGCGTATGCAATATCTGGTCGTGTCAAGACCGCTAAATACAGCAAGCTACCTATTAGTCTCTGATAAGGTAAGTTACTATCACACATATTAGATTTCTCAACATTCAATTTACATTCTATGGGTGTATTTGCTAAATTACAATCAGTCATATTAAACTTATTTGCCAACTGTTCAATATAATTCTCCTGATCTATTGTAATAACATTTTTATCTTTATTCATTCTCATGCCCAAATACTGTTTAACTTGACCCAATTTTTTTATCTTAAATTGTTGACTCAGTACTTCTACTTGACTAGACTTGGTTGGCTTGGTTGGTGGTTGGTTTTCTAGACTTGGTTTCGATCTCATTATTTGAAAAAATTATAAAATCATCAACATAAATGCCAACAATAGTTTTCTTATTGTTATTATGATTTTTCATAAAAACACAAGGTTCAAGCTTACATCTACTGTACCCTAAATTGCACAGTGCTTCATTTACTCTTTGGTACCAAGCTAATGATGATTGCTTTGAACCATAAACAGCCTTTTTTAATTTTAGTACTTTATTAGAATCTTTAACAGGAAAACCTTCTGGCAAATGCATAAAGATGATTTCTTTTAAATGACCATTAAGAAAGGCTGTTGTGACGTCTAGGTGAGTAATATCCATACCTAATTGCACACTTAAAGCAAACAGTAACCGCAAGGTAGAATGCCTAATCACAGGTGAGAAAGTTTCCTGATAGTCAATACCAGCCTTCTGCGTGAAGCCTTTTGCAACCAGTCTAGCACGAAATCTCACTTTGTTATCACAATCAACTTTCTTTTTAACCTTTCGAATGTCTTAAGTTACACAGTCCGACATAAGGTAATTGTCTTTCTATTGTGTCTCTAATTACGACATTCAAAGAGTTAAAGACCCATTTGCATTGCACTACACTAGCACTATCTGGAGCATCGACAATCTCCCATACTTGGTTGCCGTCGAAAAACTGTAGTTCTTGCGCCATCGCCTGCAACCACTGTTGTTTCTCAGGACCGCTGATAGCTTCTGCATAAGTCAGTTCATCTTCTCCTATAGACGTAGTACTCAAATTTGCATATCCATATCTTTCAGGTTTTTTCCTTTGCCTTTTCTTTGGTTCTTCGCGGTTTGTCTGAAGAACATTACGTGTTTCATCTTCTTGATCTTTCCTGTCACTCTCTTTCTCTTTATTAGGTACTTCTTCTTCATCATTGGAAAAATCATCTACACTTTCCAATTCACCCTCACTGGAACTCGATTGATCATGAGAAGGCTCTAACTTCACCACAGATTCCTCCAGCAATTCCCCCACTGAATCTGTGATCTCTACTGGAATATTTACAGTTTCTTTACTTCTTGGCTTTTCCATAATGACAACATCTCTACTCGTGGTTATGTTCCTTTTAACTGGATCATAAATTCTGTAACCTTTGATGTTTTCACTGAAACCAAGCAGTATATGCATCTTTGATTTTTTATCCCACTTGGTTCTTTTTTCTTTAGGTATATGTACCATTGTAGGGCTTCCAAATATACGTATATGCTGTAAATCTGGTTTCTTCTTGGTCCAAGCCTCATATGGAGTCTTTTCAATACCTGAAGCCACTGATCTGTTTTTCAAATAGACAGCTGTGTTAGCAGCTTCTGCCCAAAATTTCTTTTCCAGATCTGCTTCAAAAAGTAAGCATCTCGCTTTCTTCACTATGGTTCGGTTTGACCTTTCACTCAATCCATTCTGTTCCGGTGTGTAAGGGTTTGATTTTTGATGTACGATTCCTTCTTTCTTTAAGAAATTTTCAAAATCATAACTGCAGTACTCACTACCATTGTCTGTACGCAAGATTTTTATTTTCTTATTCTGAAAATTCTCTGCCATAGATTTGAATTCTTTGAAATAATTCAACACTTCACTCTTTGCCTTGAGGAAGTAAATAAAGGTCATCCTGGTGTAGTCATCAATGAATATTAAAAAGTATCGTGCACCACCTATTGACACAGTCTCCATGGGTCCACAGACATCAGAGTGAATGAACTGAAGAGTCTCTGTGGCACGTGATCCGTGATTACTAAATGGAAATCTTGGTTGCTTTCCTTCGCAGCATATTTGACAGCTGGATTTACTTGTTACGAACCCATCAGCATAATCAAGTCCTTCTACCAATCCACACGTCTTCATCTTGTTCATATCCGTGCTATTAATATGACCAAGCCTCTGTGCCACGTATCTCCACTGACCGCTGTCAATAAACAATTCTGTATTTGTACTTTTAACTTATATACTCCATCAACCAGATCAGCTTCTGCAACTAACTCGCCCAATTTGTTTCTTATGAGACACTTGTTGGGCTCAAATACGACGCTGTTTCTATTTTTAATTAACTCACTCACCGACAAGAGGTTAGTCGTGAGAGTTGGTACACATAGCGCATTCTGCACAGTTATGTCATAATTGTAGCTAGTCGTTATTTCTATGTCACTTGAACATAAAACGGGAACTTCCGTCTTATTTGCGACAATTATGTCTGGTAAACTTGATGAGTATTTAGGATTTTTCAACCAACCTTCATTCGGCGTCACGTGCATGCTTGCGCCCGAGTCAATGTAAAAATCATTTTTACTGAATCCGCCACTGAGAAAAACAACGTTGAAAACGTTACTTTGTTCCATAGTTTCTGTTTTCTCCTTCAAAAGTGGGCACTGATTACGATAATGACCGGTTTCCTTGCAACGATAACATGTTATTGTTTTCGTATTGTTGACATTTCTATTTTGACGTATTCGGTGTCTGTCCACCATGTTTACTAGTGCTGCCCCCTTTCGATTTTTTATGCCATTTTGCCGCTAAAGCTGAGTTACGTTCCGTTTCACTTGGATCTGCCACTTCCATATCAAGTAATTTTGACTTGATGGAATCTGCGGTTATTTGAATTCCGGAATTTTCTATAGCCATTATCATAGGCATAAATCGCTCTGGTAATCCGGCAAGTAACAATGAACCAACCCATTCATCGTTAATAGCGAAGCCTGTTCCGCTTAAACGTTGAGCCGTTTCAACAATTTGTGTCACATAATTCGTCATATTTTCACAGTTTTCTAACCTTATAGAAATCAGATGACGAAGCAAAGTAATCCTCCGAGAAAATCCTGAATCGTCGAACAAAGAACGAAGTTTTGTCCACAATTCCTTCGTGGTCTCTGTCTCCTTTATGTGCACAAAAAGCGATGAATCAATCGTCAAAATCATTTTTGCGCGTGCCTTTGCATCTGCCGATGCACTTTCTGCAGTTCCTTCTTCCTTTAGGTACTTCTCGACGCCCTCCAGGATTAGCAAGTTCTCAACTGCGAACGCCCAATCGTCGAAGTTCTCTCGACCTTTTAACTTTGGCACGTTAACGAGACAACTGGAACTCCTTTTCAGCAAACACAATACGAAAAAAATACAATTAAACTGTTTTTACAATTTAAAATGGGTCTGGGCCCATAACCTATAAATAAAACACGGTTGCAGGATAACGACGGACAATTTATTTGAAAAAGAAACGCTTGACATTGACAGTTAGTTCACATATTTGTCAACAGATGTCTCTACGAATACCATTTTGATATCATATTTCTAACATTCGTACATGGTGTTTGACTAGGTTCCTGACTCCTATGACCCAGTAAGCTGTTCTCAAATAATTTGACGTTAGCTGCGGACCTCCGTGCATAGTCTTTAAGTGGGCATCTGCCACTATAAGGTTTGTCAGATGACAAAAGTTTGGTAATACTATCGGATGTGTCTTCACTCAAAGGAGCTTTCTCAAGTCTACCTCGAACTCTGATCAGGCCTCTGTCGTCCAGATAAGGACAGAGTGAGTTTGGCTTACTTGATTTTAATTGTAAATAACCTTTGTCCTGTAATTGTAAATATTCTACTGTAAATATATCTTTTTGTGTTTGTCATAGACAACATTCTAACGATGCTCCTAGTACTAAAGAACAATGGGTAGTATTGTATGGAACCCGTACCCACTTTGTAGCATTTTAGACTAGGTGTAATTTAGAGGACGCTTAATTGAGATGTCCGTTTGGATTGAGGAGCCACTTCATGATTTTAAAAGGAAACTCATCCCTTATTTAGTAGGAAAGCAGATAATTTTGTAGGCCAAACCCCGAAATTTGTAGTAAAACATATCCAAAGTTATATCAATTTTAAAGTGGCTCCTCAATCCAAACGTCTGAACTAAGGAGCCAGATGGAACACGGAAAGTATTCAATGAATACTTTTGAAAATTTTGTATCATTTAGTAGTAATTGTGTATAGTACCTACTAAAAATCTGAGTCTAATACTGTTGATATTCAAGAACATACAATACTTTTAATGTGGCTCCTCAATCTATACACAAGAGCGTGAATTTACATGAAAGTAATTGGTCAATTTATAATTCCACTGCAAAAAACATTTAGTAGTAAGTATGTTTGAATTTGTAGCATACAGAGAAAGTAGTAAAACTGATTAAATTTAGTAAATAAATGCATTTTATTTGGCACCTCAGTCCTGACGTTTTACATAATCAATAATTGATTGTATGTGCCTGATATCACAATGAAATCAAAAACCAAAAACACTAACATTTAGTATAAATGTCTACTAAATAAATATGTACAAATCAAAATTGTATATATTCGTTATTTGATAAAAAAAATACTTCTCAATATTCATTTAGAATTTGCTATTAAGGGTGACCATGTTGTGATTGTACCTGGGACAAACGGTCAAACTATTAGGTAAGTCCATTTTTGTTAAATTAGGGAAGTCATGCCATCTTCTTTTCCAAAAACCCGCAGTATCACGAAACAAAATTCTTTGACCAGTGTGTGTAGCCAGTTATGACTCACTCACAATGAATCGTTGCGTTTTACTATAGGCCTCATAAGAAAACTCAAGTCACCCAAAGGCCAATGAAGAAGGCTGTGCTTGGAGGTTCTCAGCAGCAAATCGAGTTAAGAATAAAGTCGGAACTTAAGGGGAGGTCCAACAGTGGACCTCTTTCGGCTGAAATAAAATGAAAAAAATAAATGATGTTAAATGAAATCGCGATAAGTAATTTTGAAATTTAATTTTTAACAACTCGACACAGTAGGTAGGTACAGAGATTCTTCATATGTTTTGGGTTTGAAGGTATTCAGAACAGGGTGTAAAGTCCCACAAACTGTCCAATCAAGTTTATAATTTTGTATGGAGAGGCTGATTTTTAGGGTTTCATGCCAAATGGCAAAAAACGGAACTCTTATGGATTCATCTGTCTGTCTGTCTGTCCGTCCGTCCCGTCCGTATGTCACAGCCACTTTTTTCCGAAACTATAACAACTATACTGTTGAAACTTGGTAAGTAGATGTATTCTGTAAATCGCATTAAGATTTTCATACAAAAATAGAAAAAAAAAAACACAATTAATTTTGGGGGTTCTCCATACTTAGAAATGAAACTCAAAAATGTTTTTTTCAACAAATCTATTCTTATGGGGTATCTATAGATAGGTCTTCAAAAATTACATAGAAGTTTATAATATCCATTTTTTCTAAACTGAATAGTTTGCGCGAGAGACACTTCCAAAGTGGTGAAATGTATCTCGTCCCTCCTGTAACTTCTAAAATAAGAGATTGATAAAACTAAAAAAATATATATATATATATGATGTAAAATAATTTAAATTAATCATTTACATCTTTATTATACACTCAAGGGCACATTTAACCGGCCACCTATATTTTGTAGATTTCTTCAAAATTCTATGGTAATTTAATTAATTTTGTTATAATGTCACATTGGGTGAACCTCCACGAAAATAAATGAAACATGTGTATGTTGTGAAATGGTTTAATTAAGACAAAATTTAAAAAAAATAGAATATGCACTTTTCTTACAAAAAATAAAAATTAGCAAACTGTCAATTTAAAAAAAAGTGTGCTCTAAATTACCGGATTAATAATGTGTATTTCCTCCTCTGGCCCTAATGACCTCCTGCAATCGATTAGAAAGCCCGTCAATTATGTCTTGGATGTCGCTTTGGGGAATGTTCTGCCACTCCTCAACAGCTGCAGTTTTTAGCTCACTGATGGTGGTAGGAGCTGGTGTACGACCCCGAATTCGTCTTTTTAGGTTGTCCCATACATGCTCTATTGGGTTCAGGTCAGGACTGCGAGCTGGCCATGGTAATCGCTGAATATCGACGGCGTCCAAGTAATCGCTGACAATTCTCGCGGTGTGTGCACGAGCATTATCGTGCATTAAAACAAAATTATCGCCAATGAATGGCGCAAAAGGCATCACGTGTGGTTCTAAAACTTCTGTCACGTACCTGTGAGCATTAACGCTGCCTCTATCGAAGATGACCAATTCTGTACGGGCGTCATAACAAATGCCACCCCACACCATTATAGAGCCTCCCTCGTAGCCTACTGTTTCAACCACAGCACATTCAGCAAACCTTTCACCACGGCGTCTATACACGCGCTGACGTCCATCAGGACCTCGTAAATCTATTCTTGATTCATCCGAGAAGAGAACTGCCTTCCATTGTTCCGAAGTCCAATTTAAATGTTCTCGAGCAAATGCAAGTCTCGCTCTTCTGTGAGTTGCGGTCAGCGCTGGGACTCGAACTGGTCGAAATGCTCTCAGATCCCTCTCAGCTAACCTTCTTCTTATTGTTCTTAGGCTCACACTTACATTTCGCACCTCAAACAAGCGGTTACGAGCCTCAGAAGCAGTTGTAAACCGATTCCGAAGAACGTTCGAGACGATGTAACGATCATCTCTCTCTGATGTACACCTTCTACGACCTTGCCCTGGCCTTCTTGTGTAGGAACCAGTCTCTCTGTAACGCCGGATAGCATCTTGAATTGTGGATCGTGGATATCCAAGCATCCGTCCAATCCGACGCTGGCTAAACCCAGCGTCTGCAAGTGCTACAGCCCTAGCTGCCCCAGCTGCGTCCAGTGGCATTTTTTTGGTGTAAATGAAATCACGGCAGGCCAATACCTAGGTTTTATTCGAAGAAATGGTATCACAACGTTTTAAATCAAATGTATCCGTCACATAAAACATGGGGCGAGACTGTCAAATTACGATTAAACTGATTATTGTTGAATAAAAACCACAAAAGTAAACAAAACGCGGGTATGATTGATTTATTTATTTCAGATATACCCACTTAAGAAGTAACGCCTAGTACGCAAAGCGTAAGTTAACATAAACAAACGTTAAGCAGTTCGAGATGAGTGGACGGTTAAATGTGCCCCTGAGTGTATTATAGAAAAAAAATAGGCTTGAAAATAGTCCAAGTTATTTTTTTCAAGTGAAATTTAAAACATTGAATAAATTTGAGCCGTTCAAACGCCATCATTTTGCGCGCGCTTATGATGACGTCATTGGTTATTGTTTGTTTACTTTATAGCGTTTCAGTTACTTAATACTTATTTTCAGTTTTAATTGCTAAACAAATCATGGAAGAAGTTAAAAAACCTTCTTACAAGTATTGTATGGCACCGAAATGTAAAAACACTAGATACCATTAGTACACCAGAAGTGTTTTTTCGTATCCCACGCGATGCGAAAATTACGAAAACAATGGTGTAAGATGATGAAAAGGGATATATATCTCTATTATCGGTTGTATTTTGTTGTGAAGATCATTTTAACGTAAATGTTATATTTATGTACAGCTTCGTGTGAATTAGCTATTAAGCAGTAGAAGATTCGGTCTAAAACTAACCTAGTTCACAAGTTGAAACAAACAAGTACGCACTTAAATACTGAAAGAAAATTGTTCATGTAAATTGGAATATAGTATTTATCTAATATTTACAAAAAATATATAATTATATCATACTTGAGTGAGCTTCAATAATATAATATTACGTTAAATTATACACAGCAAGTAATTTTTATCAACTTACAAATTTAATATTTTAATTTGAATATTACTAAATCACTAATATTAAAATATGTATAATGATATAGACGTAAATTAGGAGTTTAGGAACAATTTTAAAGACAAATGGTTATGTATATGTTATGTTTTGTTGTATTATTTGAACATGAACAAAAATTTATGCTATTTACACACACAGCTTTTACTCCTTTGATCTCTGCGCTTGTAAAATCGAGATTTGATGCAAAATATGCTGACATCATAAATGCATCTATTTTCGGTAGATTTTCCGATTGTGCTTTAACAAAACCAGTTTCTGTCATCGTCTTAGATTGACTACAAATATATATTCACAAAGTAACCACACAGAAATACAGTTTTAAACAATTTTTCTCACAAACTCTACACACACACAATATAAATATCGACGCCGCTAAAGATTCGAACAGCAATAACTATGTATTTTATTAAGATATTGATCTCTTTATTCATTTTTTTACATATAAAAATTACATTTTTAAATATTTTTTAACAAAATTATACAAAAGAAAAAAATCATTTAAAAATATAAAAACATAGTTATCCACCGGTGTCGGGAGCAGGGTCCAAGCTACCGGTGGTTAGGGCCCCAGAGACAGGAACCTCCTCACAATGCGAGCCGTATCGAAGAGTACTGCCTTCTGTATCAGGTCCTTGATCCACCCGTGCAACAATAGCTTCGACAGATGGTCGTCGAAGCTTTTGGCTATAAGGCCATTAGCGGTCACAACAATCGGCACAATGATAGCCGAGTCCACATTCCACATGTCGACAACCTCGTGTGCTAAGTCAAGATATTTTATTTGTTTTTCTTCTCAGATATTGATTATTATTATACCATTTTATAATTTGTATTAAATAGGCACTTTTTTTTAATAATGGACCACTGCAGTGTAGTACATTTTTTTTTTCGTACTGGGGCCCAAGAATTATAATTCCTTAAAAAGAAATGTTAAAATTTGAAATTAAATATTTTTTGTAATGTTATCTTAGATTATAATAAAAAACTTAATACTGGTCTGATAATACAAACATTCAGGAGTGACATAAAAAAGAAAACGAGATAAAGTCACCAATTGAAGAAATGTCAGCTGATTTTGTATAAGTACAATTTTTATTTAAAATATCAATAATTTGGACATCCATGGGCATATAAGTGATATAAGTGGAGTAATTATGATAGATGATGACCTGGCCAATCGATACCTAGTTTCAGGGTTATCTATTATTTACGCCACACCCTGTATAATACTGTGCGTTTCACTAAAGTAAGTTCCTTCGCCGTAATGTTGGCTCCCCTGTCTGTCTACAGAAAAAAGAAAGGAAAAATGAAAAGAGTTGCCTACTCTACCAAAATTGTTGCACAAAATGCGATACGAATTCGATATTAACGGTAGTCGCACCACTTTATGAAGAATTATGAGGGGAATGGGATTTTATTAAAAGAAAGCTAGCCTAAAAGGAAGTTGTTAATGGAGAAGTACGATATTGGGGTGTAGCGTTTTCTGTATTTGAAAGAATTGCAGGACAATTGAAGCCCAGAGTCGTATACTTTATTCAAAAATAGTTTTTACAGTTTCCTAAAAAAAAAGAAAAACATATTTATACGGCAATTGTTATAAGTAACGAAATATCTCCCTGTTATTAAGTAATTTCATTGCTAAAAATATAGCAACACTGTTTTTCCGTGTTGCCAACATTACGGCGAAGGAACTTCTTAAGTGAAACGCACTGTATGTAATGTTGAAAGGAAAATGTGCGTGCTTGTAATAAATAAAGTATATTAAGTTAATATGCATATTTGTATATAATAGATAGTAATTAAATAATACAAATATGTACGTCCAACAATAGAAAGTTTTTTTTATAAAGATGATCCGTTTAAATGAATGAGCATACTCTGTGTATCCGTGTGGGTACTGGAGGGAGGCACGTCGAATGCTGGATTTGCAATTACTAAAGTGTCATGGGGACCAATCGGATTGTGAAGATTAGGTTCTAAAACGAAAAAAGTGTATGACAAGTTTCCATTTAAGTGGGGAGGAGGAGAGAGCGTGCAAGAATTTTCAATTATGTAAAAATAAAACGTCACCTCGAAATACACGGGTGCGATTGATTTTTTTATTTATTTTGAAGGTAATCCTATCAAGATTACGAAAAACCTATAATCTGATGGTTTTCATAGGGCGATGTAGGTAGCTAAAATCCGCTTACGCTCAAATTGTCAGATTATTGAAATATACACTTTTCTGCATGTACCTACTTAAATTAACTTTATTAATCTGACACGCTTGGAGTTTTTCCGACGGTCATTTTTTTTTTTACTAATCTGTTTCGTACCCTCAACGTACCCCACTATGTTAATATGTGGTAGTGGTATATTATAGGGTGTAAGGTTTCTCCCCATACGAATTTCTGACACGCTCGAGTTTCGCGCAAAATCCCCATCTCGCCACCCCTACCATGACATGCTTTTTTCATAGATATTTCTAGGTAGAGCTAGCGCAAGATAAGTTGGCGCGTGGCCGAAATTGGAAACTAATCGTTTGACGTTTATGTCCTGTGTCAAGAGAATGTGTTATGTTGTGTGTTTTTTGTCGTTTCTAAAGTAAATAGTCGTCATTACTATACCAAAAGTGATTAAAAGTGCTAGCAGGGATATTATCAAACGTGTTTGTGAAGAGAAATGAGAAAATATTGGGCCTACGGTGCCATTTTCCAAAATTAGACCTATTTGTCAAATATTTTTTCGGGTGATCATTACAATAAAATTTCCCTAAATACCCGAGCGGTAGCTAGCAAGTCAACAAAGTTTATTGAAAATGGACTGCTAGTATGTGCTTAAATCTTAATCAAGTGACTCATGACAATATGAATTCTGCAAACTTCATCCATGAAAGAATAAATAGTGCCAAATCTAAAACAAAATTGTATTGTAGTAATGGATAATGCATCATAACACTGCACATAAATAAACAAAGCCCCTACAAGAGACAATATAAAAGCGCAAGCGTTACTGTAATGCCAGAAGAATGACAATGTTTCTCTACAAATATTTTTTTTTAAATCTGATAGGTTAATGGATTTCAAAATGGACAAATTAACAATGGACATAACCGACTCTTCTGATAAGACTAGCGTGAAATTCTGGTGCTAAAAGTGCTAATTAATTTATTAAGATATTCAATAAAATATTTACAAAGTACTCACGATTCTTTTTTTATTAATAAAGGTAAAAACTAAATAAATAAATTCTTTAAATTACACTGTGTTATGAAAGAGCGTTTTTAATCAAATTATGGAAAATAGATTTGTTAGGCTGGCAACATTAAGCACGCCTCCAGCTACGCGCCAAGTTATCTTGCTCGCGCTCTACATGGGAACTTAGAAATATCTATCAAAAAAATTTGTAATCACTTGAATTGTTTTTTTTTTTAATTAAATTAAGTTATTATATGTGCCAGGTCAGTGGGGCATGCCAGCCTTCACAGCAGCTGGCGGTTTAGCAGGTATTTTGGCTGCGCTAATAGGATGCATTTTGGAAACCTTGTGTTTTTTTCCAATTGCGGCTAGGATAAGCGGTAAGTGGTACAGGTCATTTTCTAATTGATAGTATTTTGATTATGATATTATTATGTTAGAAGCAGACACTTGACCCTAGTCGGCTTCGACTCAGCTAGGCCCTTACTGTTGCTAACAACTCCTTGAGGCGCGCAGGAACAGCGAGCGCCGTCGACAACTTGGGCTCGTCGTAGACGCGGACCACAACAGCGACGTCGACGACAATGCTCCAGAGGTGTCCGAGGTAGAGTCGTTGTACAAAAGCTGAGTGCCAAAATTACCACCCCAGGACTCAACGGCTTGCCTGGGAAAGCTTGGGTCTTAGCCATAGAGACTCTCGGGCCTCGACTAAAAGGGCTCTTCAGCGCATGCTTGAAGAGGGGCCAGTTCCCACATCGCTGGAAGACGGGAAAACTCGTCCTCATCGCGAAACCAGGGTGCCCTGCGGACTCTCTATCCACGTATCAGCCCATTGTGCTACTCGACGAGGTGGGCAAGCTCTTTAAAAGAGTAATTGATTGCAAACCGCCTCGTCGCACGCCTAACACGGGTGGGGCCGGACCTTTCGGACGGCCAGTTCGGTTCGCAGGATGCGCTCCACGGTGGAAGCCATTATGCGCATGCGAGCCCTCACGACGGGGGATGCGGTGTCCAAGAACAGGTGTGTCGTGGCAGTGTCCTTGGACATTGTCAACGTCTTTAATTCTATGCCCTAGAGAACGATCCGGAGGGCACTCCGGCACCACCGGGTGCCCGACTACTTCTGTCAAGTGGACGAGGCTACCTGTCGGATAGGTGCATAGTCTACCCCGGTCACCAGGGACACTGGAAATGGCGAGAAATGTCGTGCGGTGTTCCCCAGGGATCAGTACTAGGACCACCCTTGTGGAACATCTGATACGATCACGTGCTGCGCGCGACTTCTCTGATGGGGTCAGTGTGGTCACAAATGACACGCTGGTTCTAGCGTAGAGAGAGTCATACCAGGCAGCGGTCAACCAAGCGACACGCGGGGTTGCAATAGTCGTTGACAAGATCCAGCAGTTGGGACTCGAGGTGGCAGCCATAATTCCGAGACTATGTGTTTCCACGGCCCCCGGAACGCGCTACCACTAGTTTCCCAATTATTATCGGTAGGAGGAGTCCACACCCGGCGGCGTCGGCTCGACGATGAAGTACTTGAAACTCATCCTCGACAGCTGGTGGAACTTCGTGGAGCATTTTCGACGTCTGGCTATATATTCACTTTTTTTTTTTTGAATGGTTATTTTCATTTATTACTATCTAGACTCAAAGTATGTAGCAGTCGCCTCTTTGGCGTAGGCCTCCCCAAACTCCTTCTAGTACTTTTTATATCTAGCTTTGGACATCCAGTCCGGTTCTAGCCTTTATATGAACAGGTCTGCCCATCTTTTCCTTAGACGTCCTCGTGACCTTACTTTATCTCTTGGTATCCATTCCATGATTTTCTTGGTCCATCTATCGTTTTGCATCTGACATATATGACCCACCCAGTTCCATTTCAGAGCCCTCACTCTTTCCACAATATCCGCCCTCTTAGTCTTTTTCCTAATCACCTGGCTACTTATTTTATGCAATAGGCTTATCTCCCCAACATACTCCTTTCCATCTTACGTTAACATATGGCTAATTTGTCTTCTTCACATTTTCTCAACAACCAGCTCTGACAACCATAAGTCAAACTCAGTAATATTGCTATTTTGAAGACCTTATTCTTGACTTTTATGCTGACAGATTGATTTTTCATTTTTTTTTAAGCCCTAGTATTTTTCCACGCTACAGCGATTCTTCTATTTATCTCCTTTTCATTTTGATTTTCAAAGGAAACCAGTTGGCCCAAATGTATTGTTTTACGAATTCTACGTTTTGTTCATCCATGGTTATAATACCGGTTTCTTCACTGTCCATCAATAATTTAGTTTTGGTGATGTTTATAAACAGGCCTGCGTTCTTACTCTCTTCTGTGAAGCTGTTTAGCATGGTTTTCAAGTCTGTAATATTTTCTGCGAATATGACTATGTCATCTGCGAAACAGAGGTGGCTTAGATATACACCGTTAACCTTTACCCTTTAACCGTTATCCTTTTTCGTCCCAGTTGAGTTTCCTAAAGATAGCTTCTATGACCGCTGTAAATATTTTTGGTGACAAAGGGTCACCCTGCCGGACGCCTCTTTTTTTTTATCTGTTATAAACTAGTACTTGACTGCGATCCCGCCTGATGGTAAGCAGTGATACAATCGTTGATGGTGAGGCGCACTAGTTTATTAAGAGCCTATTCACTCTAGCCTTGAAGACACCCAAATTATAATCGGACGGGAAGACCGCAGCAGGCAGACTGTCCCAGTCCTTCGAAGTACGCGGTATAAATGACGAGGCGAAACGCTTAGTCCGGACCGTAGATGTTTCAACAACGTAAGGGTGGATACTCGACGTGCGACGGTTTGTCCGATGATAGAAATGAGATGGCGGAATCAAGTCATGCAATTCCTGCGCACACTCTCCAAAATGCAATCTGTAAAACACCAAAAGGCTGGCTACCCTACGCCTGTGCTCAAGGCTTTGAAGATTGGACTTAACCAAATCTGGATCACCAATCAGCCTCTTCACACGTTCGTCTTCCTATGGGAAACTTGTCTTCGTCTCGAGCCTGATTTTTGCGCAGCTTTTTCTGCTTATTTCTTGAAATATGCTTATATACACTTGAGAGCAAAAAAATCGCACATGGCTGTAATTTTGTTTAAAACTGTTTTTTTTCTTAAATCTAAAGATATTGAGTACAAATTATTAAAAAACAC
Organism: Mythimna ferrago; assembly: GCA_910589285.2. Taxonomy (NCBI): domain Eukaryota; kingdom Metazoa; phylum Arthropoda; class Insecta; order Lepidoptera; family Noctuidae; genus Mythimna; species Mythimna ferrago. Next base: position 22,184,106 of record OU342674.1, on the reverse strand, counting down.
AAAATTAAGATCATTGACCTTCACAACCAGCGGTATACCCAATTCCCCAAATTCACCCATATGCATTTCACTACTTGCACCTTTACCTGGAGATACAAAAAGGGTGCTGTTTTGGAGTTTTGATCAGTTTCCGTTAACGTGATAACGTCTCTATTAGAAACAGACGGATTTCCTGGAAAATATGGATACCACGCCCGCAGAAGCCGTTCAAGTTATTGCCTTGCTCAAAGTAGGCCATAATCAAAATGAAGTCACTCGACAGCTAAATTTTAGCTGCTCCCCTGTTCGTCTGGTATACCAGAGGTTTTAAGAGACCCGTGGCTATATTTGGCGACCAGGATCTGGCCGGTGGCGTATAGGATCAGGGCGCGATTATGGCTTTTCTGTAATAAGTACTTTGAGTAATCGGCCACTGAACGCGATTGAACTGACACAATAGCTTCAAGAAGTTCTCAATGTCAGTATAAATCAGAGGACAATTAGAAAAAGACTGGGTGAAGCAGGTCTGACTACACATCACTGAGCAAATGGTACCAAATTGACCACAGCTCACCGACAAGCCCGGCAATAATTTGCCACGAAACACTTGAATTGGATGTACGCCTAATGGCAGACTGTTCTGTTTTCTGATAAGTGCAGAATTACTTAGATGACCATGATGGATGCTGTAGGATCTACAAAAGGCCATCAGGGCAATTTTAAAAATTCTGCATAAGCGAACAAGCGGGTTTTGGAGGCATTTTGGAGTGGCATAATGTTGGACACTAAAACTGATATTCTATTCATCAGTGGGCTATTACTGGCCTGATATCAAGAGGGTTGACGCCTTTATGATACATCAAAAATGTGCTCGAAGAATATGTGAAACCACTTGTGTGGCTTATGGTAGACTTTTTTTCCTTAATGCAGAACAACACCAGATCGCATGTCGCTAGAAGAGTTTGCTACTACATGTAAGACGTTCGAATCATTGCGATAGAGGGCAGCTCGTAGTTCTGATCATTGCTTTTAATAAGCTCGATATTATCTTTTTACCAAAACTCTATTACGAGACCATTGACCGATCAATGATCGATTATTATGAATTAGCAGATTAGGAACTTTTAGCAAAATGACAATGGGATCGTGTTGGAATGACGAATTTATAAAAATAGCAGACGTTGGCCCCTGTATGTGTGTTGAGTAGTTTTTGCGAAATCCTGCTTGTTCATACGGTTGGTTCTCATCTACAGTTTTTGTTATCCTGTTTAGTATTAGTTTAGAAAATAGCTTGTAGATATTTGACATTAAGCTGATTGGTCTGTAATTACATAGGTCATTACTGTCACCTTTCTTGTGTAGGAGTATGATGTTGTCAAATAGTGTCGAGAGTACGGTTTGCAGTGGTTCAGAGAGATATTTTAAAAGTTCATTTGTGAAGTTATCTTCGCCCCGGGTACTTTGTTGTTTTTCTGTGACTGTATAACATACCTAATCTCGGCACCTTGTGATTTAATTGTGAAGTGAATGGTTAATGGAGCACTGAAGAAGTCGGTTGCTACCTTTAATATATCTCGTCTCATTGTGAGTTGTTTCCCGGTTTTGTTTTTTAAGTTAGGTGCCCATTCAGGTTTGTTTTTGAGGTCTTTAAAAGCTTTCTGGATTGCTACTGTTTTTTGTATGTAGGTTTCAAATATTCGCTGTCTAAGTAATATATCATCTCTGCGTGGGTTCATGTTTATTTCCTTGTGATTTATTTGGGTGATTTTTATGCGTACCTGTTTTGTTCTTTTTAATCGATATAGTTCCTTACGTTCCTTTAATAAATCCTGAGTTTTCGTGTTAATTTTATTTTCAGTAACTTTTTCTTTCATTGGCAATTCATGCATCAACGAGTTCACTTCCAACACAAAGGCGTTGTACTGGCACTGGAAGTTTGGCTCTTTGCTTATGGCTTGAATCAATTTATTTTCCCAATATTTTCCAAACTTAACCAGATTCGTCTTAACCAGTTCTAAATATTTTTCATGATGACGAGATCCTGATGCTAGAACTGGGAGGTGGCTAATGGAAACCTGGAATGCCTACTAGTAAACTCGTCGAGTATGGGCTCATTAGACTCTCTTAACCACCGTTCTTCGCTCTTTTACTTTTTATAGAATTTATGCGTCGGGGGCGGGGGTTTTATAAAATTTTAAATTTTTCTAATATTTCTCAAAACTATATGTTTTCTAACATTGAGACAATTACTTTGCACAATTACTTTTTAGATTACGCGTGCCGAATACTCAATCACACAATACAATCGACACAGGTGTAATGTAGTCTGTACACCTTGAACATTACATTATATTAAACGAAACACATAACCGCCACGAAATTCATGGTGCTTAAGACATTTTAATCTTTATGGTAGTGTTTTGAACAATCCTACCTTTTCTCAGCTAATGTCTAAATTGACAGGACTATTAGTCGTTTATTAATTTAGTTAATTTAATTATTTTTTTCACAGCGGCTCCACCTCCACCTATACATGCCATAAACCGTGGATTAACTGTGGAAGGCTTTGGAACCTTACTGGCGGGCATGAGTGGGGCCTGTAATGGCATTAATTATTCCGGGCAGAACCTAGGAGCCATCGCAGTAACAAAGGTAATATTGTCAACCTATGATTTTTTATTTCAAGTTAAGTGTTAATTAAAGTTTAAAGGCACTATAAATTTTACACGTTGGTATTTGTAAATTGTTAGATCGCGAAGAATAATACTTCAGTCTCAACACTGTAAAGAATCACTTTTTTTTAGGTGAAAAATCATCCAATGGATGTCAAAAATGTGATTCTTTATAGTGTTGAGACTGAAGTATCCCGCCCTTGGGCGGAGCGGGAGGGCGTGTCAGACTTTTACTTTCTAAAACGCACTCGGTTGTTCCTTCTTTACCTTGCGTTCTAGAGCCCTGGGGGTTCATTTGCATTACCCATGGCCCCAGCGGGCTTCAACCCCGTTGGGTCCCTACGATTTGCTGACACCTCTCTCTGATCAGAGTCAGAAAGAGATGTCAGGCTAAGCGCCGTCAACGACTTGGGCTCGGTCCGGAAGGTTACCGGACGACCGGACGGCGTGCCACCCATTGCTCGCCGTCTGCAAGCCCGCACGGCGGTGTCTGGAAATCGGGATCGGAATTTCGGCGGCTAAGGGGTGAGGGTCGTTCCCACGTGCGTGCAGCCGCCTCCTTTGCTAGCAATACTGCTTTGCAAAAAAAAGTGACGGCCTGCCATTTCTGCTCTCTCCAGACCATGGCCTGTACTAAACCCCGGCGCGAGAGGTCGTTGCCGCTGATCACCCCCACAAGGAGACGATGCTCTGCCCAAGCGGGGCACACCTCTACCATATGCTCCACCGTGTCCTTCGGGCGGTCCACACAATGATAACACCCGAGCATTTCTTCCGCACGAATCCGGTGCTGGAACCTTCCAAACCTACCATGTCCGTTTAGAACCTGCGTCATGCGGAAGGTGAGGATGCCGTGTTCCTTCTAACCACTCTTCAAAGAAGGGACTTAACGCCATAACTGTGGCGTGACAACGACTGTCGCAACCCTGTGCTTTTACTGACTAAAAGCCCGCTCCTGTTCCTTCGTTGCCTTTCGTACCGGGGCTGAGCTATCTTTCAAAACTAACCCTAGCCCCAGTAAGCTTCGACCCAGCTGGACCACTGCTGTTGCTGACAACTCCTTAAGGCGCGCGGGAACGGTAGCCGGAAATCGGGATCGGAATCCCGGCGGCGGCTGAGAATTGTAAGCGCCGTTGCCTGATACGGTCGGCCTCCTCCTTTGCTAGCATTACTGCCTCGCAGAAGGAGGTGACCGCCTGCTACTTCTCCTCGCTCCGGACCATGGCCTGTACCGAGGCCCGGCGCGAGAGATCGCCGCCGCCGATCAACCCCACGAGGGCACAGCGATACTCCGCCCATGCGGGGCACACCTCCACCGTGTCCTCCGGGCGTTCCGAACAGTGGTGACACCTGGGCGTCACTTCCGCACGAATCCGGTGCAGGAACCTCCTGAACTTACCATGTCCGGTGAGAACCTGCGTCATGCGGAAGGTGAGGAAGCCGTGAGGTTTTTCCAGCCACGCCTCAAAGAGTGGCCTTACCGCCATAATTGTGGCATGCCCAAGACGACAGTGGTGTCATAACGTTCCACATGACGCTAGTCTTCACCGGACATGAAAAGTTGAGATCAGAAATCAGAAAAGTTTATTTCAAATAGACCAATTACTTAGGCACTTTTGAATTGTCAAAATGTCGGTCAGCCAAAAAAAGTGAAGCTAAATTGCACATTCTAAAGTGTAGATCTATATGAAAAAGAACGTACAAGCAGCTCCATGGACACTCTTTTAAATCGTATTTTAGTTACATATAATGCTTGGTTACAAATCATGTTGCTTTTATTATGTGTGCACAATGTAGATAAGTAATAGTAATAAAAAAATAATTTAAAAATAGAAATTGAATTAAGCCACTGGCAGCAAAGAAATGACCAGTCTCAAATGACGGCACCCGTTCACGAGCATGACGCGTGCATCAGCCCCACTCAGCTCAACCCTTTTAAAGGTAACCTGTAACCCAATAAAGGCGCTCTATGGTACTTTTCCATTGCGCGCGATGTGCTGAGTTCGAATCTGCTCTGTGGCTAAATAGGCCAGTCAATATCAATACAAAAAAACACAAGCATCGCAAACGCGCATATAACTACGATTTTTTTATATGTTGTTAGGTTCCGTGAGAGTTGTTAACACCCACCAGTTTGAAACCCTGAAAACCCTGTGCTACTACCGTGGTGCTCGAAAAACTGAGAAATTAAGGCACTTTTTTTTATTTTTTCGAAAAAACTGGCCCAACGAGGCATTTTTCAAAATCTTTGTCTAGTATTTTAATAAAGATAACTAAATTTGTTACAATTTGAGTAAAAGCCAAGAAAAATTTGTCCATTGTTTGTGAAGATACAGCAAATCAAAGATGAGCAATTCTACCGCAGTGCACAGTAAACTGTAAAATTCCGTCACTTCACACACACAGTGGCTTAGGGTCGTGCTCTAGCAGAAAGGCTGGCCTCAAGTGCTCTATCCTATGTTCCTTTTGCCAAAGTTGAAATTGCAACAACGCCATCACTGTCGTCCTGGATTAGGAGGACGAAAATGTGGAAGACCCAACACCATTCACCAGACCCGACCCGTCTCCAGCTCCAGAAAATATTGTCCCTACCTTCCCACTCCCCCTCCGCTGATCTAGACATGTAAAATGCCAAAAGACATTGCTCAGACTACATACATTCTTCGCCCTGGAGCCAGCAGCACCGAAAAATTATGTATTGTGTACTCTAAAATTAATAAACTCCTATGAGATCTTAATTTTATATCGGACTAGCTTTAGAATAGATATATTGCAAAAAAAATATCAGATTTTGAGGTTATAATTCTTAATAACAAAGAGCAGTAACACTATGACTACCCTATAGATTAATAATACTCTGTGGGGTGGACTGAGAGTTTGACAATAACAAAGGAGCCATAGCTGCGTCAAAAATAGGGATGGCCAATATGATACGATTAATCGATATTTCCTAATAAATATATATAATTTTCTAATAATAAACTCTTAATTTGTAAATGAGGTCCTAAGAGAACTTTTCTAAAATGACTACTTGATTATGACTATGATTTACACCTTCCCCCAAAGCTTAAAACTAAGATGTTTCTCAATTTGAAAAAAACGTGCCCACAATCTTTAACCCGACTAGATTAATTATTTTATTAACGTTCGCTGAAAACTGATCCTAAAACCGTACCGTTTTAGAACATCACTATCAAATTAGCATAACATCATTTGTAACTAACTTCTAATAAAAAGGAGGAGGTTCTCAATTCGGGTGTTTGTATTTTTTTTTAGGTATGTACGCGCATAACTTCGTCGCTTGCCAACCGATTTGAAAAATTATTTTTTGTTGGAAAGTGTATACCTTCCAAATGGTTCCATAGTCACCAAGTCGGGATCGGATGATGGAATCTTGGAGAAATCGAGGGAACTCCTCAAATATTATAAGCAACTATATAGTCATTTTGATATTTTCATCAAGGACTTAAGCATTTACAGTCAAAAATGACATTTGATGAGGTAGTACTGGTGAAGAAGACCAGAAATGGCCAACGGAACTTCATGCTCAAACAGATATCACAATGAACATAGTTATGCGACTATGACAATCCAAATAAATGAATAGTTCTGAATAGTTATGTTGAAAATGGTATCATCGAAGTGACCTGATGATGATGATGGAGCCGGAATATAGGCACCGGAACTCCGTAACTAATCTATGTATTCTAGCCATGTTTGGGCTTAGGTATTAGAATTGTCATGAGATGCACTTTGGCTATATAAGATAATAAAATTTGTTACCTCCACTTGCTAAAGAATGCTATTCGACTAACTTTCCGTTATAAAATCAGTTCTTTTATAGTAAGAACTACTCAACCGAGATCACTGGCAAAGTGCATTTCCCAAAAATAACAAAAATTGGTAAACTTAGGAGCAGGATAGAATAGATTATACTTTATTGCACATTAAAAGAATAATCCAAACTTTTACAAGAACTTAAATCTAAAGGTACAATGGCGGTTATTTATTTATTTTTTATTATTATTTATATATTGATCACATTACAGAGATAAATGGCTAAAGTTATGCGGTTATGCATAGCTATTTCGTTTGATTACTTTTAGAAGAAACAGTTGCAATGCTCTGATATGGATTGGTTGTTGACTTACAGGTAGTTCGCGTTTTAGTTCCGAATAAATCAACAGTGTGTACATTAAAATAAAAGATAATTAAAAATCAAAACAAAACTAAAAAAAAAAATCGTGCACTGGCATTACTGCGCCAGAGATCGGTATTTCTGCCGATGACATCATCTGCATTGGATGCACCATTTGGATTCCGATCGCTTCGATTTCTGACGTATTTATTGCGATATTTCACGATGAATAAAAAAGCTTTAATTTGTTTTATTTTTAATTTAGTACTTTAGTTGAAAGTTGTGAAGATTCCTTTGTTCCAATCACCTTTCTGAAATTTTGGTCTTGTTAAGTCGGGTGCGATTCGAAAACCGAATGAAGTTCAAAGAATTTTGGTTTGAGATGTAAAATAATAAATCAAAATATTATAAATTAATGTATGAAATTCTCCGACAACAGGCCTTTTTTAATTTATTATATGAACCTTTCGTTTTTCTTCTCTTCTGCTGATAATAAACAACTAATGATTACAATATCCTCGTTATTATCCTCCATAATGTTGCAAACTTGCACAGGCGAACTCAGTTGCTTTGAAAATACCAAAATTACCGTTACAAAATCCGAATGCAGTAGACGCACCGCATCGACATTTTGTAAATATCAACACCTCGTACACTCCGTCCGCTCCGATTTCGAAGCAGTGGACGCTTAACTCAAAACTATGTCATAGCAAGATTCGGCTCTTCCCTAGCCCGCATAATAGCGCCATCTATGATGTCACATAGGAACTAAACTTCAAAATACCGCATCGCGGTATTACAGTTCTCCGTGCGATAAGAACTTAAACAACAGCCCGAGACCAATTATTATCGGGCACCCCAACTAAACACAACATCCGTCTGGTCGGAGAATCCTCCCTTTTCAACAAACCAAAAAAAAACAAAATCAAATACACCTATTTTATAATCAATAATGTATTTATGATAGTAAGTACTGACGGTCAACACACAATATAATAATAAAGTTTTTTTTATTTATTAACCTTTCTAAACCATATAATAGTCAAATTTAAAATTGTAATATATTACTTTGTTCAGTAACACGTAGATTTCTATAGTTTTTCTCTACTTTGTATTATGGATAGGATCTTTTTCTCGGGTATAGGTCTCTTCCACCTTAATCCAATTTTCTCTTTATGCGGCTTCTTTTTCCATTCTTTTTCAGCTATATATATATATATAATCATCTACCCAGCATCCTAGGTCTCTCTGATCGTCTCTTGCCGCTGAGTCCTACCTACTTGGTCGACTATATCGTCCATCTCTTGTCAGAATAACAAGTCAAAAAAAAGTATTCAGCTCTTTTCCACTTGAATTATTTAAGACATCAACAGTAAGTCCTGTTTTCTGCCTTCTAAGTTCACTTCTGAATTCCTGTAGATTTCTTATTTTGAATGTGCTTCTTTCAATATCTTTTTGGCATACAATTAGTTTAAAAATACTAGACAAGTGTTTCGGGTTTCGCATATACTAAAACTATATGCCTACTGCATGTTGCATTCTTGCTTGCATGCTGCATGCCTGCTGCATGTTGCATGCCTGCTTCCATTCTACATGCCTGCTTGCATACTGCATATGGCATGATTTCTTGCATGTTATATGTCTGCTTGTATGCCATATGTCTACTTGCATGCTATATGTCTGCTTGCATGCTATATGTCTGCTTGCATGCTATATGTCTACTTGCATGCCTCATGCTTTAAAAAAAAAGAAGGTCAAAAAATAGTTTAGATGATACTGTGAACCTGAGATATGACAGTTCTGCCTTTTAATGACTATCGTTATAAAATGTATGCCAAAAGATGATTCTGATTGTGAATTTTCTGCGATATGATTGACGGTTCTGCTTTTTCATTATTATGGATTGTTTTTTTTTTTTTATTGATAGGCTTGCGTTTGACCACCATGGATATGAACATTATGCTTAAAAATTATTCTGACTATCACTATTATGAGTTTTGAATGTATGACAAATGAGTGTATGCGAAGCGATTTTCTCCGAAATTAAGTTAATGCTATCCGATTCTAAATCGCTAATCGAGAATTCTTCTCTGATTATAAAGTAAAAAGTTCTGCTATAAAAGGCAGACCCTGTCCAATTAACGTTTACGTTTTTTCATTCAGGTGGCTTCAAGGCGAGTTACAATTTGGGTAGGAGGCATAATGATGTTTACGGGTGTGTTCAGCGAAGTCAGTGCCTTGATACTAACTGTGCCAGAGCCCATTATCGGAGGCATCAACTGCGTCATTTTTGGGATAACAACGGCCTTAGGTAAGTATTGGTAGTAGGTATAATAATATAATATTGTGTGTCGCTTGTCACCACTATATACTTATAAACCTACCAAAATCCAGTCATATTTTGTTTTGAAAGGTAAAGTTCACTACAAAAGAAATGTGTATAGGTACTTAGTTTTGCTACCAGAAAAGAACTCCGAAGTTACGCTTATTAAATAAATCAACTTTTGGGTAATAATTTTTTTTTTAAAACAATATTTTAATGTAAGTAAATGCTTTTTTTTTTAATACTTTCATGCTTTCGAAACGTGAAATCATGCCATAAATGTTACAATCTTTTTTTTATCAATCGCATAAAAAAATTATGACTGTGAAATGTATTAATTTAACTATACATTCATATTTTAATTTGTGTGCATCTGGATTGAGGGCCCATTTTTTAAATCCTTATGAAACGAAACAAGATTTACAGGGAATTTAGTTAAAAATTAGTAAAACTTAAAGCAATGAGCCATAAATTTCTTAAACGTAAAATAAAAAAATGATAAAATAACGTGGGCCCTCAATCCAGACGCTTGCATAAAGAGGAATAGTTATTAGACCCATATTTATCCCATATTGGACCAAAATACATCAACACAAAGCAATTCGATTTTTTACCGGAAGTTTAAGAACTTTTGTTATTGCCTGATGTAGTAACAGAAGAAACCGAAAATGTGGAAAACATCCCTTTTCAGGGCTATATCTACTTTTATTTTTTTCTTTTAAGAATAGTCGCGTTAGTAGTTTAACTAACAAGATCAACTATGATTTATTAATAGGAAATATCAACTAATGAAAGAATATTCAGCAGATGATTATTTATTTATTTAACAAACATTTAAGCTCAAATTACGTTTATTTTATTAGTAATATAGAGATAATTTAACATTATATCAAACTTTGAAGCATCATAGGCGCCAAGGCCGCATGGATACGCAAGTAATTTATATGTTATCGTGTTAAGGAAAATAGGTTCTTACCAGAATATAAGGTTTGCTTGCTATACTTTGATACTGAATGGAGAAAATAAATAAAATAGATTTTCTCCAATACATTTTTTTCCAATATTTTTTTAGGCTTGAATGAGCAATTTTTTTGAAAAGTTGTAGTAATAAGTATTAATCAGCGTCAAATTTTCTACACAAAACAATTTTTTGTTACACTAAATATGCATTTTCGGTCCTATGTCCACTTTTTTGAAGATCCGGACCACTGTGAGTCGCCTCGCTCAGTAACTTAGTGCGCGGCTGTAGCCGACGCGTTGCATACCCGTCCGGAACACCCAAACCTACCCTATCCATTATATATCCCCTAAATACCATAAAGATATAGATTACGAGTGTACGTGATAAAGCAGTGTCTTTAAGTCGCGGGCGGCATGTTGAATTCTGAACGAAACGAAGGTTGCTGATTTTAATCCCGAACGACAGTGAGGGATTTATAAAATTAACTCCCGAGCATTGCGAGGGAGTTAATAAAGAAACCTGAGTGAAGTGAGGAATTTAAGCCGCCCAAGACAAAGACAGCTTTATCCCCGTGTTGCATACTCTACTTTTTACACCATCTGTGAGATAATCAAAAGACAATTTGATCGACCAAATCATATTTTAGAGAAATATAAGTATTATATTTATTGTCTGTGCGATAAAAGAACCGTCGTGGCGTAAAGTGAAAACAACATTAAAGATTTTAAGTAGCAACCCAACCCAGCCATCCGTCAAATGCTAAACGTCATATCATTTTGACACCGGTTTATTTATTATGTTATTTTATTGTGATTTTTAATCGAAATCTTTAGAAATGTGATAAAAAATTTCACTGAGCTGCAAGGGAAATAATATTTGATATATTACAGTTTTGCCAAAGATAACAAATGGCAAATCACACCATTATTGATCAAAACAAAGTCATGAACTTGGGAAACATTGGTATGCTGTTTTTTTGGTACTTAACACTTTTATTTTAATGTTTTTAGACTTCCTAGGTAAACTCCTGTCCCTGTTATCTCCAAATATATATAAATTAAACGGAAATTCATTTAAACATGATGATATTTGATTATTTTGTTTTGGTCAATATTTTCGATGGCTAGTATAAAGAGTATTGATACTTTAAATTTATAATGCGTTTCGACTAACTAAGAATATTTCTTTTCAGTCTTGAGTAAGGATACAGTAACTAAAATAAAAAAGGGCAAGTGCGAGTCGGACTCGCGCACTGAGGATTCTGTACAAATTTACCTATGAAATCAATTCCCGAATTGTGTTACGAAGATTTTTCCGAATTGCAAACCTTTTTTTTTTGTGGCAGTTCAACAAATTTACAATTTTTAAGATTTTTCCCTGTATATGTTCTATGAGACCTTGATTTATGCCAAATTTCAGGATTCTAGGTCAACGGGATTCACCCTATAAACTTTGATTCCCTTAAGTATCGAAATATACGTTTTTTTGCGACATAAATGGCCGTATCTTTTTTTTTCGTTAATTCAGAAGTCTGATTTTTTCACAACTTCAAAAGACCGCAGACTTGAGTGTATGGTTTTAATTTTAACTCGATACCTCCAAGCGTTCTCGAGTTAAAGGGTCTTAACAGATAAACAGACGGACAACAAGTGATCCCAAGGATCTTATTTACGAGATGGTCCCTTACAGGCTAAATAGATTTTTTACGAAGCAACATTACAAATTATGAAGTGTACTTTATTTTCATTCAGTTCATAGTTTTCATTGATTAGCAAAAGGGAAAAATGTACTGAGGAAGATAACGAGAAAGTGGTAGTGTGTCCCATTTTTACCTTTATATTTAACTAGGGTAAACATAAACTTGCTGTTAGCTACAATATTCCAGTCAGTGATAATAGACCGATCCCAGTCAAAGTGATAGAACCATTTTCGTTGGAACTGGGTAAGTGGTCGTTGGTGGAACCTACCTAGATAGGCAGTACAGCAGTTTCTTCACGCTATTTTCCTTTACCGGTTCGTGTTTGCATTTAAATGTTCATCATCATTACAATCGAAAGACGTCCACTGTTCGACATAGGCCTCCCCTAGGTGTCGCTACAATTAACGGTTTGTTACTCATTACGCAAGAACTTATAAACGGATGAATTTAATGATAAACGTTGCAATAATATAGCATATAACCTATTTTTTTGCTAAGTTTCATCACGTGAGCAAGTTCAATAAATAGGCTACTAATATTATAAATGCGAAAGTTTGTGAAGGTGGATGGAGGTACTCGTATGTATGAATGTGTCGCGCAAAAACTACTAGACAGATGAACTTAATCATAAACGTTGCAATATATAGCACATAAGCTATAACTTTGCAGTTTCATTAGGTGAGCAAATTCAGCCAATAGGATATTTTTTATTATATGGTGAAGCCGCTGGAAGAAGCTAGTCTAACATAGTTTAAAAATATCAAGATTTAACAGTCGCACTATAATGACGTCACAATGTTGCTTACATAACAAAAACGATATTTATCTACAGCAGCGCCCTCAAATCCCACGATGGTTTACTTTCCGCACAGACTCTACAAGTTCATCAAACAAAGAAAATTCACTACTCCAAGATTCCATAGTTTCAATTTTCTATAATGCTCTCGTGTCGTCAGTACGCACGTTTTATTCTATTTTCTTTTTTTTGTTAGTGGCCAGTTTGAATCATAGTGATTACATACTCTTTGGTTTGAATTTCGATTTTTTTATTTATAATTCTTTAGTGATCAATCATCATCATCACCATATCAGCCGAAAGACATCCACTGTTGGACATATGCCGCCCCCAAGCGTCGCCACAACGACCGGTGATCAATAAACCGAATTGAAATAACTAGTTTACTGTAAATAAAATTTAAATAAGTAATCTATATATTAATATTGTGTTAAATCTCTCATGGGGTGATATCATTCGAATCATGTATCATGGGGTTTATGGCTTTTAAGATTGTAGAAAAGAATAAGTGAAAATAATAGACAGTTGTGTATGTACTTATTGTATTTCTCCAACACAGAAAACAAATTTAATATACTTGGCAAATAAATATCTCGTTTTGGAATAATTACAAAGAACAAATGATGCACGACTGCTAACCCGCCAGAATGGTACGACTCGCCAAAAATCCCGCGCGTTTTCTCTTTCTGTCAATGTTCAAATGTTGGTGGTTGGTCCTCGTACCATTCACGGCCACAATTGGTAGTACTAGACAACACAATATTTTTAATATTAGGTTTAAATCAAAGTAATAAATCAGGCAAATGAACTGGGTAGATAATTACTATTGATAACAATTGTCAGTTGGAGGAGGCATTTGCCCAGCAGTGGGACAGTATAGACTATTAAAAAAAAACAATTGTCACAAAACAACTTGTAGATCTTTAACTTGTCATTAAGGTGTAACATTTCACAAGTTTTAGCGGGAATAATATAATAATAATAATAATAACCTTGGTTCACACCCGTGAGATTCCAATAGAACACCAGGTATTAGCCTGAGAAAAATTGCCCAAAAAATCATAATAATAATAATAATAATTTATTCAAAATACATTTACAAAAATATGAACATTAGGCAACAGTAACAAGGTTTCCTATTACAATAATGATACAATTACAGTGCTTAAAAATATTGTAAAACTAAAATATCAAAAAAAGTACAATTAGGAGTGGTTTGGAATTGCATAATTGATAGAGGACCGCCCGATCTAGGTTAATTTAAACCTGTGTTTCAGGCCATCACTTTACAGTCCAGTTTCATTGCGACAATCAAAATTTAAAATTAGAGTAAAATTATTATAAAAAAATGTTCTACTGTAATAAATGACTACGATAACTAAGCAAATGGTACAATAATACCTAAAAACTATATCTATGAAATTATACAAAAATAAACATTAACGAGTCCATTATGACAAAATTTCTAAAAGTTGTTCTGTGTCTGCGTAATTGAGTGACACTAAGTATTCTGACAACATCTTGTTACATGTTTTGTAACTTATACTATAGAAACTTAATACTTTGTTAAGCCTATTATATAGAAAAGGACCTAAGAACACGTAAAAACGCTTAGTAAAGGCATGTCTGGTTTGAGGCTTTATGCAAACCAAGTCCTTTCTTCTCTTGTCCGAAGGTAGAGGGACAAAAGGCAGTGCAGTATGCTGATGTAGTACTGTGTTTAAAATAAATAATTGCCGCACTGTTAGCACTTTACATGCTATGTACAGCTGGTGCGTAGGAAATCTAAAAGGGCGAAAGGTAGCCACCTTGAGAATTGCTCTTTGAGCACGTTCTAACGGGAGTAAAATGGTTTTAGCAGCACCGCCCCAAGAAGTTATGCAATATGTAAGAATGGATTGACACAAAGCCAAATAAACCTGTTTTATTAATTTGTAGTCGGCTATGTCACGCAAATTTTTAAAAACATATATTAATTTGCGCACTCTCGTACACAATAACTCGATATGTTTACGGAAATTCAGATTTGAGTCAATCGTTACACCTAGATATTTTACTTGGTCAGCTTTGGCTAAAGTGGGGCAAGAGCATGCATTGTCAGCATACGAGTACGTGCAGTTAATATGTGCGTGAATGTTTAGGTTATTAAGCGGTATGTTAGCATTTCTCATTGTAAATAAAATGTAGTTTGTTTTATCTGTGTTTAATGTAAGGAGATTTTTCTGGAGCCACTTAGACACAATGTCAAAACCATTTTGTGCATAATCATACACCTCAGCTCTTGACTTACCTGAAAACAACAGAGCGGTGTCATCCGCATATGAGATTATAACACCATTTTGGAGCGACAGGCTGCATAGTTCATTTATGTAGATTAAAAATAATGTGGGCCCCAAAATGCTACCCTGCGGAATGCCAAAACAGCTATTTTTTAGATCAGAACTGGTGTACTGACCTATTTTTATACATTGATAACGATCGCTGAGATAGTCAGAAAATAGTAAAAGCTGTTTACCTCTTATCCCAAGTGATTCAAGCTTGTGCAACAGTAAAGAACAAGAAATAGTGTCGAAGGCCTTGGCAAGGTCTAGAAAGATCCCTATTGTGTGCATACCATTATCTAGGTTAGTAGTGATATAGTTAGTCAAATTGTGGACTGCTTGGTTAGTTGATTTTGTAGCCCTAAAACCAAATTGATTATCTGATAGTAGTCTGTTATCTTCTAAATATTTGATCAATCTACTATTAATAATTTTTTCTAAAATTTTAGAGAGGCCTGTTAATACTGAAATGGGTCTGTAGTTATTCACACTGGTTTTATCTCCAGCTTTGAATACAGGTGTGACTACGGCTTTCTTAAGTAGTTTTGGAAATATACCTTTAGATAAGCAAAGTTGAAAGATGTGGGTTAGAGGAGGGGCAAGTAAGTATTTAAATGTTTTCAGAATATGATTGGGTATGTCATCCCACCCAGTGGCACAAACATCCTTAAGCCCGCTTATAATTCTGACTACTTCGTTTACGTCGGTGTCTAATAGAACAAAAGAGTTTAGTGTGGAGAATGTCGTGGTCGAGTTGGGTTGGGAAATGATACTTGGGTTAATTGTTTTTTCAGCCAAGTTTTTACCAACGTTTACAAAAAAGTTGTTTGCTTTATTTATTGCTTTATTTGGGTTTACATCTGACAATAATATTTCTAACGGAGGATCAGGTTTTTTCGATCTAAAAGTATGTGATTTTACAAACTTCCACACAAGTTTACTATTTTTCCCGGCCTTCTGTAATTCATTTTTGTCGTACTGATTTTTCAGTTTTTTCAAAAGATTATTACAGAAGTTCCGATACCTTTTATAAGTTATAGAAAGTACTTTGTCATCAGGAGCTAGTTTCAATTTTAGATGAAGTCTGTCTCTATGCCTTATACATCGAACGAGACCAGGCGTGATCCAAGGTTTAATGCAACTATACTTTCTAGGCACAGTCTTAGTAAACGTATTTTTCACTATCGCAGATTGTAACGAATTTATGAAGTAATTTAACGAACTATTTGCATCGTCTGAATTATAAACCGGGTCAAGATTAATACCGCGAATGTCATTCTCGAGATTAGTCATATTGACTTTAGTGTAGCTACGCATGCATATTTTTCTAGGTGAACTTATTTGTAGTGCTAGTAAAACAGCCTGATGATCGGTTATCGTAGAATTAGTAACTAGTGTTTTGGATGGATTTTTTGATTTTATAATGATGTGATCCAAGCATGAGCCACTCTGATGCGTGGGGTGGTAGTGGGCTGGAAGAAGTCCATGGAATGAGCAAATGTTCAGATAATTATGTACATTACTATCTGTTTTCCCGGAAGCAATGTTAATGTTAATATCGCCCATAAGTATAATGTTTTTAAAAGATGATAATTTTTTTAAATTTGTGTCGAGTGACTCTAAAAATCTATCTATGTTTTGTGAAGGAGGCCTATAAATAGCTATGACTACCGTGTCGGGAATAATTTTAATTATTAAACAATTACTGTCTAAGGCTACTGACTCTTCTCTTACTGTTCTTAAATTATTTTTAATATAAACTACTAAACCATCGTTCTGGTTTATGTTTATGTCACTTCTGTAGGAATAATAACCGTCAAGAGATGGTAAGTTAACCATCTGTTTTGACAGCCAACACTCTGTTAGGACAATAATATCACAGCTTACGTCAAGATCCTGTAACAATACTTCAAAACCGTTCATGTTTCGACTTATGCTGCGAATATTTTGTGTTAGTAGGGTTAGTGTTTTATCACCAGAAGGAAGAAGGTGTTTACAATCCTCAACATTGCAAACTTTAGACTCTGACACAGAAAAACTATCTAGATCGCAAATTAGCTGAGTTGTCATGACAGTTACAAAATAAAATAAAATAAAAATAAATAAATGTAAGCTACCTATTTATCTGCTAATTAACTTAAGTGTCCGGTGACGCTCTTAGGCGCCCTCATAATCTATAGAGTTTATGTAATTCATTTCTGCATGTTTGCGGGCCGGGCAACTTACATCACCAGTTGGATGATCACATTTCCTCTTGAAGCGTTTACACGTTGCGCATAGAGGGGGAGAAGATTTGCTACTGCATTCCTTGAAGGAGTGTCCGCTCTCTCCACAGTGGTTGCAGGTAGGACTGGCTTCCCGGCAGAACTTGGCTGCGTGTCCAAACTGCTGGCAGTTGAAGCACCTGGTTACTATAGTGAAATCTCTCACTGGGCACGACGTCCAATTTATGAAAATTCGGCTTTGGTTAATGATAACCTTTCTTATGCTAGCCGGCAGTTCCAGGACATAGTTACAAGTTGAAAGGTCTCTCTTACCCGATTTATGGCTTAGTTTGATGCACTCTAGGAAGGACTCGCGAGTTAAATTCGGCAACTTGTCTGATAGGTTCTGCTCGAAAATACAGTCAAATACCTCTTTTTCAGTAAGAGCGACGGGGACACCAATGACAGCAATCCGAGGTCGGCGTTTGGAAGGCTCTTCTATTTTTAGGCCAGATGATGCTAATTTTTCCGAGTTCTTAAGTTTTTCAATATCGCCTTTGTTCTCGGTGCTGATCAAAACGCCCCCATTTTTCACCTTTTTTAAGCCACGAACATGAAGCTTCAGTTGTTCTGGGGAGATGATCTTTTGAACAAGAGACTTGGTGTCGTCACTTGTTTGGGTTTTATCGCTGGGATAGATGGCGACTGATCTCAAATTTGCAGGACGGACGATGTCGGTACCCTTCTTAACCATGCCAGCATAAGAAGTATTTTCCGGCGGATTCATTTTTGTCTCTACGAGCTCTCTAAACTGCTGGAGAGAGTTCCCAACATTCTGCTGAGCCTGAAGGTGCTGGATTGTGGTATGGGCTAGGATAGTTTTTGTCTTCAATGATTGATATAAGACGGCCATTTGAGATGTCCCACTTTGGACCCTACGGCAAAGAGCGGAGACACGAAGCTTCTGGTCTGAGTTCATTTTCCCATCCCCGACAATAGCGCAAACTTCACCCAGGATTGTTTCTATAGAAACAATCCATTTTTGAATCTCCGGGGTACTGATGACTTCACTCGGCAATTCATTCTCCGTAGGTGCTGGTGGGTTTGGGTAGTTAGGGGGTAATGGTTGGGTAGGCGTCTGTGGAGGACTTCTCTGTACTAGTTGGCTACGACCAAACGGGCTCGCTCCGGGGGTAGCCATACTACCAAAACACTATTTATAGTTAATAAAGATCTATTTAGTTCATCTTGTTTACGTACATAAGTCGGTTACAAATCACACGCGACACACTTTAATTTTTTACTGACAGAGCAATATTATATTTATTTGTTGTAATTGTTTATTTCATTATAATCAAAACAGAACACACGTCCGCTTAGTCTCGCGACTCGTAAAGCGAGGACTTGTGGAATGTACCAACGCAAGCCGCGGTTGGAAGACGTTTCGAGTGCTTTGCGAAACGGACGCGCGGTAGGCACCGCAGGTGACACGCGGGCAGGTGGGTTGCTACGCGTTTAAAGTAAGATCGTTTATTCTTATTCCAGTGCGGGTGAGAGGTAGTTCTAGACAACCTGTATAGCTCTGTCTCTTACCCAAACTGGAATAAGAATAAATAATCTTACTTTAAACGTCATGGAAACCCACTTGGACTCATAAACGGCTGTTTTCGGGTGTTCGACACGAATTTTAGGTTTGAACGGTACCGGTCGCGTTAAAATGTTCTCACAAACGATACAGTTTTGAGGCGACCTGTTCATTAAATCTTCTCGAGATATTAAGCGAAGCCTTTGGGAACGTCTGAAAAAATAATACAATATTCTCTTTATCATTTTCATTAGAAAAGGTGTATTGCAGTCTGTTTAATAAACAAAATTTTAAGCTGGTGGAAGGTAAACATACAATTATAGTAAAAAAGAAAATATTATCCTATTTTATGTACATTTCGACAGCATTATTTCATCATCTTCGATACCATGAAAACGACACTCATGACGAAAAAGTTGATAATTTCTTGCAGCCGCCATTTTGGATTTACATTTTGACAGCACTATCGGTTTCAACTAGAGATGGGCAATCCACCCACCCGGGTTTATTCCCAAGTGGGAATAAACCGGGTGTTTTGGGGAAAATACCCGATAAACACCCATTATGCTTTTTTTCGACTTGACCCAATGTAAGCTGCACAGTGGGCTAAAATTCCAGCTACTATTTACCGTTTTTTTCTTACACTTTCATCAAATGGTAATTCTTTGCGACTGAAGGAGGCATCATAATCAGAAATAAGTACCGTTTGAAAAGATCCACTACAACAATGTCTTGGAAAATAATAACATGAAAAATGATATGATTAAAAATTCATTTCAATATGACATTTTAGTTACATTTTTTCGGTCTCACTATGTGATTCAAAGCAGGACCTAGGCTACGTAATAAAAAAGATTTCATGTCCGAAGTGTGATTTTGTATCCTAATAATCACCCAAGTCGTTTGGCTTTATAGATGGACTATACGTACCTACCTACAAAACTCCATTTAATAATAATAGTGGTAGGTACTTATGGCGAACCTTTCTAGAACTTGCAGGCCCTGTACGTACTTTAGAATAGAATAGAATAGAATAGAATAGAATAACTTTTACTTTCATTCTAGAAGCTTCGCACAGCAATGCGTTTTAATTGTTTTAGCTTCAAACTATCAACCACTCTTACAACAGCTCTTGATTTCATCGAAGATATGGCGTGTTCTAGTTTCGCTGTAATAATATTATCATTCCCAGATTATCATCGTTTCCAGAGTCATCACGAACCGTCTCGCGCGCAGTTTCGACTACTTCCAGCCTCCCGAACAAACCGG
This sequence comes from Mythimna ferrago, assembly GCA_910589285.2. Lineage (NCBI taxonomy): Eukaryota > Metazoa > Arthropoda > Insecta > Lepidoptera > Noctuidae > Mythimna > Mythimna ferrago. The sequence continues at coordinate 22,164,159 of OU342674.1, read as the reverse complement.
ATTCTGAAAAGGCTTTAGTACCGTAGACCACATACATACGCTGCGGCAGTTTATACAGAAGACTGAGGAGTATATCAGCCTCTCTGCTTAGCGTTTGTGGATACGAGAAAGCCTTTGATTCGGACGAGACCTGGGTTGTACTGCAGTCTCTCCAACTGTGCCAGATTGACTATCGGTCCATCGAAGTGCTGAAGCGTCTGTACAAAAACGCCACCATGTCAGTCCGACTTCAAAACCAGACATCGAAACTTATCCTCTTGCAGCGAGGTGTGAGGCAGGCAGACGTCATTTCTCCGAAACTGTTCACGGCCGCTATGGAGGATGTCTTCAAGGTTAGGTTATTAGGATATTAGGCGAGTACATCTAGTACATAGTACACACCTTCGGTTTGCCGGCGACATATTACTCATGGCTGAGACTACGGCGGAGCTCAGTACAATGCTCAATAACCTTAGTAGAGCTTCTGAAAGAGTGGGACTTAAAATGTACATGGCCAAAACCAAAGTCATGGTAAACATCCATGTAGCACTCACTCCCGTTTTCTTTAGCCTACTAATTCGCCAAATCTGTTATTACATTAAACAAATTTAAGTCTTGGCTTAAATTGTAGATAAACTGCATACTCGTAGTATGTACCGATGGCTTGGAGGCAAGCTAGCGTGCAACCCGTACCCAAGGAGGGCAGTAGTGAAATCCATTATCTGTAAGAGAATGGAACGAGTGATCAATAATTATCTCCTGGCATACCTGAAAGCTATTCTAATGACATCCTCAGTGATCGCCAATACGGCTTTCGCCGAAATCGGTCAACTGGGGATCTTCTAAAGTATGCCATTCACATCTGGAGCGAGGCCATTGAGAAGCATGGGGAAGCACTTGCAGTCTCCCTTGATATCTCGAAGGCTTTCGACAGGGTCTGGCATTATAGCCTTATTGCTAAGCTTCCTTCCTTAGGTCTGCCCACTGGTCTGTGTGACTGGATCGCAGACTTCTTGAGGGGGTGATCCATCCGAGTTGTTATTGATGGCTGCTCGTCCGGTCAAATGGATAATAATGCCGGGGTCCCTCAGGGGTTGGTGCTCTCTGCAACACTGTTCTTGTTGCACATAAACGACCTACTTAAACTCGGTACCTTTGCATATGCAAACGATAGCACTGTTGCTGTGAGTTATGTGTCCGATGCACGTACCAGTAGGTTATAAATCCAGTATTTCCGTGAAGCTATGGTTGAGCGCTTGAACTTGTCCTTGGAGGCAGTATCCGATTGGGGCTATGCCAACCTGGTCAAGTCCAATGCTGCTAAAACCCAGGCGTGTCTTTTTTCCGCCAAACGGGAGCCAATTCTACCCAGCTCCATCTTTCCAGGGTGTAACCGTGTCGATAACCGATAGTCTTTAGCTTCTTGGGGTAACGTTGTCGTCTACCCTCAATTTCGGCTCTTACATCGAGGCAAAAGCACAACAGGCTGCCAAAAAACTGGGGATCTTAGCTAAGGTGGAGCGGTACTTCACGCCGGAACAGGTCCTCAACCTATACCAAGCGCAAGTTCAATCGTATTATGGAGTACTGCTCTCATCTTTGGGATGGGTCTGCCAAGTATCAGCTTGATGCTTTGGAGTCGATTGAGAAGCCAGCCAAGAGGATCATCGGTGATGATGCGCGTGATTCGAATCAAAGCTCCAAAACCTTGGGCATCGATGCAGAGTTGCTGGCCTGACGGTTTTCTATCGATAAAATTTCCCGGAGTGTGCGTTGAAATTGCACAATTTAATTCCACCAAGTCCGTTTCATCATCGGACCACTAGACGTACGGCGTTGCGCTATCGGGTTGAAAATCCCACCCATTTACGGATCCGTAAATTATCCACAAGATCATAAGAATATATAGAGTCTGTGCGGAAAGTAAACCATCGTGGGATTTGAGGGCGCTGCTGTAGATAAATATCGTTTTTGTTATGTAAGCAACATTGTGACGTAATTATAGTGCGACTGTTAAATCTTGATATTTTGAAACTATGTTAGACTAGCTTCTTCCAGCGGCTTCACCCTATAGTAAAAATTATCCTATTGGCTGAATTTGCTCACCTAATGAAACTGCAAAGTTATAGCTTATGTGCTATATTATTGCAATGTTTATGATTAAGTTCATCTGTCTAGTAGTTTTTGCGCGACACATCCATACATACGACTACCTCCATCCATCTTCACAAACTTTCGCATTTATAATATTAGTAGCCTATTTATTGAACTTGCTCACGTGATGAAACTTAGCAAAAATATAGGTTATAAGCTATTTTATTGCAAAGTTTATCATTAAATTCATCCGTTTATAAGTTTTTGCGTAATGAGTAACAAACCGTTAATTGTGGCGACACCCGGGGGAGGCCTATGTCGAACAGTGGACGTCTTTCGATTGTAATGATGATGAACATTTAACCTTTCAATCGTGGAAATTACAGACACAATAGAGAGACAATAGGTGCGCGAACGCCGGTTCGCTTGGGGTTTAATGAATTAAATACAAACACGAACCGGTAAAGGAAAATAGCTTGAAGAAACTGCTGTACTGCCTATCTAGGTAGGTTCCACCAGCGACCACTTACCCAGTTCCAACGAAAATGATTCTATCACTTTGACTGGGATCGGTCTATTATCACTGACTGGAATATTGTAGCTAGAATAACAGCAAGTACTGTTTACCCTAGTTAAATATAAAGGTAAAAATGGAACACACTACCACTTTCTCGTTGTCTTCCTCAGTACATTTTTTCCTTTTGCTAATCTATGAAAAATATGAACTTAATGAAAATAAGAATTTGTAATGTTTCTTCGTAAAAAATTTATTTAGCCTGTAAGGGACCATCTCGTATATAAGATCTTTGGGATCATTTGGTTGTCCGTCTGTTTATCTGTTAAGACCCTTTAACGCTTGGAGGTATCGAGTTAAAATTAAAACCATACGCTCAAGTCTGCGGTCTTTTGAAGTTGTGATAAAAATCAGACTTCTGAGTTAACGAAAAAAAAAGATATGGCCGTTTATGTCGCAAAAAAACGTATATTTCTATAATCAAGGGAATCAAAGTTCATAGGATGAATCCTGTTGACCTTAAATCCTGAAATTTGGCATAAATCAAGGTCTTATAGACAAGTACGGGGAAAAATCTGAAAATTGTAAATTTGTAGATACGCCACAAAAAAATAATTGTTTGTACCTAATTCGGAAAAATCTTCGTAACTCAATTCGGGAATTGATTTCATAGGTAAATTTGTACAGAATCCTCAGTGCGCGAGTCCGACTCGCACTTGCCCTTTTTTATTTTAGTTACTGTATCCGTACTCAAGCCTGAAAAGAAATATTCTAAGTTAGTCGAAACGCATTATAAATTTAAAGTATCAATACTCTTTATGCTAGCCATCGAAAATATTGACCAAAACAAAATAAATAAATATCGTCATGTTTAAATGAATTTCCGTTTAATTTATATATATTTGGAGATAACAGGGACAGGAGTTTACCTAGGAAGTCTAAAAACATTAAAATAAAAGTGTTACGTACCAAAAAAACAGCTTACCAATGTTTCCCAAGTTCGTGACTTTGTTTTGATCAATAATGGTGTGATTTGCCATTTGTTATCTTTGGAAAAACTGTAATTTATATTAAATATTATTTCCCTTGCAGCTCAGTGAAATATTTTATCACATTTCTGAAGATTTCAATTAAAAATCACAATAAAATAACATAATAAACAAACAGGTGTCAATATTATATGACGTTTGGCATTTGACGGAGGGCTGTGTTGGGTTGCTACTTAAAATCTTTAATTTTGTTTTCACTTTACGCCACGACGGTTCTTTTATCGCACAGACAATAAAAATAACATTTAAAACTTGTTTTTAATATTTCTTAATTATTTGCATAAAACAATATAAAAACCCATTTTTTTGGATGTTTATGGGTGTTTTCGGGAGTTTATTGGGTGTTTATCAAAGCACCGGGAATAAACCCGGTGCTTTGCCCACTAGTTTCAACACCCTCGAAAACCATGAAAACGACACCCATGACGAAAAAGTTGATAATTTCTTGCAGCTGCCATCTTGGATTTATATTTTGACAGTACTATCGGTCATAACACTCTTGAAAACCATGAAAACGACACCCATGACGAAAAATTTGATAATTTTCAATAATTTAACAATAAATAATTCCTACCTTTAAAAATCAGCAGGAAATTTAATAAATGATAACTGCGTTTTTGAGTTCAAGCATTATAATAAAATTCGCGAAAATTAACTTATACGTGACCATTAGTCTCGACGCGGCACTCGCTACTGACAGCACCGCAATATTTCCTTTTTGGTCTCGTCGATGCATATGTTTGTATGAGTGTGCCGTTTCGAGCGTTTGTAGGCAGTTTCCGTACTGTTTCATATTTTATACTGTGTGCTTCAGCTGCAATAAGTATGGTCATAAGAGCCCGGAATGCAAATCTAAAACCAAAAGTCAAGCAGTTCGTCTTATGCTGCAGTTTTTATTGCAACACCAACACAAGATGACGCCCTGGTAAATAGATTCTGGTGCATTCTCTCACATGACTCGGCACAAGAGTTTGCTTCAAAATGTGACTACGGCTACTATTCAAAACATAAGGGTTGCAAACAATAAAGTTTTACCAGTATAATGTTCGGGACAGCTGAGTTTAGATATTTATGGTGATAAAGGAGAAGAAAACAAGGTACTCTTTACAAATGTCTTATGCGTTCCTGAACTTGCAACCAATCTACTGTCCGGGAGTCAAATTATCAGAAGCGGTGGACAAGTTAAGTTTGACAAAACAGGCTGTGTTATCATGAACACTAAAAGACAGGTAGTGACTACAGCAAGTGTCATCAATAACATGTACCGGCTTAACATGCCTGGAAGAGGCTATGCATGCATGTCTGATGTTGAAGAACAAGACACTTACCTCTGGCATCAAAGAATGGGACACTTGAACGTCCATAGTTTGAAGAGGATGTCTGAAAATACAGAAATATGTAATTTTCTCCTCCAAAACAGAAAATCTGACATGTGTTACGTGCATGGAAGGAAAACAGACCCGACTACCTTTCAAAAATAATAGCTCAAAGGCAAAGAATGTATTAGAGCTGATCCATTCAGACATAATTATGTGGCCCCATGGAAACAGAAACACTTGGAGGTGCCAAGTATTCCGTTACATTTATCGACGACTACTCAAAGAAAATTTATGTATATAACGGAGATTCGTTATCTGTGGGTCGCAACATCGGAAATAACACTCACGTAACCTTCGTTAACACTTTTAATTACTTGCTAATACACACTGAATACAAAATAATCAAGGATGCCTGAGATATGGCTCGATTAAGAACTAAGGAACGCGGGAAGTTTAGCGTGGAGTAACGAATGTCGATTCAAAGTGCCTCAATCAACGGTCACCGCATACGTCGACCTACCCCCGTTACAGGTTAGTCAACCTACCTGTCAATGTCAGTACCTGTCAACTTCAGTACCTGTCAACGTCAGTACTTGTCAACGCCGAATAGCTGATTGTACTTCTGAATCGACATTTGATTCGATTATTCATTCGGTGACGCCATTACTCCACGCTAACCATCCCCAAGTTAATACTTGACGTTCCCAAACGTTAGCTGCCAAATCAAACTACATAGTTCCTCCAGTGAGGGATAGATGGCGCTGATCTAGACTGACTGATATGCGTCAACGCTTCGACACGGCTGTCCGGATGATCACACGTCCTCGTGTGGAGTACCTGGAGAGAAAGAAAATTCTCGAACAAGACCCATTCCAGTCGTTCGGCCATTCCTGGCCCAAGTGGGTGGCGAATAAAAGGTATTCTGATCAAAATCATTACAAGGTCTGATGAAAATCATAACAAACTCTTTCTCTCAAAGCTGACATGTCGAACAACACCCATTTTCATTCAAATAATAGGAAACTCACTATAATATTGCAATGCTCATACTCTGACCTCCATCCGCTCTTCATCATCACACTTATAACCTCCATCCGGTCTTCAACACGTAACCTCTATCCGGTTACTAACACAATCAGGCAACCTCTATCCGGTCACCTCCACATGTAACCTCCATCCGGTTACAAACACAACAGGCAACCTCTATCCGTTTCTCTATTTATTTTTCCTATAACGTTACAGATTATAAGAAAACTTTTACTATGCTAGGTATTTTAACTGTTAAGTCGACTACTTAGTATTCAACTAGTCTTGTCAGCGTTATCATTTTCGTCATGACTAGTCTCGTCATCGTCACTTACGTGCATGTCAACGTCGGTTATTTTTCGCAGTCGGTCATGTGCGTACTTGTACGTCCGGGCGGAAGAAAGGGACTACAAAACATAATGGTCACCATCAAGAACCTCGATCAGCCTAAACGGTCCCCTGTAGAATGATTGTACCTTGGCCTTTGTAGAGTCAAAACGTTTTTTGTCATAGGCAGAAGCTTTCTCCATGTTCTCTACAGCCATCTTCCTCACCTCAATGATGTCAACATGAGGCTCTTCATAATTTGCCGTCATGATATCAATGGGTCTAGCAGCCTTACCAATCAGCAGTTCGAGAGGACTAGATTTTGTGACTCTACTTACATTGCAGTTGAGAGCAAGCTGAACTTCGGGCAACGCATCTTGCCACGAACGATTGCTTGTCTCTACAGCAGTGAGCATGTTTTTGAGCGTGCTCATTACTCGCTCAACCTGTCCGTTGGTACGAGAACTACCTGTAGCGATCAAGTGCAGCTTGATATTAACTGAAGCACAGTACTCCCTGAACTCCTTACTGGCAAAGCAGCGTCCTTGGTCGGCGATCAAGCGCGATGGAGCACCGAAGATAGCAACACTAGCCTTTAGCGCTTTGATGCTGCTTGCTGTATCAATGTGCAGGGTGTGATGCAGCACAACGAACTTGGTGAAGGCGTCTATCAGAACGAAAACGTACTCCTTTTTGTCGTTTTTGCCACTCAGCTTCCCGGTAGCATCGACGTGCAGTGTGTGCCATGGTATAGCTACCTTTGGAATTGGGTGCATGTCCGCCTGGATCTTACCTGTGTGTGACTTTGAGATCTTAAAGGTCACGCAGTTCTCTACGAATTTCCTCACAAACTTCGAAATGTTCTCGAACCAGTAGAGGTCGTAGAGTTTTTCCAGCGTTTTCTCCCATCTCAAATGTAGCAATCCCTCGTGAACGTTATTAACCACGGACCAGCGAAATGAACGGGGAACAATAGGTAACCAACGATTCTTACCATTTCGTTGCACTTTCCGGTGCAAGACACCAGATCGTCGCTCGTAAGTTTTGGCAACATCAGCAGAGAGCTCATTGTTATCGATGTCAGTCAAGACCTTTAAGATTTCAGGGTTCCGTTGCTGTTCCATCATCAGCCAATTTTGTGAAAGCTCTGCGAGGTTTACTTCCTTTTGTACTACCTTCTCACTAACCTTATTTTTAGTTTCAGGTTGCGGTAAAGGGTTCCTGGAGAAGAAGTCAGCGTGGCACATGTGCTTACCTTCACGATGGACGATGTCAAAATCGAACCCTTGCAGAAAGGCCCACCATCGGTGAACACGCGGCGTCAGGTCCAACTTCTTGCGCGTGGATTGCAGAGAATTACAATCCGTGACTACTCTGAACTTAATTAAAAAAATTAAAAAAATGCTTTACAGCATTGACCACCGCGACGGTCTCAAGTTCATACGAGTGGTACCTCGATTCAGCGTCAGATGTTCGCTTACTGTAATAGGTGACTGGATGTAGTTTACCTTCTTTTCTTTGCAGTAAGACCGCACCGTAGCCAATGGCACTGGCATCCGTGTGGGCTTCAGTTTCAGCAACGGGGTCGTGAATCATGAGCACAGGCTCATTTGTGAGAGCGGCTACAATCTTCTGCCTAACTTCTTCGTGTTCCGGCTTCCAGGTCAACTTACCATTCCCAGAAGTCAGAGCATATAACGGCGCCATCACCTGTGAGAACCGTGCCACGAACTGGCGAAAGTAGGATGCCAAACCGATAAATTGCCGTACCTGTGTCACAGTCTCAGGTGGTGGTAGAGCCGTCAATGCTTCGATCTTACGCGGGTTAGGACGAATTTCTCCCTGGTTAGCCTCAAAACCTTCTGTTTCAGAAAAGCACACTTTTTCAAGTTGATGGTAAAACCCTTTTTAGACAGCACCTTGAGGACAATATGGAGACGTTCCAAGGCTTTGTCAACGTCACTCGCAACAATCAAGACGTCATCCATATACACAACGACATAGGTGTTCACAAGATCTCCAAGAGCATTTATCATCGCACGCTGAAAAACCGCGGGTGCATTTTTCAAGCCAAATGGCATCGTCATATTTTCGAAATGACCTTCGGGGGTAACGAAAGCAGTGCGCTCAATAGATTCTGCTGCAATGGGGATCTGGTGAAAACCTGATGCCAAATCGATAGTGGAAAAGTAGTGTCCTCCATGCAACCTATCAATTTGATCCGATATAAGAGGCAAAGGGAAGCGATCAGAGATCGTGTTGTCATTTAATTCACGATAATCGACGCATAATCGAAGGGACTTGTCCTTTTTCTCCACCAAGAGTATAGGACTAGCATGGGGGGATGAACTAGGTCGTATAATACCAGCCTGAAGCAATTCGTCAATCTTACCTTACGCTCATCCACACTCAATCGGTAAGGGCGACGATTTATAGTTTTACTCGGATCTTTCAGACGAATCTTCATCGGTTCCGAGTCGGCTGGCGCGGTAGGTATACCTGTAGTGAAAGACTTCTTAAAGGACTGCAAGATACTCACTAACTCTGCTCTACGATCCGCCGGTACGTCAATATCGATAGAGTTCCAGTCAATTTCAGGAGTTCGCTCTACCTCACAGGAAGCAATACAAGGATACCTAAAGATCTTAATTCGGTCAGTAGTCATCTGAACGGTCAAACCATGTTCTAGAATCTCACGTCCAATCATAATACCATAGAAAATGATCAGGCAATACATGAAAACAAATCTCAATACTAATGTCATCGATCTCTACCAAAGCCAAAATCTGTATCGGAGAGTTAAGAGCACGGCGACAGATGAATTTTCCATACAAACGTAATACCTCGCTCATTTGCAATTGGAGCATATTTCCAACATATTATGATGTTATTCGGTTATAGACGATATTTATCTAGGTTCCTACATCTTTCTTTTTTAAAAAAACTTGCCTAAAACGAAATTAAAGCGAATTATAATTCGCACTTTTTTACAACGTAAATGGCATGTTTTCATTTGGCTTTTCCTACATTAAAAATAACAATATGTCCAATATTCTCAATGTAGGAACACAGATTATATTATCAATTTACAAATGATAGAAAACAAATTGGAAAAACATTAAGTTTTCATTCATCATTTTTGGTATTACGAAACACGTCCAATTTATCGCAAATTTCCAAGAGTTACTAGTGCTATTGCGGCAAGCGGGATGTCAGTGTCATTGTGTGCGTGCTGTCATTACTTCAGTTGCGTTCATAGGTCGAGTTTTATTGTAATATTTTTGACACTATTGACTTAAATAAAATAGTACGTAAGCATTTAAAATTTTGAAGTTTAATAAAAGGAATACAGAACTCTTGAGGACATGTCAGACTTTAGCTGACTAAAAGCGCCGTCAAAAACCCCTTAAAAAAAGAGTTAAAAAAAAGCACCGTTGATGATTTGGGTTCGGTCCAGATGGTTACCGGATGGCTGGACGGCAATTTCAAACCCAGGGTGGCTAGAAATCTGGGTCGAGATCCTGGCTGCTGGGGCGTCAGGGTATTCCCTCGTCCATGCGGCCGCCTTCTTCGCTAGCATTACTGTTTCGTAGAAAGAGGGCTCGGCGCGAGAGGTCGTTGCCACCGATGGCCCCCACGAGGACGCGGCGGTGTTCCGCCTAAACGGGGCACATATATACATCTCTACCGTATGCTCCACCGTATCCTTCAGACCGTCCACACAATGGTGATAACCAGGCGTTTCTTCCGCCTAAATCCGACGCAGGAGCCTCCCGTGAAACCGTGCGGGTATATTGCAGGAAACCGTGCTTTGTCTTTGTACCATTAGGATGGCTAAAACTCCCTGGCATGCGTTCAGCTTGGCGACTGATCACTTTCGCAGCTACGGCGCTCCATAAAGGGCCATGGACCGAACGATGCCTGCGTAGAGCCTCCAGCAGGAGGCGTCTGGACACCCCAGGTTGGACAGGAGCCGCTTGAGTGCTCCAGTCTAATCCAGTTTGAAAGAAAGAAAGAAAAATAATTAATTTGGTATAGCACAAGGCGCAACACAAAATAAACAATAAGTAACACGTTTGGGAACCAGACGTCGGAAGTGCTCCTCAAAATACTATCGGCTGTCGAGGACGAGTCCCAGATACTTGTAAACTTTTATTGTAATTTGGGAAACCGGCGGTGGCTCGTTCCGAGGGCCATGAAAACACATGGTCTCGGACTTGTGCAGTGCCACCTCGAGTCCCAACTGCTGGATCCTCTTCATGACTGTTGCAACTCTGCGTGAAGAGAAGGCGATAAAACTTCATCGATTCCTCCCTGACGTGGCGGTTAGGCTCAAGGCAACTTGGGTCGAGCCGGACAACAAAGTCTCGCAGATCCTGACTGGACATGGATATTTCTGGAAGAAACTGTATGATATGCGGTTATGTGAGGTTAGCGTGTGCTATTGCGGTGATGAGGACGAAAATTTTGATCACGTTCTGTGGCGATGCCCCCCTTATACATATATAGCTTTCGTCGCTGTGACAAACAGCGACGAAAGATATATATGTAGATGATGGACGGGATCACTTGCTTGGATGAGAGACCGGCTTACTACTGCAATCTCATGGCCTCAAAAGAGTTCGAACACGAATGGCACAGACTAAGGAGTAAGCAGGCAGCGAACTCGTACTGTGTGTTTGTCTTACCCACGTGAGGGGGGACCGTTAGTATGCCGCCCCAGGATGGGGAGAAAGGCAACATGGGGACAAGACGAGGAAATTTGTAAAGGAGTCAAGAAGCGGCTGCGGTGATAGCGCGCTCATATTTATATGGGTGGATGTGTCCGCAGCCGTCTCATTTCGATTCGGCCCATATGACATGATGTCGGTGGGGCCAAGGCTGGTTGGAGGGTGTTGCAACCCTGCGTTCCGCTAGTTCGACAGCCGCCTGGTACGACTCTCTCTTCGTTAGGATCAGCGTGTCGTCTGTATAATAGACCACGCTGACCCCGTTGAGGAGGTCGCATAGCACATAGTATGCAAATATGGCTACAAAAAAAAGGTGACATAAAAATATAAACTACACTACAACTAGTGGCGGAGCCATGGGCGGATGAGAATGCTCCCCTTTTGACGGGAATAGAGCATTCATCACACCCTTCATAAACAGACCTCCATAACGTTTTCTGATTTGACCACAAGAAGACCACCTTGGGCACGCCACAATTATGGCAGTAAGTCCCCTCTTGGGCATGGCTGGAAAGACCTCACGGCGCGGGCGTCCTCACTTTCTCACCAGACACGTAAGTTCGGTAGGTTCGGGCTGTACCGGATTCGTACGGAAGTGACGCCCGAGTGTCGCCACTGTGCGGAACGCCCGGAGGAAACGGTGGAGCACGCAGTGGAGGTGTGCCGCTTAGGCGGAGCATCGCCTTGCCCTTGCATCTCCTTGCGATCGGCGGCGGCGATCTCTCGTGCCAGACTTTGGTACAGGCCATGGTTCGGAGCGAGGAGAATCAGTGGCAGGCAGTCGCCTCCTTCTGCAAAGCAGTAATGCTAGCAAAGGAAGAGGCCGACCGTATCAGGCAACGGCGCTCACAGCCGCTGCCGGGATTCCGATCCCAATTTCCGGCCACCGTAGGCGCGGGCTTGCGGACGGCGAGCAATCGGTAGCTCGCTGTCCGACCGTCCGGTAACTGTCCGGATCGAGCCCAAGTCATCGACTGCGCGAACTGTTCCCGTGCGCCTCAAGGAGTTGTCAGCAACAGAAGGGGTCCAACCGGGTCGAAGCCTACTGGGGTCAGGGTTAGCTCCGAAAGGTAGCTCAGCCCCGGTACGAAAGGCAACGAAGGAACAGGAGTAGGTTTTTAGTCAGTAAAAGTGTGACACTGACACACGTAGAGATATTGGCGCGGTAATAAAATTTCCAAAAAACGCATTACTAGTTCGTACACTCACAAACAATTCCCGAAGTATTCGGCAAAAATAAAGCAAATAATGATTATACCTCATTTTACTAACAATAAATTGTAAGACGCTCACATACACACACACAGCTGCATCAACCGTCACTTGTTTTTGTCAAACAGAGATAGCTATATTCCGCGAACGAATTTTGAATACGCGTCAACTTGCAGTTGCGAGTGACATTCGCCGGCCTCTTAACGGAGGTCTCCCTATCCCAGTCATAGTCACAGTCTCATCAATACGCTTTCCTTTAAATTTACAGGCTACAGATTCTTTAAAAATTGAAAATTGCTCACCGGAATGACGTAGAGTCCCAGTCGGCGCGTTCAGGAGGCACAGGTCAACCCTCTTTTCATTGACAGGCTTGGATGACCCGGAGTCGGCGCTGCTTCTCTCATTGCGCCGTGGGCAGCTCGATGGGTAGTGGCCTTGTGCATGGCAGTGGAAGCAGGTGATCCCGGATGCATGAGGCTTCGCAGTTGTCGATGAACCCCTCCCGTTGCCATTGCTGTGCTTGTGGTGCTTCGTCGTAGTTTGAGTATCCTGTTTCACGTCCCTGCGGTAGCAGTGCACGGACTTGTGACCCGGCTTGCCGCAGATAAAACACTTCAGAGGCTTCACAGTACTATTCGCTTTGTACCGCTTTTCAGAGGCATCGCGGTCATCGCTAGGTAGCTTTCTCTTCATAAAAGAAACCGCTTGCAGCTCTTACTGTAGGTGGCCACGTGTCTGAATATCGGTCGTGAAAGATAGGCGTTGCACACGGCGATCGAATTGAGAAATGTGAGCCAATATAGTAGCAATAGCCAAACGTTCGGTACTAAGGCCATTCCATCTCGCCATGATCGACGTCATTAAGCTAGCAGCGTAGGAAGCAAGACACTCGTTTTCTTTAGGCCTGCTACTTTGCAAATCAATCAGAAACGAAGCAATAGTAGTGGAATTATCGTACCTTGCAATAAAAAGTCACTTATAATCGGTCCATGTCATCGCAGAAAACGACACGGTAGATAGCCAGGTAGAAGCTCCTCCCTTCAAGGCGCGGCTTAAAGCAACCATAAGCGGGGCGCCATGTTGATCTTGGTCCGTCAAGCACATCTCTGCAGTCGTCACATGGAAAAATTCAAAGAATTTAGGCAAGAAGTCGAGAATCAGCTGAACGCTCATATAAAAGTTCTTCGATCAGACAATGGCTTGGAGTATGTCAATAAAACTTTCTTTGATTATTTAAAAAGTGCTGGAATTATACACCAAATGAGCACACCATACACGCCGCAACAAAATTGCACGGCAGAACGAGCGAACGGGACGCTTATTGAAAGAGCAAAGTGTATGCTTCTAAATGCAAACTTAACAAAACTGTACTGGGCTGATGCTATACATACCGCTGCATACATCATCAATCGTGCTCCTACAAAATCTCTGTCATACAAAACACCAGAAGAAATGTGGTCCGGACAAAAACTAAATGTCAATCACATGCGCGTTTTCGGTTGCAAAGCTATGGTTCAACTGCCCAAACAGAAGCGACAAAAATGAGATCCGAAGGCACAGAAGATGATCTTTATTGGATATTGTGATCACATAAAAGGCTACCGATTTATAATACCTGACACCCGAAAAGTAGTAAAAAGCAGAGGTGCTATATTTCTAGAATCTACTGTGAAGAGAACCTATGTTCCTGTTGATTTATCTATGAATAACCCTGCAACAAATATAGATAACATTCAAGAGAAAGTAGAAGATGACAGTGACATATCTGAAGATTCTACATCTGAAAGTTCAACTGATACTGTATGTGAAAATAAATCTTCAGACAGCGACTATGTACCTAACGTCAGTCTAAATAGTCCTCCAGTCAGAAATATCACGCTGAGACCTAGAAAGAAAATAATAAAAGATGTTATAAATATAAACGATTCAGAAGAAAATATCTACCTGTGTCACCATGAAAAACTTCTGTCAGACATTCCTGGTACATATAAAGAAGCTTTGAACTCGATAAATAAGGAAGAATGGGGAACACCGGGAATCTTTAAGTCGAGAGTGAATAGGTTTCTTTTAGGTAAGCGCGTTCCATCGTCGACCGCATCGTCGCTTTCCATCAGGTGAGATAGCGGTCAAGCGCGAACCTATCAACAATAAAAAAAAAAAAAATGGAGGAAATCCATTGATGAAGAGCTATATGCTCATCAGAAAAACAATACCTGGACATTGGTTGAAAAACCTCCAAATGCTAAAACTAATGGGATGCAAATGGGTGTTCCGATTCAAAGATGAGCCAACAGGTCCACGATTTAAATCACGACTGTGTGCCATAGGATACACTCAAACTGAAGGTATCGATTATAAGGAAACTTTTGCACCAACAGTAAGGTATGATTCAATTCGATTATTATTGTCTGTAGCTGTTCAACATAATCTCAAAATCATCTAACTAGATGTCAAAACAGCTTTCCTGTATGGCGAACTCGAAGAGACCAAGAGACTCCACCACTAGGGCTGACCTGTGAAGAAAATATGGTATGTAAACTTAACAAATCACTGTATGGGTTAAAACAAGCTCCTCGTTGTTGGAACAGTAAGTTTGATTCTGTACTGAAAAAGTTTGGTTTTGTTAACAGTAAAGCTGACCAATGTGTTTATGTTGGGAAGTCAAAAGGGCAAAATGCTATTTTTGTCTCTATGTTGATGACGGATTGTTACTATCGACAGATAAGTCAATATTGAAAGAAATAATTGAAGAGTTGAAAACTATTTTTTAAATCAAAGTATTGGACAAACCAAGTAACTTTGTTGGTATGCAAATAGAAAGATTTAGTAATTGTATATTCATACATCAGACTAAATATATAGAACAAAAGTTGAATAAAATCAATATGAACAATGCTAATGCCAACAGCGTTCCAGTCGACCCTTACATGAAGTTGCAAAATGGAGAAGGTGAGCTTGAGAAAAGCATACCCTACAGAGAAGCAGTGGGATCTCTTATCCACCTGGCCATTGTGAGTCGACCAGACATCATGTTTGCCGTCAGTTTGGTGAGTCAATTTCTTAATAGTTACAACCAAACTCATTGGAACGCAGTTACAAGGATTTTTAAATACTTGAAAGACACAAAGGAGTACGGGCTGTGTTATGTCAACAACATAACTCTCAAAAGTGACTGGATACAGTGACGCTGACTATGCGAACGATTTGGACTTACGTCTTTCAGTCACTGGCTATGTTTTTATGAAAAACGGAGCTGCTGTAACGTGGTCTAGCCAAAGACAACAAACTGTGGCTCTATCAACGACAGAGGTAGTTCTGCCTGTGCCGCCACCAAGGAAGCAATGTGGGTCAAGCTGCTATTGACTGATATTAGAGAATACTTACAGGATACACTGTGTTTTCATCTAGACAATCAAAGTGCTATCAGTGTTGTTAAAAATGTGAATTTCCATAAACGATGTAAACACAGCGATGTAAAGCCCTTTCTTACAGCCATCCTCTTCATTCATAGCTGCGTTGCGAAGAATGGCTGCAAGAAAGGGCTCACCAAAACACTTGTACAGCGACAACGGGACAAACTTTGTAGGGGCCAACAAAATTTTACAAGCAGAATTTGAGCAGATACAAGACATATTCGATCAAGATTTCATCAAGGAAATCACTAACATGGAGATTGAATAGCATTTTAACGCGCCCTCATGGCCCACAGCAGGAGGGTTGTGGGAGGCTGCGGTTAAAAGTTTGAAATATCATTTAAGGAGAGTCGTTGGAGATCAGAAGCTCACCTTTGAAGAGTTTGGTAAACTTGTTTAATACTCAAGTTAGGGTAAATTCTGTTGACCTAGAATCCTGTTTGGCATGAATCAAGGTCTCATAGAACAAGTATAGGGAAAAATCTGAAAACGGTAAATTTGTAGATCCGTCAAAAAAAAATAGTTTGCAATTCGGAAAAATCTTCGTAACTCAATTCGGGAATTGATTTCATAGATTTTGTACGGAATCCTTAGTGCGCGAGTCCGACTCGCACTTTCCCTTTTTTATTTTAGTTGCTGTATCCGTACTTAAGCCTGAAAAGAAATATTCTAAGTTAGTCGAAACGCATTATAAATTAAAAGTATCAACACTCTTTATACTAGCCATCGAAAACATTGACCGAAACAAAATAAATAAATATCATCATGTTTAAATTAATTTCCATTTAATTTATATATATTTGGAGATAACAGGGACAGGAGTTTACCTAGGAAGACTAAAAACATTAAAATACAAGTGTTACATACCAAAAAAACAGCATACCAATTTTTCCAAGTTCATGACTTTGTTTTGATGTATAATGGTGTGATATGTTTTCTTTGGCAAAACTGTAATGTATTAGGTAAATATTATTTCCCTTGCGGCTCAGTGAAACTTTTTATCACATTTCTGAAGATTTCAATCATAATAAAAATCACAAGAAAATAACATGATAAACAAACTGGTGTCAACATGATATGACATTTGGCATTTAACGGATGGCTGGGTTAAGTTGCTACTTAAAAACTTTTTCAAAACACTTGCTCAGAAAGTGACTCTTATTGCACTGCACTTAGGTATATAAAGGCACTTGTTACCAAACTGTGACATTTTGATTACCATTACGCACTCGTGCTATGTAGTTAAAACCTTTTTATTCAACCTCTTTGTTCGCTAAACAAATTTTGAGTACGAAAAAAATTCACACAAGGTATTGCGTTCAATGGTATAAAATATTGTCTTACCTACTTATTTCACGCAATTTTGACCATTTTAACTTGTAGAAACGATTTATTTAATAAAAAAACACATTTAGTAAATAAATCGTACATACAAATAAAAATTGTTTTTTTTTTGTGGTCTATGGCCGCCATTTTAAGGTGCGCGCGGTTTTTGGCTTGATTTATTAGAGTGTAATTCAGTGGCTGTTTCAATAAAATAAAATTAAATACTACAAAATCATTAGAAAATGTTACATGCGTATTCCATTGTCACTACGAAAGACATTATAGTAAAAACTTTTCATGTGAAAAACATAAACGTAAGACTAGGCAGTATAATAAAAATACCTTAGCCTTCCACTAGGGGTAAATAAAAAAATTAAATTATTATATGAAAACAGATTTTTACCGCCATGTCACAAAAAAAGTTACTTAAAGTCCATTTCACGAAAGAAGTCCCGCGGACAATTGTGGAACTAAATTTGACAGATGGGGAGATCGGCCATGTTGTCGTCAGCAATGTTCGCAAAAGAGTCGCCGCCATGACAGGTAAATTTTGGGGCTGCCATATACAGATTTTTTCCCGATTGATTTACAGATTGGAATTAAGATTTTTGTTTTTTTAATGCACGATTTTTGTTAAAGAAAATTTGAAAAGGAATTAACACAACACAACAAAAATTTGTAAAGTTATATTCAACAATAATGTAATTGAATACGAAAATGATCTTTGTTTGAATTTTAATTTTCTTTTTTTTTGTTCATTTTATTGCAGGTGTTTCAGAGAAAACTGTAACGAGAGTTACAAAAGAAGGCGCAACAGCGGCGAGTACTTCTAAAGTTATCGTCACCCCAGGGAAGAGTCGCCCGCATCCTAAAAAGTTCGACTTGGATGGATTTGATTTGTGCGCTATACGGCAAAAAATTCACAGTTTTTATGTTGTGAAGAAGGAATTACCTACATTGATTAAATTACGTGCAGCTTTGAAAGAAGACATAAATTATCAAGGAAGCATCACAACATTGCACCGTATATTGCATAGCATCGGTTTCAAGTATAAGCGATGCCAATCGAAACGTAAATTACTAATGGAACGTTATGATATTACTGCATGGCGTTCAAGATATTTGGAGAGAATCCGAAGAAATCGCAATGTGGAGAAAAAACCTGTAGTATATTTAGACGAGACCTATATACACAACACTTATCATGCCAAAAGTTGCTGGCAAAATGAGGAGGAGCCTGGGATGTTCGTGTCAGAGTCATCAGGGAGTCGTTGGATAATTGCTCATGCGGGAACTGAAAATGGTTTTGTTAATGGTGCATTGTTAATGTTCAAATTCCAATCCAAATCCTCAGATTATCACGATGACATGAACTCAACTAATTTTTTGAAATGGATGAGTGAAAAAGTCATTCCTAACCTACCTGAAAGGTCACTTGTGGTAATGACAACGCTCCGTATCACTGCTCTAAAATAGATAAAGCACCTACAATGTCAAGTATTAAACGTGACATGCAGGAATGGCTGCGAGAAAAGGGAGTATATTTTGAAGATACTTGGACAAAAGCTGTATTATTTGAATTAATTAAACAAAACAAAGGTCCACCTACATATGCCGTGGAGGCATTATTAAAATCTCACAATCATGAATTGCTAAGATTGCCGCCTTACCACTGCGATCTCAATCCGATCGAAAAAATGTGGAGCCTTGTAAAGAGACGGGTAGCGGATAAAAACGTGGGACAAGATCCAAAAGAAATTGTACGCCTAACAGAAGAGGCTTTTGAGACTGTTACAGCGGAAGATTGGGCAGTTCAATGTAAACATGTACAGCATTTGGAGGAAGAATATTTAAAAAATGATGGTCTTATGGATGAAGCAATGGATCGATTTATTATATCCACGGCTAGTGATAGTGAAACAGAATCTGATTATGTTTCTATTCACTCTTCTGACAGTGATCATAGTATGACCGATCATAATTATTCAATAAAAATTTGAACAAAAGTTTTAAATGTTATTTTATTTTTCTAATTTAAAGTTGGTCGAACATCTCCATTTTATATTTTAGAAATTACAGGAAGATTTATTTTTCACTAATCTGACCTTAGCAGTATGGACATGAAATGGTGCCTATTATATTAAAAATACATTCTATTAAAAACATTGTTTTTCATATCTAACTATTCGAGTAGGTACCTAGTTAATAAAATGAAAGTAAATGTACTATAAATTATTTCCCCTGATTTCCCCATATTTAACCGTGGCAACATTATGTCGCGCGAATACAGCGCTGCGTCTGCGGGACTTCTTTCGTGAAATGGATTCTACCTAGTTTTACTGTTATTTTCTTCACAAGTGTATTGAAAAACGTCGTATGATACACGTGAGTAACCGTTCTCGGCTCTCTTAAGATTCTAAATACCTCGACAATACCGCCTCGACTGTAATTACTAACATTACACACATCATAATGTATCTACTATAATGTTGTTTTCACTTTACGCCACAACCATTCTTTTATCGCACAGACAATATTATGGCCTCAGAAGAAACGCACGTCCGCATTATACAATTAATGAAGATAAATATTAATCATTGAAAAAAATACCGATTTAATTCTGAGTAACAGTTGTTAGTTTAATGACGAAATAAATAGTGTCTGTGATCTTACAAAAATTCTTTCTGCTCGTCCCATGTTATGTGGGGTCGCTGCAACACGTTTTTGTTTTTTAAAGAAATTTTTATATTTAATAAGTATTATTTTTTTACTCAGGTATTTCAGTTCTACGATTCGTAAGCCTGACTAGTTTTCGAAATTTATATATCCTTGGAATCAGTATTTTGTTACCCCTGATGCTGGCGCCCTGGTTATCGAAATTCAGCGGTCAAGTAATAACGGAGTACTCATCGGCCATAAACGATATGCTGCAGGTGTTATTTACCACGACACCAGTGCTCGGCGGGTTGCTTGGATGCTTTTTGGACAATATAATTCCCGGTAAGATAAAAAGTGACATAATTATACAAGGTGTCGTTTTGAAGCTGCAAAATATTTCAGGAGGTAATTATATTAGTGATTCTCGACCCGAATCAATAATAAAATAAGTAGGTAATATTTTTTTTTTTATAACCGCGCTTTTTTTCACACACACAAACACGGAACAATAAAGGGCGTTTTCACACACACTAACTCGCAACGATAGTTTCATAAATAATGTATCATCCAATCATCATCCCGCACGCCACACCCTAGCCACGCCCCCGCGGCCATCGATCAATCGATTTAGTTTAGTGTAATTAAAAAATTAAATAACAAGTATTACTGATTATTGACCAGGTATCGTTTTTTTACATGATTATTTATGAGTTTTATTACAACCTCCTGAAATATTGTGCAGTTTTAAAACTGCACCTTGTATAATTACTATAGTCGCGGCCTACTAATAGTTATTTTTTATACAAGTGTGCAAAGTTGCTTTTCATAAATTAGAATCCTGAGCATTAGCGAGAGGATCAAAAAAGCACGAGGTGAAAAATCTTTGCGCTCGAGGGCAACACGTAACTTTTCATCCCACCTCAGCGAGGAAATGCCTAAATACAAAAAAAAAGTATAGTGAGTTACACGTATGAATTCCCTTCGCTGTAATGTTGGCAATACTGAAAAACAGTGTTGCTATATTTTTAGCAATGAAATTACTTAATATTAGGTAGATTAACTGATATTTCGTTACTTTCAACAATTGCCTTATAATTTTCTTTTTTTTTTTCTTTTGGAAAGTGTAAAAACAATTTTTGAATAAAGTAAACTACTTACTACGCAGGACTTCAGAACAATTCATAGCCTTTATTGAAACCACAGATTGTCGAGTGCACTAGGAGCAGTCAGTCTTATACGTTTGTTGACTAGCTAATGTTTACACCACGGCATAACCATATCCTTTGTAGACACAACAGAAGTATATGACAATTGTAACTAAACGAGTTTTTGTGATATTATAAAAATAATAAAGTAAAGAAACCAGAAGACAATTTACTTACAAAAAAAAACTAACAAAATGAATCCCATTCCTCTCATAATTCTCCATAAAGTAGTGCGCCTACTGTTAAAATTGATTTCGTTTTGCATTTCGTGCAACAATTTTGCTAGAGTAGGCAACTCTTTCCTTTTTTATTTCGACAGACAGGGGAGCCAACAATACGTCCAAAGGAACTCTTACGTGAAACACACTATACACCAAGGAGATTCCGAGTCCGAGTTTATTAACAAATTAAAAAAAAAGTTGTATGACAAATTTGGTACCATAGAGATAGTCAATAGGTTTAATAATGTTTTGAATTCATAACATAGTGCACGCTATGTTCCAAATTCAATTTACTGTCTTACCAACTTATCTGTGAAATGGAGAAAATGGGAACTACGGCCACCATGTCGAAATGTCATTCGATTGTCAGTGTCTACTAGATTCGGGTGCTCTTTGTTTTCTGTTGCGATATTTCTACATTTTCAGCGTTTAATATGCCGAAAGCGATTAAAAGTGATGCGCGAAGCATCATTCTTAAGGTCAAAGCCTTTTTTGAAGAAGAAGCTCGGGCGGAGGCTCCGATTATGCCATTTAATCAAGTATACAAACGAATTTCGGCAGCTACAGGTTAGTGTTGTCTACTTTCTTTTTGTAAATTACCCGATATTTTTTTCATTGATTACTTTTTAACGTACGCAAGCCGCATAAAAAATAGTTACTCATTTTACTTACATTTAATGTTTTAACTACAGTATGTTAATACTTAATTAATTTAGTCTATATTTCAGGTGTGAGTCAAGGGCTAATTTCAAAAATAGTTAAAGAAGGGCATGCAGCAGTTAAGCTGGTACAAAAATTCGGACCCCAGGCAAGGAGAGGAAACGTCAAAGTGGGTTTATTCATGTTGATGATTTTGACATGGGAGTTATCCGGAGGAAAGTACATGAATTTTACTCTAATAAAAACGAGTTACCGACTGTTAATAAATTACACGGGACAAAGAGAAATTCTACGAAAGCTGTTCCACAAAATGGGTTTTCGTTTTAAAAAGTCGCAGTCTAATCGTAAAATGCTCATGGAGCGCAATGGAGTATCAGCTTGGAGAGCAAAATACTTGCATGCTGTAGGAAAAAATTATAAATCTCCACAGCCTCGGCCGCTAATTCATTTAGATGAAACCTATATACATTTATCGCATACATCAGGTAAATGCTGTCAAGGAGAGGGTGTAGATGGAGTGTTAGAGCCTGTATCAAAAGGGCAAAGATATATTATTGTTCATGCGGGAGGGGATACCGGATTTGTACAAAATGCTCTTCTAGTTTTTAAGTCTAACACAAAAAGTGGTGACTATCATGACGACATGAATAGTACTAACTTTAAAAAGTGGGTTATTGAAAAACTTGTGCCTAATTTACAAGAGCCTAATTAATAATATGGAATAATGCCCCTTATCACCATATTTGTGTAAATAAAATACCAAATACTAATTCTTTAAAGAAAGATATTATGCAATTATGGTTGACACAATATAAAATTGACTACGGAGAAGAGTTCACGAAACCTCAGCTGTTAGAAATAATTAAGAGAAATAAGCCTGAACCTGTGTATGAAATTGAAAAAATATTAGAAGAAAACGGACACAAATGCTTGTACTTACCTCCCTATCATTGTGATCTCAATCCCATCGAATTAATATGGAGCTCGATGAAAAGAAAAGTTGCTGATGTAAATATTGACCACAAAAATTCTGTGATTCCCCGCCTAGTTCAAGAAGCTTTTGAAAGTATAACGGTTAGTGAGTGGGCTCAGCATTGCAATCATGTTCGCAAGTTACAAGCAGAATATTTGAAGCATGATGTGTATTTGGATAAACCGTTCATTATAGAAGTGATAAGTGATTCGGAAACTGAAAGTGACAGTGATAATGATGACATGGATATAAGCGGCGTATGGCTTCACAGCCAGGATGAAGTTGGGCGTGCAAGTTTATCAAAAGATCATAATTATTGTAAACCGGGATTCTAATAAATTATTGTTTACAAACTATTGTTTTTTTTTACCCCTCACATCGTTAAGGGAGGCCCGTGCCCCAGCAGTGGGGACGTATATGAGTTGATGATGATGATGAAACTTTTGTTTTATTCTATCTATTAACTGTGTCCTGTAGGACATGACATACAGGACACATCTTGAGTGTCTAGATCTAGATATTTGAGTTTTGTTCAAATAGAGAAGCTAGTACTAAACTATGGGCTTTTTGTATCAAGCTTGTAACTGCTGAATCCATCTAAGTAGGTACTTATGCAAAATGCAGAATTAGTTTTTTTTTTTAATATAACGTTTATTTGCAAGTTATTAAATTTCATTTGCCTACTTTGCTAAACATTTAGTTTGTAAGTGGAGTACCTACATTATATCAATTGAATGCCAGAGAAAATGTTAATGTATGTATCTACCTACATTAATTTTCCTATTTTTGAAGACTATTTAGTACTTACATATTATTAGCATTTTATTATTATAAAACAATGTTAGGTATTCATTGTTTAAAATAATAAAATTGTTTATGTGTTTACCTAGTTTCTTATCTGACATACCCAATCATGGGTAACTTTTATTAATTTGCAACACTAAAGCGACGGTGTCGCTACCACTCAGTTCACAGATAAGTTGGTGGGTCTGTACCTTATCTCTCTAGAGAATAAAAACGGCTTTTGCTCTCAATATCGAAGAGCAAAAATACACTTTTTACACCACCTGCTCGATAATGTCCTATTATATGTTATACAACCCTCACATAAAGCAAGTAATTCTGTCTCTAGGGTGATAATGTAGTATGGCCGATCCCTAGGTAGAGTGCGAGCAAGATAACTTGGCGCGTAGCTGGGGGCGTGCTTAATGTTGCCAGCCTAACAAATCTATTTTCCTTAATTTTATTAAAAACCTTATTTCATAACACAGTGTAAATTATAGAATTTATTAGCTATACTACATTTACAGTACCTATTAAAAAGAAAGTAAACAATTTTGATATGTCTTGTAAAAGAAATATGTTTTTAAAAATGGTAAATATGTTTCATAACATTTATTATCTATAATACATTCAGGTTTTCTAAAAATATAGATTGATAAACAATATAGCTAACTTTATTTTTTGTAATTTATCTAAAAAAAAAAGCTAAGATTTTCAGCTAGTACCTAAACCCTAAACAAATTGACTATAGGTTATTTTCATTTACATAAGTAATTTAATTTAAAAAAAGTCTTGAAAACTTTGTAAATCATTTAATGGATATTTATTTTTTCATGGATGAAGTTTGCAGAATTCATATCGTCATGATAGTCACTTGATAAAGATTTAAGCACATCGTAGCAGTCCATTTTCAACAAACTTTGTTGACTTGCTAGCTACCGCTCGGGTACGCATATTTAGGGAAATTTTATTGTGATGGTCACCCGAAAAATTTTTTGACAAATGGGTCTAATTTTGGAAAATGGTACCGCAGGCCCAATATTTTTTCATTTCTCTTCACAAACGTTTGACTTTCAAGATAATATCAAAAATATACTTCTGGACACATCTATTGGCCCACCTTGTATTTTCAGTTTCGTTTGGTCCTAGCTAAAATTTTATATTAGGTCGAGCAAAAAATTTTTATGCAGTTTTGAACCTGGCACATTCACAATTTCATTCAATAGTTTTTTTTTTAATTTCGAACACAGAATTTAAAGAAACAAAAGACAATTTGGAGCCTGTTTGTTGATATCAAACAATCGAATACTAAGAAAACTTGGTTTTATTGGTTTACTTGGATTTAATTCTTGAAAAAGTGATTGATATCTTTGGTTTTGCAACAAACATTACTTATTCTTAACATTAAGGTGAGGTTCTATCAATAATCTAAACCCATCACATCATCATCATCATTATCATCTATTGTGCGATACTTCACCTGAAGTCGCCGCCCAAGCTGTGGCACTTATTCAGGCCGGACACAGCCAAAGAAACGTGAGTGCTCAACTTAATTTAAGTCGATCTGCGGTCCGAAATGTTTATCGGAGGTACCTAGAGACTGGCGGCTTTGTTCGTCGCCAAGGAACGCCACGATCTCGGGTCACAACTGAAAGGCAGAATCGATTCATCGTGACGACCAGCTTGAGAAATCGTCACCTTACCTCCATTGAGATACAAAACCAACTTCGCGACTTCCACGGAGTATCTGTGAGCGCTTGAACTGTTCGGAGAAGGTTAAAAGAACGCGATATGGTACCACACAAGCCAGCTAATGGGCCCAAACTAACGCGAGCCCACCGAACAGCGCGCCTTCATTTCGCACGCAGTCATTTAAATTGGACACAGCAAGATTGGAGCCGTGTACTCTTTTCTGATGATTCTAAAATTGTGTTATATGGCAATGATGGAAGGAAGAAGGTCTACCGACGTAAGGGAGAGCGTTTCGCACAATGCTGCTTTGAAGAGAGGGTTGCTTATGGCGGTGGCTCATGGACTGTCTGGGGCGGTATATCCGCGAGTGGCAAAACTCAACTTGAGGTTGTTACAGGACCACGGCTGCCAACATTAAATGCTGAAAGGTACATTCGTGAGTGCTTAGAACCTCACGTGATACCATACGCGGACTATGTGGGCCCACATTTCCTTTTTATGCATGATAATGCAAGAGCCCATGCGGCCGGCATCGTCAGGGAATATCTTCGGGATGTGAACATCACAGTTATGGACTGGCCAGCCAGAAGCCCAGACAAGAACCCTATTGAGCACATGTGGGACGAGCTAAAAAGACGTGTTAGGGCTCGTCAGCCAGTTGCACAGACGATGCAGGAGTTGAAAACTGCCATAGAAGAGGAATGGGAGATGATCCCTCAAAATTTCATAGAGCGGTTGATAAACTCTATGCCTAATCGTATGAGAGCTGTGGTAGATGCCCATGGAGGCAACACGCGTTATTAAATTAAACCTTTATTTGATAAAACATGTTTTTTATTCAAAAATCAATTGCCTTTAACAAGGCGCATATCCGACTTGTTAGGCGTAGCTCCATGTCGTATGGTATTCTGAATTCAAATTTAAAACAATACGATCGAAAAAGATGGTAAAATGTATCAGGTTTAAAATTGCATCAACAGTTTTTGTTCAATCTAGCAATCATATTTCGGTAGGGGCCATCGAAACCTAAACTCTAAGGTGGGCCAATAGATGTGTCCAGAAGTGTAATATAAATGATATAATATTACTTACTATTTAATGTGTTACTATTGAATAAGCAACATTTACTATGAGAAACTTTAATTGTGCAATGAAAATTTCATAGTAAATGTAACGGCAATGATCAGCCACTGCTTATTGATTAAGC
This sequence comes from Mythimna ferrago, assembly GCA_910589285.2. NCBI lineage: Eukaryota > Metazoa > Arthropoda > Insecta > Lepidoptera > Noctuidae > Mythimna > Mythimna ferrago. The sequence goes on along the minus strand of OU342674.1, from coordinate 22,137,771 downwards.
ATATCTTTTGAATTTAGGTACGAAAGAGGAACGTGGACTACCAGATTGGAGAAAGGAAATACGCATGGATGAGGGCGAATCGACACAAATGAAAGACTTTTACGACTTACCGTACATAACACCTTTTTTAAAGAGGTGAGATTAATTTTACAATAAATTTATTTTGAATGCCATGACCATGGCCTACGTAATTTGATAAAGATACTTATTTTTTATGGATGTCAGTATCAGAAAATAGTTGAGGCACATTAAAACAATTATATGCGTGTGGATTGAATGTTCTTTATTAAAAGTTCACTATATTTATACGAAATCAAGAAAGGATTTAGGAAATAATTGTGAGAACTGTAAGCTTAATATTATGGCTATTAAATGGCAGTCCTTGTATAACTCAAAGTGGTATATAGGAGCTTGTAGGGTCGCAAGCTGCTGGCCTTGATGCATGTTGTTTTTTCTCGCGTTGTCCATGGCATGCGGACCGTGGGTGGCGGCGGAGATGCCGGAGGGATCATGCCAATCAAAAGACAGCGGACCTGCCGACTGGTTCTTACACCAGTAATCTAGTTCGAATATCACACACAAATAGTTTAACGGTATAAACTATAATTACCTATCTATAAAAATTCCAGAACATATTCTGCTTTTTATTCGTTGTTAAAAACCATTTAAAATTTTCGTACGATTTAAAATATACACTTGAGAGCAAAAAAAAATCGCACATGGCTTGTAATTTCGTTTAATACTGTTTTTTTCTTAGATCTAAAGATATTGGAGTACAAATTATTTATCAAAATTAAATCATACAAAGTTAGCTTTATAAAAACACAAAATTAAGATCATCGACCTTCACGTAACTACAAAAACCAGCGGTACACCCATTTCCCCAAATTCACCAATTTGCATTTCACTACTTGCACCTTTACCCAAAGGTACAAAAAGGGTGCTGTTATGGAGTTTAAATCAGTTTCCGTCAACGTGATAATGTCTCTATTAGAAGCAGACGAATTTACTGGAAAAGTATGGATGCCACGCCCGCAGAAGCCGTTCAAGTTATTGCTTTGCCCAAAGCAGGCTATAAGCAAAATGAAGTCTCTCGACAACTAAATTTTAGCCGCTTCCCTGTTTGTCTGGTATACCAGAGGTTTCAAGCGACCCATGGGTATATTCGGCGACCAGGACCTTTTTTTTTTCGATGGGAAAAATCATCCTATGACAACCCCCGCTCTTGGGCGGAGCGGGAGATAGTGTCAGACTCTTACTGACTAAAAAACCCATCCCGTTCCTTCAAGCCTTCATACCGGGGCTCAAGCGCCCTTTCGGATAACCCTGGCCCCAGTAGGCTTCGACCCGGCTGGGCCCCTGCTGTTGCTGACAACTCCTTGAGGCACGCGGGAACAGCGCGCGCCGTCGACGACTTGGGCTTGGTCCGGACAGTTACCGGACGGCCGGACAGCGAGCTACCCATTGCTTACTGTCCGCAAGCCCGCGCCTACGGTGGCCGGAAATCGGGATCAGTATCCCGGCGCCGGCGGCGGCGGCGATAACGCCGTTGCCTGATGTGTTCGGCCTCCTCCTTTGCGAGCATTACTGCTTCGCAGAAGTCGGTGACCGCCTGCCACTCCTCCTCGCTCCGGACCATGGCCTCAACCAAGGCCCGGCGCGAGAGGTCTCCGCCGCCGATCGCCCCCAGGCGACCAGGACCTGGCCGGTGGCGCATAGGATCAGGGCGTGATTAGCGCTTTCCTGTAACAAATACTTTGAGAAATCGCCTACTGAACGCGATTGAACTGACACAAAAGCTTCAAAAAGTTCGCAATGTCAGTATAAATCAGTGGACGATTAGGAAAAGACTGGGTGAAGCAGGCCTGACTGCACATCACTCAGCAAATGGTACCAAATTGAGCACAGCTCACCGGCAAGCCTGGCTATAATTTGCCACGGAACACTATAATTGGATGTATTTATTTATTTATTTATTGGCCTATCTATATTATTGTTACACATTGCATTCAAAATTTACTTGCCCTTATACAAACCAAGTGTACAATATATCACGATAGACACAGCATGCAGAAAACAATAATAAAAAGATTTTACAAATTAAAAAGCAGATACAACACTTTGAGTTACCTTATTACAAAGATAGGTTAGTGGTTAATCATTTTAGGTGGACTTACGATGTATACCTACCTAATGGCAGGTTATTGTATGATAACTGTTGACAGTTTGAGATAATGACTCATATGTTGCATGTCGGTAAGTCTCCTCTTTGAGGCGTGGCTGGAAAGACCTCACGGCGTCCTTACCTTCCGTATGACGCAGGTCCTCACCGGACATGGTTCGTTCGGGAGGTTCATTCACCGGATTCGTGCGAAAGTGACGCCCGGGTGTCGCCACTGTGCGGAATGCCCGGAGGACACGGTGGAGCACACAGTCGAGGTGTGCCCTGCTTGGGCGGAGCATCGCCGTGCCCTCGCGGGGGTGATCGGCGGCGGAGACCTCTCGCGCCGGGCCTTGGTTGAGGCCATGGTCCGGAGCGAGGAGGAATGGCATGCGGTCGCCGACTTCTGCGAAGCAGTAATGCTCGCAAAGGAGGAGGGCGAACGCATCAAGCAACGGCGTTTTCGCCACCGCCGCCGGGATTTCGAACCTGATTTCCGGCCACCGTAGGCGCGGGCTTGCGGACAGTGAGCAATTGGTAGCTCGCTGTCCGGCCGTCCGGTAACTGTCCAGACCAAGCCCAAGTCGTCGACGGCGCGCACTGTTCCCGCGCGCCTCAAGAAGTTGTCAGCAACAGCAGGGACCCAGCCGGTCGAAGCCTACTGGGTCAGGATTACCCGAAAGGGAGCTCGAGCCCCGGTATGAAGGCTAGAAGGAACAGGGTGGGTATTTTAGTCAGTAAGAGTCTGACACTATCTCCCGCTCCTAAGAGCGGGGGTTGTCATTGGATGATTTTTCCCACCATAAAAAAAAATGTGTTGCATGTGGCAAGGTTTCTAAAGTAGAAAAGCGCGATGCATGTTCGGGACACGCAGGTCGCGCATGCAATTCCATTTGCTTTCATAATTGATATCTGCGGGCGCAACGAAGTATCTACAACAAACGGGGCGCGAGCGCGCGGATTGGCGGAAGGGTGCAATGATTGCACGGGAACAGCGGGTGCATTTAAAAAGCTCGCAAGCGGCTCGCTACCGGTGCCATTCGCCAGATGTGATCATACTCGAGTCATACATAGAATATACCCAAAGAATACCTGTGTGTGCGTGTGGATTGAGTGTTCTTTTTTAAAAGTTCATTATATTTATACGAAATTAAGAAAGGATTTAGGAAACAATTGTGATAACTTCATGGTGAAGATAAAATAATTGTGAAATCAATGGGGAAAAAAAATAGTGGCCATTAACTGGAACACTCAACCCGCTAACCTGAGAAAATATTACACTCATATATCTCGAAATATACTAGATAATAATATGTTTAACATTTGTATGTGGATTAATTATTGTTGAATTAGTGAAAACTAATCAAAAAAATTCAATTGATTTTAACGTTTAATTTGCATTCTACGAAGGTTTATTTAGAACACTCAATCCTCATAAGGTGCAAAACGAGTGTTCCCAAATTCTGCAATTTTGGCTTAATCAATTCTTAATATTCTTACTCAGTTTTACGCGTGTAACACAGAGTCAATTGTGAAACCAAAACTTAGGCATAAAACATAATAGTTAAAGAGAAAATAGAAAAATCCAATCTTTTCAATGTCCCGTATGAGTGTTCCATATTTTAGCGTTTATTTACTTAACCCGAACTTGTATACAAATGAAAGCTACATCATAAATTGAGAAAATGTTATCACTAAAGTTTAACATGTTTTATATTTTGGAGACTGTTTCATTTCAACAGTAATCGTTAAACAGATACTTCGTTACTTTTAACAATTGCAAGAAGTTTTTTTTTTGGAAACTGTAAAAACTATTTTTAACCGACTTCTAAAAAAGGAGGAGTTTCTCAATTCGGATGTTTGTTTTTTTTTATGTATGGGAATAAAAAATTGGGATCTGATGATGGAATCTTGGCGAAATCAAGAGAACTCCTCAAATATTATAGGCAACCATATAGTTCTTTTGGTATTTTCATCAAAGACTTAAGCATTTACAGTCAAAACATGACATTTGATGAAGTGGAACTGGTGAAGAAGACCAGAAATGGCCAATGGAAGTTCATACTCACACAAATATCACAATGAACATAGTTATGCGACTACGATAATACAAAAAAATGAATGGTTCTGAATAGGTATGTTGAAAATAGTATCATCGATGTGACCTGATGATGATGATGGAGCCGGAAGATAGGCACCGGAACTCCGTAATTAATCAATGTATCCTAGCCGTGTTAGCGATAAGGTACTATAGAACTGATCTGATGATGATGATGGAGCCCGAAGGTAGACACGAGAACTCCAAAATAAAACAATTTATCCTATCAGGGTTTGAGTTAATTGGAATTGTCATAAGAAAAAGGTACTCTGGCTGTAAGTGTGCAACTAAAAAGTGTGAAATAAAAAACTTTTTATAAAAAAAAATAACCGACTTCACTAAAAAAAAACACTAAAACCATCAAAATAATTTTAATTTCGGAAGTCGGTGTTTAATACGGAACAAACAATATCAATAGAGAAACATTGAGTTGTTGCATTGAAATTTTGCGGAAAAAATCGTTTGGGAACAAAACAGAAATCATTCTAATGTTTTATTAATTGTTTCGGTTAATTTCATGAAAAATTGAAAAAAATAAGTTTTATTGAAATTGAAAAATATATTATAGTGGGCGAAATACAAAAAAAAAAAGAAAATGTACGAGTAGTGAATACAAATAATATAATACTCGTAGATACATCTAGCTTTCCTCAACCAAAATCTTGATTTCACTGTCTTGATTAAACTTAAGCTTCCTCAAGCGTCCCCCAAGTGTCACCATGATGATCGGTGCACATGGTTGGACATAAGCCTCCCCCAAGTGTCGCCATTAGGCACTATAATGACTGATGCCCACTGTTGGACATGGGTCTCCCCTCGCTAGAATGACCTATGCCCACTGTTGGACATAAGTCTCCTCTCGCTATAATGACCTATGCCCACTGTTGAACATAAGCCTCCTCCAAGTGTCGCCATTTAGGCGCTGTAATGACTGATGCCCACTGTTGGACATAAGTTTCTCTCAGTTATGCGACTACAATAATACCAATAAATGAGTGGTTCTGAATAGGTATGTTGAAAATGGTATCATCGATGTGACCTGATGATGATGATGGAGCCGGAAGATAGGCACCGGAACTCCGTAATTAATCAATGTATCCTAGCCGTTTTTGGGCTTATTAGAATTGTCATGAGATGCACTTTGACTATTAGGTACTATCGAACTGCTCTGATGATAATGATGAAGAAGCTAGAAGATAGGCACCGGAACTCCGTAATTAAATCAATGTATCCTGCCCGTGTTTACGCTTATTAGAATTGTCATGAGATGCACTTTGGTTATAAGGTACTATCGAACTGATCTGATGATGATAATGTAGCCGGAAGGTAGACACGAGAACTTCATAATAAAACAATGTATCCTAGCAGGGTATGAGTTAAATGGAATTGTCATGAGAAAAAAAGTACTCTGGCTGTAAGTGTATTGCAACTAAAAAGTGTGAAATAAAATCGGAAGTCGGTGTTTAATAAGGAACAAACAATATCAATAGAGAAACACCGACTTCGAAATTAAAATTGTTTTTATGGTTTCAGTATTTTTTTTTTAGTGAAGTCGGTTATTTTCTTTTTATAAAAAGTTTTTTATTTTTGAATAAAGTAAACAACGCTGGGCTCCATTTCGACTATTCTGCAATTTTTTCAAATACCAAAAACGCTACGCCATATCGTACCTCTCACATTAGAGTCTGTGCGGAAAGTAAACCATCGTGGGATTTGAGGGCGCTGCTGTAGATAAATATCGTTTCTGTTATGTAAGCAACATTGTGACGTCATTATAGTGCGACTGTTAAATCTTGATATTTTGAAACTATGTTAGACTAGCTTCTTCCAGCGGCTTCACCCTATAATAAAAATTATCCGATTGGCTGAATTTGCTCACCTAATGAAACTGCAAAGTTATAGCTTATGTGCTATATTATTGCAATGTTTATGATTAAGTTCATCTGTCTAGTAGTTTTTGCGCAACACATCCATACATACGACTACCTCCATCCATCTTCACAAACTTTCGCATTTATAATATTAGTAGCCTATTTATTGAACTTGCTCACGTGATGAAACTTAGCAAAAATATATATATATAAGGTATATTATTGCAAAGTTTATTATTAAATTCATCCGTTTATAAGTTTTTGCGTAATGAGTAACAAACCGTTAATTGTGGCGACACCTGGGGGAGGCCTATGTCGACCAGTAGACGTCTTTTGATTGTAATGATGATGAACATTGAAATGCAAACACGAACCGGTAAAGGAAAATAGCGTGAAGAAACTGCTGTACTGCCTATCTAGGTAGATTCCACCAGCGACCACTTACCCAGTACCAATGAAAATAGTTCTATCACTTTGACTGGGATCGGTCTATTATCACTGACTGGAATATTGTAGCTAACAGCAAGTTTATGTTTACCCTAGTTAAATATAAAGGTAAAAATAGAACACACTACCACTTTCTCGTTGTCTTCCTCAGTACATTTTTCCCTTTTGCTAATCTATGAAAAATATGAACTTAATGACTATGAAAATAAAGTACACTTCAGAATTTGTAATGTTGCTTCGTAAAAAATCATTTAGCCTGTAAGGGTCCATCTCGTACATAAGATCTTTGGGATCACTTGATTGTCCGTCTGTTTATCTGTTAAGACCTTTTAACGCTTGGAGGTATCGAGTTAAAATTAAAACTATACGCTCAAGTCTGCGGTCTTTTCAAGTTGTGAAAAAATCAGACTTCTGAGTTAACGAAAAAAAAAGATACGGCCGTTTATGTCGCAAAAAACGTACATTTCTATAATCAAGCGAATCAAAGTTCATAGGGTGAATCCCGTTGACCTTAAATCCTGAAATTTGGTCAATCAAGGTCTCGTAGAACAAGTACAGGGAAAAATCTGAAAATTGTAAATTTGTAGATACGCCACAAAAAAAAATTATTTGTAATTCGGAAAAATCTTCGTAACTCAATTTGGGAATTGATTTCATAGGTAAATTTGTACAGAATCCTCAGTGCGCGAGTCCGACTCGCACTTGCCCTTTTTTATTTTAGTTACTGTATCCGTACTCAAGCCTGAAAAGAATTATTCTAAGTTAGTCGAAACGCATTATAAATTTAAAGTATCAATACTCTTTATACTAGCCATAGAAAATATTGACCAAAACAAAATAAATAAATATCGTTATGTTTAAATGAATTTCCGTTTAATTTATATATATTTGGAGATAACAGGGACAGGAGTTTATCTAGGAAGTCTAAAAACATTAAAATAAAAGTGTTACGTACCAAAAAAAACAGCATACCAATGTTTTCCAAATTCGTGACTTTGTTTTGATCAATAATGGTGTAATTTGCCATTTGTTATCTTTGGAAAAACTGTAATATATTAAATATTATTTTCCTTGCAGCTCAGTGAAATTTTTTATCACATTTCTGAAGATTTCAATTAAAAATCACAATAAAATAACATAATAAACAAACCGGTGCCAATATTATATGACGTTTGGCATTTGACGGATGGCTGGGTTGGGTTGCTACTTAAAATCTTTAATGTTGTTTTCACTTTACGCCACAACGGTTCTTTTATCGCACAGACAATAACAACTTTCTTTTAGACCAGCTTCTTTTTAATAAAATCCCATTCCCTTGTCGCTAAAATTATTCGTCTAGGTACATCAGTTGTTTCACACAAATGTATTAATATCTAATGTAAATAGGTTTTTTTTTTTAATTGAGATAAACTAGTGCTTGACTGCGATCCCACCTGATGGTAAGTAGCGATGCAATCTTTGATAGTGAGGCGCACTAGTTTATTAGATTGATGTAAACACTATGTAATTATGTAATAAAGTCTAATTCTACGTTACGAGCTACTACGCCTATAAATGGTTGCTGAAAGCTTTGGCCTTACCCAGCCTTAGTTTACGGTAGAGGTGTGCCTTGCTTGAGCTGAACACCGCCGTGCTCTAGTGGAAGTACTCGCCGGCAGCCGCCTTTCGCGCCGGGCCCTAATTAGGGCTATGGTTTGAAGCAAGGAGGAATGGTAGGCGGTTGTCTCCTTCTGTGAAGCAGTAATGCTAGAGAAGGAGGAGGCCGCACGCGTGTGGGAAGGAACGTCCTCACGCCTTTTTTTTTCGATGGGGAAAAATCATCCAATGACAACCCCCCACCCTTGGGCGGAGCGGGAGATAGTGTCAGAGAGATAGTAACTTACTGACTAAAAACCCATCCCGTTCTTTCAAGCCTTCATACCGGGGCTCGAACGCCCTTTCGGATAACCCTGGCCCCCAGTAGGCTTTGACCCGGCTGGGCCCCTGCTGTTGCTGACAACTCCTTGAGACGCGCGGGAACAGTGGGCGTTGTCGACAACTTGGGCTTGGTCCAGACAGTTACCGGACGGCCGGACAGCGAGCTACTCATTGCTTACTATCCGCAAGCCCGCGCCTGCGGTGGCTAGAAATCGGGATCGGAATCCCGGTGGCGGCGAAAGCGCCGTTGCCTGATGCGGTCGGCCTCCTACTTAGCGAGCATTACTGCTTCGCAGAAGTCGGCGACCGCCTGCCACTCCTCCTCGCTCCGGACCATGGTCTCAACCAAGGCCCGGCGCGAGAGGTCTCCGCCGCAGATCACCCCCACGAGGGCACGGCGATGCTCCGCCCAAGCAGGGCACACCGCGACTGTGTGCTCCACCGTGTCCTCCGGGCGTTCCGCACAGTGGCGACACCCGGGCGTCACTTCCGCTTTAATTCGGAACAGGAATCTCCCGAACTTGCCATTTCCGAGTGGAGTGCCCTCCGGATCGTACTCCAGGGCAGGGAATTGAAAGCGTTGGCAATGTCCAAGGACACTGCCATGACACACCTACCCTGGGACACCGCATCCCCCGTCGTAAGAGCATGCATGCGCATGATGACGTCCACCGTAGAGCGCATCCTACGAAAGCCGAACAGTCCGTCCGAAAGGTCTGGCCCCACCCGTGAAAGGCGCGCGACGAGGCGGCTCGCAATCACTGTTTCAAAGAGCTTGCCCACCTCGTCGAGCAGCACAATAATAATAATAATAATAATATTTTTTATTCAGTACTTGTACACAGAAAATACATAAAATAAACTTAAGAATACTTAGAAGTACTATATAAGTTCTAAGAAGATTGGCTTAGTTACCTAATTATACAAAACTAGTTTAATTTACTCATGTTAATAATGACCTATTGTTAAAATATGTTAGTACTGCCATTAAAGCTTGTAGCGACTTGCCTGAACTAGGTTAATAAAAACCTGTGTTTCAGGCCATCACCAGACTAAGCGATCAGTATTTTATGGTTCACATTTACTTAATACTAATGAATATCAAGATAATTAAAAATTAAAAAAGTACAGTTTTTTAAAAAACAATAGTTACCAATTAAATATCTATAAAATTATTGAATTAATTCAAGAAGTTTTTCTGTGTCTGTGTAGTCAAGTTTTCCCAAATATTCGCATAACTTATGACTACAATGTTTATAACTAACACTATAAATATCAAGTATCCTATTGAGCTTATTATATAAGACAGGTCCTAAATAGACATAGAAACGGCTTACAAAAGCATGTCTAGTACGAGGTTTTATGAAAACCAAATCTTTCCTTCTCTTGTCCGAGGGTATTGGCTTGTAAGCGACTTCAACATGCTGATGTAATACGATGTGCAGTATAAATAACTGGCGCACTGTTAGTACCTCACACGCAATATAAAGCTGATGTGTAGGAAATCTAAATGGCCTAAAAGTAGCTACCTTTAGAATTGCTCTTTGAGCGCGTTCTAAAGAAAGCAGAATTGTTTTTGCAGCACCACCCCAAGCGGTTATGCAGTAGGTAAGAACAGACTGGCACAAAGCTAAATATACCTGTTTAATTAATTTAAAGTCTGCAATGTAGCGTAAATTCTTAAAGATATATATTAATTTACGTACTCGTGTGCATAGCAAATCAATATGTTTACGGAAATTCAGATTTGTGTCAATCGTGATTCCTAAATACTTCATATGATCGGTTTTAGCTAAAGTAGGACACGAACATGTAGCGTTAGCGTCTGTCGTACAATTATGAGCGTAAATGTTAAGGTTAGTAAGAGGTATATTAATGCTTCTCATTCCAAATAAAATATATTTGGTTTTATCTGCATTTAATGTTAGTGAATTTAAACCAAGCCAATTAGATACAATATCAAAACCATTCTGAGCATATTTATAGACCTCCTCTCGGGATTTAGCTGAGAACAGTAGGGCTGTGTCATCTGCGTAAGACATTATGACAGCATCTGGTAATTTCAGGTTGCACAGTTCATTAATGTATATTAAAAACAACCACACAATGGGCCGGTACGCGGACGGAGAGTCCGCAGGGCGCCCTGGCTTCGCTATGAGGACCAGTTTCCCCGTCTTCCAGCGAAGTGGGAACTGGCCCCTCTCCAAGCATGCGCTGAAGAGCCCACTTAGTCGAGGCCTGAGAGCCTCCATGGCCAGGACCCAGGCTTTCCCAGGCAAGCCATCGGATCCTGGGGCGGCGTTCTTGGCACTCAGCATTCGCACCGCCACTCTCATCTCTACCTCGGTCACCTCTGGAGCATTGTCGTCGTCGTCGCTATTGCGGTCCGCGTCAGACACCGCTGGCGGAGGCGGAGCCATGGGTGGGGGAGAGTTCCCCTCGCGCAGGGAACAGAGCGCTCACCACACCCTCCACGAGTTGGGGCCGGAGACTCTGAGTCAGCAGAGGAGCCCAGGGGCGGAGTTTCTCACGTACCAATTTGTACGGGTGCCCCCACGGGTCCGCGTTCGGAGACCCCAGCCACACGTCGCGGGCCTCGAGTTTGGCCCGCTTAATCTCCGCTCTGAGGGTGCGTTTTGCCTCTCTGTAACCCTCGTACAGCTCCTACAGCACCGGTACAGGCCTGTCCGGTGCTTGCACCCAGGCCTGTACCATCGCGGCTTCCAGGAGGAGCTCCCGGTCCATCTGCTTAAGCACCCACCGCGGACCGCAAGGGCTCTGTCGGACCGGCGTGGCCGAGGTTTCAGCGGAGACGTCAAACTGGATGTACCGGTGGTCGGAGTACGTCCCCTCCTCCTCCATAACGCGCCAGTTGACGACACGCGGTAACAGAGTGGGGCTGGCGAACGAAATGTCCACCACTGATTCACCCCGCCTCCGCACCAACGTGAGGACAGAACCCCGGTTCAGAACGACCAGGCCCAGCTCCAAGGCCCAGTCCTCCACCATCTGACCCCATGGGTTGGTGTGCCGGAAACCGGCGGGAGGTGGCAGCCGCCACCCTACCCTTCGGGGGAGGGGCAGGCTTCCCCTGCCGCTGCTGCTATTTGGCCGCCGGGGCCGGCCTCTCAGCTTCCGACACCGCAGCTCCGCGCTCGGCCTGCCCTGAAGGGCCTGCCCTGGGTGCAGCAGCCGTGACCGCGGCGGCAGCAGCATACGACGCCACCCTCTTCTGGCCGACCGCGAGAGGGGGACGCAGAACGATGCCCTCCAGGATAGAGAACTGGCGCTGAATGCGCTCTTCGAACTGCTGCTGCTGCCGTCGCTGCTGCTCCCTAGAGGCAGCCAGCTCCTGCCGCAGCAGGGACAGCACCTCGCTTTCCACCTGGGGCAAAGGCCGGGACTGACCCCGCTCTTGCCCGCTTCCCCCTTTTGGGAACTCCGTGGCACCTGCACGGTCCAGCACGGCCGCCTCGAGCCGACCAATCCTCCCTCTGAGGGTGCGCTTATAGGACTCGAAGACGATCCCAAGCGCCTCCTTAATCTAGGTATTGGCCAGCTCGACGGAGCGCGTGTTGGCGACCCTCTCGCGCTTGTTTGCCACGCTGTTTGTGGCGGCTACCACTACCTCTTTAAATTTGGCCAACGCCTCCACCATGGCTCATCGCCATAAGGCTCCGGCTCCGAGGGACTGAGTTGGTGTCCTTCTTCTACTCTGGCGACCTCCACCGGGGGACGCCGGGTCGCCTCCTCAGCGCACCCTCTTCCTCCGCCCGTTCTCCGGGCTGCCCCTCGCACCGCAGTCGAGATTTTTCGGGCTGAACCCATCTCGTCGTCAGACACGGGACCTGACACGGGGCGCTTGAGGTACGCCAACCTCTTCGTGGAAGTGGACTCCTCCACCTCCTTCACCTCCATAACTACTGAGTTGCGTGAAGACGCGGCGTCGGCATCGGTGTCCAACGTCTCATCTCCGCTCACCTCTCTGAGACCGAAGCTCCTGCCGGCCTCCTTCGGCGTCGCAGACGTGCTAGGAACAGGTCCCAGGGACTCCGCGACACCGGTGTGTGAGCCACCCTGGCTCGATGCGTCCTCGAGGGACGGTACGGCTTCCGAAGAACCGAGGCGATAGTTGCCCCCCCCCCCCCCCCCCCCCAGAATACAAGGGGCAGCCCGAGCTCTGCTCGGGGAGGGATTCTCCTGCAAGCAGGTACCCTCCGCTCACCACGCTACCGCTCATAATTTTGCTGAACTCAGCTTTGCCTTTTTGTTTTAAATGGGGTGGGGTCCCCATTGCACGTACACGTACCGGAGGCGAACCCTATTTCTCCGACATCGCTATCCAGAAGGAAAAATCCTAATTTCTTTAATACATTTTTAAATAGATCAGTAATTCAAATAAATCAATTCGTTAATAATTATGATGATTAGTTAGCAAAATCCGTGAACTAAATGTTCGAAATGACCACCACTGGCGGCCATGCACGCTCTGCGTGAACTAAAAACGCTTTGTCGTCATTGTAGACCCTTGGTCGTTCCTCACTTGCACCGCCTACGCCTCTGCCAGGTATCCTACCCTCAGAATATGCGGTATGCGCTCTACCAAATACCATGATGATGTGGATGTCTTCGATCTGGATATCTATCCCGATAAAGTTGGGCTGCTTCTCTATCAAAGCCCTGAGGCTTTTATTGAGGCTTTTATTGATGAGGATATTATTTATGGCGAATGCTGACATTCGCCATAAATAATATGCATGTCAGCATATTCCTGCGGTGTGTACTGAGATATCGTCACTGCACTGCACGTTTGTACAATCGTTGAGCAAATCGAAATCCAAATAACATAGCCAAGTAGGGATCACAAAAAACAAGAAATCCAAACGGAAGCAAATCAGTGTCTAGGAAGAAAAACGAGCAATTCAGCGGTGGAGATAAACTCAAAAACTAGAAGTTGAAGTTGAAATCGAATTGATGCATTTTCAGTTAAAATTGACTAGATTTTTATTACATTTTGAGAAAATCAGTCTGATTTGTTTTCCGGCCAGGTAACGACACATTTTTACCCTTATGCTTAATCCTAAATAACTCTTGGTTAATAATTATGTTAAAAATTACTTACAATTAGGCCCAAAATAGTTTGCAACGTCGATAACGTACTTAAATTAAATAGGGTATTTTTTTTTTAATTCAGCTCCTCAAGTTAAATGGCAACAACTTTTTTTTACATAATGGTATCGGTTGTTTTTATACCACATTAAAATCTGCATTTAATAGACATTGTAGTGACCTACATATTATTAAAATTATATTTAATTAATTAATTATATAAAAACTAAATAAAATAATTTATTTACATATATGTACAGACACTAACAACTAGTATTATATAGAATCAGGAATAAAATAAACAACCATTGTCCTAACATTCAACAATCAAACTGACCGAGACAATTTTGTGTCAGTAATTAATTTGTTAATAGTTGTCCGGTCGTAGTTATATGATACATCTATCGTACAGCGGCCGGCAAGTCTGTTGCGTCACATGATCCTCGCGCGCAAGCGAGACAGCGCTATCATAGCTAGTGATGCAACGGAAGCGGAAATGGAAACAGAAGTCAAAAGTAAATTTTAGCGGAAGCGGTAGTGTTATTACTATGAAGAAATAGTACATTGTTATACTAGGGGTGAAAGTAACTCATTTCGTCCCGAGAAGGAGTTGGCGGCCGAGCGTAGCGAGGTCGCTAATTCGAGGGACTAAAAATAATAAAAAAAATAAAAAAATCAATTGATTTTTTTTTTTTAGTTTTCACTAACTCAACACAAATAATCCACATACAAATGTTAAACATATATTTAGTATATTTCGAGTTATGTGAGTATAGTATTTTCTAAGGTTAGCGGATTGAGTGTTCCAGTTAATGGCCACTTTTATCCCATCGATTTCACAATTGTTTTATCTTCACCATGAAGTTATCACAATTGTTTCCTAAATCCTTTCTTGATTTTACACTTGAACACTCAATCCACACGCACACCTCTATGGAGAAGAACGTGCAAGAAACTCCATGGACACTCTTTTAAATCACATTATGAGTTACCTATAATGCTTAGTTAATATTTATTATTGCTTCTATTATGTAAGCACAATGTGGACAATAAAATAAAAAGATAATTAAAAGATAGAAACTGAATGATGACCAGTCTCAACTGACGGCACCCGTTCACGAGCATGACCCGTGCATCAGCCCCACGCAGCTCAACCATTTTTAAGGGAACTGAATGACCCAATAACACGTGCCACCAACAGCGAGACATTTGAGTGAGCATGACAAACTCAACTGCCATGCTCGTAATGTCAAAAAAAGAATTGTAACCTAATAAAAATGCTCCATGGTAATTCACATTCACAAATTGGAAAAAAAGTCTTCTACATTAAACAATTCTATGTTTTCCAAAAACAAAAGTAATTAATGATCACAAGCTTCAACTATGTTTGTTCAAATTACAAAAATAATAATAATAGTTTCCAAACTAATCAATACACCCTAGTGGTAGTGGAGCTGGACCAGCATTGAGCCAAGCATTTTTATTTTGAATGTAATCCTCCAACTTATTATAATATGCTTGCTTGCAGTGTGCGTGTAATACAAGATTTAAATTTCGTTTCATGGAGTTCTAATATTTGGGGAGGTATTTTATTATAGCATTTTAAACAGTACATACAATACATGAAAGAAGAGGCCACTTTATTCAATCTGAAGCCTGGTTGAACTAATTGGTCCCTATGTCTTGTAACATAGTTGTCTATTAATCTTTTGCTGAAAAGATGAAGATTATTTCTAACGTACATGATGTTTTCATATATATATTGACAAGGCACCATCATGATGTTAATATCCTTAAACAGTTCCGTTATAGAATCGCGCCGGCAGACTAGAGATTGTAAATAGCTCTGATGGCTCTTTTCTGTAGTATGAGTTTTGTAGTTGTTTTTTTTTTTTTTGAGTTTTTGTTGTGTGTGTGTGTTTTTGTGTGTGATTGAGTCGATGTCTGCAGCCCGTCCCCACAGTAAGATACAGTATAATAATCATATCTTTATTTCATAAAAATACAGATTTGACATGTTTTACATAAAAAAACAAATAGAGTGAGCTTTTATGTATGTATGTATGTATGTATGATACTATAAAAATAACTAAAATAGACTAGTTTAGCGGTATCAACATCCATCTCATATTTATGTCCGTTTGCCTAGCACGGCCCCAAAGAATCTGCGTTTTAGGTGTGCACCAAAGCATTGTACTCGTCTCCAGAAACATATGTACCGCTTTCTTTCTCTTTTTTTTGCTTGCTCCAGAAACATATGTACCTCTGTAGTTTTGAAGAAATATGCAAAAAAAGGGGGCCGTGCCAGCCAAACGCTTTCAGCACGGCCCTCGTGTAACTTGAAAACTATACAGCGTATTAAAAAGCTGCTTGAACTCAAGCAATGTACTCTATCAACACGTCGTATGTACCGCAAAAGATATTATGAATTCGCCATAACAAATAATATATATAGATGTGCAAAGGGGGCCGTGCTGAAAAAACAATTATATGACAATATGTAAAAAATACAAAACAACCCAACCCAAAAACTATTAAAAAATTATTGATTTTTGGTAAATAACATATTTACCGCTTTGGTTTCTCATAAAACTTGCTAAAATTAAAAATATGACCAATTTTAGTTCATTCAGCACGGCCCCCTATAGTTGCCTATATCTTTTTAATTAAGATACGATTGTTTACCAAATTCGAGATCCTGAATTTTGTGTAGGAGTACATTCGTTCCAAATAAATTGCGCTTCTGCTATATTAATACTTTAAAAGATATATTCAATCTAAAATCTCATACATTCACAATCTCAGAAAATGGATGAAAATGCTGCTGCATCAGACTAACGACTCACCCGCGTCCGCCGCGGTAGTTTGGCCATCGAAAGATGTCACCGAATTATTTATCAAACTTAGTGCGTGGCAGCATTTAAAAAATTGAGTTCTTTACGTTTCGTACATAACTCGTATTATGTTTACGTGCATCTTATTCTACCTATTTTGCTTGAAATAATGTCGAAAACAATTACGTTGTCGAAGAGGCTTCTATTTAGTATAATTAATAAAGGATCATGCAAAAAATCGTCCCATACCACCAACAGATTTCAAACGTATCTCAATTAATTCATCTTGGCAGCATGATCATGTTTTATTATGATGACATCACCGTAAGTCATTGGTATAACGCGCAAAAAAATAATTCACGTAAGGTGGGTGTACCATGAAAGGCTACTCTAACAAATAAACAGTTATTATTCTTTTATTTACTGGATAAATGAAACTAACGAATATTTAAGTAACACTTTGTTTTATTACGTAACACATAATCCACTTTTTTAAATTGCAAATTTTAACAATATTGATTGAACTTAAGTTTCATTGAACACTTCCGAATTGCCTTGCTAGGAACAAGGCTCCTTAGAAGGCCATCATAAAAAAGCTGTCATTTAACACTAAAGTTTAATAAATAGCGACAGTAAAAAGAATTGTGGTCTGTTTGTGTAAGTTGAAGGAATTTGTCATCACATGGCAATAACTGCGAAATTTTAATAATTGGCCTTCGAAAGAGCATGGCCTTCCATGGTCTACGCACCTTATACACTTTTTGGTACAGTTAATTGTAAAAAAAAATGTACAAGAACACTATTTAACTATAAAAAAAATGTTGATAGTCAACAGCCGTGAGATGCACAGAATAAAGAAGGTGTTATCTTCCCCCCTTGCTTTGCCCACTACCTGCGCGCACGCACATCAGTCGTCGTGGCTAGTACGTTCTGCTGTATTTACGTTTTTTAGCCGTGCGATATCGACTTATTTGCGACTATTACTGACCCCTGCTTGTTTATTTGGACCCTTTTATTACTTTTCGATTACCCTGGAACGTTTATTGGACCCTTTGACTGATTTCGCACAAGCAAATAACTCTCGCCTAGTAACTGTGTAGATGGGTTATGGAGGTAGTAAATGGGAAATCCAAAAACAGATCCAAACTTAATAGTTTGGTTAAAATACGTCTGTTTTAATAAACAGATGTATATCAGTTGTCTAGTACTCATAACACAAGTTCTGCTTAGCTTGGGACTAGACGGTGTTGTGTGATAGTTATGGAATATTATTATTCGTTTATTCATTATTATAACATATAAATTATATTTTTAAATATTTAAATAAAAAGTAAAATAAAAAAAATTAAAAATATAAAAAATATTGTCCCACCGGTATCGGGAACAGGGTCCAAGTCCAAGCTACCGGCGGTCAGGGCTCCAGAGAAAGGAACCTCCTGTCTATATGAGCCGTGTCCAAGACTACCGCTCTCTGAATCAAGCCCTTGATCCAGTCGCCTAACGAGAGCCTCCTAAGGTTGTTGGTCGAGGCTCTTGGCTATTAAGCCATTGGCTGACGCGACTATCGGTACAATGATCGCTGAGTCCACATCCCACACATGTCGACAACCCCGCGCGCCAAGCCGATATACTTAATTTGTTTATCCTTCTCGGCTTTCACGAGGTTCTCGTCATGCGGAACGGATATGTCAACAATCACTGCACGCCTCTCCCTTCGGTCCACCACCACTATATCAGGCTTATTGGATACAATAGTCCTGTCAGTGATGATGGACCGATCCCAGTACAACGTGATATCGCCACTATCGAGAACTGGGTCGGGCACATACCTGTAGTATGGCACCTCCGATTCCACAAGAGAGTACTTCAGAGCAAGTTACTGATGGATAATCCTGGCTACAAGGTTGTGTCTATGCAACTATTCCCCGTTAGCTAGACGAGAACAACCAGAGATAATGTGGTGGATTGATTCACCCGGTCGGTGACGTGCCCGACAGATGTCAACCGTGCCGTCCTTCACAATAAATCTCCGGCAGTTATTCGTCATGATAACTTCGTCCATAATTGCACAGACAAAACCTTCGGTTTCCCCAAAGAGGTCACCGACGCGCAGCCAGGCTACGGACGCTAGTTGGTCTACATCGGGCCCATGAAGGGCCCGCAAAAAAGCGTCCGTGAAATTCCTTACTCTGACATACTTCCTTGCGTACGTTAGTGTCAAGCACTACAGGTTTGCGCCAGTTCTCGTTAGCCAAGGAGAGCGGGGTCCCTTGTCCACTGCTACTACATCACGATGCATACCCACGTCAGCGGCTAGGAAGTATTCCCTGAGACTGCATACCTCGCGGTTGTGCAGGGTCTTAGCATTTAAAAAGCCTCGACCCCCACACTTCCGCGGGATATACAGTCTCGTTACCGACGACCGAGGGTGATGCATTCGATATGCAGTCAGCAGTGTACGAACCCTCCTATCCAGGGCGTCAAGTTCCGTTTGAGTCCATTTGAGTACGCCAAAAGCGTAAATCAATACCGGCATGACCCAACCGTTGAAGGCACGCACCTTGTTTCCACCTGAAAGAAGACTATTAAGTACCTTCTTCAGGCGACCAAAGAAGCGCTCCCTCAACGATTGCTTCATGTCAGTAGCATTGATGCCTAACGCTTCCGACATACCCAAATACTTGTAGGTTACGGTTAATATTATTATTATAATTATAGCGTATAAAATAGCGCGATATGAAAATGTATTCAATGGTCTAAATAGCGCGTCTATAGTTTATAGCGGAATTGAACATCACTAATGGGCAGGGCACATTGCACGTAGAACAGATGGCCGTTGAGGCCGAAAAGTTCTGGAGTGGCGACTGCGTACTGGAAGACCCAGCGTTGGAAGGCCTCCTACAAGGTGGACCGATGACCCGGTGAAGGTTGCGGGATACAGGATTGTTCATTGTGTTAAATAAGGTATAGTAATAATAAATAAGCTAGATGAAGGTTTCTCCTAAGTGTCGCCATCGCCACAACGAGCAGTCCTGTTTATCACGCCTCCATCGGATTCCCGTGAATCTTACCAGATTATCGGTACCCCTGTTGCAAAGCTTTTAAACGCTGCATCTTCAGGTGTTTGATTGCCACTTTAGAATCTTTCGGCCCCATCGACCATCTGTTCTGCAAGTCATGTACCCAGCTCACTGCCACTTAAGTTTATTTACACTCCTGATTCGATCATGCTGAGAAACTCCGAGCATAGCCATCTCCATTGTTCTTTGTGCGACTTAAAACCATCTGATCACGTTTCGAGTCATATGTCACTACGCACTGGCGGAACTCATAACATAACATAACACCTTTCACACAATATCTCCTAATATTATATCTCAATCAATATATACATTACTAAACACATACACTACACACAACACCCCAAAACTAACAGTATACCAAACATATTAATGTGGCTATGATATATTATATTAGAATGCGAAATAAATCGGCCCTCAGTCCACCCTCTTTACATCTATGGCTAACCAACAATATATTCGTAACATTTAAAAAAAATTAACAACAACATTACAACAAGTTTTTAGTTTTCCTGACTGCCCTAAAAATATCTAAACCAAAATGATGGCATTGCTGTTTTTTACAAAAATAACATGAAATTGGTAATAGAAGAACCTCCTTTTATGGACGCAAACTGTTTAATTATTCAAGTAACTAATGAACTCACGATTTGTGCTATCTAGCGGTCTCCATCTTTTCATAATATCTACAATGTTTATGCCTCACTAGAGAAAATTAGAGTAGAGCGTAGCGGTAGAGCGTCTGGGAAAGATATGGAGAGACAGTAGAATTACACAGAATACCAAAGTTCGTTTAATGCAGTGTCTGATTTTTCCAATCTTTCTATACGGTGCCGAGACGTGGACATTAAGGCTACAAGATCGTCGAAAAATCGATGCCTTAGAGATGTGGTGTTGGAGACTGATGTTGAAAATACCGTGGACAGCATTCCGCACCAATAACTCTATCCTCAAAGAGCTTCACATACGAGATAGACTTTCGTCGATTGTGCAGTTACGAATACTAAAGTTTTTTGGGCACATCTCCAGAAACGATTCGATGGAAAGACTTATAGTTCACGGTCGTGTTGAAGACAAGAGAGCCCGCGGTCGATCTCCGACTCGTTGGATCGATCTTATCACCGGCTACGCAGTCGACAGCAGTATAGTGTGCGCGTAATGCCAACAACCGCCAGAAATGGAGAGACATCGCTCGCCATGCCGCAGTCTTGGAGGCAAACGACGACGGCGCGCCGCAGTCCATTTGTATAGCATATATGTTTGTATAGCGCTATCTCAACATTTTTTGGTATGACTTCCTGTGAACGATGCAGAGACCTAAATACACTCGCAAATCCGCCTGAGTAGTACTATACGAGGACCTGTGTGTGAGCCAAACGAAGACCTTAATCATACGACCAGAGACGCCTATACGAGTACTTAATTTTTCGCACTTTCTCTTATTACTTGCATGATGCGAGGACCTAGAACTAGATGATTCACGAACGATATGAGGACGTTTTTCCAGGTAGGGCTTGTACTAAACGAGGACCTATTCTGAATTTCTGAATTTCCAATAGCAGTTTCTTACACACTTCCATAATAATATTTGAGCTATATTATTAGATATATAATCAGTTATACACACCAATTTCTTGATTTAAGTACTATCAGAAGACTTAGCATGATTTAATTGATAATTTTTAAAATAAATGAGAAGGTATTCTAAGCACTACGTCTCGACTAATAATTTTGATTTAGACTTTTAGATTGGGTTCACATTAGGTTGGACCAACAGTTTTATCGGGCCGACAAAAATGTCGGATCCATATTGACATGTATTTCAATAGCGTCGTTCACATATGGGGACCCGACATAACTAACAGAGCCAACACTTTTACAGACCGTTCTCATTCCTCGCTCTCAGCACTTGCGCGAGCAGTTTCATCGATGTGTATGCGGAGAAGATACGTTTAAATATGGAAGGCGAAATAAATACAGAAGTTTTGATTTCTCTTGTGGAAGACAGGAGTTTATTTATTTGATGGTGTTGTTCACATTAGGTCGGGTCGGCAGCATCTAGTGTGAACAGCAACAACCGACAACGGTAAACTGTCGGTCCAACCTAATGTGAACCAGCTCTTAGTTGTGTTTGAAATACGCGAATTATTATATGTACTTTATAAACAGCAGTTGGAAGATTTATAGTCGCAAGTTTGGATCCACAATAATAAGCTAAAGTAGTAAGTAAGATAACAAGTTGACATCTACTCGCTATTGTATTGTGTAGTTCGCATTTATTGTTGATTAATCTACTCGCTACACAGTTGTGTTAATGTTAGACAGCTGCAACTGAAATCATCTACATGTGACACAACTCTTTAACGGTTAAGTACGTGTATTGTCTTAAAACCAAGCATAGATACTATTATTAACATTGCATATCAATACAGTTGTGTTAGTGTTACGAAGTTGTAGCTTGAATCTTCTCCATGTGACTCAACTCTTCAACAGTTGCTTAACACTTAGTGTGTTGTTTTTCGGTGCATTCTAGAATTTCAGTTTATTGAACCAAAGAGTTCTTAAACATTGCTAGATGTTCTGAAACAATGTTCTGAGTACAGTTATTAAAAAAAAAATGTCTCTTTAATTCAATCGGTTTTAAAATTACATTGGCCTTTGGCATGAAGATTTGACTCCTACTTCAATGCTATTTGGACGATCTTAAGTATAAAGCAGAAACTGATCAGTCTTTTTTATTAACTGCCATAACCACTTTTATTACATAAAAATAGCAAACATTTTAATGATCAACATAACTCTTTCAGTTGAGAGGGACCAATCCGAAAAGCTGTTTGAATACAAGTCTAAACAATACTTGCTTGAGAGATTTAAGAACATTTGTCTTTTGCAGAAAAAACATTTATTTTTTCTTAGATAACAAACACAGCGGGTATAATTTTAAAAATAAAAAGTTAATTTAATAATTGGCTGCACATAAAATACTCGCAAATTACAATTTTAAAACTTTTAAGCTATAAACTACTGTAGTCGGAGTCAATATCAACAAATAGCGTGCGAATTTTCAAGACTTTATTTTTAAGACTTTACGACACTCATCAACAGCACAACTATTCTACAGTAATTTAACTGTTTAAGAGATGTCTCACATGGAGACGATTTCAGCTGCAGTTTTGTAACACTACTATAACTGTGTATTGCTATACAATGTAAACGAACAGTACATGAAGTTTGAAGACGATACATATAACCGCTAAACAGTTGTATCTTTTAAGAAGACGATTCCAGCTGCATCTTAATATCATTAACACAATTGTTAATTACTATTCAATGTCAACCAATATCATACGAAGTTTCAAGACAATACAAGTGACCAAGTGAGTGAGTAGTTCGTTCGTTTTATTTATAAATGCTATTCTCAAAAACACATATATTGTGCATTCTCAAGTCTCATACAGTAAATTACGACATACTTTTATGTAAACGTCCATCCGCAGTTTTACTCTCTCAGGACAGAAGTTCCGATACTTTTGAAACTTCAATAATCAATACATATGGAAAACCTAACCAAATGACGACCTAAACACATTTGTTCGGAAAAGCTACCCATGTGGGGACTTATATACACGCTGTCTGGAAAAGCTACCAACCCGAAGACATTTGTGTGAAGATTTACACATAAGTCTCCACAAGGTACTAAAAATATGACTGAAGTGTTAAAAGTGGTGTGTAAAAATTTTAAGTGGCGCCGCCTAGCGGTTACACACGATCGTGTGTGAACATGAAATTTCGCAAACAAACCTAATATATTAATAATTTTCCTTATTAAGTATATAGAAAAGCTCAAAATCGAACGTAGAATACGATGAACTGGGTCGGGCCGTCTGAAGACTTACCAAAAGGTCCTCGCATTGAAAAGGTCCTCAGATATGCCTTATAATTATATTCATGCGCATGTCCTCGCATGGTACTTAAAACAAACCCACCCACACACATATGCCCGCACTCGCAGACACCCCCATATATACCATCACCCCCTAACATATATACACACACATCGCACACTCACAAACTCACCATATCTACCTACTACTCCCACTTTTTTTGTTTTGTTCCCCTTTTTTAACTTTTTACTTTACTCCTTATGATTCTGGTTACTGTATAATGTATTTAATGACGACAGAGACTACCCTCAACGACACAGGGAATCCTAGTGTGGAGGATAGTGTATTTTATTAGATTATGTTCTTTTTCTGGACAGTAAAGGATTTATTATTATTATATTAACTAGCTGTACCCGCGCGGCTTCGCTCCCGCTCTTCCCTACTTCAGCCTACTATACCCTACTCTACCCTACTCTACCCTACTCTACCCTACTCTACCCTACTCAACCCTACTCTACCCTACTCTACCCTACTCTACCCTACTCTACCCTACTCTACCCTACTCTACCCTACTCTACCCTACTCTACCCTACTCTACCCTACTCTACCCTACTCTACCCTACCCTAATCTACCCTCCTCTGCCTTACTCTACCCTACACTACCCTACACTACCCTACTCTACCCTACACTACCCTAATTTTCATTTTTTTTTCCATAAAAACCTTCTCCTCATAATAACGAACACAACAAAAAAAACATTAGCGAAATCGGTCCAGGCGTTGTTGAGTTATGCGCTTACCAACACATTTTGCGATTCATTTTTATATATAAGACAAGATCCTGTTTAATCACAGCGACAGCTACAGCTTGCGGTCGATGACGTGAGTCATAAAGAGACATAGCAGACGATGCTGACAATCCCAGCGGGTCTGGCGTCAGCTCTGATAATAACTGTAAACATATTCATGTATCTACAATACAATCACCATTCACCAACATCTTAAGTACTCGTAAAACGCCAAATAGATAATCATTAAAAAATAACAATTACCTGCCAGTTACTGTACATTGATAGAAAATGCTGATTTGGAACATATGTTGGTTGAGGCCTATTGATCGTGCAATAGAAAACTTTTGTTGAACATTTTAATCCCAGATATGTGTAGGCATTTCCGTTTAAGTATAGTTGGCCATAGGCTTTAGCGGGCCGAGGAGTCTCTGGAGATACAAGAGGCATTGTATTCGCATTTGGCGTAATCCCATGATGTCTTTTAGGTGTAAATGTGCCAGGTTTTAAAGGTAAAGTTGAAGGCCGCAAAAATTTTGGTTTTCTTTCCTCTGCTGTAGGTTTCGTTATGATATTCTTCTGGAAATAAGCAGTTTCAGACCTTTCATTGTATACTGAAATAACTGGTGTTTCTTGAGCATTAGTGTTCTTTTGAACCTCCGATGAACTTGGAATTTGATTGTTATAAATTTCAGCCTTTGTTATTAAATTTTCAAAATTAAAATTGCGTAACTCTTTTTCCGCTTTTGTTTCTATGCTCTTAAACATATGATTGCTATTAAATTTATCTTTATTCTTCAGCTTATGTAACGGAAAATTTATATTTTCTTTCAAAACTGGCGTCCTAGGAATACCATCGGAATTTCTCTTGACAGCTCCTTCTTGTCTGAGAATAGATTTGACTAAAGTCGATGAAAACGATTTAGAAGTCGAACTCGACTCATCTACATTCTTTATTTTTATTATAGGAACTGCTGAAATGTAATGTGGCATATCAATATTAAAGTGATCTTGAGACTGTTCTTCGTTCTCTAATTTCGATGGTCTTGAATTAGGACTTTTAATGTTTCCTAATTGCTGTGTGTCGTATTTTATTAGTGTTCCTTTTGAAGATTGAATATTCACTATGGAATTTCCATGTTGGTCGTCGCGAGTGTATTGCTCAGAAGTTTTGTTGTTATCATTGTTTGTAACATTCTTTGGGTGAGAATTTGGATTTCCAATGAATACTCCAGGTGTGTTTGGTCCAGGTATACCCGGTACGTGAGGTATTAATTTACCGCCATGAAAAATTGTCGTTGCACCATTTGGAGATGAAGGACTGAGTGGAGGTAATGTCAATGGATTAAACGCTGTAATGGCACTCAGAGGGGGAAATTGAAAGTGTGTAATATCATGAATATTAGGTAAATTGGAACTCGGAATAGAAGGGGCGGTTGATATTGATATTCTGGGTGTTTGTGGTTGTGGAGTACCCAATCCTTCTTTAGGTGTTGGTGGGTTATGCATTATCGTTCCACCAGAATGCAAGCCTGATCTCACCACAACACTGCTCGCTTCCACGTCATTGCCAAGTTTTGATGGTGAAAGGGTTTGTTGTATTAAAATGGGTGAGAGCTGATTTTTACTGGGCTCAATTCTCAGCGTTGTTGTACTACCTGAATGATCGAGAATTTTCACTTCACCGCCAAACATTTGAAGAGAGGTTGAATTATGTCTCATATGTTGTGACATTTCTTCCATAGTTCGTAAAGCTGTAGAGTTGGCATCGATACATCTTATCTTGGGTTGTGGATACAGATCGTTCGATCTCGGTGAAATATTTTCTATCAACCTTGGACTATAAGTGTCAGCCCGACTGTCAATCCTTCTTTTTGGGCTCGGTAATGGTTTCACTTTAAGGCTTTCATTTTTTCTCGCATAATCTGATGGTACCCTAGTATCTACAAGTCTTGTATTTCCAAGCAATGGTCCTGGTGATGGTAAAGGAGCTACCACATCATTGCATTCTGGTTTCAAGATAACAAGATTGTCAGGTTTAATTCTTGATGGCGACGACTTCGTCGAATTCGTAGTTCGTGAATAATTTGAAGGCGGTTCCGGTAATCTAACGTTGATTGAATTACTTCTTACAAATAGGTTTTCAGGTCTTATAGATTTCATATCTTTCTGTGAGATAGTATTTGTGCTAACACTTCCTTTGCAATAATACACTCGATGTGTTTCTAAATTATCAGCACTTCGATATACTATTTGACATAGGGGACAAATAAATAAGGATCCATCGATTAATTCACCAGTAGCTGACGTTAATCCGTTCATTTTAGTTTTAAGAAGGAGATCTTTTATTATGGAGCCTTCTGGATTCAAAGGATGTTTTTGGTGATCACTCTGTGAGAAACTTTCAGAATGAGATCTTTTTCTATATGAGTTTTCATTTTCATGATTTGATTTAGTCAAATTAAGTGGTGATGGTTCTGATTTAATTTCACCTAATTCAGTCATAAATTGTTTGCTTTCCGCAATTTGTTTAATTTTTCCATATTTCTTTTGTAATGGTGTTTCTATAACGTCAACAATAGCTTCATTATCTGATATAATTTTCGAGATATGTTCCGTAAGGAAATCAGCATTCGGGGAAATGGATTTTTTTACTTTATCTTTTTCATCATTTTCTTGATACAAGGCTGCTCTAAATTTAGGTTTATAAATTGATTTTGTTCTACTGTTATCAATTAATGAAAAGCTCGTGCTCGTTGAGGGCATGCCTGTATCAATAATTAGTTCTGTAGAATCATTTGACTCCACATTCTCAGCACGTATTATAGAAGCATCAGAACCAGTTTCCGAAACAGATGTGGGAGGAATAGACGTATCACTTTCTGAACCTCCTGATAAGTCGTCGTCGTTTAAAGTTACTGATACGTCAGCTCCTTGCATTCTTAAGGCATGTGTTCTTGATCTTTGATGTTTATATAAATTGGATTTCGTTTTAAAAGCAAATCCACAAGGTACACAAGGGTATGGTCTCTCATTCGTATGAGCTCTGATATGTTTTTGAAGAACTGAAGGCTTGGCACAAGATAATTTACAGTATGGACATATGTAACGCCCACCCACTCCACCATTATAAGTTTCTTTGATTAAATCATTTTCAAGATTCTCAGTCTTATTAGAAAATTCATCAGTAACACTGGTCTGACCAGCTACTTGAACAAAATTATTTACATTACTTAATCTACTATTTTCATCATTATAATTAATTTGTACATTTTTCTCCACATCCCGAACTTCTAAATGCTGTTTCTCGGTTTTTGTTTTTATTTTCTCTATTTCTGGATGGGCTGCTGCGATACTACCATTCGATATTGAAAGACTGCAAGCAGTCGATGATACTATAGTTTCCTTATGTCTGGTTTCCCCCGTTTTTGGTAAGTTTCCGGGAAACACAGACATCGTAGATGCCATTTTTTTGAATTTCTTATGAAGATAGCTGTGATCATTGTTGTTGGAGAAATTACTGTCTAAACGTTTTTCTTGTGTAAGCGGCATCGTACCCGCGACGTTTGTACCTGAAATAAAAGAAAAATATAATAATTTCAAACCCTTACTTACGAATTAATATGAACCTTGATTATAACTGCTTCAATAACCAGAGTAAGACGTTTTCTAAAAGAAAGAATAATATCTTTAATTTGAGCCATCAAGTTTTTTATAGCTGAATGCTATTCATTGTGAAGTATAAATATTTAATAATTGTTGGTATTCATTTATCTTCGGGAAGATACAATTTAAACCATAAAAGTAAAAATTGTTTGTAGAAACATATGTATGGCTTCATCACTCACGTGTACTTTATCGGGGATGCCCGAATCTAGAGTTCGGTTTCTGACCTCGCCGCGTGATCAGTTCCTGATTATGTTCTCCAGTTGCGTAAAAAACTTGTCAGGCAAATATGATAAAATACACGTGAGCAATCCGTACTCCTGAAATATGAACTTGATATCACTCTCGTGATTTATTGCAATGATTGACTAATTCTATCGGCACCTTTCAAAGGAATTAAATAATTACAACAGTTGCTTCCAATGAGACAAGCCTTGAAACAGGAAAAAGGAATCTGTTTCATTCATTTTACTCTGTAGGTAATGTTGTATCAATTAGTAGAAGGTTTTCGATATTTCCAAATTAATCTTTCAGTCCGAAGTGTTAGAGACCTTTTTTTTTTTTTTTTTTTTATTTATTTTTTTTTTTTTATGGTGGGAAAAAATCATGCATTGACATCCTCTGCCCTTGGGTGGAGCGGGAGATAGTGTCAGGCTCTTACTGACTTAAAGACCCACCCCGTTCCTTCTAGCCTTCATACCGGGGCTCGAGCGCCCTTTCGGATAACCCTGGCCCCAGTAGGCTTCGACCCGGCTGGGTCCCTGCTGTTGCTGACAACTCCTTGAGGCGCGCGGGAACAGTGCGCGCCGTCGACGCCTTGGGCTTGGTCCGGACAGTTACCGGACGGCCGGACAGCGAGCTACCCATTGCTCACTGTCCGCAAGCCCGCGCCTACGGTGGCCGGAAATCGGGATCAGAATCCCGGCGGCGGCGGCGGCGGCGATAACGCCGTTGCCTGATGCGTTCCGCCTCCTCCTTTGCGAGCATTACTGCTCCGCAGAAGTCGGCGACCGCCTGCCACTCCTCCTCGCTCTCCGGACCATGGCCTCAACCAAGGCCTGGCGCGAGAGGTCTCCGCCGCCGATCGCCCCCACGAGGGCACGGCGATGCTCCGCCCAAGCAGGGCACACCTCGACTGTGTGCTCCACCGTGTCCTCCGGGCATTCCGCACAGTAGCGACACCCGGGCGTCACTTCCGCACGAATCCGGTGCAGGAAACTCCCGAACGAACCATGTCCGGTAAGGACCTGCGTAATGCGGAAGGTAAGGACGCCGTGAGGTCTTTCCAGCCACGCCTCAAAGAGGGGACTTACCGCCACGATTGTGGCGTGCCCAAAGTGTTAGAGACCTGCTTTCGTGCAATTTCAGTTAATTAAGAAGAATATGTATAGGCAATAAGGCAATTATTTAATATTTATTGCGCATTCCGAAAGGGCTGGTATTTTGATTTTCTTCAAGTTATGGTGAAAAATGTCATAAAAGTGGTATAAATGTGGGTCAAAATTTCAAAAATAATTAAACGCAAAAAAAATCCTAGACTATGTTCCTAACTACCTAATTAACGAAACTTAGTCTAAGGACTTGTTTTAGGGACACCTATTGTTTCATAAAATTGATCTGCTTGACGAAAATGACCTTACATATACAGGGTTATTTGTGAAACGCTAACAACCTTGCAGGACTGTACTACTAACGTCATATACAACAACTTTTGTTCTATGACTTTTTACAAAATATAATACATTTACCAATAACAAACCTTCAAGATTTCCTTGTTTTATCTAACTCATTTGAACTCTGTATTTTACCGTATCTACTTACGCCTCCCTTGCACTGTTCTCGTAGTAAATAATAAGCAGGCTTTCGAAATATTGTCATCACACCTAGTAAGCATACGCATCACTTCCGTGTACTCGACATTAGGATATTGATACACCATCATGTAATAGTACATTATGATGTAAGTGTGTAATATTGGCCTCATCTAGCATTAATTGACGAAAAAAAAATTGACGTGTTAAAGTGTTTTTATAAAACCTACTTGCAAAATAAAGATCATTTATCATTTATTAGTGCGTGCAGTCGAGGTGGTATTTAGACCCGAGCCGTGGCGAGGGTCTTAAGAAAGCCGAGAATGGTAATCATTAATTACTCACGTGTATCATACCGATGGTCATACGTTGACAACTCGTAACCCACATTTTTTCGCAAAATGAGTTAAGCACATCAAAAATTTTTAAATTAAGCGCCAAATCTTCCTATTGATAACTCGTAATAAACAAAAAATGTCACTCGAACAATTTATTCTACAGTTGACAACCCACAAAGAAAAAGTATCAACCTGAGCTCACTAGCGCGCGAGTTACAAGGTGTCAACGCAAAATGCAGTTCGCAATAACAGAATAAGATTAAGCTACCATACTAAACAAATATCGGAACAGCAATAAAAATATCATCAGCTGAGGAAAAACAATTAAATAAGAGGCAGATGAAGGAAAATGTGTTGTCTTAGATTAGACATCTTGCATGTTCTGTGAAAGTAGGTATGTCCTTATTATAGGAACAAGCTTTTCCAAAGTCAACTCTGATACTCAGACAGGGTCAGGCATCAGTTTTTGTTAGATGCATATTAGATTAGCTTTATGATATGATTTCCAATTCTGAAGGCGAATTTGTAACAAAACCTATCATTATTTAGAGTGACGGTTGTGCACCTATCAAAATAGAATGCAGTATTAGTAGTTAAATGCTCTAGCCAACTTTGCTGCTGTGAATAATGTAGTTATTTACCACTAATGTCTAGAACCTGAGCATAAGCAGATGAAAGTGGATAGCATCATGCTGCCATCGAACGTGGCATAAAAAAATATGACGCTATTTATGTTCCATCTATCACCAATATGCAGACATAACTTGGAAATCACGATAAGATCCATACGACGTCAAATTTTAACAAAATCCAAAAGTGATGCGTCATGAAAGTATCAGGCCTGAAAAGAAAAAAGGAGATCCTGTTTTCACAGATCTTAAAGTTTTATTGTACAAACCAGATAGCAACAAAACTATTCTTTGTTGCCAAGCAGGCCAAGAAATCTTGGTTCTCCTGCGGATATCTTCATTTCCGATGTAATCACGCAAGGAAACTTCAAGCATAATCCTTTTCATTGCCCTTTGGTTGACTTTAAACCTACTGATGAGGCACATTGTCACTGGCAACACACACATACACAGTCATAGACTTTCATCTTGAGACACTGGTATATTGGACAAGAAGATACCACGCAGTTTCCCAAAAGCTGCCCAGCCGAGTCAGATTAGACGATTGACCTCTTTCTAGAAGTTAGACCTACCTAACTGAACAGTCTGTCTCAGGTAAATGTAGTCCAAAACTTCGACTGTAGAGTCTCCGATCTTGATAGGAGTGGGTGCTACATGGATTTTTACCATGACTTTGGTTTTGTCCATGTTCATTTTATATCCCACTCTTTCGGAAGCTCTACTGAGGTCACCGAGCATTATACTGAGCTCCTCCGTAGGCCTTCCACAACCTGGTGAGGGTTGCAGAAATCCGAGGGATGCGAGACGCACATGATTGGCCAATATTGCGACACTTGGGGGAGCCTTATGTCCAAGAGTAAACGACGACGATTTGGTTGAAATAATGATGATGATGAGGCCAAGAAATATTAATTTTCCGGTAACAACCTACGAGCAACTTTTTAAGAACTCGCATAAACTTTATAAAATTTTAATGACTTGCAAGCTCCTAAAACTGTAATACCTACTGATTATCACTCTTATTTACGATAATTAGTCGCAAATTTAATTGTTTCAATTTAATAAAATAGTGTTTATTTAAATTGACAACTCGCAAGTGTACGTTGACTGCTCGTAACTCGTCAGAAGTGAGGATTTTTTAATATTGTTTACTCGCAACTGCTTGTATATTGAATAATTAATAAAAAACCTATATAATATATATATAATACTTAATAGATAACTTGATTTTCTACCAACTACTTTTTTATTTCATTTTTTTTTAATTTGTTTTCGAAATTATACAGTTTTTTCCCTCTCCTGTAAAATTCTATATATTACAGTTACGTGCTGTCAACCTATGACCATCGATACGTAGTTTTTCAATACACTTGTGAAGAAAATAACAGCAAAACTAGTAACTTTTTTGTGACAAGGCGGTAAAAATCTGTTATCATATGCGCGCGCATAATTTTTTTATTTACCCCTAGAGGAAGGCTAAGGTATTTGATCATACTGCCTAGTCTTACGTTTATGTTTTTTGCGTGAAAAGTTTTTACTATAATGTCTTTCATAGTGACAATGGAATACGCATGTAGAGTCCTCGCAAGATAACTTGGCGCGCGACTGGGGGCGCTCTTAATGTTGCCAACCTAACTAATCTATTTTCCTTAATTTAATTAAAAACGCTCTTTCATAACACAGTGTAATTTAAAGAATTTATTGGCTGTACTCCATTTATAGTACCTTCAAAAATTTTATAACTCAAGAACGGGCTCACCTATCCAAACCAAATGTTTAGGCTTTGTTCGGATTATGTAGGTAGTAGATGGTTATAGTAGGGTAGAGTAAGGTAGAGTAGGGTAGAGTAGTGTAGAGTAATGTAGAGTAGTGTAGAGTAGGATAGGCTAGGGTAGAGTAGAGTAGAGTAGAGTAGGGTAGAATAGGGTAGAGTAGGTTATAGTTGGGTGGAGTAGGGGAAAGCGGGAGCGAAGCCGCGCGGGCAAAAGCTAGTAACATATAATACATTCAGGTTTTCTAAAAATACAGATTAGTAAACAATGTAGCTATCAAATTTTGTAATATATCTAAAAAAAAAGCATTTTTAGGTACAGAAACATGTCAAGATTTTCAGCTAGTAGGTACCTAAACCCTAAACAAATTGACTATAGATTATTTTCATTTGCATAAGAAATGTAATTTTAAAAAAAGTCTTGAAAACTTTGTAAATCATTTAATGGATATCTTGTTGTACTTTTATATTTAGTACTAGTTGTGCCCGCGCGGCTTCGCTCCCGCTCTTCCCTACTTCAGCCTACTATACCCTACTCTACCCTACTCTACCCTACTCTACCCTACTCTACCTTACTCTACCCTACCCTACTCTACTCTACCCTACTCTACCCTACACTACCCTACTCTACCCTACAATACCCTAATTTTCATTTTTTTTTCCATAAGAACCTTCTCCTCATAATAACGAACACAACAAAAAAAAAATTAGCGAAATCGGTCCAGGCGTTGTTGAGTTATGCGCTTACCAACACATTTTGCGATTCATTTTTATATTATAGATTACATCCAGATAAATCAGCTGTATTTAGATTTCACGCAGTACAAATATTTTGACTAGTTTTTTTTACGTTCAAGTGCGGGGTCTTTGAACGCGTGGGTCCTCCAAATGCGTGGGGTCTGTAGTATTTGCTACTCTTGCTACATGGCTAATCCGCCACTGAGTGCTGTCTAACCTTTGCAATAATGTCGAGTATACTAGCAGTTTTGGACACAGTGAAACGCCCAAAGTTTAGGTTTAATTCAATAACCTTTCAGATACCGTCAATTCCGATACCCAAGGTAAACGGGCTCCTTTTTCCAGTGAACGTACACGCTTATGTTTTGGCAGCGAAGAAAATCGCGGCCAAATAAATAGCACATATTTAATTGTTAAATAAACAGGCATCATAGACGTATCGCATACTTATTATTTTCATGAATAATCAAAAGTATCAATTCCGTTTAAGTGGTGTACAGCTAGAGCGATCAGCTTCAATTTTTTTTTAATACTACTACTACTGTTTGTTGTGCCATCTTTCGTTTGCTACAGTCTATCAGTTGAGCTCCAAATCGCATGAACACACACCACAAACGATCTATTGCATTATATTTACCTCACAGAATAATTAAAAACACGTTCTGGATCCATGCACTGATTTTCGATCGTCTGTGCCCCCAATAAGTAATAGTACCGCGGCGGACGCGGGTGAGTCGTTAGTCTGATGCAGCAGCATTTTCATCCATTTTCACGTAGAATCATGGTCACCCCATCAGTTGTAATGTATGAGATTTTAGATTGAATATATCTTTAAAAAAAATATTAATATAGCAGAAGCGCAATTTATTTGTAACGAATGTACTCCTACACAAAATTTATGATGATGATGATGAAAATGACGGATGATGAAAAAAGCAAAGAGAGGTGGAAGGACTATTTTGAAAGACTGATGAATAAGGAAAACAATTGGAGTGGAATTTTAGAGAGTAAACCAGTGAATGTAGGGTTAGTGCGAATGGTTAGTATGGATGAAGTCAGAGTAGCAGTAAATGGAATGAAAAATGGTAAAGCCATTGGTCCAGATGGAATACCCGTTGAAGTGTGGAAGTTATTGCGAGTGGATGGATGGACGTGGTTAGCTTTATTCTTCAATAAGTTGTTGCGGGAAGAAGCCATACCTGATGAGTGGTGCAGCAGTTCTTTGGTGCCCATTTTTAAAAACAAAGGTGATGTGCTTGAGTGCAACAATTATAGAGGAATAAAGCTAATGTCACATACTATGAAAGCCTGGTAGAAAGTTATTGAAAGGCGACTGAGAGAAGAGAGTGAAATTTCACAGAACCAATTCGGTTTTATGCCTGGTCGGGGTACAACGGATGCCATTTTTGCTATACGCCAGCTGTGCGAGAAATACAGAGGTGCGCATAAAAACTTGCACATGGCATTCGTTGACCTCGAAAAGGCATACGTCCGGGTACCTCGAGAGGTTCTGTGGTGGGCCCTTAAGGAGAAAGGTGTGCCTGGGAAGTATGTGCAGTTGATCCGAGCGATGTACAGTCGATGTAATACGCAAGTCCGGTCAACAGTGGGCACCACTGGAAATTTCAATGTGGCTGTCGCCTTACATCAGGGATCGGCTTTCAGCCCTTATCTCTTCCTGATGATAATGGACGCTCTGACGTCGGACATTCAGGAGGAGGCTCCCTGCCTGGTGTATGCTGTTTGCCGACGACATTGTGCTGGTTGCCGAGAGTGGCCTAGAGGTTCAAAACAGATTGGAGGTGTGGTGGCACAGACTGGAGAGTGTTGGCCTGAAAGTAAGTAGAACCAAAACGAAGTACTTGTTCTGCGATTTCGGCGGTCTCTCCAACCCTGTGCCTTTAGCTCTCGCCGGAACGCCCATACCAATCTGTACCGACTTTCGGTACCTCGGGTCACTTGTCCAAGGGGATGGTGAGGTAGACCGAGACGTAACACGTCGGATCAACGCAGGATGGATGAAATGGCGACAGGTCACGGGAACAACTTGTGACCCACGCATGCCCCTCAAGTTGAAGGGTAAAATTTACAAGTCCGTCATAAGACCTGTCATACTGTATGGATCAGAATGTTGGGCTGTGAAAAAGAAGGATGAAAAAAGATTGCATGTTGCGGAGATGAGAATGTTGAGATGGATGTGTAGTGTGACGAGAATGGATAAAGTGAGAAATGAGTATATTAGAGGAAGTTTGAAAGTGGCGCCAGTGACTGAAAAGTTGAAAGGTAATCGGTTGTCTTGGTATGGTCATGTGAAGCGGAGGGATGAAGCGCATATTACTAAAAGAGTTCTGAGTATACATGTAGATGGATGGAGAGGGAGAGGAAGGCCGAAAAAAAGATGGATGGATTGTGTGAGAAGTGATATGAAAGAGAAGGGAGTTAGTGATAGTTTGACGGGTGACAGGACAGAATGGAAGAAGAAAACGTGTTGCGCCGACCCCAAGTAATATGGGATAAGGGCAGGAAGAAGAAGTACTCCTACACAAAATTCAGGATCTCGAATTTGGTAAACAATCGTATCTTAATTAAAAAGATATAGGCAACTATAGGGGGCCGTGCTGAATGAACTAAAATTGGTCATATTTTTAATTTTAGCAAATTTTATGAGATGTTATTTACCAAAAATCAATTATTTTTTAATAGTTTTTGGGTTGGGTTGTTTTGTATTTTTTACATATTGTCATATAATTGTTTTTTCAGCACGGCCCCCTTTGCACATCTATATATTATTTGTTATGGCGAATTCATAATATCTTTTGCGGTACATACGACGTATTGATAGAGTACATTCCTTGAGTTCAAGCAGCTTTTTAATACGCTGTATAGTTTTTAAGTTACACGAGCCAAACGCTTTCAGCACGGCCCCCTTTTTTTGCATATTTCTTCAAAACTACAGAGGTACATTAAAAAAGAAAGCGGTACATATGTTTCTGGAGACAAGTACATTGCTTTGGTGCACACCTAAAACGCAGATTCTGTGAGGCCGTGCCAGGCAAACGGACATTCATATTTAGGGTTCCGTACCTCAAATGAAAAAAACGGAACCCTTGTAGGATCCCTTGTAGGATATCTGTCTGCCTGTCTGTCTGTTAAGACGTGGTCAAGACCCTTTATCTAAGACAGACGGACCACAAGTGACGATATTAGGGTTCCGTTTTTACCTTTTGAGGTACGGAACTCCAAAAAACCTAAACCTTAAAAAACAGTAAAGTGAACAATAAAACATATATTGTTGATAAAAAAAAACATACATTCAGCTGAACATAGAACCTCCTCCTTTTCGAAATCGGTTAAAAAATAATTAAATACTCTCCTATTGTTTGTACCAATAGGAGAAGAATAGTAACCAAAGACATGAGTGAAACCGGTGGGGATAGCTAAAGGCTAAGAACTCACGAAATGGTTTTTACTGAAATCAATCATGGATATCCGTGAGAACCTGTGATTGGCTCAATGTTTCTTATACTGTCGTTATTCATTAGTTATAGCTGTTGATTCTCCTAAGAATAAATAAATAAACATAATTCTGCAAAAGTGTTCTTACTCGAATCTTTTTAGAGAAATAATTAACACGGGCTTATTTGTATGCTAATATTATTATTATTATTTTTAGATGCAGATGTACTAAATATGTACCTATTCTACCAACGTACCGGCCCAAATATTTACATCAATTACTGGTCAAGAAGCCAAAAAAAAAATTACGAAAATTATTTTCATAGTAAATTATTCAATTTTACTATTGATTCTCACTTGATGTATTGTATCGTTTTTTTTTTTTTTTTTTTTTTTTTTAACTCCGGTTTTTATTTAATTTATATGTTTAAAATTAATCTTTTGTTACTAAAATAAATCATTAATTTTGTCTAAAAACATGGCGTTTCATTTATAGTCCGGTCAATTTAGACCAAAAATTTTACATATCCTACTAGACTAGATTGACTACGAAGCAATATTACTCTCTAAAGTGTTCTTTATTCTCATCAGCATAAAGTTCACGTGTGTTATTGACACACAAAAGGGAAAAATAGTTCCGAGCAAGACAATGACATAAATCTTCTGTGTCCCTTTCTCAAAAAAAAAAACCTATCACAAAAAAAAATAAAAACAAATACCTGTCTGGGTCAGGATGACTGACCAAGTCGACTTCACCTAGTTGCAGGTGTTATAACTAGTTCATCTTTTCAGTAAAATTTAGTACCTCATTGGTACCTCAACATATGTTTTTTTTTATTTTTTTTTTTTGATAAGCCAAAAAAAAGTTACACCTAGAAGGAATTTTGCATATAATCTGGAGCACGTTGATTTCACCTAGTTGTAGGCGTTATAATTAGTTCATCTTTTCATTAAAATGTAGTACCTCATTGGAACCTCCACATATGTTTTTCTTAGATTTTTTCGATAAGCCAAAAATAAGTTACACCTACAAGAAGTTTTGCATATACATATAATAATGTTTATTTTTGTACTAAGAAAATTACCGAAAATAAATCATAACACACATAGATAACACACATTTAAGTGAATGTTCAGCACGCCTAATCTAGTGCGTAGTACATATATATCGATGTATAGAAAAAAAACACTAATCACTTCCGAACAACGTTTTAAAACAAATTTATTGCAGCAATATATTTATTCATTGATTGACACATTAATATTTTTTTGCATATAAATAACAGTGTGCATACATTTTGTTTTTACTAATTGTGATGTGAAGAGAACAGCTTGTGATTTAGTTAATGATTTAAAAATAATGTTCATTAGTTTATCCTAACTTCCGCAAAACTTCTGTTATCTAACTGTTTATGTAGTAATACTCAACATATTGATTTATTATTAAACTACTCAATACGAGCATTCATTATTGCATTTGTCATTCAAGTTTTTAGAAAGTTAAAGGAGACAATTTTTTTTGGGCCCACTATTAAACGGTAACGTATATTAATAAAATTACACATGAAAAAAGTGATCATCTTATTATAATTAACAGACCAAAAATTATATAGAAATCTAGCCGGAATAATGAAATAATAGTAAAAAAGTGTTACGGCAAAAAATGCTTGTATAGGAGCGTTTTTAGGTTTACTTTAACGTGAAAATAAAATGTTACTACGGTGCGCAACGGTAATGACGTTGGCTTTAAATACGTTTAAAGATATAATAATTAATTGGTACAATAAACTTGTTTTCAATGCTGTTATTAAAGGTTAACACAAATATCAAGTATAATAACGTAGGTACTTTAAAAATCACCGTGGAACGAAACGTAATTAATAGCCTGTTGCAGATGCTCTGTGGTCCAGTTTCAAACAGTTTGACTGTTTGACACTGACAGTCTGACATACAACATTATCCCTTAGTTCCGAATTACGTCAAAAGCGATTATATCGCGAATCCGACCGAATTTAATAGTCACAAAATATAAGGATTATTGAGTACCTAGTTTGTGACGTTGCGCGGTGGTCGGATTCGCGATATAATCGCTTTTGACGCAATTCGGAACGCGGGGTATTATTGTTTCAGATTATTAAGGTTTCTTCTGTTCTTTTCGTGTTTTGTTTATATTCGTGATTCGAAAGATTTTATGAAAATGGCATCAGTAGATACAATGCATAATCCACAAAGCCGTTATATCAATTGTGCAACACGGTTTCAATGGAATGTGCGACGACAGTTACTGTTCGAGACAGCTGCAGACGTGCGCCAACATGTGTGTATGTGGATTTCTCGCGAGGTGAGTGTTTATATCACCCACCCAATCATTACTGGGAGGAACACATCCCAATCCCGCACGTTGAGCTCTTCATACTATTTATGCTTGTCTATCCACCTCCTCCACCAATATAACTTGCCTGCCTACTTTTTTCAGTTAGGTACACCCATTAGATGCCGTTTGTGAAAATTGCTTCATGATATTGCAAGAATGTATTCAAACTGGTCATTCAGTGAGAGAATTCAGGCATATGAATATTTGCATCTCATGTGGTTCTTCAATTTTAAGAGCACACCAAACACATTCTGTGCATGTTGACACTGCAGAAAAGAATATTATTTTACAGTGGATACCTACCGTTGCACCAGGTAATATTAAAATTATCATTTTAAATTAATATAATATAGTATATATATAATATTTAATTTCAAATACCTATGTATTATATTTTGGTTACCATCTGAACTTTACATTTTTTTCACTAACTCCTGCCATGCTTTTCCCCAAGTAGGATAACTGGTCTGTCACTAAAATAATGATAAATGATAAATGAACGTTAGAACAAGTCTGTATGGCTATCTCAGCCTGCTGGCTGAGAGCTTCCCGAGCTGTGCGTAGAAACAGGCAACAGAATGAAATCAGGGATATGGAAATACAGCCATTGGATGTTGAACACAGCAGTAACATTCCACAACCACCTCCTATGCCTATGGCTGTTACACCTGCTATACACAGAGCAGTACCAACAATTACTATGTCTAATTACAAGCGTGTTGCTTCTACTTCCCGCCACTGTATATTTAGTCTGTCAATAATTTTAGTTCAAATAATTATCTTCTACAAGTCAGGATACAATTAAGGCACACAAGTACGAAAACTTATTATATGTATTTATATACTAGGTGATACCACCCCATCAATTACTAACACTAAAGCTGCTCTTGCTGGATACTGTTGTTGTTTAGTGGGCAGACGCACTGTTGGCTGCTGTGCACATGTGATGTGCATAGTGTGGTTTTTTATCTTGGGCGCGGTTGGTAAGGTGAGGTTGAGCCACCTACATCTTTTTTAGATGAAATACTGCTTTTAAGAGATGATGATGAACAGTAATAAATACAATACTTCTTGTGACGTACCTATAATGTGTTTTTTTTTCTCCTTACACATCACCTTAGGGCCGGCGCCCACTGCCGGCATGGCACGACATGGCACGGCAAAGGATTTTATTACTAATCAAGTTATTATTTCAATGAGTCTAGAATTCATGTTACTTTATTTCCATACCACGATGCCAAGACGCGCCGCGGCATACAGTGGCATGCCGCGGCGCGCCATTGCATTTCGCGAGACGTAATGTGTCACTTTGTGTCAAGGAACTATGATTGCTAAGTCTGTTGAAATATAGTTGAAACTTGC
Organism: Mythimna ferrago; assembly: GCA_910589285.2. NCBI lineage: Eukaryota > Metazoa > Arthropoda > Insecta > Lepidoptera > Noctuidae > Mythimna > Mythimna ferrago. Next base: position 22,097,437 of record OU342674.1, on the reverse strand, counting down.
GCAGCGGTCATTTCGGTTAATGAGGTCCGGTCGATGCGCAGGGGCAAGGGAAGGAAAAGACGCACTTGAGCGCGCGTATTTTTGGTCTCTCACACTGACCGAACACGGCAAGAGATTAGCAAAACTGATTGATGCCGAACTGAGTGGCTGGGCTTTCAATACGATGCCATGGCATTCCGCGAGATGCCACGGCATGCCGTAGCCCGACCTGCCATGCCATGCCGGCAGTGAGCACCGACCCTTATTATTTTAGATTTACAGTCAATGGCCGGCAAAAGCCGCGCTATTTCGAAACATATATTTCGATATAAATCTAATCCATTTTCATGAATAAGTCTATCAAATCGTGTAAATCACATCAAAATCTGTCACATAGTACAGACGTGACTTTGTTTTATACTATATATTATTGAACAGTGCACTATTTTGACTTAAAATACCAAGGACACCTATCCACTCATTAGACAATCGCTCTTGTAAGATTTTAGGTTAAGTATTATGAGAGTCATGTTTTGACTGTCGTATTTCACAGTATTCCGGTTAGTTATACTTTTGCTAATATTACCACTGTAATCTAGAGATTATAAAGAATAAACTAACGTGCATTTCACTGATATACGCCACAATTTGTAGTGGGCCCAAACTCCAAACAAAAAAAATTGTTTCCTTTGATGTCAAAGAGATTTAAAGAGATACAATAGAGCGGCTATCAGGAGAAATGTCTTAGGAAAACTGTCATCCTATCTCTCAGTGACGCCATCTAGCTTTGAATAGCAATCACGCGAATTAAATTTGTCAAAATTTGTGTAAATTTAACTATTGCTCGGTAGGTGGCCAGGAGCTTTACCATGATATGTTAAAATGTCAGTAGTACGAACGAAAAAGGATCAAACAGTTCGGTTTAGGTCGTAAAATAGATCACGTTATGAGCTCGTGGTAGAAGCTTCAGTGTGTGCCAGTGGCGTAGCTTGGGAAGGGGAGGGTGGTGTCCCTAGGTGGCATACGAAAGGAGGCGGCAGAAAGTGCCAAAAAAAACTTAGATATTCGAAATTGCGAGCGTAATGTTACGTACGTGCCAAGCAAATTTTGATGTCGATGTTAGGTCTACCCTGCGTGCTGCAGGTATATTGCTTTTTTATTAATCCAAGTTCATTCTCTGACGTAACAATATCGGACCAAGCTCAACCATGACTTGGCACTGAGTGTGTTCACGCTGACGCGATTAAACATGCGCATACCGACCTTGGGCCAATACTCGTATGCGCAAGGCAAGTAACGTGACTCATAGGGTGTTGTGGAGGTCTCAGTTTGACCACATTGGCCGAATAGGGAACAAACCCCGTTGGTAGTGAAGCGTTGGTCCCAGGCCAAAGAAAAGAGACCGCCAGACAAGGCCAGAAACTCGAGTGCATCGAACTTCTGCCGTCCCTCACCTCCGCCACTGCTGAAACCCGACGGGTCCCTGGCTCACACTGCTGAGGAGAATTACCCCTCTTATTGCGGAATCTTCGCGTCTGAATTCCGGTGACGCACCGCCCCCTGTTTCTCCTGATAGGTACGTGACGAGTATGTCGGATATTCGTATCCATCAGAAAGATGTACGTAAGAATAAAGCTAGTGGCCCCGACGGGTTACCTGCAGTCGTTCTTAATACTGGTGTTCTTAATCATAATAAACAACAAAGGGCGGCGTATTTCTGGTCGTCCCCAAGCGGCGAAAACCCACGCTACGCCACTGGTGTGTGCTAGGTAAGGTTAAACTTTTCAGCAATAGATGGAGCTATCATAAAATCAGCAAATAATAATAATAATAATGACGAACAACTACCGGAAATATATTGTGAAGGACGGTACGGTTGACATCTGTCGGGCATGCCACCGGCCCGGAGAATCAATCCGACACATTATTTCTGGGTGTTCTCATTTAGCTAACGGAGACTATTTGCACAGACACAACCTTGTAGCCAGGATTATCCATCAGCAACTTGCTCTTAAATACAATCTTGTTGAATCAGAAGTACCGTACTATAGGTATGTGCCCGACCCAGTTCATGAGAATGGCAGCGTCACATTGTATTGGGACCGATCTATCATCACTGACAGGACTATTGTTGCCAATAAGCCTGACATAGTGGTGATAGATCGACTAGAGCGTCGCACAATGATTGTTGATATAGCGGTCCCTCATGACGAGAACCTCGTGAAAGCTGAGAAAGATAAACAAACTAAATATCTTGACTTGGCTCGCGAGGTTGTCGACATGTGGGAAGTGGATAGAGCAATCATTGTGCCGATAGTCGTGACGGCCAATGGCTTAATAGCCAAGAGCCTCGACCAACATCTGCGGAGGCTCTCGTTAGGCAGTTGGATCAAGGGCTTGATCCAGAAGGCAGTACTCCTAGACACGGCGCGTATTGTCCGGAGGTTCCTCTCTCAGGAGCCCTGACCGCCGGCAGCCTGGACCCTGTTCCCGATGCCGGTGGGCTACTATTTTTTATATTTTTAAATGTTTTTTTTTATGTTAATTTTTGAAGAAATATTTAAAAATATGATAAATATGTATATAATAATAAATGAATGGAATAATAATAATTCGTTTATTTTTCTCACCACAATATCACAGCAATTACAAAACCAAAATAATCACAATAGTTGGATTCATAGGTACTGTGGGAGACTGGTGCCTAAGCAAGGCTTTTGGCCAGGTCACCAGGTCTTCCCCTCTTATAATACACTTGAGAGCAAAAAAATCGCACATGGCTTGTAATTTCGTTTAACACTGTTTTTTTCTTAAATCTAAAGATATTGAGTACAAATCATTAAGCAAAATTGAAGCATACAAAGTTAGCAATAAGAAAACACAAAATTAAGATCATTGACCTTCACGTAACTCACAAAAACCAGCGGTATACCGAATTCCGCAAATTCACCCATTTGCATTTCACTACTTGCACCTTTACCTGGAGCTACAAAAAAGGTGCTGTTTTGGAGTTTTAATCAGTTTCCGTTAACGTAATAACGTCTCTATTAGAAACAGACGGATTTACTGGAAAAATATGGATACCACGCCCGCAGAAGCCGTTCAAGTTCGCCTTGCCCAAAGCAGGCCATAATCCAAATGAAGTCGCTCGACAGCTAAATTTCAGCAGCTTACCTGTTCGTCTGGTATACCAGAGGTTTTAAGAGACTTGTGGGTAAATTCGGCGACCAGGATATGGCCGGTGGCGCATAGGATCAGGGCGTGATTATCGCTTTTCTGTAACAAGTACTTTGAGAAATCGGCCACTGAACACGATTGAACTGACACAAAAGCTTCAAGAAGTTCCCAATGTCAGTACAAATCAGTAGACGATTAGGAAAAGACTGAGTGAAGCAGGCCTGACTACACATCACTCAGCAAATGGAACCAAATTGACCACAGCTCACCGACAAGCACGGCAATAATTTGCCACGAAACACTTAAATAGGATGTATACCTAATGGCAGGCTGTTCTGTTTTTTGATAAGTGCAGAATGACTTAGATGACCATGATGGATGCTGTAGGGTTTACAGAAGGTCATCAGGGCAATTTTAACAATGCTGCATAAGCGAACAAGTGGGTTTTGGAGACGTATTGGGGTGGCATAATTTTTGACACTAAAACTGACATTGTATTCATCACTGGGCCATTACTGGCCTGATATCGAGAGGGTTGACGGCTTTATGATACATCAAAAAAATGCTCGAAGAATATGTGAAGCCACTTGTGTGGCTTGTGGTAGATTTTTGTTCCTTATGCAGAACAACACCAGATCGCATGTCGCTAGAACAGTTTGCGACTACATGTAAGACGTTGGAATCATTGCGATAGAGAGGACGGCTCGTAGTTCTGATCTTAATCCAATTGAGTATATCTGGAATGACCTTGAAAGAAGACTTAGTTCAAAAAACCTGGCTCTGCACGCCTCCAAGAGCTTCAGTTTGTCATTGACTAGAAGTGGGACGTTATACACTAAGATTTCATGATAAAATTAATACGGTTAATGAAAAATCGAGTAACAGCTGTAAATAAGGCTAAGGGAGGGAATACACTTCATTGACAATCATGATGTCCAAAAATTTTAAGTTTGACTCTCATTCTTTCTTAAATTAAATTCGGAAATTTTTTCCATTTGTTGGATTTTGTGCTCTAAATCCTTTCAAGGATATTTTTCCACACTGTATTTCATATCATTAGAAAGATAATTAAATAGGCTTTCAACTAGTGTACGACATGCTTTCAATAACTATTCACATACATGACAAAAAGTGATTTAACAAAAAGAGTTATGATGTGCGATTTTTTTGCTCTCGAGTGTAATGTGCTTACAATAATGCATTTTCATTTATCTCTCTCAGACATGTTCCATACTAGTTTTGTAAGTATTGTGCTTTGATGTGTGTGTGTCTTGTGTGTATGTGTGTATGTTTGTGTGCATGTGTGTGTTTGTATGCATGTGTATGTATGTTCGTTCGTTTGCGTGGTATCACTACTCCGGGATATAAAATATTTTTTCTGTCTCAGTATAATTGAGCTGTTGGAGCCAATTCGTAACTTTCATTTTACATTTTTTTTTTCTTAGGTGAAATATGCCTAGGGTTCCATTTATTTTATTGTAGAGGAAGCCTCCAAAATGACTGAAAAAGCGTCTTGAAAATTTGGTTCTTTGGGAGTGTTGGAGTCGATCCACTGGATTCACTCGCCTTCTACCGACAGTTAATGTAGGGTGATATTCCAATAGGCTATGTTGCTTCAGCACTGTGGCTAACAGAAATAGTTGACGAACTGTAAGTACCTTAGTGTCTCTATATAATTGGTGTGTCGAGTAACGGTACGGAAGATTGTGAGATATCTTCAAGATAGCTCTCTGCGCTCTCTCTAGGTCTATCAAATTTGATTTAGGCGCTCCTCCCCAGGAGGTGATGCAGTAAGTCAACAAGGACTGTGCCAGAGCGAGGTATACGGTTTTTTTTAATTTGTCGTCTGCCACACTCCTCAGTGTTTTGAAAACATACATTAATTTACGTAACCGAGAGTTAAGGTTGTCAATATGATCTTGAAACCTCATATAACTGTCGACAATCACACCAAGGTATGTTACTTTTTCAGTTCTGTTTAGGTGACTACAATTGCATAGTTTATAAATGTTCTAGAACTATTCATGGAAATTGTTGAATTTTAATTAATTACCTACTGCGTAAATACCAAGAATATTTACGAAAATAAACCGAAGTTAGGTCCAATAATTTTACCATAACAAGATTTGCAATAGCGTAATGCGCAACTCAGCACAATTTCTCAGAAAATGATTTTCTTTTAGTGCCTAAAGCGGATACAAATACGACTTGACGTTTAGGGGTGTCATACTAGTGTGCGTGTGGATTGAGTGTTCTTTTTTAAAAGTTCATTATATTTATACGAAATCAAGAAAGGATTTAGGAAACAATTGTGATAACTTCATGGTGAAGATAAAACAATTGTGAAATCGATGGGAAAAAAGTAGTGGACCTTTAACTGGAACACTCAATCCTCTAACCTGAGTAAATACTACACTCTCGTATCTCGAAATATACTAGATATCTGTATAACATTTGTATGTGGTTTAATTGTGTTGCATTAGTGAAAACTATTCGAAAAAATTCAATTGATTTTAACGTTTAATTTGGAATTTACGAAAGTTTATTTAGAACACTCAATCCTCTTATGGTGCGGGACGAGTGTTTCTAAATTCTGCAATTTTGGCTTAATAAAGTCTTAATATTCTTACTCTGTTTTACGTGTGTAACACAGAGTCAATTGTGAAACCAAAACCTGGGCGTAAAACATAATAGTTAAAAAGAAAATAGAAAAAATCCAATCTTTTCAATGTCCCGTATGAGTGTTCCATATTTTAGCGTTTATTTACTTAACCCGAACTTGTATACAAATGAAAGCTACATCAGAAATTGAGAAAATTTTATCACTAAAGTTTAACACGTTTTTTAGTTTGGAGACTGTTTCATTTCAACAGTAATCAATATTATTATATTTCTAAGGGAGAAAGTCGTGTAGGGTAACCATAAATACGTAAAATTAAGAAAAAGTTGTATTTATTAATATTTTATTACAAGAAAAGCTGTAACAGTAATTTCTTATGCTATAGTAAGTATTACTTAGATTTCGATTGGAGTAACCAAGTAAGTAAAACCTGGTAAGTTTTTGTGGTTTATTCAAATTCTGTTTTATACTTGCAAGTCGCAAATTTAATACTTGCATTAAATTTGCAATATATTGAACAAAATAAATTACAGAAAAATTCAATGTAATGTCACATTGTCAGTCAGGCAAAAGACAAGATTAAAATATACATAAATCAACGACAACTGTCTGTGCACTGTTCTAGCAAAAAGTTTGGTTCGTAAAAGAATTATTTGATGACTAGGACTTTGTCAGTGCCTTCGTACGCAAGAACGTTTTTTTATAAAAACCTTTTTATAAAAACTCTCCTTAAACCGTACTTTGAGGGTAATTTTGCAAAACTATTAATAAGTTTCGAAGCGAAGGTGGCACTGATACACGCATACGAAGCCTAGAATCCCTGAATTCTCTTACAGATGCCCTGAAAAACCTGGGAGGCCTAATTTATCATTTGGAGAAAGGTTTGCTGGATGAAAAAAGCTCGCTAAAAGATGGCCGCCTTGGTCCACGTACTGTGATCCACATAGGACTAAACTACAGAAACCAGACACTGATAGACAAATAGAAATATAAACCCCCTAAATTCCCAATTGTTCTACTGGGTGTAGTTCTGAAAACATATAATGGCAACCTTTATTATTTACTTTGGTTACTAAGTTTCATGCACACGGAATGAGATTTTGCATACAACTAAATTCTTCCTTTTTATCCTCTCGAAGGTTTAATTTCCAACCCCTTCTTAGTGCTTGCCTATATCATAAAAGGAAGCCTAGTGCAAAGTTTCATGCTTCTAGACCCAGTGGTTTCAGTTGTGCGTTATTATGTCAGTCAGTCAGTTTCTCCTTTTATATATAGGTATAGATTCCTGTTTGACTGAATGTCAAAAAAAGTCCGACAAAATTATGTCACCCTACAAAATTTTCTCCTTTAAAAATACATTAAACTTGATTACTGTTAAAATAAAACACTCTCCAAAATATAAAACATTTTAAATTTTAGTGATAAAATTTTCTCAATTTCTGATGTAGCTTTCATTTGTATACAAGTTCGGGTTAAGTAAATAAACGCTAAAATATGGAACACTCATACGGGACATTGAAAAGATTGGATTTTTTCTATTTTCTCTTTAACTATTATGTTTTACGCCCAGGTTTTGGTTTCACAATTGACTCTGTGTTACACACGTAAAACAGAGTAAGAATATTAAGACTTTATTAAGCCAAAATTGCAGAATTTAGGAACACTTGTCCTGCACCATAAGAGGATTGAGTGTTCTAAATAAACCTTCGTAAATTCCAAATTGAACGTTAAAATCAATTGAATTTTTTCGAATTGTTTTCACTAATGCAACACAATTAAACCACATACAAATGTTAAACATATACCTAGTATATTTTGAGATACGAGAGTGTAGTATTTACTCAGGTTAGAGGATTGAGTGTTCCAGTTAAAGGTCCACTACTTTTTTCTCATCGATTTCACAATTGTTTTATCTTCACCATGAAGTTATCACAATTATTTCCTAAATCCATTCTTGATTTCGTATAAATAAAATGAACTTTTAAAAAAGAACACTCAATCCACACGCACACTCATACTAGACTAAGCGACTTGTTACTACCAAGTAACAAGTATCGGTTTGGACTTTAGTTCGCTATGTCCTGTCTATTGGTAGTATATATTTAATGTCTTTGTTTGATGTAGATAGTAAAACACAGTCAGACATTATTTCTAAAAATGATGTGGGTATACGTAAAATATTTATCCCAGTTTTCATAATTATGACAATAACTTTAGTTTGTACTTTGTCATCGTTATTATATTGCTGCAATAAATTTGTTTTAAAACGTTGTTCGGAAGTGATTAGTGTTTATTTTCTATACATCGATATATATGTACTACGCACTAGATTAGGCGTGCTGAACATTCACTTAAATGTGTGTTATTTATGTGTGTTATGATTTATTTTCGGTAATTTTCTTAGTACAAAAATAAACATTATTATATGTATATGCAAAACTTCTTGTAGGTGTAACTTATTTTTGGCTTATCGAAAAAATCTAAGAAAAACATATGTGGAGTTTCCAATGAGGTACTACATTTTAATGAAAAGATGAACTAATTATAACGCCTACAACTAGGTGAAATCAACGTGCTCCAGATTACATGCAAAATTCCTTCTAGGTGTAACTTTTTCTTGGCTTATCGAAAAAAATTAAGAAAAACATATGTTGAGGTACCAACGAGGTACTAAATTTTGATGAAAAGATGAACTAGTTATAACACCTGCAACTAGGTGAAGTCAACTTGGTCCAGCCATTCTGATGTCAGAATGGCTGGCCACTTTCCTCGTAATAGTTTTCCCTCTATAGCGAGGTAACAATTATTTGATGTCTGGTACCAAATAGTACCAAATAGGTACTAAAACTTGGTATTGCTCAAACTTCAAAAATCTCTCTTGGTCCAGTCATCCTGACCCAGACAAACACCTAGTAGTTTTTAACTTGTTGAAGTAAGTAATCGTTAAATAGTCCATGTTCATGCATATTGATAGGTAAGTATGCAACATAAAATCAACTGCAACAAAAAAAAAATTCAAGTTAGAGGGAAAAAAAAATAAAATAAAATGGCATAATATGTTAGAGAGGTATGATTGTGCGAATAAGTTCAGGGAACGAGTGGTGGACAGAATGATAGAGATGGGAGATATGAATGATCGAAGTATAAATGAAAGCTGGAATGAGATAGCTGGGTGTATCAGGCATGCAGCGAAAGATATTTTGGGAGAGACGAAAGGAAAGGGCATAATAGATAGGGATACATGGTGGTGGTCGACAGAAGTTCAGAATGTATTGAAAGAAAAGAAGAGAAAATTCAAGGAGTGGCAGCGTGTAGAGCCAGGAAACGCTAGTTTAAAAGCTGAAAAAAAGAGTGAGTATGACATTTTAAAGAAGAAAGCGAAGAAAGCCGTGGCCATAGCAAAATCAAAAGCCCAGCACAAATTATATGCCACACTGGACAGTCCTGCAGGCCAAAAAGAACTATACCGGCTTACTAGAATAAGAGAGAGAAAATAAATAAAACAAAGGTTCCAATAGTTACAAAAAATAAAGCATACTGGAGCAGGTTAATCCCAAGCCTTTTCGTCTTCAACATAGTCAGTGTAAAATGCCTTTTGGCAAAGTTTTCGCTTTACAAATGATTTGAATTTGTTAAGGCTGAGTTGTTGAATATGACTACGAAGTTTATTATAGTACTGTATGCATTAACATCTAAATGAGCCCCCTATTTTTTTGAGCCTGGTTGCAGGAACTACTAATTTTTGTTTATTCCTAGTATTAAAATTATGAATATTGAACCAGTGTTAACTACATCAGATTTCAATTTACCCTAATAATTACCCAAGTCGTTTGACTTTTTAGACAGACTCTACCACACTTATTTTTAGAATTGGATAGGTATTGATTTACTGATATAAAATGAAACTAAAAATAATATTTTTAAAAACTTAAATTGAGTAAATTGATATGAAAGTCATTTTTGGGGGTTGTGGCTACGAATATGTCATCCTTTTTGAAGAAGGTGGATGTAATTTTTTTAACTGACTTAAAAAGGAGAAGGTGGTAAATTCGATTGTTTTTTTCCTTCTAAATTTTTTTTCCTTCTAAATTCGATGGATTACGACCCATTCCCTCTCCTAGAGAGGAGGCCTTAGTTCCAGCAGTGGGAACATTAAAAAGGCTGATTATGTATGTGTGTATATCTATAGAGATTTTGGTGTTTTTATCAAGAAGTCTCTATATTCATATTCATAGTCTATATAGTCATCTACATTATACTACAGTCAAAAAGTATCATTTGATGAAGTTGAACTGATGAACAAGACCAATAATGGCCACTCAAATATACAAAAAATTTAACAAAAATATATAACCATAAAGTTGGTACAAAACTGTAGAATCAACAACAGTTAGTTTCTTAACAAAAACTATCTAACAATAATTAGTACAAATACTTAAAGGGCTTATTAGAAAAGCCCTTGTTATTTTATAAGTAAAATCTCAATAAATAATATTCATACACAGCAAAGTTATTAGCGTTGGTTTATGTTCCAAAATGTCACTCAATTTATGGAAATATTGTGCAGGCTATTGATAAATGAATGAATAAGTGACAATTATTAAGGAAAAACACGGCCCGCAGTATTTTCTACTATACTCCATTTGTTTAGGTAGTTAACTAAATGTAAACAATCTTAACATGTCTTTTATCTAAAAAATTATATAAAAAATTTATTTAAAAATGTTTACATTTAGGTATTTACCTAAACTGATGTTAGGTAATTAACTAAATTTAAATGATCTTTGTATGTCTTTTATACAATTTATTTTAAATAAAAAGACATATCAAGATTGTTTACCTTTAGTTAACTACCTAAAAAGATGGAGTATAGCAATTGTTATGTTTGATTGATTCTATGATGAACATACCTTTTCGTGGTCAATTTTAGGATTTCGGTTTTTTTCTACTTTTGACTACAAAAATATGATCAGTGACGGGATCATATTTTACAGATAGAGCCCCATTTTTTTTGTACTAATAAAAAAATAGGGGTGTATTTGTTTTACAGTAACTGTAAACGATCAAAATAACTTTAAATTCGGAAGTCGGTGTTAAATAACAAAATATACAGAAACACCGACTTCCGAAGTTTATTTTGATCGTTTTAGTGTTTTTTTTTTGTGTATTTATTAATGGCAAGTCGAGCCGATGTCGAGTATTCTGCCAAGTCCAAAGTACATTGGAAAAACAAGTGAGTTTATAGAAATCAGAGTAAAGTGAGAATATTAAGCCACCCAAGACAAAGATAGTAATAGGAAATGTACTGAAACATACTAGGTGAAATACCTATAAGTGTTACTTTATTTAACCTGTTTTTTCTTGATTTTAACCTTTCAATCGTGGAAATCACAGACACAATAGAAAGACAATAGGTGCGCGAACGCCGGCGTTCGCTTGGAAATAAATAAATAAACTAGTTTTCATCTGTTAACTCAATAAGGTTCAATTGAAAACTAGCGTTAGGTAAAAAACTATATTTATAATTCACAATAGGATCCCTAAATTGATAAATAGTTTTTACACACTCGCAATCAATGATTTCGAAAGGAAGGATGCGCCCATCAGAACATTTCTTAAAAACCTTCTTAGTACAAGCAAAAATAGCGACATCTGTGATAACTCATAGGAACTGCGTGACAGCCGCACTGCATAGGTGTTCGACGTAACCTTGTTCGCACGCAAAGACATTAAATATATACTACTAATAGACAGGACATAGCGAACAAAAGTCAAAATCCGAAACTTGTTACTTGTGAGTAACAAGTCGCTCAGTCTAGTATGACACCCCTACACGTCAAGTCATGTTTGTATCCGCTTTAGGCACTAAAAGAAAATCATTTTCTGAGAAAATATGCCGAGTTGCGTATTACGCTATTGCAAATCTTTTTATGGTAAAATTGTTGGACCTAACTTCGGTTTATTTTCATAAATATTCTTGGTATTTACGCAGTAATTAATTAAAATTCAACAATTTCCATGAATAGTTCTAGAACATTTACTGATTTTATGATAGCGCCATCTATTGCTGAAAAGGTTAACCTTACCTAGCACACACCAATGGCGTAGCGTGGGTTTTCGCCGCTTGGGGTCGACTAGAAATACGCTGCCCCTTTGATGTTTATTATGTTTATGAACACCAGTATTAAGAACGACTGCAGGTATCCCGTCGGGGCCACTAGCTTTATTCTTACGTACGTCTTTCTGATGGATACGAATATCCAACATACTCGTCACGTACCCATCAGGAGAAACAGGGGGCGGTGCGTCACCGGAATTCAGACGCGAAGATTCCGCAATAAAAGAGGCAATTAAGTTTGCTTTGTCCTCAGCGGTGTGAGCCAGGGACTCTTCGGGTTTCAGCAGTGGTGGAGGTCCCTCACCTCACGGCAGAAGTTCGATTCACTCGAGTTGGCCGGGGACCAAAACGCTTTTCTACCAACGGGGTTTGTTCCCTATTCGGCCAATGTAGTCAAACTGAAACCTCCACAACACCTTAAGAGTCACGTCATTTACCTTGCGCATACGAGCATTGGCCCAAGGTCGGTATGCGCGTGTTTAATCGCGTCAGCGTGAACACACTCAGTGCCAAGTCATGGTTAAGCTTGGTCTGACACTGTTACGTCAGAGAATGAACTTGGATTAATAAAAAGCAATATACCTGCTGCAGCATGAGGGTAGACTTAACATAGACATCAAAATTTGGTTGGCACGTACGTAACATTGCGCTTGCAATTTCGAATATCTAAGTTTTTTTTTTTCCAAATAAATAAATTGGCGCTTTCTGCCGCCTTCTTTCGTATGCCGCCTGGGGCCATGGCCCGCGCCCTCCCCTTTCCAAGCAACGCCACTGGCACACACTGAAGCTTCTACCACGAGCTCTTAACGTGATCTATTTTACGACCTAAACCGAACTGTTTGATCCTTTTTCGTTCGTACTACTGACATTTTAACATATCATGGTAAAACCCCTGGCCACCTACCGAGCAATAGTTAAATTTATACAAATTTTGACAAATTTAATTCGCGTGATTGCTATTCAAAGCTAGAGGCGTTACTGAGAGATAGGATGACAGTTTTCCTAAGACATTTCTCCTGATAGCCGCTCTATTGTATCTCTTTAAATCTCTTTGTTCGCACGTATGCATTTTTTCGCATATTGGCAGTCAGTATAATTAAATCAATTGCATGCCGTTATAAGTAGGTACATACATAACGATTTCCTTTTTGCGATGATATTTTACAGGTCACTATGAAAATATAATTAAAACAAATTAAATGAGTCTCAATCAGCTTTATTTGAAATTTAACCTTTCAATCGTCGAAATTACAGACACAATAGAAAGACAATAGGTGCGCGAACGCCGGCGTTCGCTTGGGGTTTAATGAATTAAATAAATATATATATATATAGATAAATAGATAGATAAATAGGATTAAATATATAGATACATAGGAATGCGTGAGGCCAACACCTTAATCTCAAATCGTGGTATTGCCGATCCTTTTAACCTCCGGAGTCCAGCTTTTGAAATTTCAATATCATTGTCACAAAAATGAGCAGAGCATACTCTTGTATTTTTATGAGGCTTGAAATAAGGCTCCTTTCGTTGTTTCCTAATAATTCGACTCCAAATCTCTTTACGCGTTGAATCACTTGGAAATCTGTAAAAAAAAATTGAGTCGTAATTCGTCATCGCGAATTTGTCCATACATCCATACTTTTACTTATATTATAAATACGAAAATAACTGTCTACCGCGCTTTCATGGCTAAACTACTGAACTGATTTCGATGAAATGTGGTACGGACTAAGCTTGAGCCCCAAGAAAGGATATAGGTAAGCAATTTTTAATCCACTTGCAACCGCGATAACCGAAATTCACGCGGAAGTAGTCGCGGGCGAAAGCTAGTAGTGTAACGGTCATCTCAGTTAGCGTGAAGAAAATAAAACTACATTTTCAAAATAATTTAAGAATAAAATTTTCAGTTTCAATTAGGTAGGTATCGATTCTAAGCTTTTTTTTTTTAATGTTTTTGTTTTACCGCCTCTCATATGAGACTGGAAAAGTGCCGATGGCTTGGAAGCAAGCCAACGTGCAGCCTGTGCCCAAGAAGGGCAGTAGAGCTGACCCGGCAAACTACCGACCCATCTCTGTTACGTCCATCCTCTGTAAGAGTATGGAACACCGACGTATATAAGGGGGGGGGTTTTGGGGGTCCGGACACCCCCCATTCTTCAAGAATGCATGTAATTTTTACAGCACCGCGCCGCTTGTAGCGAATGGTAGTTGTGGATTAAGACATAGAGTTTCCACAAAAGCAAACCGCACCTCATCCTTGTGTATATCGAAATTATCACTCCACCGAAAGTGATCAGAGCCATATCTCGCATGAAAAATAGTAAAGCCACTGGTCCCGATGAAATACCAGTAGAACTTTGAAAGAAAACACGTACAGTTAGAGTCAGGTGGTTGACAGACCTTTTGAATCTCATCCTTACATCCAGGAAGATGCCAGATATATGGAGACTCAGTAATATGATCCCATTCTATAAGAACAAAGGAAATATCGCGGAATGTAAAAACTACTAAGGGTAATTAAGTTAACTTCACACACCATATAGATTTGAAAAAAGATCCTTATTGCTGCCTAACAAATTTTGCACTATAACCACTAATCAGTGTGGGTTTACTGCTGGAGTGGGTACTACGTACTTTGCTATGGATATTAATGGAGAAATATAAAGCCCTAAGTGGATCTTTACCTTGTTTTAGTAGATTTAGAAAAGGCTTTCGACCGAGTGCCAGGCAAACTCATATGGCAAGCACTTACAGCCCAATTGATACCGGAGTATCTTACAATACATGTATAACAACGTAACAACGCGAGTTGTTACGGTTTTACATGTATGAGAGAGTGATAGTCTCGATGTCGGGTCAGGGTCCATCAAGGATCCCTTTAAGCTTTGCTTGCTTTTCAACGTTGTCATGGACTACATAAAAAAAAAACATTTTCTAAAACCGGCCCCTTGGACACTATTCTATGCGGATATATGTAGTACTAATAGAGGAATCTCTGTCGGGAATTCAAAGCTACGAAAGGCTTTGGAAGAGAGTGGCCTACGAGTCAATCGCAAAGAGACGGAGCACATGCCACGCCACGCCATATTGTCTCTGCACCACCCTAGGAGAATGCCTAAGGTATTAAGTCCGCCTATGTACATTGTGTTGCATGAAGATTAAATAAATAAATGCACTGCAATTTCTCTGGCAAAAACCACAACACGTCGGCACCAAATACAGAAGACACACCATTGAACTAAATAAAAGATTTCATGGTCAATACTAAGGCAACAACGGGCAGAGACCTAAACATGACCTAACCTAAATGTGTTTATAAAAACTAAAGGCACCGTATATAAACGAGCCGTTGGACCTGCTATGTTTTATGGTTCCGAGTGCTGAGAAATCAGAAAATGCGAAGAGCAAAAAATGTACCTACGTCACAGAGACGAATCTGCTGCGATGGGCGAGTGGTGTCACGAGACTGGATATAGTCCCCAATAAGCTGATCCGAGGGAGCTTTAATGTAGCTGAAATACAACATAAGATGCAGGAGAGCCGCTTGCGATGGTATGGGCATGTAATGCGCAGAAACAAAGACCACATGACTCGACGAGTATAAGGAAGAGGCAGGCCAACGTCTACCTGAAGGCGAACCATCCAGAATAACCTAATGAAAATGGGCATAAAACGAGAAATGACGCAAAATCGCCTAGAATGCATGGCGTAACAGTATCAGGAGAGTTATCCCAAATAGGGAACATGCCAAGGGTTGGATTGACAAATATAATTATACACTCTTCCATTCCATTTTTTATTTGAAGGCACTCATTTTATTTTATTTAGACTACATAACTAACCGGAGTTATAATTATAAATTACGCGCGACTATGTTTGCTTAATTTTATATTGGATTTGCTTGGATAAAAGTAAAATCTATGTTTTTTTACAATAGGGGACCCCTCCCTTGTCAAAGCTATAGCTACGTCCGTGGTATGGAACGGGTAATTAACAGGAAGCTTCTGGCATACCTGGAAGCTAACGACATCCTCAGCGACCAGCAATACGGCTTTCGTCAAAATCGGTCTACTGGGGACCTTCTTGCGTATGCCATTCACATCTGGAGCGAGGCCATTGAGAAGCATGGGGAAGCGCTTGCCGTGTCCCTTGATATCTCGAAGGCCTTCGATAGGGTCTGGCACGAAAGCCTTCTTGCTAAGCTTCCTTCCTTCGGTCTACCCACTGGTCTGTGTGATTGGATCGCAGACTTCTTGAGGGATCGATCCATCCGAGTGGTAATTGATGGATGCTCGTCCGGTCAAATGGATATTAATGCCGGAGTCCCTCAAGGGTCGGTACTCTCGGCAACACTGTTTTTGCTGCACATAAATTACCTACTTAAACCCGGAACCTTTGGGTATGCAGACGACAGCACTGTTGCTGAGAGATATGTGTCTAACGCACGAGCTAGTGGGTCACAGATCCAGTCATTTCGAGAGGCTATGGTTGAACGCTTGAACTCGTCCTTAGCGGCAGTCTCAGAATGGGGCGATGCCAATCTGGTCAAGTTCAATGCGACGAAAACCCAGGCGTGTCTTTTCTCCGCTAAACGGAGCCAATTCCACCCAGCTCCATCTTTCCGGGGTGTAACCGTGCCAATTACCGACCACCTTGAACTGCTTGGGGTAACGCTATCGTCTACCCTTAATTTCGGCTCCTACATCGAGGCAAAAGCCCAACTAGCTGCCAAAAAATTGGGGATCTTAGCAAAGGTGAGACGGTATTTCACGCCGGAACAGCTGCTCAACCTCTATCAAGCGCAAGTTCGATCGTGTATGGAGTACTGCTCTCATCTTTGGGATGGGTCAGCCAAATACCAGCTAGATGCACTAGAGTCTATTGAAAAGCGTGCCAAGAAGATCATAGGCAATGATGCTCTTGTGAAGTCAAAACTCCAAAGTCTTGAGCATCGACGCCGAGTTGCTAGCCTGTCTGTTTTCTATCGTTTACACTTCGGGGAGTGTGCTCTAGAGTTACACAATTTAATTCCGCCAAGTCCGTTCCATCATCGGACCACAAGACGTACGGCGTTGCGCCACCGGTACATGGTGGACATCCCACCTATACGTACAAAGCGTTTTGGGAGTACATTCATTATGCGTACAGCTAAGGAATGGAATTCCCTGCCGGAGTCTGTATTTCCTGATAGCTATAACCTAGGGGTCTTTAAGTCAAGAGTGAATAGATTGCTTCTAGGCAAGCGTGCTCCATCGTCGACCACATCATCGCTTACCATCAGGTGAGATTGTGGTCAAACGCGAGCCTATCAATTATAAAAAAAAAACCCTTATTGAATATAAAACACATTAGATACCAAAATTCAAAATTACAAGCACTAAGTTCAACAATGAAATAAATAAAAATTACGTCCGTACAAGTTTACTTCGTGCACTTCGCGCGTTCAGTAGCGGCCACACAATGGCTGCCATTATGGAATTCGATAGTAAATTATTTATCGCTATAAAATGTGTTTATTTAATAACTTAACCCTTCCCGCGATCTTTCGCGCGCGCGCCAAATCGCACGACGGCAGACGTACTTATACTTACGATTTTTTTCGTTTTGGGTTGACCTTCAGAAAAACGATGATTTCGTCAATAAATAGATATTAACATGGGATAAATTATACCTTCCCAGAATCCTTATGAGTTTTCCTATCTACTAACTTTACTACATAATTAAACAGTATTCTATTTCTATGAACACCAATATAACGTGCATCGGATCTTGTAAACAATGTGAAGCTGATGCGAAAGTTATTATGTATATGCATTATATATATAATGCATAATAACAAATTACGACGAAAATTTCATTCATCCTCCAATGAAAAAAATAAAACTATCACCTGTAAAACGAACTGAAATAGCTGAAGAACTTAAACATGTATCCGCTATTTCATATCGTAACTCAATGGCAAATTTAGTTGTTAATTTCGATGAGCCTGAACCTACTCATTTACCAACAACAGGGTGCTTACGTCAAATAAAACACGAACATAAGAGTAGCTCACTTTTTCATCGAAACCAAATACTTTCATTATGGCTAATGACCCAAATATCGCCTTACAAAGAAGCTATTAAACATATCTCAGTGTATCCATTTTATATTTATTATTGGGACCCTTGCCAAGATCAATATTGCAAAGAATTTAAAAAAGCTGCTAAATTGATTGTTAGTATAGACGCCACCGGTAGCATTTTCAAACCATATGGCCCTTTAAATAATGTCACAATCACCAAACACATTTTGTTTTATGTATGTGTCATGAAAACATATGAAGGTCACAGTAGTATCCCACTTACCCAAATGGTATCAGAAAGCCAGTCTATGGACACTATATACAAATGGCTGGAAGCATGGCACGTGAGCAATCCAAAACCAGACGAAATCATCGTCGATGAGTCATCCGCGCTGATTGGTGCTTGCGTAAAAGCATTTACGAAACATAACTCTACTAAAGAATATGTTACAGAATCTTACAGAAAACTGGAGGAAGACAAAAAAGTGACGATTGCTACATTAGAATAGACACTAGTCATTTTGTTAAAATCATTTTCAATTTAACTTGTTTTAAACATGTCGACAACAGAGTAAAATTCTTTTATATTAAATATCTGTTAGCGTTGAAGGAATGCGTAAATTTTGAAAAAGCCAAAGAAATTTTGAAAGATATTATTACCTACAGTTTGTTTGAATGAACACGACGGCATTAATAAATCCAATACTCCTTCTAGGTGTGAGTTGGCTAAGAGTCGATTAAAGACATTGAATCAGTTTCAGACTTTGGATACAGAGATAGTGATTCAGGATAGTAATAAAATAAATGATCTGCCTAAAGCTGTGGAAAAATCAGTGTTTGAAAATTTAAATGGTTTACCACAAAAATTGAAACAGAAAAATTACTCTTAACACTAGATACTGAAGATATAGGCAGTAGGGAATGCAAACCGGTTAACCCGAAAACCGAAAAACCGGTTTTTCGGCATATTTGTAACGATTAAAATAACCGGTTTTTTTTTTCAAGTAACCGGTTTTTTCGGTTTTTTTTTTTTTTACTTTCAAATGACACTATTTTTAAGCAAACATAGTTTTAAAACGCTGTTGAGGTTTGATATCAGTCGTAGGTTTGTTTATAAATATTTATGTACCATAGAGATAGCTACACCAATTGTACAGTTCTTCTGTTTACGATCATTAAAAATCCAGGCCGGCCACTTATTGTGAGAACAGGCAGTGAATGTCAGGGTCAGAATTAAAGGGCTGGGGCTGCGCTCAAGCGGCTCCTGCCCAACTTTGGGGGTCCAGATTCCTCCTGCCGGAGGCTCTACGCGGGGATCGTTCGGTCCATGGCCCTCTACGGGGCGCCGGTGTGGGCGCCGTCGCTGAAAAAGCAACCGGCGGCCATACTGAACGCCTGTCAGAGGGTCATGGCGATAAGGATGGTGCGGGGATACTGCACGGTCTCCCGCGAAGCGGCGAGCCTCCTGGCTGGCCTACCACCGTGGGATCTGGAGGCAACAGTCCTTGCACACATGCACGATATGCGCGTGGAGATGCAACGCCGGGGTGAAAGTCCGCTGCCGCGACAGGTCACGGCATGGCGGACAGAGCTCCGGCGGGATCTCATGGTGAAATGGCGTCAACGACTATCGCAGCCCAGTGCTGGGCACGCCACAATCATGGCGGTAAGTCCCCTCTTTGAGGCGTGGCTGGAAAGACCTCACGGCGTCCTTACCTTCCGCATGACGCAGGTACTCACCGGACATGGTTCGTTCGGGAGTTTCCTGCACTCGATTCATGCGGAAGTGACGCCCGAGTGTCGCCACTGTGCGGAACGCCCGGAGGACACGGTGGAGCACACAGTCGAGGTGTGCCTTGCTTGGGCGGAGCATCGCCGTGCCCTCGTGGTGGCGATCGGCGGCGGAGACCTCTCGCGCCGGGCCTTGGTTGAGGCCATGGTCCAGAGCGAGGAGGAGTGGCAGGCGGTCGCCGACTTCTGCGAAGCAGTAATGCTCGCAAAGGAGGAGGCCGAACGCATCAGGCAACGGCGTTATCGCCGCCGCCGTCGCCGGGATTCTGATCCCGATTTCCGGCCAACGTAGACGCGGGCTTGCGGACAGTGAGCAATGGGTAGCTCACTGTCCGGCCGTCCGGTAACTGTCCGGACCAAGCCCAAGTCGTCGACGGCGCGCACTGTTCCCGCGCGCCTCAAGGAGTTGTCAGCAACAGCAGGGACCCAGCCGGGTCGAAGCCTACTGGGGCTAGGGTTATCCGAAAGGGCGCTCGAGCCCCGGTATGAAGGCTAGAAGGAACGGGGTGGGTCTTTTAGTCAGTAAGAGTCTGACACTATCTCCCGCTCTGCCCAAGGGCGGGGGATGTCAATGCATGATTTTTTCCCACCATAAAAAAAAAAAAATGGGTCAGAATTAAAATCTCGTAAGGACACCAAAACTATTATTCGCAGATGGAATACCCACCGTTGTTACTCATCATAACATCATCATCACCAAGGTTCATTTTCGTGAAAATGTGCTACTCTAATTTGAGCTAAAGAGTATCAAGATACTATCCTAAACGCCACAGCAAAGCCTCTTAAAGCCTCTCTCTTTTTGATAAAATACTAGTGGTTTTTCAGCAAGACTCAGCTTCCGGTCACAAGGCACGCACTACCCAGGCTTAATGCCTTGCAGCGAGTGTTTCGGACTTCATTAAGGCTGATGATTGATCTTTGGCTAGCCCAGACCTCAACCCGTGAGAGTCGTACCGGGCGGCGGTCGCTCTAGCGACACGCGGAGTTGCGATAGTCGTTGGTAGGATCCAGGAGTTGGGACTCGAGGTGGCGCTACACAAATCCGAGGCTATGTGCTTTCACGGCCCTCGGAACGCACCACCATCAGGTTCCCAACTAACGGTAGGAGGAGTTCACATCGGCGTCGGGTCGACGATGAAGTACCTGGGACTCGTCCTCGACAGCCGGTGGAATTTCGGGGAACATTTCCGACGTTTGGCTCCCAAACTCAACCCTACGGGGGCTGCACTCAAGCGGCTCCTGCCCAACCTTGGGGGTCCAGATGCCTCCTGCCGGAGGCTCTACGCGGAGATCGTTCGGTCCATAGCCCTCTACGGGGCGCCGGTGTAGGCGCCGTCGCTGCAAACGCGACCGGCGGCCATGTTGAACGCCTGCCAGAGGGTCATGGCAATACGTATGGTGCGGGGATACCGCACGGTTTCCCGCGAAGCGGCGAGCCTTCTTGCTGGCCTACCACCGTGGGATCTGGAGGCAACAGTCCTTACACACATGCACGATATGCGCGTGGAGATACAACGCCGGGGTGAAAGTCCGCTGCCGCGACAGATCACGGCATGGCGGACAGAGCTCCGGCAGGATCTCACAGTGAAATGGCGTCAGCGACTATCGCAACCCAGTGCTGGGCACGCCATAATTACGGCGGTAAGTCCCCTCTTTGAGGCGTGGTTAGAAAGACCTCACGGCGTCCCTACCTTCCGCATGACGCAGGTCCTCACCGGACATGGCACGTTCGTGAGGTACCTGTTCCGGGTTAAAGCGGAAGTGACGCCCGGGTGTCGCCATTGTGCCGAATGCCCGGAGGACACGGTGGAGCACATCTACACTAATACTCGTATAATAAAGAGTAAAGTTTTTTTTTTGTTTTTTTGTTTGTAGGAGGTAAACTCTGGAAATACTGGTCCGATTGCTAAAATTTTTTCACTTATAGAAACCTGCTTTGTTCCTGAGTGACATAGGCTATATTTTATGTACGCAGGCGAAGCTGCGGGCAAAAGCTAGTGGTGGATATTTTGAGTAGAAGTATATATTAACTTCTAGCTATTATATGCAAACATCATTCTGAGACATTCGTTTTTATGAAGTTGAGATTTATTTTTATTTTTAACAGGATTTATATTAGGTATACAATATATTTTTTATTAAATAAGTTCCAAGATAAGTTTAAAAATATTTATTAAGAATTTCACAAGCAAACAAAAATTAAAATTTTCACTTAAAAATAAATTTCAAAAAAACTAATTTTAAAACCGGTTACCCGGTTAACCGGTTTTTTTTTTAGAAAAACCGAAAAAAAAACCGGTTTGTAATTTTGGCGGTTTTTGCATTCCCTAATAGGCAGTCATGACAATTTGTACCATTATCCTGCTTTTATAGGAATTTTATCACGTTTAATGACTTTGTTTCCTTTGTGGTCAAACGTAATGAAGAATATTTATGATTCCGATATTGAGGCACCTACTTCTTCAAATGTTGAATCATATTTTAAAACTATAAAAAGACTGCTATTACATCTAAGCACCAAATCTCACAGACTACGAACAGATGAATTCATTATGAAACATTTAGAATTCTTAAAAGGAGAGATTAAAGTTGCACCGAGAATATCGTTACTGCCGAATCTTATTGTACAAAGAAATACTGAAGCAGATTTTCCTAAGAAGGAAATAAAACGGGATTCCATAACATCTACGCGGAAAAGTAAATTACAGTCTAAGGAGCCTAAGGAAGAGTTTACTGCTGATTCTATTTTTGCTGAGGACCCTACCTTCATCGAAAACTGTAAAGGGAAAGGAAATGTTACTAAAAAAAGAAAAACTTTCAAGCCAGTTATTTTTTTGTCTAACGGAAGCAGGCTACAAATTGGTAAAAAAATTATTATATTGAGAAATACTTGCGCGATTGATTCGGTATGTCAGGCTTTAGCTATAGCATATATCGATGGCTATCGTATAAGTCAAACAATACATGAGAGTGAAAATATATTCTGTAAACTTGTCAAACTCATGAGTGGAAGAGATACAGAAGAAGTATACAAAATAAGATCTGAAATGGCGCAAGTCTATTTTTCAAAAGTTGAACTAGAATCTTCTGTGGAAGTGAGATGTGAGTGCAATGTAAATAATATATTTGAACGCATTTTAATAGATTGTATATACAGTGCAGATGAAAGTGAACATTGTACAGAATCAGATTGTGAAATCAATAGAGTTCAGCGTAAGATACCTGTTCTACACGTTGATATAAATTCAACCATTAATGATTTACAAGAAGCCGCAAATACTTTAATTAAAAGAACTTACAGAATGCCGGCGTAGTAAATGTAAAGGTGTTAAATCATTTAGTTTATCTTTACGAGATCTTATTGCATTTGAATTTCATTCCAATCAATTCATTTCAATTGATGATACACCAACATCTCTTTTTTTACAAGGATCAGAGTTTGATTTACTGTCTATAATAGAATTCGAGCCCCCTGTATGTGAAACACTAATTGGTCACTACAAAGCTCATTGCAGACGAAATTCAGAACGGAAATGTTACGATGACCAATCGAAAAAAGTTACGAAGAGTAAAAAGAAGCTAATACCACATTGTATATTATATGCGAAAAAATAATATGGAAATTAAGTAAATTAATAGTTGAATATTTTTTAAGTAAATTGTAATATTATTAAAATGAATCTTATGAACGACCCGACGTTTTTATTTACGATATCCTTTTAATGTGCTTCCACTTGCCACCACTTCCACTTACCTACTCATAACATAAAGTAGCAATAATAGCCTCCTAAAGTAGCAATACCGTTGACTGAAGACACACTGCAACTATTTGCCTTTATTGTTTTATCAGGCACTTTTCCTTGGGATAATTAAAATAATTGCTACATCTTTTATTTAACATATGTTTGAAGATACAACTAAATTAGATAAATGAAGCAAATATGTAGCAATTATTGACGCAATACATTTCGGGAAACTCTGCATGCTTGGCTTTAAACTAGGAGGCGACCAGCCAACCAAACGTCAGGAGGGCTGTACAAAAAAAATATGTTATTTCTAAATATATATAGTATGTAGCAATTATTTATTAAATGTAGCAAATATAAGCAATTATGTAGCAATTTTCTAATCAACTCTCATAGACCAAAGCCACAGGCAACCAGCCATTCTGACACACATGATAAATTACAATCAAAAACTAGTGTTATTATAAGTTATTTTACTAAGGTTCAAACATACGAAATTAAAAATAAAATCCTAACATACAAAGAATTTCTGTGCGCAATTGTACACATGCGCCGATTGCCCCCACTACTTTCACCGAACGATTTTGATTCACCGCGCGACCTGTACTATTATTACTTCTAATCAAGTAGTGGCGCTGAGGGCACGAAAATCTCGAACTTGTATACAAGTGATTGGCGTTCAAAAGGTTAAACATATATATCTAGTATATTTCGAGATACATATGTGAGTGTGCTGTGTGGTATTGTCTCAGGTTAGCGGATTGAGTGTTCCAGTTAATGGCCCACTACTTTTTTCCCATCGATTTCACAATTCTTTTATCTTCACCATGAAGTTATCACAATTGTTTCCTAAATCTTTTCTTGATTTCGTTTTAAAAATATAAGTAATGAACTTTTAAAAAAGAACACTCAATCTACACGCACACATCCGAAGCCAAACAATAAAGAATTTATTTCTTCTTGAAAAGATGATCATCGAATCGAGCTTTTTTTGTCTAGGGCTGTTTAGAACAAGAACAAACTCGCTTTAATAGTTTCTGCCATTTTCCATGACAAAAACCTAAAAAAACGCAAAAACTATCAAATTTTTTTATAACACAACAATGGACGTGGAGCCTGACAGGTTCCAGCCAATATTTCAATGAATATTACTCACGTGCTTTGCATGCAGCAAGACAATTTCTTCCCTGATTGTCTTTTTTGCTACTAAAAGTGAAGCTACTGAGACGCTCAGGTGCGGGGAGCAGGGGGAAAGATGTGAAACCAAGAATTGAGAAAAGTGCGGAGCCTGTGAGACTCCACATCCATACTTGTTAAAATAACCAATTTGTGCCATAGTCAAATCTCCATTCCATGTCGTGGTCGGGTCAGGAATCACAACACTCATTAGCCGGGCTCATAATGGGTTAAATTAGTTTGTCGAAAATACACCTTAGAAAAACCACTTTATTAACATTCAGTCATTATTAACCTACATAACATACAGACTATTGTCTTTCACATATCACACCTCCGCTCAAATAGTGTCACAACTCAAAAATCAAATTATTGAGAAAAAGGCTTCTACATATAAATACAAAAAATGGGTCACTAGTGGGCAAATAATTGAATTACAAATATGACAATATCTGACCTTAAAGTATGATGAATTCTGAAATTAATAGCATCATAATAATCATCAGCAAACAATTTTTTTTTGAGTTGTGACACTATTTGAGCGGAGGTGCGATATCTAGTAGAGAAGTTAACAAAATGAAATGAAATACAAACTTTTAGCCATTGACTCAGCACACACTTTTATGAAAGTCACAAAGTCAAACAAACAGTAACTTCTGATTTTCTTATAAAAGGACATGAAAAGCTTACTCTGAAACCCTGTAGTGAGAAGGAGCCCAAATATTGTTATAAGTTAAAAAGATCATTTAAATTCACTCATATCTACACTATACAAACAGACTCATTTCCCACAAAATGCAATTTTTTATTAAGGTTGTTTTCATGGTATTTATCTTATTTATTCTTATACTCGTTCTTTATTACAAAATCATTCCCTTCAATTTCGATTTTGTCATACATCCATTTTCTATTTACTCTGAAACAAAATTTTAAAGTTAGAGCGCTATTTCAAGCTCGTCGCTCTCCCACATAGCCCTTATGTGGGAGAGCGATGAGCTTGATATAGTGCTCAAAGATAATACTTTTACACTAGGGTGGTTCCATGTTTTTTAAAATTTTCGAATTTTGACTGTGCTCGAATTCTTGATACTTAGCACTAATACACAGTGTTCATATACCAAAAATGAACATAATCTGTTAATATTTAGAGGTTGAGCAACGCCAAAGGACACAATAACACTTGATAAGTAACCCAACTGTTTTAGTAGAATAAATTTTCTTGTGTTGAAACATCAACACAAGAAAATGTATTTATTGGTCAAACAGACAGACATCAGACTATATTTTTAGCATTCCAAATAAATGAAAACTAATATTAATAACTTGGATCGTCCCCTGTAGCTGAAAAAAAAAACTATATTTACAAAATTACCTGCATTCATGTCCACATTTGCTGGAATTACACTTTGTGCATGGAAAGTGACATCCAGGACAGGTTTCATCTAAGCAATCACACAAATCTTTACCAGTTGCTGCTATTTGGCCACGTTCATTGTATATATTTTTGCTTTTGCGGCTGAAACAGGTTGCAAAGATTTGATTTACCTGACTAATATCTAAAAGAATATGTTCTTATTTCCTGTGAAGTAAAAAAAAACTTACTTCATAAAATAACTTTTACGATTAAGCTTGCGCCTTTCCCGAGCTGACGTTTCTGGATCAAAGTTATCTAAGAAATTCATTTTGCTTTTACCTATGTTTACTTCTACTACTTAGCTAACCCTTTGGAGAATACAGGCGCGTAATGGTATATTTATTCAAACAAAATATTCGGAAATCGTGGAGTAATGTCTGGTCGATTTGATTTAAATGACACACTGATACAAGAATACCTATATGATTCTCTACGGAAAATACTTCCAATTAACGATGTTGTCGTGTTATGAAATTTATTTTTAATGTATATCGTTTTGTTCAATTCTCAATAAATTTGTGGAAGAAACACAATTTTACCAATACTCAAGTGCGAACTATTAATAATAAACCGTCAAACGCTGGAGAATATTTAGCGAGTATTATCGTTTTGTTTACAGATTAGTTACATAAATAGCGTAAAACGAGCTAAACAGAAAAACAATAACTATTCTTAAAATTACATACATGAAATATTGTTAAATTGTTTTATTTTTTCAGTGAAAAAATACATACTGTCTCTGTCATTTTACTTTGTTTTTTTTTTTGTTTTTGGCTTGGATACTAAATCATTTAGGATAAAGTACGTTTTTTAAATAAAAGACTGGGGGCTAACTATAACCTCTTATAAAGTCTGTCTAATAAGTCAACCGACTTGGGAATTGGGAATTTTGTATACTAATTAATCATTTAAAACATTTATTATTATTATTTAGAAGATAAGGGGCTATGCATCACCCATAGTGTAGGGGATGTAGTCACTGCGACCTAAAAGATCTATTGTGACTCGCCACCTTGTTAGAGTAACTCTTTTAGCCCGGAGGCTTCTAAGAAATTTAGAATACTCCTAGCTTTTAGAGTTTTAATCTCCTCCGGGCGAATAATGTGTCGGCCCAGATGGACACTGCGTTTGTGGATAAAGGGCCCGCATTCACACAAAAGGTGCATAGGTGTCTCCCTGTCCTGATTGCAGTACCGGCAAACATCAGTGTCACTCAGTTTCATGTGAAATTGGTGCCTGTTTAGTTTGCAGTGGCCGGTTAAGGTGCGGGCTATCGCACAGATGTTCGTCCTGCTAAGCTCAAGAAGCTCGGCAGTTCGTTTTTGTGAGTAGCTTTCCATGAGAGATTTGGCGTGTACCTAGCAGACCTGGTTGTACCAACCAGTGCTTTTTTGAATCGCCAAATAAGTTGCCCTTAAGGGTCTGCATGGCCTGGTTCTTTGAGATACCACAGAAGGGTTCTGGTCCTATCTGATGACCTTGAGCCCCAGCCCGTGCAAGTTCATCGGCTTTTTCGTTGCCATTGATTCCGGAATGACCTGGTACCCATCTCAGAATAACTTTATTCCTTTGCCCCAGGTCATTCAGTTTGTTAACGCAGTCTTTTACCAGTTTCGAATTTAAAGTATTCGAGTTCAGGGCGTTAAGAGCTGCCTGGCTATCTGAGTAAATCAGAATTAATTGATTTATGTAGTTTCAAAGTCAAAGTCAAAGTCAAAGTCAAAATCTTTATTGCAGAACACAGTACAATCAATTATACATTTCTGGATGTCATGTGAATGCTCAGCAAACTGTGTTTTACCAAATTAGGCATGCAAAATTGTAATAAATTAAACATTATGGGTACTTAATATATGTCAGAGATTAATACCTACTCATAATAATGTCAACAAAAAAACAAAATAAAATTAATATACCTAGTCAAACAAATAATGTCAATACAAAATAAAAACAAACTCAAAATAAATACAATAAGTAGATTAAGTAAAGTAAGTCGGACTTAGAAAGAAGTAACCCTTGTCATTATTGTACACATAAATTCCTGTCTAACAGGTACTCATTCACTGTGTAATAACTCTTATTTAGCAGTAAATTGTGCAATTGCTTTTTAAATACGTTAAGATCGTCACATTCTAGCAAAAATTTAGGCAGTTTGTTGTATACCCGTGGAGCCATTCCTAAGAAACCTTTATGAAATATGGCTTTATTGTGTGGTCTGCCACTTATTTTATATCTATGTCGCGTGCTGTTATAAACTCCAAACAAATGAAGATTTTGTTTTACAAATACAGCTACTTCATATATATATAGACAGGGTACTGTTAATATACGAAGATTCATAAAATACGGTTTACAGCTTTCCGTGCTTTGAATGCCGCATATTGACCTAACACACCTTTTTTGAGCCCTAAACACCGTGTCCATATTTGTGGAATTACCCCAATATATGATACCGTATTTTAACGTTACTGTGACATACGCATGATACGCTGAAACCAAGGCTTTTTGATTAACCTCCTTAGCAAGATTGCGTAGAGCATACGAATGTTGACTCAGACGTTTACATATATTGTTAGTGTGAGTTTTCCAAGTCATATCTCTATCTAGTTCTAGTCCTAAAAATTTTGTAGTCCTTGTTTCTGAAATAATTTTGTCTCCATATTTAATGTCAAGTTTTTTATGATTTGTCCTTTGCTCAAATGTCATTATTTTAGTTTTGTCAATATTTATTTTTAAATTATTTACACCCATCCATTCTATTAATCCCTGGAGACATTGGTTTATCTCTTTCTCTAGTGTCGTCGCATCATTAATGTCACTAAATACAACCGTGCTATCATCAGCAAATAGAACCATAGGATGATATGTTTCTCTGGGCATGTCATTTATATAAATAATAAACAATAAAGGTCCTAGAATACTTCCTTGAGGAACTCCATATCTGTTTTGTCTCTGGCTTGATATATATGAACGTTCGGTTTTTGACTTAATACAGACTTTGTTTATTTTTGTAAATTGTTTCCTGTCTGCTAGGTACGATTTTAAAAGTTCGAGAGCATTACCTCTAATTCCATATCTTTCTAGCTTTTTTAGAAGTATTGAACGATCCACAAAATCAAATGCCTTACTCATGTCCATGAATAAAGCTGCCACTGGACTTCTATTATCAATGCCCGTTACAATTTTTTCAAAAATATTAAAGATTGCCATATTAATATTCTTTTTTCTTCTAAAACCGAATTGTTCACTAGCAAATATATTGTTCTGTTCAAAAAACGAGTATAATGAATTGTAAATTACTTTTTCTACTATTTTGGAGAATATTGGTAGCAAGGCGATGGGCCGGTAATTTGCTGGGTCATATTTGTTACCTTTCTTGTATAATGGTTTTATAACTGCCAATTTTAGCTTATCCGGAAACACACCAACTTCTATGCATAGATTTATTATATGACTAAGTATTGGCGCGATTATATCCGATACAGATTTAATTACATTAGTTGTGATGTCATCATATCCAGAGCTACTAGTGTTATTTAAGTCTTTAATTAAATTTATAATGTCAGAGGGAACTGTGGGTCTTAAAAATAATGAATTACGATGCATGTCAAATTTAAAATTTTGATTACTAATATTATTAATGTCAGATACAGATTCAATTTCGTCAATAAAATAGTCATTGAAAATTTGGGATACATCTTTTGGGTCAGTTACATCTTTGTTATTTATTGTAAGTTTGGTTATTCCTTCAAGCGGCTTATTATTTTTACATTTATTTATTATTTGCCATGTCGCTTTACTTTTATTAGGCGCATTATTAATATAATTGATATTCTGGGATTTTTTAGTTAAACGAATTATTGTTTTTAACCGTTTCGTATATGTTCTGAACATTGTTTTAGTTTTCGAGTTAGGGTGTTTTCGAAATTGCCACAACATTTCACGCTTTCGTTTGCAGCATAATTTTATGCCTTTACTTATCCACATTGGTTTTTTTGTTGCATATCTTTTTATTCTCTTAAGTGGAAAGCACATATCATAGAACAGTTTAAAAATGTCATGGAACTTGTTAAATGCGTCATCTGGTTCTTTGCATGCATAAATATCATTAAATGTCAAATTTTGTAAACAGTCTCTGAACCTCAACATATTCTCCTTAGTAACTACGTCTAAATATGTACCAGTACGGGAGTATGCAAGTTTTTTTGACAGGACATTGTAACAGTTGCGCTGTATGGTCTGACATTGCTAATTCAACAGTTTCGCATTTACTTCCCCTTATATTGTAGACGGTTGGCCTCCACACATTCTATAATGGCGTATACCTCCGCTTGGAATATGGTAGCATGTTTACCCAGATTCAAGCTTTTGCTGAATTTCGGGCTAATGCCAAATATTCCACATCCTACATTTTCACCCATTTTGGACCCGTCTGTAAACCAGATCAGGCTTCCAGCCTTGCTAGTGATGAGGTTGTTTGACCAATACTCTCTGCTCGGCAGTTCCACTGTGTAATTCCTTGTGAAATTACACTGTGGAAGCATGACGTCTGTTGTCATAGCTAGTTGATCGTGTTCAAGTACTGACTCGTGTAGCGATCTCAGTGCTTGAGAGCGCCAGTTTGCTTTGCCAGTGCTGTTTGTTCTGTACATGCTTGCCTTCGCCTCCTTCGCTCGTTCTCATACTAACTTAATGTTATTGTTATTGTAGATCATTGTTGTGTTGATGTCAATCATTGCTATTCAAAATGATTAGGCGTTTTTTTTTAATCTTATTTATAGTGTCTCTCGCTCTATCTCTGATCATAAAACTTAAACTACTGTAAAGCCGTACCCTTAAGCTTTAATACGATGTACCGTTTTTTTATGTACATGAATACTTTTAGTTTGGGCACAGCTGCCTACTAATTCCGGCCATATCATTTAGCGGTGTTTAGCAGTTTCTTCACGCTATTTTCCTTTACCGGTTTATGTTTGCATTTAAATATTCATCATCATTACAATCGAAAGACGTCCACTGTTCGACATAAGCCTCCCCCAGGTGTCACCACAATTAACGGTTTGTTACTCATTACGCAAAAACTATAAATATAGCTTATAACCTATATTTTTGTTAAGTTTCATCACGTGAGCAAGTTCAATAAATAGGCTACTAATATTATAAATGCGAAAGTTTGTGAAGATGGATGAAGGTACTCGTATGTATGGATGTGTTGCGCAAAAACTATTAAACAGATGAACAAAATCATAAACATTGCAATAAAATAGCACATAAGCTATAACGTTGCAGTTTCATTAGGTGAGCAAATACAGCCAACAGGATAATTTTTTTATAGGGTGAAGCCGCTCGAAGAAGCTAGTCTAACATAGTTTCAAAATATCAAGATTTAACAGTCGCACTATAATGACGTTACAATGTTGCTTACATAACAAAAACGATATTTATCTACAGCAGCGCCCTCAAATCCCACGATGGTTTAAGGACCTATTACACTGCGCTGAATATCGCGTGCGATATTCCGACTCGTACTATTTTTCATTCATAGAAAGACAGTCTAACCCCTATTACACTGCGCGATGCCTCGAACCATAGACTAGATACGTCGAACCATAGACTAGATACGTCGAACCATAGACTAGATACGTCGAACCATAGACTAGATACGTCGAACCATAGACTAGATACGTCGAACCATAGACTAGATACGTCGAACCATAGACTAGATACGTCGAACCATAGACAAAACGAGTCTGAATGTCGCGTAGTGTAATAGGTCCTTTACTTTCCGCACAGATTCTCTAGCACTAGGTATTTGAGAAGATTTTTGGCACTCACTGGTGATATAGAGTTGGCAACACTGCTTGTCACTTTGTATCTTACCGGACTTTTGGCGGGAAACTCAAAGAGCGCGAATCGTTTAAACGAAATTTTTATTACATTATTTTATTATTAGCAATAAGTAGTGCAAAAATCACGATCAAATAGTTAGAAAACTTTCATTATATGGATGGCGACGAGGACGGGGGTCCAGATGGACCCAATTCAAAGAGGGCGGCTAAAGTGGCCAAGCGCCACATAGACGCACAGCAGCAGCAGGAAAAGGAAAGTTATAATTTTACTCCTTTTCTAAAAACTAATTATATCAGACAGTACCCAGAGCATTCTTGTAATACTGAATTTAAAGTTTATGTTGAGTCTCAGGAGAAAAAAGAGAAATTCGGAAATAAAAGCCCAATATATTTAAATCATATATTTACAACCGAAATAAAGGGTGTGGTGGCTCTGCAAAGAGTCAACGCAAATAAAATTGTTGTTGTATTTAAATTGGCGAACACAGCTAACAACTTCATAGCCAACTCTGGATTTTTGAAAAAATATAATTTGAAAGCATATATACCGACATAGACCAGGGTAGAAGCCTTTAAAAATAATAAAAAGTGAAAAAAAATAATAGTAGGATGAAACCCATTAGAAAAGGAGGAGAATATTATAAAAATGAAAGGAAAAATAATTTACGGGCGATCTGAGGTCGGGAAGGGGATGGGGGTGAGTTTTTAGGGGTAAAAAACGGTTTTTCTCGATTTCCGGCAAAACTAAAAGTCCTATGGAAAAAAGTCAAATGGCAAAGTTGTAGGTAATAAAAAGATCTAAAACTTTTGTATTTACAATTTTTTCACATAACCTCAAAATGTATGTGAAAAATTCAAAAAACCAAGTTTTTGGTTTTTTAATTTTATCTTTTTCAAAAATATTTTTAAATTCACGAAATTTGGTGAAAACTTACCTTTTTATGTCCCAAATACGCTGTAATTTATTTGATTAGAAATATTTATTTTGTTCACATTATTTTGAATTAATATCGAAAAAGCACCCCAATTTTCAATCGAAAAATCACCCGTCAAAATATCGGCTTTTTTCAAAAAGTTGGTATGTTTTCTGTTCGTTGAAATCTCTACTTTCCGATGGTGAAAAAAATATATATGTTACCATAGTAAATCTTCTCAGAAAATGCAAAAAATCGAAAAAAACTCGAATTCAAAAATTTTTTTTTAATTATTATATACAATTTTGTGCTATTTATTAAAATTTACACTTTAATTACTTGAAAAACGTAAGATTACATGTTTTTACATTGATTAAAAAAAAATGTAAATCAAAATATACTACTATAATTAACAAACAAATAAGTTAATAAAATTAATATTTAATAAGACATCTACAATATTTGGAGAAAGTAGTCGAATCTTCTTTAAATTATATGCGTAGATGCCTATTTATAACTATTTTTAGATAACTTATATACCTGAGTGACCTACAAAAAATTTTAGCCCATCAAAAGGTATTTCATAGAGAAGTGGGGAAGGGGCTAGGCGGGTCTGGGTCTTACTACATACATACCTACTGTAACAACCGTTAGCCTAGCCAGTATTCGAAATACAGTACAGTATACAACATCGTTTATAAAAATACACGTGCACGCTGAGTTTCTTTAAGATAATTGTGACAAGTTTACTAAGATTAAAAAATAATAATCTCCTTTATTTTGCACAAACAAATTTAGTTACTCCCATGAAAAAAATATAGTTCAAAATACATAAAAAATATATAAAAAATCTATAAATATATATAAAATGTACATCGTAAATATATTTTTAATAACTAACTTTTGGCCGATTTTCATATATATTTTATACATTTCAAATATATTTCAGATATATTCAAAATAATTTTTTTTATATTTTTAGCTATGTTTTTTATGTCTTTTAAGATGTATTTTGAATGTATCTAAAATATATTTAAAATATATGAAATATACATGAAAATTGGCCAAAAGTTAGTTATTAAAAATATATTTACGATATATATTTTATATATATTTATATATTTTTTATAGATTTTTAATATGTTTTTTATGAATTTCGAAATATTTTTTTTTTCATGGGGGTACCTAACTAAATTTGTTTGTGCAAAATAAAGGAGACTATTATTTTTTAATCTTGTTAGTTTTTTTTTTTAAGTAAACTTGTTACAATTATTTTAAAGAAACTCAACGTGCACGTGTATTTTTATAAACGATGTTGTATACTGTACTGTATTTCGAATACTGGCTAGGCTAACGGTTGTTACAGTAGGTATGTATGTAGTAAGACCCAGATCCGCCTAGCCCCTTCCCCACTTCTCTATGAAATACCTTTTGATGGGCTAAAATTTTTCGTAGGTCACTCAGGTATATAAGTTATCTAAAAATAGTTGTAAATAGGCATCTACGCATATAATTTAAAGAAGATTCGATTACTTTCTCCAAATATTGTAGATGTCTTATTAAAAATTAATTTTATTAACTTATTTGTTTGTTAATTATAGTAGTATATTTTGATTTGCATTTTTTTTTATCAATGTAAAAACATGTAATCTTACGTTTTTCAAGTAATTAAAGTGTAAATTTTAATAAATAGCTCAAAATTGTATATAATAATTAAAAAAAAAATTTTGAATTCGAGTTTTTTTCGATTTTTTGCATTTTCTGAGAAGATTTACTATGGTAATATATATATATTTTTTCACCATCGGAAAGTAGAGATTTCAACGAACAGAAAACATACCAACTTTTTGAAAAAAGCCGACATTTTGACGGGTGATTTTTCGATTGAAAATTGGGGTGCTTTTTCGATATTAATTCAAAATAATGTGAACAAAATAAATATTTCTAATCAAATAAATTACAGCGTATTTGGGACATAAAAAGGTAAGTTTTCACCAAATTTCGTGAATTTAAAAATATTTTTGAAAAAGATAAAATTAAAAAACCAAAAACTTGGTTTTTTGAATTTTTCACATACATTTTGAGGTTATGTGAAAAAATTGTAAATACAAAAGTTTTAGATCTTTTTATTACCTACAACTTTGCCATTTGACTTTTTTCCATAGGACTTTTAGTTTTGCCGAAAATCGAGAAAAACCGTTTTTTACCCTTAAAAACTCACCCCCATCCCCTTCCCGAGCTCAGATCGCCCGTAAATTATTTTTCCTTTCATTTTTATAATATTCTCCTCTTTTTCTAATGGGTTTCATCCTACTATTTTTTTTTGTTTTAAAAATTATCGACCCTGGTCTAGCAGCCCAAATAGAAAAAACAGGAGTCATACGCTTTGTGCCTATCAACATTTCTACCAAGGAATTATATACAAAATTGTCATCTCACTTTGAAATTATTGCAGTGCGACGCTTTACAAAGAAGGTAGGGCAGCAGCGAGTTCCTTTACAAACTGTTAGCTTGACCTTTCTATCAAATAATCTTCCTGAAAATGTACAATATGATCTATTCTCATATAGGGTTTTTGATTATGTTCCGCCTCTGCAGCAATGTTTCCGATGCTTTAAATTCAATCATTCAGCCCGTGTTTGTAATGGCAAGCAACGTTGTAGTTGTTGCGCTGGAGAACATCTTTACACAGAATGTAACAAGCCTGATGAACTCTGCTGCGCTAACTGTGGGGGAGCTCATTTAGCTGTATCTAGATCTTGTCCTATTAAAATTCAAAAAATGATAGAAAAACAAAAGAAAATTACTTATGCTAGTGTTGTAGAAACTAAAACATATGAACAAACCTTTCCAACAATTTCCGAAAATCTTAATAAAACCAAAAATGTTGTGAATAATAATTTAAATAAAACTACACCAGTAAATAAAATTGTACAAAAAGTAAATAAAGCTGTAAATAAAGTTAATGATAGTATCTATACTACACAGGCTCCTGAAATTAATTTAAAAGAACAACTATTAAATAATTCAGATTTAAACTCGGCTATTATTCGCACTATACTTGAAATTAGTAATAAGGGTGATGGAACTCCAATTAATAGTAAAACAGTTAACGATATGTTACATAAAAATCTTTCTTAAATCTATGGATATAAATAGCACATCATCACAGTCTCACTTACGAATAGCACAGTTTAATATACAGAGTGCATATAATAAAAAACCCTTACTAATAGATTTTTTAGTAAACGAAAATATTGACATTTGTCTCTTAAATGAAACATGGTTTAAAGATAATAGATTATTTAGTATTCCTGGATATAATTTACATTTTCGTAATGCAAGCAATAAACACGGAGGTGTAGCAATATTAATACGTCCTTCTTTTAAATATAAACAGTTAGATACTCAATTTTATGAAGATTTACAAAGCATAGCTGTATTATTAACTACAGAATATGGTATTCTTTCAGTTTTGTGTGTTTATTCCCCACCTACAAATGGACATGTGAGAATGAACAGATTACGAAATTTAATTAATTCATTGCCTACACCTGTTTTTATTAGTGGTGATTTCAATGCGCATCATATTGCCTTTGGCTGTGTCTCCACAAAGGGTCGCGGACAGCAGCTTTATGATATTATTGATGACTCTAATTTGTGTATACTGAATGATGGTAGTTGTACAACTATTCAATATCCAAATCGTAAACCATCAGCTATCGATGTTACTTTTGTCAGTCCCTGTATTGCTCCACTTTGTGACTGGTCAGTTTACGATAATAACATGGGTAGGTAGTTATCATTTTCCAACAATTACTTCTATATTGTTGAGTGTAGATAAATATAGGGTAAATCCTCCCACAGAAAAATACTTATATAGTAGGACTGATTGGAGGCGATACAGTGAGCTTTCTAAAGACTTTTTTTGGTAATGTAAATGTGGTAGATAAAGATCCGTTACAAACATATAACCTTTTTTGCGGTCAACTTAATGCTTTGAAAGATGAGTGTGTTCCTAAGTTTGTTCGAACATCGCATTATAAAAGTAAACCTCCAGCACCATGGTGGAATGATAGATGTAAACAGAGCGTTATCAATTCTTATGAAGCATTAAAGTACTATAGGAAAAATCCTACTATTGAAAATTTCATCAATTACAAGAGGTTGGATGCTATAAAGAAAAAGATAATTGCTGAAGAAAACAGAAATGGTTGGAATAGTTTGTGTAACAGTTTTAATAGGACAACTCCCATTAGCAAAATTTGGAATAACATTAAAATGTTTAAAAATCGTGGAAAGATTAATAATAGGTCTTATTCTGATGTATTCATTAATTCGTTTTTAGATAAATTGACAGATAAGGCTGTAGAGGTCCCTAACTTAGAAACATATTTTAATGTTCATAATGATAGTGAAAATGCGAAATTTCTCTTAGAAAAGTTTACATTTCAGGAATTTTCAGCATCTTTAAATTCACGTAGAGATACAACACCTGGTTTAGATGGTTTTCCTTATATCTTAGTCAAAAAACTTCATCAATCAGTTCAAAAACTTTTTTTAGACATTCTTAATAATTTATGGACTAAACAGATTATTCCTGAATCTTGGAAGACTCAATGTGTGATACCTATTTTAAAAACTGATAAGTCTCCAGATAGCGCCGATTCATATCGACCTATTTCATTGTCATCTTGTATAGGTAAAATACTAGAAACTATGTTAAAAACTCGTCTTGACTGGTAAGTTGAACACAATGGGATTTTACCAAACATTCAATATGGTTTCAGACGAGGGCGAAGTTGTGCAGACAGCTTTGTATCCTTTGTCTCCGATCTGAAACACGCGAGAAATAATAAACTTAACGCAATATGTGCTTTCTTAGATGTACAAGGAGCATTTGATAGTGTACAGCCAGGAATTTTAGTTAAAGTTTTATCGAAAATTGGTATACCTGGTCTCATATGTAAATGGATTTTTAGATTTTTGCATAACAGAACCATATATGTCAAATATAATAATATTATACACGGACCTAAAACTGCATCAAAAGGGACAATGCAAGGGGCAGTGTTGTCCCCTTTGCTCTATAATCTCTACTGTAGTGCAATTTGTAAATATGTGAATAATCATAATGTAAATATCCTGCAATTTGCTGATGACCTTGTTTTATATTGTACAAATAGAAATATTAATCAAGCTGCAAGTATTTTGAATGATGCTCTAAAGGAATTACATACATACTATAATAAGTTGGAACTCAAAATCAATTCTAGTAAAAGTAGAGTAGTAGTGTTTGGTCAGGATTTACCTAGCACTGATATAAAGTTTAACAATGAAATCATTCCACATACAGATAGGCATAAATTTTTAGGCATAATCATAGATAAGAAACTTTCTTTTGAACATCATTTAAAATACATTGCCCAAAATTCTTTAAAAGGTCTTAACATTCTTCGATGTTTAGCTGGTGTTTCATGGGGTGCAGACCCTAAGACTCTTACAATTCTATATAAATCTATTGTCCGAAGTCATTTTGATTATAGTTGCCTTGCATATATTAATATTAATAGTAAGTTTGTAAATAGATTAGATATAATACAGAATAAGGGTCTCAGAATAATATCAGGTGCTATGTGTTCTACACCTATTAGAGCTATGGAAGTAGAAACAGCAATAATGCCATTAACACTTCGCAGATTACTCTTAGCTCAACGCTTTTGTTTAAAATTATTATCCTGTAAGAATCAATTAGTAATGAACAAAATTTTACCTTATCCTGTTCAATGTAGCACTCCTACGGTAACTGGTGAGGAACTTCTTTACCATCAACATCCAGAACTCTCTCAAGTACTTCTAAAAATAAAAAGTAAATTTGATAAAGTTTTCTGATTGTTTATGGCCATGCTATTCAACACAATTGCAAATTTTATTTAAAGTTCCAAAATCTATTGATGCCTCAGTTTGCACCAATCAAGATCTAGTTAATTTCATAGATCACAATAAGGAATATTATAAAATTTATACCGATGGGAGTAAAGGAGAGTCTCATGTTCGTAGTGCTGTTTATGACCCCCAAATTAAATATGTACAAAGTTTTGTTTTAGATAATAGTTGCAGTATATTTACTGCCGAGGCATATGCAGTTTTAGAAGCACTTAAGCACATTGATTCTGTGGACAAATGTACACACTTTTTAATCCTTACTGATTCTCTAAGTTTAATAACGAGTTTAAAAGGTTTAAACATTAACTTTAAATCAAATTATTTGCTTTTTAAAATTAAAATTATTTTAAATAATCTTAGTTCTAAAGGAAAAGGAGTTTTTTTCATGTGGATTCCTTCACATAGAGGTATAAGTGGAAATGAAATTGCTGATAAAGCTGCATTATAATGGAACTAATTCAATAGATGTAAGTACTGTTGTTATGACTCCTTTTACTGATTGTTATACTGACATTAATATGGAAATAGATGAAGTTTGGAGAAGATTTTGGAAAAAAGATCAAGAACAGAAAGGCAAATGGTATGGCAGCATACAAATGGACTTACCCAGAAAACCCTGGTATTACAAGTTGAAGACTGCTAGCAGAGACTTCATTACAACAATAGATAGACTCCGATTTGGGCATAACACCGCACCCGCTCATTTGAACAGACTCAACATAATTGAAGATGCAACATGCACAGCTTGTAGAAAGTTCCCAGGAACAGCAGAGCATATTATATTCAGTTGTGAAGAATATAACTTCCAACGTCTCATACTTGCGAGTGAACTTTGTGACATATCTGAAGAAATGTCAACAAATATTGAATCCCGCCGCCTTATCGATATGCTACAAAATAAAGACTGCTTTTTGCCGTTATATAACTATATTAAAAATACCATCGGAAAAATATAAAGAAAATTTACACGAGTGAAGAGAGTTATCAGGATATGATGGAAATTATAAAAATGAAGAAATGGCACAAAGGCCAAAAGGCCATGCCATAAAATTGGAAAAAAAAAAAAAATTGTATCTTACCTGTGAAGAAATTCTGTTATTTTGTAAAGCAATTTACTGATAATTAATTCACGCTAAATACTCTCCAACGTTTGATGGTTTATCAACAGTTCGCACGTGTTATTGGCAAAATTGTGGTGTTTCTTTCACAAATGTCAGTAAGGAAGAGTTGAAGTTGAAGTTGACTGTTAAAATAGATTGAACGTGCGTGCATGTGTTGATATTAGTTGTTTTCATACAGTTGCTCGAGTTCGTCTCATCTTATTACAAAGTCATAAGTTAGAAAACTTTTATTGACATTGGCTGAGAACTCCGAAACAAAACATAATGGCTGATACAAGCAACAAAGAATCATCGGTGACCAAAGTTCCTATGATCTACGTTTGTGGAGGTAAACGACTGCCCTTTGATTGTATTGTGTTTTTGGCATGTATAAGGCGACTATTACACGGTCATGCAAGCGTCAATAAATTCCATCAATCATTTATGATGGTGAATGATGGTGTTTGTCTATCAGTACTAAAAACCGTCATGCAACGCATTAGGCGGTAGGTTTTTCGTCAATGAAGGTTTTGACTGTGACAAAACTGACAGCAAAACCTGCCGTGTAATGTTTGCCTGTCAATTTTTTCTGGTTAAAAATAACGTTGCTCCACACTAGCTATGACTTCTGTATCATAGGTGCATGATTTTTTACAAGCTTAGACGGCGACTATGTCAAAAGATCAGTTCTTAGTTTACGATGTTTTATCTGGAAGATTTCAGAAGGATTCCTGGAAGATTATTATTTTAAGCCCGTAAACCCAAAGACCACCTTTCTATGATATTCATTTAAATTCAGTCTATGATATTCTGTCGAATAGGTTATTAATTATTATACTGCTTAATAATATTACGTTTCAATTCCAGAATGTCATCGGGAGAATGAAATTAAACCAAGAGACCCCATAAGATGCAGAGAATGTGGTTACAGAATAATGTACAAGAAACGAACAAAAAGATGTATCCTTTTTAAAACAAATTATCTGTACTAATGGGTTGATAATAATCTTCTTGCTTTATTATTTACATTATAAGGGTTCATTTTTATTACTATCATAAAAACCTTGTAATTTAAACCCATTTCTAAACTGGTTATGGTGCTTACATTGAAAATTGGCAATTTTTAGTTAAGAAAAAACTCTTTGTCTCAGATTGAATTATGTACCTACACTTTTGGAGATCATCCAAAGACAGGCTATAGTATTCATAGTTTTGACACCAATCTGGGGGCATGGTAGTGCTCCCGCCAAGACGAGCCAAGTGAAGCGCAAGGGCACTACCTACCTTTTCTCAAAGTGTTTCGTCGTTTTTTTGAACCCTTATAGGTTGGTTTCCGATGTACCAGACAGTTCATATTCTCTGGATATTATGTCAATAACAGACTAATTAAACATACAAAGTCTCAATTAGGGAATCCAAGCCCGCATCAAAATCGCAGGCCTGCGGGATTGAAGTCAGCACTGGATTTGCGGGATTGAAGTCAGCAATCCCGCGGATCCTGCGGGATTGTGATTTTTACTTTCTTTTTTGTTTTAAGTAGTAGTTTAGTATATGACACCGAGAGTTTCTAATAAACTTCCCTACTTATGTAAATAGTTCGATTCCCGAATCGAGTTTGGAAGATTTTCCGAATAGCAAAAAAAAAAAAATTGTAATGTGATGATTAAAACTTTACGACTTTCATGTAAAATCCGCTGCAATTGTTCCATAAAAGGAACAATAAAATTAAATTCTTATGCTTTGGGGAATCCCTGGTCATAGAGTACCTAAACTGACATTCCAGTTGCGATACAGGACTCACACAATATAAAATAGAAATTCAAAAATTTTAAACTAAAATCGAAAACCAACTTCAATCCCGCAGACATGCGGGATCCCGCGCTTGCGGGATTGGATTCCCTAGTAGCAAGTTTCCATTCGCATCAAAACACTTTTCAAAACTCGTCATCCGTAATTCATGCCAGATTTTTTGCAGACAACCTTATATCGTATTCATAATGAAACAGTGTTTATTTTGATATACAATTGAAATACAAAGTGAAGTGAATTTTTTTTTTTTTTTTTTTTTTTTTTTTTTTTTTTTTTTTTGTTTTTTTTTTTTTTTTTTGGCTATTGAGCCGATAGCGACTATTCTGCCAGTGTCGCGTTGAGACGGCGACTCAGAAAGGTCTACCGTCGAGATTTTACCTTCGTGGTAGATGTTAGTAAGCTGAAAAGACAGACACAAGTGTTAGTAAAGACACGTAATCTAATTTACAAACTTATCTACGATATGATATATACGACGCATAAACTATTGAATACAAAATAAATATATATTAATAATATATAGTATATACATTAATTACGCACCAATTAGAATCTTAAATTATTTTCATTTAAAAAAGTTGCTAAAATGTTAACTAATTTGGGAGAGAAGGGAATGAAAATTGGTTGGGAGAGGAATCTTAAATTTAGAAATTTTGTGATAGAGGTCGAAAGATTTATTGTTTAGGGAGCAGGAGAAGAAGATATGGTCTAAAGTACCCTCTGCAAGACCACACTCGCACAGCGAACTATCTCGGACATGAATCTTATTCAGGAACACTGGGCTACAACAATGTCCGAGTCTCAGTCGACACAGTGACGAAACGGTTCTCTTTGACAATTTAGGGCATTTAAAAAACCAAGGTCTACGTTGAATTTCGGGCTGTATAGCTGCATAGTACACGCCCTTGGTTTTAGAGGTCGCCTTCCATGTTTCAGTCCACGAGTTAAATAACTTGGGTCTGGCATCATTCCGCAAATCGTAGTTATGAACCACGTAGTGCTTGCGATCAACTGGATTCGATGTGGCATACTTTGCTAACGAATCAGCGCACTCATTGCCAACAATTCCCGAGTGACCGGGGATCCAGGCTATCTCGATGTCCAAGCCGTTTTGGGAGCAATCAAATAGCAAGTTCTTAATATCTACAATTATTTTACTATGAATTTTACTATAAAGTTGATTTTGTTTTAAAGCCTGAATACTACTAAGTGAGTCTGAAAAAATTACTGATCTTGCTATTTGATGGGATTTGATATAGTGTATGGCTTCTAGAATACCAATGCACTCCCCTGTGAACACTGACGCCTCTGGTGGGCATTGGAACAGTAGAGCAATTCTAGAATTTTGAAAGTAAATAGCCACACCAGTATTTCCTGTATCGGTCAATTTTGAAGCGTCAGTGTAAAAAAGGTTCCATCCTACCCAATAGCGCCTGAGAGCTAACTCAAAGTCGTCTCTCGCATTTTGGGTATTCTTAGATATACCCAGTCCCAAGACGGCTTTTGGTTCGAAATGAATCGTCTCATATGCGGCGGAGAAGACCGGGAGAGTTGGATATTGACAAACAGGCGCGAGGAGTTGTTTAAGTTCCCTGTACCTGTTCATCAATAAAGGAACTGTTTTATGGTTCCAATAAGGGGAATTATTAAAAGAAAGGTCGATTTGCTCCAAAATTGGGAGCAAGGGATGGGATGAAAGGGAAAAAACTTTAGACAGGAATCGGTCCGCCAAATACTGTCTTCTAAGGTGTAGAGGCGGTTCTGCACATTCCACCTGAAGCGCATTTATGGGAGATGACTTCATTGCCCCAATAACAATCCTCAGGCATTTGGCCTGGATGCTAGTTAATCTTTTCAGCGCATTTTTGTTGCAGGGCTCTATAAGGAAGCTACAATAATCCATCACGCTTCTGACTAGCGCATTATAGACCAATTTAAGGGTGGATGGGTGAGCTCCCCACCACACCCCGGCCAGGGCCTTAAGGACCGACACAGATCGTTCGCACTTCCTGACCGTGTTGTTAATATGCTCAACCCCAGACAGCTT
Organism: Mythimna ferrago; assembly: GCA_910589285.2. Classification (NCBI taxonomy): domain Eukaryota; kingdom Metazoa; phylum Arthropoda; class Insecta; order Lepidoptera; family Noctuidae; genus Mythimna; species Mythimna ferrago. The sequence goes on along the minus strand of OU342674.1, from coordinate 22,053,683 downwards.
TGAGTCCAAAGTTACTCCCAGAAACCTAGCCTTATCTTTGATTGGAATGGGTTGTCCATCGATATTAATATCTATTGAGGGTACAGAACGCTTGCGGGTAAAAATGACCGCTGTACTCTTTGGCGCACTTAAAGTTAGACCGTGATCAAAAAGCCATTGATTTAGCGATGACAAAGAGACATTCATTGATTGAGCGGCATCCTGAATGGAACTGCCAGAAACCATGAGTGCAATATCGTCAGCATACTGAAGGATTTTGCAATCGTAATTAAGACAAGAGGGTAAGTTAGCTGTATAAATGTTATACAGTGGGGGACTAAGAACAGATCCCTGAGGTAATCCTCTCCAGACCGTTCTTTGATCAGAGTCCGCCCCAGGGATTCTTAATTGAATGGTGCGGTTGGTAAAGATGCTACCGATGATGCGACAAATCCTAGCCGGGATTCTCAGCTCGTGCAGTTTTTGCCTGAGGTTAGGGAGGAGGACCGAATCATAGGCAGCCGATATATCTAGAAAGACCACAACCACCGACTCATTCCCGCTAAGGGCCAGCCGGACCCCTGACGTGAGGGTACCCACACTATCTGCCGTGCCCAGACCTTTCCTGAAGCCGAACTGAGTCGGCGGGAGCAGTCTCCCGTTTTCTACCAACCACTCTAAGCGGTTTTTAACTAAATGTTCCAAAAGTTTAATAAGTATGGACGATAAAGCAATAGGCCTGTATGAGCAATGATCATTAGGGTCTTTGCCTGGTTTTAAAATTGGAATGACTACTTGAACCTTCCATTCTGTGGGAATATAGCCGGAAGTAAAACAGAAGTTAGCCAAATCCAGGTAGTATTGGTGTGTTTTTGGACCAGCTTTGGTAATAAAAGAGTAGGTGAATCCATCCACACCAGGTGCAGAGTCTCTGACATGGGACAGCACAGTTTTCAGTTCGTCTAGGCTAAATGGCATGTTCATTGGGTCAGCAGTGTTGTCTGCATCATCGATGCCAACATTGCTTTCCTCTACACTTGGAACATAGGCCGGAGCGATTTTTGAGAAGAACTGGTATCCCTGTTCTTTTGTGATGTTGCTTGAGGAAGCAGGTGCTAAGCTGCTCCTAAAATGCCTCACCTTTCGCCAGACCGTCGAAACCGGCGTAGATGGACCCAGCGAATTACAGAATTTTGCCCAACCTTCACGCTTTTTTTTTTTAAAGAATTTCCTGGACTTAGCTAAAATCCGCTTGAAGGTGAGGAGGTTTTTCAGGTTCATATCGCAGTTGAATGTCTTTTCCGCCTCATTCCTGGCCCTGATCATGTCAGTGCATTCCCTATCCCACCATGGAGGGGAAGGGAGTCTACCAGAAGGAGTCTTTTTAGATGGAAAGCAGTCATCTGCTGTAGAGGAAATGGTGGAGGAAAAGGACGAAAAACATTCCTGGGCATTATAAATATCAACTTTTGGTAGAGAGGATACTCTGAGGTCTAAGATTTTGGAGTATAAATTCCAGTCCACCGAATTAAGTTGGTATTTTAGAAGGGGAGGGGAAACATTTAATGGAATATTTTTGGAAGGGAATTCAATTATGATGGGATAGTGGTCACTTCCATGGGTCATATCCAAGCGTCGCCAAATGAGAAGGCTAGATATATTGGCTGAACAGAATGTCAGGTCAACACAGCTATTGTTCTGCCCAGGAGCAGATCTGCGTGTAGCACTACCATCGTTGATGAGACAAAGATCTAAGTCATCCAATACATCCAGCAAGCCTATGCCAAAGTTATCGCAAGTATCCGATCCCCAACGATAATGATGGCAATTAAAGTCACCCATAACAATTATTGGACCGCTAACACTGCATAACAACTTTCTAATTATTGAAAGATATTCGAGTTGTGGGTGCGCAATATAAAAAGAAAAAATATTTATATCCTCAGTCTTAACAGCAACAACATTTATGTTATCGCCAACGAAGGTTAGAGGAATTTGGGAGTATGATACCTTGCTATTGATGAGCAAAGCACATCCCCCATATCCATCATTTCTATCATTACGAACAGCACCAAAACATGGCAACCTGAAACTGCTATCAGGCAAGAGCCATGTCTCGGCGATGCCGCAGATTGATGGTTTAAATTTATTGATCAAATAAGTCAGATCAGATTTTCTGGGAGTAATACTCCTCACGTTCCACTGAAGGAATATCAGGGGATGGAACGTCGTGAATATAATTTAAAATTGAGGTCAGTTTTGAGGCAACGTGGTCAGGTATTGATCGAGTTGGACTAGCTAGTACAGACATTAGAATGTTAGTTATGAAGTCTAAAATATTTGTTGAGTTATTCTCTTGTCTAGGAGTTATTGGCTCTGCAACTTCCGTTGGTAGAGCACATCCATTTCTAGTTGGGGAGAAGGAATAATTTCGGGTAAGCTCTTGATGAGCTTGTCTGTTATAGCCAGGAGAGAGAGGGATGCGGGTTTTGGGTTTTAGAAGGACCGTTTTACGGTATGACTTTTGGGTATCAGGGATAGGACTCGAGGACTGGGATTGAGCTACATTCACCCTAAACTTGTGACGAGGAGAGGATTTGGATACATCAGCGTATGATCTAGAAACAGGAGGGAATACCCGACTGGCCTCTGCATACGAGATCGATTTTTCCGACATCAAAGCTTTGATGCTCTTCTGTCGGCCCAATTCAGGACAAGCACTATCGTTTGCGAAATGATTGCCAGTACACGAGACACAGAAGCCTGATTCCTGGGTAGTTTCACATCCATCCCCTGGATGATCATCACCGCACTTAAAACACCTTGGTTTGGAACGACATAAGGTGCGTGTATGTCCAAAGCGACAGCAATGATAACAGAGGATGGTTGGGTATGTGTATCTCTCAACCGGAAGAGATGAGTAGAAACTGATCACGCGTTTGGGTAGGACTTGTCCATCAAAAGTTAGTACCACAGTTTGTGTAGGTTTCCACTCAGTTACTCCAGAAGAGGACACCCTACGGCTCATCCTTCTGGCCTTGATGACAGGGCCACAGCCCTCCGGGACCTGAATGTTTCTAATAATTTCATCCTCTGACCACTCTACTGGAATGTCTCTAACTATGCCCATTCGTGTAATGTTGAATTGTGGGATGGCAGCTACATAGTTATTTTTGCCCAGAATTGTGTTGTTGAGAAAACTGTTGGCATCTTGATGAGATTTAAATTCGACTGAGACACGGTTTCTGCCTACTCGTTTGATTCCGTCCAGACGTACATTACTGACATTATTGACTGTCAAAAACATACCAAACTTAATTGGTTGTAACACAGTGCCTGAGGATTGTTGGTCTTTTAAAGATACATGCACGATATAGGGAGGATTGTCACTCTTGGTATATGTAAGTCTACCAATAACAGTTTTCGGGACTTTAGGGGGTGTATTTGGAATTGCAGGGGGCGAGCCAGCGACCCTTTTCAGGGTTGTGGACTCTGTATCCATTCTATTTTCTTGTAAGGGTATTTCAGTGTTATGGGGTAGGGTTATGGTTAGGACGGGGGAAATATCAAATAATTCATCAGGGGGGTCAGGATCAGGCGGCTTTTTGGAATTCATTATGGCTTAAAACTAATTAAAAGGGGACAATCACAAATAAAATCAAACCTTGACCAAAACACAAGCACAGAGAACAGTCTCGATCAAGTTTCACTTAGTTAGAAGTTCACTAAAATCGAAAAAATTCGTAGCACTGACAAAAAGCACGTGTAAACTTTTCACCACTACCAACGAAAGTCGAAGTGAATTTTGATATACAAAGTGAAGATTACTAGTATTGTCACACCTGTTTACAGTATTGACACACCCTGTTTATACCTGGCAACCCATAGTTGTGCCAGGAAACAAATAGGCAACCCAATTTTTTATGTTCTAGAATCTAGAGGCTTCATACTTTCGGTTAGTATTAAATTTATTCATTAAACACACCGGTGCATTTTTCCAAAAAAAGCCAATTTTCAATTAATAATAGTCTGGCCAGTAATTTCTTAAGTAACTCACCCGCGTTATATTATTTAAAATACTAGATTTGTCATAAAATACGTTTAATCCATTAAACAGACCGGTGAAGGTCGTTCTTAATCGGATCTCAGACTATGTTACTTGACCAAGATTTATATTAGTGGCAACATTAAGAGTTTAGTTTAACATTGAATAAAAAAAATCCAGGCCATGATTATTTATTGTCGTAAAAATCTAGTCAATTCAGTTTCGAATTAAGACGATATTTTTGAATTGCCTAAACTGGCTATTAGCATGATTTGAAAATACGTAGGTACCTAGTAAATTATCTCGCAACTATATTTCATGGTGATATATGGGTTTTTTTAAATCAATGATGTAGACGCTTAACATTAACAAGCTTTTAAACCATGCTCGATGTTGACGTTAGGCGAGTGGAAAATTAGCCTCTTAATGTTAACGGAACCCATTGTTGCACGTCACTATATAAAAAGTACTTACAAAAAATAACAAGACATGAAATGTCATTTTAGTCTCAGTGAATAAAAAGACTATAATAAAACTATAACATGCAGTAAGCACTGCTCTGCACATTCGTACCGGTGTGTATCAGCTGTAGTTGCAAAATACAGAAAAAATAAATTAATTTTTAATTCATGAATTCAATTGGAGGACCGCGATAATGTACCATGCAATTTGTAGGACAATATGACCGTTATATAAATATTAACTAAGTAAAAAATAATAGGTAAATCAGCTGGTTAGTAATCTGCTGGTGGTAAGTGGAAATTGTTGGGCGTCTCATCAAAATGAAGCTACTCACGGAAAATTTGCTTGATAGTAATCAAGTGGAAAAAATGTACTAGGGAAGCCGGACTATTTATAATAAATTGACTACTGATGGCTTATTTTGGCATCCTTAAACAAGTTGATATGGATTAGTGATCTATGTAAAGACGCAGTAAGGCACGAGTTCAATTCTCATACCTACCTTGCATATTGTTTTGCTTTCCATTTAGAACTTTTTCATCTATACATATAAATAAAATTGGAGTGCCTGTTCGTAATATTGAAATAACCGCTTTTTAACCGACTTCGAAAAGGAGGAGGTTCTATGTTCGGCTGAATGTATGTTTTTACTACATGCATATGTATATTATTATATACAATTTTTGTCTGTCTCTCTGTTTGTCCGGCTAATCTCTGAAATAGCTGGACCGATTTTGACAGGACTTTTATTGGCAGGTAGCTGATGTAATAAGGAGTAACTTAGGCTACTTTTATTTTAGAAAAAACAAATTCAAAATCCTGTAGTCCACGCGAACGAAGTCGCGAGCACAGCTAGTTATTCTATATGTAACATTACTTATATTCTAGTGATAGACAAGCCCTTTCATGGAAACTATTTGTCAAAATATTGAAAAGTTAAAACAAAAAATCCACTGCAGCGCTACATTGGCATTATGTCGTCTAACAGAACTATTAAAATATAAAGCGCTGATAGCTTTTAGAGGATACTTTTTTCGCGACCAAAACGTAGGTATTAAGCGCCATGAATTTCGTACAGGTCGCGCGATGAATCAAGATCGCTCGGCAAAAGTGGAAGGGGCATGCGCAGTATTCAATTCTAAGGTCTATTTGGCGACGTACGGGCGGGTGTGCGCCGTCGGTGACACGTCATTGGTAGATAGAGTTGCTCTTCAATTCCCGCGTTGCGTTCTCGCGTCTCATTGGATACTGTTGTACTTGGGTACTGTTGCACTTGGGTACTGTTGCGTATAGCTTGTGTTATCGTATTAATAAAACGTAGTCGTAAAAAAAAATGGTTAAAAATAAAGTTTTAAAACGGCTAGCCAGAAAAATGGTTTACGACGTGAATTGTTACGTTAAGAAAGAAACTAACGAATTCTTTTTTTTTTAATTTTAATTTTAAAAATTTTAATTTTTCTGAATTTACCTACTTACAAGATAAATTACAAGTAAAAACTAGTGTTATTATAAGTTATGTTACTAAGGTTCAAACATACGAAATTAAATAAATAAAATCCTTACATACTAAGAGTTTCTGTGCGCAATTGTACACATGCCCCGTTTGCCCCCACTACTTTCATCGAGCGATCTTAATTCACCGCGTGACCTGTAGTACTTATGCGTTATTGCGTTTAGTTCAACATAGTGTAATGACATGTTATCCATATAGATTTTTATACCGCAGAAGTGACACAGTTTTTTGCCTCCAATACTTCATTACAATAAAACTAAGTATTTCAAAATTTTACCAATAGCACACGTTAGTGTAAATTCAGAAAACTGCGTCTACTACTTTAATAAATAAGTGAATTCTTGTAAAATAATGAAACCATTTATTGTACAATCATCATTCTAAAGGACAGCTATCTTTAGTGAATGATGGTCAGGACTGCGCTGCTAATATTTAGTAACAAAACAAACAACAACTATAACTATAGCATAATCAGCTTTTTAATGTTCCCACTGCTGGGACTAAAGCCTTCTCTCTAGGAGAGGAAATGGGCCATAAACCACCATGCTGGCCCAGTGCGGGTTGGTGAATGTCACATGTCTTCGAAATATGCCTGTTTCCTCACTAGTCTTCAAGTTATGGTATGACCAAGCGAAATAGAGTTTTATTTTTATATAATAAAATATATATTTACCAAATGTTTTGTAGTAAAATAACAAAAAGTATAGTATATTTATTTTGTACAATTTGTGGCATAAACTTCATGAATTGGTATCACTATGTAGACAATATTTCATTATTATCCTTAACTACCTACCATTTCAGTGGTCGTCTTCGATGCTCGCTGAAGAAGAATGAAGAATTATCTAATTCACTATAAGTAGTAAGAAGTACAATTACCGGAACGGATCTTGAGCGCTGGCTTCAAGTTGCGCAAAAGTCAAATATTCGGTTTCTTTAGTGGTGCGAAGTAAGACGCGGGGGCGGGGAATGTCAGTGATTGGCTCGCCACGCCATCGTGTCATAGACGTCACTCGTGATTCGTTCCCTGCGGTGCTGCATGTATCTAACAACGACGACGATTGGCTCGCCAATGTATGGAATGCGCAAAGCGATCCCCACTCTGACGCCGAGCGCACAAGATCCGTGCCGGTATTTGTAACCTATGTAAGAATTATTATAATTAAAACTTGAAAAATAAAAGGTTGTTATTGATAATATTGTTTTAATTCTGTTAGATAGTTCCTTAGACCTTTGTAAAAAAATATTCCACGCATTTGTAATTTAAAGAACCATTGTGTAGGATTAGTCTCAGAAGTGAAACACCGTACCTATTGTTAAAAATCACACTTTTTAAGGGCCATATTTCACCGGGACTCCCTGGTGGCGCGACAAGTCACCCCCACCAACAAAATGTATACAGCTCTATAGAGCGTTACTCACCTAGTGTCTGATTGGTTGCGCAACCATTTAGTGGCGCGACCATCTCGGAAAACAGTCCGGCCGCCAGTCACGCCCCCACCAAAGAGGCGCCCCCCACAAAAGGTTAGATTTTTATCTCATTACATACTAATGAGATAAAAATCTAACCTAATGATTTTATATCCGTGGCTGGCGTGAATACATTGACATGTCGACTTGCATGTTTTTTTTTATTAGCTCTATGGATTCTACGCGCTAGGAATTTATAGGAAAAAAATTGACACGTCCATATGTATCTTAATTTTGAAGCAATCGACTGTGGTTGTATGTTGACATCTCTCATTTTGACGTGTTTTTGTTGATATGTCATTTTATCAATTTATGCACAGTAACCAAAATAATATTCATTATTTGATAATTCAACTTATACACATAATCGTTTTGTTTTCCATCTCATTATAAATTGACAAATTGAGTTGTCAAGTTATGGACATCCTAAGGAAATGTTTTTAAATCTTGACATATTGAGATGTCAAGTTACACCCAACCCAAGTTTGGTATCCTAAATGTATAAAGTATAGTTGTCACCACAAGACGGTTATCAAATACTTAGTAATATTGCTTAGTTGTCAACTTTTACACCTTTTTTAAAAATATTCAAGTTTTTCTCATAACTAAGTGATGCATTTTAGTTTTCGACAGTCACACGGACAAAGTCACGGGCATAGCTAGTTTAATCTACACTAATATAATAAAGAGGTAAAGTTCGATTTTTATGTTTTTGTTTGTAGGAGGTAATCTCTTTGAATACTGGTCTGATTGCAATTTTTTTTCACCTAGAGTAAGCTGCTTTATTCCCGAGTGATAGGCTGTTATAATTTCGTATAGTCATAGGCTGTATTTTATGTTCGCGGGCGAAGCCGCTGGCAGAAACTAGTGATAAATAATATAAACTTATATGAATACAATATCAATCGCTAACTTAAACATAACTGTTTTTGGACAGATATTTTAAAAGAAAAAAGTGTTTTTTACAAGGTTTTATTTGGTTTCGCCTGTCTCGATGTTTGTATGTCTGTAACAAAATCTTGCAAATTTAATTCGATCCACTTCCCGGGTACTGATTATTGAGCTGAAGCTTTGCATGTATGTATAAATCAGATGACAATGCAAAATTAATATGACATGGAGCTGATCTGATGCACTATTGGACATAGGCATCTCCCAAGTGCCACCATAACGACCGGCCTTGTGCGTCACATATCCACCGGAACCGGATGTGACCCCCACTAGGTCGACGGTACACCTTATAGGAGGCCTTCCAACTCTATGTCTTCCGATATGTGGTCTCCACTCTAGCACCTTCCCTTCCCAGCGATCATCTGTTCACTGCACTTAAGTTGCGCGATTTTTTAGGCTTTGTCGGTAATCTTGGTTTTCCTGCAGATATCTTCATTTCTGATGCGATCACGTAAGGAAACTTCAAGCATAGGCCCTTTCCATTTCTGTTAGGGTGACTTTAAGCCTTCTGATGAAGCTCATTGTGAGCGACCACGTCTCAGAGCCATATATCATCACTGGCAACACTCACTGGTCACAGACTTTCGTTTTGAGATACTGTGTATTCTCGTCCAACATATTTCGTATGTTGGACATGAATTCTGACCACGCAATCAATGAAAAAACTAAAAAGTTGAAAATTGGGTGCAATTACTTAGGACTTGCAAAGTACAGAAACCATTCAAGGTAGTAGTGATGATGGTAAATAATTTCTTGGATTTTGCTGAGCTAAAATCTAAGAAAGGACCCTTTACTGTTAAAAAAATTGATGCTTCTGGGAACAAATTTCTGTGGCAACCTATCAAATGGCCGCAATTTATTAAAAACAACGTAGGAAAAATTAATTTCAAGAAAAGTCTAGATCGCGAATCTCCTTTTACGTCAATTAATTTCAAGAAAAGAGACAAAAGTACCATAGATTTTTTTAGGGTGAGCCAAATCTCCAAGGAAGCTTTGCCAATCAGCGCAGAGAAAAAAGGATTTAATGAACTTTGACTTGATAGACGACTCATTTAAAGAGTTTTATATTAATTTAAAAGCTGTCGGCAATATCTCTGCATGTACTGATCCGGATTTGGTCGAAGATAACCCAGATGAAGAAGATCCTGGGTCCCAATAAAATATAAATTACAGTGTTTTCATATTTTAATTTTAACTCAAACTCATTTCATTTCCAATGCAATGAAAAAATTATAATTATTATACATTTTTTTAATTCTCTATGCCTTTTATTTTACTTACCTACGTCTTATTGACCTGAAACTGAAAAAATAATAAATTGAAATAGAGCAAACCCTCTATTTCAATATTTTATTATTTTTTCAGTTAGTAAGTACATTAATGTTTAAGTAGTTATTCAGCAAATTAACATATATTCATATTCGTAATCTCTTTGCTATTTAATATCAATGACGTGTTTGTCATTAAAATAACTTTTTTAACATACTAATTAGTACCACTCAAAGGTGAATAAGTTGATAACTGTGGTGAATAAATTGACAACTCGGTGCATAAGTTGATAACTCGTTGGTGACCGATTTGATATGTCTATTATTGGCTAAACTATAAGAAATTTCGTTATTTTACTATCATCATTCGAAAGGTGGCTAAAAATAACCCTATGTACACATAAAACACACGTTAAAGTAATTCCTCGATTTACCAGAAGAAGTCAAAACACTAAAATGGCCGTCCTGACAAATTGCTATTTTAGACTTGTCAACTTATTCACGCCAGCCATGGATATATCCTACGGATAAAAACTAGATTGACTACGAAGCAATCACACTCTAAAGTGTTCTTTATTCTCATTGGCATTAAGTTCATATTGACAAGCAAACGGGGAAAAATGTACTGAGCAAGACAATGACAAAGGGTCGGTGTGTCCCTTTCTTACCTCTATTTTAACTATGGTAACCATAATTTTACCAAATTAATTATTATTTTTGTCACTCCAGCATTTTATATTAATAGATGCTGTAAATTTTTATATCGACGGCATAGTATCAATAGTCCGGTCAATTTAGACATCCGAGGTTACACTAATTTACACCCAGCTGAAAATTAGTAGGATTGTTCAAAACACCATCATTAATAAAATCTAAAAAGTCCTCATCGATCCGACACCTGGAAAAAAAAATATTCGGGGTCAAATGTCACAAAAATGATTTTTTCGTAATTTTCAGCAAAACGGTAGGTTTAATCATACAATTAGCTAAGACAAAATTGTTTAAAAACTCTTTTTTAAGCTATTGCATAGCTTCTATCGCGGGCCTTGAGCGTGGAGACCGAATCCAGAAATTCCGTAAGGAAAATAACCTAACACCCCCCACTCATTTGTTTTTTGAGCGTGGTGACCGATAAGAAAACAAATGAGTGAACAATCCACGGAATAAAGAAAAGTAGAGGAAGTGCCCCTCAGATATCGCGCGCGTGTCAACATTAGGTCGAGATGCGCAACATTTAGCTTATTCACCGTCAGACACTTGTCGCGATTGGTTCTCTCAGAAATACGCGAAATATTACAAATTATGCCTGGTTTTTCGGTTTTGACCTGCAAAAACGAAAGCAGAAAAAAAATGTATCTTGTGGAGGTGTATCGTATCATCGTTAAGCACTAAACTTTGTTAATTTTTAATAAAATTGATTTTAAATGAAAATACCACATTTTATGACTTTAATGCAAACTATAAACAACCTTATTTTCATAACAACAAAGTCTAAATACACTTGGCCGTCATCTACAAAATCATAACATAAATTCTAGTAACTACTCAATTAGGGATGGGACACATCCGTAAAGTAGGTCGGTACCTATCGATAATTTTTATTTATTTCTAACTATTTATTTCATGGCTATCACCATCATTCAGAAAATTTGTGTCGGACTTTTCATGTGTATAATTTATAAATATTTAACTAAGATTGCACATAAATCACGAGGTTTTAACAACACGTAACCTGCATCCGTCCGAAATAGGTGCGGCTTGCTAATCACTTTCTTTACTTCTTCACGCTTGAAAGGCTGAATATTACATAATATTAACCGTAATACATTAACTTCACAAAACAAATATAGATATTTGAACGATAAAGCAATACCTACTAAGAACATTTTAATTAAAAAAAAAAATATTTCAAAGTCAGTCCACAATTGACCGAGATATCGGTGAACAAAACATACATTAAGTCGAACATAGAATCTTCTCCTTTTCGAAGTCGGTTAAAAATAAGATTACCCCCCTACTACAAATACCTCTTTAACATTGATATTTTAAAGATAATCAACCTTATCCATTATTAAGCATTTGTAAGATGTTAACAAATTCTTACATTGCTTACCTGAATAAATTACGTAACATCAATATTAAAATATCGATATATGTCTACATCTCTAAATGAGTAGCAAAAGTGATTACATGTGCAGGTGAATATGGCATCTATTTCAAAGTTACTAGAGTTCTGAATAGAATGACAAATGATGAATTGGTTACAGCGCCATCTAGCGTGGAGTAGCTGAACTCGTTGTAAATTGGTTATAAGACGAAAAACATCTTTATTGTTTGTGTCATGTCAAATAATAACAACTTTCACTTGTTGTAATAAGACTTAATTTATCAAAGCAATAAGAAGATGATTAGTAAAAGTTGCGTTTTTAATTTGTAGCCAATCATATTACTGTTTTCTATGTGTGTAATGGACAATTTAATATACAAATGTGTGAGTTTGGCGACACTAGTTCCCGTGCTTTGCCAGGATAGGGGCACTTCTACCTGTATTTTCTGTTCTGTGGAACAATCAATCAAAATTCAATTCAATGTGTGAAAGTGTAACTTCAATTAATATCAAAGAAAAAAAAACAAAGGAAAAAAAATACTGCATAAAAAAATAAATAAATAATTATAATTGCATAAGTTGATAAAAATGCTATGCAATAGCTTTACCGCGGCAGTCCCCGAGTGCCACACGTCTTTTTTTTTCTTAGAATCACCGTTTTTGAGATCTGATGATTCAAAAAATTGAAAGAGGTAATCGTCGTAATATGCATACGTTACCACGCCACCTTTGAGGTACAGTTCTTAGTGCTTTTTTAGGGTTCCGTACCTCAAAATGAAAAAATAGGAATCTTATAGGATCTCTTTGTTGTCCGTCCATCTGTCTGTCTGTCTGTCTGTGTATGTATGTCTATATGTCGGTGTGTCAATCTTTCAAGATGCTTTATCTCGGGAAAGCGTGAAGTTATCGAGTTAAAATTAAAATTATATACTCAGGTCTGTGGTCCTTTGAAGCTGTGAAAAAATCAAACTTGTAAGTTAACGAAAACAAAAGATACGGCCGTTTACTATATGTTGCAAAAAACATAATTATATTTATCTAGGTTTCATAATTTTCTAAAAAATTACAAGTTCTATTATATTTAATAAATGTAGAAGTTTTTTGTTGTTCGCGTGTTAGATTCATCATTATTTGTGACGTAATTATATTATGAATTTTCATTTTTCATGTATATTGTTAGTAGTATTTTATACGTTGGTAACATTTATGAAGCTTGAATCTAATATTGAAGTACCTGCCAAAGATAATAATGTTGTGTTTACAAACGTAAAAAGCCAAACTTATAAAAAGCCGTATTGATGATAATGTTGTAAATTGTAATGTAATAATTCATAATCTTTGTAGTATATCTTAGATTTTGTCTACTATAATATAAGAAGTTGTGTGTTGTGCGACAACCTGAGATTTGTAGAAGGTGGAAGGATATTTGATGTTTAAGTGTCAACCCACAGGTTTGACACTTAAACGTCAGGCCTTTCCTATAAATAAGATTGGTTTCTATTAAAGCTCTCTTTTGCTAGATCCAGCCCGTCCCTTTGCTGCCCTCCCCTAGCGACGCCCTAAGCCGAGGCTCGTACCCCACAGGGGGTGCCCTTAGCGTAGTCGCTTAGTTTTAAGTTAGTATAGTAAGCCCTGGCTGGAGGCTTTGATTAGAGATCAAGGCCGCCACAGGCAAGTCCGGTTAAGCAGCCGACAACCTCCTAGGTTGACCTGCGAGAGGCCACACAAAAAAAAAAAAAAATTAAAGCTCTCTTACTTGCTGTTCAGCTCTAGACCTTTACGAACTACCTAAGTTCACGTAAGTTATTTAATATAATAGCTTAATATTATTGCTAATGTTGTTTTGATTCTGTGTATTTGTTAAGCCTGCAATACATGTTGGCCGAGCTGAGACCAACGCGAGCCTTGGCGAGCCTAAGCAAATATAGGCAAATTAACACACGGCAAGCGCCTCTCTACACGTTCGGCAAGCTTGAACCAATGCAAATGGCCAATAAGACGAGTTTTGAGGAGACGCCCACATGTTGGGCCCTGTCAGTTGTTGTTGTGCATTTAAACAATATGGACGACGTAGAAGTCATCGCGGCTGCTGCTATTTATTTAATAAGCGCTTATATTTATTATTTCACTGTATACCGCACTAAAGTTGTGAAAATGAAAAGACAAAAAAGACGGTGGTGGATGTTAAGCCTGCTTTAAGTGAGGTTTGTATGACGTATAAAACAAAATTTTACACCACCTGCTCGATAATGTCGTTTTATACGTCATACAAACCTCACATAAAGCAAGTCAGTCTATCCATAGGGAGATAATGCAGTATGGCCGATCCCTAGGGAATAATGAGATTTGAATTTGGAACACCAAAAATCGTTAACATCTTATAATATAAAAATGAATCGCAAAATGTGTTGGTAAGCGCATAACTCAACAACGCCTGGACCGATTTCGCTAATTTTTTTTTTGTTGTGTTCGTTATTATGAGGAGAAGGTTCTTATGGAAAAAAAAAATGAAAATTAGGGTAGTGTAGGGTAGAGTAGGGTAGTGTAGGGTAGAGGAGGGTAGAGTAGAGTAGGGTAGGGTAGAGTAGGGTAGAGTAAGGTAGAGGAGGGTAGGGTAGTAGGGTAGAGTAGAGTAGAGTAGGGTAGGGTAGAGTAGGGTATAGTAGGGTAGATTAGAGTATAGTAGGCTGAAGTAGGGAAGAGCGGGAGCGAAGCCGCGCGGGTACAGCTAGTTGTGAATAAAAATGTACAAGCATCGCATAAGTTAACTCGAAATTCAAACTGGCCGCTAACAAAAAAAGAAAATAGAATAAAACGTGCTTGACGGGAGCGTTATAGAAAATTAAAACAATAAGAATCTTGGACTAGTGAATTTTGTTTGATGAACTTGTAAATAATATAATACTTATATTTCTATAATTTAAGATTTGGTCGACCAAATTGTTTTTAGGGTTCCGTAGTCAACTAGGAACCCTTATAGTTTCGCCATGTCTGTCTGTCCGTCCTCGCTTAAGGGCCAAGCGCCCGAAAAGTGCCATAAAACAGTGATTTTCTGAGGCCTACTCCTCCGTAACGGCTAGGTCAATTGGTTTGAAAAAAATATATGTTTATTATAGATTCATGAACAATAATATCAACATTTGATTTTTTCGTGCAATTAATACTTTTGTCAAAAAAAAATATTTAGCAATTTCGCAACTTTTCGCAACTTTTCCCTACTCCTTCGAAACGGCTTGGACCTTTAGAAACATTTTTACACATAAAAATTGGTGGTTAAATATTCTTCAAAGTGAACATTGCATATGTAAATCAATCAATACCTCGCAGAGAAAATGGATTTAAAGCGCTTTCCGGGCGCTGCTGGCCGCAAATAAATGCACAGATTTGCGTACTGCCGCCTAGGCGAGTGCGAGAGTTGCGTTCACATAATTTCGGCCAGATGGTTCAAGGAACTACGCCTTAATCTCTGTGACCGTTAGCACTAGAAAGCTGAAATTTGGTACCAATATGTATATCAATCACGCCGACAAAGTGGTCAAATAAAAATTGGAAAAAAATGTTTTATTAGGGTAGCCCCCCTATATGTAAAGTGGGAATTGTTTTTTTTTTTTTAATTTCAACTCTAACGTGTGATATATTGTTGGATAGGTATTTAAAAATGAATAGCGGTTTACTAATGAATAGCGGCACTAAAATCATTTTTTAAGAAAGAAAGAAAAACGTTTGGCGTTCAACGACTGTATTTTTGAATTCATTGCTGTGGGCGGATTCGCCTGAAATTGATTTGGAGCGATATTTGAAAACAAAACAATTGAAAATTGCATGCATGTGGGCGAAAGAAAACACGTGACTGGTTTTTTTGGCGGGAAACTCGAAGAGCGAACAAACTGAACTGAGATTTTATTGTCATTTTAACATTCATCAATCAAAACAAAAAGTGTAAAATCGAAAAATATCTAATCAGAGGCTTGGATGTTGGTGGTGAACACATGTGGTTTTATCTTTAACACTGTTTTAGGCCCTTAATAGCGTTTTTTTTGGTGGTTTTTGTGTGTCTGTTTTGTTCTTGTGCTCGTCGTATATATATTTTGTGTTTGTGTTGTTCATCCTCCTCCTGGTAAGTTGAAAACTTAATAAACTTTGTTTGCGGCGTATACGGTGCGACCATGGAGGATCATGATCGTCCTCCTGGCCGTCCGCCAGATCAACCCCATCCCATCCCACAATCCCAGGAACTTTTTAACCTTACTCCCGTTCTGACCGCCCCCCTGCCTAAGTTTGAGGCAATGGAAGTAGTGGCAGCCTCGCAAAAAAGGAAACTTGGTAGCAAACCGACTAGTTCCACAGACTCGCAAGATATTTTCCCGGCATCAAAACGCGATCGGGTAACGGCACCATCGTTGGTCTCACGATCGAAGTACTCCAACTTAGATTCCAAACCGTATTTGGTTTATGCATCGATGTCTGAAACTGACTCAACTTCTGGAACTACGCTCCACCCAATTAGATTCGGACAGTTGTTGCAAAAGCTAAATATTAAAAACATCTCACTTGTCCAATAGAGTTTCCATCGAATTTAAGGGTCCTGAAGATCCTTTATTGATAATGTAGCAATTAAACAAAAAGGTTATGCTACATTTATTCCCACCTTTAATATCACCAGGATGGGTGTTGTGAAAGGTGTCCCCAGTGACTGGACTGACATTGAAGTCATGCACAACTTGAAGTCCCCACTCGGTAAGATATTGAAGGTTAGAAGATTAAACCGCAAAGTAGTGAGTAGCGAAGGAAAATCAGAATGGATCCCCACCTCAAGCGTGGTACTCACGTTTGATGATCAGAACCTCCCAGATCGAGTTTTCTGCTGCTATAATTCCCTCCCAGTAGACATCTACAACTTTCCCACTGTCCAGTGTTTCGGGTGTTGTAAGTATGGGCATACCAAAACCCAATGCCGTTCTAAGCCACGGTGTTTCCGCTGTGGTGGTGACCACTTTGGGGACAGTTGTTCCATTGAGGAGCCCAAGTGCTTCTACTGTTCGGATAAGCACCCTGCAAATAGCAGACAATGCCCGGAGTACCTACGTCAGAGGAACATCAAGGCCTCCATGGCCAGGGATAATATATCCTATTCTGACGCAGCTAAAAAGCATGCTCCTTCTTACCGATCTTTTGCGGATGTTACGGCATCAACAGCTCCTCCTTCGCAGTCCATCCACCAGACACTCACGCATGATCCTCGTACTCCACGCCCCCCACTCCCTAATTATACTTCTCATCCACTTCCCTCTTCCTCTTCCTCGAGTAGAAAAACTATTGTTTCCCGTCCAAAATCCCATACCCCTCTACATCCTTTTTTTTTTTTTTTTTTTTTTTTTTTATGGTGGGAAAAAATCATGCATTGACATCCCCTGCTCTTGGGCGGAGCGGGAGATAGTGTCAGACTCTTACTGACTAAAAGACCCACCCCGTTCCTTCTAGCCTTCATACCGGGGCTCGAGCGCCCTTTCGGATAACCCTGGCCCCAGTAGGCTTCGACCCGGCTGGGTCCCTGCTGTTGCTGACAACTCCTTGAGGCGCGCGGGAACAGTGCGCGCCGTCGACGGCTTGGGCTTGGTCCGGACAGTTACCGGACGGCCGGACAGCGAGCTACCCATTGCTCACCGTCCGCAAGCCCGCGCCTACGGTGGCCGGAAATCAGGATCAGAATCCCGGCGGCGGCGGCGGCGGCGATGATAACGCCGTTGCCTGATGCGTTCGGCCTCCTCCTTTGCGAGCATTACTGCTTCGCAGAAGTCGGCGACCGCCTGCCACTCCTCCTCGCTCCGGACCATGGCCTCAACCAAGGCCCGGCGCGAGAGGTCTCCGCCGCCGATCGCCCCCACGAGGGCACGGCGATGTTCCGCCCAAGCAGGGCACACCTCGACTGTGTGCTCCACCGTGTCCTCCGGGCATTCCGCACAGTGGCGACACCCGGGCGTCACTTCCGCACGAATCCGGTGCAGGAAACTCCCGAACGAACCATGTCCGGTGAGGACCTGCGTCATGCGGAAGGTAAGGACGCCGTGAGGTCTTTCCAGCCACGCCTCAAAGAGGGGACTTACCGCCATGATTGTGGCGTGCCCAGCACTGGGTTGCGATAGTCGCTGACGCCATTTCACCATGAGATCCCGCCGGAGCTCTGTCCGCCATGCCGTGACCTGTCGCGGCGGCGGACTTTCACCCCGGCGTTGCATCTCCACGCGCATATCGTGCATGTGTGCAAGGACTGTTGCCTCCAGATCCCACGGTGGTAGGCCAGCCAGAAGGCTCGCCGCTTCGCGGGAGACCGTGCAGTATCCCCGCACCATCCTTATCGCCATGACCCTCTGGCAGGCGTTCAGTATGGCCGCCGGTTGCTTTTTCAGCGACGGCGCCCACACCGGCGCCCCGTAGAGGGCCATGGACCGAACGATCCCCGCGTAGAGCCTCCGGCAGGAGGCGTCTGGACCCCCAAGGTTGGGCAGGAGCCGCTTGAGCGCAGCCCCAGCCCGGTTGAGTTTGGGAGCCAGACGTCGGAAGTGCTCCACGAAATTCCACCGGCTGTCGAGGACGAGTCCCAGGTACTTCATCGTCGACCCGACACCGATGTGAACTCCTCCTACCGTTAGTTGGGAACTCAATGGCGGCGCGTTCCGAGGCTGGCGACCGTGGAAACACATCGCCTCGGATTTGTGAAGCGCCACCTCGAGTCCCAACTCCTGGATCCTATCAACGACCATCGCAACCCCGCGTGTCGCTTGAGCGACCGCCGCCTGGTACGACTCTCCCTGCGCTAGAACCAGCGTGTCGTCTGCGTAGCAAACCACGCTGACCCCGTCAGGGAAGTCGCCGCGCAGCACGTAATCGTACCCGATGTTCCACAAGGGTGGCCCTAGTACCGACCCCTGCGGAACACCGCACGACATCTCTCGACGTTTCCAGTCTCCCTGGTGACCGGGGTAGACTATAAATCTTTCCGACAGATAGGCCTCGACCACTCGACAGAGGTATTCGGGCACCCGGTGGTACCGGAGTGCCCTCCGGATCGTACTCCAGGGCAGGGAATTGAACGCGTTGGCAATGTCCAAGGACACTGCCACGACACACCTGCCCCGGGACACCGCATCCCCCGTCGTGAGGGCTCGCACGCGCATGATGGCGTCCACCGTAGAGCGCATCCTGCGAAAGCCGAACTGACCGTCCGAAAGTTCCGGCCCCACCCGTGTTAGGCGCGCGACGAGGCGGTTTGCAATGACTCTCTCAAAGAGCTTGCCCACCTCGTCGAGCAGCACAATGGGCCGGTACGCGGACGGAGAGTCCGCAGGGCGCCCTGGCTTCGCTATGAGGACCAGTTTCCCCGTCTTCCAGCAAAGTGGGAACTGGCCCCTCTCCATGCATGCGCTGAAGAGCCCTCTCAGTCGAGGCCCGAGAGCCTCCATGGCCAGGACCCAGGCCTTCCCAGGCAAGCCGTCGGGTCCTGGGGCGGTGTTCTTGGCACTCAGCCTTCGCACCGCCACTCTCAGCTCTACCTCGGTCACCTCTGGAGCATCGTCGTCGTCGTCGCTGTTGCGGTCCGCGTCAGACACCGCTGGCGAAGGCGGAGCCATGGGCGGGGGGGAGTGTTCCCCTCGCGCAGGGAACAAAGCGCTTACCGCACCCTCCACGATTTGGGGCCGGAGACTCTGAGTCAGCGGGGGAGCCCAGGGGCGCAGTTTTTCCCGTACCGTTTTGTACGGGCGTCCCCACGGGTCCGCGTTCAGAGACCCCAGCCACACGTTGCGGGCCTCCAGTTTGGCCCGCTTGATCTCCGCTCGGAGGGTGCGTTTTGCCGCTCTGTATCCCTCATACAGCTCCGCCTCTCTGGCCTCCGCATCCGGCGGGCGGATGCGGCGACTGCAGTGTCTGGCGTACCGGCGCCGCGCGTGACTGCATGCGTTGCGCAGTGCAGCAATCTCCGGCGACCACCAGCACACCTGGCGCTTAGCTCGCCCTGGACGGACTCGGGGCATTGCCGCGTCGCAGATTTGCGACATGGCCTCCCGGAACCACTCCGCCTCGACGTCGATGTCGACAGGCCTGTCTGGTGCTTGCACCCAGGCCTGTACCATCGCGGCTTCCAGGAGGAGCTCCCGGTCCATCTGCTTAAGCGCCCATCGCGGACCGCAAGGGCTCTGTCGGACCAGCGCGGCCGAGGTTTCGGCGGAGACGTCCAACCGGATGTACCGGTGGTCGGAGTACGTCTCCACCTCCTCCATAACGCGCCAGTCGACGACACGCGGCGACAGAGCGGGGCTGGCGAACGAGATGTCCACCACTGATTCACCCCGCATCCGCACCAACGTGGGGACAGAACCCCGGTTCAGGACGACCAGGCCCAGCTCCAAAGCCCAGTCCTCCACCATCCGACCCCGTGGGTTCGTGTACCGGGAACCCCAAGCCGTGTTCCAGGCGTTGAAGTCCCCGCAGACGACCACGGGGAGGGTACCAAACCCAGCGACGACGACATTTAGCTCCATGAGGGAGACTTGGAGATCGTCGAGAGATCTGTTCGGGGACAGGTAGACACCTACCACTGCAATGTCCCCGAACCGTGCTGCCACGCAACCCCGTCTCCTCGCAACAGCCTCGAGGGGCGGGGTACCGGCGGCGGCCGACGAGATTAACGTCACCGAGCCGTCTAGGTCCTGAACCCAGTCTCCACGGGGATGGACATAGTACGGCTCGGAGACGATGGCGACATTTATCGACCACTGCGCCATGCTCTGGAGCAACAGATCCTGAGCGAGGGTGCAGTGGTTGATATTCGCCTGGAGGAGACGGAATGGGGCCGTTATTGGCAGTCCATTGTCTCCTCCCGAGCCCTTATTGAGGGCACTGCCGCAGTGGGTGCGGCGGCGACGGCAGCGGCGGCGGCCAAGGAGACGGCCGCGGTGGTGAGGACGACGGCGGGGATGGGCCTACGGGCCTTGCCCTTGGCCTTGGCGGGGGGGTCGCAGGACCTGCCCCCAGCCCGGTGGTCGGCCGGTTTGCCTGCAGCCGCACATGCGTAGCAGTGCGGTGCCGCGCTGCAAGTGACGGCCTTGTGACCGGGCTGACCACATTGAAAGCAGCGGTCGCTGCGATCCACCTCCGCTGCGCAACACGCCCCCACGTGGTGCCCCACGTGGCAGCGATAGCAGCGCAGAGGTCTGGGCTCCAGCAGCTTTACTCGCGCGGAGACCCAGCCCACCAAAAGCCGACGGCCCTCCCCGGTAATGTTTCTGGCCGCTGATACGGGGCAACTCACCGTCACTGCCCCCATGCCCGTGCTGTCAGCACGGATGGTGCCCGCCCGGACCTGGTCGGTAAGGCACCCTCCCGTCCTGACCACGGCGGCCACGACCTCGTCCACCGTCACGGAGTCGTCCAGGCCCACAATGCGCATGTCAACGCACTTTGTGGGCCTGGACACTCGGGCCTCCTCCGCATCCAAAGACGCCCTGATTTTTTCGGCCAGGGCGTCTGCGGTGGGGCCACTGTTCGCCCCGGGGACCTCCAGCATAAGGGCACCGGTCGCGGTATGCCGCATCCGGAAGCCCCCAGTGATCCCGAGTTCGGTGAGATTCACAGACTGCCTCGCCTTTCTAATAACGTCGCCGTAGGTCGCGCCCTTTTTCTCCGCAGCCGGCTGCAGCGTAATAACTACAGCCGTAGAGTCCGGGTCGCGAATCCTAGCCGCGATGGCCCTCTCCTTCCGCCGCCGCCGCCGCTCTCGTTTCTTGGCGGCCCGTGCCGCCCTGCCCGCCCGTTTCTTGGCGCCGGCCACTTGCCATTCGGCTTCGGCCGGAGTTTCCACAGGCAGGGGGGTCGGCATAGGCCGCCTGCTTGACGCCACGGAAGGGGCTCCCGCCGCTTTGGGGACCGGCGCCGCTTTGCTCTTCTTGGGAGGGACATCAGCAGGGGCTGGCTTCCCCTGTTGCTGTTTCCCGGCCGATGGGACTGACCCCACTGTCACGGTCCCGCGCCTGGCCTGCGCCGACGGGCCCGACCTGGGTGCGGCTACCGAGGTTGCGGCGGCAGCAGCAGCGTACGACGCCACCTTTCGCTGGCCGGAAGCCGCGAGTGGGGGACGCAACACGATACCCTCCAGCAGGGATAGCTGCTGCTGGAATCGCAGCTGGAACTGCTGCTGCTGCTGTTGCAGCTGCTGCTGGAAAGCAGCTAGTTCCCGCTGCACCAGCGTCAGCAGCTGGCTCTCCGGCTCGGGCTGGGCCTGGGGCCGGCTTTGCCCCTGCCCTTGCTCGAGCCCACCCCCCGTCTGCTCCCGGCCACTGCCGCCATTCGGCACCCTTCCAAGCTCTGCCCGGACTTCAGCCCGGAGCTCGGCCCGGAGCTCAGCCCGGAGCTCGCTCCGAACCCTGGCCACCCTCTTCTCGAGAGAGGCGTCGAAAGCCTCCCTGAGGGACGCGGCGTGTTTTTGGACAGTCTTTTCTTTCGACGTCCTCTCTCTTTTGCGGCTCATGTCCCGCAACAAGGTGATAGCCAGCCTTTGGAGGGACTCCCCGTCTGAGTCTGCCTCAGCACGCCTCTCACTGCCAGATCGCTCCGAGAGGTCTCTTCCCGAGCCGGCCGCCCCGGGGTGACGCCCCTCCGCGGCAAGCCTGGCGGCTCGCTGAGCGGAGTCCTGGGCCGTTAGACCCCTCCCCCTTCCGCGGGACCGGCCCGCACCACGGCTGCTGGTGGGGATTTTGCTCAGGGGAGAGGACTCCTCAGAGGACGACCCGTCCTCCCTCCTGGCAGACGCGGGGCGCTTCAGGGAGACACTCGAGTTCCTCCCGGGATCGCCCGCCACTTTCTCCGTCTCCGAGCGCCCTTCTTCCCTCCTCACAAACTCGGAGCGTTTCTGGGAGGAACTTGTGTTTCTCCCAGAATCAACCGCCATCTCTTCCGCCTCCGAGCCCTCCGAGCCCCCTTTGGATGCCGCGTCGGACTCCGACCGCGCATCACTCTCCTCAGGTTTCTTATAAAACTTTGATTTATTATTTAGATTTTCCATGTTGTTCCCACGAGTATTATACTTCGGGTACTTGCTCAAAACACGTGGTTCGCACTAGAGACTAATTTAGCTACCCATTAGTCAAGCTAACAACCTCCCTCACGGTGCGCCGCCGCTTGGAGGTTTGGGGTAATTTTTTATAGAGGTTGTCTTCCTCGCGGCCCGGGCGGTTAAGCCAAGACCCTCGTCCCCCATCAAAAGTCAGAAACATGACCTTGGACAATTTCTGGGGCTACGAGACTAACGGTGACAGGAGGAGGGGCAAGCCTTCCTCCTGCCTGCCCGGCGGCAGTGTGAGTGCACACCGAGCCCGCTCTAACTTCGCCACTGTGCCCTCTGCTATAGCAGAGGGACACGCGTTGAAGCGTTCCTTCAGACAGAACATTCGCAGACGGCCATCGAGGCCCCTTAGGCAGCAATACCCAAGGGGGTCACTGGCCGCCTCCCAGGGTGCACCGTCCCGCAGACTGGCCTTCGCTTCGGACGTATCCGCAAGGGAACTACAGCCTGCGGGCACTCGTGGAGGTTTTCTGTCGTGGCACCCCACCCCTCTACATCCTGGTTATGACCGTAGGGCTCATCAGGACATTCTTGACAGCTATTCTTTTGCTCCTTCTCCTAATGGCTGTGCCTTGATGGACCACCCTCCTACTCATAATGAAAATACACAAACTATCCAGTCAATTATCATTTTACTCACCTCCTTACTCTCTAACTATTCCTTACCAGACCACGTTGCCAATAACCTAGTCAAAGCTATACAAACTCGTAACATTCCATCTTCTGCAGTGGAACACCAGGAGCGCTCTCCCCAAAAAACATGAAATTTCCCACCTTATTAATCTACACAATCCGGCAATATTTGCAATTTCTGAGTCGTGGCTAACCCCACGTCTCAATTTTATTTTCCCTGGCTATAGCACTCTCCGAGATGACCGCTCTGACGGTCATGGTGGAGCTGCTATACTAGTGAATAATCTTCTTTCTTTCTCTCCTCTTCCCCTCCCTCCTCATGGAGATGAGATTAATGCTGTAGGTGTTCAGATCCTTGGTATTAATTTTATATCTGTTTATATTCCCTCCCCTAATTCCACATGTTTTCAGTATATTCATAATATCTGTTCTTCATTTAAACCTACCATTCTTTTGGGTGACTTTAATTGCCACCATTCCCTGTGGGGTTCTGACCATTGTGATAGTCCTGGTTCTGAGTTGGTTGATCTGATGGACGACTTAGGGCTATGTGTTGTCAATGATGGCTCCGTTACTCGCCTTCCCAGACCTGGTCAAAGTAGAAGCTGCGTGGATCTAACCCTATGTTCAGCCAGTTTGACCGCTCAGCTGGAGTTGAAACGACTGAATCTCACATATGGTAGTGACCATTACCCTATATGCACTACTTTAGTCCATAGCTCCCTACCTCAAAGGGAAACCCCCCCTCTTTTAGAATATAGGCTTTCAGGTGCGAAGTGGGACTTGTATTCTCAAACTCTTGAGGATGTAATCCCCTCTTTGCCCCTAGTCTCTCCCACCAACTTGGACGTCTGCATGTCGCAATTTTCCGATGCCATCTCATCAGCCGCTGATAACAGCATTCCACTGAAGAATTCAGCCTCGGGAAAACTATCGTCCCCTCCCTGGTGGGACCGGGAATGCTCCAGCATTATTAAGTCTCGCAATGATGCTGAGCGAAATTATGCTAGAAATATGACTGCTGAAAACCTAATCGAGTATAAACGGATAGTTGCGAAGTCCAGGCGTCTCTTTAAGAAAAAAAAATATGAAGGATGGAAAAAATTCTGCTCTTCACTTTCCCCTTCTACCCCTTCATCCCTTGTTTGGCAAAATTTTAAAAAATTCAAACGTGGCTGCTCCGTTTCCAACTCTTCTTCTATTCCTTGCGACTTAGAGGAAGCGTTTCTAAAGAAAATAGCGCCTCCCTATGTCCCTCTCTTGGGAGAATGTCCCTCATCTTTTGATGGTGGTGACATTCCCAATGATCCCATAGATGCCCCCTTTGTGTTAAGTGAACTAGATGCAGTGCTTAAACACGTCCACGACTCTGCCCCAGGTATAGATGGCCATCCATATTCTTTCTTTAAAAAACTGGGGTCCCACAGTCGCCAATATATTTTATCGTTACTCAATACTTGTTTTTTGCTTTCCCATATCCCCGATAGCTCCCCTCCCTCGGTTCGACCACATTAGCCGAATAGGGAACAAACTTGCTTCATACCCCGCTGGTAGTAAAGCGTTTTGGTCCCTGGCAAAGTCGATTGAATCGAACTTCTGCCGTCCCTCACTTCCGCCACTGCTGAGACCCGATGGGACACTGGCCCACACCGCTGAGGAG
The DNA here is from genome assembly GCA_910589285.2 of Mythimna ferrago. Taxonomy (NCBI): domain Eukaryota; kingdom Metazoa; phylum Arthropoda; class Insecta; order Lepidoptera; family Noctuidae; genus Mythimna; species Mythimna ferrago. Next base: position 22,028,479 of record OU342674.1, on the reverse strand, counting down.
AAAGCAAACCTATTTGCTTCTCTTTTTGCGGAATCTTCGCGTCTGGACTCCGGTGACGCGCGACCCCCTGTTTCTCCTGATGGGTGCGTGACGAATATGTCGGATATTCGTATCCATCAGAAGGACGTTCCAAGTTACGTACGTTCGTCAAGGTTACTCAAGACCCTAGTCTTGAGTAACCTTGACGTGAATAAAGCCAGTGGCCCCGACGGGATACCAGCGGTCGTTCTAAAAACTTGTGCGCCTGAATTGTCTCCGATCTTGACTCACCTATTTCGCCTCTCATATGAGACTGGAAAAGTGCCGATGGCTTGGAAGCAAGCCAACGTGCAGCCTGTGCCCAAGAAGGGCAGTAAAGCTGACCCGGCAAACTACCGACCCATCTCTGTTACGTCCATCCTCTGTAAGAGTATGGAACGGGTAATTAACAGGAAGCTTCTGGCATACCTGGAAGCTAACGACATCCTCAGCGACCAGCAATACGGCTTTCGTCAAAATCGGTCTACTGGGGACCTTCTTGCGTATGCCATTCACATCTGGAGCGAGGCCATTGAGAAGCATGGGGAAGCGCTTGCCGTGTCCCTTGATATCTCGAAGGCCTTCGATAGGGTCTGGCACGAAAGCCTTCTTGCTAAGCTTCCTTCCTTCGGTCTACCCACTGGTCTGTGTGATTGGATCGCAGACTTCTTGAGGGATCGATCCATCCGAGTGGTAATTGATGGATGCTCGTCCGGTCAAATGGATATTAATGCCGGAGTCCCTCAAGGGTCGGTACTCTCGGCAACACTGTTTTTGCTGCACATAAATGACCTACTTAAACCCGGAACCTTTGGGTATGCAGACGACAGCACTGTTGCTGAGAGATATGTGTCTAACGCACGAGCTAGTGGGTCACAGATCCAGTCATTTCGAGAGGCTATGGTTGAACGCTTGAACTCGTCCTTAGCGGCAGTCTCAGAATGGGGCGATGCCAATCTGGTCAAGTTCAATGCGACGAAAACCCAGGCGTGTCTTTTCTCCGCTAAACGGAGCCAATTCCACCCGGCTCCATCTTTCCGGGGTGTAACCGTACCAATTACCGACCACCTTGAACTTCTTGGGGTAACGCTATCGTCTACCCTTAATTTCGGCTCCTACATCGAGGCAAAAGCCCAACTAGCTGCCAAAAAATTGGGGATCTTAGCAAAGGTCAGACGGTATTTCACGCCGGAACAGCTGCTCAACCTCTATCAAGCGCAAGTTCGATCGTGTATGGAGTACTGCTCTCATCTTTGGGATGGGTCAGCCAAATACCAGCTAGATGCACTAGAGTCTATTGAAAAGCGTGCCAAGAAGATCATAGGCAATGATGCTCTTGTGAAGTCAAAACTCCAAAGTCTTGAGCATCGACGCCGAGTTGCTAGCCTGTCTGTTTTCTATCGTTTACACTTCGTGGAGTGTGCTCTAGAGTTACACAATTTAATTCCGCCAAGTCCGTTCCATCATCGGACCACAAGACGTACGGCGTTGCGCCACCGGTACATGGTGGACATCCCACCTATACGTACAAAGCGTTTTGGGAGTACATTCATTATGCGTACAGCTAAGGAATGGAATTCCCTGCCGGAGTCTGTGTTTCCTGATAGCTATAACCTAGGAGTCTTTAAGTCAAGAGTGAATAGATTGCTTCTAGGCAAGCGTGCTCCATCGTCGGCCACATCATCGCTTACCATCAGGTGAGATTGTGGTCAAACGCGAGCCTATCCATTATAAAAAAAAAAAAAAAAAAAAAGCTGGAAAACGCAGCTGATCATCCCTATCCTGAAGCCGGGGAAAACCCCCGATAGGGCAGACCATTTCCGACCCATTGCTCTTTCTCCGGTTTTAGGTAAAATTTTAGAACACCTCATTAAATACAGATTGGAATGGTTGGTTGAACACCGTGGTCTCTTAAGCAAATCTCAATTTGGTTTCCGAAAGGGGGTTAGTACTATGGACAGTATCGGAATTTTTATGGCGGACACCCGGATTGCCTTCAGCAAAGGCGAGTCTGTCCTGGCGGTCTTCCTTGACATTTCTGCAGCTTACGACAGTGTCCTTCTTTCTGTACTCAGAAGTAAACTACGCAAGCTGAGTATTTCGGAAAAGATAGTAAACTGTATCAGCAATCTGTTGTCAGGCCGCAATGTGAGACTCCATGTTCCAGGAAAATTATCTGACCCCAGAACTGTTTGGCGCGGGCTCCCCCAGGGTTCTGTCCTAAGTCCGCTTCTGTACAGTATTTACACCTCTGATCTCCACAATTCGCTTAACAGTGACTGCCAGATCCTACAATATGCAGACGACCTATGTCTATACATATCCTCATCCTCCATTGAACGTGCTACGGAGTCCATGCAAATATCCCTCAATTCCCTTAACCAGTGGTTAATTTCTCATTGGCTTAGTTTGTCAGCTCCCAAAAGCTCCATAGTAGTTTTCTCACGTAAACGTGTCATTCCGCATGCTCACCTTGAAATTGAAGGATGTCCAATCAAGGCCGAAAATAAAGTGAAATTTCTTGGTGTCATTCTGGACTCTAAGCTGTCTGGGGTCTTTCATCTCAATTATATATCCAATAAATGCGAAAAGAAGATTAATTTGTTACGCGCTCTGGCAGGTGTTTGGTGGGGTGCTCACCCCTTTACCCTCAAGCTCATATATAATGCTATAATTAGGAGCCTGCTTGACTATGGCTCTTTCCTCCTTGAGCCCTGTGGCAAAGTCGCATTGGCTAAACTTGAGACCATCCAGTCAAAATCCCTCCGCATTGTATTGGGCTGTATGCGGTCCACCCCAACCAACGCTTTGCAAGTTGAAAGTGGCGACCCTCCCCTTCTTCGTGGACAATATCTGGCCGACAAATTTATCTACAAGGCATATTTTCTTAGCAACAATCTTATCCTCGCTAAACTTTCCATTCTAGATTATCTATGTAGACAGACCGAATACTGGAGACATAACGACCCCCCTTTAATTATTAATGCATTCAGAAGAATACGCAATGTAGAAGTGAACTCCCCCATTCTGCAGTGTAATAAATTCCCACTTTATTCATGTCCTTACGAAATTTTAAATTTTGTCCCAAATTTTATCTCCTCCATTGGTTTGGATATGAACACCACCAATGCCAACGACCATTTTCTTGCTCTTGTTAGTGATAGGTGGCCTGATCATTACAAATTTTATACAGATGCTTCAAAATTAACCACTGATGGTAAAACTGGTGTTGCTGTCTATAACTCCAATTCCCAGTTATTTCTCCAATTTCAATGCCCTCCTGAGTCTTCGGTTTTTACTGGAGAATGCATTGGGATCCTCGAGGCATGTCTCTTTATTTCTTCCCATTCAGCAATTACTAAAGCAGTCATTTTCTCTGATTCCAGAAGTGCCTTGGAGGCTATCATTAAAAGTTCTTTTAAGGATAACCTCCGGAGCCCTGTCATCCTAGAAATTAAAACTATTCTATATTCTTGCTCTAAAAACAATATAGAGATCATATTGGTATGGATTCCCAGTCACGTCAATATTAGAGGCAATGAGGTAGTGGATATAGCAGCTAAAGGCGCGGTCTCTAGTAGTTTGGCTGACAAGAAGCACTACCATGTCCAAATTTGCGACCTTATCCACAAAGCGAAACCAGACCTTTTCAAATCGTGGCAGGATCACTGATCCGAAACCAGTAAATCAAAGGGTGGTTTGTATGCGTCTATTCAACCAACCATTCCGTCTAAACCCTGGTTTTACAAATTTAAAGAAGCTCCAAAATCCGTCACTTCTATTATCTGCAGAATCCGCATTGGCCACTACTGTACCCCAGTTTTTCTTCACAAAATTAGGGTCCGCGACAACTCCGTATGTGAATGTGGGCTAGACGATGGTACGCTAGACCACATATTTTTAAATTGCAGTCTAAACAGTGCTTTTTCTTTTGATAACATTATTAAAAAATTAAAAATTCAAAATCCTGTTAACGTCCGACACCTTCTTTCATTTTTTCCAAATCCCCAAATTATATGCGCTTTTATTAAATTTATATCTTCTAATAATATTAAACTCTAATACTCTGTAATATGTTATGTAACAGTCAACTGTAAGTATATATGTATATATTTTACTTTTCTAACAGTAATTAACTCCTTTATTTGTGTTGCTCCAGACCTCAACGGATATCCACAAAAACTGAAAGCTATCAATTAATAAGCCTCACTAATACCCATGAGTAATCACCAGCACCTAGTTTAATTTACACGACTGTACATGACACTGGCAGAAATTGCCGAAGTCTACGGCAGATTGCCATAAAATTAAAAAAAAAAAAACTTATTATTACATAAATGCCCATTTTAAAAGTGATTCGAGCTCTGGTGTTAATTTTGTTTATATCTCGTGACCAAGTGAGTTTATTATAAAGATAGGCCGGTTTTTTAGTAAGTATCGTGCCAAAAAGTAAGGTAGCGAGATGAAGCTTTCTGCGATCTGACATTCTCATTAGGTTACCTTTATTTAAAAATGGTGTTATGTGTGACCTCGGAGGGACATTGAAACAAAACCTAGCACATGCATTTTGTACTCGCTGGATCAACCTTTCGCTTCTGCCAAGAATACACGCCCCATACACAGTGTCAGCGTAGTTCAGCTTGGATAAAACAAGTGACTCACAGAGTATGATACGCATATCCACACTTATGTAGGGACGTACACGATACAAAAGCTTGAGACGGTAGAAGCAGTTGCGCACAGCTTCAGTAATATGAGTTTCAAAATGCAAGTGCCCGTCAAATACCACTCCAAGATTACGAGCTTCCTGCACCCTCTCAATGGGACAACCGTCAATCCTTACATCTAAAGTACCATTACCCATTTTATTTAAAAAATCTCTTGATCCTATGAGCAGGTATTTGGATTTACCTGGGTTTAAAACCAGTGAATTTCGCATAGACCAGGCTGTGATCCTATCCAAATCCTCATTTACTCTTTTCACAGTTTCGACAATCTGCTGGGGATGAAAAGAGATATACATCTGCAAATCATCCGCATAAAGGTGGAACTTGGTGTTGAGCAGGCAGTTTGTGATGTCAGCACTGTACAGGATGAAAAGAAGAGGGCCTAGGATCGATCCCTGGGGCACACCCCTGCTCACGCACTTTGGACTAGAGGACTCAATGATTCCATTACTTTCATCTGTTACCTGGACAAACTGAGAACGGTGAGTCAAGTAGCTTTCAAACCACTGAACCGTCTCAGGCTGACATCCGTAGTAAGACAGCTTAGAAAGGAGAAGCGACGTATTAATTGAGTCAAAAGCACGTGAGAAATCCAGTAAGACAAGCATGGCACCCATTCCCTTATCTATGCCTTCAAGAATATTCCCGACCACATCAAGTAGAGCCGTGGCTGTACTATGTCCCTTGCGAAAACCAGATTGAGCGAGCGGCAATATATTGTGCTCCTCAAGATATGCTCGGAGCTGGTTAGAGACAACCTTCTCTAGGACCTTGGAGAGACATGGTAGTAGGCTTATAGGGCGAAGTTCTTTCACGCTGGTGGGATTAGATACCTTAGGGATGGGTCTAACTATTGCCAATTTCCACAGATCCGGAAAAGAGGAGGTGGAGATGGAGCGGTTGATGATCGCTGTTATAGCTGCAAGGGTACGCGAAATGGTCATCATCAACATCTCCAGCGAGATATGGTCACAACCTTGAGCATTGGACTTTAAACCACGCAGCAACCTCAATACCATATCCTCCGAAACAGGCTCCAGCTGGAAATTAGTATTACTGAATCTGTGTTGCTCATAGTATTTTAAGTCGTCAGCTGTGACCGTACCACTACCTGGTACATTCAAAAAGTGTGCATTAATCTTTTCGGGATCACTACAGAAGTGCGGCAAACTATGCTCTGGTGATTTAGAGACAGCTATAGAGGATTTGATGTGACTCCATAACTTCTTAGGTTTATTGATGTTTTTATTTATATATGTTTTAAAATATGCTCGCTTTTCACTCTCCATGGCCGCCCGAACAAGGTATTTAAGCTGTTTATAGGACTCAATATGATGTGATGCTTTAGTAGCTTTGGCTTTATTATGGGTCTTGTCACGCAGCTTCATCATGTCCTTGACAGTATCAGTTATCCAAGGCGGGGACTTATCTTTGATGAGAACCTTTTTAAGGGGAGCATGTAAGTCAAATAAATTTAAGATATTGTTACGTACGTGGGTAATCAAATGCCGATTTACTGACGAGAGAACTTTATTTACCACAAACAATAACAAATTAGTCCAGTCAACAATAATCCGAATCGCAATTAACACTAGAGTACCGTTACACTATCGCTTAGGTCGTTGAGTAAAATCACTTCGAGTACTAGGGTAGGTCGCTCTTGATCGCAGTCGAAATCACAACTGACTCGCTTCCGGCCGGGGGCACGTATTTATATGCGGAGCCAAGAAAATTCTAGATACCGACGTCCCCGGATCTATCCAGAATTCCAGAACAATTGAATCGCTTCTCGAAGTCATAAATCATTTTTATTGCTCGTGGTAATAAGAGTCACTTTCATGCGAATTTCGACTCTATTGTTAAAGACGGAAAGTACCATTTCCCTTATCAGTAAGATGAATACCTATTACTAGTGGTACTGGCTGTGTGGATGTTTCGAGATTTTTCTAAGCTTGTCTACGCACAACCATTCTAGACCTTTCGAACAGCAATGCGTTTTAATTATTACGTGCTACTCTTTATTTTCTCGGAGATATGGCGTGTTCACGTTTAATGGCGTAACAATATAGTTATTAAAAGTTTCCACCATGGAATTAACATCCTCTAGACTTTCTATATATTCCCAATCCATCCTATTGAGATCCTTATTAAAATTATCAGGCAGTATGTCTTTAAGGGGCCGGAAAGTGACCCAACGCGGGGAAGGCTTGTCTAGCTTAAAATTAAATTCAGCAGATATCACTGCATGTTGGCCGAGCTCTGGTATATGAGACACAGAGACCTGTCGCACACGAGCATCAGTGCATACAACATCTATTAGTGTCTCACTGTGGTCTGTAAAATGAGTTGGCTCTGATACAATTTGATCCAGTTTACAGCACGTCAGAAAATTGTTAAAAAGTTTAGTCATTCGGATAATGAATGACTAAGCAGGTTAATATTGAAGTCACCCAACAAGATAACCTTATCCGCACTACCAAAAGAGGAAAGAGAATCGGTCATTACATCCAGGAACACATTTACATCGAGCCACGGTGGCCTGTATGCAGTGCCGATGATAACAGAATGGGAGTTGACTTTCAGCCGGAGCCACATCTGCTCGACCTGCGGCGCAGGCGGGTGCGGCACGGTGCCAGGCAAACGGACGTCAATGTGTAGTCCTGTTTAGAAAAAGAACGATAAAGCGATTCTTTTATTTTTCAAGAAAATATAGGGCAAGTATTCAATTTTGTGAACTAGACGTTTTGGGAGTAGTCGTTTTGAAAAACGGACTATTTGGGAACTGGTCGTTTTGGGAAGTGGACGAAATAGGAAATAAACATTTAGGGAATTACCATTTTGGGAAGTGGACGTTTTGGGAGAGTGAACTTTTTGGGAAGTTGTTGTTATGAACCTAAAGGATTTTTACGTATTTAGTATTTTTTACGAATGAAATCAGTTAGTTTCTTTAGTTTAATTATCATTTTGAAAAAAATCTTTTTGGGCACTTAGATACATCAAAGCTCGGGGCACATTGATGTGTATCAATTCCTCATATAATTTGTAAAATATATTGAATAAAAATTATAATCATAATTTAATATTGTCAACAGAAAATGATGCGGACATACTAACCCAAGAAGCAAAATTTATTGAGACTCACAGCAAATAAAAAAGCTAAAAAGAAAAGACTCTTGGTAGTCTTGTTCTGAAGAATTAAGATGTTCCTAATTTTGTTAGGATACCTACAAGTTTTTTAAAACTAATTACAATATTTTCATAATTATAAAGTATTATTTTCATGAAAGTGTTCTAATTTAACAAATTTCATACAATATTCGCTTAGTATGAAAGTGCCCCGTTGGTGGGGCAGAATGATTCAAAACCCATTTTTTACAAAACACGTGCTAATCTTTATTTATCCTTGACATCATAATATTTATACATTTAGCTAAACGTCCACTAAAAATAATATTTTTAATTAATTTGAATTACACTGATTCCTTTAGAAGTGCCGTGTTTCGCCGAGGCTTTGGATGCCTGGAGAATCGCTTGCCCGAATACAAATCCACCTAACAACCCGGCTTCCCAGAGACGGTGGGATGAGCCGCTCTGCAAAGTAGTTCAGGAAAACCTAATCGTAACATCTGCTACTGCTGCGGAGCGTGCGCGCCTGCTGGCTGTGGGAAATTGGGAGTCAGGTCTTTGGCTTCACGCACTGCCGTCGTCGAATATTGGCACCTTGTTCGACGATACTACTTTCCGCTTAGCTGTTGCCCTACGTCTAGGTGCTCCTTGTTGTTCTCCTCATCGCTGCCACTGTGGCGAAGTTGTCAACAGCCTCGGTCACCACGGCCTGTCATGCAGTCGAAGTGCGGGACGCATAGCGCGGCACGTGAACATTAACGACATCATCCGACGAGCCCTTGTCACCGTCGGCGTTCCGGCTGTTTTGGAACCTCATGGACTGGCACGCGACGATGGTAAGAGACCAGACGGTATGTCTTTATTTCCTTGGAAGATGGGTAGGCCTTTAGTGTGGGACGCTACCTGTGTCGATTCTCTTGCGCCATCCCATCTTCCTAGCTCATCGTGCTGTGCTAGTGCTGCCGCGACGGCTGCAGAGAACCTCAAGCAGCGGAAATATAACAGCCTCGTCGGCAGTTATATTTTTGAGCCGTTTGGGGTTGAAACTCTCGGGCCGTGGGGTCCGAGTGCTCATATGCTTTTTAAAGAATTGGCGAAACGCTTAATTGACGCTTCGCGTGACCCAAGGGCTGGCTTCTACCTCGGTCAGAGAATAAGCATTGCCATACAATGTGGCAATGCCGCCAGCCTTTTGGGCACACTTCCAGTCGACAGCGATGCGGAGGAGTTTTATGACGTCATATTTAGCTAGGCATTTAGTGTATATATTATTTTTAATTATTTATGTTAAATTTGTTTATTATTTCCTAGCAATTAATTTTAATAAATAAGATATGTTTTGTAACATTTGCAAAATAAAATCTATTCGGTAGGTACCTAAAAAAAAAAAAAAAATTAATTTGAAAAAATGACATATTATGTCATTTTTTCACCTATAATTTGAGTTTGAATTTTTATGCATCAATCTACCCCACTTCCCCCTACCAGCTTCAATACATTTTTTTCATTTTAACTTGTTTTTAACCTAAAACTCAGAATGGACAAACAATTCAACCAAGCTGTCATAGTAAATGTTGTTCCAGTTAAAAAGACCTATCCAACGATATATATGTCATTGCTATTGGCAGGGTGTACCAATCAACCCGTTGTTCTTTCCAAGAGTTAGTAGTGCTCAAAGATTTTATATATATTGCTATCGCGGCCAAAGATTTTATAGAGAGTCCATTTCACGAAAGAAGTCCCGCAGACGCAGCGCTGTATTCGCGCGAAATAATCGACGTCGTGAATCGACGATTTCGTGGAAGGATACCGACCTCGCAGCGGAACACGATGCCGTCACTTCATGTGCAATAGTTTAATTAATAAGTAGATGTTATTCATGTGTATTAGTTTATTATTTTTAAGATTATTTTATGTATAGTGTTTATGGGCCATAGTAGCCTGAAATAAAGAATTATTATTATTATTATAATGTTGCCACGGTTAAATATGGGGAAATCAGGGGAAATAATTTATAGTTCATTTACTTTCATTTTATTAACTAGGTACCTACTCGAATAGTTAGATAAGAAAAAAAATGTTTTTAATAGAATGTATTTTTAAAATACACTTCTGGACACATCTATTGGCCCACCTTAGAGTTTAGGTTTCGATGGCCCTTACCGAAATATGATTGCTAGATTGAACAAAAACTGTTGATGCAGTTTTAAACCTGATACATTTTACCATCTTTTTCGATCGTATTGTTTTAAATTTGAATTCAGAATACCATACGACATGGAGCTACGCCTAACAAGTCGGATATGCGCCTTGTTAAAGGCAATTGATTTTTGAATAAAAAACATGTTTTATCAAATAAAGGTTTAATTTAATAACGCGTGTTGCCTCCATGGGCATCTACCACAGCTCTCATACGATTAGGCATAGAGTTTATCAACCGCTCTATGAAATTTTGAGGGATCATCTCCCATTCCTCTTCTATGGCAGTTTTCAACTCCTGCATCGTCTGGGCAACTGGCTGACGAGCCCTAAAACGTCTTTTTAGCTCGTCCCACATGTGCTCAATGGGGTTCATGTCTGGGCTTCTGGCTGGCCAGTCCATAACTGTGATGTTCACATCCCGAAGATATTCCCTGACGATGCCGGCCGCATGGGCTCTTGCATTATCATGCATAAAAAGGAAATTTGGGCCCACATAGTCCGTGTATGGTATCACGTGAGGTTCTAAGCACTCACGAATGTACCTTTCAGCATTTAATGTTGGCAGCCGTGGTCCTGTAACAACCTCAAGTTGAGTATTGCCGCTCGCGGATATACCGCCCCAGACAGTCCATGAGCCACCGCCATAAGCAACCCTCTCTTCAAAGCAGCATTGTGCGAAACGCTCTCCCTTACGTCGGTAGACCTTCTTCCTTCCATCATTGCCATGTAACACAATTTTAGACTCATCAGAAAAGAGTACACGGCTCCAATCTTGCTGTGTCCAATTTAAATGACTGCGTGCGAAATGAAGGCGCGCTGTTCGGTGGGCTCGCGTTAGTTTGGGCCCATTAGCTGGCTTGTGTGGTACCATATCGCGTTCTTTTAACCTTCTCCGAACAGTTCGAGCGCTCACAGATACTCCGTGGAAGTCGCGAAGTTGGTTTTGTATCTCAATAGAGGTAAGGTGACGATTTCTCAAGCTGGTCGTCACGATGAATCGATCCTGCCTTTCAGTTGTGACCCGAGATCGTGGCCTTCCTTGGCGACGAACAAAGCCGCCAGTCTCTAGGTACCTCCAATAAACATTTCGGACCGCAGATCGACTTAAATTAAGTTGAGCACTCACGTTTCTTTGGCTGTGTCCGGCCTGAATAAGTGCCACAGCTTGGGCGGCGACTTCAGGTGAAGTATCCATAGATTATTGATAGAACCTCACCTTAATGTTAAGAATAAGTAATGTTTGTTGCAAAACCAAAGATATCAATCACTTTTTCAAGAATTAAATCCAAGTAAACCAATAAAACCAAGTTTTCTTAGTATTCGATTGTTTGATATCAACAAACAGGCTCCAAATTGTCTTTTGTTTCTTTAAATTCTGTGTTCGAAATTCAAAAAAAGACTATTGAATGAAATTGTGAATGTGCCAGGTTCAAAACTGCATAAAAACTTTTTGCTCGACCTAATATAAAATTTTAGCTAAGACCAAACGAAACTGAAAATACAAGGTGGGCCAATAGATGTGTCCAGGAGTGTAATAGGTACCATTTGATGTCCATACTGCTAAGGTCAGATTAGTGAAAAATAAATCTTCCTGTAATTTCTAAAATATAAAATGGAGATGTTCGACCAACTTTAAATTAGAAAAATAAAATAACATTTAAAACTTTTATTCAAATTTTTATTGAATAATTATGATCGGTCATACTATGATCACTGTCAGAAGAGTGAATAGAAACAGAATCAGATTCTGTTTCACTATTACTAGGTTGACTGGTAGAGAATGCCTAAGGCATTAAGTCCACCTATGTACTTTTTGTTGCATGAAGATTAAATAAATAAATAAATACTAGCCGTGGATATAATAAATCGATCCATAGCTTCATCCATAAGACCATCGTTTTTTAAATATTCTTCCTCCAAATGCTGTACATGTTTACATTGAACTGCCCAATCTTCCGCTGTAACAGTCTCAAAAGCCTCTTCTGTTAGGCGTACAATTTCTTTTGGATCTTGGCCCACGTTTTTATCCGCTACCCGTCTCTTTACAAGGCTCCACATTTTTTCGATCGGATTGAGATCGCAGTGGTAAGGCGGCAATCTTAGCAATTCATGATTGTGAGATCTTAATAATGCCTCCACGGCATATGTAGGTGGACCTTTGTTTTGTTTAATTAATTCAAATAATACAGCTTTTGTCCAAGTATCTTCAAAATATACTCCCTTTTCTCGCAGCCATTCCTGCATGTCACGTTTAATACTTGATATTGTAGGTGCTTTATCTATTTGAGTGCAGTGATATGGAGCGTTGTCCATTACCACAAGTGACCTTTCAGGTAGGTTAGGAATGACTTTTTCACTCATCCATTTCAAAAAATTAGTTGATTTCATGTCATCGTGGTAATCTGAGGATTTGGATTGGGATTTGAACATTAACAATGCACCATTAACAAAACCATTTTCAGTTCCCGCATGAGCAATTATCCAACGACTCCCTGATGACTCTGACACGAACATCCCAGGCTCCTCCTCACTTTGCCAGCAACTTTTGGCATGATAAGTGTTGTGTATATAGGTCTCGTCTAAATATACTACAGGTTTTTTCTCCACATTGCGATTTCTTCGGATTCTCTCCAAATGTCTTGAACGCCATGCAGTAATATTATAACGTTCCATTAGTAATTTACGTTTCGATTGGCATCGCTTATACTTGAAACCGATGCTATGCAATATACGGTGCAATGTTGTGATGCTTCCTTGATAATTTATGTCTTCTCTCAAAGCTGCACGTAATTTAATCAATGTAGGTAATTCCTTCTTCACAACATAAAAACTGTGAATTTTTTGCCGTATAGCGCACAAATCAAATCCATCCAAGTCGAACTTTTTAGGATGCGGGCGACTTTGCTCTGGGGTGACGATAACTTTAGAAGTACTCGCCGCTGTTGCGCCTTCTTTTGTAACTCTCGTTACAGTTTTCTCTGAAACACCTGCAATAAAATGAGCAATAAAAAAAAAATTAAATTCAACAAAGATTATTTTCGTATTTAATTACATTATTGTTGAATATAACTTTACAAATTTTTGTTGTGTTGTGTTAATTCCTTTTCAAATTTTCCTTAATAAAAATCGTGCATTAAAAAAACAAAAAACTGTATATGGCAGCCCCAAAATTTACCTGTCATGGCGGCGACTCTTTTGCGAACACCGCGTTTCTTGTGTTCCGCTTCACAGAACTCTTGCTTCTTGAAATTTTATACGCATTATCGTATATTTAATAATGATTTCATTTAGATATAGTAGCTATTCGTAGTAATTTTCAAATTATGAAGGGAAACACTCAGGAGGCTTCAATTTGACATCAATAAACAATATGGCCGATGTTTACATAGGGATAGAGTTGTATTTCTACTTGTTACAAGTTTATAACACGTTATTTAGTTAAGTTTATTGTGCAAGATGGTCAAACGTTGCTGTGTAAAGTTTTGTACTAGTGAGGCGTATCCTGGTTGTGGAATTTCATTTTTAGGTAAGTTTTCTGTTTTGTTTACAAATTATTTTATGTAGGGTGACAACAAACATCGTTTTGAATTTCATGCGGGAATTTAAACATATTAACTACCTGTAAAAAACTACATAGAGAGAAAATACATAGAGAGGAGGCATCATAAACAACTCACAAGACGGACTGGGCGATGCAATTTTATAAAATGTTGTTGTCTACTGTTCAAGTTTTTTTTTTTATTATTATTATTGATAGGCTTGCGTTTGACCACCATCTCACCTGATGGTAAGCAATGATGTGGTCGACGATGGAGCACGCTTGACTAGAAGTAACCTATTCACTCTTGACTTAAAGACCCCTATGTTGTAGCTATCAGGAAACACAGACTCCGGCAAGGAATTCCACTCCTTGGCTGTACGCATAATAAATGTGTTCCTAAAACGCTTTGTGCGTATTGGTGGGAAGTTTTATATTATTAAAAGCAAAGCTTTAAAAAAAATATTGAGGCTCAATATTTTTTTTAATAAATCAAGTACCAATTTTACTAATCTTATCTTCCCCGTCGATCGAGCGCCTTCGACCGCTCGGCAATCTTCGGCTGCTCTCGTGACACAACGGAAAGCGACGAGCGGCGGCGGCGGCCAGAGGTGCGGCATGCGGGACACGTGTCTTCGGACTTCGGACCATTTCAATATATAGTTATCTGTGACCACTTCGTTACTGATCTTTGAAAACAACGCGCGTGCACTCCCAACGCTTCCCAACATCGATATTGTACATTCGAGAAATAAATTCATTTTAAATTATAGTCTACTAGTCTTTAAGTTTAGTCCTTAGGTTGGTCACTAATAAATGCTGCAGGCAATGCTGCACGTATGTGGCTTAATCGTTAACTACTAGTTATATATATTATTTTTGATGTTTTGTTATAGTCTTCCAAGAAATGAGAATCTTCGGCAACAGTGGCTTGAAATTGTGCCATTGAAAAATAAATTTTCAAGCAACAGTTTTATTTGTAGTCGCCACTTTAAATCTTAATATATAATAGTCCATAGAGTTAAATCTATACTAAAACCTAATTCTATTCCATCTATATACCCTTTTGTAAGTTCATCCGCTGTTAAAAATCCGTTCAGTAGTTTTTGAGTTGATTGTGTGACTGTCTGTCACTTACTCCAAATTAATAACAAAATATTATATTTTATTTTAAACACCACGGCACTTTAAACACGTGGCGCTGAACGAAGGGACATAAATTGCCTTTTTAATGTGAAAGGAACAATTACAAAAAAAAGAAATATTTTAGCACAATGGTAAAGAAATGGATGCAATTTCTAAAGATGGAACATGTGCACGCCGGGCGCGTCGTCGGACAAAGACGACCCAAACCTTCTTAGAAACTATACAAAAACAAAGCCATAATAAGTAATTGACAAGCGATACTGAGCCTTAAGGCGAAAGGAGGCACAGGGTTGACTCGGCAGGATAGAGGACTTCGCGTGAGACGCTGGTAGGGGACAGACGTCCAGAGACTTAGCGTCAGGGCCGAGTAGGGAATACACGTCTAGAAAGATACTTAGCTTCAGGGCCCGAGAAAGTACACACGCTCAGCTAAGCCATCTGACTCGGTATATCGTAGAGCAACGTCCCGTTGTAATTCTTAGAAGTGCCAACATTGTGATTCAGTTAAATACAGATGGCCTCAGTTTGGCTTAGACTAATCTAGTATTTAGAGTAGCAAAGTGTGTGAGTGTTTGTTGGTGTGAA
This sequence comes from Mythimna ferrago, assembly GCA_910589285.2. Classification (NCBI taxonomy): domain Eukaryota; kingdom Metazoa; phylum Arthropoda; class Insecta; order Lepidoptera; family Noctuidae; genus Mythimna; species Mythimna ferrago. The sequence goes on along the minus strand of OU342674.1, from coordinate 22,013,137 downwards.
TGGGTGAGTCATTCATTATTCTAATTTATCCTAGGCTGATATTGTGTTAACATACACAGACCTGCGTGCGGAGCCGCGGGAGAAGCTAGTTGTCTAAAGTTCTTATAACTAAATAGACAGAATTGTGTTGCTGGGGAGTTTGTTCCTCCACTTCTTCTCTCCAGCTCAAACACTAGGAAGTGGTGAGTGGTGGGGGCGCTTTTGGGGCTGTCTATATAGGCATTCAAGAGAGTTGAGATTATCAACTTTATTTTTTTATTGGAGTGATGGCTCCCGTCTATATTATTTATTATTATGTATTTGCATTTACTCTTGAGTTTATATACTCTATCTGCGACCATTACTTCGGTCAGATACGAGCATTGTATCTTGCAGAGGTACTTATTGTACAAAGGGTGCACGACCTGGGGATGGGTTGACCATATCTATCACATATTATACAGTCCAAGGACTGTTAGGGACCATGACTCAATAGGAGCATGATGTAGACGCATTGCACTGGAACTAGCTAGCCCCGTTGCTAGACAAGGACGGTCGCACGGTTTGCAGCAGGGAAGGTTGCTTCGTCACGTTTTACAGTTCGAGAGAACTGCTAGGGACCATGTCTCAAAAGGAGCATGATGTTGACGTATTGTTGCTGAAAAGCGCATTCGTCACTTATGGAAGTGTTGCCCTGAGTGCCGTGAGTGCGGATGTGAGGTACCATGTGAGTTATTATTGACCAAAGACCTGATACGCTTGCGTGTGGGTTACTCACATGATCTAATGTTAATTAATCATAACCTTACATCCCTTAGTTATATTTTATCCTTCTGAAACCACTTCTAATGTATTTCATATTATCATGAATTCCAAAGTCTCACTTGACAATTCTTTCAAGTCTTTCCTTGTCCGAATAATGTGATAAGGTACTGGACTACTTAGTACTTTATGGAATTCATCTTTATGTCGGTGGGAGCTCGTCCATGTCTCTGGTTGAAAGCTACAAGGGCGGGCGAATGGTGGCGCTCGCCCTCTCCCCCTAAAGGGGGGAGCCGACCTTCATACCTTCATGTAGGGAAATTTAAGAAAAATGAAAATTTTATCAGCCTAGGGTCTTATTGGAACAGTCACATGTGGTGCCGTGACCAGGATTCTCGTCATTAAATGTACTGATTCACTTCAGTGCAACGAGAAACGATATTTATGGGTTACTACTAAAATAACAAACACAACGTAATTTTCTAGAGATACAAACTGTTAGGACTATTTAGAGTTAGGAAGAATTACAACGGCTAGGTAATGATCTGTGTTGAATTACAAAAGTATATTTAGCAGGTTCGACCCCTGCATGATTTGTTGGTTTAAGTGCATAATTTTATATTTTATTTGACATGAATTTTGGGTTCGACTCCCGATTGATTCGTTGATTGATAAAGCCTGGAGATCCTGTGTCACGACTGTGGGTTCAATTCCCGCTTGACTTGTAATGAGTTATTAGAATTTATTTTTTGTGCTTATCAGGGTTCGATTCCCATGAACACAAAAATATTTGTAAGTTGATTACAACATGTATGGCTGAGTATGTTTGAATTAATATGGTACTAGTAATGGGTTCGATCCCCATACCTATATAAGAAGGTAACGTTATGAACTAGTCAATATTAATAGTTTAAAAACTAGGGCACTGAGCTAATGTCAGAATGGGTTCGACTCCCTGCAATTATTGATAAGTTTTAAATCTGAATGAATGTTTGTGAAAATGAAGTGTGGTTTTGAGGTTGAGATTTGTATGTGTTAAATGAGGAATGAACATGAAATATTTAGTAATAAGCGTGTAGATTATTTACACAATGATAACTAGTTTATAAGTCACTAGTAGGTATATGTATCAGTGATTATAATCGTAGAATACTGAAGTTATTGCAAACTTGGCAACGTATATTATGTTATTTGAGTAGATACTTGTGTGGCCTTATTATAAATTCCAGGATATTTAAATCTACTCATCGTTGCGCCTACGCTGTATCTAAACTTACGGTTTCTGCATTGAGCTTGGCCGGTGGTTCATCTGAGGGCTGACACCACCTGATTCCAGTGATTGCTGTAGCGCGGTCTATATTGCGAAGCTAAGTTCCACTTTTATTTGACTTTTGTCGTTAGGCATTCCGCGTATGATCTTTGTTATGACATTAAATATTATTGATTAGGGTTACAGAAGTAAATTGCTACAAAATTTAAACCAGCGATTAATTTCGTTAATACTAATAAAAGCGAAGGAGGCATTATCAGATTTCTCAAAGTGTCCACGTGTATAGGAAATAGACGATCTCTAATAAATAGATATTCGTTTCAACTCTTTTAGGATATCCAAAACTATCTGCTTTAGCAGAATCAGTATCAATAACTTTCAAACGCTTGTTGTATTTCAGAACTATTATAACCTCTTAGAATCAGAGGGGGGTCATTGTATCTTTGAAATGTAATCAAATATTCCTATGTGCGAACTATTTCAGCTGCTCCTGCAATTGACCTCAGCAGCTGATTCAGCGTGGAGGTGCGAAAGGAATGGCCTTTGTCCTGCGACAACTGCGATAGGCTGAGTTTAGAACGAGCGAGCACCGTAGGTACCGCACGAATAACCTTAGAAGAGACCCTGGTATGTAAAATTAAACTATAAGCATGCACAGGTCTACTGAAATGCAGTTGTTTGAACAATGACAAGAAATAGGTTCAAAACTACCAGCTGGGTATCAAATTAACGCTAGGTGGGTGTTGATGCTTCTATTATATATCATGCAATAGTTAACATTTTAATATACGTACATCTGAATTGATTCATGGTCCAAATCGGACGATTATGATTAGTATTAGCTTCTTTTATCATACCTACCAGATAATAATATTTATAGGGTTTCATTTCTTATGACACTTATATAGAAATTCTAGCGCTGACTAGGTTTTATCGATATATAATTTACTCATGACGACCAATTATATTTACTACGTAGTCTGGCTAAATCGAGCCACTTCAAAGTACTCGTACCTTAAATGTGTATTTTACGACTTGACAGCCTGTTACTTAGTTTTAAGAAAGACAAAAAATGCTATCCGTTTTGGAATAGCTTAACACAATAATAGGCCTCTAAAAAATCACTTGGCCTGTGTTTTTACGAAACAGACCCGCATATGTTTGTCATCTGACGAAAGCAATAATTTTTGTCAATTGAGATGCCAAACTCTCCATAAATTCTTAAGGTCTATAGCGAAACGACCTGACGCACAATATGGCAGGAAAGGAAAAAAAAATCAGTTATCGAAATGTGGCCGACCCTTACAATATTAAACAAAAAAAAAAAGGGGTCTTTTAAAGATTTCTAAAATTCAAGAGGCCAATAAAGCAATTGAGCCCGAGCACATGTTGACGGTTTTAAGTGACTGAGAAAAAGTCTTGGTGATAAACTACAATAGCAAACAGTCGTCACACTGAACTAAGATAAAAAGTTAGAGCTTAATGATTTTGATGGACTTATAAGTCGAAATAATTTTAACGGTTCTGTACAACGTAGGGGTGTTTCCGCAACACATTACTGAATTATAAACAGCATCCATACCTAATAGATTAATGTTCCTGCTGCAATAGTTATAATTATTAGATTATTTTAACACACCGGAAGGGTCCAACTCTATAGGATTCTGTATATGTTTAGTTATATTAATCCTATTTCAAAATGACTTGTATGTAAAACAAGACTATAAACATACTTGTTTTTTAATTTGGTTTTATAATGTGCCAATTTTAAGGGATTATAAATGATATGGGCTGAGTGAAGGTATTCATCAGAGGATGCTTCCACATTGACGTCTAGTACGAGAGGCGTTTTCTCTTATTGGAATCAGTCCAATTAGATTATTTTAACACACCAACTAGGAATGCAATAGGATTTTGCCTTATTGGACCAAGTAACCAGTCCAACTAGATAATTTGATAGTTTAACCCGCCAATTGGGAATTGGACTCTATTTTAATTTTAATAAGAATCCGAAGTTTATCCTATTGTGAAAGCTCATCCGCTGAACTACGTCACGCGTCTGATTTTCAGAGGGGGGAATGTGACTGTCTGTCACTTACTCCAAATTAATAACAAAATATTATATTTTATTTTAAACACCACGGCACTTTAAACACGTGGCGCTGAACGAAGGGACATAAATTGCCTTTTTAATGTGAAAGGAACAATTACAAAAAAAAGAAATATTTTAGCACAATGGTAAAGAAATGGATGCAATTTCTAAAGATGGAACATGTGCACGCCGGGCGCGTCGTCGGACAAAGACGACCCAAACCTTCTTAGAAACTATACAAAAACAAAGCCATAATAAGTAATTGACAAGCGATACTGAGCCTTAAGGCGAAAGGAGGCACAGGGTTGACTCGGCAGGATAGAGGACTTCGCGTGAGACGCTGGTAGGGGACAGACGTCCAGAGACTTAGCGTCAGGGCCGAGTAGGGAATACACGTCTAGAAAGATACTTAGCTTCAGGGCCCGAGAAAGTACACACGCTCAGCTAAGCCATCTGACTCGGTATATCGTAGAGCAACGTCCCGTTGTAATTCTTAGAAGTGCCAACATTGTGATTCAGTTAAATACAGATGGCCTCAGTTTGGCTTAGACTAATCTAGTATTTAGAGTAGCAAAGTGTGTGAGTGTTTGTTGGTGTGAATGGGTGAGTCATTCATTATTCTAATTTATCCTAGGCTGATATTGTGTTAACATACACAGACCTGCGTGCGGAGCCGCGGGAGAAGCTAGTTGTCTAAAGTTCTTATAACTAAATAGACAGAATTGTGTTGCTGGGGAGTTTGTTCCTCCACTTCTTCTCTCCAGCTCAAACACTAGGAAGTGGTGAGTGGTGGGGGCGCTTTTGGGGCTGTCTATATAGGCATTCAAGAGAGTTGAGATTATCAACTTTATTTTTTTATTGGAGTGATGGCTCCCGTCTATATTATTTATTATTATGTATTTGCATTTACTCTTGAGTTTATATACTCTATCTGCGACCATTACTTCGGTCAGATACGAGCATTGTATCTTGCAGAGGTACTTATTGTACAAAGGGTGCACGACCTGGGGATGGGTTGACCATATCTATCACATATTATACAGTCCAAGGACTGTTAGGGACCATGACTCAATAGGAGCATGATGTAGACGCATTGCACTGGAACTAGCTAGCCCCGTTGCTAGACAAGGACGGTCGCACGGTTTGCAGCAGGGAAGGTTGCTTCGTCACGTTTTACAGTTCGAGAGAACTGCTAGGGACCATGTCTCAAAAGGAGCATGATGTTGACGTATTGTTGCTGAAAAGCGCATTCGTCACTTATGGAAGTGTTGCCCTGAGTGCCGTGAGTGCGGATGTGAGGTACCATGTGAGTTATTATTGACCAAAGACCTGATACGCTTGCGTGTGGGTTACTCACATGATCTAATGTTAATTAATCATAACCTTACATCCCTTAGTTATATTTTATCCTTCTGAAACCACTTTTAATGTATTTCATATTATCATGAATTCCAAAGTCTCACTTGACAATTCTTTCAAGTCTTTCCTTGTCCGAATAATGTGATAAGGTACTGGACTACTTAGTACTTTATGGAATTCATCTTTATGTCGGTGGGAGCTCGTCCATGTCTCTGGTTGAAAGCTACAAGGGCGGGCGAATGGTGGCGCTCGCCCTCTCCCCCTAAAGGGGGGAGCCGACCTTCATACCTTCATGTAGGGAAATTTAAGAAAAATGAAAATTTTATCAGCCTAGGGTCTTATTGGAACAGTCACAATTGCAAACAAATATAGAAAAACGAACTTACTTTGGGACTTTTTTGACGTGGGTAAGCCTCCAATAACTTATCCCTAGAGCGGGATAAGTTGATGGAGCGAAAGGTGGAGCGCCTTTCGCTCCATCTTAAAGCGGAACAAGTTATTTGAGGTTTATACTGAATAAATCTACCTGTGTCCTTCAGTTGCCCTTTGTGTTCCAGGATGGTTTCCCTTTCGGAAATTCCCTGTGCCCCTTGCGGTTATCGGTATACTGGGACCCCCTACAGTTTTGCTGACATCTCTTTGAGGTGCGCGTGGAACACTTCGCGCTGCGACTCAAACGCCCACACCGGTGCCCCATAAAGAGCCATGGACTACACGATTCCCGGGTAGGGTTTCTAGCAAGTTGATGGCGGAGGACATGGTTTTATAATATGAGCGGATTATTTAATTTTAATTGATATATTGCACAATAATTTGTTTTTATTTTAGGAGATACCACCAGAAAAGCGCATAACCATTTTGAGCGACATCAGTTTGGATCAGCTCAACAGAATATTCAAGTGGTTAGTTAAACAATCATTTAATCCACCTTAAAAAACACTATCTAATTTTTAGCATAATAGCAATCTAATATTATAAACGTAAAAGTTTGTAAGGTATGTGTTTAGGTGGACATGCTCTTTGAATGAGTAATTGCAGACATCTACAGCGACCGATTTTACGGGAAGCTAGTTCGGCTTCTACAGGAGACGCTCCAACCGTGAGGGTGCGAGCATTCTTACGCCCGAGCTGCTGCCACAGGAGTAGCCCTGGGTGTCTGGAATCTTGGGGTGATCTCCAGCCAACGTGGGCGTGGGCTTATGGGTGGCGAGCAATAGTAGCTCTTCGTCTGGTAAGGACTGAGCCCAGGACTACGGCGTGTTGTGTTCCATGCACGCCTCAAAGCGATGAAGTCGATAGAGAATTTCTCACCTTATAAAAAAAAACAAATATAAAAGGGGTGAAGTTAAGGTAGCGCGTGTGCGTGTGGTGCCCTATAAGATCGTCGATAGATCTATTTGTACTTTTTATTACAGCTGCAATTACCGGGAAAACCTTTAAAATCCATGACGGACAACAATAGTAGTTTATGTGACTAGGGGATAAAGCAGTGTCTTTAAGTCGCGGGCGGCATGTTGAATTCCGAACGAAACGAAGGTTGCTGATTTTAATCCCGAACGTTAGTGAGGGATTTATAAAATTAACTCCCGAGCATTGCGAGGGAGTTAATAAAGAAACCTGAGTGAAGTGAGGAATTCAAGCTGCCCAAGACAAAGACAGCTTTATCCCCGTGTTGCATACTCTACTTTTTACACCATCTGTGAGATAATTAAAAGACAATTTGGTCGACCAAATCATATAATAATATTAGAGAAATATAAGTATTTTATTTACAAGTTCATCAAACAAACAAAATCCACTACACCAAGATTCTATGGTTTCAATTTTCTATAATTCTCCCGTCAGTAAGCACGTTTTACTCTATTTTCTTTTTTTTTGTTAGTGGCCAGTTTTAATCATAGTGATTACATACTCTTTGGTTTGAATTTCAAGTCAACTTGTTCGGTGCGCCTACATTTTGATTCACAATGTTGACGATTTTTGATGTTCTAAATTCAAATCTCATTATTCCCTAGGGATCGGCCATACTGCATTATCTCCCTAGGGATAGAATTACTTGCTTTAAGTGAGGTTTGAAAGACGTATAAAACGACTTTATCGAGCAGGTGGTGTAAAAAGTAATTTTATAAGGGTTCCGTTTTTGCCTTTTGAGGTACAACACCTTAAAAACACAATACATTAGGTTTTATGTTCAATAGAATAAATAAGGGTCTTACTTGCTTATTTTATCCAATTTCTTCGCTTAAATAAACAGTTTAAACTTGTACATGATTTATAAATAAATCGTCACATTTTTTTTTTTTTTTTCCATTATCACTATTATTCACTTTTATTTCAACAAGCCGATATATGAAAACATATTTAATTTTTTATACAAAAAAAATCACAACTACAAGTTTACTGTTGTAGTAATAGTTAAATAAATGTTTTTTTAGTTGGTAGTAAAATGTTTGTTTAATGTTATCTACTAGTAATTTTGTTGATTTAATTTTACTGATTATATTTTATTTTATTTGAGACTGATAATCTACTTTATTATATACAGGCTGTGGCGTAAATAATGGACAACCCTGAAACTGTCGATTGACCAGACTATCATCTATCATTTACCCCACTTATATCACCATATGCGCATGGATGTCCAAATTATTGATATTTTAGATAACAATTTTATTTTATTTTATTTTATTATTAAGGCACACCAACAATTTGTTTACAATATTTTCCCGTTGAACATGCAGAAGATTGTACAGTGCAAACAAACCAATTACAGGCGTGCACAACATTCACAAATGCGTACCTAAATTCTTAGTATTTTTTAATTTAAAAATTAGATGTAATTAAAATTTAAGTACAGAACAATAATAAAGAAATAATATCAATTTAAATATGAGATTACTATTCACAATAAAAAAATAAATAGAATTAAAATTTATAAATACAGACAATTTACATTATATACTGAACAATACAACTAAGAATTAAAAACAAATAAATTAATAATGTCACAATAAAAAAGCAATTGGATTACAATTAGAATATAATAATCAACTACAAATTGAATTAAACAATAACTATTTAAGTAATTGTAAATTAACAATAAATTTAATTATAAAATGTCAAGAGTTAAACGTGAGCAAGCAATTTAGGTAGACTATGGATCAACTTGGATAAAAATCGTACTTACTCGTATAAAATCAGCTGCCATTTCTTCAATTGGTGAGTTTTTCTAGTTCTGTTTTTTTTTTAAAGTCACTTCCGAATGTTGGTATTATCAGACCAGTCTCAAGTTTTTTATTACAATCTAAGATAGCATCACACACATCAAAAAATGTTTAATTTCAAATTTTAACATTTCTTTTTAAGGAATCATAATTTTGGGCACCTGTATCTAAAAAAAATGTACTACATTGCGGTGGCCCATTATTTAAAAAAAATGACTAATGCAAATTTTAAAATGGTATAATAATAACCAGTATCTTAATAAAGTAATTGTTGCTATTCGAATCTTAAAGGAAATTTTTCACACAATGCTGATTTTTAAATTAAATTACTATAACACTACTGTAACTAATTTTAGACACAAAGAGAATGATATTTTCTTAAAATTTGATCAGTATGGGTTTATAGAGACTAAAATACATTAGTAACTAAAAAAAAATATTTAAAAAAAATAATAATTATAGGTGCTAGATGTTCGAAGTGGGCTCCTTCAGCTGCTATGTATGCTCTACACCATAAGAAGGACCGTTTCAAGCGGCGCGTAAATCCTGCCGAAGAATATTACATCAGCAGCCGAACGTATTAGTTGACGCAGTTGTTCAACTGAAATGGTTTCTTTATAAACTATCTCCTATAAGCAGCCCCAGTAAAAAAAGTCTAAAGGTTTTATATCTGGCGAGCCAGGTGGCCACAATATTGGCCATAGACGTCCTATTCACCTCTCTAATAAGTTCTATTCAGATGCAGTCGTACTCTTACTGCATAATGTGCGAGGCAGCCGTCGCACTATGGAAAATGGTAGAACAAGCGCATATCAAAAATGCTTTTTACGAATACCATAATTTGGATAATATGGCTATTTTATTAGGTTCTCTAATAGTTAAATTATAATATTCATTAGGATTTTTTCACTTAATACGCGAAATTATTATTTTTTTCATAGATAGAAATACATAGAAGACAGAAGTGCCAAACTCAAGTCTTTGCGAATATGTACATGTTTCAATACCATATTGTGAAAAAATACTTTGTACAGATATGCAGTATTTTACATTTTTAGAAAGGTTATTTTATGCTTTTTGCGATACAGCTTAATGATTTTAAAAGTAAAGAAAAATATTTCAGTAATTACTTAAAAAGTGACATACCTTATTTTTCACTTATATTTTTTTTCGTCGAAGGTTTTCAATGTTACCTACGTTTGCCCAACCGCTACTTTTTGTGTTGACTAGTAGTCTAACTATTCATAAATAGAATGCAAAAAAAAATCAGCTGCGGATATTTGCGGTTTTAGAAGATATGAGAAAAAAACTGATAAAAGTCAGTACCCGAAAATTGGTATCTTTTGCGGGTTACCACTGACACCATTCACATGAACAATATGGAACTTTTTGGATATTTTCTTCATTATTTCGTGATAACAAAGGGACCTTATCAAATTTGCACTCGGTTTGTGTGGGAAATTACAAGATAATGATAATGTAGGTACCAATTCGATATTGTAAAATGAGTATATAAAGGGAAGCAAAAACTATTCGAACCATCTACATCAGTGTAACTTCAAGTGAAGCAAATCTCATCTACGCCTATTATTTCTGCAGATTGTGAAGTGTTAAAATGTCTTCCTTCAGCTGTACCAAACGAGACTTCATAATCCCCTATATCGAGGGTGGCAAGACCATGGAATCATTATCCAAAGTTTTAGTGGAAAAGCTCAGTGTTTCTGAAAACAACTTGTGTTTTATAATTAGTGACATACAAAGGCACATTCTTCCTATTTTCAACAAGCGCTGGGCCCTGGCATCTCGGAAAAAAGAAACATTTTTACAGAAGAATTGTACTTGGTTGGACTCAACGTATTCGTTAAATTTACCGGATTCTGAACAATATTCCAATATTAAATGCCAAGACTCTGCACAACCGTGAGGTATGCAGTCTCAGGGAATACTTCCTGGAAACCGACGTGGGGATGCACCGAGATGTAGTGGCGGTGGACAAAGGCCTCACCCCGCTCTCCTTGGCCAACGAGAACTGGCGCAAACCTATAGTAATGGATACTAATGAACGCAAGGAAGTTTGGAAGGGCAAGGAGCTTCACGGGCGCTTTTACCGGGCCTTACATGGGCCCGATGTAGATCTTTTAGCGTCCGTCTCCTGGCTACGCTTTGGTGATCTCTTTGGAGAAACCGAAGGTTTTGTCTTTGCAATTATGGACGAAGTTATGATGACGAACAACTACCGGAAATATATTGTGAAGGACGGTACGGTTGACATCTGTCGGGCATGCCACCGGCCTGGGGAATCAATCCGACACATTATTTCTGGGTGTTCTCATTTAGCTAACGGAGACTATTTGCACAGACACAACCTTGTAGCCAGGATAATCCATCAGCAACTTGCTCTTAAATACAATCTTGTTGAATCAGAAGTACCGTACTATAGGTATGTGCCCGACCCAGTTCTCGAGAATGGCAGCGTCACATTGTATTGGGACCGATCTATCATCACTGACAGGACTATTGTTGCCAATAAGCCTGACATAGTGGTGATAGATCGACTAGAGCGTCGCACAATGATTGTTGATATAGCGGTCCCTCATGACGAGAACCTCGTGAAAGCTGAGAAAGATAAACAAACTAAATATCTTGACTTGGCTCGCGAGGTTGTCGACATGTGGGAAGTGGATAGAGCAATTATTGTGCCGATAGTCGTGACGGCCAATGGCTTAATAGCCAAGAGCCTCGACCAACATCTGCGGAGGCTCTCGTTAGGCAGTTGGATCAAGGGCTTGATCCAGAAGGCAGTACTCCTAGACACGGCGCGTATTGTCCGGAGGTTCCTCTCTCAGGAGCCCTGACCACCGGCAGCTTGGACCCTGTTCCCGATGCCGGTGGGCTACTACTTTTTATATTTTTAATTTTTTTGAAGTGAAAACTTCTTTAGCGGCGTACTCCTAGACACGGCGCGTATTGTCCGGAGGTTCCTCTCTCAGGAGCCCTGACCACCGGCAGCTTGGACCCTGTTCCCGATGCCGGTGGGCTACTACTTTTTATATTTTTAATTTTTTTGAAGTGAAAACTTCTTTAGCGGCGTTGAGCACTTTTTCTGTAATGGGTATAAAATCTTAAACTCGCGTCAGGACACGTGACCTGATCGAAAAAGCGTAAGACGGATGGAGAGTAGACAGCTATCCCTTATCGCGCGTTGTGAAAGGGGGCTAGACGGAAAAAATTCTCACGAAAAATTGTACCGACACTTTTACTGTCAAAATATAAATCCAAGATGGCGGCTGCAAGAAATTATCAACTTTTTCGTCATGGGTGTCGTTTTCATGGTTTTCGAGGGTGTTGAAACCGATGGTACTGTCAAAATATAAATCCAAGATGGCGGCTGCAAGAAATTATCAAATTTTTCGTCATGGGTGTCGTTTTCATGGTTTTCGAGGGTGTTGAAACCGATAGTACTGTCAAAATGTAAATCCAAGATGGCGGCTGCAAGAAATTATCAAATTTTCCGTCATGGGTGTCGTTTTCATGGTTTTCGAGGGCGTGGAAACCGATGGTACTGTCAAAATGTAAATCCAAGATGGCGGCTGCAAGAAATTATCAACTTTTTCATCATGGGTGTCGTTTTCATGGTTTTCGAGGGTGTTGAAACCGATGGTACTGTCAAAATATAAATCCAAGATGGCGGCTGCAAGAAATTATCAACTTTTTCGTCATGGGTGTCTTTTTCATGGTTTTCGAGGGTGTTGAAACCGATGGTACTGTCAAAATGTAAATCCAAGATGGCGGCTGCAAGAAATTATCAACTTTTTCGTCATGGGTGTCGTTTTCATGGTTTTCGAGGGTGTTGAAACCGATGGTACTGTCAAAATATAAATCCAAGATGGCGGCTGCTAGAAATTATCAACTTTTTCGTCATGGGTGTCGTTTTCATGGTTTTCGAGGGTGTTGAAACCGATGGTACTGTCAAAATATAAATCCAAGATGGCGGATGTCAGAAATTATCAACTTTTTCGTCATGAGTGTCGTTTTCATGGTTTCGAAGATGTTGAAATAGTGCTGTCAAAATGTACATAAAATAGGATAGTATTTTTTAGTTATATTGTATTGGCTAGACGGAAAAAATTCTCACGAAAAGTTGTAACGACACTTTTTCTATAGTAAGCTATTGTAAGCCGTGCGGCGTGCGCATGTTTCTCTGTCTTTCTCTCTTTCTCTCTCTTATAGAAAGCAAGCCAGAACGGAACTTCGTTCCATCCGGGTGTCCCTTGACACCTCAGTAGTTTTTCGGAGAGATAAACTTTTTAATGTAAAATAATTGTAATAGTTTTAAAGTGTTAAATTTTTAATGTAATATAAATTGTCATGTTTGTGTACGATAGCGCAATAAATGAATATTGTATTCTACCACATAAATGATAGTACTTTTATACTGATAAAGCAATTGGTGCAAAATTATTCCCTAACCATTCCAAAATATCAAAATATCAAACATGCTCAACGTTAATAATCAAGTTTTCACTTCTGCCGGCACTCCCGGAGTGCAACCCGTCTTTTTTTTTTAAATGTTATTTTTTGAAGAAATATTTAAAAATATAATAAATATGTATATTATAATAAATAAATGGAATAATAATAATAATAATTCTTTATTATCAGGCATCTAAGGCCCATAGATAAAATACAAAAATAATCTTACAAAATAATAAACTAATACATAAAGAGATAATATAATTAATCATAAACTACTGTACACGAAGTGACGGCGTCGTGTTCCGCTGCGAGGTCGGTATCCTTCCACGAAATCGTCGATACACGACACCCTTCGGCCAAAACTCTCCTTTGAGGAAGGTGTCCAAATGATGGGTCGGCACCCGCACCACAAACGACTTAAAATTGGTGTTATGGCGCGGCTCCAGTTGCTCAACTCTCAAAGTCCAGTTCGTCTTGACTCGAACATACTCCACGATCTCCTCAACCTTCGTGGTGTGATGTAGCCTCGAAACGTACAGCTGCGTCGTGGGCACTGCTGGACGCAGCAGCATGTTTGGTCCTGCCAGCGCGGTACCGCACTGGTTCTGACAAGTAGGCTTCTTCCTCTTCTTCTTCTCTACCTTTGTGAAGCCAAGTAAGTGGAACGACTTAGAGCAGATGAAGATTCTTTCCGATACTTCCGTATCGGAAAGAATGAAGGCATTGAGTGCTTTTATAGATTTGGATCTAACAAAAGCACAATATATGTACCTGAAAAACTTAACCAACGAACGAAAGTGTTGTATATTCCCGCCTTACTACAAAATACAAGAAATAAAAAGATCCTGTTATCCACCATCTTCTACAATCGAAATCACGAATACTTATGCTAAAGTGATTAATATCCAAGATTTATTGGATCATACTGCTGCTAGAATTTTGAAAATCGATTCTGTTTTCCAAGAAAAATATAGAACATTGATCCTTTATTGTAAATGGGGATGTGATGGTTCATCTGGTCAAAGCCAATACAAGCAAATACTTGCAGAAGAGTCGGAAACAATTTCAGATGCCAATTTGTTCAACACTTCATTAGTCCCCATCAGATTAGTTGATGTGCAATCGGGATCCGTTGTTTGGCAAAATCCGGTACCTTCATCTGTCCGTTTTTGCAGACCCATTTCTATTGAGTTTTGTAAGGAAACTCCAGAAAAAACCAAGGCAGTTGTCGATGATATTAAAAATCAAATTAGGGCTGCACAAGCATCACTTATAAACAAAGATGGTATTGCAGTAAATGTGGAGCATGAACTATTTCTAACGATGATCGATGGAAAGGTGGCTCAGGTCCTTACAGATACTCCATCTGGTTCCACATGCACGATATGTGGGGCTACTCCACGGCTAATGAATGACCTATCGAAAGTAACTGCCAGACCTGAAAACGAAAACGCCTACCAATACGGATTGTCCACCTTACACGCCTGGATTCGCTGCATGGAAATGATATTGCATATTTTCTATAATCTTTCGTTTAAGACTTGGGCTGCTTCAACTGAGGAAAATAAGAGATTAAAAAAAGAAAAGAAAGAACTTGTTCAAAAACGTTTCAGGGAGGAGTTGGGATTAATCGTCGACAAACCTCGGCAAGTTAGCGGGAATACGAACGATGGCAATACCGCACGAAGATTCTTCTATAATAGCACTTGCTCATCGGAAATAACAGGTGTAGATGAGGCATTGATTAAACGCCTATACATATATCTTGCAAGTTCTTTCTTCTGGAATGATGATCGACCCTAAAAAATTTGGGGAATATGCAATAGAAACTGCAAGAATCTATGTAAGTAGTTACGATTGGTATTATATGCCATCCTCCGTTCATAAAATACTCATACACGGAGAAAACGTTATCAAACATTTTGCGGTGCTTCCTATTGGACAGCTATCGGAAGACGCACAAGAGTCTCGCAACAAAGACTACAGAAACATACGACTTCATCATGCCAGAAAATGTTCCCGATCTGCTACAAATGAAGATGTCTTTAAGACGCTTTTATACACGTCAGATCCATATATAACAAGTTTGAGAAAACCGTACTACGTAAGAAATGTGAAAGAACTTGAAGAAGAGGCACTAAGTCTTTTAAACGTGGCACCTGAAAGTAAACCCACATTTACTGACCCTGATCCTGAAGTGGTATAAGTTAAAAATAATATTTATATTTAGTTATTACTTATATTTGTACCTAGCTACATCATTTCCTGAAGCCAGAGTATAGGATGTACCTATTAGTAATATGATTTTAATTTAGTAAATTGTTTTCATATATATATATATATATACATATATATATATATATATATGTAAGTAAAATATATATAAATATATATTTTACTTTGCTTGTTGTAATTAACCATGGTTTAATCTTTTTAGTCATTATAAACTTGTATTCTACTTTAAATAAATTTTTAACTATTTTTGAAGTGAAAACTTCTTTAGCGGCGTTGAGCACTTTTTCTGTAATGGGTATAAAATCTTAAACTCGCGTCAGGACACGTGACCTGATCGAAAAAGCGTAAGACGGATGGAGAGTAGACAGCTATCCCTTATCGCGCGTTGTGAAAGGGGGCTAGACGGAAAAAATTCTCACGAAAAATTGTACCGACACTTTTACTGTCAAAATATAAATCCAAGATGGCGGCTGCAAGAAATTATCAACTTTTTCGTCATGGGTGTCGTTTTCATGGTTTTCGAGGGTGTTGAAACCGATGGTACTGTCAAAATATAAATCCAAGATGGCGGCTGCAAGAAATTATCAAATTTTTCGTCATGGGTGTCGTTTTCATGGTTTTCGAGGGTGTTGAAACCGATAGTACTGTCAAAATGTAAATCCAAGATGGCGGCTGCAAGAAATTATCAAATTTTCCGTCATGGGTGTCGTTTTCATGGTTTTCGAGGGCGTGGAAACCGATGGTACTGTCAAAATGTAAATCCAAGATGGCGGCTGCAAGAAATTATCAACTTTTTCATCATGGGTGTCGTTTTCATGGTTTTCGAGGGTGTTGAAACCGATGGTACTGTCAAAATATAAATCCAAGATGGCGGCTGCAAGAAATTATCAACTTTTTCGTCATGGGTGTCTTTTTCATGGTTTTCGAGGGTGTTGAAACCGATGGTACTGTCAAAATGTAAATCCAAGATGGCGGCTGCAAGAAATTATCAACTTTTTCGTCATGGGTGTCGTTTTCATGGTTTTCGAGGGTGTTGAAACCGATGGTACTGTCAAAATATAAATCCAAGATGGCGGCTGCTAGAAATTATCAACTTTTTCGTCATGGGTGTCGTTTTCATGGTTTTCGAGGGTGTTGAAACCGATGGTACTGTCAAAATATAAATCCAAGATGGCGGATGTCAGAAATTATCAACTTTTTCGTCATGAGTGTCGTTTTCATGGTTTCGAAGATGTTGAAATAGTGCTGTCAAAATGTACATAAAATAGGATAGTATTTTTTAGTTATATTGTATTGGCTAGACGGAAAAAATTCTCACGAAAAGTTGTAACGACACTTTTTCTATAGTAAGCTATTGTAAGCCGTGCGGCGTGCGCATGTTTCTCTGTCTTTCTCTCTTTCTCTCTCTTATAGAAAGCAAGCCAGAACGGAACTTCGTTCCATCCGGGTGTCCCTTGACACCTCAGTAGTTTTTCGGAGAGATAAACTTTTTAATGTAAAATAATTGTAATAGTTTTAAAGTGTTAAATTTTTAATGTAATATAAATTGTCATGTTTGTGTACGATAGCGCAATAAATGAATATTGTATTCTACCACATAAATGATAGTACTTTTATACTGATAAAGCAATTGGTGCAAAATTATTCCCTAACCATTCCAAAATATCAAAATATCAAACATGCTCAACGTTAATAATCAAGTTTTCACTTCTGCCGGCACTCCCGGAGTGCAACCCGTCTTTTTTTTTTCGTGATTTTTTCCCATTTCTTTCATTCTATACAAAAAAACATACATCGATATACAAGAAAACACTATAAACTACACATCATTCGAATCTCCAAACCTTACTGCATATTTGTGCCAAATTTCATCACGATACGACAAAAATTCATGAAGTTACAGATTTTCGATCCGATACCGACCTATATTTTCCATAGTGCGTCGTTTTGAAACCACATGGAAACACACCTACTCCCCGAAGTGCTTGAAAGCACTTCGGGGAGTAGGTACGTCCTCCAAATCTTTTTGCAAAAAATTCAAATATGTTTCTCCTGTCAGAGTCAGTGGGAGTTCAAATGGTCCAACAGTTTGACCGTTTACTACGTACCGACTTTTTTTACTGGGGCTGCTTAAAGGAAATGGTTTATAAAGAAGAAACCACTTCAGTTGAACTACTACGTCAACGCGAGCATGCATAGCAGCTGAAGAAGCCCACTTCGAACATCTCGTATAATTATTATATTTTTCAATATTTTTTTTAGTTACTAATGTGTTTTATTGCTTCAATAAACCCACAGTGATCAAACTTTAAGAAAATATAATTCTCTTTGTATCTAAAATAAGTTAGTGTTATAGTAACTTAATTTAAAAGATTTTATACGAGTACGTATGATTTTTATTTAAAATAAATTAAATTTGGACATCCATAGGCGTATGGCGATATAAGTGGGGTAAATGATAGATGATAATCTGGTCAATTGACAGTTTTGGGGTTATCCATAATTTACGCCACATCCTGTATAAAAAAGTTAAGTTCCTACTATGCTACTTATTAGTATTTATGAACCAGTCACGGATCATTTATTGAATGTAGGTATTGTTTGTTGTTTATTTGTTAGTTAAGTAATAAGTGCAATTAAAAAAAAAACTTTTTACAAAAAAAAAATAACCGACTTACTAAAAAAACACTAAAACCATCCAAATAACTTTAATTTCGGAAGTCGGTGTTTCTATAATAGTTTTGCCTCTTCGTTATTTAACACCGACTTCCGAAATTAAAGTTATTTGGATGGTTTTAGTGTTTTTTTAGTAAGTCGGTTATTTTTTTTTTGTAAAAAGTTTTTTATTTCACACTTTTTAGTTGCAATACACTTACAGCCAGAGTACCTTTTTCTCATGACAATTCCAATTAACTCAAACCCTGCTAGGATACATTGTTTTATTATAAAGTTCCCGTGTCTACCTTCCGGCTCCATCATCATCAACATATCAGTTCGATAGTACCTGATAGCCAAAGTGCATCTCATGACAATTCTAATAAGCCCAAACACGGCTAGGATACATTGATTAATTATGAAGTTCCGGTGCCTATCTTCCGGCTCCATCATCATCATCAGATCAGTTCGATAGTACGTTATAGCCAAAGTGCATCTCATGACAATTCTAATAAGCCCAAACACGGCTAGGATACATTGATTAATTACGGAGTTCCGGTGCCTATCTTCCGGCTCCATCATCATCATCAGGTCACATCGATGATACCATTTTCAACATACCTATTCAGAACTATTAATTTATTTGTAACTATGTTCATTGAGAGATCTGTGTGAGTATGAACTTCCGTTGGCCATTTCTGGTCTTCTTCACCAGTTCCACTTCATCAAATGTCATGTTTTGACTATAAAAGCTTAAGTCTTTGACGAAAATACCAAAAGAACTATATGGTTGCCTATAATATTTGAGGGTTTCCTCGGTTTCGCCAAGATTCCATCATCAGATCCCGACTTGGTGACTATGGGACCATTTGGGAAGTATACCCTTTCCAACAAAAAAAGAATTTTTCGCTGCGTTTTGAAGCTGCAAAATATTTCAGGAGGTAATTATGTTAGTGATTCTCGACCCGAATCAATAATAAAATAAGTAGGTAATTTTTATTTTTTTTATAACCGCGCTTTTTTTCACACACACAAACACGGAACAATAAAGGGCGTTTTCACACACACTAACTCGCAACGATAGTTTCATAAATAATGTATCATCCAATCATCATCCCGCACGCCACACCCTAGCCACGCCCCCGCGGCCATCGATCAATCGATTTAGTTTAGTGTAATTAAAAAATTAAATAACAAGTATTACTGATTATTGACCAGGTATCGTTTTTTTACATGATTATTTATGAGTTTTATTACAACCTCCTGAAATATTGTGCAGTTTTAAAACTGCACCTTGTATATGACACCAATATAAGGTATACATTAGGGAATGCAAACCGGTTAACCCGAAAACCGAAAAACCGGTTTTTCGGCATATATTACATGATTTAAAAAACCGGTTTTTTTTCAAGTAACCGGTTTTTCGATTTTTTTTTATTACTTTCAAATGACACTATTTTTTAGCAAACATTGTTTTAAAACGCTGTTGAGGCTTGATATCAGTCGTAGGTTTGTTTATTAATATTTATGTACCATAGTGATAGCTACACCAATTGTACAGTTCTTCTGTTTACGATCATTAAAAATCCAGGCCGACCGCGTGTTGTAAGAACAGGCAGTGAATGCTGTCAGGGCCAGAATTAAAATCTCGCAAGGACACCAAAATTCTTATTCGCAGATAGAATACCCACCGTTGTTACTCATCATAACATCATCAGCTTAAACGAGTCGCTATTATAGAAGAGAGAGTGAAAAGAACAAAATCTTTGCTTGTTCGTTACACACAAGACAAACTCAGGGATATTCTTGCTACCGATGACAAAATTTTCACAATCAAGGAATGTTGCAAAAAGCAAAATTATCGGATGTAAGCTTCTAACTGCTTCTAACTGTCAATGGCGAGTACATCAACCACCTTCGGTTTGCCGACGACATGGCTGAGACTACGGAAGAGCTCAGCACAATGCTCAATGACCTCAGTAGAGCTTCCGAAAGAGTGGGTCTTAAAATGAACATGGACAAAACTAAAGTAATGATAAACAACCATGTAGCACCCACTCCTACCAAGATCGGAGACTCTATACTCGAAGTTGTGAACGATTACGTCTACATCGGACAGACAATCCAGTTGGGTAGATCTAATCTCCGTCGAATCCGACTCGGCCGGGCAGCGTTCGGGATGCTACGCGGTATCTTCTCGTCCAATATCACAGTGTCTCAAGACGAAAGTCTATAACCAGTGCGTGTTGCCAGTGATGACATATGGTGCCAAAACGTGGTCGCTCACAATGGGCCTCATCAGAAGGCTTAAAATCTCCCAAAGAGCAATGGAAAGGGCTATGCTCGGAGTTTCCTTGCGTGATTGAATCAGAAATGAAGATATCCGCAGGAGAACCAAGGTTGCCGACATAGCACAAAGAATCGCCAAACTCAAGTGGCAATGGGCAGGGCACATTGCTCGCAGAACAGATGGTCGTTGGGGCCGAAAGGTTCTGGAGTGGCGACCGCGTACCGCAAGACGCAGCGCGCAAGGCCTCCTACATGATAGACCGATGACCTGGTGAAGGTTGCGGGAATCGGGACGCACAGGATCGATCATTGTGGCGACACTTAGGGAGGCCTATTTCCAACAGTGGACGTCTATCAGCTGGAATGATGATGATGTGTAAGCTTCTAACTCCAAAGAACACTCTCAACAGGTTATCAGAGTCCTGAATGATCATCATGCGGCATCAGTAATGGTTTGGTGAGGATATCACGGAATGACCAAGGTTCATTTTCGTGAAAATAGGCTACTCTAATTTCAGCTAAAGAGTATCAAGATACTATCCTAAACGCCATAGCAAAGCCTCTTAAAGCCTCTCTCTATTTGATAATATAATATACTAGGGGTTTTTCAGCAAGACTCAGTTTCCAGTCACAAGGCACGCACTACCCAGGCTTGCCTTGCAGCGAGTGTTTCGGGCTTCATTAAGGCTGATGATTGACCTTTGGCTAGCCCAGACCTCAACCCGTGAACTACAAATTGAGATCTATATTAGAGAGCATGGGCTGCATGTAATAATAATTCAAAATCCTTAAAAATTATTTACGATCAGCAGTGGACAACTTTCTAATGATCAACGTGCGTAAACAGATGACGCTTGGCCTGAACGCTTAAAAGCCTGTGATAGGGCTAATCTACACTTATACTAATACTCGTATAATAAAGAGGTAAAGCTTGTTTTTTTTTTGTTTATATGTTTTTTTTGTTTGTAGGAGGTAACCTCTATAAGTACTGGTCCGATTGCTAAAATTTTTTCACCGATAGAAACCTGCTTTGTTCCTGAGTGACATAGGCTATATTTTATGTACGCGGGCGAAGCCACGGGCTAAAGCTAGTGGTGAATATTTTGAGTTGAAGTATATATTAACTTCTAGCTTAGATTCTCTATGTATAACATCATTCTGAGACATTCATTTTCATGAAGATGAGATTTTTTTATTTTTAACAGGATTCATATTAGGTATACAATATATTTTTAATAGATAAGTTCCAAGATAAGTTTAAAAATATTTATTTAGAATTTCACAAGCAAAAAAAAATTAAAATTTTCACTTAAAAATAAATTTCAAAAAAACTAATTTTAAAACCGGTTACCCGGTTAACCGGTTTTTTTTTAAGGAAAACCGAAAAAAAAACCGGTTTGTAATTTTGGCGGTTTTTGCATTCCCTAGTATACATATACAGACATCAGCTATTTCCTAATCATTACAGAGAAAACTCACAGTTCCGTTTTGGTTGTGGGGTATATTGGGAACAGTTGATACAATATAATAATTACCTAATTGTTTTTGAACTTGCATGTCTGTATAATGCATCAAAAATATCTTTAACTATTTTAGAGCAAAACTGTCCCGTGGTATGTAGCTAGTGTATGGACACACCAGTAGAACGAGATGACGGGGGTCTTTCTAACTCTCCTTGTCGGGGACGCTTTTGAGGTTGTCGTCTATCTAGTCTAGAATAGAAAATCTTTGATCGCGGCAAGCGGGATGTCAGTGTCAGTGTGTGCGTGCTGTCATTACTTCCGTTGCGTTCATAGGTCGAGTTATACATTTTATTGTAATATTTTTGACACTATTGACTTAAATAAAATAGTACCTAAGCATTTGAAGTTTAATTTCACAGATTTGCAGAAGTACGATCAAAATCAGCTAGATGGCGTTACGCTAAATCTCCGTAAACAGACAACAACAAATAAAAATCATGTACTGAATAGATGCACTAGAATCGAATCAAATCCTCAGTTAATTATATTTGGAGGACAACAATTCACAGGATTGGCTACACTTCTTGTACAATCTAGAAACAACACTAAGTACAAGAATTACCATATTTCTTCAACTACAAAACCTTACGCCACCACAGAAGAGATTCTTAAGCCTATATACAAAATAGAAGATTTGGAAAATAATTATCTAGTTATATGTGTAGGGGAAAATGATTCTAACCTTTAAAAAACTTAATGTGTTAGTATTTAATGTTTTGAAAAACAAATATTTGAATTATAAATTGTTAAATAACAACCTAAAAATGTTCATTTGTGAATATAAAAGGCAATTATCTTTACAAGAAGGACTCCTATTTGTCAGAGGTATGTAAAAAAATAAACTTTAATATTGACTCAGATTACTATGACAGGACATTTTTATGTTTTAAAAATATTAAATTATTAATGAATACAGTGAAGGCTAAAACAGAATGCACAAATATTCTTAAGAAAGGCACTATTCCCTTCTACTTCCAGCGTAATAAGAATAAGTATTCAAGGGATAATTCTAAAAATATTGACAACACCCCTTCGGGTAAGCAGGTAATGATAAACACCGACACTCACAAGAAGGGAACCATTCCATATTATTTTAAAAAAATTACACCGTGTTCGACTATGCAATCGGACCAAGAGTTACCTTTGCCAACACAGAAATGTTTTCGTCCCTAATGTGGATTTTAATTTTAGAATATTTCACCAGAATATTGCTGGCGCGATAAACAAATCTGAAGAATTAACATTTGCAATCCATGAGCTATCGCAGCAAGGGTCGAAAATAAACGTAGTGTGTCTAACTGAAACGTTTATCAAAAAAGGTACAGAAATGCTTTTAAAAATTCCTGGGTACATAGTAGTAGCATCATACTCACGTGACAAAAAACGAGGAGGGGTATGTATACTGCTTAATAATAATATGAAATATAAAAAATTAAATAATATTAATGACTTGACATGTAATTATAATTTTGAATGTTGTGGCGTAGAAATAAATAATATTATTATCGTTTGCTTATATAGGACTCCAAATAGTAATCCTCAAGTATTTCTCGAAAATCTAGAACAGTTGCTAGTGAGATTGACGAGAAAGCGTAAAAAAATTATTTTATGCGGTGATTGGAACCTAGACATATTAAAGTCGACCAAAAGCTGTGAAAATCTAAAAAGCATTTTGAAAAATTTTAATATTGAATTGCATATTAAAACGCCCACAAGACAACTGTCATGTATAGATCAGATAGCAAGTAACATCAAGCAAACTAAAGCGGAGGTACATCATCTTGCCTTGTCCGATCATGAAACAGGACAGACGCTTTCGATAAGGACTAATGAAACGTACAAAACACGCAGTTGGTATGAGGAGGTCAGAGACTTTAGTCAAGAAAACATGGACAAGTTCTATAGTTACTTATCATCTCTATCTTTTTCAAGCGTGTACGAAAAAAATAGTTTTCAGGAAGCGTTTGCAGAATTTCACGGTCTAATTAAATTATTTTTTGACTTGTGCTTTCCAAAACAAATGGTTGACAAAAGGCATAAAAAAATCTTGCATAAAAAAAAGCCATCTTTATCTTGGTCAACAACACAGTAAAACTAAGAAACTAAAACTAAACAAAAACTATAAAACATATAGTGGCATTCTCAAAAAATGTATATATAAATCTAGACAACTACAAAGTAAGAAGTACATTGATAATAATAAAAGTAAGTGTAAAGCCACATGGGCGGTAATTAATGAAAATATTAATGACTCGAACTTTAAGACGCAAATTGACAAAATAACTAAAGATAATCGGACAATTCAAGACCCTAAGGAAATAAGTGACATGTTTAATCAATTTTATATACAATCGACAAATAATAATAATTTTAAATACAATACTGACGAGATAAATAAGACTATCGATGGGAATAATGAACATACCATATTTCTTAAACCAACTGATGCTACTGAAGTATTTGGTGTTATAAAAAATCTTAAAAATACAAATGCAGTAGGACAGGATGAGATAACAACAAAGGCAATTAAATTATGCGCTTCATGTATTTGCCAACCACTAAGTTATTTGATAAACTTTTCTTTTGAAGAAGGTGCATTCCCAGAGATTTTAAAAAAATCAATTGTAAAGCCACTTTTTAAAAAAGGTAATACATCTGACATGAAAAACTATAGGCCAGTGACGCTGTTACCAATCATGTCAAAAATCTTAGAAAAAATCATGCTAAAAAGGTTACAGGAATTTACGATCGCTCATTGTGTACTTAAAGACGAACAATTTGGGTTCAGGAAAAACAGTAGTACATCATTAGCGTGTTTCAATTTGTTGAAAAATGTCACCCAGGCAATAAATGAAGGCATGCCTGTAGCGGCAATCTTCTTAGACATGACCAAGGCGTTCGATTTTGTGGACCATGAATTGCTCTTACACAAGCTTGAAAAATATGGAATAAGAGGAAAAGCGAACGACTGGTTGAGAAATTATTTAAAAAACCGACAACAATGTGTGGAAATTTCCAGAATTGATAATGGCAAAAAGGTGTCGTATAGAAGTGACTTTAAGGCAAATAATTTCGGAGTGCCACAGGGCAGTGTATTGGGGCCTTTTTTGTTCCTCCTCTACATCAATGACCTCCCAAATGTCACTAGCCATACAGTAATTTTATTTGCTGATGACACGACCCTTGTAGTGAAGTGTGAAAGAGGAGACACCTATGAGAATGAGATTAATGAAGCCATAAAAAATATAATACGCTGGTTGAACACCAATAACCTACAAATTAATATGGATAAAACGAAAATGGTCCAATTTCAAACCTACAGGAGGAACCCATTACCACTAAATATTAAATATAATGATACTACGGTCGAACAAGTAGTAAGTACTACATTTCTTGGCATACAGTTGGATCAAAATTGCGACTGGAAAAAGCATGTCGAGTATGTTTGTGACAAACTGGACCGATTTGTCTATGCACTAAGACGATTAAGAGCCACGGTTTCAAATGAAGCGGCTCTTAGTGCATATCATGGTTACGTTTCCTCAGTACTTTCATACGGTCTCTTGTTGTGGGGTAATTCGGTGGATGTCAATAAAGCATTTATTATACAAAAAAAATGTGTGCGTGCAATCTGTGGAGCTTGGTATATGGATAGCTGTAAGCCACTGTTTAAAAAGTACAACATTTTACCATTAGCATGCATGTATGTTAAAGAATTATGTCTATTTGTACGACAACATCCTGAATATTTTATTAAACATAGAGATGTAACCAAAAGGAATGTTTCCTCTAGGGATAAGCATAGGCTCTGCTTGCCGCAAGGCAAACTTGATTTATACAAAAGAAATTCGTTTTTAATGGCTATTAAGGTGTATAATAAATTACCAAATGCCTTAAAAGAACTACCGTTGCCTATGTTTAAAAACAAGTTAATCCACTGGCTGAAAGAAAAATGTTTTTACAGTGTTAATGAATTTATGTTACATAACGAACGCAAGGAAAGAAAATAATGTCAATTTTGGTTTTTATTTTTATTTTTAAATTGACATTCAATATTTTAGTTATTCTGACATTATTATTCTGACAATTTTATTCTGGTTTTGACATTTTAATATTATTGTTGGATATCTCAATCTTTGTATGATGTCTAAAATAATGACAATTTTGGTTTATATTTATATTTTTAAATTGACATTCAATATTTTAGTTATTCTGACATTATTATTCTGACAATTTTATTCTGGTTTTGACATTTTAATATTATTGATGGATATCTCAATCTTTGTATGATGTCTAAAATAATGTCAATTTTGGTTTATATTTTTATTTTTAAATTGACATTCCATGTTTTAATTATTCTGACATTATTATTCTGATTTTGACATTTTTAATTAAATTAATAAATATTTATTTAATCAGACATTTTTAACAATTAAAGTGATTCAATAACTAAAGAGATATTATGTTTGACATTTATTATTAAATTGCATGTACTTAATCTGAAATTAAATATTTGCACACCACATATAATGGTAGAATGTAAAGGGGCCTTAATATTAATGTTATGATCATACTACTTTGTATACCTACATTCTGGCAAATAAATTATTATTCCTTTATTATCTATTTTAACATATTAATTACATTTTTAAATATTCCTTAAAAAAAAATATTAAAAAAAACATTTAAAAATATAAAAAATAGTGTCCCACCGGTATCGGGAATAGGGTCCAAGCTACCGGCGGTCAGGGCTCCAGAGAAAGGAACCTCCTGACTATACGGGCCGTGTCCAGAAGTACTGCTTTCTGAATCAAGCCCTTGATCCAGTCGCCTAACGAGAGCCTCCTAAGGTGTTGGTCGAGGCTCTTGGCAATTAAGCCATTGGCTGAAACGACTATTAATTAATTAATAATTAATTAATTAATTATTATTATTATTAATAAAAGGAATACAGAACTCTTTTAGTCAGCTAAAGTCTGACATGCCCGTCAGACTTTAGCTGACTAAAAGCGCCGTCGACGATTCGGGCTCGGTCCAGATGGTTATCGGATGGCTGGACGGCAATTCCAAGCCCATGGTGGCATGGTAGAAATCGGGGTCGAGATCCTGGTTGCTGGGGCGTGAAGGTATTCCCTCGTCCGTGCGGCGGCCTTCTTCGCTAGTATTACTGTTTCGCAGAAAGAGGGCTCGGCGCGAGAGGTCGTTGCCACCGATGGTCCCCACGAGGACCCGGGCGGTGTTCCGCCTAAACGGGGCACATACATCTCTACCGTATGCTCCACCGTATCCTTCGGGCGGTCCACACAATGGTGATAACCAGGCGTTTCTTCTGCCTAAATCCGACGCAGGAGCCTCCCGTACTTGCCATGTCCGGTGAGGATCTGCGTTACGACAGTCGCCGAGATCCCGCCGGAACTGTCTGCCCTACTGCGACTTGTCGTGGCAGCCGAATTTCGCCCTGGGGTTGCATTCCACGTGTAAATCATGCACATGCGTGCAAAGGACTGTTGCATTCAAATCCCATGGTAACGGGCTTACAAGAAACCGTGCTTTGTCCCTGTACCATTAGGACGGCTATGACTCCCTGGCATGCTGTCAGCTCGGCGACTGATCACTTTCGCAGTGACGGCGCTCCATAAAGGGCCATGGACCGAACGATGCCTGCGTAGAGCCTCCAGTAGGAGGCGTCTGGACCCCCCAGGTTGGACAGGAGCCGCTTGAGTGCCCCAGTCTAATCCAGTTTGGGAACCAGACGTCGGAAGTGCTCGAAAAAATACCATCGGCTGTCGAGGACGAGTCCCAGATACTTGTGAACTTCTATCGTTATTTGGGAACCCGGTGCTGGCTCGTTCCGAGGGTCATGAAAACACATGCTCTCGGACTTGTGCAGTGCCACCTCAAGTCCCAACTAATGGATCCTCACCACGACTGTTGCAACTCTGCGTTGCGGTTCAGGATAGGGAGCAGGGTTATTGCTGGTGAGGCCGTGGCCAATTGGCAGCGAAGATGGGAGCAGGAAGAGAAGGGGGTGGAACTTCCTCGATTCTTCCTGGACGTGGTAGCTATTCTCAAGGCAACTTGGGTCGAGCCGGACTACCAAGTTTCGCGGATCCTGACTGGACATGGATATTTCTGAAAGAAATTGTATGATATGCGATTATGTGAGTAGCATGTGCTATTGCGGTGATGTGGACGAAAATTTTGATCACGTTCTATGGCGATGCTTCCTGTATGACGAACAGTGACGAAAGATGATGGATGGGATCACTCGCTTGGATGAGAGACCGGTTTACTACTGCGACCTCAGGGCCTCAGAGGCCAAATTCCAGCAACTAAAAGAGTTCGAACACGAATGGCACAGACTAGGCAGCGAACCCGTTCTGTGTGTTTGTCTTACCCACGTGAGGGGGGGGCGTTAGTATGCCGCCCCAGAATGGGGAGAAGGACATCATGGGGACAGGACGAGTAAATTTGTAAAGGAATGAAGCTGCTTCGGTGATAGTGCACTCATATTTATATGGGTTAGCTGTGTCCGCAGCCGTGTCATTGCGATTCGGCCCATATGACATGATGTCGGTGGGGCCAAGGGTGGTTGGAGGGTGTTGCAACCCTGCGTTTCGCTAGTTCGATCGTCGCCTGGTACGACTTTCCCTTCATTAGGATCAGCGTGTCGTCTGCGTAATAGACCACGTTGACCCCGTTGGGGAGGTCGCATAGCACGTAGTATGCAAATATGGCTACAAAGAACGGTGACATAAAAATATAAACTACACTACAACTAGTGGCGGAGCCATGGACGGTTGAGAATGCTCCCCTTTTAAAGGGAATCAAAATCATTTATCATTTATTGGTTTGCAAATATGGGTGATGGATACATAGGTGTTTTCTTATAATTATATTAAGCCCCTCCATATTCTACCGTCGCATGGGCATGCAAATTATTATGTTCACAAAACACAAAAAAAAATCTTGTAAAATTATATTGTTTAAATGTCAAATAATAATTAAAATAAATGAATTGAAAATATCAGTCTAACAATAGTGATAAGATTGTAATAATAAATGTCAAGCAAAACAATAAACAAGTATGTCAATCAGGAACAAGAGAAAAAAAAAAATTAAATTAAATTAATTGTCAGAAAAGTGATGTCAAAAAAATTTAAAAATAAATACCTAGTACATGTCAATCATAATAATACTATGTGAATCAATACATGTCAACCAATAGTAACACTGAATTAGTGCAACGATTTATCATTAAGGAAATCGTCAATTGTGTAGTAACATTTATTCAGTAATATTTGTTTTAGTGCCCTTTTGAATTTTATTACTGTCATATTTTTTATTGCATCAGGTACTAGATCGGTAGAGCGTTCATCACACCCTCCACAAACTGCGGCCGGAGGCTCTGTATCAGTGGGGGAACCCAGGCACGGAGCTTGTCACGCACCATTTCGTAGGGTCGTCCCCACGGGTCTCTGTTGAGAGTCCCCAGCTACACGTCGCGGGACTCCAGTTTGGCCAGCCGTATCTCCGCTCTGAGGGTGCGCTGGGTGAGGGTGGAGCCGGATCTTGCGGACGGCCAGTTTGGCATTTGCAGGAGGCGCTCTATTTGGACTCCGGTTAACTAGGAGCCGGCCTACCTCCATCGTGTAATCGAGGCTTACCTGAAGGACATGTTCATTATCTGCCGCGATCACCGGGGAGAATGGAAACGCCGAGAGATATCGTGCGATGTTCTGCTGGGATCGGTACTAAGACATCGGGCAGGACTGTTTTTGGGACTTGTCCTCGACAGCCGTTGGAATTTCGAGGAACACTTCGACGTCTTACTTCAAAACTGGAACGGACTGGGGCTGCCCTGAAGCGGCTCCAACCCAACCTAGGGGTCCTTAGCCCTTTGCCGGAGGCTCCACGCAGCATCGTTTGGTCCATGGCCCATTATGAAGCGCCGCTGTGGGCCCTGTTGCTGTGAAAGCGACGTTGCTCCTTCTACGAAGCAGTTATGCTAGCGAAGGAGACGGCCGTACACGTGAGGGAACAGCATTCCTCACGCCCCAGCCGCCGGGATCCTGATCCCTATTTCCAGTGACCGTAGGCGAAGGGTTGCGGACGGCGAGCAATTTGTATCTGTCCGTCCGGCCGTCCGGTAAGCGTCCGTACCGAGCTCGAGACGTCGATGTTGCGTAGTGTTCCACTCGCGTCTCGAGGACATATCAGCAAAACCGTAGGGACCCAGCAGGTTCGAAGTCTACTGGGGCCAAGGGTTGAGCGAAAGAGAACCCCGGTTCCATGAAACGAAGGCAAAAAAAAAAAATTAAAAAAAAAAACCGACTGCGTAAAAAATTACTTTATATAAAAACTGATAAAAAACTTTTTACAAAAAAAAAAATAACCGACTTACTAAAAAAATACTAAAACCATCCAAATAACTTTAATTTCGGAAGTCAGTGTTAAATAACGAAGAGGCAAAACTATTATAGAAACACCGACTTCCGAAATTAAAGTTATTTGGACGGTTTTAGTGTTTTTATTTTTTTTTTTTTGTAAAAAGTTTTTTATCAGTTTTTATATACTTAAAGTAATTTTTTACGCAGTCGGGTTTTTTTTTTATTTTTTTATTTTTTTTGCCTTCGTTGACCGCAGATTTGAGGATATGATTTTTGGAGCACACAGTCGAGGTGTGCCCTGCTTGGGCGGAGCATCGTGCCCTTGAAAAAAGAACACTCAATCCACACGCACACCTTTAATTTTAATAACCTATTTATTATTAAAACTTCTATTTTAAGAATAAATGTGTAAGAAGACATTGTCCAAATTAAAAAACCATCACAATTCTACTCAATCGTCTGTAGGTTTTAACATGTTTATTCTTGTGTACCTACTAGGCGACTCAAAAAGCATGTAATAACACCTTAAACTATTATTCCTATAATTTTAAACTTAATTATTTCCCTATAATAAAAAAATACACTATTATAATAGGCGTATTTTGGGTCTACAATTTATAAAAAAAATTACTTAGGTGCAAGATAGGCAAAAGAAACGAAAAATGAAAAAGAAAAATCGTGTAAGAACTCTTGCACGTTTATTCTTCATCGAAAACTTGTACCTACTTTTATGGTTGTTATCGCAAACGGCCAATCTCAAGTTTAAAGAAAAAACACATAACATAACAAAACCAAATACATTTTTTTTTGCATTTGGTTTTGTTATGATTCACTCAATGTTCCCGGCAAGACGTTTCGTTTTACACAGTCACATGAGTCACAGTTCTTTGTGATGGATATTATTTTGGCGATTGACGCACGCGATGTGTTGATTGGCGAGGCGTAGGTATCTAAGAGCTAGTATGAAACGGAACGTTTATTAACTACCCAAGATGGCGACTGCAGTTTGTTTGGGTGGCAACTGCGGTTTGTTTGTCAGTGCCATTAGAATTTAACGAAATTCCCCATAATCCGAATTTTGCGGATATAGGTATGTTGTCGACTCGAAATCAATATTTTTTTAAGTTTTGTTATTCATATAAGGTTGCGATCGAGTCTACGGTACACTCGACTGCGGCCGACTGCGTGCAGTTGATATCATGACTGCACGAAGTCGAACGTACAACTGCATGCAGTTAAATATATCGACCGCGCGCAGTCGCTGCGATGTAGTCCGTCTGATGTCAGCCTTAATAATGTACCCTTAGACGGGGTAAATCAGTTTAAATACCTAGAGCATATAGTGACGACTGACCTCAGAGATCATGCTGACGGGCTGTATCTAAGAGAGCTAACATGCTGGCTCGCAGGTTTTGACAGTGTTTGGATGACATAAAACTCACTCTTTTCCGGGCATATTGCACGTCCATGTACACCGGCAGCTATGGGCTAGCTACACACAGAAAAGCTACAACACCCTTAGTGTCCAATTTAATAACGCTTTCAGGGCGGTGTTGGGTCTTCTTCGCTACTGCAACGCTTCGGGTATGTTCGCATGGGCACGCACAGATTGTTTCCATGCGACCATGCGGAAGCGTTGTGCGCAGAGTGTGGGCCAGCTCCAATGCCGTTCTGAAAATGATAGCGAGTAGGTAGAACTGTCCGTATGTGCGGCACTGCTGTGACAGACAAGTTACATACATTGTCACATATAAGTAGAGTTGCCAGATCAGAATTAAAAAATATCTGGAAAAAAATTCAGAGTTGGGATTTGGCAATTGTTGTTGGGAGAAATAAAATATTAATAAGAAAAATAGGTATTTATCTTTTAAATTTACAACACGACACCATGCGTACTCAGGTTCTGGGCCAAGGGGCACTGGGGCAAATCAGATTTTTATAAGCGCTTGGTCAAATAAATAAACGTAAATTAAATTAGGTACCTACCTACTTATTTTTTTTTATATATTCTTTAATTAGGTATAGGTACAATAACTTCTTCAAAAGCAACTTTTGAAGGTCTTCAGCAATTTATGACGTTTTTCGTTAAAAAAAATATGTACCTATCATCGAAGACATTTCCGCCTGACCACCGCTAAGTTTATTTAGGCTTACAATCAAAACAAAAACTTCAAAGGCGCCGTTTTGGC
Organism: Mythimna ferrago; assembly: GCA_910589285.2. NCBI lineage: Eukaryota > Metazoa > Arthropoda > Insecta > Lepidoptera > Noctuidae > Mythimna > Mythimna ferrago. The sequence goes on along the minus strand of OU342674.1, from coordinate 21,980,694 downwards.
GCTGCGCCGCAGGATTGAAGCGAAATTTTTTTTAAGTTATCAGGCATAAATGACTGCGATGGTGCCACGCAAAACCCATTCAATCTATCCTCGATCATAGTTAAAGATGTGCCGTTGCCGGCAATATTGCCAGCAATATTCCCATATTGCCAGCAATATTCCCGTATTGCCAGCAATATTCCCATATTGCTAGCAACGTCTTGCAACGGCAAAAGCTTATTGCTTCACTTAACGGAATCCAACGCGATGTTTTTGATGAAGAGGTAATGCAAAAAGAGAGAGTTACTTAACGCCTGAAAACTCTTTTAGCATTCGGTAATTCCGTGATTTAGTCGATAATTTCACAGTTCGAGGAAATACGTGTAAACTTTTAAGGGTGTCTAAACCTTTTAAGGGTTTTTCAGAAAAAAATTCGTCACGATCACGACCTGTTATTTGACATTTTGAGGTCATGATTTACAAAATTATCGAAAAAAATGCTAATATCTCAGAAAAAATGTACTGTTACTATAAAAACTATACAAAGTGTTTGCTTAATATTTACAATCATCATATTCTCTATCGACAGGTATAAATTTTGTGTTGGTAATCGCTGAGGTAAAAAAGTTTATGCACAAACAATAAACGCAAGTAGACATTTTTTTTATAATTTATTTTACAAACGTAAAACAAATAAACGAAAAAAATATTCGCACAGAATTGTAGTCCATGAATTTCATTATATTGCATTTATTGCAATTGTATTGCATTTTTTTTTTTTCAGAATTTCGTGACGCACTTTTAAGGTACTTTTTACAAGTTGAAAATAGGCTTTCAAAAGGTCATCGGCTAATAGCAGTTTGATGCAATTGGTGGAAAATTAAGCAGTTTGATGCAGTTGGTGGAAAAATCGTTTTAGTTCAATCATAGATTTAACACCGAGATGTACTTTGAAAACATATTTAGGCGCCAAAAAACCACAATTAAGGGGCCGGCGGAGGATGAATTTCCATACAAACGTAATACCACGCTCATTTGCAGTTGGAGCATATATCCAACATATTATGATGATATTCGGTTAAAGACAATATTTATCTAGGTTCCTACGTCGAGAATATTAGAAATATTGTTATTTTTAATACAAGAAAAGCCAAATGGCATGTTTTGCCATTTACGCTATAAAAAAGTGCGAAATACAATTTGCTTAAATTTCTTTTTGTTTTTTTAAAAAAGAAAGACGTAGGAACCTAGATAAATATTGTCTATAACCAAATATCATCATAATATGTTGGAAATATGCTCCAACTGCAAATGAGCGTGGTATTACGTTTGTATGGAAATTCATCCTCCGCCGGCCCCTTAAGACGAATCTAATGACACCTCTCAAACTAAAAGCAACAAGTCGCGGCATGGCGGACAGAATTCCAGCAGGAGTGATGATAATGGCGACAGTGACTGTCGCAACCCAGCGCCGGGCAAGCCACGATGGTGGCAATAAGTCCCTCTTAAGGAATGGTTGAAGAGACGCCACAGCGTCAGCATGACACGGGTCCTCAACGGACACGGCAAGTTCAAAAAGTTCCAGTTCCAAATTAAGGCGGAAGAAACGCCCAGGGGTGTCGACACCATTGCGCGGACTGCACGGAGCATACGGCAGACGTATGCCCAGCTTTGGCGGAGCACCGCCGTGTCTTAGTGGAGAAATCGGCGACCTCTCACGTCGGTCCCCGATTCAGGTCATGGTCTGGAGCGAGAAGGAATGGAACGCAGTCGCCTCCTTCTGCGAAACAGTAAAGCTAGCGAAGAAGGCGGCCTCAGTAATAAAGGAACGGACATCCTCACGCCCCAGTCGCCGCGACAAAAGATACCCCGTCGCCGCCCGGCGTCGGGAATCGCAATGCGATCTTTGGCCACCGTAGGCGCGGGATTGCGGACGATGAGCAATGGGTAGCTCGCCGTCCACTTGGTCTATAAGGATCGACCACGTCGACGGCACGTAGTGTTCCACGCGCGCCTTCGACGGGGTATGGCCGATGCCTGCTAGGACCATGGGGAAAACTATCCTTATACTTAACCTAGAACGTTTAGGGCAACTGAAAGAAAATAAGTGTAGTTTTAGTCAGTAAAAGTCTGATTATTGGTTACACACGGGTGCTCCGAAGGGCCTCCTCTGATTGCAGCTCCAATGTTGACTGCATATAAGGACCCATTCAAATCCTCAATAGGCACCCGTATGAAAGGTTTTACGAAGCTAACTAATATGTGCTTTTTTTAAGTGCATTTCTGTATCTCTCGCACAGTTGGCTGGTAGCAAAAATATTACATGGCCACAAAGTCATGTTCGCTTTCTGGTGGGGCCATAAGGGCGCCTACAAATTATCCGCAAAGTGCCACGCGACGGCAGTCCTCCTGCCGCCGCGCTTTAATTTTAAGTATTTGATATAAATAAAAAACCGGCCAAGAGCGTGTCGGGCCACGCTCAGTGTAGGGTTCCGTAGTTTCCCGTCCGTCACAATAAGTGTACACACTCATGAGTTTAAAAAAATGCTTGCATATACGATTATACTACAAACAGTCCAGAAATTATTTTGTAGAACCTTTTTGTCTTTTTTGTACAAAAACTGTTCTTTCCATCAAGTTCAAAATGATTTTCCTAGGAAGTCCTTATAAAGTTCTACTTTTCAGATTTTTTTCATATTTTCTAAACTAATGGTTCAAAAGTTAGAGGGGGGACACATTGTTTTTTACTTTTGGAGCGATTATTTCCGAAATTATTGACATTATCAAAAAATGATTTTAGTAAACCCCTATTCATTTTTAAATACCTATCCAACAATATATCACACGTTAAGGTTGAAATAAAAAAAAAAAACACTTCCCACTTTACATATAGGGGGGCTACCCTAATAAAACATTTTTTTCCAATTTTTATTTTACCACTTTGTCGGCGTGATTGATATGCATATTGGTACCAAATTTCCAGCTTTCTAGTGCTAACGGTCACAGAGATTAAGCGACGGACAGAGAGACAGACAGACGGACAGACAGACATGGCGAAACTATAAGGGTTCCTAGTTGACTACGGAACCCTAAAAACGCGCGATTGATGCGCTACACCCGCACTGCAGTCGTGCTGCACGCTACTTTGTTATTTACATAGAATAACAAAGCAGCGCGGTAGCAGTGAAGCCGTCGCGCGCCAATTCGCGCCTTATTTGAAGGTGCCATAGTGTTGAATTTAAACTACCGTCGACTAACTTTTTTTTGCTCCTTTATTGCACAAAAAATTCACAGACGTGCGTAATAAATATTAAATCCCTCACAGTGCTCGGGAGTTAATTATATAATTACCTTACTCATGTTCGGGATTACACTTAGCTACCTACGTTTCCTTTGGAATTCAACACAAAGACACATAAAGCAGTGGCTTCCTAAACTATTTTTTGACTTATGCTGATGAATGACGTCGAGCATTACAATGGAATGTGGTAGGTATACCTATTATGAGGTGTGATTGGTTTTGATGGTATTATAACGCTTCTACTATGTAGTAACTGTTTTGATTTTAAAATTCTAATTTCCGTAACCAAAACTATTCGAAACTACCGAATAATCCAAAATTAAGTCATATGCGACACTGGTAAATATTATTGCTATATCATAACATCCCTGATATTTATTTCAGAGCACTTGCTAGCTTGCTCGTCGTAAGAATTCAGTAAAGGATCTAGGTAAACATACCTCAGTCGAAAACACAATCCTATGAAATCTGAATGTGCCCTAGTGAAGCCGTATGGAATGGGATCAGTAATAAATTCAGCACATTAAATAACTCAATGTATTATAATTATGTAACTCCTTTATTACAAATTTCTTGCAACAATTTAGTAAAATTAATCCCCTTTCGATATAATATACATCAAAAAAATTATATCTATAATTCTACCATAATCACGAGTACACCATTTCCTCCAAACATACCGTTCCAATAATGTAAAATAGCTATATAAGAGTATATTGTGGCACAATGCCAGCGAACTCACACAGTACCTACGCAAATTCTTGAATTCATTTAATAAAATTAATTTTCAATTTACAGGGTAATATACATTACTTTTTGTACTTAGAATCGATTTACAATGCATACTACCAGACAAAATAATATAATCGTACCTAAATATATATATCAGTCATCACACATATTATAGGTCCTTACATATGAAATAGGTGTTTTGTACGAGAGGAATTATGTAAAGTCGATTTTTTTTTGTAAAATATATTTAATTAATCAAAGTATGCACCGCTGTTATCTATGCACTTTTGCCATCTCATAGGTAGTTCATTTAACTCTTTACTAAAAAAACCATGGGGGCGAGAATCAATAAACTCTTTGAAGGCTGTTTGGACTGCCGCATCGGAGTTGAATTTTTTTCCTAGTAGAAAGTTGTCCAAATTCCGGAAAAAAAGGTAATCTGTTGAAGCAAGGTGATCCGGGGAGTACGGTGGAAGTCGCACATTCCAATTGGAGCTCATCTAACTTAGTGGTTATTTGTTGTACAGTGTGTGGTCTTGCATTGTCATGAAGCAGCAGTGGCCTAGAGCGATTGACCAATCTCGGTTGTTTAGCAGCTAGTTCTTCCTTCATGGTTTGCAGTTACTGGCAATAGATATCTGCCGTAATCGTTTGGTCAGATTTTAGAAAGCTGTAGTGAACGACACCAACGCTAGTCCACCAAACACTCACAAGTAACTTTTTCTGAGTCAATTTTCGTTTAGGGCAGGCTTTGGCTGGGTCTCCAGAGTTCAGCCATTGCGAAGAGCGCTTCCGATTATCGTACAGTATCCACTTTTCATCACAAGTAATGATTCGATTTAAAATTCCTTCATTATTGTGTTGGTTGAGCAAAGTAACACAGCAGTCGACGCGTGTTTGCAAGTTCGATTCACTCAATTCATGAGGTACCCATCGTTTATGTTATTTTACTTTCCCGATTTGCTTCAAGTGGATTAATACAGTTTTATCACTTACCCCGAAGCCTGCAGCTATCTCTGAAGTGCTTTGTGATGGATCCGCTTCCACAATAGCCTTTAATTCTTCATTTACCACTGTCCGGCCGTCCAAGGGTTTGGTTCTGAAGGTCGAAATTTCCAGAACGAAAACGTTGAAATTAAAAACGTACCGTGCTTTCTTTTGCGACACCAGCGCCGTACACATCATTAATCCTTCGAGCTGTTTCTGCAGCACTGGTGCCACCACGGTAGAACTCGTAGGTATTCGTAAATATACCGATATTTCATGTTTTCCATTGTGCGATAATAGCCACGCCAAAGAAAACAATAATGAGGAAAAAACAAATGAATGACGGTTTTCAAAACTCAAATGTACAATTGCCGGCACGGATCTTGAGCGCTGGCTTCAAGTTGCGCAGAAGTCAAATATTCGGTTTCTTTAGTGGTGCGAAGTGAGACGCGGGGGCGGGGAGTGTCAGTGATTGACTCGCCGCGCCATCGCGCCATAGACGTCACTCATGATTCGTTCCCTGTTCTTGCTGCATGTATCTAACGATGACGACTGGCTCGCCAATGTATGGAATGCGCAAAGCGATCCCCGCTCTGACGCCGAGCGCACAAGATCCGTGACGGTAATTGTACCAGCTACAGTGCGTTTTACTTAAGAGGTTCCTTTGCCGTAATGTTGGCAATACGTAAAAACAGTGTTAGAAAAATTTTTAGCAATGGAATTACTTAATATTATTTCGTTACTTTTAACAATTGGCTTACATATATTTTTTTTTCTTTTGGAAACTAAAAACTATTTTTAAATAAAGCATACAACGTTGGGCTCCATTTCGATTGTCCTGAAATTCTTTCAAATACCGAACCTGCCACGCCGCAATATCGTACCTCTCCATTCAACAACATCCTTTTAGACTTGCTTTTTTTTTAAATAAAATCCCATTCCCCTCGTTTATTCTCCATAAAGTGGTGAGACTACCGTTAACATCGATTTAGTTTCACATATCGTGCAAAAATTTTGGTAGAGTAGGGAACTCTTCATTTATTCCTTCTTTTTTCTGTTGACAGACAGGGGATCCTACATTACGGCAAAGGAGCCTGTAAATATTTATAAATTTGAATTTGGAATTCTTAACCAAAGAGGAAATATTTCGGATCAAAGTGGTCAGTACGACTATACACTAATTTCATGTGTAAGGACCTAATATTATTTACAACAAAAAGCATACAGTATAAAAATAATCATAGCTTTGTGAGTTACGGTAGCATTGTGCCAAGCTGGCAACACTTATTGGGAAAATTACAAATTCTAAAAAGGCCCTTACGTTTTAATATTGGAAAAAAAGAAACTGTAGTCCATCATTATGCTTAAATAGGCCATTTACATGGGATTATTAGGTACATTAAAGTTTATACAGTAAAAAGTTGTATTTTTTTCTGTTTAATAGGGTTCATGATATGGTTATCTATATTGATAAGTAATACTTATTATTTACATAAACAACTCATTTCTGTTCAAAATTTCCGCTTCATTCTCAATTTTACATAACTGTGACAACTTTTATTTTCGTTATCTTTGATATGGCTAGCATGTCTCAGTTCATCCATGCTAATAACGCTGAAATTTTGATAATCATATTCAGTTTTATTGTTTTAGCATGCTGCACGCTTAAGTGACTATTGTAAAAGGACCTATAGTAAAATTTAAAAAAAAAATACACTTGTTTTTAAAACACCGGTCTTACTACATAAATAACAGTTCTATAAATCTTGTCTAATCTTATATTCTATGTGAGTATATAAAAAAACGTTACGAGCCATATTGTATACCCTAAATAACTGTTAAACATTGTGGCTTCATAATTATATTGTAGCCTGGGCCCCAAGTCTGCTATTACAATAGTGTCAGAATGGTCTACCATTGATTTCATAATTATTGATTTTGAGTAAGTTTGGTAATCTACTAATATAATGGCGTCAATATGACTTTCCAATGATCAACCACTGACACTCTATTGAAAGAAGTGGGATAGAATTGTAATCTCGTACATATTTACAAATGAATGTCTTACGTATGCGGTAAACTGCAAAAATTTTGACAGTTCCTTTGATCAGTGACCTACCATTAGAACGTCATTGTGCAATCATTGCTTTTAATAAGCTCGATATTGTCATTTTACCACAACTCTATTACGAAACCATTGACCGATCAATGATCGATCATTATGAATTAGCAGATTAGGAATTTTTAGCAAAATGACAATGGGATCGTGCTGGAATGACGAATTTATAAAAATAGTAGACTTGGGCCCCTGGTAACGGCAATTCCACGACAAGCGTGTGTCGTTCTTATCACCACTTACGTCTCGGTTGACGGTTAAAGAAAACAGTTTTTAAATTACGGGACCTCATATGATAGACAACTGCCACACCAAATGGTAACACTGTTATAAATCTTCAGTGTTTGCTACACCACTAACATTTGTTGAATCCAAGGACAGTTTAACGTTGACAGTTTGAAACTTAACGAAATAAAAGTACGATATTAAACAAGTCTGCGGATTTACTACGGAATTTTGTCTGGAAGTATGTCTGTTGGTTGGTGTAGTTCCTTCTTGAAAGAATGTACTGGAACCAAACATCTAGAAAAAGTACTATTTTTGATATGGAAGACTTCAACGATTTTTGTATATCTAAATTTAGTTTATGGATTTTGATATGCCAATTATTTTTAGATAAACGATTTGGAAGTAGATGTTACACAGTGTAAATACATCATAAGTATATATTTTATAAAAAAATACATACAAAAGTAATAATGGTACTTATCAAGATAAAAGTTGCTACATTTAAGAATTTTCAATATGTGTCATTGATATTGAAACATAGTTTACCTAAAACATGGACCACCAAAATATTTATGTAAGAACGTTTTGGATACGTTAAAATGGGAAGTTTTGCATTCAGTTTCTAATTTAAATCTGAATTGCAATAAACATTTCTTTACTAATCCTATTTAAGAGTTACTTATAATAACAAATACAATATGTATGTAAGCCCTAATATGGAAGCAAATTTAACAACATTAAAATTATTTTAATTTGAGATATTTACAAGATAATTACTTCAAAATAAGATACAGCAATGTATAGTAATATAATTAAAGCGCATCGTTTTGTTTTCACACGTGTCTGAGTCAAACCCCAGTATGAATAGTTATACCTTAAATTAATAACAAAACAAAATTGCACATTAGAATATCCTACTTAAAATAATTTTGGCACTAAATATCTGTGGCACTATAATTAACTCGCACGTCTTTATCTTGACCTTCACTACTTTCAATAGTTTTTCCTTCAATTTCTTTTTCACTTTCACTCATGTTTTCGCAAGCAGCGGCATCTTCGTCATCGGATGAATCCCGGCCCGCGGAAGAACCCGTTAATGTCGCACCATTAGGTTCTCGATACTCGAGCTTTGTCGGATCCTTCTCATGAAGCTTTCTCGCAAGGGATTGTAAACTGGCAAGTGAACTTGCACAATCTGTCGTATCAATGTCTGTTAAACTTACGCCCGCCCGTTCAATTTCCGTGAATGTTCCAAAAGGCAATTTAAATAAACATTCTAGCCGCATTACATGCATTTTACTTCTAAGGTGCTTGGCTAGGTGTCCATGTATTCTGAACGCTATGTTACAATCAGAACACCGAAATGGTCTAGGGTTAAACGACGTAGCAGCCCCAAATGTTGATGTCATGGACACTTTATTATGATGTGAACCAGAGCGTTCATGTTTTTGAAGATGTCCTCTTGTTCTGAAACTTACTGCACATACGCTGCATCTAAATGGCCTTTCCATATAGTGAATATTCAGATGCAACCTCAATTGTGAAGGTTTTGTGAATGTTTTGTTACAGAAATCACATACCCTTCGCCCGTCTTCCATTAACCTGCCAGGTGAATAAGAACTACTTTCAAAGTCCTTTCCTTTTGTAACTTTAAAAGCTACGCCTCCCACACCAATCACAACTTTTCTCGCGACAGGTTCATGGTCCAAAGAGGGTAGTTTTGCTGCCTCGGTTTCTGAAAATTGTTCATCTGACTTTGTATTGTCTTCACGTATAACCAAAATGTTATCGTCATTAGAATCATCATTTTGATTTTGTAAACTATCTTCATGCGTTTGAATGTGATTTATTCTTGCATGTTTTAAATATTCAGAGACAACATGTTTGGCATTTTCTGCATTACTTTGAGTCTGTGTATGACTTCCTTTAGTGTCATTAACTGAAGAAATGGAAACAGGGGGTTCTCTAATAACAGAGACCTCATCTCTTAATGCAGCTGGCGATTTTAAAACATTGTCACTTTCACTATCCGACATTTTGGCTTCACTGTAAATGACTCGAGAAGAAGTCACTGTCGTCATAAACGAACTTTTAGCAGACGTCACAATTTTATTGCTGCTGTCCATGGAGCAATAACTATCGGTAAACGTTGACTTTTCAAGTTCAACTTTCCTTATTTTAGTTAAACTGCTAGTAAGTTGACTTTGCTTAATCTTAGAATCTTGCAACGCTCTTTCGGTCAAATATGTATGCAACATTGGTTCTCCATTTGTCCACTGAGTCTGGTGATTAGGAAGTTTGGCAGTATTTGAAGCTAAAGATGCTAAAACACTAGATTCTCTGGCGGTTGGTATTTCGGGAATGTTATGTTGTGTTGTTTTTATATCAGTTTTGCTGAGATCCATTGGTTCATTTTCAGTGCTCAGCCTAGAGTCGATTGGAGAGCTTAGTGCAGTATTTGTCCTTTCTGGATTACTTTCTGTACTAACATTTTCCAATCCCGTTGGTGTATAGGGATATGTTGAAGGTCTATTGCTTGTTATTAGACCAGGTGTGGCAGAAGTGGTTGGTCTAGATCCTCCTAAAGATAATAAACAGTGCGCAGCTTCATGTTCCGGTAATCTTGATTTGTAAGCTTCTGTATCTGAAAGGTTATAAGAAATTTTAAATATTCATTTTTACATTTTATGATTAGAACGGTTTCTAATAATTAAGCACATATCATAATTTAGCTCTGATGTTGCCAACTCTTTGGGTCAAACATCTGTTAGTCCTAGTCTAAATATGCATTATTTAGTTTTTATAAACGTCTCAAATACAATATATTATTATACAATTTAAAAAACATAGTGAAGAGACGGTGGCTTGTAGGTGATCGATTGGCAGATTATTACAGTATAAAGATCATTCTTACCGCTTGATTCTGTTTCGCCTTCGTTTCCTTCATCTCCCTCCGATTCTGTGTCGTCATCAGTTTCTCCTGAGCATTGCGCCATCTCTCCACCTTCAGCATCATTTCCTTCATTTGGATTTATTCCTAATTCACAGCATTTCTTATAGTGTGCTTTACTTTTCATATGCTTAGTCAAGTTCCCCTTAGTCTTAAAACTGAAATACAATAAAGTATAACGTTTATCACTAAATACTATCAATATAATATCATGAATAATAAAATGATAAAATTTTGAATCGATAAAATAACCAATACTAATGAATACCAATTATTTACCTAAAAGCGCAATGCACGCATGTATATGGACGAACGTCGGTGTGAGTGCGGATGTGTTTCTTTAGCATCGAAGGCTTTTTACAACGAATTCCACACTCAGAGCAAACATAACGCCCTCTTCCGCGACCACGGACGTACGTATATTCCTCATTACTTTCAAACCCACCAGTTACCTCCTTTTTGGGGGTCACATTGTCAGAAACTGAAAATTTACTTTCGTCTGTTTTCTTCATATCAATCAGTTGAATTGCCTGGAAATCCAAATAATATAATTTATATATTTATAATTAATTAAAGGTCATGGGCAGGATCCGACTCGGTTTTTTTTTATGCGGCCATAAACCAAATTAGTTTTCAATTATAAATTAACTTTCCCCCTTTCGTTTTATTAAATTATTAAATTAAAGATCAGTGGGAGTAAAATATTACAGCTTGATAAAGAATAACTAATGAATTAAAGAGACGCTTATTTGAGACCACGAAAAAAACTATAACTTATTATAATTTTTAGCCTGTGTACCTGTAACAAGAGCGCTTTCTAAACCTTGATTATTATTAATGTTTTTTATATGATATTAACTAGTGCTGGACTGCGATCCCACCCGATGGTGCTTCAGTAATGCAATCGTTAATGTTCATCGTTTCGTTCATTCATCATATTATAATATACTAAAATATAGTAAAGACTTATATTTATTAATACATGAACAGCAGCGTTCCATTTATGTTTATATGAAACAGAAAACGAATCGAAAAGGTCAAATATACTGATTAAAAAACTTCATTTCTAAAAACTATATATATGTATATATTTACTAATTCCCAGTACTCACAGAAATGGGTTTCACACCATCGAAACTAGGGACTTATATGTACATATACTCAGACTAATTTTGTTGTTGGCCACCGTGGGTATTTTTTCCATACTAACGTGCCCATTTAGAGCAGACGCCAAAGGGAGTTGAGTATGCAAAATATGAGGACCACCTTCTGTGACTGGTATCGGACTCAGAAAAGCATGCAGATTATGATTCTGGATATTGCCAGGAGGCATATTGGTCCATTTTTTTTTACACCCCTCTCCCTGAAGCAGCAAGTAAATTGACTGAACAAATGCTTAGAATCATTTTATTAATTGTTTAAGTCACAATATCTAATTGTTCCTTATGATTAAATATATCTATAGGAAGTTAACTAAAAAAAAAGTGAGTCGGACTCGCGCACTAAGGGTTCCGTACAAATTTACACATGAAAACAGTTCAATTCCCAAATTGAGTTACGAGGATTTTTCCGAATCACAAGAATAGTTTTTTTTTTTTTTTGACATATTGACAAATTTACAGTTTTCAGAATTTTACCTATATTAGTGCTATAAGACCTTGCTTCATGCCAAATTTCAGAATTCTAGCTGAACGGAGTGCCCTATAAATTTTGATTCCCTTAGGGGTCGAAATACACTTTTTGTTTGCGACATAAACGGCCGTATCTTTTTTTTTTTTCGTTAACTTAGAAGCTTGATTTTTTTACAGCTTCAAGGGACCGCAGGTTTGAGGATATGATTTTAATTTCAACGCGATCCTATGAAAACCGTTCAATTCCCGAATTGATTTATGAAGATTTATCCGAATCGCAAAGAAAGTTTCTAGGCCAACGGGAAGTACACTATGAATTTTGATTCCTTTGAGGGTGTCAAAATACACGTTTTTTCGCAACATAAATAGCCGTGTCTTTTTTTTTCGTTAACCCAGAAGTTTGATTTTTTCTCAGCTTCAAGGGACCATAGACTTGAGAATATCTTTTAATTTCACCGCAATACCTCCACTCGTTCCTGAGATAAAGGGTCTTGACAGACAGACGGGCAGGCCGAAAAGTAACTTTTAAGTATTCAATATTTTTTTTATCAACAATTCATGTTTTATTTTTAACTTTACCATTTTCTTAGGGTTCCGTACCTCAAAAGGCAAAAACGGAACCCTTATAGGATCACTTTGTTGTCCGTCTGTCTTAAATAAATGGTCTTGACAAACAGACAGGCAGACAGACAAACAGACGGACAACAAAGTGATCCTATAAATGTTCCGCTTTTTCCTTTTGCGCTACGGAACCCTAAAAAAACAGTAAAGTTAAAAATAAAACGTGAATTGTTGATAAAAAAATATTGAATACTTAAAAGTTACTTTTCTGCCTGCCTGTCTATCTGTCTGTCAAGACCCTTTATCTCGTGAAGGAGTGGAGGTATTTTGGTGAAATTAAAAGTCTATTCTCAAGTCTATGGTCCCTTGAAGCTGAGAAAAAATCAAACTTCTGGGTTAAGGGAAAAAAAGATACGGCCGTTTATGTTGTAAAAAAACGTGTATTTTGACACCCTCAAAGGAATCAAAATTCATAGGGTACTTCCCTTTGACCTAGAATCCTGAAATTTGGCATGAAGCAAGGTCTTATAGCACAAACATAGAAAAAAATCTGAAAACTGTAAATTTGTAGTTACGTCACAAAAAAAAAAAAGACTTTTCTGGACTTGAACAGTTTTCATAGGATCGCGTTGAAATTAAAATAATATCCTCAAATCTGCAGTCCCTTGAAATTGTGAAAAAATCAAGCTTCTAATGTTATGTTAATGTTAATGAAAAAAAATGATACGGCTGTTTATGTCGCAAAAAAAAGTGTATTTCGACACCCCTAAGGGAATCAAAATTTATAGGGTACTTTCCGTTGAGCTAGAATTCTAAAATTTGGTATGAAGCAAGGTCTCATAGCACTAATACATATAGGTAAAATTCTGAAAACTGTAAATTTGTTATTACGTCACAAAAAAAACTATTCTTGTGATTCAGAAAAATCTTCGTAACTCAATTTGGGAATTGAACTGTTTTCATGTGTAAATTTGTACGGAACCCTAATTGCGCGAGTCCGACTCACTTTTTTTTTAGTTGACTTCCTATAGATATATTTAATCACATGAAACAATAGATATTGTTAGTTGTTAGTTACAATTAATAAAATGATTCTTAGCCTTTGTTCAGTCAATTTACTTGCTGCTTCAGGGAGAGGGGTATAAAAAAAATAGACCAATATGCCTCCTGGCTACATTCAGAATCATAATCTGCATGTTTTTCTTAGTCCCAAACTACTCACAGAAGGCGGTCCTCATATTTTGCATAGGTACTCAATTCCCTTTGGCGCCTCCTCTAATTGACCTTTCTATTTATTTAGACAAATATTTGACAAAAGTAGTTACCTACTTTCAACATTTAAGCTAAAAACGTACCTGTTTGTTATCTTTTACAATTCTTTTCCACTGTGATGAATGAGTCAGTACAAGATCCTGTTTAATCACAGCGACAGCTACAGCTTGCGGTCGATGACGTGAGTCATAAAGAGACATAGCAGACGATGCTGACAATCCCAACGGGTCTGGCGTCAGCTCTGATAATAACTGTAAACATATTCATGTATCTACAATACAATCACCATTCACCAACATCTTAAGTACTCGTAAAACGCCAAATAGATAATCATTAAAAAATAACAATTACCTGCCAGTTACTGTACATTGATAGAAAATGCTGATTTGGAACATATGTTGGTTGAGGCCTATTGATCGTGCAATAGAAAACTTTTGTTGAACATTTTAATCCCAGATATGTGTAGGCATTTCCGTTTAAGTATAGTTGGCCATAGGCTTTAGCGGGCCGAGGAGTCTCTGGAGATACAAGAGGCATTGTATTCGCATTTGGCGTAATCCCATGATGTCTTTTAGGTGTAAATGTGCCAGGTTTTAAAGGTAAAGTTGAAGGCCGCAAAAATTTTGGTTTTCTTTCCTCTGCTGTAGGTTTCGTTATGATATTCTTCTGGAAATAAGCAGTTTCAGACCTTTCATTGTATACTGAAATAACTGGTGTTTCTTGAGCATTAGTGTTCTTTTGAACCTCCGATGAACTTGGAATTTGATTGTTATAAATTTCAGCCTTTGTTATTAAATTTTCAAAATTAAAATTGCGTAACTCTTTTTCCGCTTTTGTTTCTATGCTCTTAAACATATGATTGCTATTAAATTTATCTTTATTCTTCAGCTTATGTAACGGAAAATTTATATTTTCTTTCAAAACTGGCGTCCTAGGAATACCATCGGAATTTCTCTTGACGGCTCCTTCTTGTCTGAGAATAGATTTGACTAAAGTCGATGAAAACGATTTAGAAGTCGAACTCGACTCATCTACATTCTTTATTTTTATTATAGGAACTGCTGAAATGTAATGTGGCATATCAATATTAAAGTGATCTTGAGACTGTTCTTCGTTCTCTAATTTCGATGGTCTTGAATTAGGACTTTTAATGTTTCCTAATTGCTGTGTGTCGTATTTTATTAGTGTTCCTTTTGAAGATTGAATATTCACTATGGAATTTCCATGTTGGTCGTCGCGAGTGTATTGCTCAGAAGTTTTGTTGTTATCATTCTTTGTAACATTCTTTGGGTGAGAATTTGGATTTCCAATGAATACTCCAGGTGTGTTTGGTCCAGGTATACCCGGTACGTGAGGTATTAATTTACCGCCATGAAAAATTGTCGTTGCACCATTTGGAGATGAAGGACTGAGTGGAGGTAATGTCAATGGATTAAACGCTGTAATGGCACTCAGAGGGGGAAATTGAAAGTGTGTAATATCATGAATATTAGGTAAATTGGAACTCGGAATAGAAGGGGCGGTTGATATTGATATTCTGGGTGTTTGTGGTTGTGGAGTACCCAATCCTTCTTTAGGTGTTGGTGGGTTATGCATTATCGTTCCACCAGAATGCAAGCCTGATCTCACCACAACACTGCTCGCTTCCACGTCATTGCCAAGTTTTGATGGTGAAAGGGTTTGTTGTATTAAAATGGGTGAGAGCTGATTTTTACTGGGCTCAATTCTCAGCGTTGTTGTACTACCTGAATGATCGAGAATTTTCACTTCACCGCCAAACATTTGAAGAGAGGTTGAATTATGTCTCATATGTTGTGACATTTCTTCCATAGTTCGTAAAGCTGTAGAGTTGGCATCGATACATCTTATCTTGGGTTGTGGATACAGATCGTTCGATCTCGGTGAAATATTTTCTATCAACCTTGGACTATAAGTGTCAGCCCGACTGTCAATCCTTCTTTTTGGGCTCGGTAATGGTTTCACTTTAAGGCTTTCATTTTTTCTCGCATAATCTGATGGTACCCTAGTATCTACAAGTCTTGTATTTCCAAGCAATGGTCCTGGTGATGGTAAAGGAGCTACCACATCATTGCATTCTGGTTTCAAGATAACAAGATTGTCAGGTTTAATTCTTGATGGCGACGACTTCGTCGAATTCGTAGTTCGTGAATAATTTGAAGGCGGTTCCGGTAATCTAACGTTGATTGAATTACTTCTTACAAATAGGTTTTCAGGTCTTATAGATTTCATATCTTTCTGTGAGATAGTATTTGTGCTAACACTTCCTTTGCAATAATACACTCGATGTGTTTCTAAATTATCAGCACTTCGATATACTATTTGACATAGGGGACAAATAAATAAGGATCCATCGATTAATTCACCAGTAGCTGACGTTAATCCGTTCATTTTAGTTTTAAGAAGGAGATCTTTTATTATGGAGCCTTCTGGATTCAAAGGATGTTTTTGGTGATCACTCTGTGAGAAACTTTCAGAATGAGATCTTTTTCTATATGAGTTTTCATTTTCATGATTTGATTTAGTCAAATTAAGTGGTGATGGTTCTGATTTAATTTCACCTAATTCAGTCATAAATTGTTTGCTTTCCGCAATTTGTTTAATTTTTCCATATTTCTTTTGTAATGGTGTTTCTATAACGTCAACAATAGCTTCATTATCTGATATAATTTTCGAGATATGTTCCGTAAGGAAATCAGCATTCGGGGAAATGGATTTTTTTACTTTATCTTTTTCATCATTTTCTTGATACAAGGCTGCTCTAAATTTAGGTTTATAAATTGATTTTGTTCTACTGTTATCAATTAATGAAAAGCTCGTGCTCGTTGAGGGCATGCCTGTATCAATAATTAGTTCTGTAGAATCATTTGACTCCACATTCTCAGCACGTATTATAGAAGCATCAGAACCAGTTTCCGAAACAGATGTGGGAGGAATAGACGTATCACTTTCTGAACCTCCTGATAAGTCGTCGTCGTTTAAAGTTACTGATACGTCAGCTCCTTGCATTCTTAAGGCATGTGTTCTTGATCTTTGATGTTTATATAAATTGGATTTCGTTTTAAAAGCAAATCCACAAGGTACACAAGGGTATGGTCTCTCATTCGTATGAGCTCTGATATGTTTTTGAAGAACTGAAGGCTTGGCACAAGATAATTTACAGTATGGACATATGTAACGCCCACCCACTCCACCATTATAAGTTTCTTTGATTAAATCATTTTCAAGATTCTCAGTCTTATTAGAAAATTCATCAGTAACACTGGTCTGACCAGCTACTTGAACAAAATTATTTACATTACTTAATCTACTATTTTCATCATTATAATTAATTTGTACATTTTTCTCCACATCCCGAACTTCTAAATGCTGTTTCTCGGTTTTTGTTTTTATTTTCTCTATTTCTGGATGGGCTGCTGCGATACTACCATTCGATATTGAAAGACTGCAAGCAGTCGATGATACTATAGTTTCCTTATGTCTGGTTTCCCCCGTTTTTGGTAAGTTTCCGGGAAACACAGACATCGTAGATGCCATTTTTTTGAATTTCTTATGAAGATAGCTGTGATCATTGTTGTTGGAGAAATTACTGTCTAAACGTTTTTCTTGTGTAAGCGGCATCGTACCCGCGACGTTTGTACCTGAAATAAAAGAAAAATATAATAATTTCAAACCCTTACTTACGAATTAATATGAACCTTGATTATAACTGCTTCAATAACCAGAGTAAGACGTTTTCTAAAAGAAAGAATAATATCTTTAATTTGAGCCATCAAGTTTTTTATAGCTGAATGTGAATATAAATATTTAAGAATTGTTGGTATTCATTTATCTTCGGGAAGATACAATTTAAACCATAAAAGTAAAAATTGTTTGTAGAAACATATGTATGGCTTCATCACTCACGTGTACTTTATCGGGGATGCCCGAATCTAGAGTTCGGTTTCTGACCTCGCCGCGTGATCAGTTCCTGATTATGTTCTCCAGTTGCGTAAAAAACTTGTCAGGCAAATATGATAAAATACACGTGAGCAATCCGTACTCCTGAAATATGAACTTGATATCACTCTCGTGATTTATTGCAATGATTGACTAATTCTATCGGCACCTTTCAAAGGAATTAAATAATTACAACAGTTGCTTCCAATGAGACAAGCCTTGAAACAGGAAAAAGGAATCTGTTTCATTCATTTTACTCTGTAGGTAATGTTGTATCAATTAGTAGAAGGTTTTCGATATTTCCAAATTAATCTTTCAGTCCGAAGTGTTAGAGACCTTTATTTTTTTTTTTTTTTCTATTTTTTTTTTTTTTATGGTGCGAAAAAATCATGCATTGACATCCCCTGCCCTTGGGTGGAGCGGGAGATAGTGTCAGGCTCTTACTGACTTAAAGACCCACCCCGTTCCTTCTAGCCTTCATACCGGGGCTCGAGCGCCCTTTCGGATAACCCTGGCCCCAGTAGGCTTCGACCCGGCTGGGTCCCTGCTGTTGCTGACAACTCCTTGAGGCGCGCGGGAACAGTGCGCGCCGTCGACGCCTTGGGCTTGGTCCGGACAGTTACCGGACGGCCGGACAGCGAGCTACCCATTGCTCACTGTCCGCAAGCCCGCGCCTACGGTGGCCGGAAATCGGGATCAGAATCCCGGCGGCGGCGGCGGCGGCGATAACGCCGTTGCCTGATGCGTTCCGCCTCCTCCTTTGCGAGCATTACTGCTTCGCAGAAGTCGGCGACCGCCTGCCACTCCTCCTCGCTCTCCGGACCATGGCCTCAACCAAGGCCTGGCGCGAGAGGTCTCCGCCGCCGATCGCCCCCACGAGGGCACGGCGATGCTCCGCCCAAGCAGGGCACACCTCGACTGTGTGCTCCACCGTGTCCTCCGGGCATTCCGCACAGTGGCGACACCCGGGCGTCACTTCCGCACGAATCCGGTGCAGGAAACTCCCGAACGAACCATGTCCGGTAAGGACCTGCGTAATGCGGAAGGTAAGGACGCCGTGAGGTCTTTCCAGCCACGCCTCAAAGAGGGGACTTACCGCCACGATTGTGGCGTGCCCAAAGTGTTAGAGACCTGCTTTCGTGCAATTTCAGTTAATTAAGAAGAATATGTATAGGCAATAAGGCAATTACTTAATATTTATTGCGCATTCCGAAAGGGCTGGTATTTTGATTTTCTTCAAGTTATGGTGAAAAATGTCATAAAAGTGGTATAAATGTGGGTCAAAATTTCAAAAATAATTAAACGCAAAAAAAATCCTAGACTATGTTCCTAACTACCTAATTAACGAAACTTAGTCTAAGGACTTGTTTTAGGGACACCTATTGTTTCATAAAATTGATCTGCTTGACGAAAATGACCTTACATATACAGGGTTATTTGTGAAACACTAACAACCTTGCAGGACTGTACTACTAACGTCATATACAACAACTTTTGTTCTATGACTTTTTACAAAATATAATACATTTACCAATAACAAACCTTCAAGATTTCCTTGTTTTATCTAACTCATTTGAACTCTGTATTTTACCGTATCTACTTACGCCTCCCTTGCACTGTTCTCGTAGTAAATAATAAGCAGGCTTTCGAAATATTGTCATCACACCTAGTAAGCATACGCATCACTTCCGTGTACTCGACATTAGGATATTGATACACCATCATGTAATAGTACATTATGATGTAAGTGTGTAATATTGGCCTCATCTAGCATTAATTGACGAAAAAAAAATTGACGTGTTAAAGTGTTTTTATAAAACCTACTTGCAAAATAAAGATCATTTCGCTCCTCCCACCGAATAATATCGTTATCGATAAATTCAAATTTTACAGGAAAAATAAAACAGTGCTTTTTTATGATTATTGTAAAAATTGTCCAACCTAAGAGAATGATTTATATATCAAATGAAAGTTATTTTTTTATAGAATCATTCTAAATAAACTTATTTATTTTTTCTTTTATTAGAACCAAGTTATTAAAGGAAATATATTTTACTGAATACGCTAGAAAAACATTATTTCGCAAACAAACATAACGACATTATTCGCGTAAAAACAAAAGGACAGCGTGCACAATAATAGTATACTACAATGTTATTCGTTAAACAAATACATCCAAACATAAACGGTAATAGACTGTAACTGGGTTTTTCGCCGATATAATATGTATTATATATTAAATTATTGTTTTAATACTATTTTATTCTTCAATTGCCTATTAAGTAATAACATTATTAGAAATATAACTTTCAACTAAACTATGGGTTTATGATAAAAGAAAACTGTTTATTAATAAAATGAAAAAACATAATCATATGTTTTGAAAAAAAATCAAAATTTAAAATAGATTAGATCTGTCATAAACATTTCAGTAACATAATAGGTCTTCGTCATTATCATCATCACCATCAGATTCCGAAGCTGGTTAGTTTTCATTATAGCTTCGGAGCGAATTATAAAACGAATAATAGTGAGCAGGTATGGCTTTAGTTCTGCATAAGTTAAGTAAATCTGCTATCAGAGCTTGGCTGGCAGCAATTGGTTCAGATAATGCTGGCTTTAGACCTGTCACTTCAACATTACCTGTTCTATTCTGTTTGCCTCTTCTTGATCTATTGATACAACTTTCCATGTTTAATTCAAGGTATTGATCATCATAATTGAACTATATTGGGATTGGAATTTGAGACCTTTACTTGTACGATTTTAGTCTATGCGATTTTATTGCCTTGAGTATCTAGTAGTCCAGTTTTTACCAGCGATGAGGTCTTTAATATTGTAAAAATCAGTTTGTTCCATTTCTATTAAATTATATCCAGTAAAGGCATTCATTATAACACCATATACTTGGTCAGATGTATACGAAACTTTATTTTTCATAGCTCGTTCAATCAAGGAATGTATACTGTCAACTTCGTTTTGACTTTGACCCGTTTCAAAAAAACGGTGGGTAATAGTTTCTATAAAACCTTTTTTACGGCATTTAAGTAAAGACATAACGGTTTTTATTCTGGCCCGCGCAACCATCCGAATAAAATGATATGCATTTGATTCCTCGTTGTCCTTCCATATTTATGAACTTAGTAAACAGCTCCTTATTTCAATAGAGCTTCTTTTAGCTATAGAAAAGTGCCACACATAACTATGTCCAGATTTATTCAAAGCATTAAAGACAGTAAAATTACGAGTATAAACTGGGTATTTTCTGTTGTAGTGAAAAATTACCACTTCTGATTGAGGCACTTTCTCTAAATCAAAAATAATCACTGTCTTATCATCCTTATCTGCTGTCGCTTTTTCTTCTTCTTTTATTTGACGTACTGTAGTCTTTCGTAGTAAATGCTGTTGATATTTTTCTTCCAATAAAGCTTCATTTATTTTGTTAGCTTGTTCATATACAAATAGCATGTTTCACAAAAATCTTTCTTGGGTATAAAAAATGAGTAATTATCACACAAGGTGTACAGTCGATACATTTTGGAAATGTTTAGTTCTTTAGATAAATATTGACGCTTGGATCTTTTGCTTGTATAATGAGATCCTACAGATGGAAATAGTTCAATATGTGTCATTATACTCTTTCTTGTAACTTCGGACATCCTATGAGGTCTGTTATAATGAGTTCTTATGTTGTATATTAAGCTCTCGTCCTGCCTAATTTTCTTTATAGCTGTAAAAACTACTTGTTCTGAAATTCGCAGACTATTCGAAAAGAATACTTTACAAACTTGAATAGAAGTCTGGTCCTGCTTGAAATAATATTGAAGTGTTTGTGTCCTGTTGGAAATGTTTTAGCTATTATTAATTTATTTTCTCTTTTTTTTTTGTGTAAAACATTCAGACACAATTTATATTGTTAAAATGAATAAATAAATGAAATGAAATGTTATTTTTTCTTTCTGAGGTCATACATTTTACAGGTTGTGCTTGAACGTGTCTCATGCCATTGGAGTTCACGATCTTTCAGTCTATAAAAAGTGTCAAATATCTCCTGGCGTTGTTCTATAGAAAATATTATGCCACAGCGTTTTTTGCATGAGCATGAAGGACCAATGGTCTTAGCAGCATATCGTTTTTTTGAACGTGCACCTTCCTAAGATTTACCGCTATTTTTGAGTTCTTGTTTTTGTTGTCACACCATTCTTGCTCATTACAACATCTTTTTCTAGTATTTTGTTTATTACTAGAAGTTAAAACTTCTTCAGTGTTTGTATCAGTAGCCACGTAGTAGTTTGTATCAAACACGGTGACTAGACAGCACGTGCCACGGACTCGATATTATTCTATCCCTTTCTTTATCATTAGAAAAAAAGAAAGCGATGCGTTGTGATAATACAGCAACCGTAGATTGAGTGTAGATATCGCCTCGGTAAACTATTGCAAAAGTAATTGCTATTTTTTTTTTTATATCATTAAAATAGTAACCAAGCATTACCATATTTTTCAAATAAAATCTCTACAGGAATAGTATTGTTAGAATACTTTACTACAAAACGAGTTTGCTGTTCTTACTCGAATAATATCGTTATCGTAACATATTGAAATACTTATTTGCAGTGCTATCCGTAATCATTAGTAGCGATGTTATTCACGTACATAAGTACAAAAAATCTGTAACGGAATATTAGGGCTATGGTTATTATAAAAATACTAGTTTGTAATGTATTCATTGGAAAAATGTGAAAAAAATTGACAAAGTGTAAGAGAGTGCCTACATGATGAATATGAAATAAAACGCAAAGTATCGTTTTATCACATTACGATATTATTCGGTGGGAGGAGCGATTTATCATTTATTAGTGCGTGCAGTCGAGGTGGTATTTAGACCCGAGCCGTGGCGAGGGTCTTAAGAAAGCCGAGAATGGTAATCATTAATTACTCACGTGTATCATACCGATGGCCAGTGGCGTGCCCGCCATAGAAGCCAAAAAGCCCGGCTTGCCCTACCAAAACCTCACCTTCATAGAACACGACCAATCAATTAATTATCACAAAAATCTAAACTTTAAACTTCGCGCGCTTACGCGGTTACGCTAAGTTGCCACTGTGTTGTGCGGAATTCAAAAATCATTCATATTATGACGATACCAGGGCGAAGCGAGGATGCCATTCTGAGCGAAATCTCTCCGATCTCACTCTAACACTTAACAAAAGAAAGAGATGAACACTAATGTGTTGTTGTCTTTTTCTGCCTCAAAGGCTTTTATGAGGCTTGCTCTTCTATCTCTACTTTTGATATAAAAACGTCAAATTTTGAGTGTGTGTGGGTGTAATTTGTTATTGTGTGCAAATACTCGTCGAACATTTTGTTCTAAAAAAAAGCTGGGCTTTGGTAAATTTATGAATGGTTTTTTTTGACATAAATTTTTACGCATATTATAATACGAGGCGCCCTCTATGACGCGTAAAGTTGTACGAACTAAAAAGTACTCAGTTCAAATTTGCTTTGATCGGTTATCGTGTTGTACGTAATTGTTTTGATAGTTTTTTTTTTGTTTTCCGTCATTTAACAGTTTATGAATTCGGAAACTATACTTGTGGTTGTGTGTGGATATTATTATGTGTGGAATTGATATTGGCCAGGTAGGGTTTGAGTTTTAAAGATAAATATAATCTTGTAACTTTACTATTTTGAATATTTCTCAGAAAAGTTAATAACAATGCTTGGAATACATCAGGTAGGTATGACTCAAATAACTTCGCGAGTGCCATGAAAATTCTCAAAAGTACTTGAAAGCTGTTATTTCATTCTTTATTTTTGATAAACCGCCGATAGAAAGTTGGTTATCTTTCTCGACAGTTAAGTGATAAGTGTGTTTTAAAAAAGCGAACAACGAAAAGCTACCGCTGTTTCATTTGTGAGTATTTGCCAATAATATTACATATTATTTTAAAGAACAAGTGTTTGAAACACCAAGATTTCAAAAAAATTATGTATTAGTTACACATTCATAACTAGATGGCGTTGGCGTCAAATTAGAATTCGGTGTTAAGATTCTCCGCCGTTTACTTATCCTCCTTTCAATAGAGTTCAATTTAGGATAACATTAGATCAGTATCTAGTACTCGGTTGTTTTATTTCACACTCAACTCAACTTTACATTAGATAATTAAGTTCAAATTAATCGGCCGGCCGGCACTCGACAACAAGAGCGGCTTTCCGAATTATCTTTGATTGCAATTGAGAATCAGCTGTTAGAATTAAAACGTTCACCAACTTTTTACGCTGGAGTAAGAAAATCATTTTTAAATAAAGATAGACAATTTGAATTAGAATAATTTTTTTTTTTTCTATTCATGTATTCAAACTTCACGATTATTGGTATGATGATAAAGTTGTTGTGGTGAAGCTTTTGTTATCATTATTTATTACTTACTATTAATATTATATTTGTTAATAGTAGTGTAGCAATTCAGAAAAATCAGCATAACTGCACTGATGACACGTGCTAGCACGAGATTTTTTTTTCACAAGATTCCTTGGCTTGCCCCCTGTAAAGGCATCAGGCACGCCACTGCCGATGGCCATACGTTGACAACTCGTAACCCACATTTTTTCGCAAAATGAGTTAAGCACATCAAAAATTTTTAAATTAAGCGCCAAATCTTCCTATTGATAACTCGTAATAAACAAAAAATGTCACTCGAACAATTTATTCTACAGTTGACAACCCACAAAGAAAAAGTATCAACCTGAGCTCACTAGCGCGCGAGTTACAAGGTGTCAACGCAAAATGCAGTTCGCAATAACAGAATAAGATTAAGCTACCATACTAAACAAATATCGGAACAGCAATAAAAATATCATCAGCTGAGGAAAAACAATTAAATAAGAGGCAGATGAAGGAAAATGTGTTGTCTTAGATTAGACATCTTGCATGTTCTGTGAAAGTAGGTATGTCCTTATTATAGAAACAAGCTTTTCCAAAGTCAACTCTGATACTCAGACAGGGTCAGGCATCAGTTTTTGTTAGATGCATATTAGATTAGCTTTATGATATGATTTCCAATTCTGAAGGCGAATTTGTAACAAAACCTATCATTATTTAGAGTGACGGTTGTGCACCTATCAAAATAGAATGCAGTATTAGTAGTTAAATGCTCTAGCCAACTTTGCTGCTGTGAATAATGTGGTTATTTACCACTAATGTCTAGAACCTGAGCATAAGCAGATGGAAGTGGATAGCATCATGCTGCCATCGAACGTGGCATAAAAAAATATGACGCTATTTATGTTCCATCTATCACCAATATGCAGACATAACTTGGAAATCACGATAAGATCCATACGACGTCAAATTTTAACAAAATCCAAAAGTGATGCGTCATGAAAGTATCAGGCCTGAAAAGAAAAAAGGAGATCCTGTTTTCACAGATCTTAAAGTTTTATTGTACAAACCAGATAGCAACAAAACTATTCTTTGTTGCCAAGCAGGCCAAGAAATCTTGGTTCTCCTGCGGATATCTTCATTTCCGATGTAATCACGCAAGGAAAATTCAAGCATAATCCTTTTCATTGCCCTTTGGTTGACTTTAAACCTACTGATGAGGCACATTGTCACTGGCAACACACACATACACAGTCATAGACTTTCATCTTGAGACACTGGTATATTGGACAAGAAGATACCACGCAGTTTCCCAAAAGCTGCCCAGCCGAGTCAGATTAGACGATTGACCTCTTTCTAGAAGTTAGACCTACCTAACTGAACAGTCTGTCTCAGGTAAATGTAGTCCAAAACTTCGACTGTAGAGTCTCCGATCTTGATAGGAGTGGGTGCTACATGGATTTTTACCATGACTTTGGTTTTGTCCATGTTCATTTTATATCCCACTCTTTCGGAAGCTCTACTGAGGTCACCGAGCATTATACTGAGCTCCTCCGTAGGCCTTCCACAACCTGGTGAGGGTTGCAGAAATCCGAGGGATGCGAGACGCACATGATTGGCCAATATTGCGACACTTGGGGGAGCCTTATGTCCAAGAGTAAACGACGACGATTTGGTTGAAATAATGATGATGATGAGGCCAAGAAATATTAATTTTCCGGTAACAACCTACGAGCAACTTTTTAAGAACTCGCATAAACTTTATAAAATTTTAATGACTTGCAAGCTCCTAAAACTGTAATACCTACTGATTATCACTCTTATTTACGATAATTAGTCGCAAATTTAATTGTTTCAATTTAATAAAATAGTGTTTATTTAAATTGACAACTCGCAAGTGTACGTTGACTGCTCGTAACTCGTCAGAAGTGAGGATTTTTTAATATTGTTTACTCGCAACTGCTTGTATATTGAATAATTAATAAAAAACCTATATAATATATATATAATACTTAATAGATAACTTGATTTTCTACCAACTACTTTTTTATTTCATTTTTTTTTAATTTGTTTTCGAAATTATACAGTTTTTTCCCTCTCCTGTAAAATTCTATATATTACAGTTACGTGCTGTCAACCTATGACCATCGATACGTAGTTTTTCAATACACTTGTGAAGAAAATAACAGCAAAACTAGTAACTTTTTTGTGACAAGGCGGTAAAAATCTGTTATCATATGCGCGCGCATAATTTTTTTATTTACCCCTAGAGGAAGGCTAAGGTATTTGATCATACTGCCTAGTCTTACGTTTATGTTTTTTGCGTGAAAAGTTTTTACTATAATGTCTTTCATAGTGACAATGGAATACGCATGTAGAGTCCTCGCAAGATAACTTGGCGCGCGACTGGGGGCGCTCTTAATGTTGCCAACCTAACTAATCTATTTTCCTTAATTTAGGCACCGCTAGGCACCGCTCGGGTACGCATATTTAGGGAAATTTTATTGTGATGGTCACCCCAAAAATTATTTGACAAATGGGTCTAATTTTGGAAAATGGTACCGTAGGCTCAATATATTCTTATTTGTCTTCACAAACACGTTTGAGTTTCAAGATAATATCCCTGCTAGCACTTTTAATCACTTTTGGTATAATAATGACGACTATTTACTTTAGAAACGATAAAAAACCGGCCAAGTGCGAGTCGGACTCGCCCATGAAGGGTTCCGTAGCAGCAAGTAACATAATATAAAAGCTCTTGTAATGTGTTGTAACTTTGATCGATGTTTTAATAATAGTGTATTTTTTTCGATTTATGACGCATTAAAAAAAAACTACTAACTAGATTTCGTTCAAACCAATTTTCGTTGGCAGTTTTTATAGTAATGTACATCACATATTTTTTTTAGTTTTATCATTCTCTTATTTTAGAAGTTAGAGGGGGGGGACACACATTTTACCACTTTGGAAGTGTCCCTCGCGCAAACTATTCAGTTTAGAAAAAAATGATCTTAGAAACCTCAGTATCATTTTTGAAGACCTATCCATAGATACCCCACACGCATGGGTTTGATGAAAAAAAAATTTTTGAGTTTCAGTTCTAAGTATGGGGACCCCCAAAATTTATTGCTTTTTTTCTATTTTTGTGTGAAAATCTTAATGCGGTTCACAGAATACATCTACTTACAAAGTTTCAACAGTATAGCTCTTATAGTTTCGGAAAAAAGTGGCTGTGGCATACGGACGGACAGACAGACAGACAGACAGACAGACAGACAGACAGACATGACGAATCTATAAGGGTTCCGTTTTTTGCCATTTGGCTACGGAACCCTAAAAACAGAACACAACAAACTCTCTTGACACATGACATAAACGTCAAGATGGCGGCAAACGATTAGTTTCCAATAACGGCCACGCGCCAACTTATCTTGCGCTAGCTCTACCATTTTTTCTCCCTCACTCCACGATCATTAGAATATGATCGTGGAGTAGGTATTTAATTTAATTAATACAGCTACTGAATTACACTCGAATAAATCAAGCTAAAAACCGCGCGCATCTCAAAATGGCGGCTACAGAAGAGAAAAAAAAATTTGAATGTATGACTTATTTACTATATTTTTTTTTTTAATTAAATAAATCGTTTGTACAAGTTAAAATGGTCAAAATTGCATGAAATAAGTAAGTAACCTTTATATTGGTTTGTCTGTATCCTTCTTGTCTATATTTTATATTTGTGTGTAAGTACATTAATCGTTAATAAATAATTACTGTTTTCAACAAAAATGCGGTAGATGAAAAGATGTGATAATCTGATTCGCTAATGAAACAAACTACCCTGCGATTAGAATTTTAGATAATTTATACAAAGAAATGTCAAAAAAAAATAACCTTTCTTGCAGTCGGGTACAAAGTTACTGTTCAGAAAGGTACGACACTTGTGCAAATGATTTGTCAGCAAAAAAAAAGAGATTTTATTCATAGAGTGCCTGTGTACGTAGGTTAACAGATCTTACATTAAACTATTGAAATAAAAATCCAATCAGTTTCAGTAACACAGTCAAGAAATTAAAAATGTGTACCTAACCCACAAAAATTATATATGTCGCAGGGAAATGACGATATCAGGGTTTTCACGAAATCCCTAGGGATATCACGAAATCCAGATAGATATCGAATATTCTTGTTTATTACGTCTTTTTACTAAAAGTATCTAGTGATATGACAAAACACCAACTTATCGTAAGTGATATATGTCGTTTCACTAAACTAAATCTAGAAAAATGTCAGAAAAGCGGATATTGCCCAATAAAAATCGAGCCATGCGTTTCTCTCGCTCGCTCTAGCACCCATACGGGCTCTAGTGGGAGCGAAACAAATGCGCCCCTCGAGCTGGCGCGGTTCGTGTGCCGCTAACTCTTGCAATGACAGTAATTCAATTTGTGGCACTGAATCTGTGAATGTTGTATCTGCTTTTAGAATTGAGTTTCGAGGTAACCAATCCTTTAATTGCTCGCAGAACAGATGGCCGTTGGGGCCGAAAGGTTCTGGAGTGGCGACCGCGTACTGGAAGACGCAGCGTTGGAAGGCCCCCTACAAGATGGCCCGATGACCTGGTGAAGGTTGCTGGAAACCGATGGATGCGAGAGGCACAGGATCGTTCATTCTGATGACACTTGGCGGAGGCTTATGTCCAACAGTGGACTGGCTGAAATGATGATGATGATGATGATGATGATGATCTTCTAAATGAATTGAATGAATTCTTCTTTATAAAGTTACATCTTGAAGATGTAACTTTATAAAGATCATTTTTTATCTCCAATACTATAGCTATATATTTTTGAAGTCTAATAATCCTAGATCAACTTTTTAGTTAAAGAAACAGATTTCACCTTCTCTGGAAATTTCGCTTGATTCATATTAGCTACTAAAATCACACGAGCCGCGCCAGCTCGAGCGACGCATTTGTTTCGCTCCCACTAGTGCTCGTTTGGGTACTAGAGCGAGCGAGAGAAATGCATGGCTCGATTTTTATTCGGCAATATCCGCATTTCTGACATTTTACTAGATTTAGTTTGGTGAAACGACAGCACTGACGATAATTTAGTGTTTTGTCATATCACTAGATACTTTTAGTAAGAAGACGTAATAAACAAGAATATTCGACATCCACCGGGATTTCGTGATATCCCTAGGGATTTCGCGAAATCCCTGATATCGTCATTTCCCTGCGACATATATAAATCCCCTAAAAATATTTATAACCATATAACTTGGAGGAGTATGTATAAGAGCCAAACAGCTAAGATGATGGACAATTTTATAATTAGGTACTTACTACATATTCAAAAATATTAAAAAGATACTATACTATGCAACGCGATTATTCAACATTACCGCTATCTATTAGTTGCCGCACTGTAATTGTTTCACACACTGTTTACTTGAAGTGCATTTCAACCCAGGTAAATACAATGTCTGTTTTGTGTTTACACACCTACATACTTTTTACTTAGCCATTTGTAGAAAAAGTTTGAACACTAGCAATCTAAACAAGACATGTAAGTGTTAGATTTATACGTATACGCTGTTTATCAATCTATTCAAGATCATTTTTCCTATGTCAAATCATTGAAAAGCACTCGACACAAAACAGCGAACAGCGATGCGGTGAACGTGTTGACGCAACGCACCGCGCATGTGCCGCGCTATTTCTATTGGTGTGTAGTGTGACATCACCGTGACGTCACGCTAATAGACGAGGATATCCCCAGTCGGCATTGCTTTCTGTCGTATTTTTTTATTTACAACTGACGAAATAGCTTTCGTTATTATGGTGCTTATTTTAGTGCATATTTGGATTAACGGCCTGTGTGACTGTTTCCGTTTTTTTATAAGTATTTGTTTACCTATCGTGAAGATCGAATATGTTCTTAGTTTGAGTTTAAAAAATCTTTAATTTAATTAAAATATCTAACGTATTACAGGTTTCTGAAACCCATTTCATTTAGTATTATTTAATATAATAATACAATAGCTTGGCTCATTAAGAACTAGGTACCAATTCATTAAATAGGTACATTTCAACCCATAAGAAATAGCTGAGGGCTTAGTCGTATCACAAAACAAGATGTGAGAAATACAATTTTGTAAGTGTGAGTGTTATCTACACAATCCGAATACGTGTAGTAGTAGGATGGCGGACGACCTCGCTTGCGCTCACTTGAGTCGTTTGTGGACGGCTGCGTCGTTTGCTACGTTCCGAGAAGGCGTTACAATTTCTGAGAACTGGAGACAACCAAACCGCTCCGTTCGTTTAAGAACAGGCAAGCAAATAAGCTCCAGTACGCACTTGCCGCTTACGCACACAACACAAGCCTTGTCTGTGTGTATCGACTTTAAGATAGCTGTGTGCGCGCGCTACCTATTTAAATAAAGACTGGCAAACTTGTGATTGAGATAGGTAGGGATACTAATAGATATAAAACCTTACGAGATCAGAAACTGATAAACCCTAAGAGAACGTTAGGAATTGTCTAAAATACGTGCGTTTATTTGTCTTAATTATTAATTACTTCATTTCAAAGCCACTCCTACTTGGAATACGTATATAACATAGGAGCCTACGTATTATGGTGGGTATTTACACTATGCAAATATAAAATCAGGAAAGTGATCCCAAAGTCGAAGGCAAGTGGGTCTAACTACTAGTGTTGTAATGAGACAAAGGAATCCCGGCGGCCGGCCGCCGCCCGCCCGCCTGGCGCCAGGCCAGGCGGCCGGCGCACGGCGGCCCTGGCGACGCCTGTGTCGGCCGCCAGCACGCCGCCAGCTCCCATCGCAAAGACCTATCACTTCACTTAACACAACTTCCTAAGTATTATAATATTGGCTAACGTATAAACACTATCGCGTCTGTTGCAATACGATGCTAATTTTAATAAAATTTGATATTTTTTGCATAAGAATTTGTACGAATGTTCGTTGATGTTGTGATAGGCATGGGCCCAAAAAAATCGTATTCTAATAACACCAAATTATTACTTATTGATCTCCAAATCTGGTGCAATATATGTGTAGTTAGTTCTATATTAGTAGTAAATACCTACGAATTTATTAAAACGCATAAGATTACAGATTCTCCTCTCTACTTAGTTAATTGTATTGTTGGTGGCAATACAGCTTCATAACAATCAATGAATTACTTTTGATGGCTGAACTTCCTTGTTTGTTAAACGAAGGTAGAAACGGTTCTTTTTGGTAGTTGTTTGAATTTTTATTGGTTTTAGTTATTTTACTTTGAATTTTTGATTGTTTTTCTTAATATAAGGTTATATAATACCTTTATGGATATTTTTCCAAAGATTTCATATATAGGACACCTACTTTGGTAGGTACAGGGGCTGAGAGAAAATAAATGTAAGTAATACTGGCGAAATATTGCAATATATTTTAGTTATTAAAGAATTCTTGATAAGCATCAAGAATCCTTGACCTGACGAACGATTGGGTGAGCACCTGGGTCAAAATCACCAAGGTGGAAAATTAGCTTTGCCGGCAAATAAATGCCACAATTCAGTGTTTTTTTAAACAAATTATCATTTACAGATAAGCAGCAGGATTCATTTTACCTGTACCTTAAATATTATACTTGAAATGTAAAACATATTTATTGTTATTTAAAGAAATAACTGCAAAAATCATTTCGAGAACGTGTCCTAAATAGCAATCTTTAGAAACAAACACTGAAAATATATAAAAAACAAAGAAAATCCAACGGTTTTTTTTACTCATTCGCATTCAATTTTATCAAATTTCAAGTAATTATATGCATAATTAAAAAAAGAAATTAAACTAGAGAAAATCAAGTCAAAATATGATGTCCGACAATGGAAGCGTCATTTCAGTGAACGCTGTTTCGATTGCCCGAAAAAAAAATGTTTCTGAACGTGGCCTGTAGATAGCAATGGTACAATGTAGTCCGAGACGTAAACAAGCGGCTATTAAGAGATTTTTTCGCCAAAATAATTATAAATAAGTGGTAAGTACTTTTCAATTCATTATTTACACAGCGTACATCAATAGGTCATCATACCGGGACTGCGTTTATTAACTCAGAATATTGAGTTATTACTTTTTGTAGTGTTTAAAACTAACAGCAACCTTAAATATTTTACAATTACCTAGCCAAAAATTAGGGTTTAGCTGGCTGCCGTTTAAAAAAGCCACGTTTATTCGAAAAAGTCAATCCGGGAACGCTCAACTCGGAAACGTTCCCGGACTTGACGGAGCGTTCTCGAAATGATGATGACGTTCCCGAGATGACTTTTTAAGTACTAAAGTGATATCTGTTATAAATATTAATTAACTAATTTAGTAAATGTTATGCTACAATAGTTTTTTAATTATTGTCCTATATTTTATTACCGCTGTGAAGTCTCATGAGGCTGAAAAACATAAGAAACGTCATAAAAAGTAACCAAAAAAAACTTACTCGGCTTACCTACTTCCGCCAGTGAGAAAAGGTGCAGGAAGACCAAGTCAAAGCATACCGTAAAATAATACTACAGGAGAAAACCATTGCTAAAATTAAACGTATGTATGAAGCTTTAGAGAAAAGATTAAGAGCATTGAAAATAAAAAACAAGGGCAAGTTCGAATACCAACAACTCTTAACAGCAAAGTAAATGCATTGGTAAAAAATGTTGACGTAACTTCTGAACCTTGGCATGGCAAAGGACCTACAGATGCTGAAGGAATGAGAGAGAGAGTGTTTTTAAAATAGTAAATTTATTTACGAAGTCTGATTTCAGATCTTAGTAGAGTAAGAGATTTCTAATATTGACATTTCTAGCTTAAAAAACTTCGAAAACTGTTTAGATGTCATACTAGGTATCATGATGAATGCAAACATGGCAAAAAGGACAAGCAGTTTTAATTACAATATGCAGACACGATCATTTTGAAAAGTAACTAAAAATATTTACGTTATCTGGCAGCTTAGACTTTGAACGAATAAAATTAAATATGGAAACACTTCAAGGAAGTCCCCTGACCTGAACGATCGAAAAATACTCTGTGACTTTTAATCCATTTATAATTCGTCACCATCCGATGAGGATGATTGTTTGTTTCTGTTCATCAGCCGACTGAACAAAAATCGATTACTGTTGAAGCTGACACCTTACGATACGGTCGAGGTATAGAAAACCCACACCCAAATTTGATATCCCCTGGAACATTTCTATAAGTCAAACTACCTTCACAAAGAAAACTGTTAATTACAGAAATGTTGGCACTTGTAAGACAGATTGATAAAAATGATGGAGAAATTCTGATAGCGTTTTTGAATTCTATCTGTAGTAGTGGCAAAGACTTTAAATTAGATTCGAATGGTCGTTGGAATGAATGATGTGACATTGAATTATTTGAGCAAATGATTAGTATTATTCTAATGCCATTGCTGAAAAAAGAAAATAAGTAATCGAGAGTATTATTACTTTGATACTGATATTGATGTTTATAAAAAATTCTAAAAATTCTAATTCTGTTAAATTAATATAATAAAAAAATAATTTAAATAACACAGAACTTTATTTATGTTTAAATGGTATAATTAATTATTGCTATTAAGATAAAAGTTTTGTATGACTGTTAAACAATTTTATTTGGCTGGGTTTATAGATTTTGAGACAGTTTAAAGATGCTAAGAAGAGATTTAAGTTACGAGTAAAATCTTGTGCGTAATAAATAAATACGTATGACATCTAAAAATTTCGCTTTTAAGATTTTATAGTCCCAAATTTTATCTATGCCTTTATTTATAGAACACACGCGTCAATTCGTGAACACTGCGTCATTTCCGGGAACGTCACTAAAATCGCAGATAAAGCATTATTAAATTATTATTTTTTAAACATATCCTTAGTAATATTAAAATAAGGTGGACTTACAATACCTACAAGCTATTTATTTATATATAAATGAACAATTTTGACAAATATAGTAAATTGTATACAAAGAAACAGTCAAAAAGCTCTATTTGTAGCGATATTTTGCTTGTGAAGGTTTTTATTTGCAATTTATTTAGATATTTTTTTTCTTATTAATTATTACGTACTGCCGTTATTGATCGGAGGTAAAGCGAACTTCATAAGTAATATTTTAATTTTATTATAGACCTCACAAAAACGTTCCCGGTATGATTGATTTCAGCGACTGTTCACGTTAAAAATAAAATTACAAGAAAAGTTCTTAATTCTGTGCTCTGCCAGCGTACATATTGTTTAACCACAAGTGTAGTGATCATTTAAGCTGATTATCAAAGTAATAGCTGCTAGAAATATTTTTCACAAAACAGTTTTCGGAATTTGCCACCTTGGTGATTTTGACCCACCTACGCTTCGATAGTAAAATTTAAGTAGATTTTTATTCATATTTTTATCTGATAGTTTAAACATTGTTATTATTCGACTGCAAATAAGCATAAAATGTAAGAATGAACTCATTCTATTTTTATCTTGAATTCTTACCGCGGCAAAATTGATCAGTCCACCATTATATCATTGCTGTCTTGATATCATTTGTTGACGCCTCCAGAACAAATGTCAACAAGTCCGATAGGCTGCATTTCACCCGCGCACAAGTGAATCATCGTTAATAATTGCGCGACGATCCACGCCACACGGCACACACACACACAGAGACAACACCTGTGTTATCGCCACAAGTCTCACTAGCACTCCGGTATTGCGACGCCACTTTCTTTTTAGCAAACGATAACAATTATTAACATACAAGCATTTATTTGTTTTGTCTGTATGCTGGAAAATATGTTTTGTTTGTCGTACACTCGAAGAAGGAACAGCGTACGTTCCCGCAGCGCGGATGAGTGTTCAACTGTTTGTAATGTCGTTGGTTTGTTCGTTTCGTTCCGTTCGGCTCCCCGCGCCGCCCGCGTCCCTACCCGCGCACCGCACTCTGCGCCCGCTGAAGTAGTGATTCATGTCGCGTTTTATCTATCTCCCTTCACCGCAACCGGATCGGTTGTTCTTCGTAATCTATTTATACGTATCTACATAATATGCACGGACTTTAACCTGCGCTTTAACTACAATTCAAATCGTAGTTAGGTAAGTAGGCACCGACTTTTATTATGTGATCTAAGAAAGGTGAAAGGTTCTCTCTAAATTTTAAGTGTCAACATTAAAAATTAAAATTAAAGTTAATAATTCAGATAATGTTAGCTAAGATTTCTACTTGCTTCTAAATGTTGAAAATTGAAATTAGACAAATAATTAGGTATATCTTCCGTTAGAGATTGGTTGCTAGTTACACCTTAATTAGGTAAGTAAGTACCTGATATTAATTGTCAATTAAACAATGCAAACCCTTCTTGTAAATTTGTTGAGCAGGGTAAAGTAAGTAAATAGACAGTGATGTAGATAGGTAGTAATTAAAAGTGCTAACCAAAAAAGCGATTGTAGAGCAGTAAATTAATGCGGGATTACCATAAAATTTTTGTTATCACTATATCGGCACGGCAAGGAACGTAATTTTCATGCAGCGGTGATTTCGTAACGGCTGCGCTCGACTAGAACGGGTATCGGTTTTATTTGCCACCGTCAACTACATTCTCTATTGCAGGAAACTATTTAACGCCATCGCTTGCTTAATTATTTTATTATAAACAATAATGTCTTTCGTAAGTAAGCACTTGGCAAGTATAAGCATAGATGTAAAATCAGTACCTACGTAGTTATAATAAGTACAATTAACAATTTATTGTGGGCATTTTCCTATATTTAACTTATCTCGTGAACTTATTATCGGCAAGACCTCTTTATCAAAATTCTATACATTCATAGTTTACCTACACAAATAAGCCTGGCATAATACAAGCATTAATCTATATGGTCGCCAAGTTACGTAGTGACGATAATTATTTACAGTAGAGAAACTTCATAGCACTCGGGCTAGATTCGAATGTATAATATAAACACATTATTTGCAATGATAATTGGTAGGCGCTTATCAGTATTGCGGAGGTGATGACGCACGCGTTTCGAGGATAGCACGCAGTCGCGCGATTGTGAACACAAGTTGGTCAGGAAGCGAGCGATACTCCGACGACGACCTCTACAGAAAAAAAAAAACTTGTTTCTCAACGTGTTGTGCTTGTTCCAATTTGGTATAAATACACTACTTATGCAGATACTTAAAATTTAACTCGACTGAAGTCATCGTCCAGACATCATATGTCGATGTGGGACGAATTACCCTAGGGATGTAACCTAAGAGGCGTTATACAGTGGAGTGCTGGGGTGGCTTTTTAGGAGGTCACGATTTTCCACGTGCTTAGAGATCACCGGGGTGGTAGGTATCTCTCCAAAAGTATAGGCGCCTTTTGAAGATTTCTATCGATACCAAAAAAGAAGATAAGGTATCCTACCTACATAATGTACTTAATTCCAATACGAGCACCTATTACAATTTCGCATACATACAGTAAGTATACACTTTCTCGTTCCGTTCTTCAAATTAAATTACACTAGTTTACAAATTTTAACTTTTTTTTTATACCCCGAAAGAAATGAATATAAATGTGTTAACTTACCTTCCCTAAAACTAAAAGTGTCAGCAAAAATGTTCTATAACGTCCCATTTTTTTTCTATCGTTCAATTCAAACGTCAAATATCTGATTTTGGATTAAATTAAAATGTCAATTAGTTTGACCGATTCTACTACGTTTGTTAACAGCTTATATTTTCAAAAAAGGGAAGAACGATTGTAGATTCGTTAAAGAAATGCAAAATAAGAAAAGTGAAAATTAAAAAGAAATCCTGGCCGATTTATTGAAAAAATATCAACAGATGGATGTAAGATTCAATTCCTGCATTCGCATCTGAGATTTTCCCTGAAAACTTAGAAAGTATGACTGACGAACAGGGAGAACGTTTTAACCAAGATTTATAGATTTTTGAAGACCCACTTCAGGGGTTTTGAGATGATTTAACATGTTAGGGGATTACTGTTGGTCCATCATAAGAGAAACTGATCCAAATAACTATAAAAAGAAGGGATTGCCACTTTGCATTCTTTATTGTCTAGATACCAAAGTTAATAAATATTTCTTAAATCAGACGTGACAGAATTTTTTTATTATGTTTTCTTGATTGCTCTACTCACGGAACAGTAAAAGTTTTTACTGTTCCGTGGCTCTACTAAACAAATAATAAATTTAACAAATTCAGCTGGGGTATGAAAACCGTGTAAATCTCATCAATTCGAATGTTATTAGAATTGATTAGTAGTCAGCAATGGGATTTCCCTTCAGAAAAAATAACGGACGTTTACACTTTATCCTTCCATGCAAAAATCTTTCTTAGTGCTCACCACACACTGTTGTGCAAAATTTCATGCTTCAAGATCCACTACTAAATACATCAGTCAATAAATTATTTTGAGATTTTATTAAATGCTAGCTGCCCAGTCAGTCAAGTTTGGCCAAAACATCTTGATTCAAAGTTCAATGCGTTTCTTCGGCACCTACTGAACCACAAAAATTGGTTGGCATTATTCGATGACGGCTGTTGTTTCGCGAATGGTATGTGAAATGCGGGGGCGCGGGGCACTTGTTGCGTTGTTTAGTTGGCGTAGGTACCGCCTGTTGCCGACTGGCGACGTCACGTCACGACCTTGAGCCACACGCTACTCGCCACGGGGAGTGTCTGTTTCTGTCTCCTGCACCTGACAATGCTTATTACTTATGATTGACGAGATAGTCGTACCTACCAAAACATTAATAGGTAGGTATAGAATGTAGAATAGTTTTTCCAACACCTCTTCGCAGAATCATTTGACCAACAATAACCAGTTTCTCGGATTTAAATCGCTCGTATTTGTAGTAGGTACCTACACGTAACTTTCTACCTCATCAACAAATAAT
Organism: Mythimna ferrago; assembly: GCA_910589285.2. Taxonomy (NCBI): domain Eukaryota; kingdom Metazoa; phylum Arthropoda; class Insecta; order Lepidoptera; family Noctuidae; genus Mythimna; species Mythimna ferrago. The sequence goes on along the minus strand of OU342674.1, from coordinate 21,942,636 downwards.
ATTACGGATCCCATGAAAAAGATATAGAAACCCGTAAATAGACATAATTAGTCAGTTGCTTAGACTGTAAATTCCATATCAGTTCTTACAGGTAAAACGTAAACCTTAGCCTGTAACAGACAACGGTTTGGCAACGCAGCTGTTGAATGTGATTTCACCCGGGCGGGCGCCATGAAGTCGCGTAGGCGGGAAACCATGAAACCAGTCTTAAGTGGCAGTGTAACAGACTGAGCTTGCCGGAATTTACTAAGGAATAATTAAAAGAATTCGGTAGACAGTGCAAAAGTGAAAAACATTCCACTGTTGCATCTGTACCTAGAATTCAATTGGTAAATAAGTGTTATGAATTATTTACCTTGTTGTGTTTCATACATATATTACAATTTATAATAACTGACGTCATTGTGAGTAGATATTTTTCATAGCAGACGATGTGCTAATGGTACCTACATTATGCTTTCAGATAGGTAGTTACCTATTATTTTTAAAGTTGGTAGTCCAGACGTGTTTGCATTAACTATGTTTAGTTTTTGAGCTCGAACTGTTTAATTGTACTAAACAAGTTTGCGACTAGTGCGATGCAGAACCGAGCGCGTCGTCTCCCCCACCTTGCGCGGGCTTCCCTCGGAACCAGGTCATCGTTAACTTGTCCGACCGCTACGCCACCGACCGACCCGCGGCCGACACAGGCCACACCCCGTCCAATCTGATTATGTTTGAAGTTCCCTTGAAAACATTCTTACGAAATGCAGTAGTTGAGAACATTGTCTATATCTATACATATTATAAAACAGTAACAAAAGAAAAACTGTAGGAATATTCAGAATTTTCGAGAAAAAAAAGTGGCTTTTGTTAGAAAAACGTATCTGATGACAAAAAGTGACTTTTTAGAATTTTTGTCTGTTTGTCTGTATGTGTGGTACGGCTTCACGCCAAAACTACTGGATAGATTGAATTGAAATTCAGCAAAAAGGTTCTTCGTAAATCAAGGAAGGCTTTAGGCTACATATTATCACGTCGTATGTTATGGGAGGTAAGCAATATTGATTTTAAAAGGTTTTTGTTCGTAATGGAATGCACAAAATTACATGTTATCTATTTAACTCTGGGAACATAATAACCACGCTATTTTTATAAAGGAGCGGGGCAGTAATTATCGATAAGGAGCCAATCAGTCAATTATGTAATTTACATAAGAACGTCTATTTTGAACGAAAATCATCGAAGACCGTAGCACAGTGGTGGTTTCATACCTAGACTTGCATGTAACACGAAGAGTGTTGGAATCCCATATGGCTTTTTAGAAGGAAGTTTTATTTTATTTTTTTCACAGTAAATAAGATTTTTTTTAAATATTTTTGCACTCTTACGATTTTTTTTTATGTTTATAATAAAATGTGTAAAATGAAACCTTTGAATGATTTTTTTTTCGTCAGTTTTAGCTAGATAAGGCCGGTGTTTCCTAACTCACTACCCTGAGAAGAAACACTGAAACAAACTCAGAGGTCAGTCTCTTTTAAGGTCCATATAGTAAATATGTAATGATCAAATTGCATGAGATGGTTGGCAGATTAGTCTGAGATGGTCTTTTGAAGAAAGAACCATACAGATTTGAGTGGACCCATCCAGTCAGTGCGAGCATTTGTCAGCATTCGCAAAACCCAACTCAGGACTACTAAGGAGTTCGACGACTTGACGAATAATATTAAGGAAAGGACATTTAGGTAGGCCGCAGACAATACTCACTGCAGAAAACCTTAGGAGATATTAGGATTCGTAGTGCGATTCCTTGGTATTGTAGGGGCGGGTTTGTAGACGGTGAACAATTATTAGTTTGCTGTCCAATAAGGACCGGCCTGAGTGGACTTAGTGTTATGTTCCACGCGCGCGTCAAAGAGATGTCAGCAAAAGCGACGAGGCCCGTTAGGATCAATAGATTTTGTTTTATTGGTTGAATGTCACAACTTAAACTCTATCCGTGAAAATCGCGAATTCAATGACTGCGTTTGACCATCAATATGCGTCGGTTAGGAAAAAATATATTTTAAAGTTAAAGACTCTTGGTGGAGTAGTTCCCACTAAAGAAAAACATTCATTTGATGTATGGGGACGTCAGTCAAATACCGTACCAAAAAAAATCCTGGCTGAATGAATGGGTAATTTAAATACCCAAACATTTTTTATGTGACTCATGACGCCTGGGTTGTCTCCAAGTGACGATTAGAGGGGTTTGAGGATTTACTCTTCCTCACGGTTTCAGCCACCTTGCTCACCGTTGTAGGTGACTGCTTTCCATTCCCTCTGGCCCCGAATCATAACCTGAACCACAGCCAGATGTGAGAGGTCGTCGTCGCCGATCGACTCCACGAGGGTTCTGATTCTAAACTGATGACAATACTTGCCAGGCAGATTTCCACCGTAAGGTTCACCGTATCCTCCGGGTGATCCGCACAATAGTGACACCGTCACTTCCGTACGAATCCGCTGCAAGAACCTCCCGAACTTACCATGTCCGGTGAGGATCTGCATCATGTGGAAGGGCAGGACGCCATGAGGCCTTTCCAGCCACGCCTCAAAGAGGGACTTACCGCCATAATTATGACGTGCCCATTATAGCACTTATTTACTGGTGCTTGCTTGTACTGTGTGGCAATATACTTTTATTGAAAAACAAATCATTTTAAAATGATACTTAGTTTTGACCCTTATTCTTTTTGCTTCGTTTACGTTCACAAGATAATTAACGTTTTGACTTATAACTGTCTTAAGTGATAGAAAAATAAATGAATTGGTTGCTTTCGGTATGAATCACAAGCACAGAATTATTATTTACTGTTTTGTTTTACGAACCTAACGCGGACGAAGTCGCGGACAACAGCTAGTTTCGAATATAAACGCATTTGTACTCAATGGGTCTTATAACTAAAGCCTTTTCTATTTTCCTAGTCGTCGAAAAGAAAATGACGAAGTAAAATTTTTGAAACTAGATTTATTACTGTATTTTTCTAATTATCTAGTGCCTAATGCATTTCAATATTCATTATCATTTTTACAAAGACTGAGAGTTCATGTGTAAATTAGAAAACTTAGTCTAGAAACACAGTAAACCACCTCGAGTCCTTAATTTAGGATGGGAAGTTCGGAAGCCACATCTTCATGATTCAGAAACGCAAATATGTATAATTATGTAGCAATGCTTATAACTCCCTTGCCAATTGGCGCCCTTATTATGTGAGCGATTCATAATTTTAAATTGACATTGGCAATAACAACAGCATTTAATTTAGAAACGTAAGTACTACCTACTTATTTATTTTGTGGTAGTGAATAGTCGGGCGTCACCAAGTACATAATATAAGTATAGGTATTACTTGAATAGGTAAGTAAGCAGGTTTCTTTCTACGTACGAGTAGATATAAAAAAAATGATGGAAAGCACTCTAGAACCGCTTCGGCTCTATGTGGCGCTACTCATAGGTTGCTTTTTATACAAATAAAAAGTACCTAAGTGATAATAATATACGGAAAGTACCTGTGGTATAATCCATGGTCATCGTAAAAAGCTAGGAATTCACAAATTATCTGTAAGTAATGTGCAATGGTTACATGATTCCTTGAAAATAATTTGCGCTAGACCATTGAATCATAAAAAAACCCCGCTACACTAAAGAATTTAATTAAACTGGTGCTTTTTCTTTCATCTTTGAACAACTTATTTTATTTACTGAATTAGGTGCCTATTTTGTACTACCTAAATACATAATAACAGCACTTGGACAATTTAATTCAATTTCGTTTTCAAAATCTTAGTCCTACCCTACGATTAATGGTTGATACTGTTACGTACGTGGGTAATCAAATGCCGATGTACTGACGAGAGAACTTTATTCACCACAAACAATAACAAATTAGTCCAGTCAACAATAATCCGAATCGCAATTAACACTAGAGTACCGTTACACTATCGCTTAGGTCGTTAGATAAAATCACTTCAAGTACTAGGGTAGTTCGCTCTTGATCGCAGTCGAAATCACAACTGACTCGCTTCCGGCCGGGGCTCGTATTTATATGCGGAGCCAAGAAAATTCTAGATACCGACTTCCCACGAACGATCCAGAATTCCAGAACAATTGAATCGCTTCTCGAAGTCATAAATCATTTTTATTACTCGTGGTAATAAGAGTCACTTTCATGCGAATTTCGACTCTATTGTTAACGTCGGAGAGTACCATTTCCTATAAATACCTAACTACTACTTGTAAGTACTTTGTGGATGTTTCGAGATTTTTCTAAGTCTGGGTACGCACAACCATTCTAGACCTTTCGAACAGCAATGCGTTTTAATTATTACGTGATACTCTTTATATTCTCGGAGATATGGCGGGTTCACGTTTAATGGCGTAACAGTGCCCCCCTCTTAGTCATGCTCGTCCCGAGCATTATTAGATCCGTGATACGGCGCCAATCTATCCACATGGACAACCTTGGGTTTCCCTCTTAGCCCTTTCTTGATGCGGTAGGTCACGTCATTAATCCTTTTTAACACGGTGTAAGGTCCCTCCCATCGAGCTTGGAGTTTCGGCGACTTCCCTTTCCGTCGAAGCGGGTTGTGAAGCCAGACCAGTGTACCTTCCTCAAATCCCTTGGCATTGGCATTACGGTCGTATCTAGTTTTCATTTTTACGCTGGTGTTCATGCTATTCTCACGAACTCGTTTATGCACTTCGTCCAATTGATCTTGAAGGTCACTTACGTAGTCCGTAACTGGCTTAGTCTTGTCAGGTGGCACGCCAGTTATGGCATCGACTGGAAGTCTCATCTCCCTGCCGAAATTCACTCTTGCTGGAGTATGTCCCGTGCTATCATGCACTGCCGATCGGTAAGACATCAGAAATAGTGGAATATACCGGTCCCAGTCCTTCTGATGGTCATCGACAACCTTAGCCAGGTGATTCTCCAGGGTTTGGTTAAACCTTTCCACTATTCCGTCCGACTGAGGGTGCGCAGGTGTGGTGCGTGTCTTATAAATTCCCAGAAGAGTACACATTTCCTGGAACAGCGCAGATTCGAAGTTACGGCCTTGATCGGAATGGATTTCCAAAGGTGCGCCATACCGACATACTACTTCTTCGACCACCTTCTTCGCCACTGTCGTCGCTTCCTGATTGGGTATGGCGAAGACTTCGGGCCACTTTGTGAAATAGTCCTGGATCACCACTATGTACTTGTTTCCGTCATTTGTAACTGGAAAAGGTCCAGCGACGTCGATAGCGATGCGTTCCCATGGGGCTCCCACATTGTACAGCTGAAGCCTGCCCCTGCTCCTAGTCTGTGGTCCTTTCACAGATGCGCACGCTGTACATTTCCGACACCATTGCTCTATGTCATCTCTACAATTGAGCCAGTAATACCGCTGTCTCACTTTCAGTAGAGTTTTCTTGATGCCCAGGTGTCCTCCAGAAGCACCATCGTGTATTTCCTGTAGCAGGGGGACTACTTCACATCGTGGTACTATCACTTGTGTGGTCACCTCCTTGCCATCGTTCGATTCCCATTTCCTACAAAGCACATCATTTTCTAGGACTAAACTGTCCCACTGTGCCCAGTAGCTCTTAGTTACGGGACTGTGTGACGATACTTCACTCCACTGGGGCCTAGTTCCGCTACGCTTCCAGTCCAGTATAGGTCGAATATCGTCATCTTCTTCCTGGGACTTCTTGAAGTTGCCTTCAGCCCTAATTAAATTAACGTGTTCTCGGGCTTCATTCTGCTGGCAGTGTCTGCAGTCATCATTACATGGACGTCGCGACAGGGCGTCAGCATTGTTATGCCCTTTTCCACTACGATGTTCCGTCACAAAGTTAAACTCCTGCAGCTGCTCGAGCCATCTTGCAACTTGGCCCTCAGGGTTTTTAAATTGTAAAAGCCATTTCAATGCAGCGTGATCCGTCCTCAACGTAAATTGTCTTCCTATGAGGTACTTGTGGAAATGCTGCAAGGTTTTAACCACAGCCAGCAGTTCTCGTCGAGTCACGCAGTAGTTTCTTTCTGGCTTTGAAAGTGCCTTACTGAAGTAAGCGATTACGACCTGTCTGTCACCTTGCACCTGTGACAACACTCCACCAATTCCCGTGTTGCTGGCATCGGTATCAACGACAAATCTTCCGTCTCTGCTCGGGTACCCCAGTATAGGCGCTTCACACAACCGTTCTTTTAGCTCGTTGAATGCTGACTCACAGTCGTCGTTCCAGATAAAATCTCGTTTATCCTCAGTCAGCTGATGTAGAGGTTTTGCAATGTCCGAAAAATTCTTGACAAACCGCCTGTAGTATGTGCACAACCCTAGAAATGCACGTACTTCCGTTTTGTTCTTTGGAACCGGCCACTGTTGGACTGCCTTTATCTTCTCAGGGTCGGTTCTCACCCCGTCAGCGGAAATAACATGTCCTAGGTAGCTGACCTCCTTCTTGAACAGGGCGCACTTCTTTGGGCTTAGTTTTAGGTTAGCCCCTCGTATCCTGGTGAACACTTTCTCCATATTCCTCAGGTTTTCCTTAAAAGTGCGACCCATTATAATGACGTCATCCAAATATACCAGACAGACGTCACCAAGAAGGCCCACCATGACTCTCTCCATGAGGCGTTCAAACGTCGCTGGAGCGTTGCATAACCCAAAAGGCATGACGTTAAATTGCCACAGGCCGCTGCCAATACCCGTACTGAACGCTGTCTTTTCTTTATCTTTCTCGCTGATTTCCACTTGCCAGTAGCCACTTTTCAAATCAATGGTCGAAAACCACTTCATGCCACTGAGCATATCCAGCGTATCGTCTATCCTTGGTAAGGGATAACTGTCCTTCTTCGTCACATTATTCAGCATTCTGTAGTCCACACAAAATCTGGTGCTGCCGTCCTTCTTCTTCACCAGAACGACTGGAGAAGACCATGGACTCGTAGAAGGCTCAATTATTCCGCTATCAGCCATGTCCTTTACCATTTCTGCTACCTCAGATTCCTTAGCCCAGGGTATGCGGCGCGGTCTCTGTTTAATCGGTCTAGCATCACCTGTATCTATCTCATGCTTGACGAGACCTGTTCTCCCGCAGTCTTTTCCCGTTGCAAAGATATCTCGAAACCGTAGCAGAAATTCCCTGGCTTGCTGCAATTCCGAAGGCGATAAATTGCTCTTAGAATTTTCCAGAAGTTGCTGGATGTGTTCCGTTTCAACTTTGGTCGTGTCTTGCTTTGCTGGAGATGTGTTGATTTGACGGAGATACTTGACTTCTTCACATCTCCCAACAACACTATTTTTCTTCAGTTGGACCTCTTCTTTCCCAAGGTTCATAATCCTGACCTTGGATTTCCCTTTCGTCATAACTAGTGTCCTCGCGGTGATGAGCTCCGGGTGCCGGCCAATATCTTCAACCAAAACACATCTTGTTTGCCTGATTTTCTTGGGAAACTTTACTTCGACTAAGGTTTCTGTTCTCGGGGCCAGTGTAGTATTATTTAAACAATAGAGGTTGCATGACTTAATTCCCCGCAGGAAGACTTCTTGATCTGGGAATTTCAATACTCCCCTGTCGATATCTAAAATACATCGATTATTCCGCAAGAAGTCGAGACCCAGTATGCAGTCGTCGGTAATATTCGCAATTAACGCAGGATGGATATAGACTTGATCACCGATTTTGAACTCGATTTCTGTAACACCGAGGACGGAGACTGACTGGCCGGTTGCTGTCTGAAGTCGGCAGGATGGAGACTCTTTTTGCCATGAGATGGTTCGTTTCAGCAACTCCGGTCTTACAATGGTTCGCGACGCCCCGGTGTCAACGGTAAAATTGCAGGCACGATGATTCAGCGTTCCTTCGATGATCAAACTATTTCCGTTGTGAACTTGATTGATGGTGATGGTTGGGGCTGTGGCCCTGGCGACATTAAGTTTTATCGGCTTCTCGTTGACTTGAGTTACGGAGTCCACACTTTCCCTCTTTTTCTTAGGACAATCGTTGCGAATGTGCCCTTTTTCTCTGCACCCGTAACACGTTGGAATATAGCGGGACTGTGCTGGAGAAAAAGCCACCACTTCTCGGTGACGTGGTCGCGCTGAAGGCGAGACCACCACTTCCCTAACTCTATGCGTACGTGAATCTTTTCGTACGGCTTCTACTTCCAAAGCGTGAGCTATCGCACTCTTCAGAGTTTGGTGGTGTCCGAGTCGCACCGTAGCCCTTACTTCTGTATCCCGTAGACCGTCGATGAATGCTTGCACCAAATTAACTTCTACCGTCTCTGGTGTCATCGACCTGTACGCACGCCGGACCAGCCGTTCAACCTCAACTCCCCATTGCTGGAGGCTCTCGTTCGACCTCTGCGTTCTCTCGCGAAGCTGCGCGCGGAAAACGTGCTCGAGGTGCTTGTCTCCATAGCGAGTGTCTAATCCCTCCATGAGACGCTCCAACGTCCTGCTGTTCGAAGGAAGGTTCTCTAGGACCAGCATAGCGTCCCTTCGTAGAGCCAAAGTTAATGCCGCGAAAGACTGTTCATCATCCCAGCGGTTCGTCTTAACCAATGTTTCGAATTGGTATTTGAATGCCGTCCAGGAAGACGTGCCATCAAAACGCGGCACATCAAATTTTGCGGCTGATGCACAGTGGGTGTGCGATGGTGAGCCAACAGCAACGGGTTCGCGTGCTTCGAGCTTGACAATTTTTTTGTTGATGTCCAGCAGGCGATCTTCGTGGCCATCAATCCTTGCTTCGAGGCTATCAGCTCGGGCGGAAACCTCCTTGACCTCTAAGGTGAGATTCTTTACTTTCTCACCCAATGTGACGAGGCCGTGATCAATCTTATCGAGGATTAGGTTCTGCTTAGCCTCCTGTTCGCGGCGAGCAGCTTCTTGATTAGCCGCGATGAGGTCCTGGAGCTTGCGCTGGTTGGCCTCCTGATCGCGGCGCGCGGCTTCCTGTTCGCGGCGAGCGGCTTCCTGGTCGCGGCGGACAGCTTCCATACTAGCTTGCATGGCGGCCAACACCGCAGCGAGGTTCAATTCCGAGGATGGTCCTGTTGGCGCCTCAGCAGCTTCTGTTGCTACCATACCAGCCTGATCTTCCTCCTCCATACGATGACGCGCAGCATCCATCTCCATTTGCCTTCTTGTTCGTGGTCGCTGTTCGTCGTCCTTCGGTGTTAATGGCATTTCACTTCTGACACCAGTTGTTACGTACGTGGGTAATCAAATGCCGATGTACTGACGAGAGAACTTTATTCACCACAAACAATAACAAATTAGTCCAGTCAACAATAATCCGAATCGCAATTAACACTAGAGTACCGTTACACTATCGCTTAGGTCGTTAGATAAAATCACTTCAAGTACTAGGGTAGTTCGCTCTTGATCGCAGTCGAAATCACAACTGACTCGCTTCCGGCCGGGGCTCGTATTTATATGCGGAGCCAAGAAAATTCTAGATACCGACTTCCCACGAACGATCCAGAATTCCAGAACAATTGAATAGCTTCTCGAAGTCATAAATCATTTTTATTACTCGTGGTAATAAGAGTCACTTTCATGCGAATTTCGACTCTATTGTTAACGTCGGAGAGTACCATTTCCTATAAATACCTAACTACTACTTGTAATTACTTTGTGGATGTTTCGAGATTTTTCTAAGTCTGGGTACGCACAACCATTCTAGACCTTTCGAACAGCAATGCGTTTTAATTATTACGTGATACTCTTTATATTCTCGGAGATATGGCGGGTTCACGTTTAATGGCGTAACAATACTATCAAAATAAAGACAATGTGAGTTTTGTTTCTACAATAGAACAAAATAAAATTGTTGTAATTAAGGCAAAAATATTAATAAAAATATGCAACTCGACATACATTTTCATTGTTTTTCATCAACCGCTCTTACACGATTATGACGTTATGTATAACACATTTTTCATTAGATATGTTGGAAACATATCTTGTGGATATTATCTAGGCTTCTATTGAAATCAATTTATAAAGGAGAATGAGCAACTTACTATGGCACTTGGTTGCGCAACTTTTGACTCAGAATAGTAGTGAACATTAGACACAAAAAAGGGTTAGTGTCATACTTTAAAACAAGGTTAAATTCAAACTTAAATATTGTAGGGCTTTTGAAAAAAAAAATAACTTGTGTACCTGTTGAAGTTATGTAAGTTAGGTTATGTTACCATGGAATCCGTTGCTTCTCTGATATGGCATCTAGGGAGCGGGTGTACTAATAAAAGAGAACAGTTCGCACAGCGCGACATATTTTACATCTAGAACAATCACCGTGAACGTAAAAAAATGTCTTAACAATACACTTCGCAGCACACGCACGAAAAGAGTCACATTGCTCGATGTAGGAGATAGATTTGGAGGAATCCTAAAACTCAACTCGACACGAATTTATATTTGTTAGCAGAGAAAAGCTAAAACCATTATTCTCGGCTTAACCGGCACGTTAGTTAACAAGGTAAACAGAAAACACCATTTTGTTTGACATTTTATCGAATAGTGTTGTGACCAAACAATAGATTACGGACGCGGAGTCATGACTATAGATTATATCTTAATTGTTTTATTTTTGCCTAGAAATTGCTTTTTAACGCAAGAAATAGTAACATAATTGAAGAATAAAGATAATGACAACTCTTAATACTTTTTAGTTGTGATTGTAGATTATTTTGTTGTTCCATGATTTATGTTAACGGTTAATCGATCGATTATAATTGAAAATAGAGTCGCTTCACTATTATGCAACAAATGACGTATTTATTGTATTAGATACTTATTAAAATGAATATAGAAACCCCACAAATGATTTCAATGAATTTAGGTAAAACATCATTAAAAATAATATTATGAATTATACATTAACTCTAATAGCCATTACCGTCAAAAAGTGAAACTATTGGTGCCCAATTTCCTTTGTGTAAAACTAATCAAATTAAGACCTCTGAAGATCAGCTATTTTGCATGAACTCTGAAACTTCATAATTTACTCAAAACATCAAAAACGTATAAAAATAGAACCCTTGCAAAATTTATCAATATTCTAAATGACGACAATTTTTTTTTTAAACCCTTGCAAAATTTATCAATGTTCTAAATGACGACAATTTTTTTTTTAAACTTCCAAGTTTATAAAAAACACGTATTTCCTGGAACAAGTTTAGTAAAACATTCGAGTACCTAAATCACGGAATTACCGAATGCTGACAGAGTGTTCAGGCGTTTTCTCTCTTTTTTCGCGTTGCTTTTTCGTCAAACATCGAGTTGGATTGTGTTAAATAAAGTAACAAGCTTTAAAACCATGCTCGATGTTGACGATAGGCAAGTGAAAAAAGTTAAAAACGCTTCCTGAATTTAGGTTGAGATAATCGGATTGCAAAGTAAATCTTAAATTGAGTCCGATATTTTGATTTCACATTTTGTGACACTAATGGGCATTCAGTGACACAGAATATGAAAACAAAAATATTTGGTAGTTTAAGTAACACTAGGCGATATCTATCTTTAAGTAGGTATGCCTATGGCTAAACATTACATTATTGCAGTGTATATTTTTCAATTCACGACACTGAGTTGAATATTATATTGGAGTTCACTAACGCGCTTTAGAAAAACAAGAACCTATTGTTTTCATGTTACTTATAATTTTTTATCCTATTCGCGTAAACCTAGCGTTAAGCGAGCCTAAATCATACCTAATACAGTAAAGATTTAGAAATATTTTATCTGGCGTTTATTTTTTCATATAAAATAAATTTAACGATTGATAATGTCAATTTAATACCCGCTCCTAAGAGAATGGCGTCATTCTTCGCGAATTCGCCGGCATCCTCGTATCAACGACCAAAATACGCCATACGTATGAATGTGACAATAATATTCGTGAGTCACACCGAGTCGGGTAGCACTTGACCAAATAAATTTATTCACAAGTCTTTCCTCAATGACGTTCATCATTCTGATGTTGGTAGTTTAGAGCAAATATATAATTTATTGAATTAATTCTGTAGGTACCTTATAACCTCTAGAATGCTCATCTCTCTCAATAAACCAATTGAAGAAGAATTTAAAAAAAAGTAAACCAAGCTAATGAAACCAACCCTTTTGTTTATGATTCTTTTTTAAATGTAATAAGAAGGTACCTACTACGGACCTACCTATTCAGATACTTGTTTATTATTATTATTACACAAGTAGCATTATAAAGTTTATCTGTGTGGCCGTGTTGTTCTTTGAAACTAGGTACCTACGCAACGGATATAGATGCGGTTTTCACTATCATTTAGATAATGTATTCCGGAAGATTGTGTGGATATTGTACTTGTGATTGTGTGTGTATATTAACTACCTACATTATATAGGTACGAGTGCCTATTTATCCAACAGATTCTGAACAATTCTTTGTCATCTACCTACTTATTTAATCAATTATCTCAAGCAAAAAACTAATTTTTTACTTACTTTGAAAGTGGGATAGGTACTTTAACAAAGAATCCGGTAATTATAAGAAGCGCAAGGCAAAATCTAACACATTTTCGGTTAGCCAGCTAATAGGCAAAATTTTTTGTACCTGTATAAATTTAATAGACTAAATAAATGCTGATCGTGCGTGAAGTTTTAAAAATTTTACGAAATAGAGACGGATCGCTGTCCTTCTAGTGAGATAAGAATTAAACATAACATTGTTTATGTTATAAAATGATACGATGCTTTCTTGGCCAAGTGTTGTGTTAGGGATATGGAGTGCGTCGGCAGCTCGGGATCGTCTTTTGGATGTTCGCCAGAGAGAGATTCCCGCTTCCGAGGTGCATTCTCAACACCTACACTCATTCTCTGTTTCGTAGTGATCAGGAAATAACTAAATGATACAGCTCTGACATTCTTTCGGGTAAAAGCAACTTATATTGTTTAACATCTTTTCAAAATATTGATAGACCGGGTGCATGCAGGGCATAACAGGAATGAAATAAAAATAAGCCACTAAGGCCTGCGAACTGGGACTTGTCAGTAGATTTTGTTTAAAAACTCATCTTAGGAGAAGTGCTGGCATTCCAATCGATGCTAGGGATAAATAGCTTACTTACTTTGCGCTTTTGCAGCTTTTAGCTTACTTGCTTGTTTACTTTTTGGGGTAAGATTTTACAGAATAGCTGCCCTGTTAAAGGCTGCGACCATTACTCTACGTGAAGATTAAAATTTTATGAGATTTTAAGGCACTATACCAACATAATTGAGGGTTTATAATCACCTTGTCCCTGTCTATTAAGGGCCAAGCGCCCGAAAAGTGCCATAAAACAGTGATTTTCTGAGGCCTACTCCTCCGTAACGGCTAGGTCAATTGGTTTGAAAAAAAAATATGTTTATTATAGATTCATGAACAATAATATCAACATTTGATTTTTTCGTGCAATTAATACTTTTGTCAAAAAAAAATATTTAGCAATTTCGCAACTTTTCGCAACTTTTCGCAACTTTTCCCTACTCCTTCGAAACGGCTTGGACGTTTAGAAACATTTTTACACATAAAAATTGGTGCTTAAATATCCTTCAAAGTGAACATTGCATATGTAAATCAATCAATATCTCTCAGAGAAAATGGATTTAAAGCGCTTTCTGGGCGCTGCTGGCCGCAAATAAATGCACAGATTTGCGTACTGCCGCCTAGGCGAGTGCGAGAGTTGCGTTCACATAATTTCGGTCAGATGGTTCAAGGGACTATACGCCTTAAGTATTATAATTTTCATAGTTTACATAATCAAACGTTTTTACGACATTCGTAGTAGCGATAAATACAATACTTATGTATTCCAAACCAATCGTAATCTTATTTCGTTGACGAAAATGTTTTCGATAAACTTGTTAAAAAGTATGCGTATTTCGCTGAAAAATTCAAATCAGTCACTGATAAATAGTAGGTAGGTATAATATGCTGATAACAACATAAGACAGTGCTTTGTGCCGCGAGTGTAATACTGGTAGTACATAGTAAGTATGATTAAAGAATAATTCAAAATTTATTCCTAGATAAGAGAAAATTTTAAGAAGTGCTCACAATTCCGTAAATAAAAATTAACTAAAATAATTTAAACGGTAAAAAAATCTGCGTTTGCGAAACCGACTCAAACATAGCACAATTTTCCCTAAATAAAAAATATAAAAAATTAACACTATTGCGCTCTTATTAGGAAATACAGACTGCGGCAGGAAATTCCACTTTTTTGCTGTAAGCACAATGAATGACAGTATATATTTCTAAAAAGTTATGTGCGTATGGGTGGGATGTCCACCATGTACTCGTAGGTATCGCGGTGGTAAATCGCCGCTTGTGGTCCGATTATGGAACGGAATTGATAGAAATGAGCACTAGCCTGTGTTTATTTTTATACTTACAGTCTTCTTCTTCTTCTTCCTGCCCTTATCCCATATTCTTTTCTTTCATATCACTTCTCACACAATCCATCCATCTTTTTTTCGGCCTTCCTCTCCCTCTCCATCCATCGACATGTATACTCAGAACTCTCTTAGTAATATGCGCTTCATGACTCCTCTTCACATGACCATACCAAGACATGAAGACAACCGATTACCTTTCAACTTTTCAGTCACTGGCGCAACTTTCAAAGTTCCTCTAATGTACTCATTTCTCACTGACTGACTGAAGAGGTAAGGGCTGAGAGCCGATCCCTGATGGAAGCCGACAGCCACGTTGAAATTTCCAGTGGTGCCCAATGTGGACCGGTTTTTATACTTACAGTATTTTATATTAATAAAATATTTTTTTTTCTGAAAACCGCATCAAAATTGGTTATGAAATGAAGCAGCAATTAGCATTTTAAGTAGTGGGAACATCTCGTTATCTCTTTTCTACATGCGTAACCTAATGGTGATGACGTCACATTATAGTTTGTGCATCCTTTTTCTGTGACTTGACAGTTCTGCCCCACCAGGTGTAAAAAGTTACAAAATTTTGAAGGAATTTCGAGAATTGTTTATAGGTATTTGGGATTTTGAATAAAAATATCTTTTGATTAAGTATTTATACGAGTACTTTATTATAATACGACTTGACCTTTATTTTTTATTAAACAGGCTAGAAAAAGTATGGATTGTATCTAAAAAATGAAATACTTTAGTTCGTTGTTCCAATTTAGATAATGCAAAATTCAAACATCTATATATAGGTAAATCCTTAATCCTAAGTAGGTAGCCAGTACTTAAAACGTCTCAAACATGTCTCAGTAAGTGAAAGAATAGCTAGTTTCTATCATTTGATTATTCATATCTTGCCACTGTTGTGTAATTGTGGAACATTTACGTGTTGATAACTTCATCAATGACAATAGAATTGTAGCTGTTAAACATACGTTAGGTTTAGCGTTCGATAAACAACTAGAAAGATAAATATTCAGCGAAATGTTGTTCGTAACGTCTAGTCTGTATATTTTAGTATTTGCCACGAGTATATTGGTCACTTCAGTTTTGATTTAATGTTTTCGGTCAGGTCACATACAATATGCAGATAAGTTGGTACCTGGGGAAGTGGGGTAGATTGATGCATAAAAATTCAAACTCAAATTATAGGTGAAAAAATGACATATTTTTTATTAATTTTCAAGTGGACGTTTAGCTAAATGTATAAATATTATGACGTCAAGGATAAATATAATTTAATATGTGAAAGAAAAAGATTAGCACGTGTTTTGTAAAAAATGGGTTTTGAATCATTCTGCCCCACCAACGGGGCACTTAGATACGATACCTGGGGCACTTTCATACTAAGCGGATATTGTATGAAATTGGTTAAATTAGAACACTTTCATGAAAATAATACTTTATAATTATGAAAATATTGTAATTAGTTTTTAAAAACTTGTATCCTAATCAAATTAAAAATTAGGAACATCTTAATTCTTCAGAACAGGACTACCAACACTGACTACCAAGAGTCTTTTCTTTTTAGTTTTTTTTTTTATTTTCTGTAAGTCTCAATAAATTTTGCTTCTTGGGTTTGTATGTCCGCATCATTTTTGGTTGACACTATAAAAATATGATTATAATTTTAATTCTAAAAATTATATGAAACTTTTTTTTATCTTTGTCCAACTGCTGGAAAAAGGCCTCTTCCTTCTCCACCCAACCCTTTCTTATTTGGGCGATTTCTGGCCTATTTTTTAGCCCTGCGAATGTGATCAGATCTTCACACACTACTTTCGCCGCGGTGAACCTCGACTACGCGGCGTCGTCCTCCTTCAAGCATCCGGTGAATGACGGTCTTCATTGAACGCACTTGAACAGGTGTGAGAGAGGTGAAAATTCTTCACTCATCTCTAGTGTTGCCAGGTCCGATTGGATAAAAATCGGGACAGTTAGTAAAACAAAGCGGCATTTAGGGTTTTAGATCGGGACATTTTTTTAATAAAGTTTTTTTTTCAAGTGGGAAATCATCCAATAACTTCTCTTGCACTGTATCAGACTTTTACTAACTAAAACCCGGGCTTCTTCTGTCCTACTGTGCGTTCCAGGGCCACGGTCACTATTTCAAACGATCCCGCAGCCCTAGCAGGCATCGGCCCTACTAGGCCCCTTCAGTGTAGCGCCGTGTGTCATTTTGAACGCACTGACATAGTGACGCAAAAGCGATACAGGTTAATTTATTGCAATAATGATGGCTTTAATAAATATATCTTTTGATTTATCGGGACATTTAGCGTCCCGATCAGGTTAAAATCGGGACGCGACCTCAGACCCCTAAAAATCGGGATGTCCCGCGCAAATCGGGACGCCTGGCAACACTACTCATCTCACACCTGTCCGAGTGCATATACATTATTAGATCAGCCCACTTGAGATACCTAGGGAGCGAATAGATCGCGTTTAATGCACCACCCTGGGTGCTTCAAACGCGATCTATTCGCTCAATATCTATTATGCTGCGTTTCATTGCAAACAAGTGACGAAGTACCTAATTTATAGTAGGAAATTGTCTCTTCTATGTTTCATTTAGGTACATTGATACAATATTGTCAGGTCTACTATTATTGTCTGGTAACTATTTACCACTTGATATGATGAAGAGTTCCAAAGCGTTTCAAGTAAGAAAAGGCTTACGATTCCATGCCGTTTGGAACACACGAGGTTGATGAAATCGCAAAAATATACACCTTTTCGGATGCATGTAGAGCATTGGCACGTATAAAATCTTATCATTTCAAAAAGTTCAATAAGTTTTTAAGAAAAAAAAACAAAATCAATCTAAAACAGGATAAAAAACGGGCACAATTCAAGTCCGAAAGTAGTTGGAAATCTTGGCAACTCTCGACTGAATTGATTTCAGGGGCCGTATTATGACCTCTTAAAACCATCATGTTTTCGGTGTGAAAAAGAGACGGAGCTATACAGGACGAATAGCACTATCCTTTTCTCACACAGAAAACATGATGGTTTTAAGATGTCATAATACGGCCGCAGGTCGGTTTTGTTCTGGAAATTACAAAATCGCTAAAATCAAAACAGAGTCATTTTGATGCTTTAGAGGTATCACCCCTCGTTTACTATCTGCTTTGCCTTTTTGTAGCCACGTGCAGGGCTGCCTTAACAGATCTTACCACCACAACCCACATTTACTGAGTAGGGGTGATAGACTGATAGCACAATATTCTTTGGTAAGACTGGTTGTGAAAGAAATCTTCTGACTACAGAGGCTGACTGACAGAGGTACGCACGCTCGGAAGGAAGATTTGGTAGTATTGGATAAATTTAATATCAACCATCTGTGGACATCGGCAAGCAAAGCTTTATATTCGCGAGTAGGGTAGACCGGGTACAATAGTAACACGGGTCAATAGTACCATCATCGATATTTCTCCTTCTGAGCAAAATTTTGCGTGTGTGAGTGCGCCAGCACACGCGCTACTTGGGTCCCGAGGCGCCCCTCATTCGCCGGCGCGCGTGCTGTAAAATGGGCGTGTTTGGAGCGAAATTTTGATTTTCGGCTAGCCGAGGTAAGTTTTTACGTAAAATATGATTGAATATAACTCATACTACCTGAGCCTTTTCGATAAGTAATCTTTGTTGCCATATTAAACAGATATTAAACTTTGGATTTATAATAAATACGGAAACTATAAGTTTAGAATTGTGTGTCTATTAGACGGTTTTTCTAAATTAGTTACTTGGGTGCAATTGTACCAACATCGTCGGGGTCAATATTACCGGTACAATTAACCCCATGGTAGAAATAACCCCGTACTAATAAAAACAGAGTAAAAAAATAAATAGGTACTTAAAATATGCAATTACTTATTAGACATCTTCTTGCTATATATACCACGAAATAGAATAAAAAAGATGGACCGTGGGTCAAGAGATACTTTGTTGTATGAACTGGTGTATGATGAGATTTTAAAAAGGCAGACGCGCCACTCCGAATATGCTCGACGTTTGTCATGTTTCTCTGATAAGATGTAAACTAAAAAAGAAGCTAATCCTGACGAATTTATTTCTATGGGGTATAATCCAGCAACAAAACAAAGTATTTACTATTTAAAATGTGATTCCAGGCAGAAAAAGAAAACTGCAGCAAAAAATGAGTCGTGAAAGTAGTGAAGAAAAAGAAGTGGTTTTGTGTTGCATGTATGGAACTTTATTGCGCTAGTCATCCTAATGAAATGGGGATTCAATGCGCTCATTATGGGCACACGAGGAATATACCTCTGGAGTCGATTTATGTTTGTCATAATTGCGAATCTGACTAATATATTTTTTTTAATTATTTAAATACCTAATATTCTATGGGGGTCAATTGTACCAGGGGTCAATTGTACCTCCATACTAAAATATTTTTCTTGATTATTTCTATTCTATCATTGTTATACAGCTAGATAATAGCAAATACGCATCTTATGTACCAAAGTTGATTATATGTCAATAAAAACTTATTTTATTTTTGTTCTAAGTGAAGAATTCTTATGTTGATGTTGTGACTTTACATTTGTATTTATTTAAAACCCCAATCTCACGAGTTTTTGTTCCAAATTTTTAAGAATGGTTATAAACCCATAAGACTTTAAATAAATGACTGAGAAAATATGATTAATACCTTTATTCGCGTTTTATTACCCAATGCAGTTTTGGTACAATTGACCCTCAAAGGGGGTCATTTGTAGCACTAGCCATCATTTCATTTAAAGTCAATTTGACCAAGTTTGGTTCAACCTAGGCCAAGTTCAGATATTTTCTTCGGTAGATAATAAACCAAGGCTGTAAAATAACAATATTTAAAACAAAAAGGAACAGTCAACTTTGTGTAATCAACCGATGTTTCGAAAATGGTACTATTGTCCCCGGTCTACCCTACCTCATCTGTTCTGCTGTCGCAGAAATGTACATGTTTGCTACAATAGTTTTATGGCTCAAGTCTGGTCGACATGGCATGCTTTAAATTTTGTTAAAAGAAAGGCTTAAAGCACCTTCATTTTAACTGTGGAGTCTTGTTCAGTTAGTATGCGATTCTCAGAATACCCCCGAGCACGCGCTGCGCTGTTCGCTCGCCAATCGCGCCGACGCACGAGCTTACCTATAATAAACACTTACCACCTACCTACGTAACCTTTTCACATTTACGATTCCGATGGTTCCAAGAATCTCCTTCGATTCCCTCTATTATATCGAGGAATTATTTTTAATAGATAGGGGAATTGCTGCTGTTTCACTTCTAAGTATCTGAATAAAAAAGCGAACGATTGTTTTTCAGAAAATAAATGGCGACTAACAAGTTCTTATTGCCGTTGATTAGAATTTCCAGTGAAAATATCGTAATAATTGCATAACTGAAAAGAACAAAACAGAAAAAAAGACGAAAATACTAGGTGGTGCTAATTTGTTATTTCTGCTTACTAGGTATTTGTAGTGTGGGTTTTTTAAAAATCTGCTACTGTTTATTTTTATTTTTCTATGTAAAAGTCAGTTTTTTTTTATAGTGATTTGTAACTTATCTATCTACGTCGAAGCATAAACAACGAACCTGCCGATGAAGATGGTGGCGTATTTAGAAATTATAATCACTACATAAATATACATAAATGTTCAGTGAGAGCATTATAAAAGTCCCCATAGCTTCATTGAACAATGTTACACTGTTTTCATCTGAATGATTATGTTTGTTGTTTCAAGATTTTTTGGAAACTACAACATTAGTTATGCGAAACCCGAAACACGTGTCTAGTATTTATAAGTAAAGAATCTATGCACGTAACTGTATCATGAAAAATCACAAAATTATAAGCTTGTTACGCCAGCAAAAATACATGGTCACCAGGCCATCAAGGCGATTGTGGGGTTGTTTTGCACTTGCACCCAGCTGTTTCCTGTCGCCTTATACCCGCTATGACCTTCCGTAACCTGTTTTGTACTTAGTGTCGGTGGTATCCAACTTGTGATCTTTTTAAATATTTTTGAGAAAAAATATAACTTGGTGAAAAAACAGGAATTCATTCAGTTACTGATTCTGAACTATCTAATTCAGGTTTCGCATAAACTAAAAATAATGTATTTTGCACGTCGCGTGAGGTATTACATTTGCTGTACATTGTTAGTAGTTAAATAAAAATTAACAATTTAAATGTATTGGAATCTCACGTGGATAGGTAGGTACCTATGTTTTTGCACTTTGGTTCTGGTTCATTTGAAATTTAATTTTTCGATACACTTGCTCAGAAAGTGACTATAATTGTACTACACTTAGGTATATAATGTAGCTTGTAACCAAACTGACTTTTTGATTACCATTATGCACAAGACTTGTGCATAGTGGTAATCACTACATTATCACACTTAGTGTGATAATGTAGTGATAACCTTTTTTGTTAAACCTCTGTTCTCAAATCAAACATTGAATTCGAAAAAAAATACATTAGGTATTGCGTTTAATAGTACAAATTATTTTATGCTAATTTGTGTTTAAATAAACAAATTATTGTCTTGCTTGCTGATTTCATGCTAATTTGTGTTTAAATAAACTATTTTAACTTTTACATGTTTAATAAATAAAACCTTTCATAAAATAAAAATATTTTTTCTGTTTATAAACATAAGCAACCTCATTTTTATTCATACAGCCTAGCTAGAGTAGCAGCGCTAGTCTATAGCCGCCATTTTGGATGCGCGCGCATAAGAAGAAAGAACAATTTTATTTTTTGCCGTCATACTTACTACAAAAAAAAAAACAGTTTTGCTGACTACCTAATTAATTTGTAAAATTTTCCTTCTCAAGTGTGTCGAAATACGTCGTAAGATACACGTGAATATTGGCGATTACCGTCTTCGGCTCTCTTAAGATCCTCGCCTTCGGCTCGGATCTAAATACCGCCTCGGCGGTAATCACCAACATTATACACTTCATAATGTACTATTGTGATCGTAATGTGTAACTATATTAATTGAAATAAATGATTTTACAATCATAGTTGCGTTCTCACTAAAGTACAGGCCACACCGCCAGCTAGCGGGCGGGCGGGCTAGGCGGGCGAACATCGTTTCACCTCTTTACATACTTAGGTTCACACCGCGAGCTACCGACGAACCTAACGAGCTAAGCTAACGAAATATCCGACGATTCCAGCGAAGCTACTCGTTCACCTCGTTGGCCGTTGGCGCGCCCGCGCTTCGCTAGCTTAGCTCGCCCGCCAGCCCGCTCGCCCGGTTCGTTCGCCCGTCCTCCCCGTTTCGAGTAGACTAGTCGACGCTCGTCTTTCGAATAGCAGTGTAGTGTTTAGTTTGTGAACGATGAATATGTCATATATCGACGAAAGTTCTGATGATGACTTAACTACAAATACTACCCCCGCTTCGCCCGCTTAGCCCGCTCCGCGCGCTCCGCTCGTCGCTCGTCTTTCCGTAGTTTTCGGTGTGAACCCCATGGTTTAGTTCGCCAATATTTCGCGTAGTTTGTATAGTTTCCTTCGTTCGCTTCGCCCACCCGCCTAGCCCGCCCGCCCGCTAGCTGGCGGTGTGGCCTGCGCTTTACTCATCTTAAGGA
Organism: Mythimna ferrago; assembly: GCA_910589285.2. Lineage (NCBI taxonomy): Eukaryota > Metazoa > Arthropoda > Insecta > Lepidoptera > Noctuidae > Mythimna > Mythimna ferrago. Next base: position 21,920,561 of record OU342674.1, on the reverse strand, counting down.
AAGTTATTTTGATCACAATAATAACTAAATCTTTTTGTTGCCATAGGTAGGTTACTACTTCATATAGATTCGGACTATGACTGAGCAGAGATGGCTTAGCGCTTACACGCTAGATGAGCTGTAAATTATGATTATCGAACTGATCACATGGTACCTGCGTGGGAAGACCAACTGCTTAAAATTCACTAATGAGTACCCAGCGTTGTTCCCAATGACCTGTATGACACATACATAATTAATTTACTAATGTAAATAGGGACGTACTCGGTAAATACTAAACTTATTTACTTAAGTAAGTACCTACCAATATCATAAGTAAGTATAATAGCAGAAGCAAAAGTAACGCTTGCTTTTAAACACTTACTATTATTATTATTATTTAAACTTTACGAAGCAGAATGTTATCGTAAAGACACGCCAGAAAGTTACTAAGCCTGAAATGTGGACGTATAAAATGCACCTGGCGGGTATTGACTTTGATACCTACTACACAATTTATCCCTTCACATTTTGTTGATTTAAATATAAACTCAAACTACTTGCCAAAGCCGTTTGATTATGCATGTTAAATACATCAGCATTAAGCTAGTGGTATTTTGCTATACACGCTCCACCACAACTTAGATATATAGCTGTGTTTTGGTACCTATCCCTCCGCCCGCTCTGAATACTGGTGATTTAGCAGATAAGTAAGACTCTGCCTATTACATATTAGTTGTTCTATCTCACTAGGGGTATAATACCGGAATCCACATAAACTTCCAAGACGATCCTGCTTTCGTGAAATAAAAATGTATAAGTATGTATTTATTTATCTTCCATATTGTGTTGAAACTACACTGTATTCTTCGATTACCTTCGGCCGAGGCGTTGAAGAACTTGCGTAATTTGTCACGCTTCCATGGCCATTCGTGTGAAGCCCGTGCGAAACATGGTCGCCAGACTTCCTTAAATTAGTCCAAAGGGACATCCTCTGGCAGTCGGAGATCACTGAGCGCACCCTGTTACCCCGGGGTGTCCGTTGCAGATAGGGAGTCAGCTTGTTTCTTTCCGCTCCTTTTTCAATCATTGCTTCCTCACAAAAGGAGGCGACGCCTTGCGAGCTCTCGCTGAACCGCTTGACCATCCACTTAAACCATAACCGGAACGTGGCGGGCAATACGTCTCCTACGTATTGCCCGCCACGAAGAGGTCAATGTGCTGCACTTCCCAAAGTGGGCTCTTCCAGCCTAGGGTCTGCCAAAGTGCACGAGCCGTCGAGACGCATAACAACCCAGTGTCGACGTCAGACACAGGCACTTCCCGAAGCATAAAAATGCGTCATGTGGTCTCGTCTCCAGCCAATTGACTGTACTAAAATAAACGACTTCTATAGTAATGAAAGGGCATAGTTTTACTTGAAATATGCGGAAAGAGAACTATTGAACAAAAAACATGTTTTGGAATATGGTGCTGAGGTGCTCCTAAAGTAAACAAAAATCGACATTGTCAAGATACTTTAAAGTCCCGGAGGACACGGTGGAGCACACAGTCGAGGTGTGCCCTGCTTGGACGGAGCATCGCCGTGCCCTCGTGTGGGCGATCGGCGGCGGAGACCTCTCGCGCCGGGCCTTGGTTGAGGCCATTGTCCGGAGCGAGAAGGAGTGGCAGGCGGTCGCCGACTTCGCCCTCGAAGGAGGAGGCCGACCGCATCAGGCAACGGCGCTCTTGCCGCCGCCACCGGGATCTCGATCCCGATTTCCGGCCACCGTAAGCGCGGGCTTGCGGACAGTGACCAATGGGTAGTTCGCTGTCCGGCCGTCTGGTAACAGTCCGAACCAAGCCCAAGTCGTCGACGGCGCGCACTGTTTACGCGCGCCTCAAGGAGTTGTCAGCAACAGCAGGGGCCCAGCTGGGTCGAAGCCTACTAGGGCCAGGGTTATCCGAAAGAGAAATAAAAAAAAAGATACTTTGAAGTAAGGTTCGCTGTCTATGAGATCTGTACCTCATACTGTTATCTAACTAAGCTATTTGACACTTATTGTAACAAACCCTGGATATTTTTATTTAAGTGCACTCTATTCATATTAAAACGCTGTCGGATGACTATTATCTTACCAACGTTTTGAGAATACTTTTATACGGCGTACAGCTAAAAAATTCCTGTAGGAGTCAGTGTTTCTTGATAGCTACAACCGGATATCTATGGCTACATACAACCTATACAAGGCATCTTTAAGTTATCAGTGAGTAGGTTACTTCCAGGTAAGTGTGCTCAATCGACGACCACATCATCGCTAACCATCAGATGGAGTGGAAGACAAATCTTCTTTACAGAAGCTACATGTCTTGCTCGTACAGAAGCTGTGTCTGTACATGTGGAGTATCCACAGGAAGCGACAGTAATAAACTGATAATTTAACTCAAAAAAGGATATTTTTTTAAGTATGTGACTCCAGTTGTTTTTACCTGACTACGGCTAAACCAAAGGAGGGTTATGATTTTGACAGGCTATGTACGTATGTATGTATGTGAGTATGTTCATCTGTTCCCTCATAGCTCCTAATCTACTTATCGGAACTCGACATATAAGGTATCGTTAAAACCGTCGTAATTGTCCGCTGAACATAGGCTATGTGACGTGTCACAAAACGTGATATGCCGCTCTCTAGCGGACAAAAAGTAATGTGTTAAAAATAAAAATGGAGATAAATACGCCGTGTTTGGTATCATTTGAAAGGGCTTAACTTGTACAATTTCAAAATGTTGCTCAAATCGAAAGTGATGCCCTCTAGCGGACAAAAGGTACTTAATGTGTAAAAAAAAATGTTAAGATAAATATACCGTGTTTGATATCATTTGAAAGGGCTTCACTGGTACTTAACAAAAAATATCATCAAAATTCAATGTGGCGCCCTCTAGTGGACAAAAAATTTTGTGTTAAAAAAATACCAAACACGACGATACTAATACGTCGTGTTTGGTATCATTTATGTACATTCACATAACTATTAGTCTGTGCGATAAAAGAACCGTCGTGGCGTAAAGTGAAAACAACATTAAAGATTTTAAGTAGCAACCCAACCCAGCCATCCGTCAAATGCCAAACGTCATATTATTTTGACACCGGTTTGTTTTTCTATGTTATTTTATTGTGATTTTTAATTAAAATCTTCAGAAATGTGATAAAAAATTTCACTGAGCTGCAAGGGAAATAACATTTAACATATTACAGTTTTGCCAAAGATAACAAATGGCAAATCACACCATTATTGATCAAAACAAAGTCACGAACTTGGGAAACATTGGTTTACTGTTTTTTTGGTACGTAACACTTTTATTTTAATGTTTTTAGACTTCCTAGGGAAACTCCTGTCCCTGTTATCTCCAAAAATGAATAAATTAAACGGAAATTCATTTAAACATGACGATATTTATTTATTTTGTTTTGGTCAATATTTTCGATGGCTAGTATAAAGAGTATTGATACTTTAAAATTATAATGCGTTTCGACTAACTTAGCATATTTCTTTTCAGGCTTGAGAGTAAGGATACAGTAAGGTCAATGTGTGCAAATCCGTCTACGGGGCTATTCCATACACATGCATTTGCTGTTCATTCCAGAAAATTTACGCTATTACTGGTTCAGTCGATAAAAAAGGATCATTTTTTAGTTCCAACTATGATTCATAGATGGCAACTTTACTGTCTACAAGAGTAAAAAAATACATTTGAAGTTTAGTTGTGCTCCGAACTCAAAACACAAGTGTACAGTGCTGCTGTTTTTTATAAGGTAAATATTATATTTTACATGTTAGGACTTTCTGAGTATGCATAACATGTAGTTTAATAAGTGTTTCAGCGGATTTTACTATTTGTTTTGAATAAAAACCAGTAGATACAGAAAGAATTGTTTAAAAAAATACTTAACCTCAAAATGGTCAAGTGGGAAATTCCGTCTAATTTCAATGGGGCTAAATCGTCATATACCGGAATTACCCCATTGCAGATGTCGTCAACCTTTTCATCCTTCCTATTTTTAGTTTTAGTGTTAAACTTTGAAAGTCCATTCATAACTGACAATTGATGCGAGTTGCTACCTGTTTACCCGTGAATATGGCGCTTACAAGTATAAATGTCTAAAACTCAGAATATGATAATTAAGTTATAAATAATACTAGATTTGGCCTATGGTCAGATAATATGTTCATTAATATTATAATTTTGTTTGTTTTCAGTTTTCTCATAATTACTAAATAATAGTACCTAATCATCAAGTTGAAACTAGATCAAAATATGATTCGCGACAGTAAAACGCATAATCCTAAATATAAGAATGATCAATATATTCACTCCTTTCGTTCTTACTTAAATGTGCTAAGAATTAGCTACATTTCGGAATTTTTACCAATTTTGACCAAATCTATGTAAAAGCGAATGGAGCGAATGTTTTGAACTTGTCACTGATATGCAAATTGCAAAAAACACAAGAAAATGAGAATTTCGGGAGCTACCACACTGCAATCACTTTAATTCAATTTTTAATACAACAGTAATGTGAAGTGCAACGTTGTTTAAAATTATAATGCTCTTATACCTAACCAAATTAATTAAAAATAACCCTGTTTATTTAAGTCAATACCAAAAATACCATCGTCATAATAAGATAGGAATGAATGTATCAGTGTACCTAAAAAATTAAACTGATAAGTAAAAATATTTAGTTTTCAAACTTTTTGGAAAGGTTTATAGTATCTGGTTATAAAAATAGGCCGGATTTGCCCCCAAAAAAGATTTCAGGGAATAAAACGTAACTTAAACCTTATTTTAATGATGTTACAAAACATTTTTCTTCGTCATCTGCATTTACTTATTAATAAATTACATACTTTGATATAACGGCGTAATTCGAGAAAAATCTGCTATTAGATGGATTTGCCCCTAATCCTCGGGAAAATCCGTCTAACGACTGATTTTTAAAAAAACCTCATTATTTACACATGAAGGGCTGTTTTTTGTTTGGAAAGGATGTATATACAAGACAATAAAATTCTTTATCGCTTACAACCAACAAATTTATATTAAAGTAGTAAGTGTTCCAGTAATAGTTTACCAAATTCAACTTTCAAAAAAGTATGACGGATTTGCCCACATTGACCTTAACTAAAATAAAAAAGGTCAAGTGCGAGTCGGACTCGCGCACTGAGGATTCTGTACAAAACCTATGAAACCAATTCCCGAATTGAGTTACGAAGATTTTTCCGAATTGCAAACAATTTTTTTTTTGTGGCGTGTCATCAAATTTACAATTTTCAGATTTTTCCCTGTACTTGTTCTATGAGACCTTGATTTATGCCAAATTTCAGGATTCTAGGTCAACGGGATTCACCCTATGAACTTTGATTCCCTTGAGTATCGAAATATACGTTTTTTTGCGACATAAACGGCCGTATCTTTTTTTTTTCGGATTTTTTCACAACTTCAAAAGACCGCAGACTTGAGTGTATGGTTTTAATTTTAACTCGATACCTCCAAGCGTTCTCGAGTTAAAGGGTCTTATTAACAGATAAACAGACGGACAACCAAGTGATCCCAAGGATCTTATATACGAGATGGTCCCTTACAGGCTAAATAGATTTTTTAGATTAGACAACAAGAAAGTGGTAGTGTGTCCCATTTATACCTTTATATTTAACTATAAACTTGCTGTTAGCTACAATATTCCAGTCAGTGATAATAGACCGATCCCAGTCAAAGTGATAGAACCATTTTCGTTGGAACTGGGTAAGTGGTCGTTGGTGGAACCTACCTATTTTCCTCTACCGGTTCGTGTTTGCATTTAAATGTTCATCATCATTACAATCGAAAGACGTCCACTGTTCGATATAAGCCACCCCTAGGTGTCGCCACAATTAACGGTTTTTTACTCATTATGCAAAAACCTATAAACGGATGAGTTTAATGATAAACGTTGCAATAATATAGCTTATAACCTATATTTTTGCTAAGTTTCATCACGTGAGCAAGTTCATTAAATAGGCTACTAATATTATAAATGCGAAAGTTTGTGAAGATGGATGGAGGTACTCGTATGTATGGATGTGTCGCGCAAAAACTACTAGACAGATGAACTTAAACATAAACATTGCAATAATATAGCACATAAGCTATAACTTTGCAGTTTCATTAGGTGAGCAAATTCAGCCAATAGGATAATTTTTATTATAGGGTGAAGCCGCTGGAAGAAGCTAGTCTAACATAGTTTCAAAATATCAAGATTCAACAGTCGCACTATAATGACGTCACAATGTTGCTTACATAACAAAAACGATAATTATCTACAGCAGCGCCCTGAAATCCCACGATGGTTTACTTTCCGCACAGACTCTACCATTCACATTCACCACCACCCACATGCAAATTTCCCACTCACCACATTCACCATCATCCACATGCACATTTTCCACACATTACATTCACCACCATCCACACGCACTTTTCCCATCCATCACCAACACATTCACCTCGCTCCATCACACATCCATTGACTGCTTTGTTTTTGTTTATGTTTTCTGTCTGTTTTTTTTTTCTTTTCTTTTGATGGGTACTTTTTATTGGAACAAAAAACTTTGTTCCAATAAAAAAAAAAATGTTTTTGTTTTTTGTTTTTTTTTCTTTAGTATTGTTTAATTATTTTTAACTAACATATATATTTCATTTTTGCGTTTGTTCAGTGGAGTTCATGTTATCTGCCAATAAACTTGTGTGAGGCCGTAACGTGGGTCCTGGTGACCTGTAGCACAGGTTTCTTCGAAACCTACAACAGGCACCAGCTCTCACAATGCTAATTCATATAATTGTGTAGGTAGGTAGTTCCAAACTGTTAAGTGCAACAAACCATTATGAGAGAAAATAAATGCTATTATTATTATTTGAAAGGGCTTCACGTACTATGCGTTCCAAACGTGAATAGGAAAGTCAATAAACTCGATCTGTCAAATTTTGATTGAAAAGTACGGTTTGCAAAAAAAGTTTTAATGATTTTGTTTTTGTTTAACAGACCCTCAGTTAAGTCATATTAAGAAATAGATAAAAAAGTTATTCATAATAATTATTTAACAAATTATACTACTTTCTTTTTTATTTTCATTATTGGCTACATTTTAAATTCCAAATTCAAATTGCCAGCCGCCATTTTATCGTCGCTGTTGGTGTTTCTTCGTGCGACTGAGTATCTAGATTGAATTTTGTCATAAATACAGGTAATAATGCCTATTTTGATTTAAAACCACAGTTAGTGATATAAATATTAAAAACCTCTATTAATCCATGTTTTATTTTATAAGGGAAAGCAGCAGTGATGATGACGGTGATGACGCCACTACTCAGACACTTCACACAGTTACGTAAAGATCAGCAAAATTGAAGAACTGGATTTTGATCAGAGTTTTTTCGTTCATGATTCGTAAATAAATTAAATTTAACTAATTTCTTTTTTTGCTCACCCTACTCAATTTCTTCGATTTGACAGTAAGACGTAACGTCACAACATGGCCGGCGCTCCTATTCTCATTTGGAACGCGTAGTAAATAGTATAGAAACACAGTGATTTATTAACACCAAAATTCTTTAAATAAAAAAAAAGTAAAAAACCTTGTTTCATTCTTTTTCAGCGTCTTTTTTTGTCGTAGTCGGGTTTTAGTTTATTACTTTTATTATTACAAGTTTTCATTTTTTTAGTCGTAGTAATCGTTCGGTCGTAAGTACCTAGTAGGTAGTCGGTTGTGTAACATTTATGGGGTGCCTAATACTTTTAATCAAAACTTAATATTTTTAGTAGCCAACAGTAAAAAAAAACAATCAATATAAGTAGGTACCTACCTAAAATCTATCTACTTACTATGATTGCGACTCATCACCTTAAATACGATTTTTGTTGTGGACATCTTTCGCATGTGTGATGTGAGAGCACCATAGGTAACCATAGCCCGGTCCATTTGCTACAAACTGTCTAAGTAGCTAAATTATTGTTACATTCGCTTCTCCGAGACATTCCGAGAATTTTACGAGATTCTTTGAGAATGACAGCTTCCTGACCTGATACTAAATTCGACCTTGGACGATAATAATAAACAAGCCCGAATGTTTTCAACATTATGTAGGTACATGTTCTATTATTTTCTGAAGTTAGGGATTACCAACAAAAACGCTCACGCTTGATCTGAAAAAAATACGAGATTATTAGGTACTTTCAAAAACATTTTCTATCATATCTTAGTCTTTTCAAGAAGAACATCGTAAGCGACAGTTCGGGGGATTTTCTTTAACTAATGAAAAAGTATCTATTTATTATTAGCTTCTGCCAGCGGCTTCGCCCGTATGAAAGTAGAAAATGTAGAATAGCAATACTTTTATTCGGTAAAACAGACACAGCACAACAGTTATATATACCTATACACAAAGTAAACAAGATTAAAGTAGGTACAAATAGTAAGAAATAGTAAGTAGGTTTCTCCATACAAACTTGGGTCCCCGTTTCATCCTTCGGAGATGAAGTTTGGAAAATACTTTCTTCCTGCTCGTCTACGTCATAAAATGAAACCTTGTGCAAAATTTCACATTCCTTGACGCGGTAGGTTCAGCTCTCCGTGTTGATATGTCAGTCAGTCAGTTTCCTCCTTTTATTTATATTAGAAATATTTGTAATATGCCAATAATACCTACCTATTCTAGATTTTAAGTAGGTAAGTAGGTACTTTAAAATTAGAAAACAAATAGCTACCAGTAGCTACTTGTCATCATATTGATAACACCTATAGGTACTATGAATGAATCGCACTTAGTAGGTATCTTGTTATACGTATTTTTAATATTTAGTGCTTGTGTCTATATTCTATTTTACACTGATAAATATTTATCCATATCTTTCTCCAAGTGTGAAATCGAATGTTATACAAGTCGCTATTTTGGGTCGATAGTAGTGTTGCCAGGCGTCCCGATTTTTAGGGGTTGAGGACGGGTCCCGATTTTCACCTGATCGGGACGCTAAATGTCCCGATAAATCGAAAAGTTCTAATACTTAGAGTAGTTTCCAGGGTCAAAATAATTACATTTTATTTAGTCCGTAATTTAGATTATAAAAAATATTGGACATGTATTTTTTTTTTCGATTAAACAAAAAACATGTATAGCCCATTAAAGTTACATGTGACGTCACGCCGTGCGAAAAAATGCAGCACGGCGTGACGTTACACAAAAATAAAAAAATATTTTTGATTAATCTAAAAGACGGACTAATTACATTTTTTACGGCAACTAGCCTCTCAATCCACACAATTACTGATTACTAATTATTATTATTACTTATTAATCTGTGACTCAATAATCCATCTTCGTTTATCCATTCCATTCCGCAGTAAAATTTAACCAACAATATAATTTTAATATAATATTAAAACTTTTAAAACAGCGGGAATCATTCATAACTTCAATATTTTTTTAGTTTTTGTCTATATTCCTGCATCTGAATTGTGCGAAAGAAATGCCCGGGTGTCAGCATTGTGTGGACCACCCGGGTGACACCAATGAGCTTACGACGGCGACGGAAGTGTGCCTTGCTCAAAAAAAAAACTACTGAAAAAAAAAATTGACCCGATCTAAACCCCTACATCCCGATTTGTTTTCCGTCTGTCCGGATTTTCATCCAATCGGACCTGGCAACACCAGTCGATAGTCCACTAAACCCAATAAGTAGCTGACTTAAGTGAATTTTAGAATTCGAAACTCGTAAACGAGTACGGAATGCGGACCTTTTGCAGACTACACAATGACATAATTAGACGTTCAAATGTACACTTGCACTTCTAAATAGGTAAGGTGGGCACGGTTATCGAAGGTGGGATTTATATTTCTTAGAGATGCAAATACCTAAATATGTAATTTTGTAAAAAAAACCGGCCAAGTGCGAGTTGGACTCGCCCATGAAGGGTTCCGTAGCAGCAAGTAACATAATATAAAAGTTCTTGTAATGTGTTGTAACTTTGATCGATGTTTTAATAATAGTGTATTTTTTTCGATTTATGACGCATTAAAAAAAAACTACTTACTAGATTTCGTTCAAACCAATTTTCGTTGGCAGTTTTTATAGTAATGTACATCATATATTTTTTTTAGTTTTATCATTCTCTTATTTTAGAAGTTAGAGGGGGGGGGACACACATTTTACCACTTTGGAAGTGTCTCTCACGCAAACTATTCAGTTTAGAAAAAAATGATTTTAGAAACCTCAGTATCATTTTTGAAGACCTATTCATAGATACCCCACACGCATGGGTTTGATGAAAAAAAATTTTTTGAGTTTCAGTTCTAAGTATGGGGACCCCCAAAATTTATTGCTTTTTTTCTATTTTTGTGTGAAAATCTTAATGCGGTTCACATAATACATCTACTTACAAAGTTTCAACAGTATAGCTCTTATAGTTTCGGAAAAAAGTGGCTGTGACATACGGACGGACAGACGGACAGACAGACAGACAGACAGACAGACAGACAGACATGACGAATCTATAAGGGTTCCGTTTTTTGCCATTTGGCTACGGAACCCTAAAAAGGCCATATTAAACGAATCCATGAAATGCTAATCTAAAATTGTCATAACAAAGGGGTACCTATTGAATAATCATAGGTCGTTTTAAGAACAAAAACATGAATATAAATATTCTTTATTCGTATCAAGTTAAAACGAAATATATCAATAGATTAAGTACCTAATTTTCCCCATTGAGGACATTTCTACCCGCAGCATTCGCATGGACTTATATAGGTACAGACAATGCTTAGTCGGTCTGGGACCAATAAAAAGAGTATGGTAAGACCGGTCCCGCCGCAGGTTCCTTCAATCATGGCACTGACAGACTTCGTTCATACCCAACGCCACTTTTCATTCAGGATGAATGCACTCAGTCTTTTTATAATATTATTTATTTACGTAGTCTCGTTATTTTGTTATCAGTACTTACATAGATATACAACTTACTACCTAGGTCATAAAATATAAAATATCAAATTAAGTAGGTTTAGATTGACTTTTGTAAAATAGAGAAAACACATCGTTACTCGTTACGGATAGTTGGCGCTTCTTGCAGGAGGGAGTAGGTACCTACCTACTGATAAAAAAATAGGTACAAATTAAAGATCCTTCTAGGATAGCAAAATTTTGTTTTTTGATTATAGATAGTTGACCCGTCGAGTTTCTGAACGTTAGTTTTGAGATTGGACTGAGATCGGCATGCGGCGGGGGCGGGCGGACGTGCCAAGGCAGGCAGGCAAGCAACATATTTACTCATACGCCCGAGGCGTAAATCACCGTGCATCTATTTCGAGTTGGCCTGTGCGGGTGCGGGCTCAGGCGGAGGAGAGCGGGGCGCGGGCAGACGCCGATGCCGGTCTGGCGCCAGAAGGATTCCCCAGCGCCCCGCACTCCCCGCGCCATCGCTCGAGGTCGCGCCGTGCGCTCGTGTCTTTGCTGTCGCAAATAGCTAATCTACCGCTTATCCACAAAATTATTTTATCAGAGTAAATGCGAATTATGATCGCCGCGGAACTGTTGCGAAATTCCAAGAATAGGTTAGGTTAGAAGTCATAAATTTCTACAATAGGTAGGTACTTTTTATGCTTGTAGGATCGTTCTATAACAGTCAACTTTTTCCTTTTGCCGAGCAATTTTAGCATAAGTAAAATATGTTTTTAATCTACGTCAACTTATGTCCAAAGTTTCGCTAGATAAAACTTGTGATTAGATCTCTCCTTTAAATTAATCACTTATTTTACCTTCGCAAATTACTTGCATATTCCTGATAACAACACCTAGTGTATAGTGAGTCAACCATGCTATTTACATTACCTAATAAATATTGTGAAATTCACGAAAATAGGTAATAAATTAAATATAATAAATGCATATTTTCTAATATTATACTCACTTGTTAAATTCTTTTGATCCTGCCTGAGATGAACCAAGAACCCACCGAAGTATAGTTGGCAATCTGGTCTTCCCTTCCCCCCACCCTGCCCGCCCCCGCGCAGGGATGCCCTGCAGTCATTGGTTACTCATACATCTTGCAAAACCTGAATTCGTTCCATTACACCAATTTAAAACGCTTGTTACATAGCTAAGAGCACAACATTATTCTCACTATTTACACTTGTGAATCTTGTGATATTTAATGTAAATTATATAAAAGAATAGTATCATCTAATCGTATTTGTATGAACTGAACATTCGCACATGGAAACGCGCGCACCGCGCTGAACTCCGACAGAGAATGAATATTACTACCGAATTGAAAGTAGGTACCTATTACATGCAAAATATCAAGCTAGCCGGACAGATGTTTGTGTGTATACTCGTAGATATACCTACATGCCTGAGCAGTGTGACTCAGTCATTGTGACTCGTAAAGTAAGAGAGAAAAGGTTCATAATACGTCATTTAGACTGCAAACAAAAATTGGTACAACTGTGCTACGCTATCCACGTAGGTAGATACCTATCTACCCAAACATAGAGGGCATAGAACGATTCCCGCATAATCAGTGACCAATCGTTGAAAATGAAGCCTGAGGTTATATCTATTTGTTTTGTGCAGTTCAAGTTTTTTGCTTTACGTAATTTTTGGCAGTAGGTAGATAAAACTTGCATTTCATAAATGAAACGTTTGTTTATGTTAATCTTTTCATACACTAACTTATCATTTCAATTATATTCTATATATATGCTAATTTTGCCGTTTTTGTTGCTCTTTTTTTCTACTTGGTGAAATAATACGCCATCTAGCGAATTATAATACAACTTTAGTACTCTATATTGTGTATAGATGGCTGATACTGCGTCACCGTTAAGGGCCTAATACACTGCGCTGAATAACGAGTGATTTAGAGTCGTCTTATTTTTCTTCCCGAGTAAAGGGTCTATTACACTACGCTATAGATGTAAGGTCAGTGATACCGTCAATTTGAGACACAATAGTAAGACAATAGATGCGCGAACGCCGGCGTTCGCTTGGGTTTTAATGAATTAAAAAAAACGTTTAAAAACCAAAACAAACCATTTTATTTAAAACGATTGGTGTTGATGACTATGTTTTTCTAATTGTAACAACATTTTCTTGATTTGAGCTTGGTATATAATCTATTATATACCTAAACTACTGTATACGGATTTTTTAAATGTGTGATAAACTGAAATTGATCTGTTTAACGAGTTCAGTTCTACTTGGTCCGTCTGACCAAACGTACCTAGGCATTACCTACATAAATTATAAAAACTCTATTGATAAATTAAAAACTCTCTGTTTTCAAACGATAAAAGTACACAATTTAATTCGGTTTAAAACAAAACTCACACACTCGTAGACTTCTTCATTCATGAACGTGACTCGCGATCAATTAAAACACAAATCTTTTATTTTTGTAAGCGAGTTTTCAACCGTTTAAAAGGTTTATTACCGCAACATTTTGGTTTAAAACGTTTTAAACCGGTTGATTTACATCTATACACTACGCATTATTCAGCACGCGATATTCAGAGTCGACGTCGACAGCTCGCTATTACACCAGACTGAATAACGCGCGCTTACTCATTTGCACGCAAGACGTCGACGTTGGCGGTTGTAATGCGTGCACTAGCTTCTGACATATTATAAGTGCCTATGTAGGCTTATTTGAAATATAAATATTTGAATATTGAATTTTTGGATGCCATCTGCACTTTCGAAGCCCCAAAAGATCGCCGTAGTAAATACTGCAACCAGCTTGACTGCTAATTTAGATTATAGGTATATACTAGCTTTTGAACACGGCTTTGTCCGCGTACATAAAATATAGCCATGTCACTCAAAAATAGAGCACCTTAATGACGGTAAAAAAAAAAAAATTACAGCTTCAAGAATCCTCAGACCTGAGTAGGGGGAAGTGGGGCAGATTCACACAAGGGGCACCTTCATACACTAGAAATATCTGTTGTTAGGCGCACATCAATTGAACGACTTATACGTCTACGCGTAGCTTATATAAATGTGTATTGGCTCATGGAGTTTGACAGCAGTCGGAGTGAAAAGCGCAGGCGCATGTGGGGGCATGAGTGAGCATGGATCATGGATATTAAATCCTCGATGATGAAGAACAAGTGAACAAGATGGTTGAACTTCCAGATTTGGATGTAGAGATCCACGTCTGAGTGAGAGTGAGGAAGGGCGCTTGCACCACAATGCCTCTCCCCCCTCACCCCCTAGCTACGGCCGTGTCACGTTAACGTAAAAACAACTCGCACTCAGTACACTGACCCTTATTACGCTACGCGAAACGTCGAACCATAGACTAAAACAGCCTGAATAACGCGTACCTAGTAATAGGCCCTTTAGACAATCTGACCCCTATTTGAGCCGGTGCACATTAGGTCGGTCCGACGAGTTTACCGTTGAACGACTGTCGGTTGTTGCTGTTCACACTAGACGCTGCTGATCCGACCTAATGTGAACACCACCGTCGGCACGGTCGCTTTACTGCCCGGATCGTCACAAAGCGGTCAGTCGTGTGTTGGCTTTTGTAAATGATGGACGACGACGACGTTTTAATTGTAATGTGTTATACACCCTTAAATTTTGATCGTTTAATCCCGTGCAGGGTCGATTCGGTACATGAAACACTATCGATTTGTAAAGATAAAATTAAAAAATAAAATACCTTTTTTTTCAAAACTCATATCAATTTACGCATGTACGAAATTAATTTCTTTAAAGAAAACGTCAGCTGAGCGAGTCTAAATTTGAACGTTTCTTCTCCGCATACACGTTGACAAAACTGCTCGCGCTAGTGCCGAGAGTGGGGAATGAGCGGGTGAAAGGGGCGGGCGAGCGGCTTCGCCGTTTCGCGCCGACCAATGTGAATGGCGCTATACTTGCCAGTACGCCAATATTATGCCGATTCGACAGAAATCGTGGCTGAACGGCCGGTAAAAGTGTCGGCTCTGTTAGTTTTGTCGGGTCACCCATATGTGAACGGTGCTATTGAAATACATATGCCAATATGGATCCAACACTTTTGTCGGCCCGATAAAACTGTCGGTCCGACCTAATGTGAACCCGCTCTTACACTACGCAATACGTCGGACCATAGACTAAAACGGTCTGAATAACGCGTAGTGTAATAGGATCTTTTTAGGGTTCCGTAGTCAACTAGCAACCCTTATAGTTTCGCCATGTCTGTCTGTCCGTCCTCGCTTAATCTCTGTGACCGTTAGCACTAGAAAGCTGAAATTTGGTACCAATATGTATATCAATCACGCCGACAAAGTGGTAAAATAAAAATTGGAAAAAAATGTTTTATTAGGGTAGCCCCCCTATTGTAAAGTGGGAAGTGTTTTTTTTTTAATTTCAACCCTAACGTGTGATATATCGTTGGATAGGTATTTAAAAATGAATAGGGGTTTACTAAAATAATTTTTTGATAATGTCAATAATTTCGGAAATAATCGCTCCAAAAGTAAAAAAACAATGTGTCCCCCCCTCTAACTTTTGAACCATAAGTTTAGAAAATCTGAAAAGTAGAATTTTATAAGGACTTTCTAGGAAAATCATTTTGAACTTGATGGAAAGAACAGTTTTTGTACAAAAAGACAAAAAGGTTCTACAAAATAATTTCTGGACTAAGTTTGTAGTATAATCGTATATGCAAGCATTTTTTTAAACTCATAAGTGGTTACACTTATTGTGACGGACGGGAAACTACGGAACCCTACACTAAGCGTGGCCCGACACGCTCTTGGCCGGTTTTTTGTTTCACGTTTCATCAAGTACCTACTGCAATGCGATTCACTAACAGTCTCATCATAGATGTTAACAACGACGAAATTCACTGATGTAAATAATTAATAAAAACAAAACAAAAAAAAAAAAAACGTAAATATCAATACTAAAAACAACGTTAATGAAAAACCGTATTCGCTAAGCTACATATGCTCGTCGACGATTTGTCGAACAACGATGATGAGCGGGATGTAAACCAGGTACGTCAGGATGAATGGTGCGTACGGCCGGGCGCTTTATATTTCTAGACACTTAATAATTTCATCAACAATTCCCTCGCCGTTGTTCTCAGTGTTGCCATACCTCCTGATTTTCCAGATTTCCTGATTTTGCGAAGTTTCTCCTGGGGGCTTACCATGACCTCATAAGGAAACTTTCAATTCCCAGTGAGTCAAATTCCTTTCAAAAGCAGGCCTGCTTCTGAATCGCTAAAAATCGTACTCATGGTACGATTTTTAGCGATTCAGAAGCAGGTCCAGTTCTAAAGTTGAACGACTTTTCTACAGCGGTGAATAGTTCCGCTTGAAGATCGCTTAATTTGACATTACAGACGCTCAAGACGGTCATCTGCTGTCAAATACACGTCAAATAGCACGCCATAGTACAAAAAGTCTATGCAAAAAAAAAGGTGAACGAATCTTGAGCGGATTTCGTAAACGTCACTTCGCAGGCCTGCTATAACGAAGTCATAGTACTAAAATGCCGGGCAGTTTAACTTCAGCCCTGCTATAAGAGGTCATGGTAAGCCCCCTGTTCTACTGATTTTGTTAGTAAATCTCCTGTTAATTGTGTTTTAAAATAAATATATACCGACTAAACTAAGCATAAGAAGGAACGTATCTAAGTCTTCTAGTGTACCTACATATACAAGTTCTTTGGAGTCTCCTTAGAAAACTACTAATATATAGCCTAATTCTATAACTATCTAGTGTTTCTGCAGGCTTTTACTGACTAAAAACCCACCCTGTTCCTTATTTGCCCTTCATACTGGGGCCGGATCTTATTTCAGAATCCGTTCTATGGGTCCCAGTAGGCTTCGACCCTGCTGGCCCTCTACGGTTTGCTGACAACTCCTTAAGGCGCGCGGGAACCGCACCGTCGACGGGTTGGTTTTGGTTGTATTAAAATAAGCGATAAATAAGTATTTTATTGATCTCCTGATTTATCAGATCAATCTCCAGGTTTTTTTTACTCCTATTTCCTGGAATTTGAGATTTTGGTCTGGCAACATTGGTTGTTCTGAACACAGAGCGAGCGAGGGACGTCTGGCGGGAAACTCAAAGAGCGCGAATCGTTTAAACGAAATTTTTATTGCATTATGTATTTTATTATTAGCAGTATTTTTTATTATAGTAGTGCAAAAATCACGATCAAATAGTTAGAAAACTTTCATTACATGGATGGCGACGAAAACGGGGGTCCATCCAGATGGACCCAATTCAAAGAGGGCGGCTAAAGTGGCTAAGTGCCACATAGACGCACAGCAGCAACAGGAAAAGGAAAGTTATAATTTTGCTCTTTTCCTTAAAACTAATTATATAAGTACCCAGAGCATTCTTGTAATACTGAATTTAAAGTCTATGTTGAGTCTCAGGAGAAAAAAGAGAAATTTGGAAATAAAAGCCCAATATAGGTATTTAAATCATATATTTACAACTGAAATAAAGGGTGTGGTGGCTCTGCAAAGAGTCAACGCAAATAAAATTGTTGTTGTATTTAAATTGGCGAACACAGCTAACAACTTCATAGCCAACTCTGGATTTTTGAAAAAATATAATTTGAAGGCATATATACCGGCAGCCCAAATAGAAAAAACAGGAGTCATACGCTTTGTGCCTATTAACATTTCTACCAAGGAATTATATACAAAATTGTCATCTCACTTTGAAATTATTGCAGTGCGACGCTTTACAAAGAAGGTAGGGCAGCAGCGAGTTCCTTTACAAACTGTTAGCTTGACCTTTCTATCAAATAATCTTCCTGAAAATGTACAATATGATCTATTCTCATATAGGGTTTTTGATTATGTTCCGCCTCTGCAGCAATGTTTCCGATGCTTTAAATTCAATCATTCAGCCCGTGTTTGTAATGGCAAGCAACGTTGTAGTTGTTGCGCTGGAGGACATCTTTACACAGAATGTAACAAGCCTGATGAACTCTGCTGCGCTAACTGTGGGGGAGCTCATTTAGCTGTATCTAGATCTTGTCCTATTAAAATTCAAAAAATGATAGAAAAACAAAAGAAAATTACTTATGCTAGTGTTGTAGAAACTAAAACATATGAACAAACCTTTCCAACAATTTCCGAAATCTTAATAAAACCAAAAATGTTGTAAATAATAATTTAAATAAAACTAGACCAGTAAATAAAATTGTACAAAAAGTAAATAAAGCTTTAAATAAAGTTAATGATAGTATCTATGTTATGGACCAAATGATAAATTGGGCATTATACATTATGCCCGGTCATTATGAAAAATGCCCAATATGAGAGTGCGATTTGATAATAATTATTCAAATAATCAAATTGACCGGGCATTATACATACGGCCCATCACCTTTTGGGCAGAGTAATACAAACATATTTAATTACCATTTTTTTATTGGTATTGTCATTTAACTTAAAATAAACTAAATATTAAACCATTAAAATAATCAGACTCTCTTATTTGGATTAATTATATCAAGGAGTCTATTATCTACCTTAAAACTGCCAGTTTGAAATAACGAATAATACCTACAATCTCTCGTAAAAATGTGATTGTATTTTGATTGCACTTTGAACTGGGTAAAATAGGTTAGGTTAGAACTGTGACCAACCGCGCGTGAGCCGAGCGAGCGGAGCGAGCGGTGCCGCGGCAGCTGTCGGCGAACGCTACGTCCAAATTGTTTCGTCCATTCGAGATTTTTACCTTTTTCAGTTAATCCATTTGATAATTAATAATTTATCCAGTAATCCATTTTGACCTTTGAACGATTTGGTCAATAGTGTAATACATAATTTAAACATTATCTGATATTCCAGACTTTGGTCAGCCGAACTTTTGATCAAATGACCATCGTTATTTTAAACTTTGTTGATTTGTACGTTGTTCTTTTGAAATTTGCGCAGGAAAGTTTTGATTTTCTAATATGCAACCGTCACACCCTGCGTACTTCCCTCCCCGCCCTCGCACCGCGTCTTTAGCTTTATTATCAAATTGCCCAATTGTCATGTAGCAATATAATAATGACCGCGCAATGTGATAAATATTGAAGTTAAGATAGTAATTAATCACTTGGTCCAATAGAGCTAGACATTATTCATAATGCTCGAACATTATTTATAATGCCCGCATTAATCACCCGGTCCATAACATCTATACTACACAGGCTCCTGAAATTAATTTAAAAGAACAATTATTAAATAATTCAGATTTAAACTCGGCTATTATTCGCACTATACTTGAAATTAGTAATAAGGGTGATGGAACTCCAATTAATAGTAAAACAGTTAACGATATGTTACATAAAAATCTTTCTTAAACCTATGGATATAAATAGCACATCATCACAGTCTCAGTTACGAATAGCACAGTTTAATATACAGAGTGCATCATATAATAAAAAACCCTTACCTACTAATAGATTTTTTAGTAAATGAAAATATTGACATTTGTCTCTTAAATGAAACATGGTTTAAAGATAATAGATTATTTAGTATTCCTGGATATAATTTACATTTTCGTAATGCAACCAATAAACACGGAGGTGTAGCAATATTAATACGTCCTTCTTTTAAATATAAACAGTTAGATACTCAATTTTAGGAAGATTTACAAAGCATAGCTGTATTATTAACTACAGAATATGGTATTCTTTCAGTTTTGTGTGTTTATTCCCCACCTACAAATGGACATGTGAGAATGAACAGATTACGACATTTAATTAATTCATTGCCTACACCTGTTTTTATTTATGGTGATTTCAATGCGCATCATATTGCCTTTGTCTCCACAAAGGGTCGTGGACAGCAGCTTTATGATATTATTGATGACTCTAATTTGTGTATACTAAATGATGGTAGTTGTACAACTATTCAATATCCAAATCGTAAACCATCAGCTATCGATGATACTTTTGTCAGTCCCTGTATTGCTCCGCTTTGTGACTGGTCAGTTTATGATAATAACATGGGTAGTTATCATTTTCTAACAATTACTTCTATATTATTGAGTGTAGATAAATATAGAGTAAATCCTCCCACAGAAAAATACTTATATGATAATAAGACTGATTGGAGGCGACATAGTGAGCTTTCTAAAGATTTTGCTAGTAATGTAAATGTGGTTGATAAAGATCCGTTACAAACATAGAACCTTTTTTGCGGTCAACTTAACGCTTTAAAAGATGAGTGTGTTCCTAAGTTTGTTCGAACATCGCATTTTAAAAGTAAACCTCCAGCACCATGGTGGAATGATAGATGTAAACAGAGCGTTATCAATTCTTATGAAGCATTGAAGTACTATAGAAAAAATCCTACTATTGAAAATTTAATCAATTACAAGAGGTTGGTTGCTATAAAGAAAAAGAAAAAAGAAATGGTTGGAACAGTTTGTGTAACAGTTTTAATAGGACAACTCCCATTAGCAAAATTTGGAATAACATTAAAATGTTTAAAAATCGTGGAAAGATTAATAATAGGTCTTATTCTGATGTATTCATTAATTCGTTTCTAGATAAATTCCTAACTTAGAAACATATTTTAATGTTCGTAATGAAAATGATAGTGAAAATGCGAAATTTCTCTTAGAAAAGTTTACATTTCAGGAATTTTCAGCATCTTTAAATTCACGTAGAGATAAAACACCTGGTTTAGATGGTTTTCCTTATATCTTAGTCAAAAAACTTCATCAATCAGTTCAAAAGCTTTTCTTAGACATTCTTATTAATTTATGGACTAAACAGATTATTCCTGAATCTTAGAAGACTCAATGTGTGATACCCATTGACTTATATTCTAGTGATAGACAGGCCCTTTCATGGAAACTATTTGTCAAAATATTGAAAAGTTAAAACGAAAATCTGCTGCAGCGCTACATTGGCATTATGTCGTCTAACAGAACTTTTAAAATAAAGCGCTGATAGCTTTTAGAGGCTACTTTTTTCGCCACCAAAACGTCTTAAGCGCCATGACTTTCGTAGTACTTACGCGTTTAGTTCAACATAGTGTAATGACATGTTATCCATATAGATTTTTATACCGCAGAAGTGACACAGTTTTTTGCCTACAATACTTCATTACAATAAAACTCTATTTCAAGATTTTACCAATAGTCCACGTTAGTGTAAATTCAGAAAACTACGTCTAAGTACTACTTTAATAAATAAGTGAATTCAAAATCGTGTAAAATAATGAAACCATTTATTGTAATCATCATTCTAAAGGACAGCTTTCTTTAGTGAATGATGGTCAGGACTGCGCTGCTAATATTTAGTAACAAAATAATCAACAACTATAACTATAGCATAATCAGCTTTTTAATGTTTCCCACTGCTTGGACTCAAGCCTTCTCTCTAGGAGAGGGAATGGGCCGTAAACCACCACGCTGGCCCAGTGCGAGTTGGTGAATGTCGCATGTCTTCGAAATATGCCGGTTTCCTCACGATGTTTTCCTTCACCGTTTTGAGAGCAGTGGTGATGGAATAAATTACATAAAAAACTAAAACTTTTTTCAAATCTGTTTTCAACTTAATTTTTCGGGGCGAATCAAAAATTGATTCGGAGTCAGAAATTTGCACTTGGTTTAATGATGTAGGGAAAGCTATAAATGTTTGAAGGCACATTCTGAAGGAATAGCATTACTGCAAGAAATAGGCGACTCATTGGAAAACGTTTTCCAGCTTTAGTATCATCAGTTTGAAAGTGTGCAGAGCAGATAAACGGATATTTTGTAGGAAGCCACGTGTTTTCACGTGTATCCTCTTGAAGATATTTTATAAATTTTTCTCTTTTCCGCTGACCAGAGTGAACAAACTTGAAATACATATATAGTTTATGGAGGACGAAATTTCAATAACAGTAATGATCACTTAGTGATGTATCACTTATATTACACATATGACTACAAATTCAACTGAATCTAATTTATATTTGAATACTAATTCATGTATACATAATATCCAGGTAGGTACGTAATACGCCTCAGTGCTTACGAATGACAGAATGCTTAACCACAAAACTTAGCGATGAAAACTAATACTCAATGATTTGCTGGCATTTCTTGTTGAATTTTTACAGTATCGAAAACCAGACGTATTCATAATTATTGAATTTGACGGAATTTATTCATCATCATCATCATCATCATTTCAGCCGATACACGTCCACTGTTGGACATAGGCCTCCCCCAAGCGTCGCCACATCGAACGTTCCTGTGCGTCCCGCATCCATCGGTTTTATTGGTACCTATTATTTATACTTTAATTCTATTGAGAGCAGTGGTGGCCGAGTGGTAATGGCTCCGACTTACGAGTTGTAGGTCGCGGGTTCAAACCCTGTCAGGCGCATTAATTTGTGTAATTTATTTCATTACCACTGCTCTCAAAACGGTGAAGGAAAACATCGTGAGGAAACCGGCATGTCCTAGAACCAAAAATTAGAAGACATGTGACATCCACCAACCCGCACTGGGTCCGCGTGGTGGATTACGGCCCATTCCCTCTCCTAGAGAGGAGGCCTGAGTCCCAGCAGTGGGAACATTAAAAGGCTGATGATGATGATGATGATTATTTATACAAAAAAAAAAACATTAAAAAAAAAAACAAACAATAAAACATCATGCAAAGTTCGTGTTCACTAAAGCAGTTGTAGGTAAAAACTCGGTTTTTGTGGGAGGGAACATCTGCATGTTTTAGTCTATGATTGTAAAATGGAAAAGCTTTTAAATAAAATAATATAATTTCTAACATACTATTGCGATATTTGAAGTTATTAAATTGCTTGAATAATCAATTATTTTACTTTCATGACTACTGAATTATTATTTACGTCCCAAATTCACTTTCTTTTGAATTTATAAGCGCCGCTCTCACACTTATGAACGTCAAAATTGCACTAAAGTCATCAAAGTCAATTTGCCTAGAATTCAGTGCAACGGATTCGTTTGAAGTGAGTGTTCAGCACGCCTCATCTAGTACGTAGTACATATCGCGGGTCTCAAACCATAGGGGCGTATCCACAAAACCCCTACTTTTCAGGAGAGACAAAAAACTTAATAACTTTTCCTGTGATTGAGCCAGCTCGTTGTTTTTTTGCATGTAGCTATATATTTCTACTGCAATTAATGTAGGATTCTTAATTTTAGGGCATTTCCTCTATAACACTAGTTTTTGGTTGATACGCCTATATAGCATGACGACTATACTGTAAAATTCCGTCAAAATACTCCCTGAAATGTATGAAATTTATGGACGTAAAATCTTTTTTCTCAGATTGTTAATATTTATACCAATATTTATTATTACTTAATTGGTGACTTAAAATATTGCTATTTAGGAATGAGAACCAATTGAAATTAACGTTATTTACGTAATTTCAAGAAATCATACGCCTGTCTGGCTTGTCATAAATATTGAGAGGTGTTTTAACTCAAAGAGGAAGTATAAACCAGTTTTGTTCCACAATTTAAAAAAAGGAAATGATTAATAGGTAATTACACAATATTCTCGTGTTTGAAAAGAAAAATAAGCATTATAAAAATAAAATTTATCAATAAATCTGAACATAACTATTAGAAATATCTTTAAAATCACAAACATTTGAAATTGAGCTGGAACAAAACATAGCTCTCAAAAACGCTGAAGGAAATCATCGCGAGGAAACACGGTGAGGAGGCATTAGTGATGTTTGCGTGAATGTCTGATTTCTCACAATCGAGAATGCGAATGCGAATATTCGAATTCAATTTTCGCGTATGCGAATGCGAAAATTGACTTTCAAACTAAGTGCGCGCAAAATATCAGACAGTTTTCACATTTCGTATCAGCCAAATTTAAACCGAACATAACAGAGCCTTAACAGACTAATTGAATGAAGTTTAACACAAAAAGTTTTTCAGGAAACACAGACTCCGGCAGGAAATTTCACTCCTTAGCTATACGCATAATGAGTGTTCCCAAACGCTTTGTACGTATGGGTGGAATGTTCACCATGTACCGGTGTCGCAACGCTGTACATCTTGTGGTCCAATGATGGAACGGACATGGTGGGATTAAATTCTGCAATTCCAATGCACACTCTCCGAAATGTAAACAATAAAAAACCGACAGGCTAACAACTCGGCGTCGATGCTCAAAAGACCATACACGATCAAACTTATGCTTGCAACCTCTATGGTTGTACCATCTCGTCCTCGCTAAGATCCCGAATTTTTTGGCAGACAGTTTGGCTTTTGCTTCGATGTAGAAGCCGAAATTGAGGGTAGTCTACAGCGGCACCCCAAGAATCTCTGAGATCTAAGAGAGATCTCAGAGAGCCTGGATCTGAGATCCATAAGCTCGCTCGCCGGACATGTAACTCTCAACAACAGTGCTATCGTCTGTATACCCAAAGGTACTGGCTTTAAGTAGGTCATTTATGTGCAGCAAGAACAGTGTTGCCGAGAGTACCGACCGCTGAAGGACCCTGGCATTAATATCCATTTGACCCGACGAGTAGCCATCAATAACTACTCGGATGGATCGATCCCTCAAGAAGTTTACGATCCAATCACACAGACCAGTGGTTAGACCAGAGGAAGGAAGCTTAGCAATAAGACTTTACATAGTTTCAGCTTAGACCCTATCGAAAGTCTTCGAGATATCAAGGGAAACTGCAAGCGCTTCCCCATGCTTCTTGATGGCCTTGCTTTAGATGTGAATGGCATACGCTAGAAAATCCCCAATAGACCGATTTAGGCGAAAACCGTATTGCCGGTCAATGAGGATGTCGTTTGTTTCTAGGTATGCCAGGAGTTATCTGCTAAACACCCGTTCCATACTCTTACAGAGGATAGACGTAACGGAGATGGATAGGTAGTTTGCAAGGTCAGCTCGACTGCCTTTCTTGGGCACAGGCTGAACGGCACTTATTCAGTCTCAGAGAGGGGAAATAAGCGGGTCAAGATTAGAGACAATTCAAGTACACAAGTTTTAAGAACAGCTGCTGGTATCCCGTCGAGGCCACTGGCTCTATTCACATCAAAGTTACGCAGAACTCTACGAACGTTCTTCTGATGGATACGAATATCCGAAATACTCGTCACGCACCCATCTGGAGAAACAGTTAAATTCATTTGAAAAAATTTGTTATGATTTGAGATTAACATGTTGTTTCACAATTTGTGATAAAATGTGAAATAAAGTTGTGTGATGGAAAAATATTAAAATATTATTTCCTTTTTGTTTGTCAGAAACATTCGCCAAATATTCGCACGTTTTTTGCGAATGCGAATGCAAATATCAAAAAATGTGCGAATATTCGCGAATGCGAATGCGAATATCAAAAAATGTGCGAATATTCGCGAATGCGAATATTTGTTACATTACTTACGTCTATATAGCTTGACAAAATGATTTCAGGTTAAAGTAAAATAAACAGTCGTATGTTCATACGCCTTTAAGGTCCGATGCGATTTCCTAGGATCACGATAAAATTGAAAGTCGTACGTGCGTACGTCTCTATGGCACGTCGAAACTGCCCCAATACGCAATAATATTGCTCTTACGTCTATTATACGGCTATTTGGTCTAAAAATAATTCTAGACTCTCCAGCATACGGCAAATAATATTTTTTAATTTATGCAAAAAGTAATTAACACTAAATTATAAAAAAAATTCAGTTAATGTATTGCTTATAGTAGAATCCAATGGCATTAAAAACGAAAAATCACATTTTTGCATATACGCCCCTATGGTTTGAGACCCGCGATATATATCGATGGTGATACCCATTTTAAAAACTGATAAGTCTCCAGATAGCGCCGATTCATACCGACCTATTTCATTGTCATAATGTCATCTTGTGGTAAAATACTATTAAGTACGAGGTCTGTTCAAAATAAAAGGTGAATTTCGTATTTTCGCGGGCTGTGTACATTCGATTTTTTTTTTTTTGTTAGGTTGGTACACATATGTTGGCATTATCAGCCAATTTGAATTAGTAGTTTGTTGTTGACAACTGAAAAGGTTAGTTACGTTTTTGTGTGTTCATCGATTTTTGACGTATGGATGGAAAAAATGGATCAAAGAATGTATTAACAGGGTGTCCACATTCTAAAAAGTCAGGGAAAGTCAGGAAAGCTCAAAGCAGTCAGGGAAAGTCAGTGAAATAGAGGGGTCACCTGGAAAGTCAGGGAGAAATTGAGATTTTGTCTCCCAAAATTTCCCAGAGATTGTAAAATGAGGGATATAATTAATTTATGCTCTAGAAAGACCTTTAATCTTGACTATCGAAGCATTTTTATATCAAGTTATAAAATAATTGTCAATAAATACTGGAAAATACTGATCTCAAATTGTTATTGTTTATACATATAATGCAATAATTTTATTGATAAAATGTTTGAATATAATAATGTTTTTTATTTTTCTTACAATAAGGTGAACTTTCTGCAACAATAAGTTTAAGTTGTAAAATTCCTGTTATGGTATTTACGTAAAATAAAAATAAAAAAATCTAAAATTTATCTGTAATTTTATTTTGTTAAAAACCACCCCAACTTTTTAAGAAATTACAATTTTAAATATCATTTAGTTTAAAAAATTGCCAAAAAATACTGTAAAATTTAATGTACTTTATAGTATTTCAAAAATATATATTGTATTTTATTTTTCTGTAAAATAAATATACATAGTCAGGGAATTTTGAAAAAAATGTCAGGGAAAGTCAGGGAATTTTTTCGAACATAAGCAGTGCACACCCTGATTAAATTCTGCGTTAAAAATGGAATAAAGTGCTCCAAGGCACTTGAAATGTTGACTGTGGCATTTGGCAAGTCCACTTTGTCTCAAAAAAGCGTTTATAAGTGGTACAAGCGCTTTACAGAAGGTCGAGAAGATGTTGATGACGATGAGCCTCCTGGAGTTGCAACCACGTCAACAAGCGAAGAAAACATCGAAACAGTGGAAAAAAAAAGACGGGTTGCACTCCGGGAGTGCCGGCAGAAGTGAAAACTTGATTATTAACGTTGAGCATGTTTGATATTTTGGAATGGTTAGGGAATAATTTTGCACCAATTGCTTTATCAGTATAAAAGTACTATCATTTATGTGGTAGAATACAATATTCATTTATTGCGCTATCGTACACAAACATGACAATTTATATCACATTAAAAATTTAACACTTTAAAACTATTACAATTATTTTACATTAAAAAGTTTATCTCTCCGAAAAACTACTGAGGTGTCAAGGGACACCCGGATGGAACGAAGTTCCGTTCTGGCTTGCTTTCTATAAGAGAGAGAAAGAGAGAAAGACAGAGAAACATGCGCACGCCGCACGGCTTACAATAGCTTACTATAGAAAAAGTGTCGTTACAACTTTTCGTGAGAATTTTTTCCGTCTAGCCAATACAATATAACTAAAAAATACTATCCTATTTTATGTACATTTTGACAGCACTATTTCAACATCTTCGAAACCATGAAAACGACACTCATGACGAAAAAGTTGATAATTTCTGACATCCGCCATCTTAGATTTAAATTTTGACAGTACTATCGGTTTCAACACCCTCGAAAACCACGAAAACGACACCCATGACGAAAAATTTAATAATTTTTTGCAGCCGCCATCTTGGATTTATATTTTGACAGTACTATCGGTTTCAACACCCTCTAAAACCATGAAAACGACACCCATGACGGAAAAGTTAACAATTTCTTGCAGCCGCCATCTTGGATTTACATTTTGACAGTACCATCGGTTTCCACGCCCTCGAAAACCATGAAAACGACACCCATGACGGAAAAGTTGATAATTTCTTGCAGCCGCCATCTTGGATTTACATTTTGACAGTACTATCGGTTTCAACACCCTCGAAAACCATGAAAACGACACCCATGACGGAAAATTTGATGATTTCTTGCAGCCACCATCTTGGATTTATATTTTGACAGTACCATCGGTTTCAACACCCTCGAAAACCACGAAAACGACACCCATGGCGAAAAAGTTGATAATTTCTTGCAGCCGCCATCTTGGATTTACATTTTGACAGTACTATCGGTTTCAACACCCTCGAAAATCACGAAAACGACACCCATGACGAAAAAGTTGATAATTTCTTGCAGCCGCCATCTTGGATTTACATTTTGACAGTACCATCGATTTCCACGCCCTCGAAAACCATGAAAACGACACCCATGACGAAAAATTTGATAATTTCTTGCAGTCGCCATCTTGGATTTACATTTTGACAGTACCATCGGTTTCCACGCCCTCGAAAACCATGAAAACGACACCCATGACGGAAAATTTGATGATTTCTTGCAGCCACCATCTTGGATTTATATTTTGACAGTACCATCGGTTTCAACACCCTCGAAAACCACGAAAACGACACCCATGGCGAAAAAGTTGATAATTTCTTGCAGCCGCCATCTTGGATTTACATTTTGACAGTACTATCGGTTTCAACACCCTCGAAAACCACGAAAACGACACCCATGACGAAAAAGTTGATAATTTCTTGCAGCCGCCATCTTGGATTTACATTTTGACAGTACTATCGGTTTCCACGCCCTCGAAAACCATGAAAACGACACCCATGACGAAAAATTTGATAATTTCTTGCAGCCGCCATCTTGGATTTATATTTTGACAGTACCATCGGTTTCAACGCCCTCGAAAACCATGAAAACGACACCCATGACGAAAAAGTTGATAATTTCTAGCAGCCACCATCATGGATTTATATTTTGACAGTACCATCGGTTTCAACACCCTCGAAAACCACGAAAACGACACCCATGGCGAAAAAGTTGATAATTTCTTGCAGCCGCCATCTTGGATTTACATTTTGACAGTACTATCGGTTTCAACACCCTCGAAAACCACGAAAACGACACCCATGACGAAAAAGTTGATAATTTCTTGCAGCCGCCATCTTGGATTTACATTTTGACAGTACTATCGGTTTCCACGCCCTCGAAAACCATGAAAACGACACCCATGACGAAAAATTTGATAATTTCTTGCAGCCGCCATCTTGGATTTATATTTTAACAGTACCATCGGTTTCAACGCCCTCGAAAACCATGAAAACGACACCCATGACGGAAAATTTGATAATTTCTTGCAGCCATCATCTTGGATTTATATTTTGACAGTACTATCGGTTTCAACACCCTCGAAAACCATGAAAACGACACCCATGACGGAAAAGTTAACAATTTCTTGCAGCCGCCACCTTGGATTTACATTTTGACAGTACTATCGGTTTCAACACCCTCGAAAACCACGAAAACGACACCCATGACGAAAAAGTTGATAATTTCTTGCAGCCGCCATCTTGGATTTACATTTTGACAGTACCATCGATTTCCACGCCCTCGAAAACCATGAAAACGACACCCATGACGAAAAATTTGATAATTTCTTGCAGTCGCCATCTTGGATTTACATTTTGACAGTACCATCGGTTTCCACGCCCTCGAAAACCATGAAAACGACACCCATGACGGAAAATTTGATGATTTCTTGCAGCCACCATCTTGGATTTATATTTTGACAGTACCATCGGTTTCAACACCCTCGAAAACCACGAAAACGACACCCATGGCGAAAAAGTTGATAATTTCTTGCAGCCGCCATCTTGGATTTACATTTTGACAGTACTATCGGTTTCAACACCCTCGAAAACCACGAAAACGACACCCATGACGAAAAAGTTGATAATTTCTTGCAGCCGCCATCTTGGATTTACATTTTGACAGTACTATCGGTTTCCACGCCCTCGAAAACCATGAAAACGACACCCATGACGAAAAATTTGATAATTTCTTGCAGCCGCCATCTTGGATTTATATTTTAACAGTACCATCGGTTTCAACGCCCTCGAAAACCATGAAAACGACACCCATGACGAAAAAGTTGATAATTTCTAGCAGCCGCCATCTTGGATTTATATTTTGACAGTACCATCGGTTTCAACACCCTCGAAAACCATGAAAACGACACCCATGACGAAAAAGTTGATAATTTCTTGCAGCCGCCATCTTGGATTTACATTTTAACAGTACCATCGGTTTCAACACCCTCGAAAACCATGAAAAAGACACCCATGACGAAAAAGTTGATAATTTCTTGCAGCCGCCATCTTGGATTTATATTTTGACAGTACCATCGGTTTCAACACCCTCGAAAACCATGAAAACGACACCCATGATGAAAAAGTTGATAATTTCTTGCAGCCGCCATCTTGTATTTACATTTTGACAGTACCATCGGTTTCCAGGCCCTCGAAAACCATGAAAACGACACCCATGACGGAAAATTTGATAATTTCTCGCAGCCGCCATCTTGGATTTACATTTTGACAGTACTATCGGTTTCAACACCCTCGAAAACCATGAAAACGACAGCCATGACGAAAAATTTGATAATTTCTTGCAGCCGCCATCTTGGATTTATATTTTGACAGTACCATCGGTTTCAACACCCTCGAAAACCATGAAAACGACACCCATGACGAAAAAGTTGATAATTTCTTGCAGCCGCCATCTTGGATTTATATTTTGACAGTAAAAGTGTCGGTACAATTTTTCGTGAGAATTTTTTCCGTCTAGCCCCCTTTCACAACGCGCGATAAGGGATAGCTGTCTACTCTCCATCCGTCTTACGCTTTTTCGATCAGGTCACGTGTCCTGACGCGAGTTTAAGATTTTATACCCATTACAGAAAAAGTGCTCAACGCCGCTAAAGAAGTTTTCACTTCAAAAAATTGTTTTAGAAAATCGTCGAATTATTATTAGGGAAGTTGCAGAGAATGTTGGCATAGCAATCAGATCATGCCATACAATTTTCTCGAATGTTTTGGGCATGAAACGTGTGGCAGCGAAGTTTGTTCCGAAATTTCAAAATTTTGAGCAAACGCAACGCACACACATCAATGCTTGTACGTGATTTTTTATCCAAAAACAACACCGTAATCATGCCTCTACCACCATATTCACCAGATTTAGCTCCCTGCGACTTTTTCCTATTCCCAAAACTAAAGAGACAATTAAAGAAAAGCGTTTTGCCACAATTGATGAGATAAAGTCAGAATCGAAGAATGAGCTGATGGCCATACCGAAAAGCGCATTTCAGAAGTGCTTCGAGGATTGGAAAAAGCGCTGGCATAAGTGCATTATATCTGAAGGGGATTACTTTGAAGGGGACAAAACGGATATTGATGAATAAATAAATACTTTTGAATAAAGTTAATTCACCTTTTCTTTTGAACAGACTGCGTATGTTAAAAACTCGTCTTGACTGGTTTGTTGAACACAATGGGATTTTACCAAACATTCAATATGGCTTCAGACGAGGGCAAAGTTGTGCAGACAGCTTTGTATCCTTTGTCTCCGATCTGAAACACGCGAGAAATAATAAACTTAACGTAATATGTGCTTTCTTAGATGTACAAGGAGCATTTGATAGTGTACAGCCAGGAATTTTAGTGAAAGTTTTATCTTAAACTAGCTTTTGCCCGCGGCTTCGCTCCCGCTCTTCCCTACTTCAGCCTACTATACCCTACTCTACCCTACCCTACTATACCCTACTCTACCCTACCCTACTCTACTCTACTCTACCCTAAAAAAAAAAAAGTATCCTATGTCCTTCTCCTGGTTCTTAGCTACCTCCCCACCAATTTTCAGCCAAATCGGTTCAGCCGTTCTTGAGTTATAAGTGGTGTAACTAACACGACTTTCTTTTATATATATAGATTGGTATACCTGGTCTCATATGCAAATAGATTTTTAGATTTTTGCATAACAGAACCATATTTGTCAAATATAATAATGTTATACACAGACCTAAAACTGCATCAAAAGGGACAATGCAAGGGGCAGTGTTGTCCCCTTTGCTCTATAATCTCTATTGTAGTGCAATTTATAAATATGTGAATAATCATAATGTAAATATCCTGCAATTTGCTGATGATGTTTTATATCCTACAAACAGAAATATTAATCAAGCTGCAAGTATTTTGAATGATGCTCTAAAGGAATTACATACATACTATAATAAGTTGTAACTCAAAATCAATTCTAGTAATAGTAGAGTAGTAGTATTTGGTCAGGATTTACCTAGCACTGATATAAAGTTTAACAATGAAATCATTCCACATACAGAAATTTTTAGGTATAATCATAGATAAGAAACTTTCTTTTGAACATTATTTAAAATACATTGCTCAAAATTCTTTAAAAGGTCTTAACATTCTTCGATGTTTAGCTGGTGTTTCATGGGGTGCAGACCCTAAGACTCTTACAATTGTATATAAATCTATTGTCCGAAGTCATTTTGATTATAGTTGCCTTGTATATATTAATATTAATATATACAAGGTGCAGTTTTAAAACTGCACAATATTTCAGGAGGTTGTAATAAAACTCATAAATAATCATATAAAAAAACGATACCTGGTCAATAATCAGTAATACTTGTTATTTAATTTTTTAATTACACTAAACTAAATCGATTGATCGATGGCCGCGGGGGCGTGGCTAAGGTGTGGCGTGCGGGATGATGATTGGATGATACATTATTTATGAAACTATCGTTGCGAGTTAGTGTGTGTGAAAACGCCCTTTATTGTTCCGTGTTTGTGTGTGTGAAAAAAAGCGCGGTTATAAAAAAAAAAAAAATTACATACTTATTTTATTATTGATTCGGGTCGAGAATCACTAACATAATTACCTCCTGAAATATTTTGCAGCTTCAAAACGACACCTTGTATAAATAAGTTTGTAAATAGATTAGATATAATACAGAATAAGGGTCTCAGAATAATATCAGGTGCTATGTGTTCTACACCTATTACAGCTATGGAAGTAGAAACAGCAATAATGCCATTAACACTTTGCTGATTACTCTTAGTTCAACGCTTTTGTCAAATGTGTTTGTAAAATTATTATCCTGTAAGAATCAATTAGTAATGAACAAAATTTTACCTTATCCTGTTCAATGTAGCACTCCTACGGTAACTGGTGAGGAACTTCTTTACCATCAACATCCAGAACTCTCTCAAGTACTTCTAAAAATAAAAAGTAAATTTGATAAAGTTTCCTCTGATTGTTTATGGCCATGCTATTCAACACAATTGCAAATTTTATTTAAAGTTCCAAAATCTATTGATGCCTCAGTTTGCACCAATCAAGATCTAGTTAATTTCATAGATCACAATAAGGAATATTATAAAATTTATACTGTTGGGAGTAAAGGAGAGTCTCATGTTCGTAGTGCTGTTTATGACCCTCAAATTAAATATGTACAAAATTTTGTTTTAGATAATAGTTGTAGTATATTTACTGCCGAGGCATATGCAGTTTTAGAAGCACACATTGATTCTGTGGACAAATGTACACACTTTTTAATCCTTACAGATTCTCTAATTTTAATAATGAGTTTAATAACTTTAAATCGAATTATTAGCTTTTTAAAATTAAAAATATTTTAAATAATCTTAGTTCTAAAGGAAAAGGAGATTTTTTCATGTGGCTTCCTTCACTTAGAGGTATAAGTGGAAATGAAATTGCTGATAAAGCTGCATATAATGGAACTAATTCAATAGATGTAAGTGCTGTTGTTAGGACTCCTTTTAGGTACTGATTGTTATACTGACATTAATATGGAAATAGATGAAGTTTGGAGAAGATTTTGGAAAAAAGATCAAGAATGGCAAATGGTATGGCAGCATACAAATAGACTTACCCAGAAAACCCTGGTATTACAAGTTGAAGACAACTAGAGTAGAGACAAAGTACTAGCAAGTAGAGACTTCAATAGACTCCGATTTGGGCATAACACCGCACCCGCTCATTTGAATAGACTCAACATAATTGAAGATGTAACATGCACTGCTTGTAGAAAGTTCCCAGGAACAGCAGAGCATATTATATTCAGTTGTGAAGAATATAACTTCCAACGTCTAATTCTTGCGAGTGAACTACTTTAGTACCTACTTATTCTCATCTATGGAGTACCTATGGAGTGAACTTTGTGACATATCCGAAGAAATGTCAACAAATATTGAATCCCGCCGCCTTATCGATATGCTACAAAATAAAGACTGCTTTTTGCCGTTATATAACTATATTAAAAATACCATCGGAAAAATATAAAGAAAAACACGAGTGAAGAGAGTTATCAGGATATGATGGAAATTATAAAAATGAAGAAATGGCACAGAGGCCAAAAGGCCATGCAATAAAATTGAAAAAAAAAAATTCGAACGCACTACCACTGAGCGCTGTCAGTGTCACTGTCAGATCTGACAGATCTATTTGTTCTCTTCTCGGCGACCCCGTCTGAGGGTCTGACTGATAACTAACGTAGTGATTATATACTCTTTGCTGATTGATAACCGTTTATTTTCCATTTGCGTTGTTTTGTTCTTGTTGATGGATTGTTTGCAAGGCAAGGCAACTGGTGTTTATATAAATTTTAATATTGATGTTCATGTTATTTATTTAACTACTGCAAATTAATTAAGAATTTTGTATAAACTTTATGAAATGTTTTGATTAAATATATAACATACCTACTAAAGCAAAATGGTAAGTTGGTTGAATAATTCGTTTTATTTACTTATTTGGAAGATGTATTTTGTTAATAAACCAATCACGTAAACATTTTCTAGGAAGGAGCCTACAGAGAAAAATACTCTTTTATCGGAGAGTGGTATGATAATCAAGCCAGCCTTATTCGCCGGTATAATGTGTTTTATTACCCTACAGATGAAACACTTGAAATGTTCGATTTGAAAACTCGGAAAACTTTTGTGAGGAGGGTCAAAGTAAATGGTATCACTTTAGATAGCTTTTATATTGGGTGCACTCTATACATTTTAGGTCGCCTTATAAAAATTGTAGATTTTGCCTGTGAAGACACAAGAAAGAAATTGCATAAAGATGTGCAAGTGTAAGTAAATTATTTATATATTAAATAAAGGTTTAGACTATTTTTAAAATTCTTCCTTCTGAATGAAATTGTTCCTTTATTTCTTCTTTATGGATTCATTGCATTACTTCTTCTCTTTCGTGTTTAGAAGCTTATCAGGTAAAACTTTTTTCAGAACATTTATATTAATTAAACCAGTGCCAACTAAGATTGCTGGCAAGATCCTGACTCAGCTCCATGAACATGGACTCCGACTTGCTAAGATGAAAAAAGCTTGTCTCACACCCAATGATATTGATAATATATATCGGGCACAAGTAACTAACCCTACATATCCGTAAGTTGATACCTAGAAAGTAATAATTCATTAAACCCCAAGCAAATGCCGGCAATCGCACTGTCATTGTCTTTCTATTGTCTAATTGACAGTATTCAAAAGTTTAAAACCATGTAACTGCCACAGTCATGTATACTAATTTGCAGGGTTGGCATGATCAAAACAAGTTGTATCAAAATCATTAAAAAACATGCATTAGAATATTCAAAATTTCAATTTCAAATTAAAAGAAGCCGCTAGGAAATTGCCAGTCGCCCAATTTAAAAATCATTATAAGCTAGACCAAATAGAGTGAATGTAAAGTGTTGAGTATTGATTAGAGATATGCAACATAAAATAAATGGTCATCCATTAATCATTTTTTGTATATAATTAATTACTATGGTGAATTTAAAAATCTAGTCTAGTAATGAAACATTATGGGTAAAATAAATTTGAAATAATGTCCTAAACTAAAAAGAACTAAAAAATAACAAAAGAAACACTTGTTTAAAATGATTTAATGTTTGCTTATAAAACAAATTAAAAATCTTTTATTTCCAACCCTGCTTACTTGCCATCAAATGTGACCAGCATGCCCATTTCCTGACTACATGTCAGACACTATGCATTTTAGTTCATTAAACATTTCTCATGGTCTTTCTATTGCGTTCGAAAGGTAAACATTAAAAAAAATCGTCTTGCCACATCCCAACTTATACAACCTTACATACTCATATACGAAACCTGAAACACCTGTACCTATATTATTTTTATGTTAAGAATATATGTACAAAATTTCAAAACTGTATTATGAAAAATCACAAAGTTATGGTACCTGGTTGTGACCTTTTTAACAATTTTTGGGAAAAATATACATTGTGTAAAAATGATTGGAATTGATTCAGTTATTGATTCTGAAAAATCTATATTCAAATTTTGCATATACTAAAAATAATGTTGTATATACACTACTACTACTACTTACTATTTATTCCATTCAGGTTAGCATTAGATCACAAAAATGAGTACTATGAAATCATAGCTTAGCAGTGAAAGGGTTAAAGGAAACAATAATTTTATATTAAGATATTGTGGTAGTGTTGTTGAAATACCTGTTTTGCGGTGGCATGTGATGCACTGCGCCAGCTGTCTTTCTGTTTACCCACTAACTCTTCCTAAACTAACCTATAGATTTTCATGCAGTCACAAATAAGAGGATCACTAGTTTACAAATAAAATTCCAAATCTAATTTATTCCATAGTAATATTTTAGTGGTTGAATTACAGATTTTTATTGGACTACCTTACTAATCAACTGGTCTATGGAGCAGAATTTGTAGGGAGAAATGCTGTATCTGTGGTCTTGGAAATTATTGGCGACCCAGATCCTAACAAAGCTGCTCCAGGCACTATAAGGGCTTTATATGGTGTTGATCCTGTGAGAAACAGTATACATGCTTCAGCAACTGCAGAGGATGCAGCATTTGTAAGTGATTTAATTGTGGCACTTCTTTTTTTCTTTTTCTAAGCACTAACTGTTTTCTTTTCACCACCCTTGGTTTAATTGACTAGTAGAAAACACCTATAAGGCATTAATTCCACCTCTGTACCTTTGTGTTGTATGAAGTCTTAATAAATAAACTTAAATTGTTCAGCAGCTAGCAGGAGGAAGCACTTTATTGCTAGAAGTGTTAGAATCTGATTATATCATAGATATAAGAAAATATATGTTAAGGGCCAAGCGCCCGAAAAGTGCTATAAAACAGTGATTTTCTGAGGCCTACTCCTCCGTAACGGCTAGGTCAATTGGTTTGAAAAAAATATATGTTTATTATAGATGAACAATAATATCAACATTTGATTTTTTCGTGCAATTAATACTTTTGTCAAAAAAAAATATTTAGCAATTTCGCAACTTTTCGCAACTTTTCCCTACTCTTTCGAAACGGCTTGGACCTTTAGAAACATTTTTACACATAAAAATTGGTGGTTAAATATTCTTCAAAGTGAACATTGCATATGTAAATCAATCAATATCTCGCAGAGAAAATGGATTTAAAGCGCTTTCCGGGCGCTGTTGGCCGCAAATAAATGCACAGATTTGCGTACTGCCGCCTAGGCGAGTGCGAGAGTTGCGTTCACATAATTTCGGTCAGATGACTCAAGGGACTATACGCGTTAAGTAGTTAAAAATGCATCAGAACACGGTGTCTCCAGTTTCTCCTTCCACTACCGACACTACTACACGTACAGGAATACTTACACAGTCGCGCATACATCCGCAAATCATAAATCAGACCATACTACACAGTCACTATAAACCTTATTTGCCTTACAACTTACGCACACAATAACAACACACGACATCGATGTGTTGTGCAAAAGCCATTTATTTTACATTTACTTTAGTGATTGACTAAATAGAAAAATTATCGATTTTTTTATTTTGCTATTTTTTTGGGTCCCAAAAACAAATTAAATAAAAACTAATGCGTCCAGTAAATAATAAACTAAAAATTCTAATTATTCATTCCCATTAGGCTATTATACGGCATTTTAGAACTACAATATCAAATACGAAAAATCGGCCAAGTGCTTGTCCTGGTTCCATAAAATCCTAAAAAGTTTAATAACTTATGTTATGAATTATTATATAAAAATGCTTTCAGTTATTAAAAAAAAACTTACTCACTTCTACAAAAATAAATTCATAAAGCCTGCGTTTTACAACCTGAATCATTTCTGTTTAAAAGTGAATTGAACATATATGTATTTTTGTTGGCAACCATTTTGGTGGTCTTCTAGTGGCATCCATGCATTGCTTTTTTAATTATTTTTTAAGAAATTGAAAACATAAAATAACATTTTAGTTATCATTTTTACCTAAGCTACTGCTAAACCTCACCATGAGGTGAGGCGTAGAGGTGTGCCCCGCTTGGGCAGAGCATTGCCGTGTCCTTGTAGGCGCGATCGACGGCGGCGATCTCTTGCGTCGGGCCTGTGGTAGGCGGTCGCCTCCGTGTGCGAAGCAGACTGCATCATCAGACAACGGCGCACATGCCCCGCCCCAGCTTCCGATTTCCGGCCACCGTAAGTGCGGGTTTGCGGACGGCCAGCAATGGGTATCTTGCTGTCGGACCATCCGGTAACCGTCCAGACCGACCCCAAGTCGTCGACGGCGCGTACTGTTCCCGCGCGCTTCAAGGAGTTGTTAGCAACTCTGGGCAACCCCAGCAGGGTCGAAGCCTACTGAGGCTAAGGGTCTGCTTCTGAAAAGAAGGCTGGGCCCCAGTATGAAAGGCATCGAAGGAACGGGGTGGGCTTTTTAGTCAGTAAAAGTCACTATCTCCCGCTCCGTCCAAGGGGATCTCATTTGGATGATTTTCACATACCGAAAAAAAAAACAAAATGCATGTAAAAGTCTTTTAGTTAGAAAAAACCATAGTACAAGTCGCGCGGTGAAATAAGATCGCTCAGCAAAAGTGGAAGGGGCATGCGCAGTAGGTATTCAATTCTAGGTCTATTTGGCGACGTGCGCCGGGTGCCACGTCATTGGTAGATCAGTTGCTCTTCAATTCCCGCGTTGCTTTCACGCGTCTGATTGGATACTGTTGTACTTGGGTACTGTTGCGTACAGCTTGTGTTATCGTATTAGTAATACGTAGTGGTAAAAAAAAAAATGGTTAAAAATAAAGTTTTAAAACGGCAAGCCAGAAAAATGGTTTACGACGTGAATTGTTACGTTAAAAATGAATTTTATTTTAATTAAAAAAATATATTTTTTCTGAATTTACCTACTTACAAGATAAATTACAAGCAAAAACTAGTGTTATTATAAGTTATGTTACTAAGGTTCAAACATACTAAATTAAAAATAAAATCCTAATACACTAAGAATTTCTGTGCGCATTTGTACACATGCGCCGACTGCCCCCACTACTTTCACCGAGCGATCTTGATTCACCGCGCGACCTGTACATAGTTTGTTAAATACCTATATTAGTCTAGTCAAATTAGGTCATTTTTTTTATTAAATATTGGATTAAATTCTCTGGAGAGGCAATAACGTTTCGGTTGTCCCATTTCAAAACCTAGTAAGGGACACTTTTTACAAAAACTGTTTTATTACATAATCTTGCTAATCTAATAAGGCCCTACCAAATACCAAAACACCAGATTTTTAAACTGTCATTTAAGCAGATATTTTAAAGCATCGATACCTAGTAAGTGCACCATTCACTCCCTCTTTACCTCTTTAAAACCTAGTAAGTCACTTTAACATATTTAAAACCTAGCAAGTCTCAGAGACTTGCTAGGTTTTTAAATGGTCGGTGCACTTGACTAGGTTTTTAAAATCAAGACCTTGAAATAAAAGAGTAGAGAAAAAAAGTAAGAGCAAGATTAGTAAGTCTCAATACTTGCGCTTACGCTCCAGTCGACGTCAACGTGCTAATCAAAGAAGTTCTGTGTAACACAACCATAATTGGATCCTTTATACTACAATGATTATGATAGTCAAAAACTTCTTGAACAATCTTAAATCGGTGACAGTGATCGGTGAAGTTGTTACTTTCCGAAACAGCGTTGCGCATCAACTCTACTTCGGCACGTAATGCACCTACGGTGGTATTGGACACCTCCAACTTCGCTTGTACCTCGGCCAGGCTTGCTTTCAGGGATGTTATGACCTTCAGCAACCTGGTGACATCGACGTGGTCGAACGTGACGGGAGGCAGTTTATGCAGCTCCTTTGCCACGAAAGCAGGCACGTCGTCCGGGTCGGTGCTCTTCATGATTGTGATGATGTCCAGCACATTTCTTTGGCCGCCATCCCTCCGTCCTGACTCCATCTGGTCAACTTTGCCCAGCGCTTGGAACAGCAGCAGCTTGGCACTGCTTATCTCCTCCTCGTTGAAACTGGACTTGCACATCGTGCGTAACGACCTTAAAGATAAAAATAAAGAAAAATTAAAGGTTAAAGAGCAATGTATTTACTGTAAGAGTCATATAGTCGATTTAATATTTGTAAATTAAAATAACGTAGTAGCAGCAAGGGATATTATAAGATTTGTCGTTTTTACTGATTTTAAAGATAAATATAGCATTAAACTTGTATTTACATATGGTAAAAGATTCCGTGATGACCCAGGCTCGTCTTATCACTTCAGTTCTTGCATGAAACAACACGGCATTTTAAATTTGTTCACGTATCGCGAGTCTCACAAGTATAGAACTGTCGGCTGTTTGCCCCAATGTGCATATTTTATGTAATTCGCGCGGACATGCACACGCCCCCTTGCCACTTCTGTTTTTCATATTTCTATGGATTATATCTACACTATATTAATATAATAAAGAGGTAAAATTTTTTTGTTTTTGTTTTTTTGTTTGTAGAAGGTAATCTCTGGAAGTATAGTACAATTCACGAATGATGGCGGCCCTGAAGTTAGCCTTTGCGAACTTTCGCGCATGTACACTCATAGAAAAAACTGTTATTGTCATTCATTTTATTTTAAACCGAAATACGAATAAAAAAATCCTTATGCAGGAACCAAGTACAAATAAAAGTAATATCAAAACGCTATGAGACAGAAAGCTATAAAAATAACGTAATAAATTAAGGATTCACTCATCTCTCGACAAAATAATTAACAACAAATTATCGAAAACTTTTGTAACTGTCCGTACTCTAGAGAGAGATAACAACACGAACTCGACACCTATGCTAACGTGTGACTGAGACACATGATCGCGTACCGAGAGTTGCCGAATATGCACGAAGATATACGATGTCAACAAAAAGGGATGTCCAATATGCATTTCCGAGGATGTTGTTTAGTCGATTTTTTTTCGAATCGATTAAAATTGAATTATAAAAATATATTTATAATCAATTTTATACTTGGTTTAAATTACTCTCGAACAGTAGTTATTGAAGTAGTAGTTAATAAATAACTGATATTTAACTAAATTATGTCTTTGAACTAAGAAAATGATATGTTACTATTTTTTTTTTAAATTAAAGTTTGAAATCTCATTTACTAACGACAATGTTTAATAAGTTTTTAAATCTATTTCGTTCAGTATCTTATATAAACAAAAATCAATAAATTGCAAATCGATAAAAATCGATTACGATTTTTGATTGAACAAAGGAACGATTGTGTTTAAATAGAGTCAATCCCTAGCATATCCCTGCCTCGCGCACGTCGCAATTTGGTTCCTAAAACACGTTACTGCGCAGCCTTCTGCGCAAACTTCACGCCCGCCATCATTCGTGAATTGTACTATACTGGTCCGATTGCTAAAATTTTTTCACCGTTAAAAAGCTGCTTTATTCCTGAGTAACAGGCTATATTTTATGTACGCAGGCAAAAGCTAGTATATAATAAACAGGTTTATTTGTAAAACACTAACAACCTTTCAGAACTGTATTACTACCATCATAAACAACAACTTTTTTCTATGATTTTTTACCAAAAATAAACCGTCAAGATCATTTTGTTCTGTCTAACACATTTCAACTCTGTATTTTGCTATACCTACCTACGACGTAAGCGCATCAGCACCCCCGCCGCTCGATCCTCGCTCCCCTCCGTTATTGTACTATCGCTTGCTTCGCATAGACTTCGTAATATTTAGAATGTTCAATTTAAATAGTTTTTATTTTTGTATAAAAAACTGATGAACTATAAATATGATAAATATTTTAGTCATAGAACAAAAGTTGTTGTTTATGATGTTAGTGACATAGTTTCGAGAGTTTGCCTGTGTTTTACAAATAACCCTGTATATTGTAATGGATCACTCTGTTTTGTGTTGTCTATTACATTGAAATACTAGTAGGTATTATATGTTGCCCAGCCTTCATGATTTTTACACACTGAATACCAAACACTTGCTCAAGCTATAGAGAAATTAATTAAGAGCCTTTGAAACAATTCCTGCCTCACTGTATCATAACGGCA
The DNA here is from genome assembly GCA_910589285.2 of Mythimna ferrago. Lineage (NCBI taxonomy): Eukaryota > Metazoa > Arthropoda > Insecta > Lepidoptera > Noctuidae > Mythimna > Mythimna ferrago. Next base: position 21,878,300 of record OU342674.1, on the reverse strand, counting down.
TGGAATAGGCTCCTAGAAATGAAAAAAAACCGGCCAAGTGCGAGTCGGACTCGCCCATGGAGGGTTCCGTAGTAGCAAGTAACATAATATAAAAGTTATTGTAGTTCGTTGTAACTTTGATCGATGTTTTAATAACAGTGAATTTTTTTAGATTTATGACGTATTAAAAAAAAACTACTTACTAGATCTCGTTCAAACCAATTTTCGTTGGTAGTTTACATGGTGATGTACATCATATATTTTTTTTAGTTTTATCATTCTCTTATTTTAGAAGTTACAGGGGGGGGGACACATTTTACGACTTTGGAAGTGTCTCTCGCGTAAACTATTCAATTTAGAAAAAAATGATATTAGAAACCTCAATACCATTTTTGAAGACCTATCCATAGATACCCCACTCGTATGGGTTTGAAGCAAAAAAAATTTTTAAGTTTCAGTTCTAAGTATTGGGGGACCCCCAAAATTTATTGCTTTTTTTCTATTTTTGTGTGAAAATTTTAAAGCGGTTCACAGAATACATCTACTTACTAAGTTTCAACAGTATAGCTCTTATAGTTTCGGAAAAAAGTGGCTGTGACATACGGACGGACAGACAGACAGACATGACGAATCTATAAGGGTTCCGTTTTTTGCCATTTGGCTACGGAACCCTAAAAACCATTTGGACAGACTAAATATTTCTAATCTATTTAAAGAGCACACATCAGCTAATAACGCTAGTGTATCATACCATAAAATAACATTATGGTAGCAACTCCTTCTGGTTGGCCTACCACCGTGGGATCTGGCGTGGCAACAGTTCTTGCACACATGCATGATATGCGTGTGGAGATGCAACGCCGGCGTGAAAGTCCTCTGCCGCGACAGATCACGGCATGGCGGACAGAGCTCCGGCGGGATCTCATGGTGAAATGGCGTCAGCGACTATCGCAACCCAGTGCTGGGCACGCCACAATTATGGCGGTAAGTCCCCTCTTTGAGGCGTGGCTGGAAAATCCTCGCGGCGTCCTTACCTTCCGTATGACGCAGGTCCTCACCGGACATAGTTCGTTCGGGAGGTTCCTGCACTGGATTCATGCGAAAGTGACGCCCGGGTGTCGCCACTGTGCGGAATGCCCGGAGGACACGGTGGAGCACACAGTCGAGGTCTGCTTGGGCGGAGCATCGCCGTGCCCTCGTGCACTGGAAGCAGTAATAATCGCAAAGGAGGAAGCCGAACGCATCAGGCAACGGCGTTTTCGCCGCCACCGCCGGGATTCCAATCCTGATTTCCGGCCACCGTAGGCGCGGGCTTGCGGACAATGAGCAATGGGTAGCTCGCTGTCCGGCCGTTTGGTAACTGTTCGGACCAAGCCCAAGTTATCGACGGCGCGCACTGTTCCCGCGCGCCTCAAGGAGTTGTCAGCAACAGCAGGTACTCAGCCGGGTCGAAGCCTACTGGGGCCAGGGTTATCCGAAAGGGAACTCGAGCCCCGGTATGAAGGCTAGAAGGAACGGGGTGGGCTTTTAGTCAGTAAGAGTCTGACACTATCTCCCGCTCCGCCCAAGAGCGAGGGTTGTCATTGGATGATTTTACCCACCATAAAAAAAAAAAAATGGTAGCAACTAGTGTTGCAACAGAACTCTGCTTCCGCTTCCGCTTCTGCAGAAGTTCTGCAAACTTTTTCACTTCCGTTTCCGTTTCTGCTTCCGCAAAATTATAACGGAACTCTAAACGGAAGCGTACAGCGAGGAGCGCGGGGCGCGTGGACGACTAGGCTCTTCGAAGAGGCGCGCGGCGGGGGCGGGGGCGGTACACAAATGTGTCGCAACGAGTTTGTTTATATTTTTTTAGTTCATTCTGGGCAACAAGATTCAAGGTACATCACCGCGCCCCGAGACGTGATTACGATTACGACGTAAATCTTGTTGTTTTTTTATGTTTGTTGTTTGCTTGTAAGTCTTAGTTTTGTTCGCGCCTTCGAGAGTACAAAAGGATACAAGGCTGCCTCTTCATGAGGATCCACTTATGTGGTGGAAAATCAATGCCAACAAATACCCCCATCTGTTGCCGGTAGTGCGTCAGTATTTATCAACGGGCCCCAGCAGTGTAGCCAGTGAGCAATTGTTTAGCGGAGCTGGGTATAATATTTTAAGAACACAGAAACCGGCTGCAAGGTGTAAACGCTGCGAAATTACTTTTCATAAAATATAATTTACCTTTATTAAATTTCGAGTACTAAAAGTACAAATAATAATACTAATATTCAATTACATTTAACAAATAAAAAAAAAATTGTGGTTTTTCTTCATAGTAATAACACTTCCGTTTCCGCTTCCGCTAAAATTTACTTTTGACTTCTGTTTCCGTTTCCGCTTCCGTTAAGACACTTCCGTTGCATCACTAGTAGCAACTGATGAGTACTTACACCAAATGAGTAATTACTTTTATTGACAGGATATAGATTACTTCTTCCCACCACCACCGATGCGATCAACGCGACTAAGATTGACGGCAACCCTCTCTAACTGCACCCTCTGCATAATCAAACCACATGCGATCCGGGAGGGTAAGCTTGGAGCGGCTCTAGAACTGATAGATGATGGAGGGTTCCACGTAACAGCTCTTAACATGGTCATTGTCGAGAACATGAATGCTGCTGAGTTTTATGAAGTGTATAAAGGAATTGTACCAGAATATAAGGTAAGACAGAGTTATGACATGTTTGTAGCGCCTTTTTCTGTAACTGGTACCTATAAAGTGTGGCCAACAAGTAGGAGACACAAAGTCTACTATTTGTTGGTTAAAAAATTTATGAGGTATTGGCTTATCTAGAGTAATTTCTAAAGAGCCTGGCTCTTAACATGCCTGATTTTTGTGTGAAGTTGTCAGTATATGGCGTCTATCAAGCGTCCAGCATAAAATTTCAATCGGTAGCGCAAAATTCTGGGGGGCGGCAACCTTTTCTCCCCCCCCCCTCCCCCTATATATATTTACTATAGGAGTACATATAGTAGACCAGGGTCGATAATTTTTAAAACCAAAAAATTTAATAGTAGGATGAAACCCATTAGAAAAGGAGGAGAATATTATAAAAATGAAAGGAAAAATAATTTACGGGCGATCTGAGGTCGGGAAGGGGATGGGGGTGAGTTTTTAAGGGTAAAAAACGGCTTTTCTCGATTTCCGGCAAAACTAAAAGTCCTATGGAAAAAAGTCAAATGGCAAAGTTGTAGGTAATAAAAAGATCTAAAACTTTTGTTTTTACACTTTTTTCACATAACCTCAAAATTTATGTGAAAAATTCAAAAAACCAAGTTTTTGGTTTTTTATTTTTATCTTTTTAAAAAATAAAAATTTTTTCACGAAATTTGGTTAAAACTTACCTTTTTATGTCCCAAATACGCTGTAATTTATTTGATTAGAAATATTTATTTTTTCACCTTATTTTAAATTAATATCGAAAAAGCACCCTAATTTTTAATCGAAAAATCACCCGTCAAAATATCAGCTTTTTTCAAAAAGTTGGTATGTTTTCTGTTCTTTGAAATCTCTACTTTCCGATGGTGAAAAAAAAAAAAATATGTTACCATAGTAAATCTTCTCAGAAAATGCAAAAAATCGAAAAAAACTCGAATTCAAAAATTTTTTTTCAATTATTATATACAATTTTGAGCTATTTATTAAAATTTACACTTTAATTACTCGAAAAACGTAAGATTACATGTTACATAGATAAAAAAAAAATTGCAAATCAAAATATACTACTATAATTAACAAACAAATAAGTTAATAAAATTAATATTCAATAAGACATCTACAATATTTGGAGAAAGTAGTCGAATCTTCTTTAAATTATATGCGTAGATGCCTATTTATAACTATTTTTAGATAACTTATATACCTAAGTGACCTACGAAAAATTTTAGCCCATCAAAAGGTATTTTATAGAGAAGTGGGGAAGGGGCTAGGCGGGTCTGGGTCTTACTACGTACATACCTACTATTTCTTAGCAGCTGTAACAACCGTTAGCCTAGCCAGTACCTATTCGAAATACAGTACAGTATACAACATCGTTTACAAAAATACACGTGCATGCTGAGTTTCTTTAATATAATTGTGACAAGTTTACTTAAAAAAAACTAACAAGATTAAAAAATAATAATCTCCTTTATTTTGCACAAACAAATTTAGTTACTCCCATGAAAAAAAAATATTCAAAATACATAAAAAAATGTATTAAAAATCTATAATAAATATATATATATATATATATATATATTTTTATATTCTTAGCTATGTTTTTTATGTTAGTTTTTTTTAAGTAAACTTGTCACAATTATATTAAAGAAACTCAGCATGCACGTGTATTTTTATAAACGATGTTGTATACTGTACTGTATTTCGAATAGGTACTGGCTAGGCTAACGGTTGTTACAGCTGCTAAGAAATAGTAGGTATGTACGTAGTAAGACCCAGACCCGCCTAGCCCCTTCCCCACTTCTCTATGAAATACCTTTTGATGGGCTAAAATTTTTCGTAGGTCACTTAGGTATATAAGTTATCTAAAAATAGTTAAAAATAGGCATCTACGCATATAATTTAAAGAAGATTCGACTACTTTCTCCAAATATTGTAGATGTCTTATTGAATATTAATTTTATTAACTTATTTGTTTGTTAATTATAGTAGTATATTTTGATTTGCAATTTTTTTTTTATCGATGTTCATGTAATCTTACGTTTTTCGAGTAATTAAAGTGTAAATTTTAATAAATAGCTCAAAATTGTATATAATAACTGAAAAAAAATTTCGAATTCGAGTTTTTTTCGATTTTTTGCATTTTCTGAGAAGATTTACTATGGTAACATATATATTTTTTTTCACCATCGGAAAGTAGAGATTTCAACGAACAGAAAACATACCAACTTTTTGAAAAAAGCTGATATTTTGACGGGTGATTTTTCGATTGAAAATTAGGGTGCTTTTTCAATATTACTTAATTCAAAATAAGATGAAAAAATAAATATTTCTAATCAAATAAATTACAGCGTATTTGGGACATAAAAAGGTAAGTTTTAACCAAATTTCGTGAAAATTTTTTTATTTTTTAAAAAGATAAAAATAAAAAACCAAAAACTTGGTTTTTTGAATTTTTCACATAAATTTTGAGGTTATGTGAAAAAAGTGTAAAAACAAAAGTTTTAGATCTTTTTATTACCTACAACTTTGCCATTTGACTTTTTTCCATAGGACTTTTAGTTTTGCCGGAAATCGAGAAAAGCCGTTTTTTACCCTTAAAAACTCACCCCCATCCCCTTCCCGACCTCAGATCGCCCGTAAATTATTTTTCCTTTCATTTTTATAATATTCTCCTCCTTTTCTAATGGGTTTCGGATGAAACCCATTAGAAATAGTAGGAATGAATAATAAAATAATAGGTAATGAATAGTAGGATTACTATTATTTTTTTTCACTTTTTATTATTTTTAAAGGCTTCTACCCTTTTTTTTTTTTTTTTTTTTTTTTTTTTTTTTTTTTTTATGGTGGGAAAAAATCATGCATTGACATCCCCCGCCCTTGGGCGGAGCGGGAGATAGTGTCAGACTCTTACTGACTAAAAGACCCACCCCGTTCCTTCTAGCCTTCATACCGGAGCTCGAGCGCCCTTACGGATAACCCTGGCCCCAGTAGGCTTCGACCCGGCTGGGTCCCTGCTGTTGCTGACAACTCCTTGAGGCGCGCGGGAACAGTGCGCGCCGTCGACGACTTGGGCTTGGTCCGGACAGTTACCGGACGGCCGGACAGCGAGCTACCCATTGCTCACTGTCCGCAAGCCCGCGCCTACGGTGGCCGGAAATCGGGATCAGAATCCCGGCGGCGGCGGCGGCGGCGGCGGCGATAACGCCGTTGCCTGATGCGTTCGGCCTCCTCCTTTGCGAGCATTACTGCTTCGCAGAAGTCGGCGACCGCCTGCCACTCCTCCTCGCTCCGGATCATGGCCTCAACCAAGGCCCGACGCGAGAGGTCTCCGCCGCCGATCGCCCCCACGAGGGCACGGCGATGCTCCGCCCAAGCAGGGCACACCTCGACTGTGTGCTCCACCGTGTCCTCCGGGCGTTCCGCACAGTGGCGACACCCGGGCGTCACTTCCGCATGAATCCGGTGCAGGAAACTCCCGAACGAACCATGTCCGGTGAGTACCTGAGTCATGCGGAAGGTAAGGACGCCGTGAGGTCTTTCCAGCCACGCCTCAAAGATTCCAGCCACGCCTCAAAGAAAAGGCTTCTACCCTGGTCTATAGGGGGGTTCAGGAGTCATTCCTAGTGTGGGGCAATATATAGGTAAATTAAAAAAAAAAAAAAAAAAAAAAAAAAAAAAATAACTTTAACTTTATACTTTCCAGAAATCTGAATATTGAGCGTATTTTCTTTTATTAATTCCAGGGTATGGTGGAAGAACTTTCCAGTGGGCCCTGTGTGGCAATGGAAATAGTATCGAAAGATAAAACGTTGAACACTGCTGTTGAATTTAGAAAGCTGGTTGGCCCTACTGATCCAGTAAGATATCTTCTACCTCTATATTCAAGACATTTTAAATTTATGTGCACTCGACAAAATTAAAATGATTAGTTATAGCTTGTTTTCGAGGGTTTCTCTGCTGTCATAGAGACTACATTCGATTAGAGCGGAGGAATTGGGATGTACCCAATTCCTCCGCTATTTTTCTAAATAGTTTGTTTTAAATAAATAATTTTGTCCAATTTCGCAAACAAATTTTTTTTTACCAAACCAATTGTTTATAAATCAGTAAGTTACATTAAAATAACCTTTCAAATCTGATAGAAAAGGAAACTCTCAAGTAACAGAAATATATGCTTCAGCTTAAGGGCCAAGCGCCCGAAAAGTGCCATAAAACAGTGATTTTCTGAGGCCTACTCCTCCGTAACGGCTAGGTCAATTGGTTTGAAAAAAAAAATATGTTTATTATAGATTCATGAACAATAATATCAACATTTGATTTTTTCGTGCAATTAATACTTTTGTCAAAAAAAAATATTTAGCAATTTCGCAACTTTTCGCAACTTTTCCCTACTCCTTCGAAACGGCTTGGACCTTTAGAAACATTTTTACACATAAAAATTGGTGGTTAAATATTCTTCAAAGTGAACATTGCATATGTAAATCAATCAATATCTCGCAGAGAAAATGGATTTAAAGCGCTTTCCGGGCGCTGCTGGCCGCAAATAAATGCACAGATTTGCGTACTGCCGCCTAGGCGAGTGCGAGAGTTGCGTTCACATAATTTCGGCCAGATGGTTCAAGGAACTATACGCCTTAAACGTGATGTCGACACCATTAGGTTACCTACGTACGCGCGTACAAAAGAGCGAAATGTTTCCTACCCACCATGCCTCCACTCTTCCTCATTACAATATATTAAATGTTAATTGCTGCTTTATTAATTGATTAATTTTGGTATTGTTTTCTGAAGAACACTTATATTTAATCTTATTGTTGTTTAGTATAAAATATTGTATAAAAATAAATACAATATTACCCAGTTTTCTTAGAATATAGGCCTAATGAAACATTTATTGCAAATCTACATAATTATATTTAAATTTATTTCTTATGTTTTTGTTTTCAGGAAGTCGCCAGGTTATTGCGCCCATATACACTTAGGGCAAAACTCGGTAATACAAAAGTACAGAACGCGATTCACTGTAGTGATTTACCTGAAGATGGACTGTTAGAAGTTGAATATTTCTTCAAGATATTAGATTTATAAATAAGGCTGATTTTTAAAAAAAATATAGGTAGTGTGATTAAATTGTAGTGTGATTGTGTGAAATGTAAACAATGCATTTACTTACAAGCGTTTAATAGATAATACTTAATAGTAATAACTTAAATTGCACAGTTTTGTGATAGATGAGTGTTTAAGGAGTGCAAATCTAACCCAAACCACAGTGGTACTAGTATTGGCATCGTATATGGGATTATTATAAGTGCGTCTTAAACTCCAGAAGGGCACGTGTTCGTCGTCAAGTAATAACAACCGCACGATCCCCAAGGTTAAGCAATGTTTCTCGAGGTCGATCTGTAGTTGGGTGACCATCTTAACATATCGAGATTCCTCTATACACGGAACAGTAAAAACAGTGGAAGAAGTAAGTAGGCGTGGCACTGTCGCCGCTACTAAGAAACGCGTTGCACACTAGCTGTTCAAGCGCTCTCATTCTTTAACTAGACTGCGCAACATAATAATTAACGAAAAATAATATTAAAATGCCTTATTGTCCCATACTGTACTTTAAAAACCATAGTTAGACTAAAGATCTAACTCATTGAGGTGTATCATACCACCGAAAAGTATTATTTTCGGATTTATTTTAATAAAATGAAAAAATAAAATTACGTGAAACATTACGCAGGATATACAAACAAAACTAGTCCTTAGTACCATCAAAACAAAGTTGATTTTCTTTTCTCGGTTATTAGCTTTTCTGGAATATTCGTTAGTCTACCTATACTTTTGACGCTATCCAAATAGTGCGTGACTTTATCGATAAAATCAATTGATATGTTACATTGCCTTTTTAAAATAAAAGTAATTATATATTATAGTTTAATAGTTTTTGTAAGTAATATAATACAGATAATTATTAAATTAATAAATTTAATAAAATAAAAATTGTGGTATGATATTTGTGATGTATTTTAAATAAATTTAGTTAAAGAGTTAGGAACAACATAGGGCATTTGAATTATACTTAATATTCTTACGTTTAGTAGTGGGCAATGACGATGATTTCAGCTGAGATGATGATAATTGATGTACTATGCAAATAAATACCCTTTTTACCACGTTTAAAAGTTGCCTTTAATCATATTAATTTCATTATTTTAATACTATCGCATACAATTTTTTTTGCATTATTATGTTTTAAATACATTTGCATACAGTCGATATTATTTCGATCGAATAAGGTTACCTCACTACTGGAGTAGCAGTCTGCGTACGTGTCAGTGATACGCCATTCAAATATCACTCTTATTTTTACGTAGTTACAGTTCATACTGAATTAGCATGAAATATAGCGAATATATTCTGAACAATGCCATCTTGCGACGAGTAGCGGTACTTGGTAGTCAAAGAAGTATTTCTTTCTTGTTTTTGTCAATTTGATTTATAGGTGACTGATTTTAAAGTTGCATTTCGTATAATATTTTTTTTGCATTTCGTTTACGCCCTGTTTTTGTTTTTAGCCAATCATATTTTTGGGTTTGCAGTAAGAGTAAATTGTGAATGTATGAGTTTGGCGACACCGGTTCTGGGACAAACATTTTCTCAAGCTACTTCCACTGTTTTTACTGTTCCGTGCCTCTATATAACAAAACACGTTAGCAGGCGGTCCCAGCGGCGGTCATTTATAGATCTTTGACAGTTATCGATGATCAGAAACTGGTCTTGCCAAGGTGTATCGTGTTAACTAGTAACTGGATGGTGGAGGTCAGATAGGCCGCTCAATGTAAAATAATGGGACCCAGCAGGAACTGGGAGCCAAACCCAAGTTGGGGAAAAAATACTACACGATTTGACGCATCTGTCTGAAGTCCACGAAGCGAGTTAAAATGTTTCACATTCCGATTTGGGTAGATTTAGTTTCTAGGATTTGGGTCCTGGAACGTCCAGTGTCTCGAAGTCCTGGGACTTTCATGTCGAGACTCGAGACGAGACAAGATTGTCGGAAATACGGATTTTTTTATCTCGAATATTAGTAAAACTGCACTACTAATTGGCTTTGTGGAAGGACTGTATTGTAGGCTTTTCGAAAATATCCGAACACCAGATGTGGAAATAATGGGTGCGTAAACCTGGTACCTACCTACCAGTAATTCTCAAGTATACAACGAGCCTGACGAATCTGTTGACACTAGAATTACTAGATAATAATAAATTAATAAGAATTAGTACGATTTTTAACTAAGTTCGTTTTATAACTTTAAGATTTATCTGCTTAAAAGTGAATTTGTATGTGATTAGAAGTAATAAACAAAGCAAATATTAAGAGTGAAATTAACATTTAAGATGTTAAGATTTAATATTCTGTTTTCTAATTTTAACTAAAAATCCTTTCACCAAAAAAGGCGTATTTACCCTTTAAAAAAAAAAACAAAAAATTAAACGGACTTTGAGCCCAGCCTGTCTCGTGTCCCGGGACTTTGAAATTGTCGGGAATTCCCAAACCCTATTAGTTTCCTAATATGATTTTTACATATTTTTTCATCTCTGAAAGTTACTGTGTCACTTCCTTCGGCGCCCATGTCAATGCCTAAGTATAATAATTTAGGTACTAGAGGCGGCTGATAAGTCCGTGGCCTAAGGTATTTAATTAAATAAATATACAATTTTTTATTTTTCAATGTTATCTCCTTTAAGTGAAATTCACTTTTCACAACGTTATGTCAATATAATGTTTTTATACCACCAAAAAAAAATCTTTACTATTCTTTTTAAAATGTCTGTCTACAACCGCCATCATCTCATTGTCATCCAAAAATCTTCGTCCCCGTAGCTCCTTTTTTCAATTACAAAAAAAGAAATAGTCACTGAGAGCCAGGTCTAAATTGTAAGGTGGTTGGTCAATTTCTGTAAAGTCCGTAGATTTTAAGGCATCTTTGCGACTCGAGCTGTGTGAACGGGCGCGTTGTCTTGCAGAAAAAGCACTCTGCGCGCCAACTTGCCACGTCTTTTCTGTACGACTGTGTCACGTAATCTGTGGCAAATAATCTATACATCTATACATATAAATAAAATTGGAGTGTCTGTTTGTAATATTGAAATAACTGCTTTTTACTACATGCATATGAATAATACACTCGAGAGCAAAAAAATCGCACATCATAACTCTGTTGGTTCAGGCAGTTTTTCTCATGAATGTGTATAGATATTGAAAACATTTTCTACACTAATTGAAAGCCTATTTAATTACTTTTCTAATGATATGAAATACAGTGTAAAAAAATATCCTTGAAAGGGTTTAGAGCACAAAATCCAACATATGGTAAAAATTACCAAATTTCACTTATGAAAGAATGAGAGCCAAACTTAAAATTCTTGGTCATCCTGTTTATCAATAAAGTGTATTCCCTCCCTTAGCCTTATTTACAGCTGTTACTCGATTTTTTATCAACCGTATTAATTTTACCATGAAATCTTGGGGTATAAAGTCCCACTCCTCGTCAATGACAAATTGAAGCTCTTGGAGGCGTGGAGCGCCAGAATTTTTGCACTAAGTCTTCTTTCAAGGTCATTCCAGATATGCACAATTAGATTAAGATTATAACTACCAGCTGGCCTCTATCGCAATGATTCCAACGTCTTACATGTAGTCGCAAACTGTTCAGCCGACATGCGATCTGGTGTTGTTCTGCATTAAGGAAAAAAAATCTACCATAAGCCACACAAGTGGCTTCACATATTCTTCGAGCACTTTTTTGATGTATCATAAAGGCGTCAACCCTCTTGATATCAGGCCAGTAATGGCCTAGTGATGAATACAATGTCATTTTAAGTGTCCAACATTATGCCACCCCAAAACGCCTCCAAAACCCACTTGTTCGCTTATGCAGCATTGTTAAAATTGCCCTGATGACCTTCTGTAGACCCTTCAGCATCCATCATGGTCATCTAAGTCATTCTGCATTTATCAGAAAACAACAGTTTGCCATTAAGCATACATCCAATTTAAGTGTTTCGTGGCAAATTATTGCCGGACTTGTGGGTGAGCTGTGGTCAATTTGGTACCATTTGCTGAATGATGTGTAGTCAGGCCTGCTTTACCCAGTCTTTTCCTAATCATCTACTGATTTATACTGACATTGCAAACTTCTTGAAGATTTTGTGTAAGTTCAATCGTGTTCAGTAGCCGATTTCTCAAAGTACTTGTTATAGGAAAGCGATAATCACGCCCTGATCCTATGCGCCACCGGCCAGATCCTGGTCGCCGAATATACCCATGGGTCTCTTGAAACGTCTGGTATACCAGACGAACTGGGAAGCGGCTAAAATTTTGCTGTCGAGCGACTTCATTTTGATTATGGCCTGCTTTGGGCAAGGCACAGGCAACTTGAACGGTTTCTGCAGGCATGGTACCCATATTTTTCTAGTAAATCGGTCTGTTTCTAATAGAGACGTTATTACCTCAACGGAAACTGATTAAAACTCCAAAACAGCAGCCTTTTTGTAGCTCCAGGTAAAGGTGCAAGTACTGAAATGCAAACGGATGAATTTTGGGAATTTGGTATACCGCTGGTTTTTGTGAGTTACGTGAAGGTCAATGATCTTAATTTTGTGTTTTTATAAAGCTAACTTTGTATGCTTAAATTTTGCTTAATAATTTGTACTCAATATCTTTAGATTTAAGAAAAAAAACAGTATTAAACAAAATTACAAGCCATGTGCGATTTTTTTGCTCTCAAGTGTAGGTACTTATTGCTAAATAAAAGACGTGCGTACGAGCCAAGCGTATATTGAACTGATGTCCGTTACAAACATAATTGCGCGCTAGAATAAAACTACCCACATATACAAGGTGTCGTTTTGAAGCTGCAAAATATTTCAGGAGGTAATTATGTTAGTGATTCTCGAGCCGAATCAATAATAAAATAAGTAGGTAATTTTTTTTTTTTTATAACCGCGCTTTTTTTCACACACACAAACACGGAACAATAAAGGTCGTTTTCACACACACTAACTCGCAACGATAGTTTCATAAATAATGTATCATCCAATCATCATCCCGCACGCCACAACCTAGCCACGCCCCCGCGGCCATCGATCAATCGATTTAGTTTAGAGTAATTAAAAAATTAAATAACAAGTATTACTGATTATTGACCAGGTATCGTTTTTTTATATGATTATTTATGAGTTTTACTACAACCTCCTGAAATATTGTGCAGTTTTAAAACTGCACCTTGTATAACACCTTCACCCTTAATTTCTAATAAACTTAAAACTAACAGAACTAAACTAAACTTATTACTAACATGACTTAACTAAACTTATACATATTTAAACTTATTAACTAACTAATATTAATATTAAGTCCTTTAGCTACTTATAACAGTCCTCGATACCGTATCGTTTGACTGGTTTGCGTACACGCCGAATATTAGGCGGATCTGTAGGTACATTGTTATTCGAGCCATGATTATCTATTTCCTGCACATTGGGCACGCTAGATGTTTTTAGCGGAGTTGCTGTTAACACAATGTTCCTATCATCGGTCGCCGTTGCTGATGCTCCCTCGGCTATCAACGGCTCAGGGGAGCTCGGGCCCGCGACCGGTGCGCCAGACTGTTGGTTGCTGTCTACTGGAAAAATGAGCGAAGGGCGGAATCGTTTTAAGGGTCTTTCGCGTACAGGGTGACTGTCACCATTTACTATCTTAGTAACATCTCTTGACACTCTAAGCTTTAGTTGGTCGACATGTCTGTGTTCATCGGTTCCATTGATAGATCTAACTTTGTAATCCGTACTACCTGTCCTTTCTATCACTGTCCCCGCTGTCCACTTATCAAGACCCCGATAGTCTCTAAACCAGACGTTGTCCCCCGATGTAAACTGTCTAACCGTTCCCCCAGCTGACTTTTCCGCCTGCCTCTGACGAGCCTTCACTAATTCTTTCTGATCAGGTTTTAAGCAATCCAGACGCATGCGCAGATTGCGCCCTATGCACATTTTTGCCGGACTTTCACCGGTTGTGTAGTGAGGTGTATTTCTATAAGCCAGTAGGAATCTACACAAAGAAGCGTGTATATCTGTGTTAGATTTGATTGCTTTTTTTATATTGCGTTTACATATTTTAACGGCATTTTCCGCCGCCCCGTTCGAGGCCGGGTGATAGGGGGCTGAAAAAATTTGTTCAATCCCATTAGTACTCAAAAATTTTTTGAACTCAGTACTAAAAAATGGTGGACCATTGTCACTAACCACTTGTTTTGGTAACCCGAATCTCGCCCACATTTCCCGTAATTCTTTTATTACGGCTTTCGCCGTAGTGCTAGTCATTTTAATGCCTCTATCCACTTTGAATGAGCGTCCACTACAATAAGGTAAGTATGCCCCGCTATCGGCCCCAAAAAATCAATGTGTATTCTGGTCCATGGGCGATCTGGCCATGGCCAGGCGCGCGGTGCGTGCGCCGGAGGGGCGTCAGCTACCGCGGCACATATGGTGCAGGCGCGGCACGCTGTTTCTACAGCCTCGTCTATGCCCGGCCACCACACATAGCTCCGAGCCAATGCTTTTGTTTTCACTACCCCCATGTGACCCTCATGAAGCTCCGTAATTACTTTATCCCTGCATGAGTTTGGAATTACGACCCTATGTCCCCACATCACGCAACCTAATTCTAGATATAGCTCATTTTTTCTGTTAGCATATGGTTTAAGTTCTCTCATGTCGCAATCGTCCGGCCATCCGTCATTAATATATCTAGCTACTCTGTTTAATATACTGTCCGAAGCCGTTTCTTTTTTTATACGATGTGAGTCTAAGAGTAATGCTTCTGCCGCAAAATGTAAATATGTTTGTTCTGGCGTGTCTAATTCTTCTTTACAAACCCCTTCTTTATGCTCGCTAATCAGCCTAGACAAAACATCCGCTGTGTTTTTGTCCGTGCGAATATACTCTATGTTGAAGTCATAGGCTGATAATTTAATAGCCCACCTCTGTAGCCGACTAGCCGCCGTGTTGGGAATACCGGCATGAGGTCCAAATATTGTTACCAAAGGTTTATGGTCCGTACGCAAAGTGAACTTCCTCCCAAACAGATATTGATGAAATTTATCCATTGCGAATATTATTGCAAGCGCTTCTTTATGAATCTGACTATAGTGTTGCTCGGCCGCAGTAAGCGAGCGCGACGCGTACGCCACCACGCGCTCGGCGCCGCCGCCGGGCGCGCGCTGCGCCAGCACCGCGCCGAGCCCGCGCGAGCTCGCGTCGCATGTCACTATACTCTCTAACGACATATCGAAGTGTGTTAAAACGTCCGCGCTACACAATAGCTTTTTAATTACATTGAATACCCGCGTATGTGTCATTGTCCATTTCCAGTGCCTACCCTTTTTGAGCAAGTCATAAAGAGGGTTAATATGATAGTTTAAATTTTTTATAAATTTTCCATAGAAATTAACCATGCCCAGAAACGACTTTAATTCCGATATATTAGTTGGATGAGGCATATCTAATATTGGTTTTAATTTTTCGGGATTTACTCGAACTCCTTTGTTATTTATTATGAACCCTAAATACTTCACTTGGTCAGCTATAAACTCACATTTTTCCTTTTTAATTTTTAAGCCATTCGTTTCCAAAATACGAAATACTTGTTCCACGCTTTTTAAATGAGACTCCAAAGATTTACTTTTTATTAAAATATCATCGTAAAATACTACTACGTCGGGGACATTTCTAAAGAGGTTTGTCATTAGTTTTTGAAAAATCCCTGGGCTAGAAGAGAGACCATACACCAGTCGGTTGTATTTAAATAATCCTCTATGTGTGTTAATCACAGTGTATTTTCTCGATGTTTCATTTAAAACTAATTGATTATAAGCTTGTGATAGATCTATCTTGGTAAAATAATTATTACCACTCAGGTTACTAAATAAATCTTCTACCCTTGGAACCGGATACCTATCAACCAACAAAGCTTTGTTTAGTGTCACCTTATAGTCCGCGCATAATCGTATTCCGCCGTCCGCCTTTCTCGCTATGACCAACGGCGTGGCCCAGTCGGACCGGTCAACGGGCTCGACGACGCCAGCGCGCAGCATCGCGTCCAACCCGGCGTCCACTCGCGGGAGCAGCGCGTACGGCACCGGGCGCGCGCGACAATAAATCGGCTGCGCTCCGTCCCGCACGTACAGCTTCACCTCCTCCCCGGTGTACTTGCCCAATGTGCCGTCAAATAGCTTCTCATGCCTGGAGATAATATCATTTAACAAGTTATTTTTACTTGTTACTATATTATGGATTTCTGTACACCTGCTTAGCTTAGGTATTTCTATACACAATTCAGACAACCACTGTCTTCCTAATAAACTGGTACTACCCTTATTTATTACATATAGATCTAACCTTTTCACTTTATTTTTATATTTAACATTAGTCTCCAAGTACCCTATAGGGTAGACAGCTGAGCCGTCATAAAATTTTAACTTTAATTTACATTTTTCTAAAGGTAGGTCTCTGAACAATTGAGTGTATGTCGAATAGCTTATACAAGATAACGCCGACCCTGTATCTACTTCCATTTTTAAGGGTTTATTATTTACCTTAATTGTCATACACACCGGTCTATACTTCGCTAACGACATCTGGTACATTGCCTCCTCGTCATCACCCGACACGACCCGTTCCTCCACGGAGCTGTCCCCCGCCGGTTCGCGTAACCAGTGCGCTGTGTTGGCGGCGCCGGCGCTTCGCCGGGCGCGCGCGCCGCGTGCCGCCGCTGCCGCGCCGCTGCGCCGCTTCCCGCCGTCGCGGTCGTCCGCCGCGCGGTAGCCGCTCGCTCCGGGCGCGCGACCTCTGCGTGACCTTCCCCGCGTACTGTTGGACTTTGGACTCGCCGATGTCATACGGTGATCGAATTCTTTCTTCTTGCATACTCTTCGTAAATGGCCCATTTTTCCACAGTAACTGCATTCAAATTCTCTATACCTGCAGTTTTGCGGTGTATGATCATTGCCACCACACGCTGAACAATTTCTGACTTCCAGCTGGTGCATCTTCTCGCTAAGTTCCCGGTCCAGAACTTGTTCCCGCGAGCTCTCGACAGCCCCGGCGTCCCGCTCGGCTGCTTCCAGGGTATTGGCTAACTGTAGCGCTTTATTGTAGTCCAGGTTATTTTCCGCGAATAACCTCTGACGAATAACTTCGCTCCGCAGTCCGCACACGAACTGATCCCGTAAGTTTTCTTCTAAGTTGGTTTTAAACTCACAATACCTGGCCATCTTTTTCAAGTCAGCCACGTAGTCTGCTATCAATTCGCCTGCCATTTGCCGCCTTTGACGAAATCTATATCTTTCCGCCAAGATTGAGGGTATCGGTTGCAGATGTGCTCGCAGTAGATCCACCGCCACTGTGTATGACAAGCTTGATGGCTTTTTAGGACTCGCTAATGTAGACAACAATTCGTAAGCTTGTTCCCCGATTATCGCGATTAAAGTTGGTAACTTTAAATCGTCCGTTATGTTGTTAACTATGAAGTACATTTCGAGTCGCTCGACATATGCTGACCAGTTACCGGTTTTCACATCAAAGTCTTTGATTTTGCCCACCGACATTGTAATTATTGTCCACGATTACACGACACAATCCAAAACTATTCTGCACCGAACAAAGTTTCTTTACTTTTTTAATCCTCGTCGCCACTGCTAAATAAAAGACGTGCGTACGAGCCAAGCGTATATTGAACTGATGTCCGTTACAAACATAATTGCGCGCTAGAATAAAACTACCCACATATATAACACTTATATATAATACACTTCTGGACACATCTATTGGCCCACCTTAGAGTTTAGGTTTCGATGGCCCCTACCGAAATATGATTGTTAGATCAATCTAGCAATCATCAATTTGTTCAAACAAAAACTGTTGATGCAGTTTTAAACCTGATACATTTTACCATCTATTTCGATCGTATTGTTTTAAATTTGAATTCAGAATACCATACGACATGGAGCTACGCCTAACAAGTCGGATATGCGCCTTGTTAAAGGCAATTGATTTTTGAACAAAAAACATGTTTTATCAAATAAAGGTTTAATTTAATAACGCGTTTTGCCTCCATGGGCATCTACCACAGCTCTCATACGATTAGGCATAGAGTTTATCAACCGCTCTATGAAATTTTGAGGGATCGTCTCCCATTCCTCTTCTATGGCAGTTTTCAACTCCTGCATCGTCTGGGCAACTGGCTGACGAGCCCTAACACGTCTTTTTAGCTCGTCCCACATGTGCTCAATGGGGTTCATGTCTGGGCTTTTGGCTGGCCAGTCCATAACTGTGATGTTCACATCCCGAAGATATTCCCTGACGATGCCGGCCGCATGGGCTCTTGCATTATCATGCATAAAAAGGAAATTTGGGCCCACATAGTCCGCGTATGGTATCACGTGAGGTTCTAAGCACTTACGAATGTACCTTTCAGCATTTAATGTTGGCAACCGTGGTCCTGTAACAACCTCAAGTTGAGTTTTGCCGCACGCGGATATACCGCCCCAGACAGTCCATGAGCCACCGCCATAAGCAACCCTCTCTTCAAAGCAGCATTGTGCGAAACGCTCTCCCTTACGTCGGTAGACCTTCTTCCTTCCATCATTGCCATGTAACACAACTTTAGACTCATCAGAAAAGAGTACACGGCTCCAATCTTGCTGTGTCCAATTTAAATGACTGCGTGCGAAATGAAGGCGCGCTGTTCGGTGGGCTCGCGTTAGTTTGGGCCCATTAGCTGGCTTGTATGGTACCATATCGCGTTCTTTTAACCTTCTCCGAACAGTTCGAGTGCTCACAGATACTCCGTGGAAGTCGCGAAGTTGGTTTTGTATCTCAATGGAGGTAAGGTGACGATTTCTCAAGCTGGTCGTCACGATGAATCGATCCTGCCTTTCAGTTGTGACCCGAGATCGTGGCCTTCCTTGGCGACGAACAAAGCCGCCAGTCTCTAGGTACCTCCGATAAACATTTCGGACCGCAGATCGACTTAAATTAAGTTGACCACTCACGTTTCTTTGGCTGTGTCCGGCCTGAAGAAGTGCCACAGCTTGGGCGGCGACTTCAGGTGAAGTATCCATAGATTATTGATAGAACCTCACCTTAATGTTAAGAATAAGCAATGTTTGTTGCAAAACCAAAGATATTGTGACTGTTCCAATAAGACCCTAGGCTGATAAAATTTTCATTTTTCCTGAATTTCCCTACATGAAGGTATGACGGTCGGCTCCCCCCTTAGGGGGGGAGAGGACGAGCTCCCCCTCCGCTCGTCCTTATAGCTTTCAACCAGAGACATGGACGAGCTCCCACCGACAGTAATGGATTTCCAAGGAATATGTCACCTTCTCCCGACTTAGAAAGCTAGGGGATTAGGTGGGGAATTGAGAAAAACAAATATAAAATCAAATAGGGTTGGAAATCCAAAGTATAAGGAAGGATAATCTACTGTTCTTTTTAGTTATGAATATTATGAGACTGAGAGGGCTGCAAAAGGGTATATAACACGTGACGCTTGTATGTGCAAGTTAAATAGTTTTGGAAATTACTTTCATTCGTTTCGCTCGTGCGTGTCCTGACCAATCCTACGGCAAAGGGTTGTGAGGCCTCTGCTATTGGATAAGACACTCTTCCTTGAACAATTGACTCCGTATCTACTACTCACTCATCACTAAGACAATACAAAACTTAAACAAGCGTGACGCATCGTCAGTCGGTCGTAGAACTATTCACAGTTGCCTTGCTAGACGCCGAAGTGGTTTATCGACACTTCTCACTTCCTTACAGCCCCAAGGTGAGGACAACATAACCGGCACGCCTCCGAGCTACGTCTAGCTGAGGTACTTTTCTGAAATGTGTCCAAATTTCGTGTCTCGCTAAATATTATTTTTTGTATCAGTAAGAGGCCCGAAAGCCGAGTGTGTTTTAACGAGATACGATCCCTAGCGTTCCTTAGAACGACTACCAATGTTTAGGATACTTGGCGGTGACTACCCCAATCTCTGTGGAAGTGTGCGCATATCAAGAACAATGTAAAATAATCTACTGTCAGTCAGTTCTAAGGGAAGGTAGCCATCGCCAACGTTTGGTGGTTTGTGATATCCGTATAGCTCAAACTGGCCTTAGGATGTAACGAATAGTTATTCGGTTCGACCTTCAATTGGCAGTGTTTTAGTCATGGTTGCGCCAAGTATGGCGGGAAGTGTCAAGTCCACTCGAAGGAAAGTCAATGTCATGCTCACTCCAAAGGAAGGCCTTCTCCGAGTCCCTAACACCAACCGCAAGCTCAGGTTACCTTGTCATGGGATGGAATAAGGAAGGATAAAACACACAACACTCACCCATTCAGTCTTCAACACAGCCGCTGAGATTCACTCGCGTACTTACACACTACTCACTAGATCACAATCAACGCCCATCTATTCGTACTCTGACTCACACGCACAGACCTGTACTATAAATATTTGAGAAGCCTAAACTGGACTCAGTCCACCTATATCTAATACTGTATTACAATACTGGCACTCCTAAGAATTACAACGAGACGTTGCTCTACGATATACCGGGTCAGATGGCTTAGCTGAACGTGTCCTTTCTCGGGCCCTGAAGCCCAGTCTCCTAGACGTGTGTTCCCTACTCGGCCCTGACGCTAAGTGCCTGGACGTCCGTCCCCTACCAGGGTCTCACGCGAAGTCCCCTATCCTATCCGAGTCAACCCCGTGCTCCTCTCCCTTACGTCTCAGTATCCCTTATCCATTCCCACGCTTTCCTAACTAATTTTTTATATCTTTGTTTTTGTATAGTTTCTAAAAGGTTTGGGTCGTCTTTGTCCAACGACGCGGCCAGCGTGCACATGTTCCATCTTTAGAAATTGCATCCATTTCTTTACTATTGTGCTAAAATATTTCCTTTTTTTGTAATTGTTCCTTTCACATTAAAAAGGCAATTTATGTCCCTTCGTTCAGCGCCACATGTTTAAAGTGCCGTGGTGTTTAAAATAAAATATAATATTTAGTTATTAATTTGGAGTAAGTGACAGACAGTCACAATATCAATCACTTTTTCAAGAATTAAATCCAAGTAAACCAATAAAACCAAGTTTTCTTAGTATTCGATTGTTTGATATCAACAAACAGGCTCCAAATTGTCTTTTGTTTCTTTAAATTCTGTGTTCGAAATTCAAAAAAAGACTATTGAATGAAATTGTGAATGTGCCAGGTTCAAAACTGCATAAAAACTTTTTGCTCGACCTAATATAAAATTTTAGCTAGGACCAAACGAAACTGAAAATACAAGGTGGGCCAATAGATGTGTCCAGAAGTGTATATACGGTACATACACCAAAATAACATTTTTTTACAATTTTTGTCTGTCTGTCTTTCTATTTGTCCGGGCTAATCTCTGCAATGGCTGGACCGATTTTGACGGGACTTTTTTTGGCACGTAACTGATGTAATAAGGAGTACCTATCATAAGCTACTTTTATTTTAGAAAAAATAAATTAAAAATCCAGTAGTCCACGCGAATGAAGTTGTGGGCACAGCTAGTAAATTAATAAAATTCCCTCACTGTCCCAGAAATTTGTGAATGAGCTTTGAGCCGATTTTTCCACTTTGAATTTCTTCAGTGGCCTTTTCCCCTTTTTAGGGTTCCGTAGTCAACTAGGAACCCTTATAGTTTCGCAATGTCTGTCTGTCCGTCCGTCCGGGGATAATCTCAGTGACCGTTAGTTACACGTAAAGTGGGAAGATTTTTTTTTTTTAATTTCAATCCTAACGTGTGATATATTGTTGGATAGGTATTTAAAAATGAATATGGGTTTATTAAAATATTTTTTTGATAATGTCAATATTTTCGGAAATATTATCTCCAAAATAAAAAACAATGCCCCCCCTCTAACTTTTGAACCATAAGTTTTGAAAATATGAAAAAATCTCAAAAGTAGAGCTTTATAAAGACTTTCTAGGAAAATTATTTCGAACTTGATGGGTTGAACAGTTTTTGAAATTTTTTACAAAATAATTTCTGAACTAAATTTGTAATTTAACCGTATATGCAAGCATTTTTTAAACTTAGTTTACATATTTTAATATCCTGAACGTATCTTCTTTCAAACAAAAAAAGAATTATTAAAATCGGTTCCCGCAATCTTTAGTACCTTAGGCCACGACTTATCAGCCGCCCTGGTAGGTACGTCACAGCATATTGTTACTTTGTTGCACATTTTCAAATTGTCTTGATGCCCACATGCCCGAAGTCAAGTACCATGTCCAAGGTATTGCACACGGCAACACTTAATTTAAAAAGCCTTAGATTCCACATATCCACGATATAAAGCTACATACAATCTCATTACCGACGACTTTGGGTACTGCATTCGATATGCTGTCGGATGAACGATTGTTTCATCATGTCAGTTGTTATAAATACTATGCTTCTGACATATCCAATAACTTATAAGTTTCGATCGAAGAAAGAGTTTTCGGGTAATATTCTTTCACTAACATAAGTGGCACCTAAAGCAAAGCTTCAGAATCAGTGCAGTGAGTGCAGTTGGATTTATTTTCTTTTTGACATTCCAAAGAGCGATTTTAGTTCTTCACCCATTTATTGGTAAGTAATATTATTGAAACGGGTCTGAACTATGCCATTGACCGCATACACTGCGAGCTTTGTGGTAAGTTGCACACATAATCATCCATCTCACCGCCGTCTCCCGCTCACTTTGAGAGCGTGCGACCTCGTTTATTTCAATTGCGATGCTCACGATTGCAACAGCCGACAAGACAACCATGGTGAAAGATTGCACCGTGAGTATGGTCTCTCACAGCCGTGTTTACATTGTATTTGTGTATTCGTTTTACGAACTCCAGATTCTCATTGAGAAAACCAAAGAAACGTGAATATGCATAGTTTAGTTTCTCACCTCTTCTCGTATCTTTGAATTTGTTTTCTAAAGTGACTTTCCGAATCTAGAGACTGGAAGTACCTTTTGCATAATGACTCGTATTTGTTTTGATTAGTCTCTTTTATTAGTACACATCATTACTGTCTGTATATGTACGAGTAGATACCTAAACATTGCCCTACATTATATCGATGTTAGGTAAGTACTTACTTATAGATTTGTTTATGGATAGATATAAATGTTTGCCGTGTGTGGCCTGCTTAATTTATATGGATTAACCTGACGGGTGTATGCAGTATGTCATTGTCTTACCCGTTGGAATAAGTCGACAAACATGGCTGATATACAGTCAAATGGATCGTGGAAATAGGATCGTAGCGGTGAATAGGAACAAAGATTTAAAAGGAATTTTCACGTTATTTAACAATTTTCCTCAGCATTTAAGTATTCAAGAATTTTAATAAAAACTGATATAGTAAGAGCCCGTGTTTGCCTGACTTCCGGTTTTTTTTTTTTAATTGAGATAAACTAGTGCTTGACTGCGATCCCACCTGATGGTAAGTAGCGATGTGTAGCGACATCTATGGCGCCACATAAGAACTACGAGGAAAATACAAAATCCTGCATCGCGCAATCAAAGTTCTCCGCGCGATTTGAACATATACGACAGTCCGAAATCATCTATCGGGCAGTAGCCCACCAGACTATAACACCTGTCTGGTCGGAGGATCCTCCCTTTTCAAAGGGAGTATGTGGGACTTTACTCTCTGTTCCGCATACCTCCAAACTGGTGACCCTCGACAAAGAACGTCAGCGCAGCCTTCGTGCAGCTACTACTTCGTGACGTCATCATCACTTCCTCAAGCTTTCGAGCAGCGAGCCATACAGCCAGCACCCACGGCTATGAAGGGTATCCTGACCACCAGCATGACTACCTGGTCAAACCTGGTCATCCCCCTCAGCCTCATCAGCGACCTTGGCACACCGCACCTTCGGCCAGTCACATGAAGAGCTATGAAGACCCTCTCCTGGTCGACGCCAGCAGTCAAGCCCTACGTCGCACAAGCACCGCTCCGACTCACTGGAGCCAGCAGCACTACTCCGACTCACTGGAGCCTGTAGCATCATCCCGACTCACTGGGACATCATCACCCCGACTCACTGGGGCATTATATTATCCCGACTCACTGGGATAGCAACATCCCGACTCACTGGGACATCATCACCCCGACTCACTGGGGCATTATATTATCCCGACTCACTGGGATAGCAACACCCCGACTCACTGGGGCATCACCGCAGACAGTTCCGACTCACCGAGAACTATGCGGCATCGGTTCCGACCCACTGGAACCAACCTACGCTGGCCTGGCACGAATCAAGAACCATCGATCTCCGATCTCCGGAGGGGAGTGATGTAGCGACATCTATGGCGCCACATAAGAACTACGAAGAAAATACAAAATCCTGCATCGCGCAATCAAAGTTCTCCGCGCGATTTGAACATAGACGACAGTCCGAAATCATCTATCGGGCAGTAGCCCACCAGACTATAACACCTGTCTGGTCGGAGGATCCTCCCTTTTCAACGGAGGTTTGCGGGACTTTACTCTCTGTTCCGCCTACACTAGTTTATTAAGAGCCTATTCACTCTAGCCTTGAAGACACCCAAATTATAATCGGACGGGAAGACCGCAGCAGGCAAACTGTTCCAGTCCTTCGACGTCGCGGTATAAACGACGAGGCGAAACGCTTAGTCAGGACCGTAGAGGTTTCAACAACGTAAGGGTGAATATTCGCCGTATGTCGGGTTGTCCGATGGTAGAATTGCGATGGCGGAATCAAGTCATGCAATGCACACTCTCCAAAATGCATCCTGTAAACACCGAAAGGCTGGCTACCCTACGCCTGTGCTCAAGGCTTTGAAGGTCGGTTGGACTTAACAAAATCGTTATTTTATAAAAGCTGAAAATTTTTCAGTGCATGTCCCAAACAGGTAGGAATGTGACTAGAGACGCCTATACGAGGACTTAATTTTATACACTTTTTAGGGTTCCGTAGTCAACTAGGAACCCTTATAGTTTCGCCATGTTTGTCTGTCCGTCTGTCTGTCTGTCTGTCTGTCCGTCCTCGCTTAATCTCTGTGACCGTTAGCACTAGAAAGCTGAAATTTGGTACCAATATGTATATCAATCACGCCGACAAAGTGGCAAAATAAAAATTGGAAAAAAATGTTTTATTAGGGTAGCCCCCCTATATGTAAAGTGGGAAGTTATTTTTTTTTAAATTTTAACCTTAACGTGTGATATATTGTTGGATAGGTATTCAAAAATGAATAGGGGTTTACTAAAATCATTTTTTGATAATGCTAATGATTTCGGAAATAATCGCTCCAAAAGTAAAAAACAATGTGTCCCCCCCCTCTAACTTTTGAGTCATAAGTTTAGAAAATATGAAAAAAATCTGAAAGTAGAACTTTATAAGGACTTTCTAGGAAAATCATTTTGAACTTGATGAAAAGAACAGTTTTTGTAAAAAAGACAAAAAGGTTGTACAAAATAATTTCTGGACTAAGTTTGTAGTATAATCGTATATGCAAGCATTTTTTTAAACTCAAAAGTGGGTAGGTACACTTATTGTGACGGACGGGAAACTACGAAACCCTACACTAAGCGTGACCCGACACGCTCTTGGCCGGTTTTTCTTATTAGGTACCTACTTGCATGATGCGAGGACCTAGTACTAGAATATTCACGAACAATACGAGGACGTTATCCAGGTAGGGCTTGTACTAAACGAGGACCTTTTCTCTGAATTTCCAATAACCATTTCTTACACATTTATAATTTTACCATAATAATATTTGAGCTATATTAATTGTACTCAGAATAATGTTTTAGGACATCTAGCAATTTATAAGCTCTTTGGTTAAATAAACTGAAATTCTAGAACTTAGTGTGTTGTTTTTCAGTGCATGACATATTTTATATATAAATGCTATTCTCAAAAACATAATTATATTGTGCATTCTCAAGTCTCGTACAGTACATTATGACATACTTTTATGTAAACAACCATCCGAAGTTTTACTCTCTCAGAACAGAAGTTTCGATACTTTTGAAATTTCAATAATCAATACACACGGAAAACCTATCCAAATAGGGACATAAATACACTTGTCTGGAAAAGCTACCCATGTGGGGACTTATATACACACTGTCTGGAAAAGCTACCAACCCGAGGACATTTGTGTGAAGATTTACACATAAGTCTCCACAAGGTACAAAAACATGACTGAAGTGTTAAAAGTGGTGTGTAAAAATTTTAAGTGGCGCCGCCTAGGGGTTACACACGATCGTGTGTGAACATGAAATTTCGCAACCAAACCGGGGTCCACCAAGGTTGATATCAACTTTTCCTTATTAAGTATGTAGAAAGGTTCAAAATCGAACGTAGAATACGATGAACTGGGTCGGGCTATCCGAGGACGTACGAAAAGGTCCTCGCATTGAAAAGGTCCTCAGTCCTCAGATGTGCCTTGTGTATTCATGCGCATGTCCTCGCATGGTAGGTACCTACTTAAAACAAACACACACAAAAATACAATTTTTCCCTGTTTATAATATTAGTGTAGATGTTCTTCTGAATGGTACTGGCAATCATGGTCATCCATTGCCAGATAGTGTGGTGGCAAGTCTTCGCCAGACACCATTAAACTTCGATAAAATGTAATTGCTTTTTTTTATACCATTATAATGTAGGTAAGTAACAGTAGGTATACTATAAAAACTGATTTTTTTATGTGTTTCTTATGTAATATAAGGATAATGTTCTCCAATAGCCGTTTTGATGGTTCTAACACTCGACCAGACTAGGTACTTAATTAATGGTGCGAGCGCGGTGTATGTATAATAATAATAATATATCATTTATTTCTCTCAAAAAGGTACATTTTAACACAAGTATTATTTATACATTTTGCCTAAGACTAAAACCTTTGTGAGAGCTGGAGTCTGAACTAGGTTCGAGACCTGTATGACAGATCTCCAGGCTCACACCCTTTTAAACATAATCGCATTTTGCGGTATGACAAATAGACTACCATAGTTAAGTTTTTAGTGAATTTCAGAGGACATAAAAGACAAAAGTTTACGCAATAACCTCATTTTAGTGTTATATTGCTACCTCATTTGCAAAGTCTCGTGATTATCTGAAGACAAAAAACAAAATAGGAAAATAATATATTTTGTTGAAATTAGAAATTAGTATCGCAAGGTGTTGTTATTCAATAAAAATATAAAGATCTGTTTTATTCTGAGACCTATGGTAAAAAGTGGTTTTAAATTGTGGTATGAGATAGCTGAATATATGATGTATCGACCCCTTAACGTTTTGTGGCCGAAATTGGAAACTAATCGTTTGACGTTTATGTATAGATACCTAGGCGTCATTATTATACTAAAAGTGATTAACAGTGCTAGCAGGGATATTATCTTGAAAGTCAAACGTGTTTGTGAAGAGAAATGAGAGAACATTTTGCCTACGGTACCATTTTTCAAAATTAGACCCATTTGTCAAATAATATTTCGGGTGACCATCACAAAAAAAAACAAATCCCTAAATATGCGTAACCGAGCGGTACCTAGCAAGTCAACAAAGTTTGTTGAAAATGGACTGCTACTATGTGCTTAAAACCAAGTGACTATCATGACGATATGAATTCTGCAAACTTCATCCATGAAAGAATAAATAGTGCCAAATCTAAAACCGAATTTTATTGTTGTAATGGATAATGCATCATACCACTGCACATAAATAAACAAAGCCCCTACAAGAGACAATACAAAAGCGCAAGCGTTACTGTAATGCCAGAAGAATGACAATGTATCTCAACAAAAAAAAAAATATTTAAATCGGATAGGTTAATGGATCTCAAAATGGACAAATTAACAATGGACTTATTCGACTCTTCTGATAAAGACTAGCGTGGAATTCTGGTGCTAAAAGTGCTAATTAATTTATTAAGATATTCAATAAAAGACTTTTTAATAATAAAGGTTAAAATTAAATAAATAAATTCTTTAAATTATACTGTGTTATGAAAGAGCGTTTTTAAACAAATTAAGGAGAATAGATTTGTTAGGCTGGCAACATTAAGTACGCCCCCAGCTACGCGCCAAGTTATCTTGCTCGTACTCTAATACAATACACTTGATTCGATTGAAGTGAATGTTCGGCACGCCTAATGTAGTGCGTAGTACATCTATAATATAAAAATGAATCGCAAAATGTGTTGGTAAGCGCATAACTCAACAACGCCTGGACCGATTTCGCTAATTTTTTTTTTGTTGTGTTCGTTATTATGAGGAGAAGGTTCTTATGAAAAAAAATGAAAATTAGGGTAGTGTAGGGTAGAGTAGGGTAGTGTAGGGTAGAGTAAGGTAGAGTAGGGTAGAGTAGGGTAGAGTAGAGTAGGGTAGAGAAGGGTAGAGTAGGGTAGAGTAGAGTAGAGTAGGGTAGGGTAGAGTAGGGTATAGTAGGGTAGAGTAGGGTAGAGTAGGGTATAGTAGGCTGAAGTAGGGAAGAGCGGGAGCGAAGCCGCGCGGGTACAGCTAGTAGGTAATATATATATATCGATGGTTTCTGTCAAACTCTGCTTTTATATAAAAAAAAACATTTTACAAAAAAATAACCCACTTCATTAAAAAAAATACACTAAAACGAACAAAATAACTTTAATTTCGGAAGTCGATGTTTCTCGGTAATGTTTGTTTCTTATCTTATCTTCAAGGACTGTCGAAATTAAAGTGTGTTTATTTTTTTAGTGAAGTCGGTTATTTTTTTTTTTTGTAAAAAGTTTTTTATTTTACACTTTTTAGTTGCGATACACTTGTAGCCAGAGTACCTTTTTCTCATGACAATTCCAATTAACCCAAACCCTGCTAGGATACATTGTTTTTTATTTTATTTTATTTATTTATCTTTGAATCTGGCAGATCTATAATATAAAAATGAATCGCAAAATGTGTTGGTAAGCGCATAACTCAACAACGCCTGGACCGATTTCGCTAATTTTTTTTTTGTTGTGTTCGTTATTATGAGGAGAAGGTTCTTATGGAAAAAAAAATGAAAAATAGAGTAGGGTAGAGTAGGGTAGAGTAGGGTAGAGTAGGGTAGAGTAGAGTAGAGTAGGGTAGGGTAGAGTAGGGTAGAGTAGGGTAGAGTAGGGTAGGGTAGAGTAGGGTAGAGTAGGGTAGAGTAGGGTATAGTAGGGTAGAGTAGGGTATAGTAGGCTGAAGTAGGGAAGAGCGGGAGCGAAGCCGCGCGGGTACAGCTAGTTACCCATAAAATCGTTAGTATTACTAAACTTATGTTAGTATAATCTATGCTATGTTTGTATATGTTAGCATAATCAACACCAAATTTATCTAATTAGTTTCGCCATCTTCCGGGCACACCTGGCAACAGTACCTACATGCATGGCACGCAGGTGCCCATCAGGTGTCCTTCGGTCTTACTTGCAACAATGCTTAGAAGAATGTTGTCGCCGCCCCGCATCTGACGCAGTAGTTTATTAGGAAGTTCCCGTGTCCACCTTCCACCTTCCGACTCCATCATCAGATCAGTTCGATAGTACCTTATAGCCAAAGTGCATCTCATGACAATTCTAATAAGCCTAAACACGGCTAGGCTACATTGATTAATTACGGAGTTCCGGCTCCATCATCATCATCATCGGATCACTTCGATGATACCATTTTCAACCTATCTATTCAGAACTAGGTAGGTACTCATTTATTTGTATTGTCATAGTCACTTAACTATGTTCATTGTGATGAAGTTCCGTTGGCCATTTCTGGTCTTCTTCACCAGTTCCACTTCATCAAATGTCACTTTTTGACTGTAAGTGTTTTAGTCCTCGATGAAAATACTAAAATAACTATATGATTGCATATAATATTTGAGGAGTTCCCTCGATTCCACATGGATCCCATCATCAGAACTGAATTTTGAAAAAAAATGGGAGCAATCTGGAAGCATATCATGTAGGTACTTAAGGGGAAAAAAATTTTTGAAACCCGGTTCATAAACGATGGAGTTCTGAGGTAAAAAAAAACGAATTGAGCACCGCCTCCTTTTTTTTGGAAGTCTGTTAAAAATAACGAAAGTCTGGCAGCCATGGAAGATCCCATCCCATGGCTATGATAATCTGATTGAAATCAATAATATATAAATGTTTGTTCGTGTTTACCCCTGCGTTCCAATTCTCTCCATTTGGCAGAAGATAACAATAGAGTGGTTTAAACAAAGCCAACCTGATGTTATTATAATGACTCACAGTTATCTCATTAAATCTTCTAAGAAATGTATATGTTCTTAATTATTTGATGCAACCCTAATTATCTACCTGTATACAGGGTGGCCAGAACATTGACGTCCAATAATAAAATTTTGGTCCCTCGTATCGTGGGGTATCCGAATCACCCCCATGTATGTTCCGCGACTTTTCATAGTTTTCGAGTTATGATTTTTTTTCTGATTTTTTGAGAATGATCGACCAGACCAATCTAAAAAATTTAAAAAAAAAAGTACATGGCTTAGTCGAGATTTTTTTTTTTTTGCAACTGAATCTTCATGAGTAATACTTTTATGCATAAAATAATTAACTTCGTAACTGTGATGAAAGTTATGAAAAAGTTGGTGTAAATTGAAAAAAATACGTTCGGTAAATTATGACTTAGCTTTTCAACTTTAAATAAAAAATTTAAACAGGAGACTTCATGGTTCCTAAGTAGGCTTCAAGAATGCGCCAGACTCTCAGCTTTCATAATCATAAAAAAAATAGTACTTAATGGGGCTACTTTGGCTTAAATCGGCCTTCAAACACTGCGAGGTAGAAAATTCTTAAAATTAGCCATCTGACGAATACTTTGCTAACCAAAAAAAAATTTTATTTTTGGACATCAATGTTCTGGCCACCCTGTATACATATCCATATATGTATATCTACCAGGGCGGCTGATAAGTTCGCAGCCTAAGGTACTTACCGACAACTCAACGTCTCATTACTAATACCACTGATTGCAGAACTCATTGTTGTTATAAATTGCAGGTTTTTTTATAATTTAGTTCATAAACAAATTACTTTTAGAACAAGGAACAACACCGTGTCAACGTAAACTGAATATTCGCGCAATTTGGAACATCAATCAAAAAAAATCATTTGGAATAAATTCCTTGCTAAAAAGGAAATATGCCCAAAGGAATTTTCGAAGAGATGTCATCACATCAGTTTATCAGGATTCCGCACCTTAATTTACGATAGTTACAAAATGAGTTCAGCTATTTCAACAAGGCAGGGAGACATGTGAAGACGACCCTCGCCCGGGTCGCCCTGTGACGGTCTTGACTAGAGATGTGCCGTTGCCGGCCGGGAATATTGCTGGCAATATTTCCATCAATATTCATACTTCGGGCAATATTCCCACCAATATTTCCACGTCTCGGCAATATTGCCGGCAACGAAACATCTCTAGTGTTGACCGAAGAAAACGTAAAAAATGTGGAAAATATTGTACTGTCGGATCGCACCATTAAATTGTGGTAGATAGCAAAAGAGCTACAGATTAGTAAAAAATTCATTTGAGAGATTTTGCATGAAAAAAAATGAGTGCGCGTTATGTACCGCGAATGCTCAAACCGCTTGACAAGCAGCGACCCAACTCAACGCGCGACGCAACTTTAAAGATTTTTGGAATTGTGTCAGGATAAAATTTGTAATTGCATTGTAACCGTGAATAAAACACTGATTCGCCAGTGCATTCCGAGTCCAAACAAGAGTCGATGCAATGGATAAAAAGGAGGAAAGGCCACCGAAGAAATTCAAAGTGGAAAAGTCGGCATTGAAGCTCATGGCTAGGTACCATTTTTTTGGGACAGAAAGGAAATTTTATTAACTGATTATTTGCCTAAAGGGACTACAATAAACAGCCTTTACTACGCTAAGTTACTGAGTCACGTAAGTGAGGCTGTCGTACAGAAAAGACGTGAAAAGTTGGCGCGTGGGGTGCTTTTTCTGCAAGACAACGCGCCCGTCCCACAGCTCGAGTTCCGAGGGTTGCCATGAAATCTATGGGCTTTAAAGAAACTGACCACCCACCTTAAATTTTAGACCTGGCTTCCAGTGACTTCTTCCTTTTTTCTTTCTTCCTATTTAAAACAAGCTACGGGGACGAAGATTTTCGAACGTCAATGAGATAATGGCGACTGAGCCATTTTGTAAACAATTGTAAAGAATATTTTTTCAGTAGTATAAAAGCATTACATTCACGTTGTGAAAAGTGTATTTCAATTGAAATACACTTTTAAACTGTATATTTCTTTCATTAAGTACCTTAGGCCGCAAATTTATCAGCCACCCCTCGTATAACTACCTAAAATGCTGCGCCTGTTCCGAACACTAAAAAAAAAGAAGCGAGAGGGCTGCGAGCTACATCTCAAGAATAATATGATTGAATATGGAGCGAATCAAGTTAACACACTCCGCACGCACGCACTCTCCGTGTGTTAACAACACACGGAGAGTGCGTGCGTGTTATTCCAGATTTATACTGAAAAACCCTGACGGAAAAACTAAACAACCCTATCCGAGATGGGCGACCCAAGAGGCCGAGATCCGGATGCTCAGTTGAACTTGAAAATTGTGCTTGCAATTACTCAACCAAACGAGGCGACTATCTTACTTCTAGAAATATTAAAATTGCAGTTATCTGCTGTTCAATAGTTGATAGTTGATACGGTTAGGTACCTACTATCAGTTAACCGTGACAAGTGGAGACGCATTGCGGTAGCCTCACTCGCCAACCAAAATGCAATATTGTCAACCACGACCACCCTGTCAAGAGTGAACGACTAAGGAGGACTATCAGTTAGTGTTATACTGTAGGTAGAGTGCGTCTACTGAAAGCGTAACCTGGAGTTTTTTTTTTAAATTAAATTGGCAACATTGTTTTGCCGAAAAAAATCACGTCAAAGTCTATGGTTGCAATTGTCAGTTTTAGAAAACAGATATTTATTTTTCAAGAATAATTGTTTAATTATGGGAAAAACAATAAACAGTAACGTGCAAAAACTGCTACACACTATGGTTAATAAGTTCAAACAAAAACAAGAAGAGAAAGATGGTGTTTTCAATGAAAACCAACATTGTTTACATACGATTTCTGATTTTTAAGTTAGTATGACGTTACAATCTTGATCCTTGTCGACTAATATTATTAGATAGTTATATAATGATTTTTTTTTTCTTATATTTTTAGATAATCTGACATATTGCGAATTTCATAATGGACAAAAACATCGAACAAAAAAGGCTTTTGGTGAATCGACTTAATCAAAAACACATGCTAGTGAGTGGTAGAATGCGTTCAAAAGCAGTTGAGATGTAATGAAAGATTTGCCTCACTCTGTCTGGTAGTGCATGAAAGTCTGCAACTGAAGTTAAAATCGCGAAAATCCTAGTTCAAGTTTGAGAGAGATGCTGCTGCAACAGCTGCTGAACTTTTTGTGTCTCACGAGTCGATCCGTATCATTTGAAACAATCACTGGAGTATAAAACTTGTTCCCACTTGACTAATCCCAAAAGATCTGAATTTTCTCTATGCTAAAACGAATCGATTCCAACCCAACAATCTTGAAACACATTAATAGTGTTGGCGAGATGTGATGAAGTTGAAATCATGTTGACTATTTTATTTGACTATCACGGTGTTGTGCACTTGGTATTCTTGCCAGAACGCCAAATGGAAAATAATTAATATTATTTAAATATTCTAAAGCGACATTTGAGAGATCAGATAAAATAAAATAATTTGGAATACTATCTAACATTTTGTGTGTTATTGACATTTACCATACACCCACCAAATAATGAAGTCTACACACATGTTTTTGACTAGGATTTAAGTTCTTATACAACTATTCTAAAACTGTCATAAATACAAAAAATACTCTAGTATCAAAACTTTTTTCTCCTACTATTTCAATAATACCACATTCAAAATTTTTGGTTGTAACCTCCTTTTCTCAGGTCACGCTTTCATTAGACGGACTCTATCTACCGTAAAATGGGGTGAATAGAAATCGCGGGGTGAATAGAAACAAACTTGGAAGTTTGATAAAGTTGTCTCTAGTGGGTCTATGGGCTATTGGCGAATATTTATTTCTACTGTTTATTGCACAGCAACATTTTGCCTTTATGCTGGCTACACACAAATTTACGTCAAGTGTATTGATAAAAAGAAAAAAGCGGTTAAAGTGAACGTAAATATAGTCTGTCTAATATAGTAGAGGATACGGTTAAGAACGACCTTCACCGGTTTGTTTAATGGATGAAACGTATTTTATGATAAATTTAGTATATTAAATAATACACTTCTGGACACATCTATTGGCCCACCTTGTATTTTCAGTTTCGTTTGATCCTAGCTAAAATTTTATATTAGGTCGAGCAAAAAGTTTTTATGCAGTTTTGAACCTGGCACATTCACAATTTCATTCAATAGTCTTTTTTTGAATTTCGAACACAGAATTTAAAGAAACAAAAGACAATTTGGAGCCTGTTTGTTGATATCAAACAATCGAATACTAAGAAAACTTGGTTTTATTGGTTTACTTGGATTTAATTCTTGAAAAAGTGATTGATATCTTTGGTTTTGCAACAAACATTACTTATTCTTAACATTAAGGTGAGGTTCTATCAATAATCTATGGATGCTTCACCTGAAGTCGCCCGCTGTGGCACTTATTCAGGCCGGACACAGCCAAAGAAACGTGAGTGCTCAACTTAAGTCGATCTGCGGTCCGAAATGTTTATCGGAGGTACCTAGAGACTGGCGGCTTTGTTCGTCGCCAAGGAAAGCCACGATCTCGGGTCACAACTGAAAGGCAGGATCGATTCATCGTGACGACCAGCTTGAGAAATCGTCACCTTACCTCCATTGAGATACAAAACCAACTTCGCGACTTCCACGGAGTATCTGTGAGCGCTCGAACTGTTCGGAGAAGGTTAAAAGAACGCGATATGGTACCACACAAGCCAGCTAATGGGCCTAAACTAACGCGAGCCCACCGAACAGCGCGCCTTCATTTCGCACGCAGTCATTTAAATTGGACACAGCAAGATTGGAGCCGTGTACTCTTTTCTGATGAGTCTAAAATTGTGTTACATGGCAATGATGGAAGGAAGAAGGTTTACCAACGTAAGAGAGAGCGTTTCGCACAATGCTGCTTTGAAGAGAGGGTTGCTTATGGCGGTGGCTCATGGACTGTCTGGGGCGGTATATCCGCGAGCGGCAAAACTCAACTTGAGGTTGTTACAGGACCACGGCTGCCAACATTAAATGCTGAAAGGTACATTCGTGAGTGCTTAGAACCTCACGTGATACCATACGCGGACTATGTGGGCCCAAATTTCCTTTTTATGCATGATAATGCAAGAGCCCATGCGGCCGGCATCGTCAGGGAATATCTTCGGGATGTGAACATCACAGTTATGGACTGGCCAGCCAGAAGCCCAGACATGAACCCCATTGAGCACATGTGGGACGAGCTAAAAAGACGTGTTAGGGCTCGTCAGCCAGTTGCCCAGACGATGCAGGAGTTGAAAACTGCCATAGAAGAGGAATGGGAGATGATCCCTCAAAATTTCATAGAGCGGTTGATAAACTCTATGCCTAATCGTATGAGAGCTGTGGTAGATGCCCATGGAGGCAACACGCGTTATTAAATTAAACCTTTATTTGATAAAACATGTTTTTTATTCAAAAATCAATTGCCTTTAACAAGGCGCATATCCGACTTGTTAGGCGTAGCTCCATGTCGTATGGTATTCTGAATTCAAATTTAAAACAATACGATCGAAAAAGATGGTAAAATGTATCAGGTTTAAAACTGCATCAACAGTTTTTGTTCAATCTAGCAAACATATTTCGGTAGGGGCCATCGAAACCTAAACTCTAAGGTAGGCCAATAGATGTGTCCAGAAGTGTATAATGCGAGTGGGTTGCCTGAGAATTTCCTGGCCAAACAATTTTTTTTTTTTTTTAAATGCACCGGTGTGTTCAACGAATAAATTTAATACTAACCGAAAGAGTGAAGCCTTTAGAAAGTAAAAATGTTGGGTTGCCTATTTGTTTCCTGGCATAACTATGGGTTGCCAGGTATAAACAGGTATGTATGAACAGGTGTGTTTTTTTTTTATATACAATAAATTCTATTTCAAAATAAACACTTTCATTACGAATACTATGTTATAGTGTTGTCTACAAAAAAATCTGGTATGAATAACGGTTGTGCATTTTTCTAGAAAACAAGGAAATTTTTAATTTTTAATTAATAATAGTCTGGCCAGGAATTTCTTAAGCAACCCACCCGCGTTATATAATTTAATACACTAAATTTATCATAAAATACGTTTCATCCATTAAACAGACCGGTGAAGGTCGTTCTTAATGGGATCTTAGGCCCGTATTAATAAACGATGCTCAACTCCGTCCTCAAGTGCGATATCATTTGATCCCCGATTATACGATGCCAGAAGCTCAAGATCATTGCTAATTAATAAACACATGAGTACAGAATCTCAGTTACCAAGATCAGCTCCTCAATGCTTACTCAATGTGAACGATTACGTCCAATTACGTCACATTGACCGAAGTTTATAATTTTTTTTTATGTCATAGTTTTGGCCTGGGTACTAAGTTCTTTAAGCCATGAAGTTTATAATCAAATTCGTCTCGTTTCATTACTGATGTGTCGTAAGATTAATTGAAATACTTTTATTTTGTTAAAACTTTGTTTAAAAGCGCTGTATCACATAACGAAGTAGTTTGCTACCCAAGATAGGCTTAAATTGTAAAAAAGTCATGGATGTATTTTCCAACACTTTACAAATGTTTATTTTGCAACTCAGTGGACACAAATAACATAACGCAATGTAGCGTTAGTACTAACCACAGAATTCGTGGCATTCCTTATATACATTTTTGTTAAACGATATCGCATAGGCCAATAAATAACGTCATAGTACCTACTCTATTTCATCATAATAATTAACTTCACTTAAAATATTTTCAAACTCCATATTTGGCGCTACCGCTTTTCATGACCTCAAGTCCCGGTCGGTCTGCACTCATGATCTGGCAGCTCAAGTACAGAGATCTTTGTAAACTTAAGTTTCGAGTTTCGTTTATTAATCAGACAACACTCGGCTGATGTCGTAAACCTAAGCTGAGCTTGAGCTCGAACTTAAGCTTGAGCTTGAGCTTGTGAATCTCGTTTATTAATACGATCAAGACCTCAAGCTTGGTATCAGGTACGAGATCTTGGGCTGAGGAACGTTTATTAATACGGGCCTTAGACTAATAAGTCAACCGACTTGGGAATTTTGTATAATATTTAATCATTTAAAAAATACTTATATTCGGTACTTTTTATAAGGTTCTTCTGTTAGTAAACAATGATCCCTATCTCATAATCAACATTGATTATTGAACTCGTGTTGACTAGGTACATCAGATTTCATTAAATCCTAATAATTACCAAAGCCGTTTAACTTATTAGACAGACTCTAAACGAGTGATTTTATGCTGCGTAAAACTTTTGACAAAACTTAAGTTTTTCAGTGTTATCTCCTAGCAAATTTGTGTATTTCATTAGTTAAGTTCATCATCTTTTACGGATAGAAATGTGAGTGTCAATATTCAAACGTATCTTTCTTAATTTAAGTAAAATCAGGATGCTCTTACTTTTCCCTGAATTCGAGGTGAGTGGATACGAGTGAGGGGTGAATAGAAACGCCTTTATGGTGAATAGACACGAAGAAATTGGTGAAAAGATACGAGTGAGGGGTTAATAGCAACGAAACAGGGGTTAATAGAAA
Source organism: Mythimna ferrago (assembly GCA_910589285.2). NCBI lineage: Eukaryota > Metazoa > Arthropoda > Insecta > Lepidoptera > Noctuidae > Mythimna > Mythimna ferrago. The sequence continues at coordinate 21,840,674 of OU342674.1, read as the reverse complement.
CGTGATTTTTAGGGTTGTCAATCGGTTGTCACTTAAAAAAATAATCATAATAATACTAATTAGTATGATTATTTTTTTAAGTGACAATCGATAAATATCTATTTATACATTTATCTTTCTGGCTGTCAGTCTGTTACGTTTTACTAAACTGCTGAACCAATTTTGATGAAATTTGATATGAAGCTTGGACTCAAATTAAGGACATCTGCTACTTTTTTACTACACGACTGCCGATATGCGATAAAATAGTTAAAATTGTTCAATTATGTAACTACTAGTTTTTGCCTGTGACTCATCTGCATGAATGTCGGTTACTAAGTACCTATACATATGAAGTCGAAGTCAGATAAAATGTAGCCTTTGTCTTTCCTCTGGGTTCAATGTTACTCTGTACTAGTTTCATCAAAATCGGTTCAGTAGTTTAGCCGTGAATGTGTAATGGACAGAAAAACAGTTAGAGTTACGTTCACATCATAATAAGTATGAATTTGTGTCTTTTTTTCAGTAAATACTTGATTAGTATTTGAACAGGTACGTCACATTGCGCTGCGCTCACCATGCCAAGGGTTTACAAACCGGATCCTCGTGGTAAGAGATATAAAAAATACCCTCAGGAACTGCTCGAGCAAGCTGTTCGGGAATACAATCAAAATAGCGATTCTTTGACTCGCTATTTTGATTGTATTCCCGCCATCGCCAAAAAATTCGAGATAGATAAGTCTGTCCTTCAACACTCTTTCTTACCCATAACAATACATTCTTTCATACCACTGTTGTACTTACTACAACAAGGTACTTCATCATCATCATCATCATTTCAGCCGACAGACGTCCACTGCTGGACATAGGCCTCCCCCAAGCGTCGCCACAACGAACGATCATGCGCGTCCCGCATCCATCGGATTCCAGCTACCTTCACCAGGTCGTCAGTCCACCTTGTAGGAGGCCTTCCAACGCTGCGTTTTCCGGTACGCGGTCGCCACTCCAGAACCTTTCGGCCCCAACGGCCATCTGTTCTGTGAGCAATGTGCCCTGCCTATTGCCACTTAAGTTTGGCGATTCTTTGTGCTATGTCGGCAACCTTGGTTCTCCTGCGGATATCTTCATTTCTGATTCGATCACGCAAGGAAATTCCGAGCATAGCCCTTTCCATTGCTCTTTGGGTGACTTTAAGCCTTTTGATAAGGCCCATTGTGAGCGACCACGTTTCGGATCCATATGTCATCACTGGCAACACACACTGGTCATAGACTTTCGTCTTGAGACACTGTGGTATGTTGGATGAGAAGATACCGCGTAGCTTCCCGAACGCTGCCCAGCCGAGTCGGATTCGACGGTTGACCTCTTTCTCGAAATTAGATCTACCCAACTGGACTGTCTGCCCGAGGTAGACGTAATCGTCCACAACTTCGAGTATAGAGTCTCCGATCTTGATAGGAGTGGGTGCTACATGGTTGTTTATCATGACTTTAGTTTTGTCCATGTTCATTTTAAGACCCACTCTTTCGGAAGCTCTACTGAGGTCATTGAGCATTGTACTGAGCTCTTCTGTAGTCTCAGCCATGACTACTATGTCGTCGGCAAACCGAAGGTGAGTGATGTACTCGCCATTGACATTAATGCCTAGTCCACTCCAGTCCAGAACCTTGAAGACATCCTCCATTGCGGCCGTGAACAGTTTCGGAGAAATGACGTCTCCCTGCCTCACACCTCGCTGCAGGAGGATAGGTTTCGAAGTCTGGTCCTGAAGTCGGACTGACATAGTGGCGTTTTCGTACAAACACTTCAGCACCTCGATGTACCGATAGTCAATCTGGCACCGTTGGAGAGACTGCAGTACAGCCCAAGTCTCGATCGAATCAAAGGCTTTCTCGTAGTCCACAAACGCTAGGCAGAGAGGCAGATTATACTCCTCGGTCTTCTGTATAACCTGTCGTAGCGTATGTATGTGGTCCACGGTGCTGAAGCCTTTTCGGAATCCGGCTTGTTCGGGAGGCTGGAAGTCGTCGAACCTGCGCGCGAGACGATTCGTGATGACTCTGGAAAACAGCTTGTAGACATGGCTCAGAAGTGAGATGGGCCTATAATTCTTCAGTAGGGCCTTGTCGCCCTTCTTAAAGAACAGTACCACCACGCCTCCGCTCCATGCCTGTGGCGTTTTTCCCTCGAGTATGACGGAATCAAACAGCTTCTGAAGGGCCTTAAGGATCGGTTTTCCACCCGCCTTCAAAAGTTCGGCCGTAATTCCGTCGTCACCCGGCGCCTTATTGTTATTAAGCTGCTTCAGAGCCATCCTAATCTCGTACAGGCTGACGTCCGGGATATCTTCGGTATAGTGTCGGCTCAATCTAGCTCTTGGGTCGTTTGCTAGATTTACAGTGGGTTTAGTGATTGACGTGTACAACTGTCCATAGAAAGCCTCGATCGCTCCTAGAAGCTCTGGTTTGGCGGATATGACTCTGCCATCTTCGGTCTTCAGTTTCGTGAGCTGGCTCTGCCCAATAGACAGATCTCTTGCAAACACCTTGGAGCCCTTATTTCGCTCAATCGCGTCTTTAATTTTTCCCGTATTATAATGACGGAGATCGCGTTTCAAGGACTTAGAGATCCGTTTATTGAGCTGCCGATATGTGTACGAATCGTCTGAAGACTGCAGAATCATCTCACGCCTCTCCTTCATGAGCTGGAGAGTTTGATCGGTGACCCTCTTGCTCTTATTTGTGCGAGTCTTAAAGAGTTTAGAGCCGACACACACACACCCATGGACAGCTTCCACGAACCCATCGTTGTATTCGTCCACGGAGCTTCCTAGGCATTCGAAACGATTTTGAAGTTCGAGCTGAAAGCTTTCGGAGTTATGGATTTGGATCTGTGCAGGACGGAGCGTAGACTTCATCAGTCGAGATCTTTCAAGCTTGACATTGATATTCAATGTGCCTCTTACCATGCGGTGATCACTTCCGGTTTTCACCCTATTGATCACGGAGACATCATTGAATATTTGCTTCTTCGTCGACATGATGAAGTCAATCTCATTTTTAGTTGCACCATCAGGGCTTTGCCAAGTCCACTTCCTGTGCTCACGCTTGCTGAAGAAGGAGTTTATCATGTAGAGGCCCTCCTTCTCCATAAAACTGGCCAGTAGATGTCCCCGGTAGTTCCTACGTCCAAATCCAAATTGCCCCACTCGCAGCTCGTCGCCGTCTCGTTTGCCCAGTTTCGCGTTGAAGTCCCCCATGACCACGGTGAAGTGACTCTTAGAACCATGCATGGCTCTGGATACGTCCTCATACATGGTCTCTACTTCGTCGTCAGGGTGTGTCGAGGTCGGAGCGTAAACCTGTATGACCTTCAGCGAATATCTTGATGATATTCTGAGTATAAGGTACGCTACCCTGGTCGACACACTCTCGATCTTCACAACATTGTTCACGAGGGACCTGTGGACGATAAACCCGACACCACCTTGGGACTGCTTGTCCCCTTCCCGGAAATAGAGCAGGTTACCAGATCTTAGGATTATCGTATCCTCCCCCTGTCTTCGGACTTCAGACAATCCCACAATACTCCATCGTAACAAGGTACTTACTTACTTATAATAAAAATAAGTTTTAACAGCCCTATCGTTTTATTTCTATTCACCCCTCTCTCGTATCTTTTGACCCCAGTTTCCAGGTAAATAGAAACGCCCTACATTTTCCTAAATAACAAGTACCTAATTTACGTATTTTTACATATTTTAAGCATTAGAATTTGGTAAATTACAATGCGACTCGCAATTATAGTCTGTCTAATAAGCCAACCGACTTGGGAATTTTGTATAATATTTAATCATTTAAAAAATACTTATATTCGATACTTTTCATAAGGTTCTTCTGTTAGAGTCTGTGCGGAAAGTAAACCATCGTGGGATTTGAGGGCGCTGCTGTAGATAAATATCGTTTTTGTTATGTAAGCAACATTGTGACGTCATTATAGTGCGACTGTTAAATCTTGATATTTCGAAACTATGTTAGACTAGCTTCTTCCAGCGGCTTCACCCTATAATAAAAATTATCCTATTGGCTGAATTTGCTCACCTAGTGAAACTGCAAAGTTATAGCTTATGTGCTATATTATTGCAATGTTTATGATTAGGTTCATCTGTCTAGTAGTTTTTCCGCGACACATCCATACATACGACTACCTCCATCCATCTTCACAAACTTTCGCATTTATAATATTAGTAGCCTATTGAACTTAGCAAAAATATAGGTTATAAGCTATACGTTAACGTTTATCATTAAATTCATCCGTTTATAAGTTTTTGCGTAATGCCGTTAATTGTGGCGACACCTGGGGGAGGCCTATGTCGAACAGTGGACGTCTTTCGATTGTAATGATGATGAACATTTAAATGCAAACACGAATCGGTATAGGAAAATAGCGTGAAGAAACTGCTGTACTGCCTATCTAGGTAGGTTCCACCAACGACCACTTACCCAGTTCCAACGAAAATGGTTGTATCACTTTGACTGGGATCGGTCTATTGTCACTGACTGGAATATTGTAGCTAGCAGCAAGTTTATGTTTACCCTATTTAAACATAAAGGTAAAATTGGGACACACTACCACTTTCTCGTTGTCTTCCTCAGTACATTTTTCCCTTTTGCTAATCAATGAAAAATATTAACTTAATGACTATGAAAATAAAGTACATTTCAGAATTTGTAATGTTGCTTTGTAAAAAATCTATTTAGCCTATAAGGGACCATCTCGCATATAAGCTCCTTAGGATCACTTGGTTGTCCGTCTGTTTATCTGTTAAGACCCTTTAACTCGAGAACGCTTGGAGGTATCGAGTTAAAATTAAAACCATACACTCAAGTCTGCGGTCTTTTGAAGTTGTGAAAAACTTCTGAGTTAACGAAAAAAAAAAGATACGGCTGTTTATGTCGCAAAATAACATACCTATTTCGATACTCAAGGGAATCAAAGTTCATAGGGTGAATCGCGTTGACCTAGAATTCTGAAATTTGGCATAAATCAAGGTCTCGTAGAACAAGTACAGGGAAAAATCTGAAAATTAAAAATTGATAGATCAGCCACAAAAAAAAAATTGTTTGCAATTTGGAAAAATCTTCGTAACTCAATTCGGGAATTGATTTCATAGGTAAATTTGTACAGAATCTTCAGTGCGCGAGTCCGACTCGCACTTGCCCTTTTTTATTTTAGTTACTGTATCCTTACTCAAGCCTGAAAAGAAATATTCTAAGTTAGTCGAAATGCATTATAAATTTAAAGTATCAATACTCTTTATACTAGCCATCGAAAATATTGACCAAAACAAAATAAACAAATATCGTCATGTTTAAATGAATTTCCGTTTAATTTATATATATTTGGAGATAACAGGGACAGGAGTTCACCTACGAAGTCTAAAAACATTAAAATAAAAGTGTTACGTACCAAGAACACAGCATACCAATGTTTCCCAAGTTTGTGACTTTGTTTTGATCAATAATGGTGTGATTTGCCATTTGTTATCTTTGGCAAAACTGTAATATATTAAAAATTATTTCCCTTGCAGCTCAGTGAAATTTTTTATCACATTTCTGAAGATTTCAATTAAAAATCACAATAAAATAACATAGTAAACAAACTTTCTGTCAACATACTATGACGTTTGGCATTTGACGGATGGCTGGGTTGGGTTGCTACTTAAAATCTTTAATGTTGTTTTCACTTTACGCCACGACGGTTCTTTTATCGCACAGACAATAATAAACAATGATTTCTATCTCTTGATCAACCTTGATTATTGAACCCGTGTTGACTACATCAGATTTCATTAAATCCTAGTAATTACCCAAGTCGTTTAACTTATTAAATAGACAGACTCTAAACAATATTTTAATAGACTCTGAACAACGAAAGATGGGAGTGAATTATTTATTAAAGTCCATATAATTATGGCAGCATTTAAAAAAAATTAAGCGCTGAAAAAATGTGTCGTTGACATTTCAAACTTCATTCATCTTGTGTTTACGTGCATCTTATTTTCGTTTATTTTATTACAATAATGCTTGAATAATGAGGAGGATTCTCTTCAAGATGATTGATAAAGTCAAAACCAAAAAAAGTGAGATTATGAGAGAAATCTGTACAGAAAATGCGACGGCTGGATACTATAAGTTCATATATAGGCTATAGATAGGTAAGTGTTTTGAATATCTAGTAAAATAGCTTGATACTTTTCGATTATTTATAACAAATTGCAATGAGTAATACTTTAAACTTTTTAGGAGATACAAACAATGAGCAGGAAAGTGAAACTTTGCAGCAGTGAAACTTTAAATTACCAGAACGGCAAAGGCATTGAAAACTTGAAGAAATTGAAATATCGACTTCTGAATCACAATACATAAAAAATAATATTTTCAATGACAGGTTTTTTTCTCCTTTCAGACCTTTTAGATTTAACAATCATTTACTATTGTATATAGGAGACGCTTATGGATGACTAAATTAAATAATAGGCATATTGTTGTATTATATTATGACATTTGATTGTTTTAATTATGTCTTTTTTTTAGTGGTATCATTAAACTGTTACGAAATAATTGTTATTTCCGTTTTCAGACTTAAGTGTGAGGACACTGAAAAGAATAAAAAAGAAGGGTCCATTAATCAAGGAAAGTGGAACACTCCCGGAAAAAATCCCCTCGTTGTGCAACAGTTTCCAATTTAGATGTCCAGATAATTTTGATGTTCTGTTTGTGAATGTTATAGTAAATAAATTATATAAACGAAATTTAAATCTTGCATTAATTCATTAAACTCCAAGCGAATGCCAGCGTTCTCTCTCATTGTCTTTCTATTGTGTATCTAATAGTATTCGAAAAGTTAAACGCACATTATGCAGGCAAGCAACATACAAGTTCAGTTCAGTTGACATATAAGTTGGGGGAAGATAAAAATGCTTGACTGCTGGTCTAGCTCCACTACCACTAGCGCGCACAAATTGTTAGTTTGAAATTTGAAATCACTGGTAGTGGCACGTGTGTTGGATCATTGGGAACCAAATGATCCAACACACGCGCCAGTTCAAAATGCTAGAGTTGTGTGTCGTAAATAAACGGGCGTTATAATTCTATCATTTGTATTTTTTTTTTACTTTATTTTTATTTTATTATTAAGGCACACCAACCAACAATTTGTTTACAATATTTTTCCATTTAACATTCAGAAGATTGTACAGTGGAAACAAAACAATTACAGGCGTGCACAACATTCACAAATGGGTACCTAAATTAATAGTATTTTTAAATTAAAAAAAAGGTCCAAGAGGAAGAAATTATGCGAGTGCGCTGTTCTAACAGTTTGAGTTTGGCATACCCTACCCTTCCGTCGCTTATCCATATGGAGTTTTGGGTCGAATAGTAATAAGGAATGTTTTTTAAGCACAGTACGCACTGCGTAACAGTGTTATATACCTACTTAGACTTTACAAATATTTCCAACTTATACGCGAACAAAGTCACGGGCAAGAGATATTGATTATAATAAAACAAAATTAATCAAAAAACCTTTGTTGTGCCATCATTCGTTGGTCAGACTCTAACACACACTCTGACACTCTCAGAAAATCGGCTTAGAACTTAAAAGTTGTGTCTATTCACCCCATTTTACGGTACCCATATACCGTACTGTCCTAGACTCTCCATTCTACTCGATCGATTCGAATGTGCACAAGCATTTTCAAACCACGATTTGAAAAAAAACTATTGTTATTAAGATTTAGAATTAGTTGATAAATAAGCATAAAGCATATGCATAATCGGATTTGTAATGTTCCCACTGCTGGGACTCAGGCTTCCTCTGTAGGAGGGGGAATGGGCCGTAATCCAATTTTTTGGTTCTAGGACATGCCTGTTTCCTCACGATGATTTCCTTCGTGAGGGCGATCGGCGGCGGCGATCTCTCGCGCCGGGCTTTGGTACAGGCCATGGTCCGGAGCGAGGAGGAGTAGCAGGCGGTCGCCTCCTTCTGCGAAACAGTAATACTAGCAAAGGAGGAGGCCGACCGCATCATGCAACGGCGGCGCTCACAGCGCCCCAGCCGCCGCCGGGATTTCGATCCCGATTTTCGGCCAAGGTAGGCGCGGGCTCGCAGACGGCGAGCAATAGTAGATCACTGTCCGACTGTCCGGTAACTGTCCAGACCGAGCCCAAGTTGTCGACGGTGCGCACTGTTCCAGCGCGCCTCAAGGAGTTGTCAGCAACAGCAGGGGCCTAACTGGGTCGAAGCCTACTGGGGCCAGGGTTAGTTTCGAAAGATAGCTCAGCCCCGGATTTAAGAAAGGCAACGAAGTTCCTTCGTTGCCTTTCTTAAATTAAAATTTTCTTAAATATAAACCTAGGAATTTTTGTTGTATTTTTACAAGTTTCGACAAATTCAAATCTATGTTTTACAAAAAACTTCAGACCTCTGCGATGCTGTTTCAGCGAGATATCAAAGATAATATGTTTGTCACCGTTTCGATGTCGCGGCCAGGGTTTTTTCGGTATAGGTTTTTTACAAATTCAATCTTTTATTTACCCAAATTTCAGGTCTCTGAGCTGCAATACGTAGTTTTAAAGATCTCCGTTGCCGCGCGGTTCGCCGCGTTTCAGTGGCGCGGCCACATTCAAACCCTTAACCATACTTCAAACTTCTTAACCATAACTTTGACAAATTTATGGTTTTGGGAATCAACTTTTACAAATTTTTACATAATCTTGGCAGTTTTTTTATCGTCATGGCTGCGCTGTCGAAACGGACACGCGCGCAGTCGATTCGGGCTCAGACATAGGTACATATAGGAATCCTTGAGTAAGGATCGAGGGATCCCATTGAGTTACCATTGCGTTTTTGTTTAAAACAATAATTGATTCGTTTTAGATACTATTTTACTACTGGGTTTGAACCTGGTAACTGCTCCGATATACCTACAAGTTTGTAGGTCGCGCTACAACTTGTAAGTCGAGACAATTACCAATGGGCCACCACTGCTCAAATCACTGCTCAGACTTTGCGTAATTTATTTAATCACTACTGATCTAAAAACGATGAAGGAAATCGTATAAAAACGATGAAGGAAATAATCGTTTTTTTTTCGGTTGGAAAATCATCTAATGACATCCCCGTGTCTTGGGCGGAGCGGGAGATAGTGTCAGAGTTTTACTAACTAAAAGACCCACCCCGTTCCTTCTAGCCTTCATACCGGGGATTGAGCGCCCTTTCGGATAACCCTGGCCCCAGTAGGCTTCGACCCGGCTGGGTCCCTGCTGTTGCTGACAACTCCTTGAAGCGCGTGGGAAAAGTGTGCGCCGTCGACGACTTGGGCTTGGTCCGGACAGTTACCGGACGGCCGGACAGCGAGCTACCCATTGCTCACTGTCCGCTAGCCCGCGCCTACGGTGGCCGAAAATCGGGATCAGAATCCCGGCGGCGGCGGCGGCGGTGATAACGCTGTTGCCTGATGCGTTCGGCCTCCTCCTTTGCGAGCATTACTGCTTCGCAGAAGTCGGCTACCGTCTGCCACTCCTCCTCGCTCTGGACCATGGCCTCAACCAAGGCCCGGCGCGAGAGGTCTCCGCCGCCGATCGCCCCCACGAGGGCACGGCGATGCTCCGCCCAAGCAGGGCACACCTCGACTGTGTGCTCCACCGTGTCCTCCGGGCATTCCGCACAGTAGCGACACCCGGGCGTCACTTCCGCACGAATTCGGTGCAGGAACGAACCATGGCCGGTGAGGACCTGCGTCATGCGGAAGGTAAGGACGCGGTGAGGTCTTTCCAGCCACGCCTCAAAGAGGGGACTTACCGCCATGATTGTGGCGTGCCCAGCACTGGGTTGCGATAGTCGTTGACGCCATTTCACCATGAGATCCCGCCGGAGCTCTGTCCGCCATGCCGTGACCTGTCGCGGCAGCGGACTTTCGCCCCGGCGTTGCATCTCCACGCGCATATCGTGCATGAGTGCAAGGACTGTTGCCTCCAGATCCCACGGTGGTAGGCCAGCCAGAAGGCTCGCCGCTTCGCGGGAGACCGTGCAGTATCCCCGCACCATCATTATTGCCATGACCCTCTGGCAGGCGTTCAGCATGGCCGCCGGTTGCGTTTTCAGCGACGGCGCCCACACCGGCGCCCCGTAGAGGGCCATGGACCGAACGATCCCCGCGTAGAGCCTCCGGCAGGAGGCGTCTGGACCCCCAAGGTTGGGCAGGAGCCGCTTGAGCGCAGCCCCAGCCCAGTTGAGTTTGGAAGCCAGACTTCGGAAATGCTCCAAATTCCACCGGCCCGAAATTCCACCGGCTGACGAGGACGAGTCCCAGGTACTTCATTGTCGACCCGACACCGATGTGAACTCCTCCTACCGTTAGTTGGGAACTCAATGGCGGCGCGTTCCGAGGGTGGCGACCGTGGAAACACATAGCCTCGGATTTGTGAAGCGCCACCTCGAGTCCCAATTCCTGGATCCTATCAACGACCATCGCCACCCCGCGTGTCGCTAGAGCGACCCCTGCCTGGTACGACTCTCCCTGCGCTAGAACCAGCGTGTCGGCTGCGTAGCAAACCACGCTGACCCCGTCAGGGAAGTCGCCGCGCAGCACGTAGTCGTGGTGGCCCTAGTACCGACCCCTGCGGAACACCGCACGTCATCTCTCGACTTTTCCAGTCTCCCTGGTGACCGGGGTAGACAATGTACCTGTCCGACAGGTAAGCCTCGACCACTTGACAGAGGTATTCGGTCACCCGGTGGTACCGGAGTGCCCTCCGGATCGTACTCCAGGGCAGGGAATTGAAAGCGTTGGCAATGTTCAAGGACACTGCCACGACACACCTGCCCCGGTATACCGCATCCCCTGTCGTGAGGGCTCGCACGCGCAAGATGGCGTCCACCGTAGAGCGCATCCTGTGAAAGCCGAACTGTCCGTCCGAAAGGTCCGGCCCCACCCGTGTTGGCGCCCGACGAGGCGGTTTGCAATGACTCTCTCAAAGAGCTTGCCCACCTCGTCGAGCAGCACAATGAGTCGGTACGCGGACGGAGAGTCCGCAGGGCGCCCTGGCTTCGTTATGAGGACCAGTTTCCCCGTCTTCCAGCGAAGTGGGAACTGGTCCCTCTCCATGCATGCACTGAAAAGCCCTTTCAGTCGAGGCCCGCGAGTCTCCATGGCCAGGACCCAGGCCTTCCTAGGCAAGCCGTCGGGACCTGGGACGGTGTTCTTGGCACTCAGCCTTTGCACCGCCACTCTCATCTCTACCTCGGTCACCTCTGGAGCATCGTCGTCGTCGTCGCTATTGCGGTCCGCGTCAGACACCGCTAGTGGTGGAGGCGGAGCCATGGCCGGGGGAGTGTTCCCCCCGCGCAGGGAACAAAGCGTTCACCGCATCCTCTACGATCTGGGGCCGGAGACTCTGAGTCAGTGGGGGAGCCCAGGGGCGGAGCTTTTCCCGTACCGTTTTGTACGGGCGCCCCCACGGGTCCGCGTTCAGAGACCCCAGCCACACGTTGCGGGCCTCCAGTTTGGCCCGCTTGATCTCCGCTCGGAGGGTGCGTTTTGCCGCTCTGTATCCCTCATACAGCTCCGCCTCTCTGGCCTCCGCATCCGGCGGGCGGATGCGGCGCCAGCAGTGTCTAGCGTACCGGCGTCGCGCGTGACTGCATGCGTTGCACAGTGCAGCGATCTCCGGCGACCACCAGCACACCTGGCGCTTAGCTCGCCCTGGACGGACTCGGGGCATTGCCGCGTCGCAGATTTGCGACATGGCCTCCCGGAACCACTCCGCCTCGACGTCTATGTCGACGGGCCTGTCCGGTGCTTGCACCCAGGCCTGTACCGTCGCGGCTTCCAGGAGGAGCTCCCGGTCCATTTACTTAAGCGCCCACCGTGGACCGCAAGGGACCAGGCCCAGCTCCAAAGCCCAGTCCTCCACCATCTGACCCCGTGGGTCCGTGTACCGGGAACCCCAAGCCGTGTTCCAGGCGTTGAAGTTCCCGCAAACGACCACGGGGGGGGTACCAAACCCAGCGACGACGACATTTAGCTCCATAAGGGAGACTTGGAGTTCGTCGAGAGATCTGTTCGGGGACAGGTAGACGCCTACCACTGCTATGTCCCCGAACCGTGCTGCCACGCATCCCCGTCCCCTCGCAACAGCCTCGAGGGGCGGGGTACCGGCGGCGGCCGACGAGATTAACGTCACCGAGCCGTCTAGGTCCAACCTAACCTAACCTAACCTTCGTTGTTACCTACAGGCGTGTTGTATACATGTTTTGTCTAAACTTATATTATAAAGAGGAAAGATTTTATTTTTTGTTTGTATGTTACGATTTAACTCAAAAACCAAAATTCTTTCACCATTAGAAAGCTTTATCTTCACTCAGTTGGTAACATAGGCTTTATTAGGTATGTTTTGAAGCAATTTTCTGCTATCACACGAGCGAAGCCGCTGGCAGCAGCTAGTTGTAGGTACTTATATATCTATATTATATACTTGCATCGATTTACCGAGATGTCCTTACCTAGGTAATTATACCTTTATAATAAGAAATTAACATTCAAAGAGCAATGTTCAAAACGTCCCTATCCTGTGTCCCCCCATGTCAATCGAAGGGCCATAGCCATTTCATCATTTTATTGTATGACAGTAAAACTGAAATGTCCGTCTGAAAAAAGTTATATCGACTTGAAGAAACCAGAATCAGTAAGTATTATCTTGATGATTTATTAATTCATTTCTTTTGGTCACCCAGAATATTTATTCTGTTAGAGTCTTCTTACTTCTAGGACTCTACTCTGCCTGAAAATCAGGCAAGTAGGACGCATATCATGAATTTATATTATTTATATCATACATCGTATGGGGTCATAGGGCCCGGAATGGCGCTAATATAACGTCTATGTTATAGGCGCCGCCATGCAATTAATATGTGGGGCGACTGCTAAAGCAACTGGATCAGGAGCTACGATCTGGATGCTGCAAAAGTATAGACCTAATTGCAAGGATCGGACCGCCCTGTCGACAGCAACACAAAGCGAAGTGGTTGTAGGAGGCAATGTCACAAGACCGCGACGGGTCTATGCCCCGAGTCCGGCCAGGACGTGTCCGGCGTTAGGTGTACTGGTGGTAGGCAGAGTAGGGTACGAAGTAAGAAGACACTAACAGAATAGATATTCTAGGAGACCAAAAGGAATGAATTAAAAAAAATCATCAAGACAATACTTATTGATTCTGGTTTTTTTCATATCGATATAACTTTTTTCAGACAGCCATTTCAGTTTTGCTGTCATACAATAAAATGATAAAATGGCTATGGTTATATTTAAAGTGCTACAAGGGTGGGGACGGTGTCCATACATTTTTGTGCATTGTTCTTTCGACTAATGATAACGCATTACTTTTTCAAATTAAGGTTTTTTTTCTATGTTACAAAATCATCCAATGACATCTCCGCGCCCTTGGGTGGAGCGGGAGATAGTGTCAGACTTTTACTGACTAAAACCCACTCCAGTTCCTTCGTTGCCTTTTGTAGCGAGGTCGAATCTTCCTTTCAGAAGCAGACCTTTGGCCCCAGTACGCTTCGACCCTGCTGGGCCCCTACGCACAGTGTTTCGTTGTGAACATGCTAGCTGAACAAAAGTCACTTTTGAATTTCCGGAAATTTCTTGTATCAGCCACTAGCCTGATCCCCATGTGTCCCAATCCCAAGAATTGTTTTGCGCTAGTGTCAACTACTGCACGCTTAGTCAAGTTGTTATTCTGCAATCGTTAACGCTATCGAAAAGTGACGAAACGTATGGGAATGACGTCATCTCAACGTGAAGTCGCGTGGTCAAAACGAACGAATAGACAATTCGTAGCCAAGTTCACATCGTTCAAAATCGTTTCTACAATGTTTAACGCTACATCCTTTGTTATACAAACGCTACATTGTAGAACGAGCGGCCGACTCAGGCGCGTCAACATGGCTACCAACTTATCGTTTTCTACAATTGCTGTCACCGAGGCGTTACCGATTAAAGAACGGAATTCGACACAAACTGGTTGTAACTTGGCTAGGGGGGCTGGTAAGGTAATGTACTCATTAATTATAATTAGCAAATGTTATAATTTAACCGTCCTTTTATTGAATGCCTCGAGGTTAAATAATTTTGTTAGTTTTAGACGATTTTCTGTATTCGTTGGACTGGGAAGTACTTGTAACCGGGTTGGAAATTAGATATATCATAGCCATAAATATAAATTTATACATTATAGCCATTTTAACCTGCAGACTTGAGTTGAACTTTGCGTTTTGGTCTGTTTTTCAGAATACGAATTCTCAATTTAAAAAATGACGTTTTTTGATTAATGGCAGAAAAATCCCAAAGATAACCGTAATAGTAAACTATATGATTTTCTATCGATGAAAAAAATTTTTTTGAATATCACAGAAGCATCTGCGAGGGAATTCTTAATGAAAATTTGAAGGTTTTCAGCGAAGTTGACAGAAAAGTGGAAAAGTTCTGGGAAGAGTTGCGATCACTTCCCGATTAAGAAGTTCGAGTGGTTGGCTGGGTATATTACGTAAAAAGTATCCGTCCACCACTCAACACCATCATCATCAAGAAAGACTTCAACTCCTGGACGTCTAATAGTGGATATCACTAAAGCTAGTGAAAAAACGAAAAGGAGGCACATGGACGACCTTCTTCCATTGCAGGATATGAAAGAATTGACTGTGACCGGTGTAATATTGGCACAATTGTCCGCAATTTGGCTTCAGTGATTAAAGAAGCACTGCTATAGTCCCAAAAATAATAAAGTGGGTTTACCCAATCAGAGCATCTAACAAGAGTGTTTATTTATTTATTTATTATTTATTAACTCTTCTTGCACAAAAAAACTGTACAAAGGCGGACTTAATGCCTTAGGCATTATCTACCAGTCGACCTTAGGGTGGTGCAGAGACATAACATGGTAGGTGCAACTTCAAGGCAAACAAAAAAAAAAAGAAAATTAAAATCAACATAAATACAAAAATATATAAATAAATACTTATATATATACATACAAATAAACAAAATTATTATGAGAAATGAATATAACAAATCACTGCTGTGATGATTCTGCCAACTTCTTGCGAATGTGTTCACGAGCCTTCACCTTAAAGGAGAACCGGTTGGATGCCATCCTGATGTTCAACGGGAGCGCATTCCAAAGAAAGATCGCTTGGACAAAGAAAGAGGATCGGATAAACCCAGAGCGGTGTGATGTCCCTCATCGTAGAAGACGATTATTCGTTGATCGGAGATTTTTACTATGGGCAGAGCAAATGAATTGAATTTGAGAAGTCAGATAAGAAGGAGAAGAAGGTTTGTCTAGAAAAGAAAACAGGGTAGTCAAGGCCCTTAGTGCTCTACGCTGACGAATAGGTAGCCATTTCAAAAGCGAACGATGTTCAGATACATGGTCATACTTACGGAGGTTGAAGACAAATCGAATGCAGTTATTCAGAAGGCGGTCAAGTTTATTGAGGAGATCTGCATTCAGGTCATAGTAGCACACATCACCATAGTCAATAATGGGAAAAATTAGGGACTGTACAAGCAATATCTTTATGTGAGCATGTTTAGTCTTAGTAGTCTTAGAACGCAAAGGACAACTGAAGGACACAGGTGTAGTTTTAGTCAGTAAAAGTCTGACACGTCCTCCTGCTCCACCCAGAGCGGGAGAAGTCATTGGATGACTTTAAAAAAAAGATATTTCTATCATTCTATAGTTTTATGCAGGCAAAAATTGAATGTTATCCTCTCGATGAACAGATATTTGTTAACAAAACGCGTGCAGTAATTAAACCTGACTGCTGAAAATCTAATTACATCGTGACAATAATAGTTACGTTGTTTGCAGAATTCGATTATATTCTAGTGTGTTCCTTTTTACGCGCCTGCAAGATGGGTTAGGTATATATTGCTTTGCATTTTATTTAAACAAAATGATGTCCCAATATGGGTCATTATGTAATTAGTAGCTACGTAATTAGTTATTAAGTTTTTTAGGACTATTGTTAACTTTTTTTAAATTGTTATTACAGTAGGGCCTCGCTAATCCAGCTAGGGAAAAACAAGACCCCTTCCGAATTATTGAGGTGTCCGGATTATAGTATGCAATATTTTAATTAAGGAATAAACATGAAAAAAAATTGCGCATATAAAATAAAAATAAAAAAACTAGATGTTAAAGTCTGTTCCGCTTATAATTTTTGCACTTCATATCAAAAGCACGGTTTATAAGTTGACGGAGAAACGCAATTAACTGATTAACCTTTCGTATGCCGTAATTAGAGACACAATTAAAAAGTTATTGTGTCTCGCGTGGATCCACGTTCCGGACACACAAAGGGTTAAATATTGGCACGTTGTGGCCTGCATCTACCGTTTCCTCTGCGATCGTACGCCCCCCGCGCGATCCTTTCGTCTGTCCAGATTACAGCGTGCACCGGACTACCGGAGTAACGGGGGACCGGATTAGCGAGGCTCTACCTCTATCTATTTTTCGCAATATACGAATTATATATTGTTATTTTTGTTTTATTGGTACTTACACCTTCTTTTATTTTTGGTGTTTTTTATTGAAACCGCATTAATACCTCCTAAGAAGCTGTACGAAGCAAAATATCCTAATAAATCATTTTGTCCAGCTAGCTTGTTCTAATCGAAACACTGTGCTACGATTTGCTGACAACTCTGAGGCGCGCGTGGAACAACACGAGCCGTCGACGTCTTTGGATCGGTCCGGACGGTTACCGGGAGGTCGGAAGGCGAGCTACCCATTGCCTACCGTCCGCAAGCCCGCGCCTGCGGTGGCTGGAAATCGGGATCGAAATCCCGGTGGCAGTTGGGGCATGAGGGCCGTTGCCTCACGCGTGCGGCCTCCTGCTTTGCTAGCATTACTCAATTTACGTTTAGGGCCCTCAATCCCTATTAATACATGTACGTGATAAGATGGTCGAGAAACTTTGACAGTGATGATCATCAGGTCTTGAGCACTCGTTAATATTAATAGAGTGCGTCTACTGAAAGCGTAACCTGCAGTTTTTTTTTTTTAAATTAAATTGGCAACATTGTTTTGCCGAAAAAAATCACGTCAAACTCGTCAAAGTCTATGGTTGCAATTGTCAGTTTTTGAAAACAGATATTTATTTTTCAAGAATAATTGCTTAATTATGGAAAAACAATAAACAGTAACGTGTAAAAACTGCTACACACTATGGTTAATAAATTCAAACAAAAACAAGAAGAGAAAGAAGGTGTTTTCAATGAAAACCAACAATGTTTATACCTATACGATTTCTGAATTTTTAAGTTAGTACCTATGACGCTATAATCTTGATCCTTGTCGACTAATATTATTAGATAGTTATATTTAGGATATAATGATAAATTTTTTTCTTATATTTTTAGATAATCTGACATATTGCGAATTTCATAATGGACAAAAACATCGAGCAAAGAAGGCTTTTGGTGAATCGACTTAATCAAAAACACATGCTAGTGAGTGGTAGAATGCGTTCAAAAACAGTTGAGATGTAATGAAAGATTTGCTTCACTCTGTCTGGTAGTGCATCAAAGTCTTCAACTGAAGTTAAAATCGCGAAACTGAATGAATATATATAAAGGATAGCTGCTGAACTTTTTGTGTCTCACGAGTCGATCCGTATCATTTGAAACAATCACTGGAGTATAAAACATGTTCCCTTGACTAATCTCAAAAGATCTGAATTTTCTCTATGTTAAATGATAAATGATATTTATTTTGCAAATAGGTTTAAAAAACACTTTTACACGTCAATTTTTTTTTTTTGTCAGTTTAAGCTAGATGAGGCCGGTCTTTCCTGGCTGACTACCCTAAGAAGAAACACCGAAACAAACTCAGGGGTCAAAGTCTTTTTTAAGGTCCATACAGTAAATATGTAATGGTCAAATCACATGAGAACCATGCAGAATGCTAAAACGAATCGATCCCAACCCAATAATCTTGAAACACATTATTAGTGTTGGCGAGACGTGATGAAGTTGAAATCATATTGACTATTTTATTTGACTATCGCGGTGTTGTGCACTTGGTATTCTTGCCAGAAGGCCAAATGGTAAATAAAGAATATTATTTGAATATTATATAGCGACATTTGAGAGATCAGACAAAATAAAATGATTTGGAATAATAACTAACATTTTGTGTGTTATTGACCTTTACCATACACCCACCAAATAATTAAGTCTACACACATGTTTTTGACTAGGATTTAAGTTCTTATACAACTATTATAAAATTGTCATAAATACAAAAAATACTCTAGTATCAAAACTTTTATCTCCTACTATTTCAATAATACCACATTCAAAATTTTTGGTTGTAACCTCTTTTTCTCAGGTCACGCTTTCATTAGACGGACTCTATCTATCTACACACTTATCAAGCCTCCAAGTTTTAATTACTTACCTAATAAAAAACTTTTTACAGAAATAAAATAACCGACTTCACTAAAAAAAACATTAAACCATCAAAATAATTTTAATTTCGGAAGTCGGTGTTTAATAAGGAACAAACAATATCGAGAAACACCGACTAAAAAGTTTTTTATTTCAGACTTTTTAGTTGCAATACACTTACAGCCAGAGTACTTTTTTCTCATGACAATTTCAATTAACTCAAACCCTGCTAGGATACATTGTTTTATTATGAAGTTCCCGTGTCTACCTTCCGGCTCCATCATCATCATCAGATCAGTTCGATAGTACCTTATAACCAAAGTGCATCTCATGACAATTCTAATAAGCCCAAACACGGGTAGGATACATTGATTTATTACGGAGTTCCGGTGCCTATCTTCTAGCTTCATCATCATCATCATCAGAGCAGTTCGATAGTACCTTATAGCCAAAATGCATCTCATGACAATTCTAATAAGCCCAGGGTTGGAAAAAAAAACAGTAAAATGCATCTCATGACAATTCTAATAAGCCCAGGGTTGGAAAAAAAAACAGTTTTTTTTTTAATTTTATAAAACAAACAGTTCAATAAGCCCAGGGTTGGAAAAAAAAAAGCAGTAAAATGCATCTCATGACAATTCTAATAAGCCCAGGGTTGGAAAAAAAAAACTGTTTTTTTTTTAAATTTTATAAAACAAACAGTTCAATAAGCCCAGGGTTGGAAAAAAAAAACATTTTTTTTTTAATTTTATAAAACAAACAGTTCAAATTGTTTTAAACATGTGTTCTTTTTGTTTTTTTTTAGATATGGGCACAATTTCAATTAATTTGACCTATAATTTTTCATTTCTAGACTAGATCTTTAAAATTCGCTATACTAAATTAAATATTTACAAAAACTACTATCAATGATAAATATTTATTTTATAATTGAACGTTAATATACTGAACGCTTTACATTCACCCTGTATGTTCTAACTAATGTTGATTTTTAATTAGGGCCACTTAGGGACTTTTCTAGCGCGACTATATCGGCGAGAAATTTCTTATGAACTACCCTTTGAATAGGGGAAATACCAATATTTATATTTAAATAAGGGGAATAACCACTAGTCCATTGAAGTACTTCTTTCGACAGTCAATATTAGTGACTTTCCTTACGGGACTTCACCGGTGCGGAAGAGACTATTCGGGTACCGAGAAAGCTGCAAAACTTGTCACAGTTTTTAAGTATTTAAATAAGAAAAATTAATTGATATCTTGATCTTGCTATATTCATATTATCTTATTCTGACCTGACTGATATAATTTTGATTTTATAAAAACTCGTGTTGTTTATTATTAAAAAAAAGTTACCTTTTTTATTGATTTGTTTATAATAATTATGTAAAAATTTATAACACCTGGTTGTTTGATACAATAAATTACTTAGCACAAAAATGATGTTTTATTTAGTTACAATGCTAATATAAGTTCAAAAATATAACAGCAATAGCATAGACTTAACTGGGTATATGTCAAGCTATTTAGTCTCCTAAATATAAATTTGTTTTCAGTTTATACCCATTTAAATTCACGATGAAAAATTGTTTTAAACATTGTTTTTTTTTTTTTGTTTTATACAATGTTTAAAACTTGTTTTAATCTGTGTTTTTAAACAAGTAATAAAAAACACGGTTTAAATTCAAACGGTTTTAAACACTGTTTTAAACATGTGTTTTAAATCACTTGTTTTAATAATTTCCAACCATGAATAAGCCCAAAAACGGCTAGGATAGGTACATTGATTAGTTTCGGTGCCTAGCTTCCGATGATGATGGAATCATCATCAGGTCACATCGATGATACTATTTTCAACATACCTATTCAGAACCATTCATTTATTTGTATTATCGTAGTCGCATAACTATGTTTATTGTGATATTTGTGTGAGTATGAACTTCCATTGGCCATTTCTGGTCTTCTTCGCTAGTTCCACTTCATCAAATGTCATGTTTTGACTGTAAATGCTTAAGTCTTTGATGAAAATACCAAAAGAACTATATGGTTGCCTATAATATTTAAGGAGTTCCCTCGATTTCGCCAAGATTACATCATCAGATCCCGACTTGGTGACTATGGGACCATTTGGAAAGTATACCCTTTCCAACAAAAAAATATTTTTTCAAATCGGTTGGCAAGCGACGAAGTTATGCGCGAACATACATTAAAAAAAATACAAACAACTGAATTGAGAACCTCCTCCTTTTTTAGAAGTCGGTTAAAAATAGTAAACTATGTAGGTACCTATTTACATATCTAGGGTCCTAGGACAAAGGTCTAGGTGATCTTTTAACCTTTAAGAGGGCATTGGGCAACTTCCATGTGCTGATAGTGAACAGAGAGGTGGATTTTTGTGAGGTAATAATTCTAAGGTAATACTCATTGGTTTTTTGCTCAAAGGTCCAAGTACCTTTTGAAGATTAATAAGTTACTGTACCTTAGGTATTACTGATGAAAAAGTGCCTTTCACCGTAAGTAAAGATATGGAGACGTTGTTGATACCTTGGTACATACAGTAGAACGTAACGTAACGCTGTATGAATGGCGTATGAGAGGGGGACACGGGGACATGCATAGGGCTGCGGCAGCCAGTGCGGTGCAAACTATTGGAGTAGCGGCCGCGTATACGCAACTAAATTTGCGCGCGCAACCGTTGGTGTCTAGCTCCTGTTTCAAAAATAAAGTTGTACGTGAAAAGAACAAAATAATTTTGCGGGAAAGAAAAAAAAGAAACAATAAATTGTGTCAGTTTATTCGTGAACTTTAAAAACGAGATTTTCCTTCAGTGGATATTCAACATTTCCTGATAAGATTTTTTTAATTTACGACTGCGGTGAGCGAGTGTTTTATTACTGAAATCTTACCAAATTATTTTTTTTATAAGTATTACTGTGTTTTTATTAGGTACTATTTTTCATGCATTTTCCCCGTTTGTGGTATTTTTAGGCGATAGGAACCATAAGATCCAAAAATTATTAGTTTAGGGACAGGGATGACTTTAACGGTTGCCAGGCCCCGGAAGGTAGACCTTCGTGAAGCCCTGAGTGGATAGGCCTTTACGAGGCCCTTGTCCTTTTTGCGTAGAGTGTTTAAAATTGAGTATTTCTTATGATAGCGGAGGAATACAAAATTTATAAAAGCAATATGAGTTAGTAACATGAATTTTAAGTTGCAAATATTATTTTAGAAGATTTATAAAATTGGGCAATCATAAATACGACAACGATGATAAAATATGTCCTAAAACAAAATTCACGCAGAATTGAAAATGATGTATAATGATTTTCAATAATTTTGTAAATTGGCGACGTTTAAAGAAAAACAAGAACTGAAAACCGATCTTGTGTCATCGAATTTGTTTAATAACATAGATACTTAATGCTACTATTTATATAAACTTTATTATGAAAGTTAAAGGAAGGATAAAATAAAATGTTTCAAATTGGCTTATTTTTCTAACCGAGTTGTTACGCGAGGCCCCTATATGAGCGAGGCTCCTATAAGAGTGAGGCCCCGGGCGGTTGCCCTGCTCGCCACCCCCTAATGCCGCCACTGTTTAGGGGACTGACAAACACATGCACACAACACTCCCTCTATAAGTTATAATATTTTATAATTGGGTAAAAGTTACACCCAATTACGGTTATATTGATATTTTTTCTGGGAAGACCCCTGCGTCCTGAAACACAAGTTCTACCTAGCTCAGGAGCAGATGATTTTTTTTTATTTCTTCTGCATTAATATTATGACACTTTTGATTTATAGTTCAAAAAGGAGAAATAAATATTTTATTATTATTATTTATGGTCTCATAGGGAGTGTCGAAGTAAAATACCTGTCTAAATTACTAGCTTAAGGGTGCTTATCCACTAGGTATGTGCTATGTAGTTATGCTGCGAGGATGTGAAAGCTAAGCTACGAAACTATGTGTCGGTTTCCACTGATGTTAAGGTATTTAGCGGAGCGAGTAAGATGTGCTACGGAGATGCGCCACCGCAAGTTACCTGTGCGAGGAAGGTGCGCAGCTGGAGCTGTAGGATATATCCACAGTAGGGAAGGCGCTCCTACGGCACCTAGGTCCCGTGCTCTGCACATTGCTACACTACTTGCGACGGTCCCTTACACGCATCTACCGAAATAAAAACAAAATTGGTTAATTGAATCTGTTTCCACCAGTGATATATGGACCAATGATTGGAAGATATCAAACGCATCCATAGCAAGTATAGCCACGTAGCATAATACACCTCTGGTGTTAAAGCATCGTATATTTTAAATAGGCTCTTTAAAAACCAGTTGCACTGAAATTACTCTTAAATCACAAAAGTTGGTTTTGAAATATTTAGCAGGAAGTTTAAAGGCGCCACTAACGTTATACCTAATGATGGGTGCTTAGACTTGCATTTAATGATTTTTTTAGTAAATAATTTGTAGACTTTCGTAATACATTTTTGGGGTTACTGATATGCAGTAGGTACCTGCTTAACATTTATTAATGATTCTTGTTAATGTTAATTATGTTCTTAACTTTTAGCGACATAATTAGGTAGGTAACTATTGTCAATATAATATTAAACATTAGAAATTTACGTTAGGTATATACCTACTTAGAAAAAAAAAAAAGAAATAAAGGAAGGAAAAAAAAGGATAACCTATACCTATATGCCTAGTTCGAACTAGGTACCCACCTAACGGATAAAATCACAAAAATGTTGAACGCGCGTGGGTCGATTTTACTAAGGATTTTTGGTATTTTCAACATCGAATATCTTTTTTCCGACATAAGTTACAAAGTTGCTCCCATACAAAAAATATCTACGTTTTCAAAGACCTTTCGAATAGTACCAATTTCAACTTGCTACAAAGTGGGTGCGTTTTGACCCATGTTCTTAAGGGGCCGGCGGAGGATGAATTTCCATACAAACGTAATACCACGCTCATTTGCAGTTGGAGCATATATCCAACATATTATGATGATATTCGGTTAAAGACGATATTTATCTAGGTTCCTACGTCGAGAATATTAGAAATATTGTTATTTTTAATACAAGAAAAGCCAAATGGCATGTTTTGCCATTTACGCTATAAAAAAGTGCGAAATACAATTTGCTTAAATTTCTTTTTGTTTTTTTAAAAAAGAAAGACGTAGGAACCTAGATAAATATTGTCTATAACCAAATATCATCATAATATGTTGGAAATATGCACCAACTGCAAATGAGCGTGGTATTACGTTTGTATGGAAATTCATCCTCCGCCGGCCCCTTAAGATAGAAGAGAACATAGGTGTGAAAGTAAAAGTCTTACACTTAATCTCCTCCCGCTTCGCCCTATAGGGAGAGAAATCATTGGACTTCCCATATTAAAAAAAATCTATATCTTCTTATTGCGCGAAGGCACAATACATAGGTACATGCCATTTCCATCGAAGTCGTAAAAATTCTTAGTAAGACATTGTTATTAAAAAGTAGATATTTATGTTATAGGAACTAGTGGACAACGCATCTGTATGCCCATTGTTTCGAACTTAGTCCAACAAGGCAATATACTAAGATACCTAATGCGTGCTAATAGGTACGCATTAGGTACTTGCAAACAGAGTGGAAAGTTAGAAAATAAATGTAATAAATACTATGTACTCAATGCAAAAATTACAGCTATAATACGACGTATAATACGTTGAATATATTCCTATTTTTTTATTAGTATAAAAAATGGGCTCTTCCCGTACCCTTCACTGAT
This sequence comes from Mythimna ferrago, assembly GCA_910589285.2. Taxonomy (NCBI): domain Eukaryota; kingdom Metazoa; phylum Arthropoda; class Insecta; order Lepidoptera; family Noctuidae; genus Mythimna; species Mythimna ferrago. The sequence goes on along the minus strand of OU342674.1, from coordinate 21,816,388 downwards.
CATATTTTTGTAGTCAAAAGTAAAAAAAAAACGGAATACCAAAATTGTCTAGGCATAATTGGTAATTCATAATAGAAGCAATCATTCATAACAATTACAACTAGAAAATACTACACGCAATGTTTTTTTCCATTTTGATCGTCGTGTCGTAGTCGTATATTCATTCATAATGATAATGAATATATCGCGGGTCTCAAACCATAGGGGCGTATCCACAAAACCCCTACTTTTCAGGAGAGACAAAAAACTTAATAACTTTTCCTGTGATTGAGCCAGCTCGTTGTTTTTTTGCATGTAGCTATATATTTCTACTGCAATTAAAGTAGGATTCTTAATTTTAGGGAATTTCCTCTATAACACTAGTTTTTGGTTGATACGCCTATATAGCATGACGACTATATTGTAAAATTCCGTCAAAATACTCCCTGAAATGTATGAAATTTATGGACGTAAAATCTTTTTTCTCAGATTGTTAATATTTATACCAATATTTATTATTAATTAATTGGTGACTTCAAATATTGCTATTTAGGAATGAGAACCCATTGAAATTAACGTTATTTACGTAATTTCAAAAATTCATACGCCTGTCTGGCTTTTCATAAATATTGAGAGGTGTTTTAACTCAAAGAGGAAGTATAAACCAGTTTTGTTCCACAATTTTAAAAAAGGACATGATTAATAGGTAATTACACAATATTCTCGTGTTTGAAAAGAAAAATAAGCATTATAAAAATAAAATTTATGAATAAATCTGAACATAACTATTACAAATATCTTTAAAATCACAAACATTTGAAATTGAAACAAAACATAGCTCTCAAAAACGCTGAAGGAAATCACCGTGAGGAAACATGGTGAGGAAGGCATTAGTGATGTTTGTGTGAATGTCTGATTTCTCACATTCGAGAACGCGAATGCGAATATTCAAATTCAATTTTCGCGAATGCGAATATTGACTTTCAAACAAAGTGCGCGCAAAATATCAGACAGTTTTCACATTTCGTATCAGCCAAATTTAAAACGAACATAACATAGCCTTAACAGACTAATTAAATGAAGTTTAACACAAAAAGTTTTTCAGGAAACACAGACTCCGGCAGGGAATTTCACTCCTTAGCTATACGCATAATGAGTGTGTTCCCAAACGCTTTGTACGTATGGGTGGAATGTTCACCATGTACCGGTGTCACAACGCTGTACATCTTGTGGTCCAATGCTGGAACAGTCTTGGCGGGATTAAATTCTGCAATTCCAATGCACACTCTCCGAAATGTAAACAACAAAAAACCGACAGGCTAAAAACTCGGCGTCGATGCTCAAAAGACCATACACGATCAAACTTGTGCTTGATAGAGGTTGTACTGTCTCGTCCTCGCTAAGATCCCGATTTTTTTGGTAGACAGTTTGGCTTTTGCTTCGATGTAGAAGCCGAAATTGAGGGTAGTCGACAGCGGCACCCCAAGAATCTCTGAGATCTAAGAGAGATCTCGGAAAGACTGGATCTGAGATCCATAAGCTCGCTCGCCGGACATGTAACTCTCAACAACAGTGCTATCGTCTGTATACCCAAAGGTACTGGCTTTAAGTAGGTAATTTATGTGCAGCAAGAACAGTGTTGCCGAGAGTACCGACCGCTGAAGGACCCTGGCATTAATATCCATTTGACCCGACGAGTAGCCATCAATAACTACTCGGATGGATCGATCCCTCAAGAAGTTTACGATCCAATCACACAGACCAGTGGTTAGACCAGAGGAAGGAAGCTTAGCAATAAGACTTTACATAGTTTCAGCTTAGACCATATCGAAAGTCTTCGAGTTATCAAGGGAGACTGCAAGCGCTTCCCCATGCTTCTCGATGGCCTTGCTTTAGATGTAGACCGATTTAGGCGAAAACCGTATTGCCGGTCAATGAGGATGTCGTTTGTTTCTAGGTATGCCAGGAGTTATCTGTTAAACACCCGTTTCATACTCTTACAGAGGATAGACGTAACGGAGATGGATAGGTAGTTTGCCAGGACAGCTCGACTGCCTTTCTTGGGCACAGGCTGAACGGCACTTATTCAGTCTCAGAGAGGCGAAATAGGCGGGTCAAGATTAGAGACAATTCAAGTACACAAGTTTTAAGAACAACTGCTGGTATCCCGTCGAGGCCACTGGCTGTATTCACATCAAAGTTACGCAGAACTTTACGAACGTCCTTCTGATGGATACGAATATCCGAAATACTCGTCACGCACCCATCTGGAGAAACAGTTAAATTCATTTGAAAAACTTTGTGATGATGAAAATGTGAAATAAAGTTGTGTGATGGAAAAATATTAAAATATTATTTCCTTTTTGTTTGTCACAAACATTTGCCAAATATTTGCATGATTTTTGCGAATGCAAATATCAAAAAATGTGCGAATATTCGTGAATGCGAATATAAAAAAATATGCGAATATTCGCGAATATTTGTTACATTACTTACATCTATAGAGCTTGACAAAATGATATCAGGTTAAAGTAAAATAAACAGTCGTATGTTCATACGCCTTTATGGTCCGATGCGATTTCCCAGGATCACGATAAAATTGAAAGTCGTACGTGCGTACGTCTCTATGGCACGTCGAAACTGCCCCAATACGCAATAATATTGCTCTTACGTCAATTATACGGCTATTTGGTCTAAAAATAATTCTAGACTCTCCAGCATACGGCAAATAATATTTTTTAATTTATGCAAAAAGTAATTAACACTAAATTATAAGAAAAATTCAGTTAATGTATCACTTGTAGTAGAATCCAATGGCATTAAAAACGAAAAATCACATTTTTGCATATACGCCCCTATGGTTTGAGACCCGCGATATTCATTCTATAGAAATACTTATTGTACAGACAATAAGTATTTCCAAAGAATGAGTGTCATTTTGGGATACAAACAAACGCTATTAACTTTTCTATTTATGAATGTTATTCATTAAGACTTTATTAAATAATAACAAGATCTTTTATAATAAGCCCTATAAGTAGGTATTTATACTAAGGTAGGCTCCAGATAAACGTGGAATAACGGTCATTGACCTTCCTACATTTGTTGACATTCTTAATGTCAAAAACGGAAATAAAGACTTTTACCTTGTCTTGAGTCGACATTTATCGTGATCCTTTACATGATCTAGTAATGAAAAGCAATACATTGTTTGTTTTTCGTGTACCTACGCAGAGATATTAGGAAAAGGTCAATGTACTTTATTCCACGGTTATCTGGCGCCTTCTATAATTAAAAATTTGTGGTGTATAATAGTGTTACCAGTTATGATATAAAGGGCCCCATAATTGGCTTTTCCAAACGGACCAACGGACGGTCCAACGGACCCTTCTAAAAAGTATACCTACTAGAATGTTTATTTTTCCTTTTTTTTTAGTTTTCTATTATTTTGTAGATTTTTTTAAAATATTTTTCATTAGGTACTCATACTCGGAAAGTAGGTCTGAAGTTGCCAGAAGAGCGAGTTGAAAGTAATACTTTTCATCCATAGGGAGAATCGCTTTCAACTGACAGCTATCAAATTAAAAAAAACTAACTCTATTTCACATTTCTATTGAACAATCTATCTATATATACACTGTTAAATTTTGATCGTTTTAATCCTGTGGAGGGTCGATCATGTACCAGTGAAACACTGTCGATTTGTAAAGATAAAATTTAAAAATATCAGCTGAGCTAGTCCAATGACCTGTAGGTAGTAGTCGGCGTTGCGTACTAACTACCTACAAATCATTGGACTCGCTCAGCTGACGTTTTCTTAAAGAAATTAATTTCGTATAGTCTGTCTAATAAGTAAACCGACTTGGGAATTTTGTAAAATATTTAATCATTTAAAAAATACTTATATTCGATACTTTTCCTATGGTTCTTCTGTTAGTAAACAATGATCTTTATCTCTTAATCAACCTTAATTATTGAACCCGTGTTGACTACCGGGTGTCGCCACTGTGCGGAACGCCCGGAGGACACGGTGGAGCACACAATCGCGGTGTGCCCTGCTTGGGCGGAGCATCGCCGTGCCCTCGTGGGGGTGATCGGCGGCGGAGACCTCTCGCGCCGGGCCTTGGTCGAGGCCATGGTCCGGAGCGAGGAGGAGTGGCAGGCGGTCGCCAACTTCTGCGAAGCAGTAATGCTCGCTAAGGAGGAGGCCGACCGCATCAGGCAACGGCGCTCTCGCCGCCGCCGGGATTCCGATCCCGATTTCCGGCCACCGTAGGCGCGGGCTTGCGGACAGTGAGCAATGGGTAGCTCGCTGTCCGGCCGTCCGGTAACCGTCCGGACCAAGCCCAAGTCGTCGACGGCGCGCGCTGTTCCCGCGCGCCTCAAGGAGTTGTCAGCAACAGCAGGGGCCCAGCCGGGTCGAAGCCTACTGGGGCCAGGGTAATCCGAAAGGGCGCTCGAGCCCCGGTATGAAGGCTTGAAGGAACGGGATGGGTTTTTTAGTCAGTAAGAGTCTGACACTATCTCCCGCTCCGCCCAAGAGCGGGGGTTGTCATAAGATGATTTTTCCCATCGAAAAAAAAAAAAAAAAAAAAAAAAAAAACCCGTGTTGACTACATTAGATTTCATAATTACCCAAGTCGTTTAACTTATTAGACAAACTCTACATGTGTAAATTAATAAGATTTAAAAAAAAAAGTACTTAATTTTTTAATTTTATCTTTACAAATCGATAGTGTTTCATGTACCGGATCGACACTCCACGGGATTAAAACGACCAAAATTTAGCGGTGTATCAATGCCACTTTTCGTTGTAATTTTATAACTCAAGAACGGGCTCGCCTATCCAAACCAAATATTTATAGAGTACGATCCCAGGGCCGCCAGACGTCACGTATTTTCTCACGAAGGAAATGTGGACGATTGAGTACTGTTAATATGTACTAAGAACGCATGCCTATCTGCTAGCTTGCTTAGACGGCCAATTTTCAGGTATCAGGTAGTCAAGGTACATAAAAACAGTACTTACTTCACGTAAATTCTCCAAGCTGATTTTTACGTATATTTTAGGCAATATCTTTAAAATCAAGTCGCCAATACTCCCAGACACATCCCGTGGGCCGTATTGCTTTACAGACGCTTCAAAGCTCCAAGACATTTCAAATTCTCATGCTTGATTTTTATACACCCCTACTTTTTAATTAGTACATAAAAAATGTGGCTGTATCTATACCCGTTACTGATCATATTTTTGTATTCAAAAGTAGAAAAAACTTAAATCCTAAAATTGACCACGAAAAGGTAAATTCATCATAGATTCAATCATACATAACAATTGCTAGTAGAAATACTGCGGGCAGTGTTTTTCCATTTTAATCGTCATTTATTCATTCATAATCAATAGCCTGCACAATGTTTCCATAAATTGAGAGACATTTTGGGATAAACACAAACGCTAATAACTTTGCTGTTTATGAATATTATTTATTGAGACTTTACTTAAATAATAACAAGGGCTTTTCTAATAAGCCCTTTAAGTATTTGTACTAATTAAAAATTAGTGGTGTATAATAATGCGTTCACCAGACAACTATTTTAAAACCTTTTACAAGAAATCAGACCGATCCAAGGGGCCATATAATTGTTAACAAATAGTAAGAGCCTGGCAGCATCTACATCAATTATTCCAGGAACGTTGTTTAAAACACAGATAATTTTTGAATATTAAATTAAGTTTTAGTTTAGGAGATGATTGGCCCCTTGGATCCGTCTGTCTTCTTTTAAAAGTTTTAATACAAATCTTAAGACAAATCTAAAGAGCCCAAATTCGACGGGTTTACTCACAGGTTTACTGGTAGGCATTCCAAGGTTCCATCAGCTACTTCCCAGTTTTGGCATCAAGTCTTCGTCATCAGGTTCTCGTCGTCATGAGAAACGAACTATTTTTAAGATGACTCTAACTGAGCCGAAACTGGATGGGTTTATTAATAGGCATTCCAAGGTTACGTCTCTTACCTTCGATCTCCATCATCAGACCAGCTTGATGGCGTCGGCATGTAAGTACATGAGTATTTCAAACATTAGGTCACATATATATGTGTTTATTAGTAAGGTATATATCCATTAAGTTTAAGATCCCTGCCACAGTTTACAAACGAGCTGCTGACCTTGAACACCTGAACAGATCTTTATAAATTGTATCAAAGAACCATCTCGATAACTTCAGCTTTCAAATTAAAAAAAACTGCATCAAAATCGGTCCATTCGCTGAGGAGCTGCGGTGCCACAGGGAGACACACAGATACCCCAAATTTATAACACTCCTCTTTTTCGTCGGGGGTTAAAAAAACACCCGGAAAATTAACCGTAATTTCACATAAAACGCAAATATTTGAACATCGTAAATGATGCATAAGGTTGTAGCATGTGGCGTACCTACTATACATATAGTTTCTGCCAACCCTCTGGGTATCACATACCTTTTTATATACCATGCTTCATTCCATGTTATCCTAATAAAGAATAATTCATTCAATTCCATTTTAACAAAAAATTTTAAAATTCAAACTCGTAGAAAAAGTATTTCAATTTGTTAGACGTGATCTTCCTGCTCTTGATAAGTTTATGACATAGTATTAAGGCCTTATGTTTATTTATGAAATCACGTACAACACATTGGTAGTGCATGGACATGAGACATTTTATTTACAATGTTAGGTGTTATTAGTCGAAAACGAATGCCAACCTAGTGTGGAGAACCTACTTTGTCTCTGCAAACGTAGAGACAAAGTAGATTCCTACACACTAGGTTGTCTCTACGTTTGCAGAGACAAAGTAGGTTCTTCACACTAGGTTGGCATTCGTTTTCGATGGAGGTTGTGAAAAGTGTGATGGAGAAAAAGTCTTCACGTTCCATCCAGAACGGGAGAAGTTATTTAATAATTTAAAACCCCAAAAAGAGGTTAAGCGTTTCATTTGGAGGCCTCAACAGCAGTGTAAGGTCGATTTTATTATTAGGAGTCGCGGACGCTCGTACATTTCAAATTAATAGTTGGCACGTGTAAAAAGGGAGTCTGGGACACACCAAAAACAGAAAATTACGAGAAATGTCTAAATTGCTGTGCCCGACCGACGGGTCCAGAGCTTATAAAACTCACGAGCAATAAAGGTTTTACTTTAATTGTAATTAAAGTTGATTGGTGGTGGTTGGTTGTAGTCCCACTATGAGCTTATAAAACTCACGAGCTTGCTCTAAAGATTTTGTTTGAACTGAATTAGGTACGAGTACATTGGTCTTAAAATCTGGCAACATGTAGAATTGACCTAGCATTGCTTTGTATTTCGTGGTACTAAAGACGTGATGTAATGTAGTGTTAGTACACGTACAAAGAGGCAACCACAGCTGATTGGCGTCGTAATAATTTCAACACTACCAGACATTTCGTTGGCCTATCAAAAAGTAGGTAACTTATCAACAACATCTGATTAATCAACCAAATAACAACTATGAACTTAGTTATTGGCGACTAATTAATTTCGTTATCCGAAGTACGTATTTCACTGTTAACCTTCATCATAAATTGCAGTTATATACTTAGCCTACAGCGTTGCTGCCAAGTGTGATCTTTACAGTGACCTTATTTAATAAGAGTATATACACTCGAAATTTTGTAAGGACACTTCACGGTTACTTATCTGTAAATAAACGAATAGGTAGGTACTCATCGACCAGTAAACTTAATAAATTTATTGGTAAGTATCGATTGAGAGCAACTAGAATGATACTTATATATGTACCTTATACATATTTATATAATTCTTAAATCAAAATGCTATTCGGTTCTCGTTAGATTCATGCCGTGTCAGACTTGCGGTTGCGACACCAGTCGTGAACAGCGAGTGGCGCGTCTTCTCCAAGCGGGGGCGGCACCATTCTAATTGTTTGGATACGCATCTGAGGACGACGTCTCTAAACATACGATCTCGATACGATGATACTCGTACCATTGAGGCAGTCTCGGGATGCTGGAACGTAAAGGGCAACTGAAGAAATACAGTGGGTTTTAGTAAAAGTCTGACATTCCTGATCGCTCTACCCAGAGCCACAGAATAAGTAATAGTACAAGGCGTGCGAGAAATTATTTGATGATTTCCCACTTTAAAAAAAGGACCGTCTTATGATTGCACAGATAATGTCTAAACATAAATATTATGTAGAACCCAATGATATTCTAATAAAGTAGAACCCCTGATTTCTGGAACGAATTTATCGTTCGCGTTACAAATTAACGTAACCGTTTTTTATTCAAATTAATACGACTGTAGCCATATTAATTATGTGTCATATTAATTTTCCGTTCTTCAAATTTGGCCAGCGGAGTCGCAAGCCATAAGCAAGCTTTTGTTGGTATTAAAGGGAAGATACAAGGAGAGATATGGCTGGAAAAAAACGGGTACACTCATAGAAATGGTTAAAAGAAGTGTGTAAAAAACGATAAAAACATATATATAAAAACCATACTATGTGTATATCTGGTAGGATCAAAATTGTTTTATCTATTATGAAATTTTTCACCAATTATAAATTGGCGATTATATCTACTTTTAACTCTCTTTGTGCAAATAGCTACTGGCGGATTGCGTATTGCGATTATCAAACCTTCGACATAGCAGTCGCAGGAAAGACTTGCCTAACACAATTCAATCAAAATTTTATGTTTTTCATCACACTCCCAGATATCAATCTGCCTTTCTATTCAACAAATTGTCTTTAGAAATCAAAAGTATTAATAGCTCATTCTTGTTTAAGAATAAATTATACATACACTTATTGAGAAAGGCTTTTACAGTATCGATGGGTTTCTGTAAGTTTCTGTAATACTAAATATTATACCTAAGTATTTTATTTGTAAATGTTTCTTTGCTAAATAATCCAAAGATTTGATAACACAGTAAATATGAGTAAGTAGGCTTTTACTTATGTAAAAATGTAAGTAAATCAAGTCAAAGATTTACTTTGAACTGACAAAAAGTCTGTTAGGGTTGAAAAAACGAAGCTATGTAATTGCATATTCCAAAGCGTTAGTCTCCATGGAAAAGAACGTGCGAGAAATTCCATGAATACTCTTTAAGTCACGTTAAGAATTACAATTATTTATTAAGTACTTACATATTATTTGCCCCTATTAGTGAGTACAATTTAACAGTTTCAACTGACGGTGTCTGGTCACGAGCATGATGCGTGCATCAGCCCAACTCAGCTCAACCATTTCGAAGGGAATGATTTTTTTTTTTTTTCGTGTGTCAGTGTCAGACTCTTACTGACTAAAAAACCCCATCCCGTTCCTTCAAGCCTTCATACCGGGGCTCGAGCGCCGGTCGGATAACCCTGGCCCCAGTAGGCTTCGACCCGGCTGGGCCCCTGCTGTTGCTGACAACACCTTGAGGCGCGCGGGAACAACGCGCACCGTCGACGACTTGGGCTTGGTCCGGACAGTTACCGGACGGCTGGACAGCGAGCTACCCATTGCTCACTGTCCGCAAGCCCGCGCCTACGGTGGCTGGAAATCGGTATCGGAATAGCGGCGGTGGCGAGAGCGCCGTTGCCTGATGCAATCGGCCTCCTCCTTAGCGAGCATTACTGCTTTGCAGAAGTCGGCGACCGCCTGCCACTCCTCCTCACTCCGGACCATGGCCTCAAGCCACTCCTCCTCGCTCCGGACCATGGCCTCAACCAAGGCCCGGCGCGAGAGGTCTCCGCCGCCGATCACCCCCACGAGGGCACGGCGATGCTCCGCCCAAGCAGAGCACACCGCGACTGTGTGCTCCACCGTGTCCTCCGGGCGTTCCGCACAGTGGCGACACCCGGGCGTCACTTCCGCTTTAATTCGGAACAATAACCTCCCGAACTTGCCATTTCCGGTGAGGACCTGTGTCATGCGGAAGGTAAGGACGCCGTGAGGTCTTTCCAGCCACGCCTCAAAGAGGGGACTTATCGCTATAATTGGGGCGTGCCCAGCACTGGGTTGCGATAGTCACTGAAGCCATTCCACCATGAGATCCCGCCGGAGCTCTGTCCGCCATGCCGTGACCTGTCGCGGCAGAGGACTTTCACCAAGGCGTTGCATCTCCACGCGCATGTCGTGCATGTGTGCAAGGACTGTTGCCTCCAGATCCCACGGTGGTAGGCCAGCCAGAAGGCTCGCCGCTTCGCGGGAAATCGTGCGGTATTCCCGCACCATCCGAATTGCCATGACCCTCTGGCAGACGTTCAGAATGGCCGCCGGTCGCTTTTGCAGCGACGGCGCCCACACCGGCGCCCCGTAGAGGGCCATGGGATCGTTCGATCCCCGCGTAGAGCCTCCGGCAGAAAGCATCTGGACCCCCAAGGTTGGGCAGGAGCCGCTTGAGAGCGGCCCCAGTCCGGTTGAGTTTGGGAGCCAGACGTTGGAAATGCTCCTCGAAATTCTATCGGCTGTCGAGGATGAGTCCCAGGTATTTCATCGATGACCCGACACCGATGCGAACTCCTCCTACCGTTAGTTGGGAACCCGATGGTGGCGCGTTCCGACGGCCGCGACCGTGAAAACACATGGCCTCGGATTTGCGCAGCGCCACCTCGAGTCTTAACTCCCGGATCCTATCAACGACTATCGCAACCCCGCGTGTCGCTAGAGCGGCCGCCGCCCGGTATGACTCTCCCTGCGCTAGAACCAGCGTGTCGTCTGCGTAGCAGACCGCGCTGACCCCGTCAGGGAGGTCGCCTCGCAGCACGTAATCGTACCCGATGTTCCACAAGGGTGGCCCTAGTACCGACCCCTGCGGAACACCGCACGACATCTCCCGACGTTTCCAGTCTCCCTGGTGACCGGGGTAGACAATATACCTGTCCGACAGGTAGGCCTCGACTACTTGACGGAAGGGAACGATCAAAACACGTGCCACATAGTGAGACATTTGAGTGAGCATGACAAACTTTCAACTGCCATGCTCGTTTTTGTCAAACAAGTTGTAACCTAATAAAATAAATCTCTTCATCACTCCATGGTACTTCACATATAAGCAAAACTTGAAAAAATGCTTCCAGATTATATAATGCCTTATATAGTTTTCAAAGTTTAAAGAAAAGTAATAATTAGGTATTATGAGCTCCATCAAAATAAACACTAGGACGAAAACAACGAAAATGAATGAATAAGAAATAATATTATATTAGGTCCTAATAGTTTAAAACAAATACTTTTCTGACTTTATCGTTCGGTTTATTCGCTAACGCCACAACAGATTTTGGTGCGGTTTTCACTTAGAAATAAAGAGAAACGTGGAAATGACAAAACCTGTGTGAATTTTTACTCGTGCGAAAGCGAGGTGGTTGGCTAGTTCAATATAAATGATAGACCATTGTTAACATTTAGTAGTGTAGGGACCTATGATCGACGGAACACATAAAATATCGGCCAACAAGTCACTAGTCCATTGCACCAGTTAGGCGTATCACGTTCATGTCACTTTATGCGTGTTGACACTGGGAACACAATTCTCTTATCTCTGTCAAAATATTTGCTTGGCATCATTCTACCAAGCTTGCTACCAAATGTTAGTAACAAAAAGAAGTAGTAATCATAGTTTCTTTTTTTAAATATTATACTTAATCATGTAGAGCAATGAGGTTGCAGATTAGTCATATAGATCCAAGTTTGCGATAGGCGATCTTTGGCATAAAATCCCGGAAGAGCAGTACATTACTGGTGCTGTTTTCGTAATTATCTCTATGATTACAAAATTTTGCGAGACTCAAATACGATCTAATAAATACATATATAGGTACATAAAATATAGCCTATAACACTCTCAAATAAAGCAGCTTTATATCAGTGAAAAAAATTTAGCATTTGGACCAGTTCTTTCAGAGATTACTTTTTTTTTTTTTGGTGGGAAAATCATCAATGACAAACCCCGCTCTTGGGCGGAGCGGAAGATAGTGTTAGACTCTTACTGACTAAAAACCCACCCCATTCCTTCAAGCCTTCATACCGGGGCTCGAGTTGTCTTTCGAAACTAACCCTGGCCCCGTTAGGCTGGCTTCGACCCAGCTGGGCCTCTGCTGTTGCTGACAACTCCTTGAGGCGCGCGGGAACAGTGCGCGCCATCGACGACTTGGGCTTGGTCCAGACAGTTACCGGACGGTCGGACAGCGAGCTACCCATTGCTCACTGTCCGCAAGCCCGCGCCTACGGTGGCTGGAAATCGGGATCGGAATCCCAGCGGCGGCGACAGCGCCGTTGCCTGATGCAGTCGGCCTTCTCCTTTGCTAGTATTACTGCTTCGTAGAAGTCGGCGAACGCCTGCCTCTCCTCCGCGCTCCGGACTATGGCCTGAACCAAGGCCCGGCACGAGAGGTCTCCGCCGCCGTTCCGAGATTACCTGCTTCAAACAAAAAAAAAAAAAAAACTTTATATCTTTATAATATTAGTGTATAATATTATTGAAGATTTTCTACAAATATGCGCCCTGACGATATTCAGTCACGTGTATCTTATAGCTTCCTATTTAACAAAAGAAAGGATTGTAGGGATTGTGCAAGTTAAAATTTTGTAGGGAAATGTAATATTTTTGTAATAATTATTATTTATAAGCACTAGAGTCTGAGTAAGTACATTCGCACCGCTGTTCATTCGCCTGTTTCGTTTATGGGCACCCATTGCTTATATTTTGTTACGAACGAGCCATTGTGCTCCGCCATTGTTCGCCAACCGGGCCAACTGTGAGTAACTGTGCTTATAACCTACACCACTTCGTGGTAGGTGTTCTGTTTAATATCTAATTTGATGTTATCGACTTAGAAGAAACTCTTCAAGACGATAACATCAAATTTGACTAAACAGTCTGCTCATCGATCATCATATGTAAGACCTGCCCTAAAAAGGAACCTATAAATATCTACTCATAATCATCATTTTCCTGCCTTTGCTCCGTGTTACTTGGGGTGGGCGCAACGTGTTTTTTCCTTCCATTTTGTCCTATCACCCGTCGTGCTATCACTAACTTCCTTTTTTTTCATATCACTCTTCACAATCTAAAACATAAAAATATCTACTCACTACTCTAAAATAACATCTTAAAAACAAAAATACGGTGAAATATAAAATCTCAACACCATATTTTATTTTCAGGAGCATAATTATGTATTTCCTAAAACCACTAATCGCAAATTATTCCTCAAGTGCTTTGAATTGTCTGTTAGGTACTGAATTTTAAGTGGGTTATAGTCAAATCTTCTTTTCTGTGTGTAACATGATCTAATTTTGTTGGCCTAGTATATTGTTGCGTACGTGGGTAATCAAATGCCGATTTACTAACAGAGAACTTTATTCACCACAAACAATAACAAAATAGTCCAGTCAACAATAATCCGAATCGCAATTAACACTAGAGTACCGTTACACTATCGCTTAGGTCGTTAGGTAAAATCACTTCACACACTTAGTTAGTTCGCTCTTGATCGCAGTCGAAATCACAACGGACTCGCATCCGGTCGGGGGCTCGTATTTATATGCGGAGCGAAGAAAATTCTAGATACTGACATCTCAAGATCGATCCAGAACAATAGCGTCGCTTCGCGGAGCCATAAATCTTTCATGCGAATTTCGACTCTATTGTTAATGTCGGAGATTACCATTTCCCTTATCGGTAGATACATACCTAACTACTAGTGGTACCTACTTTGTGGATGTTTCGAGATTTTTCTAAGCCTGGCTACGTACAACCATTCTAGATCTTTCGAACAGCAATGCGTTTTAATTATTGCGTGCTACTCATTATTTTCTTGGAGATTGGCGTGTTCACGTTTAATGGCGTAACAATATCATCGCTACTACAGCATCGTCGCTGGCAGCGAAGAGGTTGCTCTGACTGCATTCCAATAAGACAAATAATAATACATAATATATAACTCTTATGGTATCGTTAAGCACGCTTCTTACTACAAAACTGGAGAAATGTAATATATGTAATAATTTCATATGTGGCTAGATAATAATAGTTTAAGTGTTATGAGTTAAGTGTATATATTATTACGTGTATAAGTTATATCCATTGTGTTGATTTTTTTATTGCCATAGACCTTGCGTATCAGGAGCCTATAGTCATCGACTATTCAGTCTCTCAACGATACATTACGATGATTTTCTATCAAAACAATTGTAAAAAATCTGATGTTATGTCACTAGTTCATCGCTTTCGTCTCTGACAAACAATCATTCGGCGCCCAATCAAAATGCAGTAATCCACTTCCTCATACCTAGGCTAGTTGGCGAGAAATATGTTACATTAGCCGTCATGAGGCTGAACAGGCGATGACTATACGTCACACTGTTATTTTTCTGATAACACAACGTGTTTCAACGGCTATTTTGCATACGTGTGAACGCTCGTAAATCAATCGCGTTTTCTTAATAATACCAATTGATTAAGACGATTGCAATTAATTGAATTTCATTTCCATTTTTTACAGGAACTAATAGGAGCACCCTTCTTCCATGAAGCAAGGAAAAAAGCAGACAACCATACATGAGGGAGGCTGGGTGACAAGGGACTTTCCGACCTAAGACTACGTGACATCTCGTGTGGAAACACATACCTATTAGTTTGTCATAAATAGGTATCGTTGAAAGCTGCCAAAATGCAGTTCGTACGTTCCTTTTTCAAGCGGATAACCGATGATCTCAAACAGAAGAAATTAATTCCACTAAAGATATTATTTTTCGTTCATGCTTCGAGTAAGTATCAAAATACTTTGCTTTCTAATATAAATTTTTACTCACTTCGTAAACATTGCACCTACTTTGTCCTGTTTATACTTCGTTCATGATTTTGGGTTATTGAGCACGTAAACACCTTCTGGCTTTGATTCAGCGTAGATATATATTCAGCTATCAACATCTATCTATATAGAAAAAAATGTTTATCTTGGCATAAATCTTATTAAATGTTTAACCTGCTTAGACCCTGTATAATGCATGGACCTTGTCTAAATCAACAAACAGTCGATTGCTGTCCGGAACTTAATTCGATACATGATTCGTAATGAAATACACGTAGAAGGCTGCTGGGGTACCTATGTACGGGTAATATTAAATTCATTCACGAAATTCGATAGGGTGTCTTGTAAGAATATTATTCCACGCTCCCACCTCCACGGCTGTTACGTGCCAATAGTTATCAAGCATGACAGACATAACACGTGTATTATCTTTATTCATTCTTCTCTTTAGCGTGTCGAAGGCATAATAAATAGATTTTTAAATATTAGATTATGCTTTGTCCAAGTTTCAGCTATGTCGACACCAATAGGTTTTCACGTCGCGTCGTCGTCGTTTTAGTCGGTGCCCTAAGTGGGATAACCCACCCCCTTTGATAAGCTATTTTAATCATTATTTTGCTACTATTATAGATGAAAATTCTTTGTGCCAGCATTTCGATAAATCTTGCTATCCTAGTGTGAAGGTAGATTGATAAAAGAAAATTACGTCAGCGACAAAAGTTAACTTAGCTAATTCTGTGACTTGACACTTAGACTTAAAGTTTATTATTGGTATTTTAAAATGTATTGACTACCGATAGCTTATTTTGGTAGCCCTAAATAAGCTAATATGGCTGAGTGATCTGTGTAAAGACTTTGACGCAGTAAGGCACGAGTTCAATTCTCATACCCTGTATATTGTTTTGCTTTCCATTTACAACTTTTTTATTATTTTAAGTAGGTAACAATCAACAAACTAAATATTCTTCAAACATATTTGGAATAATTTCGCCTGACTTGTAATAAGCGGGTAGTCAATATAAATATGCGTATTCATCATGAAACTGGTATTCAAATGTTACTTAGATTAAGGGTAGAGGAATAAAAAATGAACCGTTCTAATAAAGCAAAAACCAGTCGACGCTCAATAGTAGTGACGTCGCGTCGTGCAAATAATTTTTTCATTACTCATACTCTGAAAGTAGGTCTGAAGTTGCCTGAGGAGCGGGCTGAAAGTGATACTTTTCATCCCTAGGGAGTTTTACTTTACAACTGACAGCTGTCAAATTATTAAAAAAAAAACTAGTTCTATCTTCACATTTCTATTGAACCATGTTCCAATTTTCCATACAGCCAGTCAATCACAGCGCGATATAAAATTGAAATAACTTAAAAACAAGTATTAATTAAATAATGTTATATTTTAAGTGATTTATTTGTTCAACTATTTCTTTAAAATACTTTATTTTTAAAAGATTACAATTGATTTCTAATTTTTCATGAATGAGGCTGAATAACTGGCCGGCCGCAGAAAAAAAAACAAGATGGCGGAAAAGTGGCAATCAGTCGTTGGTTTTTTCGAGTTTTGTTTACATTTCCGTACAACAGAGATTTGTATTAACACGTTATGTCTATTAGATTAAAATAGTGATTTTCATTACTCATACTCTGAAAGTAAGTCTGAAGTTGCCTGAGCAGCGGGCTGAAAGTGATACTTTTCATCCCTAGGGAGTTTTACTTTACAACTGAAAGCTGTCAAATTATTAAAAAAAAAACTAGTTCAATCTTCACATTTCTATTGAACCATGTTCCAATTTTCCATACAGCCAGTCAATCACAGCGCGATATAAAATTGAAATAACTTAAAGACAAGTATTAATTAAATAATGTTATATTTTAAGTGATTTATTTGTTCAACTATTTCTTAAAAATACTTTATTTTTAAAAGATTACAATTAATTTCTAATTTTTCATTAATGAGCCTGAATAGCTGGCCGGTCGCAGAAAAAAAAAAAATGGCGGGAAAGTGGCAATCGGTCGTTGGTTTTTTCGAGTTTTGTTTACATTTCCGAACAACAGAGAATTGTATTAACACGTCATGTTTATCAGATTAAAATAGTGAATAACGCCTAATTTCATAAGAAAAGAGGCTAAAGCAGTAGTGGAATACCTTTTACCGCCTAAATCAGAAGAAAGATATCTACTTAAAATCATAGGTACGACGACTCAGGTTTTACAAACTTTTTATTTTATTTTTAGTTTCCTCGTATTCGTAATGAAAAGCACAGTGTTTACCTCGGGGTGAAAGTAACCCATTTAACCCCTCGAATTAGCGACCTCGCATCGCTCGGCCGCCAACTCCCTCTCGGGACGAAATGAGTTACTTTCACCCCTAGTGTAACAATGTACTATTAACGCCTAATTTCATAAGAGAAGAGGCTAAAGCAGTAGTGGAATACCTTTTACCGCCTAAATCAAAAGAAAGATGCCTACTTAAAATCATAGGTACGACGACTCAGGTTTTACAAACTTTTTATTTTATTTTTAGTTTCCTCGTATTCGTAATGAAAAGCACAGTGTTTACCTCGAGGTGAAAGTAACCCATTTAACCCCTCGAATTAACGACCTCGCTGCGCTCGGCCGCCAACTCCTTCTCGGGACGAAATGAGTTACTTTCACCCCTAGTGTAACAATGTAGGTACTATTACGTTGCCTTACTAAATTGAAAACAACGTCTTTATTTAGAATATTTTTATATACATAGTTCTAAAATATAAAATAATCTATTCACATGAGGAGAATGTTGGTTTTCGGTTTCGGAGAGATTGATAGGAGGCGTCTTAATATAGCCGTAGGTAAGTGTCTTTTTTTCCATTTTATTTACACTTCTTTTTTAAACTTACACATTTTATGCTGTGACGCAATCAAACATATTTTAATTATACTTACACTTAAAGTAACTTCTGTTTCGTTTTTTTGTTTCAGAAAAATACAGTCAGATTGTGGTTTAAAACTATAACAAACAATACAAGTCAGGATGTAAATTTGAAATAACTGCTGGTCAGCCGTCAAGTCCATTTTGCCCAAGAATATCTGGATTTCTATCTGAGAAAAAAAACATGTTATTATACTGCCGTATACTCGTAGCACTGACGGATATAACTCTGGGTTACTTGTGTTGAATGTCTTATGTGGAACCTGGTTAACTTGTAGAAATTGGTGGCCGATTCGGTAATAAATATTACGTGACGTAATGTCACAGTGCGTGTAAGCAACAATAGATAATTATTTACTTCTTGTAAGCAGCCACATTACCTTCTTGTCAGTGCTTATGTGTAGTGTATTGGTTAAATAAATCATAGTAATCTTAATTTGTTAGGAAGTGTTTATATAATAAATTAACTGATCCTTGTTTCTTTCTTAATCAAATTTAAAACTTAAAATTCTATATAAAACATGTAAAGTAGTTAAAATGTCAAATTATTTAGAGCAAGTATGACAGTTAATGTAGTGATGCTATTGTTATAAAATAGAAATATTATATATTTCTAATCATGTAACATGTTGATTCACTGCATTGAACTCTTCTTTAAAAATAAAATTAGTATTTCATTAGCACTATTGACATAAATAAACTGGTTTTTTTTTTCGTGCTCAAACTGTATTACAATTAATTCTACCATATCAAAAGCAGTTTAATATTGTAACTTCTTTTATATGTTTTACCTTTATATATAGTTATTTAAATTATGTCTATAAGATGAGTAATTTTTTTTAATGTAATTTGTAAATATTACTTACATTGAATAAATCGTTACCTATCCTAACCATTTTTGTTTTTTATTCATGTAGCTTTTATGTTTTAATAGTTAATTTAAATTTATTAATTTAACTTAATATAAATTACAATTTGATTTCAAAAATCATAATCCAATTTTATAAACACAAAACTACTAAAAGAAGCATGACGGTTTTGAACTTACGACCATGACGATGTAAGTCTACTGTTATGACCATTAGACTAAATCGACTTACGATGTCATGTTGAAATTTACAAGTGCTTTACGAGACAAAATCGTATTCATGAGTTTACCTACCTTAACGTTACGTCTTAAAGATCAAATTGACGTAACAAGTATTCTATAATATTTGACTACCTACCTCTCGTTATATTCGTTTAAATTATTATGCTCCGAATTGATTATTATGTATCTTATGCTAATTGCAGAAGGTTCAAATTCGTCTAACAAAATATTACCTTCTGCTGTCACGTGGGTCAGGTTTCTTGTACCTTCATGTGTACGTACATGCGGTTCTTGATTTAATCGCATTAGGGTTCGTATCTTTTGCGGAGCAAAGAAAATCTTAAATTATATAAGTAATAACGTGTACTTTTCCACATTGTGCACATTTTTGCCTCCACAGAAGTATATTGTACATATCGTGATTTAAATAAAGTGATGGGAAAGTCAATGTTAACTCATCGAATGCCGTAATTAGAGACACAATAGAAAGACAATTGCTTATGTCGAACTGTGTAACTTAAGACATTCAAAAGGTTAATTAGATTACTGACAAAAACCTTTGACATTAAGATGTTGAATTAAGTTGTTTGTTCGAATGGCAAAAGACTTGCCTCTATGTCACACAAATTAATTCAGACTGGCCTGTTGGTCTAGTGGTCAGTGGCCCTGACTGTTATGCCGGAAGTCGTAAGTTCGATTCCTACCCAAGACAAACGTTTGTGTGATAAGCATGATCTTTTGTTTAGCTGTTCTAGCAGCCCTTCTTCATATTTCGACGAGAAAAGCGAAATACCTAATGAAAGTACAATGTTATGAATTAAATCATATGTATCTGGGGCAGATGCCTTCCACAGAAGCCTACTATTCATTCTTGAGTTTCACGCTTCATCAATATCTCTTGTGTCTTCTCCAGATAAATCTCTAAATCTATATCTTATCTCTAAGTTTCACTGCTTACATATTCCAAACCACTCATTGGATTTTATTATTTATTTATTTATTTAATCTTCATGCAACAAAAAGTACATAGGCGGACTTAATCCCTTAGGCATTCTCTACCAGTCAGCCTAGGGTGGTGAAGAGACAATATGGTAGGCTCACAAAAAGAAAATTTTGGTATTAAAACAAGAGTAAGAATATACATAATTATAGATAAAATACACATACATATATATTTAATATAATATATATACTACATAAATATATTTATATAAAGTAAGGACAGAAGTATTTTGCCGGTTTTCACCAATAGAAAGATCGATAAACGAAGAAAATTTGTGTCTATAAAATTTGCACTCGTGGCAAACCGGGGTTGTGTCTAATAAGTGGATATGTTGCAGCACTGTTCGTGTTGTATCCATACCTGACGATCCACATGCGCGAGCTGGGCATCAACGTGGAGGAGACGGCCATCATGTCTGCGGTGACGCCGGTCGTGTCCATCGTCATGCCGCCGCTGGCAGGCATGTTGGCTGACAAGATCGGCAACTTCAGAGTAAGTATGAGCTATCGATAAATTGTGGGCATTCCACCTAAACCCACACTCACACGGTTTATACCAGGGATGTCACAGATATAAACAGAACGGATTTGGAAATAATATTACACCGGTTCTGGATACGGTTTGACATGATTTTTTTTCGGACATGATTTTTTTTCGGATTATTCGCCAATTCCAGTTATTTTCGGTGACAGATATAAGAATTTTAAAATTATATTAGTAAAATACAAATATTAAGATTTGAATTTTATTTCTAGACTAGATTGTCATTTTTTGTTTGGCTGGGCAAATGAAACGAAAACCTGACGTTACCTTCATTTAGACTTTTTTTTTTTTTTTTTTTTTCGTTGGGAAAAATCATCTTATGACAACCCCCGCTCTTGGGCGGAGCAGAAGATAGTGTCAGACTCTTACTGACTAAAAAACCCATCCCGTTCCTTCAAGCCTTCATACCGGGGCTCGAGCGCCCTTTCGGATAACCCTGGCCCCGGTAGGCTTCGACCCGGCTGGGCCCCTGCTGTTGCTGACAACTCCTTGAGGCGCGCGGGAACAGCGCGCGCCGTCGACGACTTGGGCTTGGTCCGGACAGTTACCGGACGGCCGGACAGCGAGCTACCCATTGCTCACTGTCCGCAAGCCCGCGCCTACGGTGGCTGGAAATCGGGATCGGAATCCCGGCGGCGGCGAGGGCGCCGTTGCCTGATGCGGTCGGCCTCCTCCTTAGCGAGCATTACTGCTTCGCAGAAGTCGGCGACCGCCTGCCACTCCTCCTCGCTCCGGACCATGGCCTCGACCAAGGCCCGGCGCGAGAGGTCTCCGCCGCCGATCACCCCCACGAGGGCACGGCGATGCTCCGCCCAAGCAGGGCACACCGCGATTGTGTGCTCCACCGTGTCCTCCGGGCGTTCCGCACAGTGGCGACACCCGGGCGTCACTTCCGCTTTAATTCGGAACAGGAACCTCCCGAACTTGCCATTTCCGGTGAGGACCTGTGTCATGCGGAAGGTAAGGACGCCGTGAGGTCTTTCCAGCCACACCTTCATTTAGACTTCACTTTTATCGGAAAGTAAAACTAAACTTGTATCGGTTACGATTATGGACATTTTTTATTTTGGATATCCGATAGTTCCGTTTACATACGTACCTAACTATACGGATTGCTTTCACGCCATCATGCGTAAGAAAGCGTTTTCCTTACTGCAACGTTTGCGCAACAGTCGTAACAGCATCCTGAAAATGATTGCTGATATGCCGTATTGCCCCATCCAGAGACACTGGGTGGAATTACCTATAGGTTACTAACAATTCTAATATAGTATATAAGGACTTTCTGTTATTAATACACTAACAATTTATGGACTATTGGGTCTGAAATAAAGAAATTTAAATTTAAATTTTTCAATATACTGCTCCATAACATCCCTGGTATATATCCAAACCAGGCAGGCCCTTACGGCAGCAGACGCACAAATCGTTTTGAAAATACTTTCATTTCTTCACTATCTTAAAAGCCAATATTGAGGTCGACGACGATTTCATCACTTACCATCAGACGGAGTCGATATATAAATAAATATCAATTGCTGCATGTATGAGAGATCATCACTGACCAGGTCGATCGATATGGTTGATTTTTTTGTTGTGTTCATGATTAGTCAGGACAAGTTTTGTGCGTTTTTTTTTCACCGGATATTAAATTGCAACCGTGCAAAGCTGAACGAATTATGTTCATTTTACCTATGTACATATGTGTAATAATGCTACAAAGTCCTAGTATATATGTATGTATAGTACATTAGTTAAAAGAGTCTTTTTTTAGTCAATGCCGTACAATATAGTCGAATGCAGACGTAGATAAGTCCTGGCTATATAATATAAGGCTGTCTCTCTAGACAGCAAACAAAATAGGACTTATCTAGACTCCGATATTTTATGACATAGAGGAGAGCCTCTATGTCATAAAATATCGGAGTCTAGTCTATCACAGATCATCCTACTCCTATCATATCATATTAACATGACTCGGCTGTCATCCAGTCATTGTGAAGCGTGGCTGATGATTATAGCAATATCCGCGGTGCAGGGAAGGTACACATTAACCAGTCAACGAGCACCGCCTCTGACGTGGGGATGATAACTATAACTATATTAACATTGAGATGACATTTCAATGTTGTTTTATGGACAGGGTCAACAGTTTTGTTTCGTAGAAGTACATTACATTAGCTATTGTAGTTCACATTATTGTTAGTGAGACCTATTCAGCTTAGTAGACACCGACTGTTGGTAGTACGGTTAAAGAAATAATTTATTTGGGATAGCAAAGGTAAGATAGATAGGTTTTGCTGCGTTGCTTTCTCTGTTTCTCTGGGTCCATTATCTTATAAAGTAAAACAAGGGAAGTGCTTGAAACAGACTGTTTTAATTACCACAGACAACATAGTACATCGTAGTACAAAGTAAAGTTCAAGTGGCTAGTATCTATGCTTTACGAGTATATTTCAATGCACACTTATATTACAACAATAACTCATGTACCAAATACAATAAAGCACAAATCAGTAAAGCCAACACGATACCTACACACAAATCCTATAATGTTGGGCAAAGCTTTTTTTAAAATAGCAGTCAAATCTAGATAAAAACACATTTAAATTTTTTGCCAAATTGCAAGTAGGCAATTGTGTAAACTACCCACTGGAAAGAACAGTAGTATTTACCCATTCATATCGTTGGCAATAAATTAACTGGTCAACTCATTTCCTAAATTAAGTTGTCACTTTTATCCGGTCAGCAATTTTGGGTAATTTAGTCACAAGTGTTCCTATTTAGAGGGCCTAATCCGTTTCATTATTTATTATGACCAATCTGTTGTGTGAACGGTTCCGCTGCTATATAATCAAGTTAATCCGGAGCGTCCGCGTCGGGCTCGCGAATGAAACCAATTCTGCCAACAATAACCTTTACCTTGCATTGTGGACGATCGTCTGTGGACGTACGTCGCACATATAGGGTGTCCCGCGTGCGTCAGTGTACCGGCTCTTCGCTCAACGGACACCAAGTTGGCATATCACCGTATTGGCCGTATCGACGAGGATCGTTACGTCAATACGATTAGGCTTCCTACGACTGCAGCGGCATCTAAGACCTAACCTAACGGAAAATTCGGTGTATTCGATCTCTCAACCTTCATGATAGTTTCATGATACCCTTCGTATATCTTGCTTCATTCATTTATTATAAAATTGGTATAAAAGGTATTGGTGTAGTAATTGAAATTAAAGTACTTAATAACGATAGTAGTAATTTATCCTAAGGGAACATCCTCCTGGGATAAAAATAATCCTATGTGCTATTCCATGACATGGCCTGCCTGTATGCTTAATTTAATCCAAATCCCTTCAGCAGTTTCAGCGTGAAGAAGTAACAAACATACACATTCACATACTTTCGCCTTTAAAATATTAGTTAGACTATATAGAAATTTTTTTTTAACCAATTCAAAAAATTTTATGTACCATGACACGTAATGGTTTACTTTTTTTTTTTTAATAATGGATAGGCTCGCGTTTGACCACAATATCACCTGATGGTAAGCGATGATGTGGCCGACGATGGAGCACGCTTGCCTAGAAGCAATCTATTCACTCTTGACTTAAAGACCCCTAGGTTATAGCTATCAGGAAACACAGACTCCGGCAGGGAATTACTTACAATGATTCGATTGAATGGGACAACACAAATGGAAGTGTGCGTTTAGTTAGCAACGAAATGGTTTCCTGACCAAAATCGTATACGGTGTTATTATCTAACATCGTCACTGTATAATTATTAATCATGTCATTAATTTTCTGCGACACGCATACCTTTGTCAGCCTCGTAAAACATTCTCTTAATCGTGGGAAATTAATAGTATATAGCGTTGCTATGTAGTCGCACATACAATGACAACTGGGTGCGTGCCTGTGTTCCGCTTGCGAGCGTGCCCTCGAACGTCTTTATTCTCGGATGACATTTGAATTGCGGACTACAATTGCATCTAAAATCGACAATTTGCCGTAGTTCTGCCGATCATGGCTAATAAGTACCGCATCCTGTTTATCAGCCAGAATAGCCACTGATTGTCATTTGCGTTTTTAGATGACCCGCGTTTATTAACAATGGCTTACTGTTGTGAAATTATAGTGCAGTCTGTGTCAATGTTTCTATCGATGACTGATCTAGGTCTCATAATCTAGCATATTTATAACTAATTATTCCTTCCAGACATAACATTATTATAATCATACTTAATAAAGATACTGAGTTTGTTTTAAATGGTGATCCTCGATTATGGGAATCGAGGATCACCATTTAAAACAAACTCAGTCTCATATTATTTTCATACAATTAAGATATATTATTTCTTAAGGGCCAAGCGCCCGAAAAGTGCCATAAAACAGTGATTTTCTGAGGCCTACTCCTCCGTAACGGCTAGGTCAATTGGTTTGAAAAAAATATATGTTTATTATAGATTCATGAACAATAATATCAACATTTGATTTTTTCGTGCAATTAATACTTTTGTCAAAAAAAAAATATTTAGCAATTTCGCAACTTTTCGCAACTTTTCCCTACTCCTTTGAAACGGCTTGGACCTTTAAAAACATTTTTACACATAAAAATTGGTGGTTAAATATTCTTCAAAGTGAACATTGCATATGTAAATCAATCAATATCTCGCAGAGAAAATGGATTTAAAGCGCTTTCCGGGCGCTGCTGGCCGCAAATAAATGCACAGATTTGCGTACTGCCGCCTAGGCGAGTGCGAGAGTTGCGTTCACATAATTTCGGCCAGATGGTTCAAGGGACTATACGCCTTAAAAATAGACTACCTAAGTTCATTTAAGTGACATTTCAATGATTGAATTATGATTGTAAATTAATTTTCCAATTGTGTCCCTTATACACCGCATTATTACAATTGCATGTCGTTTATCTACCTTGGTACTGTGACGCAGCTCAGCTCGTCGGTAACCAACGTATAGGGATACTTCCTGAAATGAAACACTTCGGGCGGCGCACTCTTATATTTTTCTTACTTATTTTACGAATCCATGTTGTTCATATAAAAATCACTTCAGCACTGAAAAAACAACAGACATTCTTTTTTTCTACTAACTTTCAAAACTATTCTAGAACAGCATAATCCTTCGAATTATATTTAAAAGCCAGTTCGTTGGTTATATAAAAAAAGCAACTCATGCGATCTCCTTTCGATATCACATGAGCTACGCCCCAATGAATAGAAATGTTGAGGCAACAAGCATTTATATTCTAAAAACTTTCGAAGGGCTAAGCATGACCTACCTATACCTAACACAGAGGTCCCTACCTATGGAGGAAAAAAAATCACATTATGGTGGTCGTCTCTTTAGGAGCGAGCCTAAGTCATGACGAACGATGAACAAAATTCAAAATCTATTTACAGACTTACTATGCGCTAACTTTGCGCTTATCATTCAACGTTGTCATGCTTAAACCCCACCGCAGCAAAACCTCAAAAAAAAGCCACAGTGCTGCACCCTTCTAACCTAGGATGCCAGAGTGACAACCACCCAGACTGGGATTACATTCTAAGACTCAATACTTTTATGACTAATTTCTTCGGACGCTTATCGGGTCAGAGGACAAGGAGTCATACTCGCATCGGATCCCCTACATTCTCATTATAAGAGTCTACTCCAGAGTTAATCAACAACAAAGATTATTAAAAATAACTCCCCAAAATAGCTAAATCATTAGAGTCAACTAGACTCTCTTTGCATAGGCTATGCCCCAATAGCAAAGTTGATATTAGCTCAGTTTGAATAATGCAAAATCCTCTCATAAGGGACGACCGACGGGTCTCTTAAGGGAGGACGGGAGGATATTTTCCTCTCGCTAATAACTTTAATAAATCATTCTGGAGTACAATCTTGCTTAATCTAACTCATGCATACACTTCTATAGGAGGTATTTATTTTCTCTGACTCTGTCCTCTGAGAACTCCCGGCTGCGTGCACACTTAACCATGTCTGCTGGGCGCGCTCGCCCGGCAGCATTTACCCATTATTCATGAAACAGAAACACTAATTAAAACATTTTTCACTAAAACAGTCTGTGTTATGATAACATTACAATCTGACATAAATGATTTGACAATGACAACTCTATTCGTATTTTTATTTTTAAACTGGATTCTAAGCCTTTTGAGCCTCAATTTATTTACATTCTAACATAAAATGGTTTTAGTCTATTTACATGTACAATGTCCCTAAAACGCCTATTATTTGGTTTTTTTATTACATAATTCACGTCTGAAATTCTTCTAACTATTTGATAAGGCCCCTTATAAAACCTACTTAATTTCAAACTTTTATTCAAAATTCGTCTAGGTGTATAAATCATAACTAACTGATTGGGTAAAAACCTTACTACTTTGGCCTTCTTGTCATAATAAGCTTTCTGTCTTGCTTGTGCTTT
Source organism: Mythimna ferrago (assembly GCA_910589285.2). Lineage (NCBI taxonomy): Eukaryota > Metazoa > Arthropoda > Insecta > Lepidoptera > Noctuidae > Mythimna > Mythimna ferrago. The sequence continues at coordinate 21,789,579 of OU342674.1, read as the reverse complement.
TTTTATATTATCTATGGCACATCGTGACAGATGACTTTTCAGATCGTGACGTCCTACGTAATCTAAATGACTTTGATGACTTGTCATGTCAGTTATGAACAGTGGCTCCTTCGCGTAGAGAAGCATGTGTGGTGACACTCTTGTGCTTGCTTGTTTACTTGAATTGTACGCATAGCACACGAGTGGCACATAACTACACCAATTTCTTTGATCAGCCCTCACATACATGGAAAGCATTTGGCAGATAGTTTTGTTGTAGCGTTCCGTCAAGCCGTTCGCCTCAGGGTGAAAAGCCGTGGTGAAGCGGGATTTTGCTCCGAAATAACTCACCGTTTCCTTGACTAAACGAGAAGTGAAAATCGACCCCCTATCAGATATAATTTCCTTGACACCACCAAATCGACAAAAAATATCCTCTATCAGAAAGTCGCTGATCCTCCGTGCTGTCGCTCTGGGTACCGCTCTGCAAACTGCATACCTCGTAGCATACTCTAAACTAACGATAATATATCTGTTACCATTCAACGATTTTCTAAAAGGTCCTAAGACATCGATGCCTACCTTCTCCATCAAATCATTCACTACAATGGGCTGTAACTGGGCTAATCGATTATGTTTCTTTCGCTCCTGACATAACAAACAACTATTGACATAACGCTCTATCTCCTTCTCTGCATCTTTGATGAAATACTTCTCCCTAAACTTAGCCAACGTCTTAGCTAATCCTAAATGACCACCTGACCAAGGATTATCATGCAATTCATTTAAAATCTCGTACAAAAGCCCTTTTGGAATCACAACTAGTTCACAAATACCAGTCACTCTCCTGGCTTTCTTACGCAACACACCATCCCTGACACTAAAACCTTTAACATTATTACCCCTATTAGCAGCAATCCTATCTAACCAACGTTTACAAAAATCATCCCTCTCTTGCTCCTCTCGCATCTTTACAACTTCTATTCTATACAGCTGCATGCCATCCTCCAGCTGCTCCGTGGTACTCCTCTGCTTCTCGTCTTCTTGGCCTAAGGGATTTCTACTCAAAAAATCAGCAATAACATTATCTCTACCTGAACAATGAACAATATCGAAATCATAAGCCTGGATGCACAGCGACCACCTAGCTAATCGTCCGTTCATGTCTTTCCGGTTTCTCAGCCAACAAAGCGCCTTGTGATCTGTCATGACCTGAAACTTCAGACCCCAAAGAAAATGTTTGAAATAATTCAGAGCCCAAACCAAAGCAAGACACTCCTTCTCCGTAGTAGAATATTTCTTCTCTCCGTCGCTCAGCTTCCTTGACGCGTACGCAACTGGATACATTAATTCTTCACCCTGCATTAAACAGCAACCTACCGCTTCACCAGATGCGTCTACATATAATCGTGTAATTAGTTTAGGGTTAGGGGAATAAAACTTCAGAAGGGGTGGTGACTCCATAATTTTTATTATGCTTCGGAACGCTTCTTCTTCCTTGTCTGTCCACCTGAACACGACGCCTTTCCTTAACAATTTTGTTAAGGGCAACACTATTACTGCAAAATTACTAATGAACTTACGATAGTAAGAAAACAAACCCAATATAGATTTTACTTGTTTAGTATTTGTTGGAGTTTTTAATGTTTTCAACGATTGTAGTTTCCTTTTATCTGGTCTGATTCCATCTCCTGAGATCTCATGTCCCAAAACAGAAATTATATTATAGCCGAAACTGCATTTGCTCGGTTTCAGTGTAAGGTTTGCTTTCTTTAATCGCTCCATGACATCTTCTAATGACTCTAAAAATTCAGTGAAATTATTACCCCAAACTAATATATTATCTACATAACAAATAGCCTTTTTGTACTTTATCCCAGCTAATACTTTATCCATAGTTCTCTGAAAAACAGCTTGACTTGTCTTAAGTCCAAAGGGTAAAACATTAAACTCATATAATCCTGATGACGTAATAAACGCTGTTTTATGTTTATCTTTCTCACATAAACGATGTTGCCAATAACCCGAATTTAAATCTAAATCAGCAAAATAACGTGCTCCCGCTAAATATATCATAATATCTTCTATAATTGGCAACGGATAACTATCAGTAATTACCTTTTTATTTAATTTTCTATAATCTACACAAAATCTCCACGTTTGATCGGGTTTTTGTACTAACACTACCGGGGATGCATATGCGCTCTTGGATTCTCGAATAACTCCATTATCTAACATTTCTTCGACTTGCGAGTTAATTATTTCAAGCTGCTTTGGAGAAACCCTATAGGGTGGGTGATGAACTGGAATCTCATCTACAGTTCTAATGGTGATTTCATCTAAGCTACATCTACCTAACTCTGAGGCCGTAAATGCAAAATTTTCCCGATATGAGGAAAGGAGGTTTTTTAGCTTAAGTTTTTCATTAAGACTTAATTCTGAGTTAATATTAAGTTTATTTATGGTAGTACATTTTTCAGAAATATTTGACATTAAATCTTCGTCATTTTTTTCTATTAGTTTAGAAAAATAAAGATAATCATTTTTCGAAATATAATTCAACCTTCCTCCCTCTCTGGGTTCATGTCCATAAATGACATTATTTTTTTCATTTGTTCTGTCATGCTGGTCATGATGTACCATAGGGCGTGACATTGACGCGACATTTCGATCACAATATTCACAAAACTTTACACAAAAATTATTCAATATTATACAACTATCAGCGAAATTTATAATTGCATTATATTTATGAAAAAAATCCTGACCGAGGATTAAACTTTGACTAATGTCCTTAATTATTACAAATTCATTAACAAAAATACGTGAATCTATCATAAAAGTTATCTTCACTTTTCCGAGAACCTTCAGATATGATCCTGATATTGCTTTCACAAAATGATTCGTCCCGTCATTGGTACTCTTTAGTTCAAGATTCGTAGCTAATTGCTCTGATATACACGAAATTGATGCTCCAGTGTCTATCAGCGCACTATAGGCCTGTTCAGCTATAAAAATATTAATAAATGGAGTAAGATCACCAGTATTTTTTTTTCTGTTTTCTGTCCGGAGTTGCTCTCTCTCGGACACAGCTTGCAACTCCGCTTGTTTCCTTATCGGCTGTGCTGGTCGGCTTCTTTGGCTGGGGGCAGTTTGTGTATGATTATTCCAATTATAACGATGTCTAGGGCGAAAATTGTATCTGGGTGTATGGAACGTCTCCGTATCGCCCGCACTTTGTGGTGTGGCACTTGATGTCGCCGGGATAGATGGTCTCGGGGTTGATGGGGACCTTTGGTTTGTATTGGGGAGATGATTGAAACTAACATGCGGGGGTTGCAATGGTAAATTAATTGAATCATGTTGTGTTTCTCTAAAAATCACTTCAGCACTGAAAAAACAACAGACATTCTTTTTTTCTACTAACTTTCAAAACTATTCTAGAACAGCATAATCCTTCGAATTATATTTAAAAGCCAGTTCGTTGGTTATATAAAAAAAGCAACTCATGCGATCTCCTTTCGATATCACAGTACCTACAACCTTTCACTATCTATGTAGTTATTTGATAGTTTCCTATCTCAAAACTGGTCACAGGGCTTAACAGCAATAAAAAAATGTTTTATTTTTAAAGCAGGCCTTTGATTAAGTGGTCGTTGCGGAGGCTGGTGTAACATTGCTAATAAATGGTAGACATGTGTAGAAAGGGGTCTCGTTATTCCTTCTCATACCAAATCTTTCGAATTTACGCAGTGAATTGGGAGCCTTCTGACACTGACATGGTCTACGACGGTTAACAAGCAGACCTGGGTGGCAAATATAACGCTATGTGGCAAATATACAAATCCTCCTCCTCCTTAGTCGTTCACTCCACTCTTGACAGAGTGGTCGCGGTTGATGATATTGCATACAAATAACAGGTCATTAAAAGAAAAATCAAAAGTGTTGGCTGACAGGTCTATGTATAATGTGAGCTTGTGAAACTATAGTTACGATTTCTTAAATCAATAAAAATTTTGTTAGAATTGAATTCAATTTGAATGGGTCATTTCATTTAATTTCAATGGGAAAATGATTGAATGGGTCCTATAAAAGGTGTCTATATCATTATGAAAGGTTCGGTAACTAATTGGGCGGTTCCGTTTATATGAAGTACGTAGTAGATACGTAATATATGTAAAGATGCACAAACACTACAAAAACAACTAGTAGGTACAAATATAAATTATAACATAAGAAGGTTTTGTGAGAATAAAATGAATTAACGATAATACGCTACAATTTATAGCAATGTTTAAGTCTATGTATGTAAATACGTTAATGATGCCAACATGCAGGTACATCACTAGCTTACTGCATGTGTTACAAAAACTTGCTAATTCACAGTCTTCGATAAATAATACTTAACAGTTAATGTACTGAACAAAACAATAGTTCTCAGATACAGGTACCTAACTAATTAGAGTTTTGTGATGGACTGGATGAAGTCAAATGATTAATTAAACATAAACAATGACTAGTGTAGCTCACGACTCATGAATAATAAGGTAATTAGAGATGATTCGATTGTCATTTCAAGTTACAGGTACAATTGACTTGATTGTGTAGTAAGACATGGAACGTGAACTTATTGAATGCTCTCCATGGACCAAGCACTTTGTATGGTACACCAAAATAGATTTCGCTGAAATCGCTTAATCTTTTTTATTTTATGTGGTTAGTTATTTTTATCTGGGTACGATTTTTTAATGAATTTGGAATAGTGAAATTTATCTTGTGTCGCCCAACCTAAAGAAACATACGTAAATATAGATACACCAACTTTAATTTTCCCTACATTTGTTTGTGTTGTAGCTTTTACTGGCGCTGTCGTCGGCCCTGGGTGGTGCCTCAGCGCTGCTGCTTCTTGCAGTGCCAGTAGGCCGCATCACCGTCACCTTCCCTCCTGCTGTGGAGCTCCTCGCCACCTGCGAGGACTCCGCCATGCGGATAGGGCTCATGAAGGATTACCCGTGCTTACCGCTTCACCCCTATTCATACGACATTAACCTCACGTAAGTTAATTTCCGATAAATATTTTTTAATACATCTTGGACATTCCCATTTTAAAACCACTTTTTTTTCAGAGTTCTTTCATGTGGTTTCATCTGTGATTTACCAGAAGATCTATCGACTGATGAAACAAATGCGTTAATCCACACAAACTCATACGATATACACTTGCAGTCGACTATTGACTCGCAGCGACTTGTGTATCGCCATACAGTGATGGCGCAGCTAGCTCAAGCAATGGTTCCGAAAAAAGACCAGAGCACATCGCGCATCTTGACAAACGATCCCTTTTTTAATACGACAATATCTGTATCCGGCGACACAATATTCTTCCCAGCGCCAAAGTTATATCAAATAGAATGCAGTCGCGACGCGATCAATGAAATTTGCTTGTTTGGAAAAGATGATATTTTCAATCAAACAGAGGATCTTCTTGATGAAGCCATATTGCGCATGAGGATATCTCACGACGTACAGACCGCACCTCTTAACATAAGAAACTATTGGGTCAAAGCTGTCTCTACACAACACAATTTTACAAAAGATGAAGACTATGATGGCATCGACAGTGTTACGTGCAATGACAATTTTGTGAGTAAATCTTTCTGCTTGTAAACCTCGTCCTATATTTATTTTATTCTGTTACTAGTATGTAAGTGTAGTATTCTATGGAATAATAATGTTAACAACATAGGTATGCTAAAATCTAGCATCTTCGTGACGATAGATCGGAGCATTCAGATTAAATTGCTTCTTCGACATTTAATTAAGTACTGCAGTACTAACTTACCGAGTTTAATAATAACGACTTATGCCTCATGATAATATCACGGCACTGCCATGATTATAAGAACTCACAGTCACACTACGTACGAGTATAGTAGAGTATGTTAACCAATAGCTGCCAATTGTTTATCAGGGTCAAGACGGTGGAGTTCGAGTGCAGGCAGGGTCGCGAAAATTATCCGGATGTCGCGCGGCGTGCGCAGCGTCCACGCCGCGCAAGAGTCTCTGCGACAACACGCAACAGCAAATTGAACTGGATCCGGCGTTCACCTTCTGGGCCTATCTTGCCGTAAGTTACCTCTAAACTAACATTGCTAAAATAAGAATAGTTTCCCAAAATGTAGCCGAAATGGAGGATGAAGTAATAAACACTAATGAAACTGAAGGTGGATGGATCATGATTTTCTAATTCGTGTACGCATACCTAGTAGGTATATGACATACGTAACGTATGAAATTCATAGTGAGCACGTGGACCGCTACGGCTAACGTAAACTCATGCAGATTGAGCGGATCCGCTGATGGAAAGATTGCCATCTAATCGTCGCTAACAGGGTAATGGCGAACTTGATACGGTGAGTGGCGACCCGACCCATTGCTCGCGTTCCCATTCCGTCTGCCAGGCTATCGGTTGCGCCCGACGTCATCGCCACTGCTCACTCCAAGTTTTTACCTCCGTTTTCTATGAACGTAAAATGGCCTCTAGTCGAGTATAGAAATCTAGTCGGACTTGAAAACAAGTGGGACTTGAATAAGTGGCGTATGTAATAGATAGGCAATATGACATGGCCGACGCAATGCTAACCGTTAAAAGTTTAGGTATGATAACATCCAAGATTCCGTGAACGCTTACACCGAAAAGACACTCAATAGAGTATTCTTCTTTTGGGTTGATTTTTGCGTTGGTCTCGTGGTTGCATGTACGACTTCTTCGGTGTTTTTGGCACGATGCTGCTCTCCGCCGCAGAAAGTGCAGGCGGCGAACGGCGGCGTGGAGGCCCACCCCTTTGTGCAGAGAAAAGGCCAATGCGATGTGGGGTTCCGGGCTCCATTCCTATGTTTAAAGTATCAGGAATTTCTCTGTGGTAGTCCGAAGTTTGAAAGTCGCCCTCGGAAAGCACGCGGACCAGCGCCTGATCTCTCACCGGTTGTGTCGGGACTATGCGACTGAGGGAACATAGGGCACTTGTGTTTTCATATGTACTAGGTACATTTGCACTGTTATATCTCGGTTGAGAATGGCTACCGTGACCAAAATACTATCTACATAAATATTGTAGGTACTTTTTATTAAAAAAAACAATTAAATCAATTGGCGCATCGGGAAGTATTAAATTATAAATATTGTTTATTATGCACAATAGTTCCTTTTACAACTTATTTTAAGCAACTTAGCAGTAAGGAAGATTTTGAAAATTATGACACTAAAGTTGTTAAATTAGGGATGAGAGTTACTATTGACGTTCGTCAGTCAGAACATGGAAGTTGGTTACTGTTTAGGTATTGAATAGAAGTTCTTTGGAACCTCATTCGAAATTGTGAACGGCAAATGCCAACGGGCACAAGGCTTATATCTTTTAAGACCTTCAAAATATCGTTATTAATTTATATATATATTATTATTTATTTGGCATGTCCTAATTGGTTGCTGTTTACGCTAATCTATAGGCACCTAAGCTAAGCTGATGATTTATGTTCAGCATTGAAAATTTACCGACTACGTGATCACGGCGCGGTCCTGAATTGAGTATTAGAAGTGAGGTTTGTTTCAAACCCAACTTTTATTACAAAGTTAAATAGATTTTCAGGTTTTTCTCAACCAATTCAAGCAATTGTAGTTCCTTATTTAGATATCTCGTTTTTTTTTAAATAATAGCTCAATTTGTTTCCCATTGCTGGGCAAAAGCCATCCCTTACTTCTTTCAAACCCCTTTGTTTTGCGTGGTCAGTGGCCGAATTTGACCCGCAAAACACGCATATTGCTTCATCTAATCCGAGTCAGTTAAAAATATTATGCATTAAACAACCAACGATTTCTGGTTTTGTTTCTTCGTTATTTCACACTGATTTCCGAAATTAAACTTACCTATTTTGCTATTTTTATTTGGTACGATTTTCATTAGAAACATTTAGTTAGGTACTTGTATAGTCATAGTGAAGAACTGTTGGATCACTGTTTATTCTATATTTCTGTATCAATTCTCGTCGACAAGATTGTTTTCCAGACACCTAACCAGATCGCGGAGAATCTCATTTGCGACTTATAAGAAAGTGACGTAATTGACCAACTCCATCTGTGGGTTTTTAACAGTATTAAGACTGCCCAACGCGCGACCGGTATACATCTTTGACCAATAGATGTCACTAAACAAAAACTAAAAATTCGGTTAAACATTCCGCCCACCAAGGACAAATGTGGAACATTATGTCCTTCATATGCTAAACAATACAAAATTCTGAAGTTATATAACACTAAGTTTGAATACACAAATAACCAATTCTTACACACGAAATTATAACATACCTAAGCTAAGTGACAAAACTAACATAAGTTTTTTTTACTCAAAGTTAACTTAAATGAATTCTTTATACAACAAGATATACATAACAAGTTTAGACAATTGGTAAGAAACACAGTTTTGATGTTGGCCTTTTAAACGTCGAACCATTGCTGCGAAGTGTGACTACTCGGGTAAGATTGTCTAACCCTGTATGCTTTTCAACCACCCTGCCAAGAAGCCACCGACAAGGAGGTAAATTGTCTTCTTTGACCAAAACTATATCTCCTACGGCTGGTTCAGGAGTTTGCTTACTCCATTTATATCGATGGTGTAGTGTGGTCAAATATTAATTTGACCAGCGACGCCAAAAATGTTGCGTCATTTGTTGTACAAGATGCCACCGCCGCAGACTAGAAATCGTTGCATCTTCATAATTGTGATCAGGTGCGTTTAAAAGGGGTTCTCCAATAAGAAAGTGTCCTGGAGTTAACGCATCAAAAGTGTCTGAATCGGTTAATCTACACAAGGGACGTGAGTTCAAACATGCCTCTACTTGGCTTAGTAAGGTCGTCATCTCTTCAAAGGTAAGTGTAGAAGTTCCTATCACCCTGTTTAAATGTTTTTTGCACGATTTGATTCCTGCTTCCCATAACCCGCCAAAATTCGGAGCATGGGGGGGAATAAAGTGCCATGTAGTTCCCTCGGTAGCTAAGGCTGCAACAATTTCCTTAGCTATATTTGAATTCTCAGATCGAAATAACACACCTAACTCCTTGGAAGCACCCTGAAAATTGGTGCCATTGTCACTCCATATATTCTTGCATTGACCGCGTCTTGCTACGAACCGTTTAAACGCGGCAAGGAAACCTTGGGTTGTGAGGTCGCTTACTACCTCGATGTGAACTGCTTTAGTCGCCATGCATACAAATAAACATATGTACCCCTTATACGCATGATGACCCCTACCCTTTGATGTCCTTAGATTTATGGGACCTGCAAAATCCACCCCACTGTTCCTAAATGGCCTACTAGGAGTTACGCGTGCTGGTGGTAACTGACCCATTAATTGAGAGTTTGTGGAAGATGAATGGCGTAAACATTTCACACATTTGCGCACATAGGCTCGAATCAACCTTTTAGCTCCCTGAATGTAATATTTCTGGTTTAAATAGTTAAGCATAAGCTGAAAACCACCATGAAGACTCCTCTGATGTGCATCGTCGATAAGGAGATTAGTGAAGTGACTGTTATTAGGAATCAACATCGGGTGCTTACGATCTGTATCAAGACAAGAACGTTCCAATCTACCGCCCACCCTGACGATATTGATGGAATCGAGGTAAAGGTTTAATGACCTAAACATTTTTCTTTTAGGATTTTCCCTTTGCAGATCCAAAATCACTGCTTCGAAATTTTGGTTTTGACATACCCTCACACAAGTCTCTAAAGCTATTTTCATTTCGTCCGCTGTAACAAATTCATATTTCTTTCTTTCAAGTTTCGGTTCTCTACACTCTAAAAAACGCCTTAAATATGCTACTATTCTAACTAATCTAATAAGTGATGAATATTTATTCCAAATAAAATTATCTTCTGTGGTTACATGTACCTTTATTTCTTCTATATTCGTTGTTATCTGTTTACCCTTACTGAATGGAATAACTTTATTTTTTAGGAATTCAGGACCTTCAGACCACAACTTAAGCTTTATAAGTTCTGATGCATAAAGACCACGTGATGCGCAATCAGCTGGATTGTATTTGGACTGAACGTGATTCCATTGCTGTGGTTCGCTTATGCATAACATTTCAGAAACGCGATTTGCCACAAAAGTCTTCCATCTATTAGGATGGCTATTTAACCACGCTAACACTATCTCTGAATCAGTCCAATAGTACAAGTCAGATTTGTTAATTCCCATGACTTCTGAAACTTCTGACAGGAGTTTTGCTAATAGAAGCGCTCCACACAACTCCAATCGTGGAATCGAAACCGTTTTTATTGGAGCAACCCTTGTTTTCGCCGTCAGCAACATGACATGTATCTGTCCGTCAGCATCAGTTACCCGGGCATACACTACCGCAGCGTATGCAGACTTTGATGCGTCGCAAAACCCATGCAATTCAACTTGCTTGTCACTACGCTTCATGTTTAACCATCGAGGAATTGAAAACTCCGTCAAGCTCTGCAGCTCCTTACGGTAAGTATACCACTCAGTTTTTATATCATTTGGAATCTCTTGATCCCATCCTAAGCCGCATATCCACAACTTTTGTATTAAATTTTTTGCTACAATAATCACAGGAGCAACCCACCCTAGAGGGTCGAATAATTTTGCTATATCGGATAATACCTTTCTTTTAGTTATAGGTTCCTGCAGTGGAGGCAACTGAACAGAATACTGAAAGGTGTCGAAGCTACGGTTCCAGGTAAGTCCTAAGGTTTTTATTATTTCATCCTGTTTTATGTTAATCTCTCTTTTATCATTTTCCTGTCCTTTGTACTTTTCACCGATGATTTTTTCTAGTAGCTCATTGCAGTTGCTTGACCACTTCTGTAAAGTAAATCCTGCTTTAGCCATTAGCTCGTTCATTTCAAGGTAGATTTGCATTCCCTCTTCTATCGTCTCACAGCCCGTCATCAAATCATCCATGTAATAATCCTTAAGAACTCTTTCTGCCGCCAGAGGATAGTTTGCTCCATCATCGTATGCTACTTGCTGCATCGCTCGAACTGCTAAAAAAGGCGCTGAAGAGGTTCCAAAAGTAACGGTAAGTAATTTATAGTCCTTAATTTCAAATTCTTTGTTCTCCCTCCATATAATACGTTGGAAATTCGTATGCTTCTCTGCGACGCGAATCATTCGATACATCTTCACTATGTCCGAAACCAAGCAAATACGGTAAGATCTCCAACGCATCAACAGATGACGCAGATCAGGTTGCAGCACCGGCCCAATCATCAAATCGTCGTTGAGGGAAACACCATTTCTTCCCTTGCAGGATGCATCAAAGACAACTCGCACCTTAGTGGTTTCTTTATCATCGCGTATAACTGCATGATGAGGTAAGTACGCTGCAGGTCGATTTTGTTCTTCCTTACTTATTTGCTTCATATGCCCCATCTGCAAATACTCGTTGATCACCTCCACGTATTTCGCTTTTAAGTCTGTATTTTTATTAAGCTTGGCTTCTAGTGCATGAAATCTATTTATAGCTATTGTTCTTGAATCGCCATATTGGCATCCCGGATTCTGATTCTTGAATGGTAAATTCACTACATAACGACCTTCTTGATCTCTTTTAGTTGTAGCTTTAAATATTTCTTCACACTTAGTTTCTTCTTCGGTAAGTATATGCTTGTTATTTTGACTTGGTTGATTTTCTAATTCCCAGAATTTTTTCAGGATTTCGTCGTCACCAAGATGAGCGTGCATTACCGTGATGTTAGAGGTACCTTGAGTAGCAGAAGGTACAGTTCCTGCTAAAATCCATCCCAAGGAAGTACACTGCGCAACAGTTGTACCACTAGGAGCTTTCTTCAACCCTGTTTGGATGATTTGACTATAAATATCAGCTCCCAATAACATATCTACTTTATCCGGTTTATGATACTTAGGATCCGCTAACTGAATATCGTTAGCCTGTGCCCACTCTAAATATGCTGTTTCTTTCACAGGTAACAATGAAGTGATTGATTTTAAAACATACGCTTTTACTACTAATTGATAATTTGGGTCGATCCGAGATTGAATTTTTACCTCAACTATCGAATTTAGCGATAACTTACTGTTTACGTCTATCCCTACAATCAAACCTTTAGCTGGTTTCTTGTGTAATCCCAAACGCTGAACTGTGTGTTCGGTGACGAAGGAAGCCTGAGAGCCTTGATCGACCAAGGCCCTGATAGTGTACCAAACCCCGTTTTTCGATACAGCTCTTACTAGAGCCGTGGCTAATAAAACTTGGCTATTAGCTATACCCTTCGAAAAACAAGCTACGACTTCCTGCTCACCTCCTACTCCAACCGTATGAGTGTGTTCTGTCGTTTGAGAAACCTTTTCGTTGAACTTATTTCCCGATGACTCCTGTTCCCCATTGTGGTGCAACAAGGAGTGATGTCTGTACCTACAGATGCGGCAAGAGGTTGTACATTTACAAAACCTGACAGAGTGGTTGTGCCCCAAACAATTAAAGCATAAGCTATTATCCTTAACAAATTTACGCCGAGTATCCACGTCTGCGCTTACAAATTGCTTACAGTTTCCTAGTTTGTGCTCATCCTTACAAAATGGACAAATAATGCCGGCAGCATAAAATACTCTCGCCTTGATATTATTCGCATTGGTTGTACCTGGTTTACAGTCTAGAAATTCAAAGGCTCTGTACCTACTCGTTAAAAATTCTTTGAATCGATTGAATGTTGGTATATTATTCGAATCTATGTTGCTAGCGGCCTTTAACTCCCAATCCTTCCTACTTTCGGGGTCCAATTTTAATGTAACAATGTGTATCACTAACAATTCAAAGCATGATTTTTCATCTAGTTCTAAGCTGAATAGTGCGTTTAAACAGTCGCTAGTGGTATCTATGAGTTCTTTCAGAGCACTCGCGGATTCATGCGTTATGTTCTTTTGATTCAGAAGTCTCGTCAAGATACAGTTAGATAAATATTTTTTATTATTGTATCTGGTCTCCAATTGAGCCCAGCACTGATCATAATTTGACTCCGAGACAGGTATGTGCCTTAGAAGTTGTTCGGCTTCGCCAGTTAAGTAGCCTTTCAAGTAGTGCAGCTTTTGAACCTTATCTAAAGTGCTGTTTTTATGTATAGCTGACATAAATAAATCCCTAAATGTCGGCCATTCGGTATATTTTCCAGAGAATGGCGGAATAGTGATTCTAGGTAACTTTATGAATGAGCCCTTATTATCACTAACTTTCGCTGATGGTGATTCTGTTAAACCTAAAGAAACTTTATCTTCAAATTTGCTTAATTCGGTTTTAATAACACATTTTAAATCTAAATAAACATCTTCCGTATTATAAAAAACTTCCCTTTGAGTGTACGGCGAGGCCGCTACGGCTTTAGGTTCATAATCTTTTATAATTTGTGAATGAGTTAAATTAAATTGCGCCCACAAATCTTCTATAATTTCTAGTCTTGTCTCTAAAAAATGTTTCGTAATTCTATCTTTTGGCGTCTTTTTAAAATTGCTTTTAGTTCGTGTCAATCGGCTGCTAAGATCATCCTGTACCTTAACATGTGATTCTAACGAAGACATTTTCTATTTTTATATTAACATTCAAACAAACAAATATCGATATAGTCCTATAAATTTTATAAGTGTCAAAATTTCCTAAAAAAATTTACAAGTCCCAAACCAAATTTGAAAATTTTACAAGTTAATGAAAAAATCATCAAAATTTTTCTAAGTCCATAAACACTTTTTAAAATTTTACAAGTCTATGAAAAATCCAAGTGATTTTTTCTAAGTGTTTAAAACTTGAAAATTCGCACAAAGTTATTTTTTTCTTGGTAATAACGCTCACTTTTGCTTGGCAAGTATAAAAACGCAACGTACTCACGATTTTCGGCACTATCACTCACTTCCTTACGACCAAAGTCGTCTGCAGCTTGCTTGCTGCTGTTGACACTCCAGACCCTTGCCTCCTTACGTCCCGCCGCCGCCGCTGCTGGCTCCGGTATTGCTATCTCCTCTGACTCTTACTCGTACCGTCACCACCGATCCCAATCAGCGGGAGTATGGGGCTGATGCTCCTCCGTCCACGTAGGAGGACACACCTGATTTGACTGGAACCGCTTCTTCCGCTTCGCTTCGCTGAATCCGGCTTCGAAGGACCAAAATGAAGAACTGTTGGATCACTGTTTATTCTATATTTCTGTATCAATTCTCGTCGACAAGATTGTTTTCCAGACACCTAACCAGATCGCGGAGAATCTCATTTGCGACTTATAAGAAAGTGACGTAATTGACCAACTCCATCTGTGGGTTTTTAACAGTATTAAGACTGCCCAACGCGCGACCGGTATACATCTTTGACCAATAGATGTCACTAAACAAAAACTAAAAATTCGGTTAAACACATAGTTTCTTAAGTATCTTTACCGAGATATCTCTATATGTGAAGTTCCGTTGATAATTTGTGGTCTTCTTGATAAGTTCTACTTCATTAAGTGATATTTTCAAACTTGAGTTCTTATTGTAAATACCAAAGTCACCATGTATAATTGTATTTACCAATGATATTTGAGGAGTTCTTTTAATTCTTCGTAGATCCCAAAACTAAATTTTAATATAAACGGGACCAATCTGAAAGTATATCCTATCAAATGAAAAACTTATTTTCTAAATCGGTTTATAAATACTTAATATCATATATATTAAGTATTTAAACTTAAAAACTACCAAATCTAGTCACAAACATTTTTCCGAATCGCAAAAAAAGTATTTTTTTGTGACGTAACAACAAATTTACAATTTTCTGACATTTTCCTATACTTTTGCTATGAGACCTTGCTTCATGTCAAACTTTAGGATTCTAAGTTATCGGGAAGTACCCTATAGGATTTGATTTCTTAACGAGTGTATACGCCTAAGCGAAGCATAAACGGCGTTATCTTTAGATTGCGTTGATTTAAAAGTTTGACCTTTTAACTTCTGCTTTGGGTAACAGCACTAGCAGCTTTATACCTCTACGCGTTCTTAAGTAAATGGGTCTTTAATTGATAGACAGACGGACAACAAAATGATTCTACACTGTCTGAGGTGATAGAACCCAAAAAAAGCCGAATTAAGAATCTTCTCTTTATTGAAGTCGGTTAAAAATAAATAAAGGTTAAAGATACAGTAGGGATATTAAATAAAATAGCTTAAAAAGGCCTTGAAGTTCAATCAACAACAACAACACAATCTCCGAAGATAATAGTTACAACCGTAGCATTGAAAGATAACAATGACATTTATTTAAATCTATAAATAATAATAAAAAATAAAATAAAAAATAAAAATCTTTTATTATCAGGCATCGTTGGCCCATAGGGTGTTAGTATTACAAAAAACAACTTACAAAACTATGTTAGTATCTAGTTACCTCAGGCACAGAGTAGTACAAAAAAAAAACAAAAATAAAACAAATACAATAAAACACAGCATCTACTTTGAGGAAGATCTATCAAGCGGCATATCTGACATGTAGCTTGATAAACCTATCCTTTGCAGGCCCGTCCAACCTTTCCGAGAAAACCCTCAGGATGCTGTTTCCGCTCCCCCTTAACCTGCGCATCGTTGACGCTATCTTTTTGCGCATGATCGCGAAATAATCGTCAGTGTGTGCATCAGCGAACATCCCTGACGCACTACACCAACTCGGAAGCCTCAACAGCGCCCTGAAGGCATTGTTATATTGAATGCGCAGTGCATTGTCTGCTTTTTGGGTATGATTAGCCCACAGACTGCTGGTGTAAAATATTTGGCAAAACGCTTTGAACAAGGTTATTTTAACCGGTACTGAGCAACCAGCAAATCTGCGAGCCAGCATGTTTCCCCTCACAGCCAACGCCCTGCGCTCTCTTTCCATGTCAGAGTCATCTTTGAGATCATCCGTAACAATATGTCCCAAATATTTAAATTTTGGTTACCCTCTGAAAAGGTGAACCATTTAATTGTACGGGAGGAACATTTGAAGGACTTTTATTTTTTCCTCTAAACACCAACAGTTCACTTTTTGTGGGATTATATTTTAGGCAGGCTCAGCAGCGCCATATCGTCTGCATAGCTTAAATTATTTACACTAACTCCGTCTATGTGACATCCGACATGATTGCTGCTGAGCTCAACAAGTAGGTTGTTAACATAAATGTTAAACAGTCTCGGGGATGTAAGACCACCCTGCCTAACTCCACATACAAGTTTATACGGGTCCGACAATGTATTCGACCATTTCACAAAATTCCTCTGCTTGTCATACCAGATAGATAATATTGACACCAGTGAAGCAGGAACTCCCGTCTCCCGAAGCTTCTCCCATAGTACTTTATACGAAACTAGGTCGAAAGCTTTGGAAAGGTCCAGGAAACACGCATACACTGGTGTTTTTCTGTCCGTATAATATTTGACAGTGTGCTTCAATGCAAGTATTGCACTCTCAGTAGACAGCCCAGCACGAAAACCAAACTGAGTGTCATGCAGCTTTGTATATCTACTGAGGTGCCCATCAAGCACACTGTCAAACACTTTAGCTATCACAGTTGCCAGTGAGATTGGCCTATAATTGCCCTTGTCTGCTATGTCTCCTGTTCGATTTTTTACAATAGGTACAACTAATGTATCCAGCATCTCCTGTGGTAGGTAAGAATGCCCAACACAAAGATTAAATAATATCGTCAATACTCTTGGTAAGTGCAAGCCAGCATTTTGAAGGTGCTCAATGCTGAGTCCATCATGACCAGGAGATTTTCCCCTCTTCATATTCTTAATTACGGATCTTATTTCGGTACATGTAAACCGGAGGGGTGTTCCTGATCGATAGGTCTCAGCATCGTTCACTCCCACCACTGGCTCAAGAGGTGAGCTCACTATAAACTGTTCTATTTAAATCGTTCTAGTTAAATCTACTTCTGCCAGCGGCTTCACCGGCGGAATTTTTTTTCACCCGTTTCATCCTTTTAGGGTGAATTTTGAAAAATTCTCTCTGAGCCCTCGCCTATGTCGTAAAAGAAAACCTTTAGCAATTTCACTCTCCATCAGTTTTAGCTGTGCGTTGATATGTTTGTCAGTCAGTTTGTCAATTTATCTAGGTGACAACAGAGATATAGCGAGTGGTCTTATGGTTAGACTGAAAAACTTAATACTTATCCCACTGCCGCACCTGCAACCGCAACCGGTGATTAAGCAGGTCCGCGCATGTTTGTTGGAGTCTTCTTCTTAGCATGTCGATGGGAAAAATAGTTTTTTTTTTTTCAAGTTCAATTCCTGCCCAGTATTCGGCCGCGGCAATGCTGTCCGCCTGTCGGTTAATGTTTGTAGAATACTATTGAAACTGGTTCTAGTCTTCTTAGTAACGACAGTCATCTTCTTTATTATAGCGTGAAAATTAACCACACGCGCTATAGAGAACATTAGTCTACTGCAATATTTAAGCAGCTCCAACACCACTATGAAAACACTATGTGTTAGATTAGAGCGTCTAGAGCCACAAGAACATACAGTTAATCCACAGACCGCTCAATGAGAATTGATTGGCAAAACGCTTTGAATAAAGTAATTTTGACTTCATGACTCAACAAGCAAATCTGTGAGCCAACATGTTGCATCTTACTTTTAGTGCCCTGCATTCCTATTTAATGTCTACCTGATCTTTGAGGTCTCCGAAACATATAGCTTATAAAGTACTTAAATTGGGTAACTCTATTAAATGGCCTATTTTGCTGTCTGCCTGCCTGCCTAATCTTTTTCCAAATGTGTTGGCTCAGCTTCTAATTGAACCGGATGAGCGATGAGCTAACTATCCTCCACAACTCAGTAACTGGGTAGCACGAAATCCCTTGGCTTGACAGGTGTGAGATTTTCTGGCTTCTGATTATCCGCAATGACTGTCAATGATGTAGAAATCACAGTCAGGTCGGTTTAGCGTGCTTTCCGAGACACGAAGAATCTTAGAATGTTAAGATAATCACCCATCCATAAACTAATATCCTCTCCTTCCCCTCTCGGCGGTACTTCGGATTGGACGTGTTTTTTGTTGTGCGATAGTGTACTGTAATTAAATTTAATTATATTTTAAATATTCATTTTAAAATCTCTTCTAAACTCGGGCCCTCCTGTTATATCTTGCGGGAGAGCTCATTGAGTGTGGTGGCCATATTGGACTGTGTCGGAATTCTCGCTCTTACAAGCCCGTCTACCAACGGGCTGACCATCCGAAGGACATCGTCGTCGCCACAAGCTGTGTTCCGGTCATCTATCTTTAGAAATCGTTTATAAACTTGGAAAAAGTGAAGCAGCCGGTGAGTTTCGAACCCCGACCATATCGAGCGTCGACTCTGCGCTTGTGGCCGCTGCGCCAAGTGAACAAGTACGTCATTGAGCGAAATAACTCTGCTGATTACTAACGCACTACTCCGAGCGAGTCGGCTACGCGCTTGTTCTAATTGAGTGCTACGATTGCCGCCTGGATCTGCTACGCGGTGACACAACGGCTCAACGGGGATCGGCTACGCCGCGTACGTAAACAAGTAGTATGGAACACTCGGCTGACATGTCTCTGTGTGATTTGGATGACACTAGGCATACTACAACAATTGATGTTACACCGCCAAACTATGTTTTTACGCGCGGTAAAACTATTACTACGGACGATTTTCATAACTTCAAGGAGGAGATAAAGAGAGTATGATTACTACTTTATGGAAGGCACAGCAGCAGGAAATAATATCTATTCCATCCACTTTAAAGGAGATCCAACAGAGTAACCTAAACATTGAGAACTCCTTCTTACTACTTACGGTTTAAAATGAAGAACTCAGCAAAAAGATTGTAGAATTAGAAGATAAATCAAAGAAAGAAAGGGATTATATTATTTTACTAGAAGAAAAAAATGTTCCTTGCGGTACCAGTGAAGGTACACTAAGTAAAGCTGACATTAAGGACGTTTACAGGGTGCGCGGAAAAAAGAAGGAGTCTTCTAACATCACGATTGTAGTTGAGACTGCATCGACTCTTATTAAAACAGACATTTTAAAACTCTGCAAGGCCCACCAGGGCGTATAAGCTATGCGCCAAACACCTGGGACACCGCGTGGCTGGCGATACTTCCATTTTCGTTTCGCAGCAGCTGACAGCAAAAGGTGCCCGGCTTCATTTCTTAGCAAGAGATTTCGTCAAAGCTGGTAAATATAAGTTCTGCTGGACTGCCTACGGGCGTGTTTACATTAGAAAATCAGAAAATTCCCCAATCATAACAATTAAATCCGAGGCTCAAGTGCAGCAGCTTTTTAATGGTGACTGACTATGTAATGTACACTATTATGGATCAACTAATGCAATCTGTCCGGCTTATTGGTTCCGTTTTGTATTTTTCTTTTTGTTGTTGCTGAAGTGTTTACATGTACACTAATCTTAATAATAATTTACACATACATACATATCTGTCAATTAAATACCTATACGTTTTCTCAGACACACACATATACACAAATTTTACATAATATTAATTCGTATACATACATACTCTCACATATTTATTACTACTTTATACTAGTCTACTTCACCACAAACTCGCTCCGCTTACATGAAAATTTTACTGCTATAAATTACCAAAATTATATACTTTCTCGAACTGGAAGTAATATAACACCGGTATCATTATTATTTAAAATGCATTTCAGATATCAGCTATTTGTAGCCAAAACCTATATGAAATTTTACACATATTCTAATGGATGACGCCCTAAACACGCTAAATGACCTAGACACTGCAGAGATAGCCTATGCGTCCTTTAATGACGTTGTGAATTTTAGTAAAACAATAAATATTAAAGCAATTAATGATCTAACATTGATGTCACAAAATATCAGAAGTGTCTATAAAAATTTTGATGACTTGCAAGTATTACTCGCTCAATTAAATTTTAACTCAGACTGTGAACTGAACTTACTGAATGTTGGATTAATGATTATAAAACAATCCTAATCCTACCTAACTATGTTTCTTATATTAGTACACGGTATTTTAATCAAAATGATGGTGTTATTGCCTATATTAAAGATGGGATTTCGGTTAACGTTAAGGAAGTAATGCTGGATGATGCAACATGTTTACAAATTGAGTCCAACAGCTATACCATCTTGGCTATATACAGATCACCCTCGAATCCCAATGCGCAAAGATTTATCAACTCACTGAATTCCCACCTTGAATTAAATGATTTAAATAAACTTATAGTTATTGTAGGTGACACAAATATAAATTTAATTGATAACCCTAGTGACCAAATATATGTGAGAAAAAACAGACTAGAATACCTTAATATGCTAAGTATCCACGGCATCATGCCTGGTCACAGTTTGCCAACTCGGGATGGAAGCTGCCTCGATCACATTATGCTTAAGTAAGATAAATGCAGGACATCTGGGCCTCAAGTCTGCTATTACAATAGTGTCAGTATGGTTTATCATTGATGTCATAATGGTCGATTTTGACAAGTTTGGTAATCTACTAATATAATGGCGTCATTATGACTTTCCAATGGTCAACCACTGACACTCCATTGAAAAAAGTGGCTTAAAATGGTGATCTCGTACATATTGACAAATGAATATTTGATACTTGCGGTAATCTGCTAAAACTTTGACAGTTTATTTGATCAGTGTTTGACCATTAGAACGTTATTGTGCAGTTATTGGTTTTAATATGCTCGAAATTATCGTTCTACCGCAATTCTATTACAAAACCATTGACCGATCAATGATCGATCATTATGAATTAGCAGATTACAAACTTTTAGCAAAATGACAATGGGATCGTGTTGGAATGACGAATTTATAAAAATAGCAGACTTGGGGCCCAGCTCGAGTGACAGTATTTGAAACCTCAATAACAGACCATTTAACGAAATTTTTACGCTTGACCAACGTAAATACTAAATCAAAAATAGCAAAAGTGGCTACTGTGATTGATTATGAAAGCGCTGTAGACAGTCTTTTACACAAGAACATCTCCAACTTACTTCTTTGCGATGATCCTGAAATAATATGTCATGGCTTAGTATCAAATATCACAGAATCACTGATAGAGAACACATGCGAGACTCCAATACCAAAAAAGCAGCGGGTTATCAGGCCTTGGATAACACAGGGAGTGTTACGGTGCATTAGGAATAGAAACAATATGCAGAAAAAGTTACGTCCTAATCAGCATGATGAAATCCTAAGTGTTACTTATAAACGATACCGTAACTATTGCAATAAACTTATAAAAAAACTCAAACGTAACTATGAAAAACAATTGCTTGAAAAATCTATTAAAAACTCAAAATGCCTTTGGAAAAAACATTAAAAATATTACTCACATAAAACAGACTAAAAACGATAACGACAAACTTCTTAATATCAAAGCCACTGAAATGGAATCAGTCACCTTTGTTAATAACTTTTTCGCAAGCATAGGGGTGGGCCTTGCTAGTGAGATTACACCATTAAGTCCCATGCAAAATTTATCCAACTCTTTTTCCACGCCAGTCTCGGCTCTCATCATTTGTCCTACTAGACACTGATCCGCAAGAGGTACTCGAAGTTTTAATGAGCTTAAAAACGGATAGTGCTCCTGGATGGGATCGTATTCCAGTTAGCTTCCTCAAACTGGCTAGGCACATACTGGTTCCAATAATCTCCCATCTCGTTAACACATGCTTCAGAAAAAGGGTATTTCCTACTCTTTTGAAACAAGCTGTCATTACCCCTGTGCACAAGAGTGGGAGCAGACAGGATGTCAATAATTATAGACCAATCTCCGTCCTGCCTTCACTGTCCAAAATACTGGAAAAGCTTATAAATAATAGATTGACAGATTACCTCAATAAGTACCAAAATTTATCAGACTCTCAGCACGGTTTTCGATCGGGTAAGTCGACCGAGGATGCTGTACTGGCTCTAACTTCTCTAATTACTGATCAATTGGACAATAGAGGTAGATGTCTAACGGTATTTTTGGACCTGAAAAAGGCGTTTGACACCGTGTCTGTTTACATTCTTTTGCAAAAACTAGTAAATATCGGAATAAGAGGCACCGCTTTGGATCTACTTCAGGATTATCTGAGAGAAAGGACCCAGAGGGTTAAGGTGGGGCAGTTTGTGAATGACAAAGCTGAACAGTCTTTCGGGGTGCCCCAAGGTTCAGTCCTGGGGCCAACACTATTCCTAATTTACATCAATGATCTCTGCAATCTGAAATCTAACAACACTAAGGTTTTTTCATATGCTGACGATACTGCCATGGTAATAACGGGAAAATCTTGGGATTCCATAAAAAGGGATGCTGAATCGGCTCTGGCTACGACTGCCCTATGGCTGAGGAAAAATTTGCATACCTTGAACACCTTAAAGACCAACTATATGTGTTTTGCAATCGACAGTAGAACTCAACCTTGCCCCGAATATAGTCTTAGAATACATAACTGCCTTGATGTTAGCAATAACTGCAATTGCCCTAAAATAAACCACTAAATACTTGGGAGTTATGATTGACGAAAGGCTGTCTTGGCACTCTCAGATTGACCTAGTCGGTGGTAGAATTAGGAAGTTGATCTGGATATTTAAAATCCTTAGATATTCAGCTAACGTTGAGCTATTAAAAAAGGTCTACGTTGCTTTGGCTCAGTCGATCATGATTTACTGCATTCCAGAGTGGGGGGCGCATCTAAAATTAAATTTCTCAAGGTTGAACGTGCTCAAAGGTTACTTCTGAAAGTTATGTTTTTAAAAAAACTAAGGTTTCCAACAGCTACTCTGTACTCATTAGCCAACCTATCAACCATCCGTAAATTGTATATTCTATATACCACTCTAAAAAAACCGGCCAAGTGCGAGTTGGACTCGCCAATGAAGGGTTCCGTAGCAGCAAGTAACATAATATAAAAGTTCTTGTAATGTGTTGTAACTTTGATCGATGTTTTAATAATAGTGTATTTTTTTCGATTTATGACGCATTAAAAAAAAAGTACTTACTAGATTTCGTTCAAACCAATTTTCGTTGGTAGTTTACATAGTGATGTACATCATATATTTTTTTTAGTTTTATCATTCTCTTATTTTAGAAGTTACAGGGGGGGGGACACACACATTTTACGACTTTGGAAGTGTCTCTCGCGTAAACTATTCAATTTAGAAAAAAATGATATTAGAAACCTCAATACCATTTTTGAAGACCTATCCATAGATACCCCACTCGTATGGGTTTGATGAAAAAAAAATTTTTGAGTTTCAGTTCTAAGTATACCCCCAAAATTTATTGCTTTTTTTCTATTTTTGTGTGAAAATCTTAATGCGGTTCACATAATACATCTACTTACAAAGTTTCAACAGTATAGCTCTTATAGTTTCGGAAAAAAGTGGCTGTGACATACGGACGGACAGACGGACAGACATGACGAATCTATAAGGGTTCCGTTTTTTGCCATTTGGCTACGGAACCCTAAAAACATAAGTCGCTTCCTGTTGATCATACTATTTTAACAAAAAGACGAAATGACATAGTAACTAAAACACGAACATGTAGAACTTACTTTGCTAGACACCACTATTCAAATCAATCTTCGCATTTATATAACTCCATTAATAAAAATCTTAAAATATATACAAAAACTACCTTGGAATGTAAACGAATGGTGACAGATTGGCTAAAAACTCTAGACTATGAAGATACTAAGAATATGATAGTCCATATTATTAAGTAGTGATGTTTTTATTTCATGTATACGCTTGTATGTATTTATATTTATAAATAATAACTCACCAAAACCAATAAATAAATAAAGATATCTAAATGTAAAACAAAATAGAACATTAATACATAAATATATATCGATATATATTTTTTCACACACATGTACACTCGTATACAGAAACACAGTCACAGTGACGCACATACAGACAAACACATCCACAAACACACCATCTCAAACTCCATAAATCATGCTTTCACACACAAGTGCGCACATTGCATGCACGCTCATGTAGATTTAGTTCACTGTTATATTGATTTAATCATATAGATGTCGTATAAGTAAATTATTAAGATACAAAAATGTAATTAAGTTAAGGGAGAGCGGCCTCTCCTGGCACAGGTGTTTTCACACTTAAAAGGAGAGGTCAACCTCAGTATTGTTGAACCAAATTTGTTACTGAATAAAGCATTTTTCATTTTCATATCGGCAAGTATTGCTTAACTTCGGACATCGACCTGCGACTGTTATAGCTTAGATACAATTTTGGTTAAACATATTAAAATAAATTAGTGCTAACCTTAACTAAACAGCGTGATCACCTTAATATTTGAATATTTGTAATTAAAATGAGGATTAAGCAATATTTTGGATAATTTTACGAGAATCTTCGGCTTGGACATCTTCCAATGGATAATTTTATGAATTAACATTGATTATCTGTTATGCATTTCCGAGCTTAGGTTTATTCAACCTCAGTTAATCATTGTTTCACAATGGCATCGACAAGACTTGCGGCCTTGTCCTCAATGTGTGAGAGCTTAGGTAGTTAGTTACCCACAGCACGTACATATGTGCTTATACTGTGTGCTACATGCTTGGTATTGTTCTAATGTCAGTATAGAGGGTCAAAGGTAGCATGAATCTTTTGCATCTGACCGCATTGTTGTTATCGAAGAAAGTGATGTAAAATGTCAGCGGTTATGTGAAGTAGTTAAAGCCATCTTCGCTTCCGGCTCTTGTGGTTATGTAAAAAATTGCCTGACTGAACAATTGTCATTATTCACTTTTCTATACAATTTACTATCGTCAACTAGGTGTTTAACAGTCAGAAGCGGAAAAAGATACCTAAAAGTAGAGGTAACATCCGCGTTGGAAAGGTTAGGTTAGTTTCATGAACTTTGAAGTTTAGTTAATTATCTACAGGTAACTTCAAGCAAACATAAATTAATTGTGTCTTTGTTAACTTCCATATCAATGGGTAGATAAGATCATAGCATTCACACAGACTTGTAGAGTTTAGCAAATAGCGTAAGCTTTACAAATAACGGGATTTAGTACGATTGCTTACGATTTCATTAGTTAATAGTTTAATACTCCTAATTACAACAATAACTTTTGTTTAATTTTCATTGGAGATAATATCAGGTTCAAGATAATTACATATTAGATAGATAGATACACCTACTCTACTTGAAACATGCATCATCGTCTTAGGCGTGTGTATTTTCTTATATTATAGTATAGGTAATTATATTAACTTTAGAAAGAAATTACCTGTATCAAGGATATATTTGTAACTCAGCTGCCTTATTGTCGTTATACGGCTCATTCATATGCAAAAATCTAACGCAAGCAATAAATTAAAGCCATCTTCAAGATAAAACAAAGCCCATAATAATTCTTTTGTATGCTAACGCCTTTGTTTATGTTGACATGTTTTTCTTGGGTTAATCTTTTGTTTTAGATTGTAAAGAATAAAGTAGATTTTTTTGCTCTTAGCGTAAGCTTTAATTAAATCTCCAGTCATGCAAAATGTTCTGTGTTCAATGTAACAGACCTTTCCCTTTTGGGGTAGAATATTCTTACATAACTTTCACAGTTAGTTTGGGTGGATTTTCAGACTGAGAGAGCCGGGAATCACCCTACGACTTTTGTCGCCGATATCCGACTGGGGCTGGTACATGAGGATGAGGATTCCTCATGCTTTCTGCCACCTCCTTCGCTCGTATTAGGTAATGCTTCGCAGAAGGCGGTCACTGCTTGCCATTCCCTTTTTTTTTTGTACCACGGCCTGAACCAGAGCCGGAAGCTAGAGGTCGCGCCGCTGATTCCTCCACGACAGATTTCTACTGTATGCTCCACTGAGTCTTCACGGTGATCCGTGCAATGGTAACACCCGAGCGTTTTTTCCCACCGAATTCAAAACAGGAAACTCCTGAAGAAGACATGTCCGTCCGGACAGCAACACACCTGAAAGACTTGTTTAGTTTTTAATCCATTTTTAGATTTTTATTTATTTATTAAAGCTTTAATTGTTTAATTTGTTTATTATTTCTTTGTGCAAAAAAAACTAAATAAATAGTTAAATTTTTTGATTAAAGCTTTATTCACAAAGGCGGACTTAATGCCTCAAGCATTTTCTGCCAGTCGATATCTGGTTACTTTTACAAAATTTTGTTCATTTGACAATTTTTTGCGAAGTCAGAGTTATCTATACTTTTATCTAAGATAATCAGAGAATCATAGTATTGAAGTATATGCTTTTAAGGACCTGGTGAGCGCCATTGACGCTGCAATAGGCATGGCCAACTATAGACTCGAAAACAAAAATACCTGAAACTGCTAAAATAGATTTTATCCCTAGGTGCGAGTGTTCATCGGCATCATTGGAGGGACAGCGTTCGCGATGTTCGAGGGGGCTGTGATAGCCATCGTGAGGGAGCAGAAGGCGGACTACGGGCTGCAGAGGGTGTACGGCAGCATCGGAGGCATGATCTCCTCGCCGCTCTCCGGCATGCTCATAGACTACGCCAGTCGAGGGAAGGGGTACACCGACTTCAGGTAATATCAGCTTTAAAAAAACACCGACTGATTTTTGGGTTCCGTATCCGAGTCAAACTTTGAAATTGGCATCAGTGACTGAAAAGTTGTAAGCAAATTGTTTGTCTTGGTCATCTGAAAGGAAGGATGAAAGCTATGCTGTCAAAAGAGTTATGAATATACATGTGGATAGGTGGAGAGGGAGGCGAAAGAAAAGATGGACGGATTGTGTGTGTGATGGAGTAATAGGTATAAAAGAAAACGGAGTCAGCGATAGCATGACTACTGACAGGAAGCAATGAAAAAAAAAACGTATTGCGCCGATTCCAAGCAATAAGGGATAAGGGCAGGAAGGAAGATGGTGATCCGAGTCCGACACGAACTCTAGGTGAGTTCGAGTAAAAAAAATTATTGTCAAGTTATTAATTAAAGACACTATTTTATTCAAAATAGGAATAGTTATTAGCAAAATGTCCATGACGTACCTATGGAGAAACAGGTACACAAGTGATCCTGTAAAGGGTTCTTTTTTATCATTCGTACGTACGTAAGAGTTCCGCAACTCTTTTATTATTTTTTTATTTGGTAGGAAATCATTAGATAACTCCTCTCCCTTTGGGCGGAGTAATAGGTAGTGTCAGACTTTTACTAAACTACCTGTGTTCCTTCAGTTACCTTTTGATCGCAGAGCCACTGACGGTTGAACAATGCCGCAGACTTAAGGAACCCTAAAGTTATGTTTTGCATAACCTTTATATATTAAAAGCTTATCGTGCGCAAGGTCAAGGTAGAGAATGTTCCTACCTGCTTACTTTAATTAAAACTTTCACATTATTACTTAAATTAGGTGTTATGCAATAAGGTTTTAATGAACTGGTCGCCACGCTGCGAAATGTGCACTTACCCATGTTTTGTTAATGAGTAAATAATGATTAGGTATAGGATTATTCAGAATTAGCTCACAGTTGCGACGCGCGGCATAAGGTTTTAGCGAAATTAAAGAACTGCAATTGATTTTAATATGTATAGATTATTATTATCCGTGAATAGATGAGACAGCCACTGATTCATACAGTCAGGGACTTAAAAACACCTTCATAAAGGTTACAGAATTATAAGTGTTACATGTTGAATGTGTACCTAACAGAATCAAAAATGTAACACTTATATATATGTGTTTTCAATGTGTTAACCCAAAACACTTAAAAAAGTGTAACCGTAACATATCTGTAACAGATATAAAAGTGTTAACAGTGTTAATAAGTGTAACAGGTAAACGCAGCGTTGCCAAAGTTACAATTTACTTATTTATGGTACTGTGCAATTATTTCAGTTACACATATTAACACTTATTAACACATCTAACAGGTTACAGTTTGATTCGGTTGCACTTAATAACACATATAAAAGGTTACAGTTTGATTCGGTAACATTATTGTATCTGTTACACTTAAAAGTGTTTCTCTGTTAAAACTGTTTTAAAAAACAGTGTTAAAACACATTATTACGGTTACAGTTTGAGTCCCTGCATACAGTTTTAGGATTCCGTACTCAAAGAGTAAAAACGGGATCTTATTACTAAGACTTCGCTGTTCGTTTGTTTGTCATCAGGCTGTATCTCATGTACCGTGATATCTAATCAATTAGACAGAAAACTGTCACAGATCATGTAGGTATTTCTGTTACCGCTATAACAACAAATATTAAAAACAGAATAAAAATATATATATTAAAGTGGCGTGGGCGTTTCCATACAACAAATGTGATTTTTTGGCGTTTATTTGGACGGAGGGTACAGGACCTTTCTTGCGCGAGTCCAAATCGCACTTGGTTTTTTTATTTTTCTTGGAAACTGGATTATTTTTCTTGGATTTATTTGAAACACATGTTTAGTTTACTGTTAAGTTCTGTCAGTAGGTGAACCCGCGTGAAAATAGAAAATTGAAATGAAAAAATAGAAGGAAGAACTCAAGCAATGGGAAAAACGACTTGTTATTTATTCACTATTACATATTATTATATTTTGTTCAGCAAATTAGTCATACATATTATGGTTAAGAAAGAGCCGATTTTTTATACGTAAAATGAATGGCTAATGTCAGCGATTGTTTGTCTGCGCCTACACCACATCAAATCTCTGTTGGATTGTTTGATTGCAAAATGTTGACGGGGTCATCGGGTAGGCCAGCGATCAGACAGGCCATGACATCGGCACGTGATGATGCCAAGCAACTAAATAACCGATAGAATTACATTCGCAATATGTTCAATGCAAGCATTAGTAAAAAGTATACAGGGTTATTTGTAAAACACTAACAACCTTGCAGGACTGTATTACAACATCATAAACAACAACTTTTGTTCTATCACTTTTTACAAAACATAATTCACTTACCAAAAACAAACCTTCAAGATTTCGTTGTTCTATTTAACACGTTTCAACTCAGTATTTTGCTATACCTACCTACGTCTTTAAGACGCGACGCCAACGCATCAAGCACCCCCGCCGTCCGATTACCGCTCTCCTCCGCTATTGTACTATCGCTTGCTTCGCATAGACTTTGTCATATATAGAACGTTCAATAAAAATATTTTTATTTTTTTATGAAAATCTGATGAACTAAAATAATGATAAATGTTTAAAAGTCATAGGACAAAAGTTGTTGTTTATGATGTTAGTGACATAGTTTCGAGAGTTTGCCTGTGTTTTACAAATAACCCTGTATCTTGCACCAATATCTACATTTCATGACCAGTATGACGACAATATGACAAAATAAATATTCATACATATCCGTGATATTTTGAAAATTATCCACCCTACCATATTTTTTATTGAAGTAACCCAGCCCAGCTTCGCACAGGTATTAGTTATAATTTTTTGAAGATCTCGACATTTTTCTGTTATATAAACACACACACACACACAACTTCCTCATTAATCACTCTGTCTATTGATAAATGCCTCATGAAAATTCGTTTAGCACTTTTGTTAGTGTTTAAAGTGAATGACACAATGAGTGAACAGACAGACGCGGTGGGAGACTTAGTTGTATAATAAGTAAGGATAAGGAAGGATGTTAAGCTTAAGGATGTAAGGAAACATAATATCTAACGCTAACCGTTTCTAGATAGACTTTCGTAGAAAGTGTCATGGTAGGTATGTATGATATTTTCGTTATAATAAATAACATAAGTACTCGGATCTCTAGACATCTTGCA
Organism: Mythimna ferrago; assembly: GCA_910589285.2. Taxonomy (NCBI): domain Eukaryota; kingdom Metazoa; phylum Arthropoda; class Insecta; order Lepidoptera; family Noctuidae; genus Mythimna; species Mythimna ferrago. Next base: position 21,759,754 of record OU342674.1, on the reverse strand, counting down.
CGTGAATCAATATATAGGTAACTGTTATTCGCTGTCAAACGTTTGCCAAGACATTAGATACGTATGGTCTGTTTCACCATTTAGCCATTACCTAATATACATAATATACAGCCTGATAGTCAATAATTCGTGTATAAAATACAATTTATTGAGGTAACTACATGTATTACTTTTTTTTGGCACAAATAATGGTATGAACTTATTTGCAAAACTCGGTAGAACAAAAAAAAACTGGTGCTTCGTTGGTAACTCTCATTTAGGAATGCAGCTTTTGTTTGCGTGATACAATTCTAGATTTTTAGAGAAGACTAAAGCAGTACATAATCACCGCGCTTTCTCAAGCTGGCTGGCGATTTCATTCTTATTTTAATTAATAGCTTCTGTTATCAGCCTCATCCGCGTGAAAGTAGTTTCCTCCTGGATTCAAACTTTGGACACCCCTTTTATACTCTTAGGGAGCCAATTCTTTCTTATTCTTCGTATACATCATAAAATAAAACTCATCGTTCTAGGTCGAAGGGTTTGGGCGTTAATGAGTCAGCTAGTGAACCAGGACTTTGCCTTTTATATACATACTCTTCTTAAACGTTAGTGATATATAAATAGATAAACTTATAAGTAGTACATACGTATGAATTTCAATCGTGCATGACAGGGGAGATCTTAGTCACTAGGTCATTATGGATCGAAGATAGAGATTGAAGTTTATTTTTATTGAGGTTTGAATAAAGCGTCAGGTAGGTCTGCGTGCTTATCGATTGATCTTCTACATTACAGTTGCATTCGTCGCGATTAGTCGGTGACGGGAGAATACATTTTCATTCTTATGAGCTTGGAAGTTGCAGCAGACAAAGCCGGAGAGGAACAAACTGAAGTCCGTAAAGTTTTATTTCTAACTACCGCGTCGATGGCAAAACTAGTTTTTTCAGGTTAAAATCCTTGCCTGGCCCAGTGTTCTGCTATGACTATGCCGTTCGCTGACGCTGTCTTTTAGTCCCCACGTGAACAGGTAACAGGGTACGTGACGCAGGAAAGTGGGACATGGTCTGCGAAGAGATGCCGCACAAACACTGAAGATTGGAACTGTCGGATGAACCCCACCGTGGAGATTGTCTTTGATGCGCCCATCCTGGTTGTGGAGTCTGTTTAAAGTTTTCCAGAGGCTCTCCGACAGCTCGTCAAAATCATCAGGTCATTTGAAATTGTATTTCTAAAATAATATTTAAAGACGCGACAAGACCTTGTCGTATCCTAATTAATACTCCATTATCCATATATACATAGTGATTGTTGTGGTTAAGACTGAAGCGCGTCTCTGTTAAAATCTATCGAGTAGTCGTGAGGATAGTTTGGTGGTAATGGATATGCAGTCCGTGGTCGCGGTTATTATTGTAATTACAGACAAACATACAAAGTTGTTTCGTAACATTATCGAGGAATACGCGGTTTCTAGCCGGGCTGTTCGATGTATTAAATAATTTACATCAATCGTGTTGCTACGTCATTATAGATAAAGTTTTCTTCTGTATCTATATCCATGTTACGCAGATTTTCCATGTATAATAATGTTATCGTACTTCATACTAGGGGGACGGATTAATTCCACGCGGGCAAAGCCGCGGGTGGCATGTAGTATATTTCTAAACGTATAAGACAGTTTCATGAAATATTATAGATAGGTATCAGTAGGTACTTGAACTCTTCGTTTCAATTTCATAATATGTCGAATATAAGAGAAGTAGTTTTCACCAGCGGGTTTGCTCTCATTTTTTGTCGAATATTATTCCACGAGAACATACTATCGGGATAAAATGTATCCTATGTACTAATCCAAGCTACGGTATTAGCGCTAATGCAAATGTTTCTGACGTTTTATAAGCGCTCATGAAAACATTTTTTCTTTTTTAGATTTTGACTGAAGTCAGTCAAATACTCGTACCTATACTGTAAATATGTTTCTTTTTTCAGGCCAGCGTTTTACCTGTACGCAGTTCTGAAAGTGGCCTCCGGAGCGCTCATGTTGAGCATTGACCTAGAGTTCAAGCAGCCGGCGCAGAACTTGCTAGAAGATGTTATCACCGTGTTCAGGAATGTTGAAATTGTTGCGCTTTTCATCGCTTGCTTCATTATGGGTAAGATATCATGTAACAATTACTGTCGGATTTACTTTCAGAAATTACCAACTACAAACAAAAAAAAAACAAAATTATACCTCCTTAGAGATTAGTATAAATATATTACAGAAAGTTTTTATTATAATTATAGTTGTTTCTAGATCTGATTAAGAAAATTCTTATACTGATATGCTACACTATAGTAGAGAGCCATGCAAAAATTATTACTTTTAACCCCTGAAAAAGCTTAGTACCTGTCTAATTTTAGACACAAGTAAACAGAATAGACGAGAAAAGGTCACACTATACAGTTCAGCACCAAGATGATGCTGAAGGAGTTAACATTTAATTTTTTTTTAACATTGTCGTATAACTATCGGTATGGTGACATCATAGAGCACAACTTTTCATGCTTCCTTAATCGTATATTTACAGTCCATATTTAATCAGCTTGTTTTCTTTTTCAATTGCGATTGCGTCATATTTCAATGAATATGTCCTAAAATATGTGACTGTTTTGAGAGCTATGAAGTATTTAAAATCTATAGTCTAATATTCAAGGCTAAATGTTTTGCCTTCTCCGCAGGAACTGCTTGGGGCTATATCGAGAGCTTCTTATTCTGGCTGCTGCAAGACCTGGGCGCGTCACGGTCTCTCATGGGCATCACTATAACAGTGGGAGGCATCGCTGGCCTGCCACTCCTCGTGCTCTCAGGCCCCATAATCAGAAGGCTAGGACACGCGAACGTGCTCTTCATCGGATTCATATTCTATGCTATTAGATTACTCGGTGAGTTGAACAATTTGATGTAAGCGCCTGAGTTCCGTCAGGGGGTAATACGATTACTGGTTAAAAGGGGTTTCGTATTTAAGTTAATTTTCGTTACCTGTGTAGTAGATATTGCTGTTAGCTAGATATTTATGAATCCGTGTATTTTTCTCGATATACCAGTAACTTTGGTTGCATTCACGATACTTTCATTAATTCGGTATAGATTAATTTATTTATTCAGTCCCCATAGGTATATATAGTGAATAACGAAAAGGTTCGCTTGTTTTCGAGCTTATTTTCGATATTTACAAACTACTTTATGATGAACTTCTGATTTATGTTCTTGGATAAATACCCTATAAAAAACGCTCAGTATTTTATAATCCATGCGGACCCCGGCGTTCGCACGAGAGATCTTTTGATATCAGTAAGTGTATTAATTGCCGTAGTTAATCCTGATTAAGATCAGTTAGTAAGTGATTGAACCCGTGGTTAGAGCCACTAGATTAACCGACTCGTTCAGTGACTTTGTAAGCTGCGAGTCCACTTTCACCGTTTAGATTCCTTTCCCATTTGCTGATTTCCCTTTTGTTTCTGTAAGCTTTCCATATGAGGCTTGTCTATAGGTACTCGTAATATGCATTATTTCATGAAATTTTAAGGCTTTTGTAAAATTTAGATCCAAGTTAATTTTCGGGCTTTTGCTTTCAATACCGAAAATAAAGTTAACGCAAATTAGTGTCACTGGTATCTTCCGTATAGTAAAATTGCAATTTGGGACCACTGTTAGATAATCAAGCCTGACCATGAATTGCTGGAACCATAAGATGTGCACCCAAAACGAATGTAATATGTTAATTCTCCTTTTATATATATAAACCCTTCTTCTCCTCTTTTTCCCTCTTTCTTCTATCTGTCTTTGCTCTTTTCGATTTTAAGTGTTCTTGTGTACTTAAATAAATAAACAACAAACCTTGTGTTCAGGTTACTCGTTGATCTACAACCCATGGTTGTGCCTGGTGTTCGAGGCGCTGGAGTCGGTGACGTCTTCCCTGTCGTTCACCGCCGCTGTAACGTATGCTGCTCGCCTCTCATCTACCACCACTGACACCTCCGTGCAAGGACTACTAGGAGGAATTTACTACGGAGTTGGTACGTCATTCTCTATCTAACTTTATACGTACTCGATTCTTTTCCAACACGTTAGAAATATTTCATCATCATCATTTTTATCAGCATCATCTTCAGTCTACAACAGTTCATTGGTGAACATAGGCATCGCAATCGCACGCCTTTAATCACGAAATCGCTCTGCGAAAATCGTTGCGCATAGATATCCGGAGATATGCCTTCAATGCGGAATAGTAAGGAGTCCTAGTGAGGCCGCTTATCTCCCACCAAAATAACTACAACATTTACAAATAGTGTATTTACGACACACATTTAAAATTTGCACACGCACACTAAGAAGAAAGCACCTATACTAAATCAATTTCTAATAGCACACATAAATAGAATGGGCGGAGCATGCACTTGTAAACACATGCAAATAGGGAGTCAAAAAAGAAGGTCGATAATTTTATCGATATTTAATTTTAGTAATATAATTAAGTACTACGTTTTATTTTCTTTAAATGCTTTCCTTTTTATATACCTAAGTATCCGAAAATAGAGTTTACTTTTAATAAAATAAAGTAGGAATATATTTTTTAGTACCGTATTACCGGTTAAAAGGGCCGTTCTCTGTTAAATATCATGCTGTATTATTATGTACTATAATAGTTAATCTTAAAAAAAATATTTTAATCATGTGTCAACAAATGTCAACCTACGTTCAGGGTTGGTTTAAACAGTTAGGTAAATTTTATACTCACATTTAAACTCATAGCATCAACACATTTTTTTATAGAATCAATATAACGTCATTTATAAAATATTCCATTTTTATTTTATTTTATAGAAGGTTCCGTACAAATTTACCTATGGAAATAGTTCAATCCCCGAAGGGATTCTCAAAGACTTTTCCGAATAGCAATTTTTTTTCTTTTGTAATTCTGTTCTTAGTTTTTAGGAATAATCCTATACCTGTGCTAAAAGATTTTGCTTTAAGTCAAATGAAATTTCTTTACGTCGCGTCTTTCGTGAGAATAGAGCGGTTATAAAAGAGAGTAGGCAAAGGGACTTAGCAAAGGGTACTGCGATAATAAAAATATGGGAATGTAAAAAAAAAATCAAATAAAATTGGAAATCAGAAACTTTATTTCAAATAGTCCAATAATAACAAGCAGTTTTGAATTGTCAAAATTTCGGTCAGTCAAAAAAAAAGTGAAGCTAAGTAGCACATTCCAAATCGTAGATCTCTATGGAGAAGGACGTGTAAGAAACTCCATGGGCACTCTTTTAAATCATGTCATGAGTTACAAAAATCTTGGTTAAATTTGTTTTGTCACTTCTGTTGTGATAGTTCACACTTGTGGTACTTCACATTTACAAAATTTCTTCTACATTATACTATGCAATTTGTATTCAAAAATAAAAACCTAATATGATGAGATGACCCTCAGACAGCAAAATGTAAAGGGATGGGCAAAAAAATCGCTGATATGTAGACAAGGGTAGTGAAACATCTGAAGATTGCAAGACCTTGGCCTCTAAGGCTTACTTATTTTTATTTAATGTGGTTAATGATAGCTTCGAATTACTGCTTGGTTATTTTGTGGTACATAGTTAAAACGCAGAACCAAAAGTAAATTTATTTAAATTATTTGCTTAATAAAGTGCCATAATGCCAGTGTGTTAGTAGTCTCCTTAACCTTCGATGGACATTCTACCAATATTATGAAGCTTCTAGTATGTAAATTGGACTACGAAAATTAGTTAAAGACTACTTTCAAACATCTGACTGTGACTATTTTGTTGGACCTCGTTCACATGTTTAAATTAATAAGAAATGATCGGGATTATCTAAAAGAACAATCCTAAAAGAAAATGAAGAAGAAGTAAATTGGATTCCAATCGTGTGAGTTAAATAAACTCCAAGAAAATAAAGGATTTCATATTGCAAACAAGCTATCACGTAGACATATTATGTTCAGAAATAATATTATGAAAGTTAAACTTGTTAGCCAAATTTTGAGTAAAAGTGTAGTTACGTCGTTGAAATTTTGTCGGGAAGATGCCAAATTGCTCGCATTTTGGAATTCCAAAGCTACCGTAGTTTATGAATTATCTTTGTAACACGAAACAATTTGATATCAAGCAACCTTTAAATAGTCGTAAAATAGAACTGATATTTAATTTTTTAGATAAAATGAAATCATACATTTTAAAACAAAAAATAAATGTGACTTGACGTAAACTTAATCGCAATGGACGAAAAGTGTAAGTTATAATTAAAAATTATAAACCACTTTTAGGATGTATTTGTAAAACTGGTTTTCTTGGAATTCATATATGCATTGAAAGTTTAAAACCACTATATCCGAGTTAAATTGAGGTTCATAATATATTGGTACTAGCTTTATAGCATAATGCAATGCTCACGTCAGTTTTATGACATTTTTATTATATTTGTAAGAAATAAAATGTGAAACTCTCGGTATTATAGACAAAGATTTGATAAAATAGCGATAACTCGCGAATTTTTTAATTCAAACTTCAAACATTGACCGCCTTATGATTGACTAAGGTGGCCTACTCGGTCAATAATATTGAGCAATGTTGTTAATCTTTTAGGACCCATCTTACGAAACCATATAGCCAGATTTTTTATAATTATTGAATATTTTTGCATAGCAAACATAAATTATTGTAATTTTTTGCAAAAAAAAACTTTATGAAGTTATATTTATGTTTCGTGCTAATTGTACTATAAATAAATAAAACTTTGATCATCTCTATCTTTTTATTATAATTTAATTTAAGTTTTTACACTTCACGAGTATTGAAATAACAATATTTTAATTTGGTTCAAAAAACATATTAATAACTAATTTGACATGTAATACTACAATATCTATTGAAATATTAAAAAAAAAAAACAATTTTGAACTGAAATAATACGCATATCGATAAAATCAGTCACACGCACTCGATTCATCATCACCATCATCATTTCAGCCGATACACGTTCACTTTAGGACATAGGCCTCCCCCAAGCGTCGCCACATCGAACGTTCCTGTGCGTCCCGCATCCATCGGTTTCCCGCTACCTTCACCAAGTCCACCTTGTAGGAGGCCTTCCAACACTGCGTCTCCCGGTACGCGGTCGCCACTCCAAAACCTTTCGGCCCCAACGGCCATCTGTTCTGCGAGCAATGTGCCCTGCCCATTGCCACTTAAGTTTGGCAATTCTTTGTGCTATGTCGGCAACCTTAGTTTTCCTGCGGATATCTTCATTTTTTATTCGATCACGCAAGGAAACCCCGAGCATAGCCCTTTCCATTGCTCTTTGGGTGACTTTGAGCCTTCTGATGAGGCCCATTGTGAGCGACCACGTTTCGGAGCCATATGTCATCACTGGCAACACGCACTGGTTAAAGACTTTCGTCTTGAGACACTGTGGTATGTTGGACGAGAAGATACCGCGTAGCTTCCCGAACGCTGCCCAACCGAGTTGGATTCGACGGTTGACCTCTTTCTCGAAGTTAGATCTACCCAACTGGACTGTCTGTCCGAGGTAGACGTAATCGTCCATAACTTCGAGTGTAAAGTCTCCGACCTTGATAGGAGTAGGCGCTACATGGTTGTTAACCTTTCGAATGTCTTAAGTTACACAGTCCGACATAAGGTAATTGTCTTTCTATTGTGTCTCTAATTACGACATTCAAAGAGTTAATCATGATTTTGGTTTTATCCATGTTCATTTTAAGACCCACTCTTAGAGAAGCTCTACTGAGGTCATTGAGCATTGTGCTGAGCTCCTCCATAGGCTCCGCCATGACTACTATGTCGTCGGCAAACCGAAGGTGAGTGATGTACTCGCCATTGACATTAATGCCTAGTCCACTCCAGTCCAGAACCTTGAAGACATCCTCCATTGCGTCCGTGAACAGTTTCGGAGAGATGACATCTCCCTGCCTCACACCTCGCTGCAGGAGGATAGGTTTCGAGGTCTGGTCCTGGAGTCGGACTGACATGGTGGCGTTTTCGTACAAACACCTCAGCACTTCGATGTACCGATAGTCAATTTGGCACCTTTGGAGAGATTGCAGCACAGCCCAAGTCTCGATCGAATCAAAAGCTTTCTCGTAGTCCACAAACGCCGGGCAGAGAGGCAGGTTATACTCCTCGGTCTTCTGTATGACCTACCGTAGCGTATGTATGTGGTCTACGGTGCTGAAACCTTTTCGGAATCCGGCTTGTTCGGGAGGCCCTCTCTAAATCTTAAACGATCGTAGCGCTCGGAAAGATTCGGGATAGTTCGGGCTAGTTCGTGTCGCTCTGGACGTAGGTTAGTAAAATATTAAAAAAAAAATGATTTAAAATATAAAACAGTGACTTAATTGTTTACTTACCGGTGGTAGGACACGCCATTTGTCTTTAAGTTGACGATATTCGACCTACTACATTCTACATTTAATTATTGCACAATTCGGCATTTTGTTTTTTTTACGCATCAATAGCACACTGTACGCAATTGCAAAGTGACTAAATGAATCGTACAGCCGCCGTTCAAATAATATGGCCATTTGGCTCTAATGTGCGCCGACGTGCCACGCCCCCATGGCATATCCCTCGATATCCGAGTCGTTGCGCCTGACGAATTTTTTGTTTTCGTGTCGCGGTCTCTGCGGTTATTGGGCGGCTCATTGCTAATTCAGCTTGAGCATGCCTTTTTCTTTTTACAAGTGGGAAATATTCAAGTAACTTCTCCTATGGTCTCGTCAGGGTTGGCGTCTTAAATAATCTGACTAGAATATATCGAGTCATGTCTAGGATATTTATGTCAGGATATTATTATGTTAATGTTATAGTGATTACGAATGCAAACAATAGCACTCCTATATCCTGTAGTTGACCTTCATTCCGCTTTCTTACCTAACTAAAACACTAACAGAAATCATTAACAAAAGGACGTTAATAGTGATTCTATAAAATTATCAATATTTGTTTTACAGGCAAAGGTGCTGGGAGTCTTATCGGTGGTTACCTGATGAAGTTCTTCGGTACCAGACCAACCTACCAGATATTTTCCGGTGCGACATTCATCACTGGCTGCATTTATTATTTATTCAATACATTTTATTTACGTAAGAGGGCAGTGGTCTATGAAGACGACTTTTGTAAGAAGAAGCAAACGCCTGCGGACGTTGAGGGCAATGAAACTAATAAAGACGGGGACAAATCTGTTCCAGCGATAGATGTCGCTAGTAAAACTGAAGCTGAACTAGAGAACTCAGTCGCGGACAAAGTCAAAGAGCCTGATTCTAACCGCACGAAGTTAGTACCCGACAATGCAGATGGCGGGAGTGACTCCGGAGTTGATAACCCGGCTTACAACGAGACCGAAGCCGCCGAAGCTAAGAAGGAAGAAAAGAAAGTCCCCACGGTGTGATATGCATTATATACAAATTAGTTAAAACATAATGTAGCAATATTTATAAGTCGCAATGCGGCTTATGTAGCTAATGAATAACTATAATAATTGTTTTATGTCGAATTTAGTAGTTGTATAGCTGTTTTACTTGTTCTGAAATCATTCATAATATATTTTTTAATTTAAAGTTTAAAGGATCTATTAAAATTAATATAATGGCTTTTAATATGATCTTAGATAAATGAAATTTTTATTAATAGCTTGACTGATGTTGAATCTGATCCTACTGAAAATAATTTTTACCTCAGGATATTGTAAAATAATTAATATTAAGTTTAAAGTTAAGATGACCGTACCTAAGTTATTTCTAATGTTGTTTTTATCCATGTCATAGTTATAATATTAGGTACAACTTCTAGACGCACAATTTGATTGTATTCCTTTGATTTAAGTAACAGAGCAGTATGTAATACAAAATGATGAATAAATTAAGTATAATAGATAAATAATATTTATTAATAAAATATTGTTCTTTGAAATTTGATTGTTTAATTCCAATAAATTCAAAATTATCTTACTTATCTTCCTTATTTATGAGATCGATATGCAACAAACTCCCATGCTTCCATTCACAATAATTTCTATAATATTAGTATTGATTAGTCGTACTGTCATATTATTTCGTTATATTTGCCATGTTTTAGGTTTATATTGTACACTGTAAATGTTTTAGGTTTAGAGTATAATACTCTGGAATGTGATCTCTCTCTAAGACTCGATTTCAATTATGAAAATTCGTCGGAGCTAAGCTCGTCTTTGTATTTACATGAATGGTTTAATTACTCTGGTGTACAATCAGAGAATTAAGATTGTGACTTGCTGACGCTGTGAGTTAAAACGAACAATAAAAATTTAGTTTAAAAAAACTAAAAAACACGCTTTCATAGCATATCAAACTAAAAAGTGTAAAATGATTTTCAATATAGGTAGAAAATAATAACATTGAACGAAAAATATTAATACTCGTATCATTGTGAAAAAAGCGTAAGGTGCTCGATTTACGAAAAATATGGCACAAAGCGCCCCACGCTTTTTTCCCAATGATATTAATATATTTTTCGTTCATTATTAACACTGCTCACACGTGGGCTACACACGCCGATCTGGGAGCGTCGGTCTCCATACATTTTATATGGAAAATAGACTGTTAGAGCTACACTTGATCCACGCCACGCCACGCGACGCTACGTCTGCTACGCCGACACGTCGGTCCCAGAAATTTTAGAGGAAGGTGGGCGGGGCTATCCACGCGTCGGATCGCGTGTGCGTAGTGTAGTTCTGCATCACACGTCTTTCGCATCATTCCGCGAGCGACGACGGCCCGAGTAACATCTACGGGTATCATTATTGTAATAAGAAAAATTACCGATTTACAGCTCATTGAACAGATTCAGTAGTATCCTGTCATATAAAATGTCAAAGTTAAGCATTATATACCAACGTGAAAAATGAATGATGAATTTGTATGTGTGTTTGCCAACTAATTCTTCCTAAACGGCTTGACCGATTTAAATGAAACTTTTTATGTAGATATACGAGTCCTTGAGTGCGTCCCTGATTGGTTTGAAAATACGATTGAACCTGATAGGTGGCGCTGCTATCGGATTTTTTGTTCTAACAAAAAACCCTCGGACAGGACGAGACGTCTATCGAGAACGCTAGTCTATAAACCTACCTATATAATAAAATTCTTCAGTAAATGTATTTGTCACTTAATTCCTCCAAAACAGATTGACCGATTTGGATGGAATTTTGTGGCTCCCAGTTTGAAAATACAATTGAATTAAGATTGATTGAATTAAGTCCACATTTGTACTTGTGTGTTGCATGAAGTTTTAATGAATAAATAACCCGGTAGGTTGAGCTTCACAGTTTATTTTTTTAACACAAAGCCAGTTTTCGGACAGCACATCGTCTATCGTGACCGCTACTCATCATATAAATCCTGATAATATTATAAACGTGAAAGTTTGTATGTATGGATGTCTCTTACAGGCAAAAACTACGGAATGGATTTCGATAAAACTTGGTATACAGAATACAGATAGACATGTCTTGGAATAGCCTATAGGATACTTTTTTCCTGGGAGTATGTTGCCTTGGGATAATTTTCTAACATCACGCGGGCAAACTCATTGTCAGCAGCTAGCATCATAATATAATCTTCTATCATGTCATGAATTTCTTCAATTTGTGCTTTTGATATGCCAAAGTACAAGAAGAAGCGAAGAAGCTTGATTTGCTTGTAAATCTTTGACAAGAGTATGATTTTTGCCAACTTCTACTCTTGTTTATGTTAAGAAACCAGTATTTTACTATCCTAACTTTTTTTCTTGATTCTCTAAAGCCATTAGAATATAAAATCCAAATTCACTGTCTGTTGCGTATATTCATAACTAACTATACAGACGACATCCATCGCTAAAATCAAAGGTTGTACAGTACAATTCACAAATGATGGCGGCCGTGAAGTTTGAAGAAGGCTAACTTCACGCACGCCATCATTCGTGAATTGTACTGTAATGCGCATCACACACGTCTCAGACGTCTGGCGAGTGCGCGTCGGCGGTAGAACTACACTGCTCACACGTGGGCTACACACGCCGATCTGGGAGCGTCGGTCCCCATACATTTTATATGGAAACTAGGCTTTTAGAACTACACTTGATCCACGCGACGCGACACCACGCTATCACACGCGACGCCGATCCAACCGTCCCAGAAATTGGGGCCCTGCGTGTGACGACAGCTCGAGTATCATCTGCGGTTATCATTATTATAAATAAAAAAAATTACTGATAAAATTTATTGAACTAATTCCAGCCACTCCTCAAAAAGGGGTATTTGCGGAGTGGCTGGAAAGACCTCACGGCGTCCTCACCTTCCGCATGACGCAGGTCCTCACCGTACGTAGTAAGTTCGGAAGGTTGTTGCACCGGATTCGTGCGAAAGAAACGCCCGGGTGTCACCACTACTTAGATCGCCCGAAGGACACGGTACGAAGTATGCCATGTGATCGGTGGCCATAACCTCTTGCGCCGGGCTGGTACAGGCCATAGTCCGGAGCGAGGAGGAATAGCAGGTAGTAGCCTCCTTCTGCCAAGCAGTAATGCTAGCTAAGGAAGCGGCTGCACGCACGAGGTAACGGCCCTCACGGCCCAGCCGCCGGGATCCCGACCCCGATTTCCAGTTACCGTTAGGCGCGAGCTTGCGGACGGCGAGCAATAGGTAGCTCGATGTCTGGCCGTCCAGTAACCGGACCGAGCCCAAGTCGTAGACGGCGCGTAATGTTCTATGCGCGTCTCAAGATGTCAGCAAATCGTAGGGGCCCAGCAAGGTCGAAGCCATGGTACGAAAGCAAAGAAGGAACTGGAGTGAGTTTAACATTCGAATTTATCGAACAACAAACAAGTCAAGAAGTACCATCTATAGTTATTAGATTATTTATTTATTTTTACAAATATCACAAGATATAAAGAAGCCAAGTAAGTAGGTACCATCGCGGTCATTGACTCCTGCGGCGCGGCGCGAAACCAAACCCTTTGAAGTTTTTGTTTCGAGTGCAAGCAAAAATGAACTTAGCGGTGGTCAGACGGAAGCAGGCGGAAGTGTCTTTGATGGTACCTACCTACTTATACCACAAAATAGATACTTATGATACAGAAGTCAATCTTATGATGTACTTTAGTTTTTATACCTACCTACACTAGCGATCGCGGTAGGGCACAAAATACCTATCTATTTTGTGGCTAGGGGCAGCGAGATGCGTGAGATGAGTGCGACCGGGCGATTGAGCCGAGCGAGATATCGTGTCCGTGAGCGGTGTCTATGTATATGTATGTGCGTTGCTCGAGCACACGTATGTAGAGTTTGTCTTCTGAACCTATCTATTATGTGCCTATGCAATGCAACTCTAATAAGAATAGGGTTATATTCAATCAGTTTACAAAAAAACCTGTCTTCTTATTTCTATTGTCCATATAATGTGTTGTAATAGGGCCCCTAAAAATGAATGATGCATCATGTCTTTATACATATGTATGTACCTATACATAATTCTTCTGGACGTGTGTTTGTCACCAAATTCTTCCTAAACGACTTGACCGATTTGGATGAAACTTTGTGTGCATAACGAGTAATTGAGTGTGTCCCTGCGTGATTTGAAAATACAATTGAACCTGATAGGTGGCGCTGCTATCGGGTTCATTTTTGAAGTGAAAACTTCTTTAGCGGCGTTGAGCACTTTTTCTGTAATGGGTATAAAATCTTAAACTCGCGTCAGGACACGTGACCTGATCGAAAAAGCGTAAGACGGATGGAGAGTAGACAGCTATCCCTTATCGCGCGTTGTGAAAGGGGGCTAGACGGAAAAAATTCTCACGAAAAATTGTACCGACACTTTTACTGTCAAAATATAAATCATGCAAGAAATTATCAACTTTTTCGTCATGGGTGTCGTTTTCATGGTTTTCGAGGGTGTTGAAACCGATGGTACTGTCAAAATATAAATCCAAGATGGCGGCTGCAAGAAATTATCAAATTTTTCGTCATGGGTGTCGTTATCGTGGTTTTCGAGGGTGTTGAAACCGATAATACTGTCAAAATGTAAATCCAAGATGGCGGCTGCAAGAAATTATTAATTTTTCCGTCATGGGTGTCGTTTTCATGGTTTTCGAGGGTGTTGAAACCGATAGTACTGTCAAAATATAAATCCAAGATGGTGGCTGCAAGAAATTATCAAATTTTCTGTCATGGGTGTCGTTTTCATGGTTTCCGAGGGCGTGGAAACCGATGGTACTGTCAAAATGTAAATCCAAGATGGCGGCTGCAAGAAATTATCAACTTTTTCGCCATGGGTGTCGTTTTCGTGGTTTTCGAGGGTGTTGAAACCGATGGTACTGTCAAAATATAAATCTAAGATGGTGGCTGCAAGAAATTATCAAATTTTCCGTCATGGGTGTCGTTTTCATGGTTTTCGAGGGCGTGGAAACCGATAGTACTGTCAAAATGTAAATCCAAGATGGCGGCTGCAAGAAATTATCAACTTTTTCGTCATGGGTGTCGTTTTCGTGGTTTTCGAGGGTGTTGAAACCGATAGTACTGTCAAAATGTAAATCCAAGATGGCGGCTGCAAGAAATTATCAACTTTTTCGCCATGGGTGTCGTTTTCGTGGTTTTCGAGGGTGTTGAAACCGATGGTACTGTCAAAATTTAAATCTAAGATGGTGGCTGCAATAAATTATCAACTTTTTCGATATGGGTGTCTTTTTCATGGTTTTCGAGGTTGTTGAAGCCGATAGTGCTGTCAAAATGTAAATCTAAGATGGCGGATGTCAGAAATTATCAACTTTTTCGTCATGAGTGTCGTTTTCATGGTTTCGAAGATGTTGAAATAGTGCTGTCAAAATGTACATAAAATAGGATAGTATTTTTTAGTTATATTGTATTGGCTAGACGGAAAAAATTCTCACGAAAAGTTGTAACGACACTTTTTCTATAGTAAGCTATTGTAAGCCGTGCGGCGTGCGCATGTTTCTCTGTCTTTCTCTCTTTCTCTCTCTTATAGAAAGCAAGCCAGAACGGAACTTCGTTCCATCCGGGTGTCCCTTGACACCTCAGTAGTTTTTCGGAGAGATAAACTTTTTAATGTAAAATAATTGTAATAGTTTTAAAGTGTTAAATTTTTAATGTAATATAAATTGTCATGTTTGTGTACGATAGCGCAATAAATGAATATTGTATTCTACCACATAAATGATAGTACTTTTATCCTGATAAAGCAATTGGTGCAAAATTATTCCCTAACCATTCCAAAATATCAAACATGCTCAACGTTAATAATCAAGTTTTCACTTCTGCCGGCACTCCCGGAGTGCAACCCGTCTTTTTTTTAACTGGCAAGAGTCTTCGGACAGGACGACATCTATCGGGACTGCTAGTCTTTTTAAGTATATTTCATCTGTAAGTGTGTATGTCACCTAATTCTTCCAAAACGGCTTGACCGATTTGGATGAAACTTTGTGTGCATAACGAGTAATTGAGTGTGTCCCTGCGTGATTTGAAAATACAATTGAACCTGATAGGTGGCGCTGCTATCAGGTTCATTTTTTTAACTGGCAAGAGTCTTCGGACAGGACGACATCTATCGGGACTGCTAGTCTTTTTAAGTATATTTCATCTGTAAGTGTGTATGTCACCTAATTCTTCCAAAACGGCTTGACCGATTTGGATGAAACTTTGTGTGCATAACGAGTAATTGAGTGTATCCCTGCGTGATTTGAAAATACAATTGAACCTGATAGGTGGCGCTGCTATCGGGTTCATTTTTTTAACTGGCAAGAGTCTTCGGACAGGACGACATCTATCGGGACTGCTAGCCTTTTTAAATATATTTCATCTGTAAGTGTGTACCTATGTCACCTAATTCTTCCAAAACGGCTTGACCGATTTGGATGAAATTTTGTGTGTATTTTAAGTAGGTCCCTGGATGGTTCGAAAATAAAATTAAACCCGGTAGGTGGCACTTCACATTCTTTTTATATGGATGTCAAAAAATAATGTACTTATGGATGTCACTTTCACGCAAAAAAAACTGAAAGGATTTCGATAAAACTTGGTATATAGGTAGACCATGTCTTAGAATAACATATAGGATACTTTTTATCCTGAGAGTAGGTTCCTTAGGGATATTTTTTTACTATCACGCGGGCGAAGTCACAGTCAGCACTAGTATTATGATGTAATCTGTTGTAATATCATGAATTTCGTTAATTAGTGCTTCTTACATGTCAATATATCATTGCGGTCATTTTTGCCTGATCATTTAGAAAAATTTTGGCTTGAATCCTGCGGCGCGGCGCCAAACAAAACTTTTTGAAGTTTTCGTTTCGAGTGCAAGCAAAAATGAACTTAGTGGAGGTCAGGCGGAAATGTCTTCGATGGTACATGAAAAAGCGAGCTTGATCTGTTTCTAAATCTTTGACAAGAGTATGTTTGCCGACTTCTTTTAATCGTAAGTTTATGTTAGGAACTCAGTACCTTTTTTCTTTTGCTAACTTTTGTTTCTTGATACTCTAAAGCCATTAAAAAAAACATCTTCATATTCGCTATCTGATCGTACACTTCCAAAAAACTATACAGACGACATCCTCCGATGAAATCAAAGGTTGTAATGCGCGCCACACGTGTTACGCGTGGCGTCGGTGTAGTGTGCACACCCACCGCACACGTCTGAGACGTCGCCCACGTGTGCGTCGGTCTAATGTAGTTCTAGCTTTATTATTTTCTACTTAAATTGAAAATTATTTTACACTTTTTAGTTTGATATGCTATGAAAGCGTGTTTTTTTTAGTTTTTTTAAACTATATTTTTATTTTTTACTAAACAAGAAACGGATTATTGTATTGTCATCAGTCTTTGATGGGTGTGCAAAGTTTGAAGAAAATCAGGTGAAACTAATAATAAAAATAAAAAAAAGCTTGTTAATAATAAAATCAAGATCTCTATTAATACTACTAATAACAATCAGGAGCATTAGCTTTAATTTTGCAGAAAAAGTTAAACCTTTCTCTTTATATTTCAAATGTATTTAATTGTGAATGGTGAATGAATTTTTTCCTCAAAAGTGATAAAAAAATTCACTCGCCGTACAAAAATTTGTAAGTTACATAATGAAATTATAAGTTCAATAAGTGTAACATCGCATATTTACGAATAATTAATTTTCGTCGGTTTGTGAATATGAGAAGAGGCTTTGATAAACTCAATCGTAATATCAAGCTCGTGACCTTTAATTGCAAGAATGTGAAACGGAGTGTAGAGTGTGTCAGGTCGCTGTGCAGGGTTGCCGATGTAGTAGCCCTTCATGAAACATGGTTGGCCCCGCAGGACCTACCTTTCCTCGACAGCATAGATGGCGACTTCAGTTTCACCGGCAAATCGGCCATGGACCTATCGGTGGGTGTGACACGGGGTCGTCCCTTTGGGGGTATTGTCATCGTGAAGTGCGAGAGTGATGGAATCGCGGCAATTAAAGCGTGTACGAACGACCTGCGGGAGATGCTGTTTGTGTGTGTATATATGCCAACGGACCAACCGGTCAATCTGCCAATGTTCACAAACTGTATGGGCGAGGTTAGTGCCATTGTTCAGAATAGTAACATAGAATCAGCTTATATTCTAGGGGACTTTAATGCGCACCCGTCGGCGGCTTTTTGTGATGAGTTACTGAATTTTTGTTCGGATAATAATTGGCTATGTGCAGACATAGATAAGTTGGGCTCGTCGTCTGATACATACACATTCTTTAGTGAGGCACACAGATGTAAGCGTTGGCTGGATCATTGTTTAGTGACGGAAGCTGCGTGGAAAACGATACTTAGTGTAAAAGTTGACTATGGTGTGTATTGGTCTGACCACTTGCCCATAATTATTGAATGTGATTTTGACATAATTAGAAATAAATGTACTGTTGACAATTGGATTTGTAATAATATAATTTGGGGTGAAAGATGTAAGGACGAAACATAAATATTTTGGCATTTGTAATAATAAATTAAAAGACATTCATTTTCCTATTGAACTTGGTACCTGTGCAGATAGGATGTGTGATAATTTAGAGCACAGACTTGTTATTGACCAATTATATAATGATGTCATTGACATATTATGCTATGCTTCTGTACAAAGCAGATCAGTCCGAAAGCGTAGAAAGGGTAAGAGTGTGGCAGGGTGGAACAAGTATGTAAGGGAAGCTCACAGGGAGGCTAGGCAAGCTTATCGTAGGTACGTGTCGGGTGGTAAACCAGACAGTGGGCCTTTGTATGACGACATGTACACAACACGTAAAGTATTTAAGTCTAGACTAAAGTTTTGTCAAAATCACAGAAAGCAACTTGAGATGGACACTCTAGCAGAACATGTTTCTGGGAAAAACTTTCGGGAATTTTGGAAGGGTACTAGGAAATTGAAAGGTAAGGTGAGCATGCCCGTTTGTGTTGGGGGTTGTAGTGATGCGCAGGGTATAGCCAACTTGTTTCAGGATCACTTTAAAGTTATATCACCGCTGTCCTCTGGTACTGCGACACCTGTTGCAAGTGTCTCCAAGCCGGAAAATTTGATAGGCTTTTCCAGCAAAGACGTGGAAAGGTTATCAAAAATATGGTAAAAGGCAAGTCTCCAGGCAAGGACGGGCTCAGTATTGAGCACTTGCAGTATGCAGGCAAGCATGTTTTTAGGGTCCTGTCCATGCTGTTCACCTTTTGTATGCGACACTCTTACCTACCCCTAAAACTGACAGAAACTATTGTGGTTCAAATAGTGAAAAATGTAACTGGGGATGTCACGGATAAAAGCAACTACAGACCGATATCTCTGGCGACTGTGATTGCGAAGGTTTTTGATAGTCTAGTTGATGCTCAAATCAGCAAGCATATTCAGCTTCACGATGCGCAGTTTGGTTTAATCCACCGACTGTGCTATTTTGACACTGAAGTATACTGTAAACTACTATGTTAACAGAAAAACACCTGTCTATGCTTGTTTCCTGGATTTGTCTAAGGCTTTCGACCTAGTGGATTACGACAGGCTTTGGAGTAAACTTGGAGAGGTGGGGGTTCCCACTGAACTTATTAACATCTTGTCTTTCTGGTACAACAATCAGAAAAATGTGTTTTCGGATGAGTATACACTTGAATGTGGTGTCAGGCAGGGTGGCCTTTTCTCTCCAAGATTATTCAACTTCTACCTTAATCAACTGATTGAGGAACTCAGTGGCAGTCATGTGGGCTGTCATGTAGATGATGTTTGCGTGAACAACATCAGTTACGCTGATGATATGGTGTTACTGAGTCCGTCGCTTAGTGGGTTAAGAAAATTGCTCGATATCTGTGAGTCATACGCTGAAGCGCATGGTCTGAAGTATAACGAGAAGAAAAGTGTATTTATGGTAATAAGAGGTAAGAATAAGTCACCGGAACATGTGCCCCCCGTCACTCTGAACGGAGTGCCTCTAGAGCGTGTATCTCAATTTAAGTACCTAGGACACAGTAACTGAGACCCTAAATGACGACATAGATATCGAGCGGGAGCGAAGGGCGTTGTCGGTGCGTGCTAATATGTTGGTTCATAAATTTGCAAGGTGTACAGTAGATGTAAAAGTGACACTGTTCAGGGCCTACTGCCAAAGCTTTTACACCAGTGCTCTGTGGACCAACTACTCGCAACGGGCCTACAACGCTCTTCGCGTTCAATATAACAACGCCTTTAGGGTTCTGGTGGGGCTCCCACGTTTCTGCAGTGCTTCAGGGATGTTTGCTGACGCAAGGGTCGATGACTTTTATGCCATAATGCGTAAAAAAGTTGCATCGTTGATGCATAGGATTCGGGGGAGCGCCAAAGGAATCCTAAAGATGATATCAGAAAGGCCAGAGTCTGCAGTGCTGGGGAGGCTTATCCAACTGCATGTAAGGTGACGCTTTGTATTCTTTTCTGTTTGTGTTTCGTTTTATTTTATTCCATGACATTGAAATTTTTGACATTGTTGACATTAATATGAATTTTTGAAATCACGAATGTAAAAAAGTAATACTAACATAGTTTTAAGACCATTGTTACTAACAATACTAACATAGATTTTAAGACCTTTCTAACTAATAATTCTATGGACATTATTTTTTAGTCCGAAATAAATGTATTTTATTTATTTATTATTAATCAAATTTACAGCTTTTTTCTCAAATATTCACAGACAATAAACTGGACAAATGCAATCAGAAAAAACCGAACTCCAAACACTTGTGAGCTATTCGAATTTAGATTTTATGGTTTTCTTTTCATTTAATTTACCAAATTGCCCATGTAGACTACTAGTCTACATTTGAAAAAACGCCACATTGCCCATGTAGACTACTAGTCTACATATATGTATGAACAAGTCGACATTGGGGCAAACTAGCTATGAAATTATTCTGTTTTGGTGTTTTCGTCTGTAGTCTATGTGTATAAATTTATTTCGCTTCCCTATAACATTTTCAACCAAAAAAAAATCAAACCGTGTATCCAAACCATAAAAAAAAATTAAAAAAAAAAGTTGAAGTTGACAAAAAAAGTTGAATGTTGCGTAATTGTCAGTGTCAGCTTACGCTTGTGTAAACAAAGTGTGTTTAAATAGTTAAAGTGGCTCGATTTGCTTAGTGTTTGTTTTATTTTCAAGGTAAGTTAACAACTAATACGTAGAAGTAAAGTTTTTAGTATGAAACACGAAATTTACTCGTCAAAACCCGAAACTTGGCGATACGGTTTCGCGAAAAAATTTGAATTTTTTGTTGTCAGTAATTGTCGTATTTCTCAGCAAAGGTAAACGCTATCGCTATGACTTTTGTTTATTTTGTAAGAATATTAGACTACCTACATTATTGTATTACTTTTATTCTAGGCCTAAATGTGAAGTTTAACTGTAAATCAACACGAAAAATTTAACGGTTTTACGGCGCGCGCCGCCAGATGTTTATGCAAAATAAAAGGGCTCAAAAATAAATTATTTTGTATGGACGGGTGTATGGTATTATTTTTTTTCTTAATCTATATACCCTAAATATTGTAATTAAAAAAAAAAACACTATGTCATCGCTTTAGATTTCGAGATATGATTTTTTAAAAACAAGTCGTTCTTAAAAAGCGCTTATCTCTGTGTTTACAATATCATATTTCGACTCCGTACTCGACGAAACATCAACAAAGCACTTCAATAGGTCGACTCATTCATACTATAAACAAAAAACATAACACTTACGAGTTATAATAACATCTTGACGCTCAATGGTTTGTTTATTTGAAATTCGAACCCGCGCGGCGGGAGGCCATAAAAAACGTCTCAAGTGGCGGGCAATTTAGATAAGGTTTGCGGCGGAGCGCGGGCAAGCTAGCGGGTAGAGAGATTTAATCTTTACGATGGATCCTATGGGTCAATGCCATTTCGTTCACATTGCCATTAGAATTTTAGCTGATTCGTTTCTCAATTTTTAATGTCAGTTGAGCAAGTATTCATTTAATTTTTATAATTATTTGAATTAGTAACAACCCCTCAGTCGGGTGGCCTGGTGACCATGTATTTACCTCGCCAGTCAGATGCCATAACGGGCTTATAACTTAGTGATTTTTCATAACACAGTTTTGAAATTATGTTCATAGATTCTTTACATAAAAATACTAGGTTGTATATAACAGGTGGCGGTTCAGGTTTCGCATATACTAAAAGTAAGGTTGTATATAACAAAAAAACGGCGGACCCAATATACTACCTTGTGGGACGCCATATTTTTCATGTCTTGATTTTGGCAAATATATGGTTTCTTATTTAGTTTTATATAGTAAACACAGTAAAGTTTTTTTAACCCTCAAAAATTAAGAGCAAAAGAAACAAAACATAAACTTGCTAAAAAGCTATTACTGCAATATCCCTGTAAACATTAATTGAAACACTACAAGATCTTCTTTAGAAATTAAAAAATGTGTCCAGCATTAGACGACATATTTAAGTTACTTCAGCCTCATAAAACACCAATAGCTTTGAAATCGACATTATGAGGCGAACTAGATTCCGTTTTGCTGACGATATTTTGTCCATTTTGGTCCCCACAGAAAAAGAATTACAAACTGTGGTCGACGACTGGGTACATCTCTTAAGGTCTAGTAAACTTTCAGTAAATCGGTCTAAAACCAAAGTAGTCATCACATCAGTAGGGCAGGATGTACCATCAAAGACCGCCTGACCACCGCTAAGTTAAATAAGGAACACTTCAAAGGATTTGGTTTGGCACCGCGACGCAGGCTACAAGCGAAAAATTGTTTAAGTGGTCAGGCAGAAATCACCGCGATGGTACATTAAATCGATGTACAACTATTTGGATCAGTTGATTTCGGAAACAGGTACAGAAGGGTGGTAGGTAATATAATCAGTCGCTATATCAAAAACGCCTGGAGACGCTGCTGGCCCATGAAGATGCAAATGAAGTGTGATCTGACGATCTAATTACGAGTACATAAATATTTGCATACCTATGGAATTCAGAACTAGTTACTACAACGAGATTTAAGAAGTTTCACCTTGTGTTTTGCCATTAACTATGGGGCACAGCCTGCCGACATAGCTCCCACTCCTTAAAGCCTACTCTCAGAATGCTATCCTGCTAAGCAGTCTGGGTGTAATAAGAAAAAAATCGAATACGGAACACCACGCAGTGCTAGAAAACGATGTTAGACTTGGGGAGGCCTGCGCTGACCTTTAAATCATTCCTCCATTGTTCGGATATTTTGGAAGAATCTTTCACCCAGTTCTTCATTCATGCCACTGAGATTTTCAGAAACATCTGAAAGGCTGTGAAGGATAAGTGTACTGTGATGCTTCAAGTCGGTGGAAGTAAGACAATATCTATTAAATGCGCTCAAAGTTATCACCCTTAGTGTTACTCAATAAAATAAAACCGGCCAAATGTGAGTTGGAGTCGCGCACGAAGGGTTCTGTACCGTCCGTAGCAAAAAAGGGCAAAAAAACCGTTTGTTGTATGGGAGCCCCCTTAAATACTTATTTTATTCAGTTTTGTAGTATCTGTTGTTATAGCGGCAATCATCGGTGAAAATTTCAACTGTCACAGTTCATGAGATACAGCTTAGTGACAGACGGACAGACAGGCGAACGGACAAATAGCGAAGTCTAAGGAAGGGGCCCTATTACTAAAGGCTTGCGCACACTTGAGGCAAAACAGTCATAGACAAACTTGTTTCGCAAGTGCAAGATAGATTTGTCTATGCGAAACAAGTATGACTGTTGTCTCAAGTGTGCGCAAGCCCTTAGTAATAGGGTCCCGTTTAATCCTTTGGGTACGGAACCTGAAAAATAAGTTACCTAAACAAGCGAATCCCATGGGATCTTCTCAATTTATGACATTGAACTACTTAATTCATGTTTTAAGCTACTACAATTTGAACCTTGAGTTTTCTGAATTCACTTACTGAAATATTGTGAAATATCATGAGTTCAGCGTCTTTGACTAAGTAGGTCAACATGCAGAGGATTTTGAAAAACATATATTCTCCACCTCCACCGATATAACAAAAAATAATCTATTTTACTCGTTTTGACGAAGGTATGATGGACATATCTATACATATAAAAGGAGAAACTGACTGACTGACATACCAATACACAGCTGAAAGTACAGAGCCTATGAGCGTGAAATTTTACACAAGAATTCCTATTATGACGTAGGCGAGCACTAAGAGAGGATATTCAATTTACCCTCTATGAGGATGAAACGCTGGTGGTCTAAAGTTTGTATAGAGAAACTTATGTTCACACGGGTGAAGCCGCTGACGGAAGCTAGTCTATTATATAATACCAATTATATCAAACCAAACGCATACGATAGCGACACAGTACAGACTTGAAACTACTTCCTTGAAGCTAATTTTGTAGAAAAGCATAATTGCTATATCATACAAAATATGCTAAAAGTGAAATATAGGTTGTACAAAGTGTTTTCTTCTATTAGCTAAACATAAGAGCGATAGACGAGATGATAAGCTTGAGAACAATGCAGATATCTAGTATTACCCTCGATGATCGAATGGCATGTAGACAACTTTCTACTTAGGGCGGTCTAAATATTTTGTACAAATATGTGACACTTTCTACAAAGACTTGCTCGGGAACGATATTGGTTATCGCGCTAATAGTGTAAATTGTAACTTGGGTTTGGGTCATCTGTATCGTGTCTCTAGCGTTCTACATATTAGAGTACCGCTAAAAATTATCGCAGTTTTACACCCAGCGCATCTGTCCATGGCATGTGTATTTGAAAATATTTAGTCATAGCCATCAATTTCTAGTCAGTTGTCGTGCGGAGCACTCGCGAAAATTGTATTAATAAATGTGCTTCACAATCGTCTAAAATGTATGGAATAGTTCTGCTCGTCTTTTTGTTAAATTGTTTCCATATTCATCACGTTCACACCGCGAACCTTCCTGGACCATTAGTGTATGTTGTAACACCGTCTCCGAGACCACCACAAACCGATATGGGGAGATCAGCGCCGTTCTACTATCATAAGTGGATGAGCAGGATGGACACTCCTCGCAACGCAACATCGGTCACTACGACATCAGAGAGGACAAAAACTCCAGATTTGATATTCGCAGAATTTGAGTCAAACAGCAACAACATGAACTCAATACGAAATATTCTGGAAAAAGAGAGAATCCATACGAGTACTACTTCGACTATGACTACTACGTCGAGACCTATTTATGTTCCTGACGATGAAACGAATGATGAATCAAACTATGGTTCACCAGTGCCGACGACAGAGAAGCCAGTGAAAACTGATATGACTGACTATTTTGCTTTGTATAATAACCTGTACAACTCCGGGCCTGTGTACGTGCCTTTAACTCCATCCTCTAATGCTCCGCCACCATTGACCACCACGCTTTCAACGACAGTTACGACACAAGCGCCCATGGACAACGTGGCAAATATTTGGCATATTATTGACAGTGAAAAACATGATCAATTTTCTGGTACGTGGCAAGAAGAGCCTGTTAATTCCGAGCAAACTACTAATCATGTCCAAAACAAAGATAATTTACAAAGTGATGACGTTCGACCAAATGAAGATAAGACTGAAGAAGATCCAGGAATTGACGACAACTTTGCCTTACCAGGGTGAGTGTGACCTTATCATGTTTACATCCATTACGAATTTAAAAGTGGTTTTAATATATCTACAGACTTAAATACATTACAGTGAGTGGTTTATTTTTCATATTAGGTATTATTATTGTTCACAGATTTGGAACTAATCCCGGTAATGGAGCTGAAAATGAATCCCGAGCAATACGCACAGAACCTAATATCCGTTTTCCTTACATAGATCTAAAACCGTTCCAAATGAAAAAATCCCAATTTAACTCTTTTTCTGACGGTAAAAAAGGCAACAACATGTTTAACTTGGACAGCTTCACTAACATTAAAAATCCTGTTAGAGGAGAAGTTCAAGATCCCGCAGTTCCTATGCGTCAACCTATAGATCGCTATAATCCTGCTCAACCTTACTTACCTCAACCACCAACCTACGGTGGAAAATCAAAACAATCTGTTGGACCTCCTCAACCTGCTTCACCGCCCTCTGGTCCTCCTCCACGGCCCTTAAATGACGTCGCCAGTCTAGTTCCTCCCCCACCTCCGCCCGCTCCTAAGCTTACAGCGGATGACTTTCCAACACCAAGCTCCTATGAGTCCTTTCCACCGTACGCTCCTTCTGCCCCAGCACTGCGCCCTGTTTCCTCGTACCAACCACCTATGGACTCTGGACCAGGTTCACCTCCTAGTGGCAGCGATGACGATGGACCTCCAACGGATATAGGTTATAGATACAAACAACCCTCTGCCCCTGCTCCCCCATCACTACCTTTCGTCCCCACAATTGCTCCGCCCAGTAAGCCATTTATGGTTTATTCTTATAACAAGCCACCAATGGCACAAGACGACGATGACACTCCGCCTATGATGGATATAGGAAGCAAACCTGATTTCCAAGGCTATCATTACAGTAAACCAGCCCCACCACCTTCACCACCACAGGAGCAAGCCCCAAGTTACGGTCACCATGACGAACCACTCCCTTCCTATCAGCCAGAGTCTGATTACCCCGATCTCATCTTTGATAAACCACACGGACACATGGGGGACGTGAAAGGTGGAGATGATACAAAGGGAAATGACATGGGAATGGTGCCACCGCCTCCTCCGGCTGACGACATGAAGCCCGACGCGCACGGAGCTCCAATGGACGATCACGGATTTCCTAACGATTTCCCCGGAGATTTCAAGTTCCACCACGACTTTGATGAACACGACCACTATCATTATCATCACCCAACGACGACGACTACTACTACTGAGATGCCTCGTGTCAACAGATACAGTTATTATTACTTAGGGAAAAAACTTTATTATTTGCCGCTGTACTTTAGTGTATATTTCATCGTTTACGTAGGAGCTCTTATTATCAAAGCCGTACTACGACATAAAATTACGTACCCCAACAGCTGGAGACCAAATACTACCACAGCAGGATTCTTCTCAAAGAGGTCCATCGAATCGCATCTTTCTAATGAGAATCTTCACGAGATCACAGGGAGGGTTACGAGAGCCATTGCTACAGCGGCAGAAAAATATGTTTGTGACAAGAGTAAACAATAATAACAATTCGTTATAGATGGATTTTGTATGCGTAGCCTCGTGGTTAGTTGGTGTATAAATTTTATGAAACAAATACGTTAAAGTTAGTTTAAGTTCGTTGTGAACTGGACACGTTTAATCGTTATCCAATGTTCCTTTTTGTTTAAATGGAGTTCATTGTCACAACAATTATGTAAACAAATAATTAAAGTAAAAAATAGTTAATAAATTTATGAATTTTTATTTTATCCCTGTTGTAAAATAACTGCAGAAATAATTTATGATTTACATAGTAGTTGTCTAACCTTTTCGTACTTTTAACAAACTCCAGTTCGAGATTCTAATGTTAGGTAAATAATGCAATATTTTTGTTTCGAGCTAACTGCTGATCGATCAAAGGTCTATATGTTCTAAAAATTAAAACGAAGTCTCCATAAAATGTTATGAAACCGACTGAAAGTGGGAGAGCTATCACTAGTTAAGTAATAATTTGTTAGAAATAGTACATTGTTACACTAGGGGTGAAAGTAACTCATTTCGTCCCGAGAAGGAGTTGGTGGCCGAGCGCAGCGAGGTCGCTAATTCGAGGGATTAAATGGGTTACTTTCACCCCAAGGTAAACACTGCTTTTCATTACGAATACAAGGAAACTAAAAATAAAATAAAAGTTTGTAAAACCTGAGTCGTCGTTACCAATGATTTTAGGTAGTATCTTTCTTCTGATTCAGGCGGTAAAATGTTTTCCACTACTGCTTTAGCCTCTTCTCTTATAAAATTAGGCGTTAAATCACTATTTTATTCCGATAACATAACGTGTCAAATCTCTGTTGTACGGAAATATAAACAAAACTCGAAAAAACCAACGACTGATTGACACTTTCCCGCCATTTCGAGCGGGCTGAAAGTGATACTTTTCATCCCTAGGGAGTTTTACTTTACAACTGACAGCTGTCAATTTTTAAAAAAAATAACTAAGTAGTTCTATCTTCACATTTCTATTGAACCATGTTCCAATTTTCCATTCAGCCAGTCAATCACAGCGCGATATAAAATTGAAATAACTTAAAGACAAGTATTAATTAAATAATGTTATATTTTAAGTGATTTATTTGTTCAACTATTTCTTTAAAATACTTTATTTTTAAAAGATTACAATTAATTTCTAATTTTTCATTAATGAGGCTGAATAGCTGGCCGGCCGCAGAAAAAAAAAACAAAATGGCGGGAAAGTGGCAATCAGTCGTTGGTTTTTTCGAGTTTTGTTTACATTTCCGTACAACAGAAATTTGTATTAACACGTTATGTTTATCAGATTAAAATAGTGATTAACGCCTAATTTCATAAGAGAAGAGGCTAAAGTAGTAGTGGAATACCTTTTACTGCCTAAATCAGAAGAAAGATACCTACTTAAATTCATAGGTACGACGACTCAGGTTTTACAAACTTTTTATTTTATTTTTAGTTTTCTCGTATTCGTAATGAAAAGCACAGTGTTTACCTCGGGGTGAAAGTAACCCATTTAACCCCTCGAATTAGCGACCTCGCTGCGCTCGCCCGCCAACTCCTTCTCGGGACGAAATGAATTACTTTCACCCCTAGTGTAACAATGTACTATTAAATAAGTTTCTAGGTATTGATTAAATTTATTCGTAAACAGTAACGATTAATTGAATGAAAAATGCTTCAAGAAAAATGATAAACAAAACCACAATCCCCATCTATACTTCCAACTATGCAAGATCTTTTATAAGAATTTGTAATGTGATTAAATCTTAATTTTAACAGTGCATCGTAACAAACAAAATTTTTACCATGAGTATATTGTAACTAACCTGCTACGAGATTAAATACCTAGATAACCCTCCTGGAACTATTACATTGAAGTTTCTGCCACCATCATACACAACTTCCAAATCTCTCGCTGCCTCCAAATCACACGGTGGCAAGCCGGCGATAAGGCTCGACACGTTGCGGGGGACCGTTCAGAATCCCCACACCACCTGGATGGCCATAACAGTCTGGAATACCTTGTCCGCGCGATTTGACCATAATAGAACAGCCCGAAATCATCAGTCGGACAGTTGCCCACCAGACAACACCCGTCTGGTCGGAACATCCTCCCTTTTCAACGGAGGTATTTGGGACTTTACTCCCTGTTCCGCATACCAAAAGTGTCATGATTTCAGACTTTTGACTGATGAATCATTTAGTCTTAGGTTTAGGAACATATGTTGGTAGACTTGGTAGTAACTGAGCAGCAGAAGGCATATAGGAATATATTTATATTATACCGAATAATGCCGAGTTTTATTATTATCAGGTTTTCTTAAAAAAACTAAAGTTGATAAGTTTTTTTTTTTTACGTTAGACTGATAAGTCTTTACTGAACCACAGGTACGCCGGAGACTGTTAGGAAAGAGTTTGGAAAAGAATCGTTAATATAAATTAGAAAATCTAAATCTAATCCGCCCGACGAACCATCATCCCAAAGACGTTGGGATGAGCCGCTCTGCGAAGTAGTTCAGGAAAACCTGATTGCAACATTTACTGCTCCTGCAGAGCGAGCGCGTCTGCTGGCTGTGGGAGAGTGAGAGTCGGGTCTCTGGCTTCACGCACTACCGTCGTCGAACATTGGCACCTTGCTCGATGATAATACTTTCCGCCTCGCTGTTTCCTTACGTATAGGCGCTCCTTGCTGTTCTCCTCATCGCTGCCACTGTGGCGAAGTCGTCAACAGCCTCGGACACCACGATCTGTCATGTAGCCGTAGTGTGGGTCGCATAGCGCGACACGCGAATATCAACGACATCATCAGACGCGCTCTTGTCACCGTCGGCGTTCCAGCCGTATTGGAACCCCATAGTAGTAACACCCCGCATGCCAGACGTGACGATGGCAAGAGACCGGACGGCATGTCGTTATTCCCTTGGAAGATGGGAAGGCCTTTAGTATGGGATGCTACTTGTGTCGATACTCTTGCGCCTTCACATCTTCCTAGCTCGTCGTGTCGTGCTGGTACTGCCACTGCGGCTGTGGAGAACCTCAAGCGGCGGAAATATAACAAAATATTTTCGAACCGTTTGGGGTTGAAACTCTCGGATCGTGGGTTCCGAGTGCTCACAAGTTGTTTAAAGATCTTTCGAAACGTCAGTTGACACTTCGCGTGACCCAAGGGCTGGCTTTTACCTCGGACAGAGGATAAGCATTGCCATACATCGGGGCAATGCCGCCAGCCTTTTGGGCACATTACCAGTCGACAGCGATGAGGAAGAGTTTTTTGACGCCATATTTTAGTTTGATTTTAGTTAGTTGTAATTACCGTAGGGTTTTATTATTATTATTATTATTTAATTTACTGTAATATTATAGTTTTTAGTTGTGTATGTACTAAGTTATTGATTTATATAAATAAAATAAAAAATTAGAAATAAGGTTGGGCTAAGGATAACAGCCCTGTGGTCTGCTGTACTTGATTCAGACAGTAGTAACTAAATATCTTCAAATATGTAACAGATATATAAGAAATATAAAATAAAATTGATCAGCGGCATGCAATGGCGATATTTCACCAAGCTAATTAAAGGAAAAGTGCAGTTGCTCTCTCCAGCAGTATTAAGCTATTTTTTTATTGATTTGTTGCACTGAGTCACTTTCCATTGCTAGTCTATTCTTATGTCATGTTACTACGTGAAATATATACTCAGTAACCTTAGACCCAATTTTCAAAGTAAATAAGATTAGATACCAGAGAAGAAAAATATATTTTGCGATTGCAATCATCATCACGTCGATGGCACAGGGTATGACAGGGTGTGTTATCGCTAAGATAAATGATAATGATAACTACCAGGTAGCTTACGTATTACTGTTAACATTTTTGCAAACAAATAATCTATTTCATAATCAAATACAGCGGCTTAGTCATTTAGTTGGTATTTTCCACATATAGTTTTTGAGCTTTTTCGTTGATTTTATAGAATAGATCCCAGAAAGCCATCCTAGATGCGTAATTTCTCTTTTCAACCTTGAGTTTTGTGTCGATATGCAGGCAGTTCTGCGCTCCTTTAGTTACAGCCGGCCACTGTATCGGCAGCAAGCTACTTGTTTGCGGAGTGGGGTTTCTGAAAACGTTTAGAAAACATAAGCTAAGTAAAGAAGCGGTTAATTAGCGAAGCATTGCATTTAGTTAGGAGAATCGTAACTTAAATTTAGGGATATGACATTATTTTCGCGCTAATTACTGTCTCACTGCAGGACAGAGGCCTCTTCTCATACAGAAATTGTACTTAATTATGTCCGTCCAAGGAAACCTTTCCATATGATGTTTTTAAATTTTAATATCAGTGTATTCGTCCGAGCGCTCATCGGGTTGTTCGGGATATCAGCAAACAGTTGGTCGACTCTTCGCTGATCAGAGGGCTGGACTTTTCTTCAGTCAGAGAATCAGCATTGCCATCCAGCGTGGCAATTCTGCCAGCGTTCTGGGCACTTTTCCCAATGACATCGATGTGGACGAATTTTTGATACCCTCTGAGTTTTCCCCGTTTTTTCAGCCTTTTTTACTCGTTTGCACATATTATTATTTTAAGTTTGTATATATATACCTAGTGATTATTTTGTAATAAGTTAAATTGATTTAAATCAGTGTATGTAATTCAATACAATAAAATATACAAGGGTATTTGATGTAATAAATGTTCCAATTACTGTAGTATAATTTGTACTTACCCGAACTTGACAAAGTTAGCCCATAGTGTAGTGAATCGGTCGATAATTAGCTGATCTTCAGGCGTAGGATTTTCCATATAAGAGATATCAAACAAATATCCTATTTCATCAGCATGCGTCGCGCCTGGGGCTGTAAAATTCAGTCTAGCTTTGACAAAATTTCGGTCGCCATCATAATCAAATACATAGTGATATATATTTTTTACTCCATTGTCAAGATATTTGCGAATAGTTCGCTGTGCTGGATAGTTGAAAGAGAAATCTGAACTGAATTCTATAATTCCTTGTTTCATTTCTTTACTAATTTTCTCATCCCCAATATAGAAATGTCTCACAATTTCTTCCATTTCAGCCAGATCTTCATCGAAGTTAAAATTATTGGCTAAGGTGTCATAAAACAAGTTAAGAGTCGAAAATCCTTCGGATGACATTGTTTCATATGTTGCTAGGGATTCATGACTGTTGTATCCAACAATGATAGCCACGTTTCTAAGCTTTGGCTTTATTTTAAGCGGATGGTCATAAATAAACTTTTCAACTTGGTTAAAATCTTTTTCTATACAAGGATAGAACTGTAATCCGAGTTCTGTAGTCGATGCAATTATTAAATTTGTATCGACCGTAGCAAGGAACGTTAAAGCTTCTTCTATGTCTGTGGTAGCAAAACCAAGATATTCGGATAACTTGAGAGGTGCTGATGTATCAGGATCTTGTACCGCAAAGGGAGCCAGCGCATTGCCGCTTTGCGTTATAACTTTATCGAAAAGCTTTTCTTGTCCGTATAATAATTGGAAGTCGACTGACGCTCCGCCAGCGCTTTCACCAAAAATTGTAATTTTATCAGAATCACCGCCAAACGCTTCTATGTTATCTTTAATCCATTTCAGGCCTAATTGTTGATCTTTCAGACCCTGATTTCCAGGAACGTTAGGGGTGTCGAGACACATGAATCCATAAGGACCTAATCGGTAATTTAAGGTAACCAAAATTATATCTTGTTTAACTAAATAGCGCGGTCCATACAGATATCTGCCTGAGAATCCAATTGAAAATCCACCACCATAAATCCAAACTAAGACGGGCAGTCTATTTCTTGAGTTAGCTGAATTTGGCACGTAAATGTTTAAATGGAGACAATCCAATGTTCCAACTATAGTGTTGTTAAATTCTTCCACTTGGGGACATATTGCTGAATCATCGTAGGCTTCAAAAACTTCATCAAAGCTGGGATAAGGTGTAGAAGGCTAAAAAAAAAAACCAAAGATTTTTAAAGTTATTTTACACTAAATTTCGAATAAAATCTCATGTTAGTAACTTACCCCAAAAGGATTATTTTTGTCCACAGTTGCGTATGGTATACCCATGAACATAGAATAGTCACCATCAGGACCTTTCAAACCGCGAATTAAGCCTATTTTGGAGTCTACTAAGGGGTCAATCCTCGATAATGCACTGCTATTATGAATTAAACAAAATAACACTGATAAAATGACTTTAAATTTGCCTTCCATCATGTTGTCCGCGGTTCGCTCGCCAGTGGTAGAGTAACAGTGACACTACTCTATTAAAGCAAGTGATCATAAGATAAGAGGCCTTGTATTATGTCAAGAGTGCCATGGAGATACAGATGTCAACATGGATCGATAGATTACATTGAATTTTGATAAAGAATTTCGAAACTGCAAGGTAGGTAAGTATTAGTGTAGACCTGTTGAGTAACATTTGTAATCTTAAATAAGCGGAAAAAGTTTACCTATACTTCTAGTGTACGAAATGGGGATTATGAGAGTGAAACAATTAATGTTGTTACCATACTGCCTATAATTAGAATAGGATACAAAATATTATTAATATTACCACACTCAGATAATCGCCCTAAATTAAAATAACAGAAGTTACAATTTATTTTATTGATTCAATTAAATTACGAAATAGTATGTACTCGTAACGCATTAATCTAAGCACACGGCCGTGCGCAGTCCAAGTTCCAGCAACAGGCCGCGCGCATGCCGTGCACTATTTACACGAACCGTTTCGACCCACTTTTGACCCCCCTGTAGCTCAGTGCCTATTGCAAGTATAAAAATAAAATTAAACCTACGTTATCATACACTAGTACTAAAGCAATATGCCAAATTTCATAGATATAGCTTCAGTAGATCCTGAAATATGACCCTGTGAATATAGCTAATTTTGGCACTGACTCACTGACCGGTTATCAAAACCTCTAGGCCACTTCCAATTGTCCTAGCGTTATGAAATTTGGCACACAAGTCGTGTGTCATATGTAGATTAACAAAAAATTAAGAAATTTAAGAAATCGGTCAAGCGTGAGTTGGCTCAATCTAATATTTATGAACCAGTGATATGAAAATAAGAAGAGGAGGGGGAAGGAAGAAGGGAGGGGATATAAAATATGTCATAAGAAATTTAAGGAATCGGTCAAGCGTGAGTTGGCTTAATCGAATATCAAATTTTTGATAAAATATTTCTGAACCAGTTATACAATGAGAATACGATCTAAGGTTAACAATGGACGCCGGCGTGGCACAAAAAGAAAAAAATAGGTACGATTTCTTGAAAAAAAGTATTGAAATCGCACTAAAAACTTACCTGTTAAAAAGGGGGCCAAGATCTTATCGGCTAATTGTTCGCCTAAAAAAGGGTTGAAATCCAATCCAATGCCAAGTTTAGATGCACTTTAAAATCGATAATAATCATCTTCATCAACAGCCTGATCATCGTTAAATTTGAACTTGGCCCCCTTTTTAACATGTATGTTTTTAGTGGGATATGATAATATATACACTAAAATATTTTAAATAGACAGAGGGATAGAATATGATTACACTGATGACATACTCGTTAAATGGCCGCGTATTGATACATATCCGGCCGCGTATAGATCCGTTTATAACTACACACTAACAAACGGTTTAAACCTTATCCTTGCCATTCTTTCTGCAGCACCTCGCGTCAGCTCTTCGTTTGCAAATAGAATTTCTTTGTCTGTACCTTCTGATTCCGTTTTCTATTAAATGCTGGAGTAAATTTTTGTATATTTTGAGAACACCATACAACAACGTCATTAAATATGTACTTACTACTTTTTTTAAGGTGTGCTATCATCTAATGACTTCTTCCGCTCTAGGGCAAAAGGGAAGGGAGACCCGCCCTTCCCTTTTGCCCTTTTTGTGACTTCAGATTCAAAGCATTTTATTTCAAATAAACCATTTACTTATTAAAACTTATGGAACATAGGTTTTACATTCAGTTGCCTTTTGCGTTCTAGCACCACTGTATTATTTATTATCAAAAATATTTTAAAAAATGTCACAAATTGGACACCACCAACATTAAGTACAAAACAGGTCACGGCATGACATTAGATGCCAGCGCACTGCTGGGTGCGGGAGCAAAACTATCCCTTAATTATCTGGATGGCCCGGTATCACCGGGTGACCATGTATTTTTGCGGACAATCAGGTAACATAACAAGCTTACTATAAACTTTGTGATTTTTCATGATACAGTTATGAAACTTTGTGCATAGATACTTGACATAAAAATACTAGATACAGTAGATACATACGTGTTTCGGGTTCTGCATATACTAAAACTAGCTTTTGCCCGCGGCTTCGCCCGCGTGGCATTAGGTACTTAAGGAATCGGGATAAAAGGTAGCCTATGTTCTTTTCCATGTCAAAGGCTATATGCATGCCAAATTTCATCCAAATCCGTTCAGCCGTTTTTGCGTGATTAAGTAACAAACATCCACACTTTCACATTTGTAATATTAGTTAGGATTAATGTTGTACAATATGATCTCTACTACTAGCTCACAATAACTTTACACTCTTGCCAATATGTTGCGTTCTCTGACCAATTTCTTATTAATGCCTCTAAGTAACCAAGCAATCATTTTACAGGCCTTCATCGGCGATGACGCAGTGTGGCCCTCCTGACAACTCTGGCTCATCCGTTCCAATCATTTTACATAATTATTATAACCTGCCTTCCACATCGGCGATTTATAATTTTGTTCTCGTTCTACATAGCTAATACTCTACGCTCCATCGCTCTTTAGTGAACCTTGAGTTTGAACTTTTGAGACTCGGTCAGGTACCAAATTTGAACACCATAGGTTAGAATGGGCACAATATACACATTCATTATGCATACAGCTAAGGAGGAGAATTTCTTGCCGTGGTCTGTATTTCCTGATAACTACAACCTGGGTCTCAATAAGTAATTTTCATAAACAGCAACGTTATAGCGTTTGTTTATCCCAAAATGTGACTCAATTTATGTAAATATTGTACTTACAGGCTATTGATTAAGAATGAATGGATGGCGATCAAAATGAAAAACATTGCACGTAGTATTTTCTAGTAGCAATCTTTATGAATAAATAGTTGAATTATGACTAACTTTTGGGATCAATTTTGTTTTTTTTTTTTACTTTTTACTACACATTGCAATCATAATCACGTTCACATCGATGGCACAGGGCATGACGTTATTTTCAAAATAAATGACAAGGAGTTACCTAAGTATTACCGTTAACATTTTTACCAATCAAATGTTCTGTTACATAAACAAATACAGCGTCTTAATGATTTAGTTGGAACTTTCCACGTACAGTTTTTGAAATTTTTCATTGATTTTATAAAATAGATCCCAGAAAGCCATCCTGGATTTGTTAATTCTCTTCTCAACCTTGAGTTCTGAGTCGATGTACAGATAGTTCAGCGCTCCTTCGGCAACAGCAGGCCACTGTATGGGCAGCAGCTCACTTGTTTGCGGAGTAGGGTTCCTGGAAATGATCAGAGAACATGAGCTTAGTCAAGAAGCTGCCAGGCGATGCACTTAGTATTAGATAGGTAGATAGATAAAAGCTTTATTGGGTCAATCATAATACAGCAGCACTATTAAATCACACAAACGGATTTACGAATACCGCAATAAAAAAAAATATACCAGCGCGGTTCAATCCCGCTGTACAGGGCACAGGCCTCCTCTGTTATAGACAAGGCACTTAATGAAGCACAGGTCTTTTTATGATGTTTTCCTACACAGATGCCAGTACTGTGTGTGATCCCAAGGTTAGTCAATGTAATAAATGTACCAAAGTTTTGGTATATTGTGTACCCACCCGAATTTAACAAAGTTAGCCCATAGTGTAGTGAAACGGTCAATGATAAGTTGATCTTCAGGTATTGGTTTTTCCATATATGAGATATCGAACAAATATCCTATTTCGTCTGCATGCGTCGCGCCTGGAGCCTTAATACTCAGTCTGTTTTTGACAAAATTTCTATCGCCATCATAAGCAAACACGTAGAGATATATATTTCTGGCTCCATTATCAAGATATTTTTGAACAGTTCGTACTGCGGGATAGTTGAAGAAGAAATCGGAATGAAATCTTATGATTCCTTGTTTCACATCTTCACTTATTTTCTGATCTCCGATATAGTAATGTTTTACAAATTTTTCCATTTCAACTAGTTCTTCGTTTCCAAAGTTAAAATTTTTTGCTAAACTGTCATAAAACAAGTTTAATTTTGAAAAATCTTCAGATGACATGTTTTCATAGTTAGCGAGGGCTTCATCGCTATTGTATCCAACAATGATAGGAACATTTCTGAGATTTGGCTTCATGTTGAGTGGGTGATCGTAAATAAATTTATCAATGATGTTTGGATCTGTTTCCACGCATGGACGAAAATCTAAGCCAAGTACTGATGTCGATGCGATTACTAAATTTGTGTTAACCGTGGCCAGAAATTCTAAGGCTGCTCCTGTGTCTGCTGTCTTAAAACCTAGGTGTGCGGCTAACTTTAGAGGTGCTGATGTATCAGGTTCAACTACCGCCCTGGGTAGTAGTGCAGTACCACTTTGCATTATAACTTTATCGAAAAGTTTTTCTTGGTTGAATCTTAAATGCAAGTCTACCGATGCTCCACCAGCGCTTTCACCAAAAATAGTAATTTTATCAGAATCTCCGCCAAACGCTTCTATATTGTCTTTAATCCATTTGAGGGCTAATAGTTGATCTTTAAGACCTTGATTTCCAGGTATTTTAGGAAAGTCGAGACACATGAATCCGTAAGGACCTAATCGGTAATTTAAGGTTACTAAAATTATATCTTTTTCGACAAAATAGCGTGGTCCATATAGGAATCTGCCTGAGAATCCAATTGAAAATCCACCACCATATATCCAAACCAAGACCGGCAGTCTGTTTCTCGAGTTAGCTGAGTTTGGCGCGTAAATGTTTAAATGAAGACAGTCCAATGTCCCTACTACGGTTTTGTTAAATTCTTCCACTTGAGGACATATTGCTGAGTCATCATAAGCTTCGAAAATTTCATCAAAACCGGAATGGGGTGACGAAGGCTAAAAAAAGTAGCGTTATTAAAAAAATATTGAAAATGTTGATTTCGATATCAACCTAGCCTATAAGTAACTTACCCCAAAAGGATTATTTTTGTCCACAGTTGCGTATGGTATACCCATGAACATAGAATAGTCGCCATCGGGTGCTCTTAAACCACGAATTAAGCCAACTTTGGAATCCACTAAGGGGTCAATCCTCGATAATGCACTGCCATTCTGAACTAGACAAACTAATAATGGTAAAATTACTTTGAATTTGTTATCCCACATGATGTCTCGGTTCACTCGCGAGATGAAGTGTCACGGTGGCACTCCTAACAATTGAGCGACATCATTAGATAAGGGGCCTTGTATTTTCAAGTGTGCAATAGAGATAGAGATGATGCTGACAACTCGTATCGATAAACTACATAGAATTTTGATAAATAATTGCGAAACCACAAGGCTAAACAGAGTATAGTGTAGAAAATACGGATTTCTGTATTGTTTTGCTTATGTTTCAAGTTTTTGGCCAACTGCATAACGCTAACTTGCCACTGCCATATTTATGCTACAGTTACTTAACTAAATTATTGACCTTTCTTAAAATCTTAATTTTTTTTAATCAAAAATATTGAATTACAAATGCTCTAAGCGGGGTGATAAAGGCAGGATTATGGTTAAATAACTTTTGAGTGGGATCTTCTTAAATGCAAAAATGTCAAGCAATATAAAAAAAGATAACACATATAAACATAAAGTTATTTATGTATATTAGTTAGAATATCGGGATCAAAAATCTGAACACGTAATGATTTTATATTCAATAATTTCCAAAATATTCTTTATAATTGACAGGCCTGTTGGTGTAGTGGTTAGTGACCCTGACTGCTATGCCGGAGGTCGTGGGTTCGATTCCCACCCAGGACAAATGTTTGTGTGATGAGCACGATCATTTGTTCTGTGTCTGGGTGTAATTTATCTATAATATGTATGTATTTAGAAATATATAAGTATGTTTATCAGTTGTCTAGTACCCATAACGCAAGCTCTGCTTAGCTTGGGACTAGATGGCGCGGTGTGATAGTTGTGGAATATTATTATTATTCTCATTTATTCATAAATATTACATATAAATTACATTTTTAAATATTTCAATATAAAAAAAAAACATTTAAAAATATAAAAAATAGTTACCCACCGGTATCGGGAACAGGGTCCAAGCTACCGGCGGTCAGGGCTCCAGAGAAAGGAACCTCCTAACAATACGAGCCGTGTCCAGGAGTACCGCCCTCTGAATCAAGCCCTTGATCCAGCTACCTAACGCGAGCCTCCTCAGATGTTGGTCGAGGCTCTTGGCTATTAAGCCATTACCCGACACGACTATCGGTACAATGATTGCCGAGTCTACATCCCACATGTCGACAACCTCGCGAGCCAAGTCGATATACTTGATTTGTTTATCTTTCTCAGCTTTCACGAGGTTCTCGTCATGCGGAACGGATATATCAACAATCATTGCACGCCTCTCGCTTCGGTCCACCACCACTATATCAGGCTTATTGGCTACAATAGTCCTGTCAGTGATGATGGACCGATCCCAGTACATTGTGATATCGCCATTATCGAGAACTGGGTCGGGCACATACCTGTAGTACGGCACCTCCGATTCCACAAGAGAGTACTTCAGAGCAAGTTGCTGATGGATAATCCTGGCTACAAGGTTGTGTCTATGCAAGTATTCCCCGTTAGCTAGACGAGAACAACCTGAAATAATGTGGCGGATCGATTCACCCGGACGGTGACATGCCCGACAGATGTCAACCGTACCGTCCTTCACAATAAATCTTCGGTAGTTCTTCGTCATGATAACTTCGTCCATAATTGCACAGACAAAACCTTCGGTTTCCCCAAAGAGGTCACCGACGCGCAACCAGGCTACGGACGCTAGTTGGTCTACATCGGGCCCATGAAGGGCCCGGAAAAAGCGTCCGTGCAGTTCCTTACTCTGCCATACTTCCTTGCGATCGTTAGTGTCAAGCACTACAGGTTTGCGCCAGTTCTCGTTAGCCAAGGAGAGCGGGGTGAGTCCCTTGTCCACTGCTACTACATCACGATGCATACCCACGTCGGCGGCTAGGAAATATTCCCTGAGACTGCATACCTCGCGATTGTGCAGGGTCTTAGCATTTAAAAAGCCTCGACCCCCACACTTCCGCGGGATATACAGTCTCATCACCGATGACCGTGGGTGATGCATTCGGTTTGCAGTAAGCAGTGAACGAACTCGCCTGTCCAGGGCGTCCAGTTCTGTTTGAGTCCATTTGAGTACGCCGAAAGAGTACATCAATACCGGCATGACCCAACCGTTGAAGGCGCGCACCTTGTTTCCGCCTGAAAGAAGGCTATTGAATACCTTCTTCAGGCGTCCAAAGAAGCGCTCCCTAAACGATTGCTTCATGTCAGTGGCATTGATACCTAAAGCTTCCGACATACCCAAATACTTATAGGTTTCACTTGCAGAGAGGGATCTCAGGATTATGGAGTCCGAGAGTTGAGTACTCACGGACTCCACAATCTCCCCTCGCTTTACATGCATGACCGCACATTTGTCCACACCAAACTCCATCCTGATGGCACTACTGAAGGTTTCAATCTGTGGTTCGACTGTCAACCTGAAGTGTCGAAAAATTTTTTCTCCGAATTTTTGCAAAACACAAATACTAAATACCTTACCAAAATGAGATTATCCAAAGAAAAAAAAGGTCTAAAAGTACAATAAAACCACCGTTATTGTGAAATACGTGTAC
This sequence comes from Mythimna ferrago, assembly GCA_910589285.2. Lineage (NCBI taxonomy): Eukaryota > Metazoa > Arthropoda > Insecta > Lepidoptera > Noctuidae > Mythimna > Mythimna ferrago. Next base: position 21,719,111 of record OU342674.1, on the reverse strand, counting down.
CTATCTGTGTAAAATGGCTTCACGTAAAATATACCATATGACATATTTATGACATAGAAAAATATCGACAAGGAAACACAAATGTTGACTAGAGCCGCAGCTCGACGTGCACGCCCACCACCTCCGGCCTCGTCGCTCAGCTCCGCCTCGCCGCCGCCGGATCCCAGCCCCACCGTGAGTGCTGTGACACCGGCCGTGGCAGCTGCGTCGAGCTCGAGCGACGAGTACTACTCGCCGCCGACGACACCACCACCTACGCGTCGCCGGGGAGGACGCCGGCCGCCGGCATGTTTCGGACCTCAAGGCCCACCGGCCTCTGATAGGGTCCCAGCTACCGGTGGAAGTGTGCCGCGCATGCGATGGACGCAATCGACCAATGAAAACGTCATGCGCGCATACTATGGGGCTACAGAGGGAGGAAACAATCTGACCGCGTACCGTGTTCGGATGCTCTCTTTGTTTCGGGTGCTTGAGCCAGCCGTCAACGTTTCAGCCCAACGACTATCGGATCAGGTGCGGGTCATCCAGCGTAATCATATGTTGGACGATACTGTACTTGATCGCCTCCGAACGGAAATGAGTAACCATGTCATTGCTCCTTCGTCGCAACCTGTGGTACCAGTGATGGTACCACCGTCTAACCATGTCGCCAACCCTGCTGACGTGGAGAGTACTGACATGGTTATACAAGTAAGTACCCAGTGCACTAATGAATTGAGGAGTGCTTTGGAATGCGCTATTCGCGAGTATCGAAACATGCCGTCCGTACTTAGGCCGCGCTTACCTCGCTTGCCCATGCATAACAAGAATAAGGCGCTGGTGGCTGCTCTGGATATGCAATTGTCAAATTATTTTGACAACTGCAAAGATCTCACTGATGCACACTCGATCATGTACTGCGCGGCTGTAGCGGCATGTCGTGTAGCTCACGTCAAATTTCCAAATAGTGATGTAGCTACACGACCAAAACCAGCTGTGCCGGCCTGGCAGTGCAGGATCGAGCGTCGTATTGGTGGGGCCAGAGCACTCATCGGCAAATTAATCTGCTTCAGGGAGGGCAACACTCGCCCAAGAGTGATGCGCTTTGTGAGACGGGCATTTTCGGGGACTGACATCTGCCCCCTAGACTATATGCTCCGTGTCACAGAGCGCATCGACTTCCTGAAGCAGAAGGTGTATGCATGGGCAAACCGAATCCGCAGGTATAAGCGGCGGGTAGAGCGGTACACCCAGAATCGCGCATTCCAAAGTAATGAAAGGTAGGTATACAGGGCTTGGGAGCGACCGGACCAAGGTGTGACTGACACGCGCCTTCCGGATGATGACGCCATGTGTTCGTTTTGGCGCAACATCTGGTCGGTGCCTGTCAGTCATACTGAACGTGGTTGGACTCGAGAGGTCGAACAAGCGTGCGAACCGATAACAGAAATGGGGGCAATCATACTCAGCCCCCAGGATGTGGCCCGTGCAGTCCGTCCGTTGCCTAATTGGAAATCTCCAGGGCCGGACGGACTGCACAACTTTTGGATAAAGTGGCTTCAAAGGTCGTACGCTTGTTTGGCATCTCAGTACCAGGCTGCCTTGGAGTCTAGTTCACTACCCGAGTTCCTAACAACAAGAGTTACCCACCTGCTCCACAAATCAGGTAGTACCGCGGAACCTAAAAATTATAGACCGATAACGTGCTTACCTACGGTCTATAAAGTTCTTACATCTATTTTGAGAGATAAGATTAACAACCATATTGACAATAATTCAATCATGTCTGCCTCTCAGAATGGATGTAGGAAAGGGTCCCGTGGTACTAAGGAGCTGCTCCTCATTGATATGGCCATTAGCCAACAGGTTCGGCGCTCCCGAAAGGATCTGTCGACATGTTGGATAGACTATAAGAAGGCCTATGACTCAGTTCCTCATACATGGCTCATGAGGGTGCTAGAATTGTACAAAATTGATGCAACACTACGCACCTTCCTGATGTCGTGTATGAGGCAATGGAGGACGGTCCTTCGCTATCCAGGATGTCGAAATTTTCAGAGGAGCAGTGAACCGGTGAGGATTGAGCGGGGTATATTCCAGGGTGATAGTTTGAGTCCGCTTTGGTTTTGCCTAGCCTTGAATCCTCTAAGCACACTGCTGGAGAATTCAGGCCTAGGCTATCAGTTGAAGAGAGGTGGTCAGGTTACATCTCACCTCCTTTACATGGATGACTTGAAACTTTTTGCCCCCAACAAGTTATTATTATTATTCCAAGTTATTATTATTATTATTATTATTATTATTAATTGTTAGGTATTGTGGCACATGTGTTTTGATCAGTGTCATCGTATCCAACTTGATTTTTTTGATTCAGTCTATAAAGTACATCCCAAAAAGTCATACGAGCTTTGAAGTTCGAGTACCGTGTCAATAGCCAAACAGTTCAGTTCAGTTGTTATCTTTTGTAACGATTGAACATTTCACAGGTAGAAGTTCAGTTGTTTCTGGTGTAGGGTCTCTGGAAGAATTAAAATAAATACATATTAAAAATTTGCTACTTTATGAATTAAGCTTCCTTTTATTTGCACAGTTTGTATAATAAAACCAGTCCAATTAATAGATATTATACATACCCAATTTAACAAAATTAGCCCCTGACTATCAATTATAAGTTCATCTTCAGAAGTTAAGTTTTTGTCCATGTAAGAAATACCAAATAAATAGCCAAGTTCGTCTGGGTGTGAGCTTCACACGCAGACGGACCTTTAGCAGTAACATCTAGTCAGCCTTTTAAAGAGTTTCTCTTTCCGCTGTATATGTTCTTTATTCCGCTATTAGGATATTATTGTATTGTTCGGACTACGTGGTAGTTAAAATAAAAATCTGAATTTAATTTGATGATTCCTTGTTTTACTTTTCTACTTAATTTTTTACATAATCTTCTATATCATTTAGTTTTTCAACATCAAAGTTGAAATATTCTTCAATATTATCATAAAACAAACTCAAGTTCGTAAAATCTTGGGGTGACAAGTTTTCGTACGCAGCGAGAGTCTTGTCACTATTGTACCCTAAGAGGATGGGCAGATTTCCAAGACTCGGCTTTTGAATGTTCACTGGATAGTTGTAAATAACTTTTGAACATTTTTAAAGTCTTTTTCTATACATGGACGAAATTTAAGTCCACATTCCGATATCGCCTCAGATAATAAATTCGAGTAGACTGTAGACAGAAATGAAAACCAAGTTGCTTGGATAGCTTCAGAGGTGCGGATGTGTCCGGTTGCAACATAGCCCAGGGATGTAGTGCAGTGCAGCTTTGCATTATAATTTGAATATACAGCAATGAACCATTGTTTCAATTGTTCATTGCTGTAAATCAAATCGAAGTGTGCTGCAGAAGCACCGGAACTACCACAAATTGTTACTTTATTAGAATCACCTCCAAAACTTCTATGTTGTTTTTATCGACTTTAATGCTAATTGCTGATCTATTAAACCTTGATTCCCACGCACCTCAGGTGTCGGAGAGATTCATAGTGAGAGATGTCGTGCGGTGTTTCGCAGGGGTCGGTACTAGGGCCACCCTTGTGGAACATCGGATACGACTACGTGCTGCGCGGCGACTTCCCTGACGGGGTCAGCGTGGTTTGCTACGCAGACGACACGCTGGTTCTAGCGCAGGGAGATTCGTACCAGGTGGCGGTCGCTCTAGCGACACGCGGGGTTGCGATGGTCGTTGATAGGATCCAGGAGATGGGACTCTAGGTGGCGCTTCATAAATCCGAGGCTATGTGTTTCCACGGTCGCCACCCTCGGAACGCGCCGCCATTGAGTTCCCAACTAACGGTAGGAGGAGTTCACATCGGTGTCGGGTCGACGATGAAGTACCTGGGACTTGTCCTCGACAGTCGGTGGAATTTCGTGGAGCATTTCCGACGTTAAACTCTAAAACTAAAAACTCTTAGGTTAAACTCTTCTGAATCGTCGAACGCTTCAAAGACTTCAGTAAATGTGGGATGGGGAGCTGACAGCTAGAAAAGAAAAAAAAAGTTAGGCATTGTATTCAGAAACACTACTATTTAATAATAAAAACTAAGTTATTAGCGATTAAAATATACGTACAGGCATTTTTTAAGAAACATTATCAGTTATTATCCACATTCGTTAAATCATATTTTTTACTAGGGTTAGGTATGCAACATTATTTTTAGTATAACTGCGAAACCTGAATATAGTTTGTTCAAAATCAGTACTTGAATCGATTCCATAAATTTTTTACACCATGTTATATTTTTTTTACAAAAAAAAAGACGTGTGGCACTCGGGGACTGCCGCGGTAAAGCTATTGCATAGCATTTTTATCAAGTTATGCAATTATAATTATTTATTTATTTTATTTATGCAGTATTTTTTTTCCTTTGTTTTTTTTTCTTTGATATTAATTGAAGTTACACTTTCACACATTGAATTGAATTTTGATTGATTGTTCACTCATTTGTTTTCTTATCGGTCACCACGCTCAAAAAACAAATGAGTGGGGGGTGTTAGGTTATTTTCGTTACGGAATTTCTGGGTTCGGTCTCCACGCTCAAGGCCCGCGATAGAAGCTATGCAATAGCTTAATATAAAAAAAATCACATGTTGAACACCACCTATACAAAGTAAAACACAAGTTATGGCAGGTCATTGCAGGCATTAAATGTCAGCGCAAAACAATCCCTCAGTCGCCTGGATGGCCCGGTGATTTTTCATGATACATACATTATGAAATTTTCTAAATAGATTCTTTACATAAAAATACTAGACACGTGTTTCGGGTTTCGTATGTACTAAAACTAATGTTGTGTACAGTCGTCGATAACTTGCCCCAAAAGGATTACTTTCATTGAGAGTAGCGTTTGGTATACCTAAGTACATTGAGTAATCGCCATCAGTAACTCTCAACCCGAGTGATGCCAACTTTAGAATCAACAAAAAGATCTAGGTCTAACAATCCACTGGTATGACAGACCACAATACAAGCAAGGTAAAGTTATGTTAAGTTTCCAGTCCCACATGATAAGCCCTCTTAACACAAGTTCAAACTATTTCGGGGCAGAGGTTAATGTTTAACTGCACCTGTGTAAAAATGACAGTGGTTATTTAGTTATACAATACAAAATAATTTTAGATGTAACGCCCAAGACGTATGGATTTCTTGAGTCGAGACATTTTTCTGAGCAAAATGCATCACTTCAAAAAGCGCTCAAAGTTAAAATACTCGTTTCTGAATTTGAAAAAATAATCATTTTGAACGAGAAAGCTCGAAATAGAGATACTATATTTAATTTGCTTTGGCAGTCACTCACAGTTTTCGTTGAAATCCTTACCTAGTCTACACATAACTATGACAAGGATTTAGCAAGGTGTTATACTCAAAGAGCAAGGAAATCCTTGCTCTTTCCGAATTATACAATTTTATCTGAACTATCCAAATCTCTACGATAACTGGCCAGGATCCAACACGGGTCTACAAGAAAGTTAGCATTGTACGTAGTTGTACATATATAAAATTTAAAAAAAACAGCTGACCCCGCAAACGCTGTTCTGCAGCCATAAAAAATATCACAGAAAAAAATTGGGGGCTAACGAGGGTAAAAATTAGCCTACGATGTATTTATTGTCAGATTGTTTCGGAGAAGATCGATGAAAACACTATGACACAAGATTTATATAAATTAAATTACTACTACTACTACTACTACTACTATTATTACTATTTTTTTAATTATTTATTTACTTATTATAGCGAATTATGCTTACTAAACACTCAGTAAATTGGAATCTGCAAAACCAAGTAATTGAACTAGGCGACTTTAAACCAACCACTTAACATATTGTTCCAGTAAAATTTCTAAGTGCAGACTCCACTTTACATTTGGCTACTAAACCTAGGTGTAGCCGCATTGCGGGTTTCAGCCGTGTCACGATGAAATATGGAGTTTAAAGTGCCTTATCTTGCAGAATTTTATACCTACAACAAATATTTTATTGTTAAAATACATGTTGCAGTTTATCTGAAATATAGATTATGAGAGATGAGAGCATAAGATAAGTAGATCGCAAAATATTTGTGATAATTACATGGTCCCAAAGTGTTCGATGTACGGTCAACCAAGTGGTCATGGTATCAATTTGACGTTACCAACGCATTTATGTAGTATTGTAAAGTTCAGGCTTTATCAGTAACGTGCGGTTGACGGTACACATCTATGAATTTTTTAAACATAGAGTAAGTACAATAAATTATTACAGTTAGGAGGCTAGTGATAACTGTAACCACTTGGCTTGTATAAATAGGAGACGAGACCATGTCTGCGCGTTACGTGAAATGTTACTAAGTAGGTTATAACATTACGTTATGATATTGAGAGTATGTAGACCATTCACTAAATTTTCCTACCACCTACCTACCTATTTTTTTTTGTTACTACCAACTATTTAGAAATACTTGTATAATTATACTGTACAAGCTCACTGTAAATGCTAAGTCTCCGTATGAGAAAACGATTTTCTTCAATTAATCTCTGTTTAAATCTGATTCCACTTTATTTTAAGTCGCAAATGTAAAAGATATAATAAAAATGTGGTTCGAAACATTTGTGTATTACTTATGTATTAATTGATAACCTGAAGAAATATTGTAAATTTCTTTTATACTATCGATTAAATATAAAATTAGGATTAATATTACTAATAATGCTTTATGTGTTTCTTTAAAATTTTCTAAATGGCGTTTTATTTTTCCTAACATTAACGGTAAAAATAAATAGATTATAAGAGAAAACCGTAATAGGTACACGTTAATTACCAGATAAAGTTGATAGGAAACAGATCCAGTAGTCCGTCTCAAGCTTTCACTAGTGTGTCAACTGTACAAATTAAATTGACACGCCACTTAAGAGCACCACGCTCGGTCTGTTTACAGTATTCATATATTTCAGGTGCTCCCTTTGTGTTAACTGGGGCGCGCCATTACAAATCTGTCAGTAGCTTGCACACTGGCGAACCATGAACAAGCATTAAAAAAAGTTAGAAAAGTATTCGTAATTTGAAAAGTGAAACCAAAGGACATCACAGAATTTTTTGTTTTTTTAAGTTTTTTTTTATTGTTTGGCTCTGGCCATGGTGTCGAAGAGGGTGTTGTTGTCATGTCATGGGGTGGTTTGGTTGGGGGCCGTAGCTCTGGCGCTGTGGGCGGGCGGCGCACGCGCAGCCTTGCGGTACGACACTGCTACGCCGCACAGTCCTCCCTATAGCAAATACAAGTACATTCCTATACAGTGAGTAATTTTATATTGATATTCTTTTTATTACCCGACTGCAAGAAGGGTTATGTTTTTCGCGCGTATCTTGTATGTTTGTATGTATGTAATATTCTTTATTACCTCATATCTTCCAAACCGCTGAACAGATTTTTATAATTAACATATCGTTAGATTCGTCTTGATAACCCAAGTGTTCTTAGATAGGTGACGTTAAAAAAAAACAACATATCGAGTGTGAGATGCTATATGTTAGAGTAATTTTTTTTTTTATTCTTCAATATGGGTATCAAATTAAAGGGCTTTTTATGAGGATTTCAAAATGATATGTCATGACCATATTAAAAAAAGTACAACAGGAAATCTATGTTATCTATTTTGTACTGAGGCGAATACCTAGGTCGGTTTTTGAACTTTATAGTGATTTTACGTCTAAAATATAGTGAATAAATAGTGATATTATAATTGTAACTAAAAAGTGTAAAATAAAAAAAATAATTTAAAAAATAAAATAACCCGACTGCGTAAAAAAATACTTTAAATAAAAACTGAAAATAATAATAAACAAGTTCATTCCACAATTCAGCAACAGTCGGGACCCATTAAAATAATCTAGACTAAAATCATTCTATCTAATGTGGGTCCCGACTGTTGCTGAATTGTGGACTGAACTTGTTTATTATTCTTTTCAGTTTTTATTTAAAGTATTTTTTTACGCTGTCGGGTTATTTTATTTTTTAAATTAATTTTTTAAATATACATAAATATATTTTCTAGTGGGTGGTTTATAAAAATCTTCATTGAATTTTTAAATAGTGTTTGTGACTTTTTGATGATGAAATAACTTAGTACTTAGTAATTAATTTAGTTCTTGATTCAATCTGTTTAAATCAATTTACGAATATGTATTTTTGCGAATATAGTTATTGCTGTGTAATTGTTAATTTTAATAACAACAAAAGTGAAATTATATAGCAAACTTTACTACTTCTATTTTCTGTTATATATGAAGTATTAACAATGAGTACCTATTACATTCTATAGAGTAGAAAGAATCTAAGAGAGAGTATTTGAAAGAGTCCTAGTTCCGTTCTAGTAAAGATTCCTTCAGTGTATTTTAAACGTGTAACTTATTGGAATGTATCTAAGCACTAAATGTAAACTCCTTAGTGTTGGCGAGATCCCGGAAGCCTCTCTGTCATCTCCGGCGGAGGAGGAGTCCTCCAGCAGGATGCCGATCTCGGAGTTCATCCTAACGGCTCTGAGGACAGCGCTGGACGTCGTCAGGAACGTCAACAAGCAACGCGCCATAGCAGCTGCCACTCCTAATAACACCACTGCTGTCACGGTATGTATAGAAACCAAATTTTTTAGGGATCCGTACCCAAAGAGAAAAAACAGTACCCTATTGCTATCACTCCGCTGTCCGTCTGTCAGTCACCAGGCTGTATCTCATGAACCATGGATAGCTACAATTTTGTTTTTGACAGATCTATGATTACTGCTATAACAACAAATACTAAATAAAAACAGAATAAAATTAAATATAAGTGGGGTTCCCATATAACAAACGTGATTTTTTTGCTGTTTTTTTGCTACAGATGGTACGGAACTCTTTGTGTACGAATCCGAGTCGCACTTGGCCGGTTTTTTATCAATTTTCTCACTTCAGCGAAAAGATGTCAGCAGTTTGTTACAGGATAACCCCCAGGGTCGTCACGTCGAACGGTCTCAAGCTTCAATTAAGTGACTCAAAATTATTAAAAGATAAAATTTGTTGTTCGTAAAAAGTATTCTCTGGACGTAGTGATCCAGTTACAAAACATCTTTTACTTACAGAAAATATTGGCTACTTGTTATCATGGGAAATGCACGTTTCTTTAAGGAAATATGACGGAACTGAAGTAGCGAAAAAATGCTTGTCTCAGATAAAACTATTGTAACGTAGCTTAGTAAAGTGGGAATGGGCAAGTAATAAATGGACCACGAACAATATTACGTAGCAAAACTGAAAACTGATGCCAAAACTTACTCAAGTTTTTAGGTTATATTTTTACTTGTCCTATCTGAATTTCATATTGTGGGTGGTGTACTAAATTATATGAGAATAAGATAGAGAGAGAAAGAGCAGATGCTTCTATTTTCCTGTTTTTCTTAAAGGTTTTATTGTATTGCTCATTCAGCAAGATTCGCTCCGAAATACTATTTGAATACGTTAGAAGTTATAGTTTAATATTCAACTTTGAGTATAACATAACATAACATAATCAGCCTTATAATATTCTTATTCAGAAGTGAGAGACTCTCTCCTAGAAAATAGAATTTTTTTCTAGGAGAGATTATGGGCCAATTCATCACGCAGGCTCGGTGTATGTTGCTAATAACTTTGAGTTCGAAGTAATAAACTTACTATACAATTAGCATCGTTTTTCTGACAGACTGACTTCTTGATATTTCAAAAGTGCCTGTTATTGGTTTATTTCAAATATAATGCTTTGAATCTTGAACCTTATACTAAATATACCGACACTCAAATCCGATACCTGATCATTAACTAAAAAAGTTATATAAATAACAGAGCACACCAAGCAAGAAATAATAATAAAAGAAATCAAATCATTCCTTCGAACAACGTTATTAACACGTGCAACTACTCAATTAAGATATTCATAAAATTAACCAAATCGACCGTGAAGACAGCGATCTTCTGAAATAGTCTGAACATCCAGTCAATGTCCGGAAACACATGAAACAAGGTCGTAGTACGGTACCCACTGGACTGGGTCACCCACTTTGGGTGACCCAGTCCATGTCGCTAACTGGATGGGTTAGACACAAGTTATTTAGACAACCAGCCGGCAACCATGCCACGGTTGACATGCGCGTGTAAATCGAACTATAACGCCTACTTAGCTTATTTCATATAATTCTATCTTCATTCAGGTGGTATTCTCAATTTGGGGTTGATATGATTAACACTTTTAATAGAAACTTTTATTTTTCACGAACTGCTGCCGGCGTAGAATTAGTAACATAGCATAGCTTAGCATAATCAACCTTATAATTTTTGGCACTCAGGCCTCTTTTTCAGGAGGTGAAAACTTCAATAACAGTAATCGTAGTAAAAACTTTTTTTTTGTTGGAATGGTTTGGTAGAAAAGATTGGAATTGATGGTTCAAGTAAACCTTTCCGCTGTGGATGGAGCGAGAGGAAGCGAGTGTCAGACTTTTACTGACTAAAACTCAGCCCCGTGTTTCTTCAGTTGTTCTTTGCTTGCCAGGGAGAGCAGGCCTCTTCCCTATCTGGCGCCTTCAATCATATCGACATCACTTTTAGGCGCCCTTCAGTTTAATACCCTACAGAATCATTATTTCTGTATTACATATTGATATATGTTGATATGAAGAAGTTTAGATTAGTATGGAGGGATAATCTAGGGATATCTTCGGAATCTCGTTTGCTCGTACGCATGTTAGGTCTAATCACTTCAGAGTAAAGGACTTACTTTGAAACTTAAATAGCAACTTGTGACAAGATACGCACAGTTTGCTCTGACAAACAGAGTTGAATGAGACGGAAACGTAGCTTGTAACTTGCTTGGGACTTGGATTTATGTAAACCTGATTAGATAAATTAATGTGCGAGTTGAGTGTACGCGAGAATTACATGAATTGATTCCGCTATCATCTTTTTATCATCTGACAACTCGACGTATTTATTTTTTGGTGGGAAAATCATTTAAATGACATCTCCCGCCCTTGGGTGGAGCGAGAGGGCGTGTCATACTTTTACTGACTAAAACCCACTCCTGTCCCTTCTTTGGCATTGTTCCAGGGCCCCGGGGGTCTCTTTTGCATCACCCATGTCCCCAGTAGGCTTCAACCCTTTTTTTTATGGTGGGAAAAAATCATCCAATGACAACCCCCGCTCTTGGGTGGAGCGGGAGATAGTGTCAGACTCTTACTGACTAAAAGACTCACCCTGTTCCTTCTAGCCTTCATACCGGGTCTCGAGCTCCCTTTCGGATAACCCTGGCCCCAGTAGGCTTCGACTCGGCTGGGTCCCTGCTGATGCTGACAACTCCTTCGCACCCACGCTTCCTGCGCGGGAACAGTGCGCGCCGTCGACGACTTGGGCTTGGTCCGGACAATTACCGGACGGCCGGACAGCGAGCTACCCATTGCTCACTGTCCGCAAGCCCGCGCTTACGGTGGCCGGAAATCGGAATCAGATCAGAATGCGTTCGGCCTCCTCCTTAGCGAGCATTACTGCTTCGCAGAAGTCGGCGATCGCCTGCCACTCCTCCTCGCTCCGGACCATGGCCTCAACCAAGGCCCGGCGCGATAGGTCTCCGCCGCCGATTGCCCCCAGGAGGGCACGGCGATGCTCCGCCCAAGCAGGGCACACCTCGACTGTGTGCTCCACCGTGTCCTCCGGGCATTCCGCACAGCGGCGACACCCGGGCGTCACTTCCGCACGAATCCGGCGCAGGAACCTTCCGAACGAACCATGTCCAGTGAGGACCTGCGTCATACGGAAGGTAAGGACGCCGTGAGGTCTTTCCGGCCACGCCTCAAAGAGGGGACTTACCGCCATAATTGTGGCGTGCCCAAGGCTTCAACCCTGCTGGGCCCCTACGGTGACTCCACGTATGTCGAGTGTGCACCTTTACATGTAAGTCGTTATACCGCGTACATCGAAGGACTAGCTGGAATAATTTACCTGTTCCTGTCTTTCTGTCCGATTGTAATTTAAATGTCTTCATGGCTAGAATGAATATTAGTTTCTTAATAAACTAGTGCGCTTCACCATCAACGATTACATCACTGCTTAGGTACCATTAGGTGGAATCGCAGTCAAGCACTAGTTATATAATTTAATTTTTTTTTTTTTTAATTTTATAAAAACTTCATTCAATTACTTTTTCGTTCAGTTGAAGGGAATGCAACTCGACACATATTTTCACTATTTTTCATACAACCGCTCTTACGCGATTATGACGTTATTACACATTATTCATTAGATATTTTGGAAACACAGTGTCTTGTAGATATTATCTAGGCTTCTATTGAAATCAATTTATAAATTTGTGTAAAATCTAAAGTAAAGATCTCTGAAAATCCACTATTTTGCATGAATTTTGACATTTCAAGTTTACTCAAAAATTTAAAAATCAAAAAAGTATAACAAATATTATAAAATTTAAAAGGCTTCTTTCTACCTTTTAAATTTTATCAATATTCAAAATGACGACAATTTTTTTCAAAAATATTAAATAAAAGCACGTATTTCCTGGAACAAGTTTTGTAAAATATTCGAGTAAATCATGAAATTACCGAATGTTAACAGAGTTATCAATCGTTATGTCTCTTTTTTCGCGTTGCCTTTTCGTCAAACATTGCATTGAATTGCGTTAGATGAAGTAACAAGCTTTTACACCTTGCTTGATGTTGACGATAGGCGAGTAGAAAAGAAGCCTCTCAAGTAAATTAATACTGTTTCTGTGTTAATTTCAAAGTAAATTATCTACTATAAGTAGGATGTTTATTTTAGAATTGGCAGTTTTAACCTATTTTGTCGTTGAGAAATAATTTAATACTGTTCCTAGCGTTCGCTTTCACTGGTATCCAGGGAAACCACTTGCGAAATGAGAATTTTTCTGTGAAAATCTTTGATACTTTCCGATGTTTCTGCCCACATATTTCTAGTGCTTACTACTGTTTGCTGTTAGGTTAAATTTATCTAGGACATTACTGACACCCCGTGTCTCAGAAATCAAGTAAATCGTTGGTCCCGGTTGTCGTTCGTAGATCTTTTGTAGTCGTTACATGTAGTCAGACCCCAGAAAGTTAAACCATTCGAAGAAAAAAAGAATATCGCTTAATTCGAACTCGAAATTGAGTTGGTCCGATGTCATCATTATTCAGCAGCACAGGGTACGTACATTCGAGCTGCTTCTGGGAAATCCAACGTCTGGCTCGGCTGAAGTTTGAAGCTCTATACCCGCCCGACGCGGCTGTGCTTGGGTTCGTGAAAGTCTATCCAAGAGTGTCGTGTTGCCCAGTAACTGGGTTGTGGGGGTCTGATAGGCTAGGTCTAATAGTTGCAGTAAAACACAAGTATTTAGACTGAAAGCCAACTCCAAGCTAGTTGGGAAAAGGATAGGGAGATGATGACTACTGTTTGCTGTAGCTACAAATAAATTATCGATATACCTAATTAATTGATTTTACTTTAGTTTTTAGAGATCCGTATCTCAAAAGAAAAAACGGAATCCTTATAGGATCACTTTGTTGTTAGTCTGCTTGTCTGTCAGTCTGTCATCAAGACCCTTTTTCTCAGAAACGCGTGGAGGCATCGAGTTGAAATTAAGACTATTTATTCGGGTCTGCAGGTCCTTAAAGCTGTGAAAAAAACAAACTTTTAAGTAAACGGACAAAAGATACGGCCGTTTATGACGCAAAAAACGTATATTTTGACACTTTCAAGGAAATCCGAATTCATATTCCCGTTGACCCAGAATCTTGAAATTTGGCATAATGCATTCGGAATAATCTTCAAGACTCCATTCGGGAAATAAACTATTTAAGTTCGTAAATTTATACGGAACCCTCAGTTAGCGAGTGCGCCTCGCACTTGCCCAACTTTTTTATACCATAAAACTCTCTACTTACTATAATTGGTGGCATTTCCAGACGAAACCATTGCAACGACGAAACAGAACGAAGCCGAAGAACGAGACGGTCGGCAGCGGCCGTGGGTTCGAAGACTACTATGACGAGGATCACCACCACCACTACGAGGAGACCACCACCACGGCCAAGCCCATGAAGCAGAAGGCCAGGTACACCGACCCCTGGGCCGGCTATTACGACTGGATCATTAACGAGGGATCATTCAAGTTCTGGAGTGTGTTCCAAGTAAGTATTTTACCACGCACTTTTTTTGGACGTGTTCCGTCAAAATAGGACAGGAAAACTTATAAATTAAAAAAACTCTGTTAGATATAGAATACACAAGTTGGTTTATTCGCAGTCATAACAAAATCAAAATGCAGTTTTCAAATTAATCTATGAATTAATCAAAGATTTTATATTCCCTATGGACTTAATACTTTTAGATAGCATTTTTCGTATGTGAAACTTCAAAAGACAGTCCGCCAAAACCTCCACCCGTCATCGTTTCCTAGGTAGATTTAACCGGGAAGTACAAGTGTCGCAAAACATCGTCGTTAGTATGCTTGTTCCTAACAATGCTATGAGTGTTTTTTTTTTATAAAATTATTCCTTATTACTCCCATGCTTCATTAATCTATCTTATCTTGCCCCACAGTAGGAATAACTCCTGTATCGTAGGTACGTTCATAGACATGTAAACGGACATACACAAGACATCCAGACCCGGAACACCTATCTGTATGCCATTATATTTTTGTTTCGTGCGAGAATCAAACCCGCGACACGTAGTGCAGCAGCCAATCGCTCGACTACTGTGCCATCTTTTTTTCGAAATTTCATCTACAGTAGTGGTACATAGGAGGACTTAATGCAACAAGGGATTCTCTACCAGTCAACCTTTAGGTCATAAAAGACTGCTCTGTGGTAGGTCTTTTATTCGCGGTGTTGTAGAAATACTTTTCATCATTATCGTTATCATTTGAGCCGTAAGACGTCCACTGTTGGACATAGGTCTCCCCAATGTTTCTATTGCGGTGATTAATTAAAAAGTAGTTACGATAAAATATTTAAATACAGCTACTAAGTGTCTACATCTTGTTCATGACACAGACGTCATCATGTCTTGAATGCGCAAAAATAGAGTTGACCTCAAACGCAGCGTAGCGCATCGTACCGCGAAAATATTGTTATTTATAACCATGTTACAAAAAATGGTATTACGAGTACGTTGTCATTTGACGATCAGCCGGTAGTTAGACGACATAACATTGACACAGTTACGAGTGGAGCATGTGATGACCGTCGCGCGTCGCCTCACGGCGCTGGAGCCGGCGAGACCTTGCTAATGTCGTTACTGACTACCATTTCCTAGATCGAGGTTTCGACAACGAGTATGTATTTAGATAAAACATAGGGCTCGTTTACAGTCAGTTATATCTCACAAATAATATAATTTGACTGCTGCGCTGCGTGTTGCGGGTTCGATTCATATTCGGACAAAAATTTGTATAGCCTAAAGATAGTAGTTCCGGCTGGATGTCTTGATCTTGTTTGTGAGTTTCCGTGTTTTTGAACGCACCCAGGAGAATGCATACAGGAGTAATTTCTAGTGTGGGGCAATGTCTGAAGAAAAAGTTGATAAAATATATAATTTTTGGCTTTAATAAACAAATGTGAAAGAATTTTTTAAATTATCTTCATCAACAACGAAGTTATAAAACTGCTTATAATAAAGAGAAGTCCGTCGTGGTCTTTGACGTCAAAGTATATCATGCCCATACGACCGCCACAGAAAACGGCGTTTTGACGAGAGAGACAGATTTATATATTTATTTAAAATTGTTATATCTCGTTTTCTTTTCTACCAATTTTGGTATAGTTTTCTGTTCATATTCTATTTTTGTCTGTTTATTGATAAACTGGTTGAATCAAATATTTTTTCATGCATATTTCCTATTATAGTATTGTCTATATCTATTAAATAGGAGCAATTATTGACAACGCGCCGGCTGCTCGTCGAAACGTGATATTATTTTCACGGCCGCAGCTTAAGTGCTTCTTCTTTTAAATGTTTCCTGATTTTTTCTAACTTTAACGATAACGTATACGTTAGTGGTAAAGGGAAGATCTGTCTAAAAACTTCCTCTATTACAATTTGTAGGTAATGATTAAAAATAACATCTAAAACAGTCTTTGTGTAATCAAAGGAGTATAAAATAAAATTCATTAGTTAATTAATACAATATTTGTAAGCAGACTTAATTGCTTTTTTTGTGCGTAGAACCATTATTTAAAATGCAGGTGTAAAACTAAGAGATTCACTTAACAATTGAGCAGTATTTTGTAGACTCGACGTAACGTTTCAAAATGGCGGTCACGATCTCCCGGCGCCGTCGGCTCTCGGGATGGAGGTAGTGGAGGGAGGATGTGAGCAGTTCCGGCGCATGCGGGTCGCGGTAATGACCCCCCGCTCATTGTGCCTGATTCACATTCGGATCCAAACCTTTACCTCACCACATACAAGCTGATCTTTGTAAACAGATATATTTATTAGTCGCTGATGGATGTTTCTATACGTGTCGTTCAGCAAAATGTTGTGGCTTTGAGAGGTAAATAAAAGGTTGACCGATGAGTTATTTGAACTTTGGATAGAAGCAAAAAATAATTAAAATATTTAACTATTTAATCATAATAAATACAACACGGATTATGTAAGGTAGTTCTAAGAACGGATGAATAATGTCTAAATACAAGCCAGCTCATAAAGAAGGGTTTCAATTTATACTAATTAATATTATAAAACTGTAGAGTTTGTATGTTTGTTTGAACACGTTAATCTCAGAAATTACTGGTTCGAATTGAAAAAAAAAAATCTGTTGGCTACCCAACTTAACAAGGAAGACTACATATATAACATCATGCTACGACCCACAGCAGACCAGTAACCGAAGCGCAATTGAAACCGTAGGGGACCACTAGTTTTTTTACAAGTACCTACTGAGTACTCTTGGTTCAATACATATCTGAATTACGTAATTTGCTTTATTTTCATAATAGTAATATTATAAAGCTATAGCAAATAACGTAACGTAACGTAGCTAGTAATAGCTACTGCCAGCGGCTTTATCCGCGCGATAGTAGAAAATTGACCCCAAGGAACATACTTTACGTTTACCCGTGTGTCAAATTTTATTCAATCCTGTTCTGCTGTTGAGCGTGATGAATTAACAAATATACAAACAAACATACCAACTTTCGCTTTTTTAATACTTCAAATATTTACTGTAACTAACAAAACGAGTTATATTCGATTAGTTAATGAGAGCACTTTGACTTTCATTGCACAAGATTAACTTAGTTGGAAAATTTAAGGTTTCACAAAAGTTCATATTCCAAATTAACCAGGAGTGGTCAACTTCATTCGACTGTTTAATAACTAGACTCAGTGAAATCTACCTATTCTTTCTTTATTAAAAAAAAACCGCTAATAGGAATTACTCCTGTGTTACAATTACAAACAATATTTAAGTATAAAAAATTGCTGAAAATCTCGATTTTTTAAATATTTGATTTAAAAAAAGCGGAGCGAACTCATTTTGAGCTTCGGCCCTCGATTACGTTCAATTTTCTTTTGACGAACAAGAAGTTACGAGGTGACAAAGTAGATAATAGAATGTAATAGAGCCGATAATAGCTAGCTATCTTCCGCCTCGTGTCACAGTCCTCTTGGCCTAAAGGTACATTACTACTAACCAAGATCGAGTAGTTTTACAGCCGAGATAGATTGCCACCCTACCTGGTTTGCCACTCCCTGTGACGAACGATTTTATTTTTTAGCCTCAGGGAACTGATGGTTACTAAAAACTCTATATTGCGATAAGACCGCCCATTGTACACTTCGTTTTTGAAAAAGTTTATACTACTCGCATTATGAGGTGTACAATAAAGTATACAATATATTTAAATAAATATATTTAATTTATTTTAACATAGTATTCTATATTAAAATAAATATAATTATATTCTTGTTCTATATAAGAAAAATAAAAACACTTGACTAATTAAAACTAGATAAACACCTAATTAAAAACTAACTTACAAAATAAAAGCCATATAGAACTATAAAAGCAATCTAAACTACGGCGTCGAAAAACTCCTCCGCATCGCTGTCGATTGGTAATGTACGCATTGCCTGGTGGCGTTGCCACGCTCAATGGCAATGCAATATATTATTCTTTAAGCTCTGTTTCATTTCTAGACTTAGTTCTGCCGCTAACTTGGCATTTTTACATTCCAGTTGTTCACCGCTGCCCTCCTCCTTTACGCGTGTCTGTCAGCCATATACTACGCCAAGTTCAACCCGATCCTGCCTGACTACGACAGGGAGTACGACGACTATTTTCTAGAGCGTACTGTTGGCAGGAACGCCAGGAGTCTGGAGCAACACGAAATGCCTTCAGGACACAGTTGGATCAATCCCAGGACCTTCCAGTTCATACTAGATGCTATATCTAAACATTATGAAGAGGAATAGTATAGGAAATCTCTCATAACTTTTGTATAGTGATTGGTTTAATGCGGGGTAACGACGACTCAGTGGGAATCGAACTGGAACGAAATCCAAAAATAAAAGGAAATGAACATATTGAGAAACGAGAAGGAAAGAATTTGAATATGACTTAGAGGCATCCTAAAAGTTCCAAAAATATTAGAAGAAATTATTATTTATTGTTTCTGGATTGCCATAACGTAAACTAAAATAATGTCTTTGTTACCCTGTATTAAAAAAGCATTCTAATTTGACTGAAAAAAATGCTCAAATAAGGTCTTTAAAGACAACTTAAATAAATTATTTAATGAATTCAGAAATAGGTAGCCCTGATTTGACTAAAACTTAATAAAAAACGTAAGTTCTTTTTGAGTCGGGTCTTAAGTTCTGTTAATATTTTACTATTGTATATTAAGATACGTTAAGCTCAAATTTAGTTCCTAGAAACTTCAAAATAAACTTGCAATGTTACAAATGCAGTTTTATTAGGTGTTATTCAACGTTGGTTAAGTTTTAAGAATGTTTTATAGGTAAAGTACGCTCGGAAAGAGTAAAATTGTGTTTTATGGGGGTCTGGAGGAGCCAGCAGCCGCCAGCCGTGTTTATGGGTGTAACTACGGCACTGCGCGGGAATAAATGGTTGGTGGCGAGACCTCGGCGACTTAGGATCGACGTGCACTGCCCGCGAAACACGCGTTAAGGGAATTTACTATATAAACACAGTGTGAACTTGTAACGCGTGTTTACAGTTTATGAGAGGTCTTCAGAGGTTTATGTTGGTTCTTGTCAATGATAGTTTTGAGCCAAGTACCCTATACTTACCTTAATAATTAGTCGTTTTCTCACTAACGTTTGTTAAGATAACTTCAGTAAACTAATCATGTCATGCCATAGACAAGGAAAGTACCTAGCTAAAGTTTTTCTTTTCCAATAAACCTTCTGTACAGTGGAGAGTTTAGTAGCCAACGTTTTGCTTTATATTTCA
Organism: Mythimna ferrago; assembly: GCA_910589285.2. NCBI lineage: Eukaryota > Metazoa > Arthropoda > Insecta > Lepidoptera > Noctuidae > Mythimna > Mythimna ferrago. The sequence goes on along the minus strand of OU342674.1, from coordinate 21,699,613 downwards.
TTATTAAATACAGCGTTACAGCACACTAGGATTACTCCCGAATAGTTTGTACGTTCACAAACATAAACTAACACAAGACACGTAAACCATAATAATATAAATATTTGTTTCCGTGCGGGAATCGAATCTGCGGTATATTATGCATTACAGCTAACCATCACTCAACCACTGCGCCAACCGTAACTACAAATTATGTACGAATTCTGTTAATTTCTTTAATATTATTACATTGTGGTTCGTATTAAGATAATTCTTAAAGTAACATAATTATATTTTAATTGCATTGTATCTTAAAAAAATATCACGTTAAAAAAATACTGGCACACTATAAATTATAGGAGCAGATGACATTCTTTGCAGAATCCTACCAATGTGTATATTTATTGGGTTTTTTAAAGTCGTGATCTCAGTGCGCCTGTGTGCGTGGCGGCGGTGTGCGGGCAGCGCGAGCAGTGTTACGGGTTCGATGCCCGCCCGCGACCACTGGCTCCTAGGACAGGCACAGGATGTCGCTATTATATCGCCTTTACTACCACGACTTTCCTTGCTTATTGCTACTTAAAATATCTTGTTTTATTGCGTCAATCTTATGATGGTGGAATTGTTAGTGTCCGTGTTTGATACTGTGTCTATGCTTTTATGATTGTGAGGTATTATTCTAAAAAAAAAACCAGAAAATAAAAATCGTATCGTATGTTTACAACGAGGAATCCCATAACTCGTTTGATGCACGCGAGTTGTGTTGATGTTATATAGACAATAAGGCTTTTAATATCACTCAAAGTATAACTCAAGTTGAGATGACTAAGCGCGGCACTCCGTAAAATAATTAACTACTTATTAAGCACTATGAGTTCACCATCGTTTAAGTATGCCTTCATTGTCTAACATATTATAACAAGGATTATGCATGTGTTTTTATGTGTTACTGTGTACCGCGGCCTTGTCTGTTTATTGCTATGCTTTGATTTGTTGATAATAGTGCTCATTGTTATTGTTACAACAAACTGAAATTAATTTTAATTATTCGTTATTTATAACGATTATTATCGTGAAGTAATTGCTGTGTTATTTAAATATTTAAGATTGTCAAATCTTTTGTGAGGTTTTGGTAAATGTTTATTTATTTAAGTATATTTGTTTTACAGTAGCTTTGTATTAGGGAATCTCAAACATATTGTTATTTCTTTATATTCCGAAGGCAGTGGTGTTGACTGTAAGCAACTTGTATATGAATGCGGCAGTTAAACAATATTGGTCAGTGGCTACAATATTGGTGTTGGCACCTGAGTCGCCGACTCACTCATCGATTTGCGGTTGGTTACGGCCATTATCTATGTAGAACGTTACAATTAGTTGCGAATCTATAAGAAACAGTTACAGTGATAACGTTACTGTGAATAGATAGCGATCTTTGGGCGATCGATTAAGTGTAGCAGTCGGCTCGCCACAACACAGTTTGGGAAATGTTCCTGCGGTTTGTTCGTTGGCCGCGTTCATATTTTGCGCTCGACGTGCGTGCTGGTGCGACCCGGTGGAGTTGTGTTGGTTGCTGTTGGTTCGGGCAGGTGTGCGCGCGCCGCGCTTTCGTGCTTGGTCGGGTAGTCGCGCCAGTTCAACGTTCAAGTGCAGCGCGGGCGCACATCCCCACAGACCGCTCAGCCGCGCGCGCGCAGCTCTATGCTGCTCCACATCCGATTTTCGAACGAATCTCCTAACAAATACAGTCAATACGCAGTTGTTCTAACTAACGAACATTATAAACTTTGTCCAAGTGTTCTCAGTGTTTGTTGACGTTACGTTACAAATTGTACGTGCTGTGCTCTTTTTGGGGTCGAATAAGAAGGTAAATATCTTTTTACAGTTACTCTCGATACAGTTAAGATAACAACGACAACTCTTAAGGATAATATCCTGAGGAGTGCAGAACATGGCGTGGACATGCTCAGAATATTCAGGTCAAATACTTGTTTATTTTTATAACTTAAAAAGCTCGAGGAAATGAGTAAAAACCAACAAACGTTCTGTCATTTTTTATTTCTCGAAATTTACTATAATGTAAGCGGACGTAGAGGATTTCCTTACTACTGAGCACCTTACATTTAGTGTTAACATAACTACCTAATCCATACATGGAATTTTAGCAAAAAAAAAAACAAACAAAAAATGTCATTGAACGTCACATTTTTATTAACATAAACAAACAATAAATAAACCTAACACATACATTATTTGTCAGAAAAAACTAATGGTAAAATATGTCAACATCATCACATAATTTATTAAAAGAAAAAAATGTGCGAATGATAATTCGTAGCATCTCGTAGCGCATGCGCCGTTGCTTAAAAAGACATCAACGATGCAGATTCGTGCAGTTTCGTTGATTTTTATTTTGTTGTGTTGTCAAATAAATGCGTGTAATAAATTATTGTACGATATCAATGATTGGATTAATTTCAATTTAAAAGCTCTTGTATAATTAGCTACTGTGTATTACAGAATTGTGTTTTCTAATGTAAAGTTTATGGGAAGAAGCTTAGCTTGTCTGATGCAGAATTTATTGGAAGAAGTATTTTACTTTTATTACCAAATGTCGTGATCAGCGGTAATCATTGTCAAAATATTCAAAATCTATGGGTTTAAAACGACACATGGTTCTGCCCAAATATTTTGGAGTTTTGTAATTGCTGATAACATGTGACTACGTTGTACTAGGACCTCATCAACGTGCTGAGGTTGCTGAAACACAAAGAGCAAATGAAGGAACACGTGTGGGTTTTAGTTAGCAAAAAAAAAAAAAATCTGACACTATCTCTCGTTCTACACAGCGCTGAAGGAGTTATTTAATGATTTGATTGATTCAAAAATACATGTAATAAATCTGTAGAAGTTTTTAGTTGTGCGCGCATCACGTAAAATGTACGAAATCGATGTCGATAACGTTTATACATTAAAATTGTGTGTAGCTTAATTATTTATGTTTGTTTCATCGCAATCGGTTCCTTATATAGAATAAAAATATATACTACATTCATTGACTGTTATTCAGTACGAAGTTCCCTGGTCAACTTGTGAATTCTATAAATCTTTCTGCGACAAGACACAAATAAACAGTTAGTTAAGTGTCAATCGCCGGCAGTAATTGACGCAAATGTATCGTTAGTAAAATTGTATTTACAGTTATTCAACAAACGCAGGCGGGAACCGGTTGCTGTTGATTAATTATGAGTGTAACACTTCGATATTAATTAGTATGCAACTATGTACATTAATAACTTTAGAATAATTTGCGATAAATTAATTGTTTTGATAATTTAAAGTGATGTTGTTTTGAATGATAGAAAAAACTAGAAAAGATGTATTTAGTGCATAAAAATCTTCTGTCACAGTGTTTGTTACAGAATTACTTTGAAATGGCTTAATCTTTTTTTTGTGTATATTTATTATTATTAACCCAACACCTAATGTTTTCTTTGATATTTTGGTAGACCAACATTTTATCGGGTCAGCTAGTATACCAAGAATAGATCATGAAAATTCGTCACTGTTACACTATCCTGGAGTATCATAAACCTGTGAATGATTTTCATGATGTTAGTAGAACGAGAGTTATACTACAGGAAGAAACTAGTTTGTTAACACAATTTAAGCATAAAAATGTTTGTCAATGGACATGACGCACTTTAAACTGCCACGTTATTGTCAAAAACTTCTAAAAATTCTTCTGTTATCTCCTCGAGCACTCCACCTGAGCGATTGTTTGGCCAGCTCACTACAATGAGCACACAATTAGATTCCCTCGCACTTCCAAAGGTTATTTAACGGGATTTTCGTTTGCTATTCAAGCAATACACGTCATTCATTTCGGATAACTCGGTTCAATACCTTCACGTACTGTTATAATAGAATCTTACAAGAATTTATTTATAATTTCCTGAGTAACTATAAAAATATACTGTAATTTGTGCCGTAGCTAATCAGAATCTTTTTCATTTTACATAAATAACGATTTTATTTTTATTTAAAAAATAAAGTTTCCATTCAAGTTTTTGCTTGAGAAAATGTAATAAGCTATTCGTGGGGGCTATGGGCTATAAAAAATGAAATGATAGGCTTTAGTGAGCTGCAAGAAGTTGAGCGATGATCCCCAGGTCGTCACTGACGGGGCTTATTTTTTAGATCGACATCTAGATTATGACCGTAGCGTCATAGTTTTTTATATACGAGGAGCCTGGAAGACAAAAACATGAAAGATGTATGCAAAAAATTGTAGCAAAATAATTAACTTTAATTACCTAACCTTATAGTTTATTTTTTATAATACTGATATCGTAAACACATTCAACATTATTTATTTTATTTATTAACTTCAATAAGACGAACTAAATAACTAAGTGATAAGTCGTATGTAGCATTAAATACAGCATAATTAGGCTATAATCCCCCTGCTGGGACCACAAGCCTACCAGCTGTGAGTGGGATATATTCCTTGCGGACTCAGTATGGGCCGGAAGAATAACCCTACTCGTATTTATTTTATTATTTTTACCTACCTACTTGATATTTTTTTTATGAACTGTTAAACTAAATATTTTTTCTAATAATTTTATCATTCATTGGATGTATAATGGGTGGTCCTAATATAATCTCAAGCATCATTTATATGCAAACATATCAATCAATAAATGTCTTAGTTTTACAAGGAAAAAAAAATGTAATTATAATACTCGCCTCCTCAGATAGGTAACTAAGAGTACTCGCGGTACATATATCATGCTGAATGAACATAAATATTATTATATAAGCAAAGATCAAGTTCAGAGGCTCGGTATATGATTATTATTTAAATGAGAATGACTCAACTAACATTAATCCAATTTACATCTAAATAATTGCAGTAATATATAGTCATTTGCATTAAAATATGTTTTGTTTTAAGAAATAAAACAAAATTTTGTGTGAAATTTAAATATTTATGTAATTAAAGTTATATAAATATTTAGTATAATAATTTAAGTATTTATTAATATTTAAATTATGAGTGTTATTTGTTACTTAAATGTAACATTTCACAAACTCTTCTTTTCTTGTTGAGGCTATTGTCTACATTTCTTTTAATCTCTTCTTTCGCAGGTCTGCTGGAAGAAATTTCTTTTGAAATAAGCAGTACCTTTATACTAAGTTTATCGTGATCTATCTTATTCCGTTTTTTTTTAACTTGCTACACTTGTCTATGTGCTTTACCTTATGACAACCTAGTTTTTGCCCTCGGCTTCGCCCTCGTACATAAAATAGAAAGCTGCTTTATTCCTGAATGACATAAGCATGTCATTCAGGAATAAAGCAGCTTTCTATTGGAAATAGTACATTTTGATACAAGTGGGGAAAGTTTGTCATTGCAACCGAGGCGAAATTCACCCGAGCGGTATAGGCGAGGGTTTTATGGTGCCGAGTGCTGCAGTGACAAATCTCCACGTGTATCAAACGACGTTTTTCAAAACACTTAAGAAGAAATACTTACTTTCTCTGAAAGTTACGACGCATTTTTGTTCATTTTGTACTGAAGAAAATTTTCCAAAGTTGCCATACATTTTAGTTTTGATTTAGATGGCAGCAAGCTATCGCGAGTATTTTTAAACTTAATCACAATATTTGGCGGCGGCGGTACCATCTAAGGAATTCTCTTCAAATCTTAAATTCAACAATTATTTCACAAAATATAACACAAGTAAAAAATAATGTTTACTAGACTTTTTTCCCACACTTTACCTTTGCAGATTGAAGAAGAAAAAGAAAAGCAAAGGTACCACCGTATACATTCTACTTAATATTAAAAATAGAAATTCAAATATTTTTGAATTTAGAACACAGATAATGTTAATTTGTTGATAATAACAAATTATTGTGTAAATTATAATCTTATTTATTCATGATATTCTGTTCACAAACACAATTTTGATTTTCAATAGATATTAAAAATTAAAAACCTTAAAAATATCCACGTCTTTGCTTAAAAAAAAAATATAATCACGGTTGACTGTTACGAAATAGGAACGAAAAAAGCCCTTGTTATGATAAATTAAAAAAACACGAGGATGATAATAAACATGGCATGTCGAACCTATTCGTAGTGCGATAAGAGCCTGTTTTCGAGTAAGTGCATTGAAAAAAAATTTTAGCAATCGGACCAGTACTTCCAGAGAACAAACATTACATCTTTATTATATTTGTGAAGATAGTGTAGATGTAGAAAAGACCTCAAAAATGGTCTTTTATAAAAACCACTTAATTTTTATGATCCGCACAGATGATGTATGATAAGGTTTCACTCTTGTACGTTCAAGGACCCTTCCCAGTAAAAACCAGAAAAATAGGTACTTATACCAACTAAACGACCACAGTGATAAGCAAAAAGAAGCTTCTAATAGGCAGGTGTGATGACGGCGGTTATGTAGGTGTCACGCTCCACTCCGGAGTGACAGCGCTGTAGCGGTAAGTCACTGTTATGCGCGCGCGTGTCAGCTCGCGAGCGTTGTGCTAAACTGCACAAGCGATCGTATGTAAAGTAGTTTGTTTTAGCTGGCAAATGTTCCCATGGTACCTGGTACATGAGAGCATTTTCAGAGATACTTTTTAATGTCTGCAAAAGCCAGAGATAGGATATTTTAGATTCTGTATCGCAGACAGATTGTGTTCAATAAGTTTCTTAACACTTATGATGCTAACATATATTTTGAATGTTATCTTGTAATTTTTGAGAGAGTTATCGTGGTTCTGGAACGCAAAAGGCAACTAGAGGACGCAAGTAGGTTGTACTCAGTTTGCTGCACCCTCTCGTTCCACTCAGCGCGGAGACCGGGAGAAGTGTTGGATGATTTCCCACAAAAAAAATGGACTAAGATAAAATTTTGGCAAATAATTTCTTAATTATTATTATTTTTTTAATAATTTCTTTCAAATTATTTTTTTCGCCAACATCTAGAGGATATGTAAGAAAAAAGCAAAATGACAGGGGTTTTCCTTAACATATCAGATAACGACGCGTGTTAGAATTGTACCTCACAATATATTTGCGATTCAAAGCAGGGTGTGACTAATTATACTTAGTATAAGATCTTTACATACAGAAATTGGAATAGGTATCAACTTTAAAGGCAAAAAATAAGGTTTGGAATCCGAGACATTTAGGTAAGTTAGTAAGGGGGTATCCATATTTACAAAGCACGAATTTCATGATTTTTGAAACCCCCTCGCCCTTGTCACAGCTGGTCAACTATGTGAGTAGCTCCGCTTAATGTGACATATAAAGAAAGATTGAATGAAAACAGTGGTTTCGTAATTCTCCAATAATACAATTTAACACGTTCGAGGACAGAACGAGATTATACGTCATCGTTCGAAATTTTGATATGGCACAACGTACAATGACGTCCAAATATTTTTTTTACTTTACGACAGAACGTACATTTCCGATGAACGTTCAAGTTAAAATCCTATTGAATGTATCTTGTGTCACAACATTTAAAATACCCGAAGCTTTACTGTCACGTAGAGTAAGTTTTAAACTATTTCAAATAAGTGCCGTTGACAGTGGGCGGGAACGGTACTCACATACGCACAACGTGTAAATACGTCGCGCGCGCCTACCGCGCTCCTACATTCAGTGCGGCTGCGTCACTGCGGGGCACGCTCGCGTTCGCTAAACATTTCGTGGCGTATCGTAATATTTGCCGCGACAAAACATCGTAAGTATTTAGTTTATTTGATTTATGTATTATTCCTTAGCCAGACAGTATACTATTTTACTATGAATTAATAATTTTACTCTGTGAAATTGATGTTTAATGGGTTATTTTATGTGTTTTAGATGGATAAGCGCAAAACAAGACTGATGAGCATTTTTGATGATTCTGATTCGGTAGAGTTCTACCGAGGCGGATCCTTACCAAGACGATCATGGAGAATATGGTTCGGATAAAGATTTTGACCCACAAGGCAATACATCAGACGTATTATATATATACGTTAGACGTTATTACACGTTGTGTCCGTTCACGTCTAGTTAACTTACTTTTAATGACATAACGTATTTATACGATAACGTGATAAAACGGTTGTGTCATGATGTCTTTAAAACAATATATTTTCATGGGAGGCTACGTACTCATACGTCGTATAATTTGTATGGACATTTACTGTGTCATTTTGGTACACAGTCTCAAGTGGTAGCGTCCGCGAACGTGTTAAACCTTTTTTTTACATAATTTAACAGTATTTAAGTTATCGAGTTTAAATGCTTAGACATAGATTTTGAAATGTAACATAACTAAACTTGTGACTTTTCTCAGTCCTTGTCATACAATGACATATTTCACCGATCCTTCCTCTCCCTGTGGCATAATTTATGGATAGTCCCTAATGTACTCTCGAGGAGTTTCGAAAACACAGAGAAAACTAAATCAGTATCTAAAAAGTAATCAATAACAGGTTTTTTTTTTTTTCGATGGGAAAAATCATCTTATGACAACCCCCGCTCTTGGGCGGAGCGGGGGATAGTGTCAGACTCTTACTGACTAAAAAACCCATCCCGTTCCTTCAAGCCTTCATACCGGGGCTCGAGCGCCCTTTCGGATAACCCTGGCCCCTGTAGGCTTCGACCTGGCTGGGTCCCTGCTGTTGCTGACAACTCCTTGAGACGCGCGGGACCAGCGCGCGCCGTCGACGACTTGGGCTTGGTCCGGACAGTTACCGGACGGCCGGACAGCGAGCTACCCATTGCCCACTGTCCGCAAGCCCGCGCCTACGGTGACTGGAAATCGGGATCGGAATCCCGGCGGCGGCGAGAGCGCCGTTGCCTGATGCGGTCGGCCTCCTCCTTAGCGAGCATTACTGCTTCGCAGAAGTCGGCGACCGCCTGCCACTCCTCCTCGCTCCGGACCATGGCCTCGACCAAGGCCCGGCGCGAGAGGTCTCCGCCTAACATAACTCCGCATAACAGGTCGTTTTGAGTGCTTTTAATCTCAACATAAATAATATGTACTAAATCAAGTATTGATTCCATGATTTTCCTAAGAGCTTTTCAAGGAAGACGGCTTGCTTTTGTATAACTATTAAGTCAAAGGATTCTCACGTATACTTGTTAATAAGCTCACGACCAAGTTAAGTAAACCAGTCATGATGGCTAGCAGTGCGTTATAGGAATAAGAAAATGAAGTAACACACAAAGTTGCGTCTGCATTTACAGGAACAATCAGAAGGCAACTAAAGTGGTCTAAAGTGTTTTTTTTTTAATAATATTAAATAGTGCTTGACTACGATCCCACTTGATGGTAAGCAGTGGTGAGGCGTACTAGTTTATGAGGAGCCTATTCACTGCAGCCTTAGTGACACGCAAATTATAATCGGATGGTAAGACCTTCGACTTGTTCTTCGTGTAATTTTATTGTCTTGTCCGATTTTGATAACCAAAATAACATGCTTTTTAAAAAAAAAAGTCATCCGATGCCTTCTCTCACTCTAGGGTAGAGCTAGAAGGTGTATCAGACTTTTAAAGACTAAAACCCACAGTTGCCCTTTGCGTTCTAGGACTATGATGGTAACTCTTTAAAAAAATACCGGAAAAATATCAGACCTGACCAGACTGGGCTGCTGAGGTTTAAATTTCGGAAAAACTATTTAAAGTAGGTAGATAGATACTTCTCTTGCAGGAAATTGATGTTAGCTTTAAAATATTAAGTTTAAGTTTTATAACCAAGTATTATTTGAATACAAATAGGTACTTACTGAGGATTGTTTTTAAGTAAGTCAGATAAATATAGGTACCACATGGGCACATGTACGTAAAGTATGGCCTGTAGATATGGAGTCGTCTCTCGCATAAAATTGGCTGTAACCACTTGAACAACAAACTGTGCAAATACTCTATTGTTTATTTTATCGCACTAGTGCCTATTAGCTCCCAAGTCGTTGAGCTCATAGCTACGCAAGCGTTGGACTGTTACTTTGACTTGCATCACATCGTACCATTACTTTGTATAACATAATATTCCATATAACTGAGGGTTTTAATAAGAGTTCGACCGAAGATTCGGTTTCGGTCAAAAAGTGGAATATTCGGAACGATGCACCGTGGACCAAACCGGACGATGACGAGGTACCAAAACTAACGTTTTTAAACTGACGAATGTGATAGAGACTTAAACACTGACGGTCGCATTCAGACATAGACCTGTGTGTAATCATTTTTGGTTGCCTAGTCATCGATTTATCCATTTCTTTTGTATTTTTATGAAAGTTATAACTTACCTATAACTATATAATTAAATATTACTATATTTAAATATAACTTGAAATAATCTATTTCATGTCAGTAGCAGAAAGCTACGTCAATTCCGATTTCAGTTTAGGTTACAGTCGAATCTATAAAAGGGGCGGAAAATTCGGTTAGGTAACAGTCTAATAAAGGGGTGGAAAATTCGGTTTGAAAAACTTGTTTCGGACGTTCACTACTTTTAATTGTATAATTCATCTACTAGCGAGCTGCCTCGCTTACACAAACCTTCCTCGTTTCCCGCTCTTTCTATTAGTCAAAACCGCAACATAATCCGTTGCGTGGTTTAGGAGGAGCTAGCGGTTAAATGGACCGACAGACGCGGAAAGTGACTTTGTTTTCTACACTTTATACCTATATTATAAAGGGGTAGAGCTTTTTTTTTGTTTGTTAGAGGTAATCTCTGGAAGTACTGGTCCAATTGCTAAAATTTATCCACCGATAGAAAGCTGCTTTATTCCTGAGTAATATAGGCTATATATTATGTATGCGGACAGAGCCGCGTGCAAAATTTAGTATACTATAAAGAGATTAATGCTTGAACTAAACTGGCTGCGGCGGGATTGTTCAAAAGAGTTACCGCGGCCCTGGATCGCAAAGGGCAATTGAAGGAGCTGGGTTTGTTTTTTAACACTCCCTCTCGCTCTGCCTAGAGCGAAAGAATAAAGGTATATGACACACTTAAGAGTACTTCAGCATTTAGGGTACAGCAGGCCGCAATAATGACTAATAGGCAAAGCCAAAGAACCCGTACCTAAACAAAATAACTTTCTGTCAGCAAAAGAAATTGTTAAAAAGTCTAAACGCAAGCTTAGACAAACGACTTTTCTGTTAGCGCTCCTGGTTAACGCGAAGTAGAATATGTACAGAATGTATGGCGATGACAGGTATTACTTACATGACTTCTCCGCAATTTGGCAGGAATGCTAAAAGAAAAGTCATCCTCTCGAGGTACATTTCCATACAATCGCTATTACGTGATTATGACGTTATTACACATTTTTGTTACACGTTTGATAATATTTATATAGATTTATATTGAAAGCAAATCATTTTGTGTAAGATTAATTCCCGTAAAGTCCTGCTATTTTACTTCAAGTCTGCCCCTCCATAGTGTACCTACTTATAATCGAAAAAAAAAATAAAAAAAATAAAGGTAACTATAGAAACCTTGCACATTTAATAATGATTCTGAATAGTAATTTTTTTTTTCCAAATAATTTTAAGATTTAAAAAACATCACATATTTCCTGGAACAAGTTTTGGAAATATTAGAGTGAATAACGGAATTACCGATTGTCAACAGAGCCTTCGGGTGTTATCTCTCTTTTTTCGCATTGCTTCATTATCAAACACTGCTTTCGATGGACCACCAAGTGAAAACCATGCTCACGATGACGATAGACGGGTCGGAAAGGGCCCTCTTAACCCTGTTGTATGGAATTGACATGCGTTACATAGTTATATCATAATCAACCTTTCAATGTCCCCATTGCTGGGACTCAGGCATTCTCACTAGGAGCGGGGAACGGGCCGTAATCCACCACGCGGACCAGTGCGGGTTGGTGAATGTCACATGTCTTCGAATTTTTGGTTCTAGGACAGACCGGTTTTCTCACGATGTTTTTCTTCACCGTTTTGAGAGCAATGGTGAGGAAAAAAGTTACACAAAGTAAAGCACTTGGCTAGGTTTGAACCCGCGACTTACAACTCGTTGGTCGGGGCCATTACCACTCGGCCACCACTGCTCTTTTTTTACACAGTTATTACTTTATATTTTGCTGGTTGTCTATTTCGACAAACATTACATATATATTGACGTCACGTGGGTCGCACAGGGCATTCGTTCTAGATCAGGGTACTGTTACAGCGGTGACGTGTCACGCATGTCTTGCGACAGCGTCACTCGCGTGACAGGAGCGTGTCGCCGGCGACAGCTAGACACAACAGTGTTTATCAGTTGAAGACACGAGTACAAGACATTGTAAGTTAAACTGTACCTATGTGAAAGGCTATGTAACAATGCGAAAACTTTTCAGTCATAGGTAGATATAATATAAGAAAGTTATGGAAACACTAGCTGATGTCACTGGCTTCGCTCGCGATGTTTTTGTAAATGGACATACTCTCGTGATAAAAAGTATCCTATGTTCTATTCCAGGACAATGTCTACCTGTGTACTCAGTTTCATCTATATCGGTTCAGCCGTTCGTGCGTATATTAACTTACAAACATACACACACATAAACTTTCGGCTTAATAATATATGTAATAAATCATATAAGGAAAACGTACGCAGTATTTTACTGTTACCAGGATAAAATTGTAACTTAACCTTCCCCTTTTGTTTTAGATTACTAGTGAAATCTCACCCTCCGTGTAGGTACCTACATTTTCAATTTATTAAGACCACATCAGTTGTCATCATCAGCAGTTTTATGACGCCATATTTTAGTAGGGAGTAGCCTTTAGTGTGTATAGTTAGGTTGAGCATACTTAAATATATATATATATTTTAATATTTAAGTTTATTATGTATATATTTTCTTGTAATTAAATAAATAAACACCCACGATCAGTTATCAGCACGTTGAAGGATCCCCAAAGACAACTCCAGAACCACACATTCTAAACTAAAGAATTTGGCAACTGAAGTTGGGTTTTAGTCAGTAAAGGGTGACAATCGGACCAAGACGATATTTATTTGATGATATCCAACGCATAACTATCAAAAATATTACATTCCTAATGAGACTGTAATCACCCTCATCGTCATCATTTCAGTCGAAATATGTCCACTGTTGGACATAGGTCTCCCCAAATGTCGCCATAATGAACGGCTCTGTGCCTCTCTTGTCCATCGGATTCCCGCAACTCTTACCAGGTCATCGTTCCATTTCGTAGGCGGCCTTCCAACGATTCGTCTTCTGGTACACGGTCGCCACTCCAGAACTTTTCGGCCCCAACGGCCATCTGTTCTGCGAGCAGTGTGCCCTGCCCATTGCCACTTTAGTTTGGCGTTTCTTCATGCTCTGTCGGCAACCTTAGATCTCCTCATTCCTGATTCGATATGGTGGAGACTGTAGTACATAAACGGAACTTCGACCAAAATTGCGTATTCTATTAGTCTTTTTATTGAATAAAAAAAAACTATTCAAAACAACACTAAATAGGTTCAAAATTAATAAATCAGCTATTTCAAAAAGTTTTTGCGCAAAAATACGAAGCAAAAACTCCTATAAAAGTAATAAGCGTGCTTTGAAAACTGCTATAAATCTCAGATTTAATGTTTAGCCAGTCAACCAGACTGCGTTACCGTTACAACATCAATCGTTTTCAGATATCTATTGACCGTGTCGTTGAGCTCTCCACTACTCGTACTACATGTTTTGGAGAGGACCCACGTTTGCACCGGTTTGACTGTATCGTTATAATATTTGTACAAGGAGCCTGAAAGTGTCACCGATGAGTGATGTGACTCAAGTGTGAAAATTGGTTATATTTTTTTTTTAGGTGGGATCATCCAATAACTTCTAGTGCTCTAGGGTGGAGCGAGAGGCTTCCTGACTAAAATAATACATCTGTTCTTCAGTTGCCCTTTGCGTTCGGGTATCGGCCCTACTGGGCCTCTACGGTTTGCAGACATCTCATTTAGTAGTACAATGAGTAAAGTTCATAACGAAGAATATAATGTTTTGAGTACCTACCACCCTATCTAGGCTATCAGAAACCACATTTTAAATATGTACAAGAACGTCTAATATTAAAGAAACAAGCATATCTGAGGAGGACTGCGACATTGTTTAGATTACTTGTTGCCCTGGAACGTAAAGGGCAAATGGAAGAACACAGGTGTTAGTCAGTAAAAACTCTGACACTCTCTCAGAGAATTTAGTTGTGATTTTCCGCCTAAAAAAAGTATACAAGGCGACGATACGTGCTGACACTGGTACTTCCTTCGCTAGTTCAAGCGAAATGCCTGTTTATTTCTTAAATTCAGAAATAAAGTTTGATCTATCTCTAAATGAATTGGCAAAAGAAATTATTCAAGGCGGCCTCCCCTCTAATAGCCCTGCGCGCGCTCCTGATATGGAAACGGAAGACTCGTAAGTGTAACGACTTTTACATGAATTGAGATAAGGATAAGAATGATGATTCGTATATTTTAGGTATTTCGTTCGGCTAATGGTTGCAAGTAGGTACTGCCTCAATGGTTGCAAACGCAATTTTCGTTAGTAAATACGATTTACAAAAGTCGTTGCAATAAAAGAACTTGCTTATGCTTAGAAAAAGAAACATTAAAAATAATCATCTTCAGAAGGTTAACAAACAAAAATTGTCAAGAAGCAAACTAACTATAACAAGAAACTAAAAAAATAAAAATCAATTTTCTAACTTGTAGGAACGTGCGTAATAGCACCGATTGTAAATAATACCTATATATTCCTGCCATCGACTATCAGCCAAAACGACAACAAAACTTGAACCTGTATCAATAAAAATGCCATAACCTACATACTTAAGAACGAGGCTTGGTTTATATATAGCTATAAACCAACAGTCATTAAGGTTTAATGAAATATAACGGAGCTAAAACATACCTATAGAATACTACCTTTTGCCAGCAGTTTCACCAGCGTCGAAGTAGATTTGTCCATACACCACAGTTTCATTCCTTTAAGGGGTTTAAATTTAGGAGATTCCTTTCTTAGCGCATGCCTACGTCATAATAACTATCTGCGTGCCAAATTTCAGCGCAATCCGTTCAGTGGCTTCAGCTGTGTGTTAATAGATCAGAGGATTGGCTTAATAAGGCTTATAGTCCCTTGAACCATCTGGCCGAAATTAAATGGCCACAACTCTCGTACACGTCTAGGCGACAGTACGACTATCTGTGCATTTGTTTTCGGCCAGCTGCGCCCGGACAGAGCCTCGCTGACTTTTAAATCTATTTTCTTTGCGAAATATTGATTGATTTACACATGCTAACTATGTTCACTTTGAAGAATATTTAACCACCAATTTTTATGTGTAAAAACGTTTCTAAAGATCCAAGCCGTTTCGAAGGAGTAGGGAAAAGTTGCGAATGTGAATTGTTGTATGTAATATTTTTTTAGACAAAAGTAATTAATCGCACGAAAAAATCAATCTATAATAAACATAATTTTTTTCAAACCAGGCCGTTACCGAAGAGTAGGCTCCAGAAAGTCACTGTTTTAAGGAATTTTTCGGGCGCTTGGGCCTTAAGAGTTCGTGGTAGGGGCCACCGATCCATTTGACGAACTAAACTGAACTGTTAAAGAGATGGATCTATGAAGGGTGTATAGCTCTTTCTTGCTCGCACATCTGACAATTTAACACGTTATGCTAAGGTCCCTGTCAGTCAGTAACGGTTGTCTCTTATATATCGACCCCACGACCCCGTTTCGAAATAAAGTAAGCGACAGTTTGCATGTTTTGTAGAAAAGTGTCTTTTTTTTCTTAAATAAAAAACTTTATGTAACATCTTTTTAAAAAAAATATGACTTGATATTCATACTACTAATGATTTATTAGGATTGTTTCTATTTATTTATTGTTATAATTATTTTATACTTTTTAATTACATAGCTGGACAATACATGGTTAAGAAATTTTCTTACATATGTATCTCAGCGAAGCTTACCGAGGACGTTGACTCGATACATTTGCAAAATAGGTACTGAAAAAATAAAATAAAATAAAAAACTTTTAGAATGTGTTAGATACATTCAGATACTAATAGTGAAAATAAATCAAAGTGACTAAACGTACACTTTCTAAACTAGACACTGATTAAAAGCACAAAACGTGCGAAGCCAAACAAAAATTTAACAGACTTAGAATTGTGTACAATAAAATATAGAGTATCTATACTTTATTGTACACACAATTACCTGGCGAACCCGAAACAACAACTGAATACCAGTATCTTACATGGAGCGACTGCCTATCTGACCTCCACAACCCAGTTAGTGGGTGACACTACGTTACCCCTTGGTAAAACTACTGTCTGATTTCCTAGTTTCTGAGTATCCGTAATTACTGTCATAGGTCTACAAATGACAGCCAGACCAAAGGCTTAACGTGCTTTCCGAGGTACGACAGCAGTGGCCCAGCCGGGTCGAAGCCTACTGGGGCCAGGGTTATCCGAAAGGGCGCTCGAGCCCCGGTATGAAGGCTTGAAGGAACGGGATGGGTTTTTTAGTCAGTAAGAGTCTGACACTATCTCCCGCTCCGCCCAAGAGCGGGGGTTGTCATAAGATGATTTTTCCCATCGAAAAAAAAAAAAAAAGGTACGTGGGTTCTCGGTATGTTAAAATAGTCACCCATCCCCAGGCCGACCTCGGAAAGCGTTACTTTACTTTGGAGGTCATACTGTAATGCTGTTATTATATTAGCCAAGAGCTCTGTACGCACAATTGATTTAATCCATTTAGTCAATGATTATGCATGTTTTAGTAGCTCCAAAATTCTACCTTCCCCGTTCCAGTTGTCAGGGTACTAAGTGATTGCTCCAAGGACAGCCAGGAAAATCCGTCATTGTCACCGAGGCCATTAATTCACCTGTCAGGTATGCTAACTGTCGCCATGTCCCTTTGAGGACCGTCATCATCAGCTGATAGTTAAATTTGGGAAATGATGACAATTTAAGATCCTTTCTCTAAGTTTGACGGGCTAGACTCAGGCCATGGTCCGGAGCGAGGAGGAGTGGCAGGCGGTCGCCGACTTCTGCGAAGCAGTAATGCTCGCTAAGGAGGAGGCCGACCGCATCAGGCAACGGCGCTCTCGCCGCCGCCGCCGGGATTCCGATCCCGATTTCCAGCCACCGTAGGCGCGGGCTTGCGGACAGTGAGCAATGGGTAGCTCGCTGTCCGACCGTCCGGTAACCGTCCGGACCAAGCCCAAGTCGTCGACGGCGCGCGCTGTTCCCGCGCGCCTCAAGGAGTTGTCAGCAACAGCAGGGGCCCGGCCGGGTCGAAGCCTACTGGGGCCAGGGTTATCCGAAAGGGCGCTCGAGCCCCGGTATGAAGGCTTGTAGGAACGGGATGGGTTTTTTAGTCAGTAAGAGTCTGACACTATCTCCCGCTCCGCCCAAGAGCGGGGGTTGTCATAAGATGATTTTTCCCACCGAATAAAAAAAAAAAAAAAAAAAACGGGCTAGACTCAATCACCATTTCAAGTAAAAAAACTGGTCAAGTGTGAATCGCGCACACTGAGGGTGGGTTCCGTACAAACTTAACTATGCAAATAATTGGATTCCCAAATCGAGTCTCGAAGATTTCTCCAACCATCGATTAATGTCAATAAGTCTTAACTGTCAATTTGATAACACGAAATAGAGTCGAAGTGGACGACATAACTTGAAATATAGCGGTAAAAAACTTACGAAGATCGATATTTTAAAACGTGTAAAACAGCATGCTTCCTAAATCGCTACTGCAAAACATTCATGAAATCATCTTGGTCAAGTTCAGTCTATAATTTAACTTTTTTTTTACATTACATCATTTATTATATAAGTAAGTAGACGGCTTGACGAGATGAATATAAATGAACTTAAATGCTTAGCGCGGAGGTTGAGCGATTGGCTTCTACATTTACAGATACAGGACAGATATTTGTATAGCTATCAAATAGTTGTCCCGCGTAAAAACTCTCTGCGTATTCCTGAACGAACCTGTTAACTTCATTTCGTTTAAAACACATTTCATGAAAAACAAGGACAAAGTCTGTCTAATAAGTCAACCGACTTGGGAATTTTGTATAATATTTAATCATTTAAAAAATACTTATATTCGGTACTTTTCTTAAGGTTCTTCTGTTAGTAAACAATGATCTCTATCTCTTAATCAACCTTGATTATTGAACCCGTGTTGACTACATCAGATTTCATTAAGGCCCAAGTGCCCGAAAAGTGCTTTAAAACAGTGACTTTCTGGAGCCTACTCCTCGGTAACTGCCAGGTTAGTAGGTTTGAAAAAATATATGTTTATTATAGATTCATGAACAACATTATCAACATTTGATTTTTTCGTGCGATTAATACTTTTGTCTAAAAAAAATATTAAATACAACAACATCACATTCGCAACTTTTCCCTACTCCTTCGAAACGGCTTGGATCTTTAGAAACGTTTTTACACATAAAAATTGGTAGTTAAATATTCTTCAAAGTGAACATTGCATATGTAAATCAATCAATATTTGGCAAAGAAAAAGGATTTATAAGTCAGCAGGGCGCTGTCCGGGCGCAGCTGGCCGCAAATAAATGCACAGATAGTCGTACTGTCGCCTAGACGGGTACGAAAGTAGTGACCATTTAATTTCGGCCAGATGCTTCAAGGGACTATAAGCCTTAAATCCTAATAATTACCCAAGTCGTTTAACTTATTAGACAGACTCTATCTATACATATGCTAGGGAGGGTAAAGAATAACATTGGGAGGGAGTCCCGACTATGTCTTGTGTAGGTATTTATGCGAGTCTCAATGTTTGTGAACGCACCCGTAATACAGGAGCAATGATTAATATGAGGTAACAGGTTTTTTTCAACAAAAAAATTAATAATGATCACTTCTAATAAAACCGCCTCTCGTTTTTCCTACAAAATTTTTTTTCTCAGATTGTTTACACATTAGATTGATGAGTAGTTAGTATTAATTGTTTCGCTCGTGCCCAGCCATTAGATAACATAACGCATCTGCATGGTATAGGCAAGTTAATAGTGGTGACGTCACGAGGCCAGCGCGACTCACGGATGCTCCCGGTGAGGACGACTGGTGCTCGTCACGACTCGAGCTCTGCCAATCATCAGCACCAGGAAACGATCCCAGCTTCTGATTACTATAATAGGTGTGAGATACCGAATTAAAGTTAAGATTTCGTAGAATTTTTGAAGGTAATGTAGGAAAACGATGTTTGGCAAATGATAAATGTGATTTTATCACGAATTTGGTAATAAGTATAATAAGGACTAGCTTTTGCCCGCGGCTTTGCTCGCGTACATAAAATGTAACCAGTGTTACTCAAGAATAAATTAGCTTTCTATTGGTGAAACATTTTTAGCAATCGGTTCAGTACATTTAGAGGTTAACTTCAACAATCCAAAAACAAACTTTACCTCTTTGTAATATTAGTGTCGAAGTCGGTCTGCAGGATGATGATTCCATCCAAAAAAAATTTTTTTTACATAAGCCTTTATGGACATTTATTAAATGTCAGAAGCTACTACACAGTAACAATTGGTCGTTTCCTATGGAGAAGGACCGGAAAGAAAATCCAAAAATCCTGTTTAAAAAACAATGATTTTTTTATAAAAATATTTCCATATCACTATATTAATAGGACGCACATAATTGATAATTGTGAAGACACTTAGGGGAGGCCTATGTCCAACAGTGGACGTCTATCAGCTGAAATGATAATAATGATATTATTAGGTATGAAAGGATAATGTAGATTGATTACTGATTAAGTATTTACATATAAATGGGCTGGGGGAATATTCGAAAGAGTTATGGAGCTCTGGAACGCACTGAGCAACTGAATGAATCCGAGTAATTTTTGGTCAGCAAAAGTCTCGCTCCAGGCAAAGAGGAAAAATATTTTGATGATTTCCCACATATTCTTGATCGTTTCACTCTTGCCAGATTGGCCGTGGTTATCACGAAGGTTCTCCGGTAGCCGTCAGGGTACACCACACGACTTCTCGCCACTTTTGCCTACTGGCAGTCATCCGGGCGCACTCGTTCAACAGCCGTTTTGATTTGGCCAGTCCATCGCATCGGTGATCTGCCACGCGGCCTTGTGCCGTCCACCTTTCCTTGTATAACAAAACTTTCGATGCAGTCACTTCCATGTCGACAAATACACATATAAATTTACATGTAGGTATAAAAAAACCCCTTATATTCACATAATCTACACCATCTACACTAATATTATAACGCAGTAAAGTTTGTTGTTTTATTTGTAGGAGGAAATCTCTGAAAGTACTGGTCCGAATGGTAAAATTTTTTCACCGATAGAAAGTTGCTTTATTCCAGAGTGGCATAGGCTATGTATAAAGTACGCGGGCGAAACTGTGTGTGAAAGCTAGTATTTTACAATTACATATTTTACAATAAAGCACTCCAGACGTTGTATCATTGTTTAAAGGAAATCACTAGTAAAGAATTACAATACGTCTTCAAAGCCAAAGTAGTTAATCAGTACGTAATTCAAATTCAAAACACACATGTAGATGTTAATTTAGAGTTTTTCAATGGGTTGAACAAACTATCGCGCACGTTCATAGCCACAAAAAGAGCCATTAGGTATTGTAAAATAGAAAAGAAATCTGCAAAAATACAGTAATCATCATTATTTTCATTACGAAATTGTGTAGCTTGTAATTGTGTAGTTTTTAGGGGTCCGTACCCAAAGGCTAAACCGGGACCCTGTTACTAAGACTCCGCTATCCGTCCATCTGTCACCAGGCTGTATCTCATGAACAATGATAGTAGTTGAAATTTTCACAAATGATGTATTTCTTTTGCCTGTAATAGCGACCAATACAAAAAAAAGAATAAAATAAATATTTAAGAGGCTCCCTTACAACACACATGATTTTTTTTTTGCTGTTTTTATAGATAGGTACCTAATGCGGTACGGAACCCTTATTGCGCGTGTCCAACTCGCACTTGGCCGATTTTTTGACTAATTTTTCGGGCTTCAGATGATTACTTTTGAATGTTGGTATCCATTCCAGAAACAAAACGTTTAAAACTAAAAGTTTCTTCGAATTTGGGACCAGCTCAAGCAATTAGTTACTTTGTAAGATACCTTTCTTAACGAGGTAAATGTCGTTGCTTATCGTTTTGTCATATTGATAAGGATTAAAATACTTCGATCTTTCTAATAATATAGAAATGTTGATATGAGAAATTAGAAAGAATGTCTGTTCTGTAATTATCGGTTCGACTAACACAATTGTCATACCACAAATCTATATCCATACTAATATTATAAAAGTGAAATTATCTTTGTCTATCTGTCTGTTTCGCATACACGGTTAAGCTACTGAACCGATTTGAATGAAATTTGGTAAGGAGGAAGCTTGAAATCTAAGGATAGACATAGGGCTACATTTTATCCGTCTTTGACTTCTACTTCGCGTCCGCAATAACCAACATTCACACGGACGAAGCCACTGGTAGAAGCTAGTATTTTATAAAATAAAATAAAACACATTTTATTGTACACCAAAATAGTAACAAGTCTTTTATACTAAATCTATAGGTACAATGGCCGTCTTATCGCTGACAACGATACCTAACTATCAGACAATTTAAGGACGGAATGTAAGAACTTAAACTAAAAAGGGATACTCTGCGGTGCATTGATATAGCAAATTAATTACGTATTAAAATTTACAGCAACAACTGCATACCTTTAGACTGTACAATACATAGATATAAAAATTATATTATATAGCTATCTATGTTTATAAATCGATTAAAACGATTAAAATTTAGCATTGTATATAAAGCATAATATATAAAACTTATGAATCATTTATTTGTGTCGATAATTAAAGAATTGAGGACCGCACTTAAAATCAAACTTAAAATAAGGTATTATAAAACGAGAGGTTATTACACTAATATCTACATTAAACATATCAATATCCACCTTATACGACCTTGTTTTGTTTTTAATTATAGATTTATAACAACAATAGATACTCCTCCGCCCCTATAATTTAGCTGCGAGTATAAACACTAAACCTGTATGCATAACATGTAGCCCTAGTAGGTACCTCAGATCGTGTACTGTAGGCACAATTTACGAACGATTAATCTGTCTGCTTCACAGTGTTGTGATCCCAGCGTCCCAGCGCTCTTTGTTGTCACCGTAGCGAGGAGGATGGGCCTGTCTGCTCTTTGTCGCCTCCTAGTCTCCATGCTAGCCTGGTAATTGCACTAACGAGTCATACATGCGAAGTCATTCTTTGAAGCCGACTGACTAGTCTAATTATAGGGACACAATCAAGTTATGAAAGGAATTACTCGGCTTTTTCCATTATTATGTGGCAGACGTACGTCTGGAGTTTCTTCTCACAGTCAACCGACCTCATTACCAACTTTATAGTTGTTATAGTACACACGAGAGGTATCTGCTGCGGCAGTCGCGTGATATTGTGATGGGGATGGCTGTCGTACTTTTCCGCAATAGTGCGAAATACACTATATTGCAAACCTAAAAGCGGTATATTAGTGTAAGAGCGGTTTTTGAGGAAATGTGTGGATAAATATTCATAGCTTATTAGTTCTTGCAAAATCCTAATCTAATACGGCAACAAAAATTTCTATACGCTACGGCGTAGCAGCGTAGATCGATTCGTAGCAAGAGATACTAATTACCAGATGGGATATTTTAAGTGCTTTTTTTTTCTAATAACTTCAAACTTATTATTGTTATAAATTATACCATCGTTATGTACTATAATTGATATATTTATGTACTGCAGGTATGCTAACCAAGGCGTTTGGGAAGCATTTAAATCCTGTTTGATACTCAAATAGCAATTCAAAAAACACGAATTCAATTGATTGACTTTACCTGAAGCTTGAATACGTTCCAAGTAGTACTTGCTAATGTAAAACACAAGTGATTAGCTGTGTTGTATCATGCATCAGCACGAATGTCGTGTAATCCGACGTGGCGCGCCGGTACCGTTCTCGTCCGAATTCCACGCGATTCGCGTTACCTCACCCACATTTTATACAACTATTTAAATCGTCTTGACACATATTATAAAAGAAAGCAGTACAATCTGCAAAATTATAATTCTCAGAACATATATGAGGATTAGGAACCAGTATCAAAACTGTTGGAATACAAAACCAGTTTCGATCGAATAAAATCCAGCTATGTTTGTTGACAGAGTTGTTTTTATAATATTCAACACTACACTATAATATAATATAATAATTATAATATTAAGGTAAAGTTTGTTTTTTTGTTTTTATGTTTTTTTGTTTGTAGGAGGTAAACTCTGAAAGTACTGGTCCAATTGCTAAAATTTTTTCACCGATAGAAAGCTGCTTTATTCCTGAGTGACATAGGCTATATTTTATGTACGCGGGCGAAGCCGCGATAAGCTAGTGATAAATACTTTACAAGCCATCCAAGAAAAAAGTTTTAAATTGCATTTTTTTTTTTTTTGGAAATGCCTAACTTTAACCCTTTTAACGCCTACAATGCTTACAAGTGATAAATGCAATCGGCTACTACGAACGCCAACGTTGAGTTTAAGTAACCAATGGAGGTGCTACATTTAATCACATAATAATATATCGTATTAAAAACAATTATTAAAAAATATATCTATATATAGGGTGACTGGGTGCTCATGATAACCAACAACTTTTACTATGGGAACAAACCTGAAATCGCGAAAAAAAATCAACAGTTCAGTATATTTATGTTTGCCTAATGTATTGATATTTTTTTCGCGATTTCGGCTTTGCTCTCCTAATAAAAATTGTTTGTTATCATGAGCACAATCACGTGTTTAAGTATCGTACATTAATTACCTATATATATTTTCCAAATTTCAGGATTCTGGGTCAACGGGAAGTACCCTATGAATTTCGATCTTTGAGAGTATCAAAATATACGTTTTTTGCGACATAAACGGCCGTATCTTTTTTTTTACACCACCTGCTCGATAATGTCGTTTTACACGTCATACAAACCTCACTTAAAGCAAGTCATTATATGCCTAGGGAGATAATGCAGTATGGCCGATCCCTAGGGAATAATGAGATTTGAATTTGGAGCATCAAGAATCGTCAACATTGTGAATTAAAATGTAGGCGCATCAAACAAGTTGACTCGAAATTCAAACCAAAGAGTATGTAATCACTATGATTCAAACTGGCCACTAACAAAAAAAAGAAAATAGAATAAAACGTGCGTACTGCCGACACGGGAGCATTATAGAAAATTGAAACTATAGAATCTTGGAGTAGTGAATTTTGTTTGTTTGATGAACTTGTAAATATAATACTTATATTTCTCTATGATTTGGTCGACCAAATTGTCTTTTGATTATCTCACAGATGGTGGAAAAAGTAGAGTATGCAACACGGGGATAAAGCTGTCTTTGTCTTGGGCGGCTTAAATTCCTCACTACACTCAGGTTTCTTTATTAACTCCCTCGCAATGCTCGGGAGTTAATTTTATAAATCCCTCACTATCGTTCGGAATTAAAATCAGCAACCTTCGTTTCGTTCGGAATTTAACATGCCGCCCGCGACTTAAAGACACTGCTTTATCCCCTAGTCACATAAACTACTATTATTCGTTAACTTAGAAGCTTGATTTTTTCACAGCTTGAAAGGACTGTAGATCTGAGTATATGGTTTTAATTTCAACTCGATACCTCCACACGTTCTCGAGATAAAGGGTCTTGACAGATAGACAGACGGACAGACAACAAAGTGATCCTCTACGGGTTCCGTTTTTTCCTTTTGAGGTACGGAACCCTAAAAAGGCGGAGTTAATTAACTAAATCTTAAACCTTAACTTCCTTCCTCCTTCTTTCCTTTTTCTTTCTTTAACTTTTATCTTTATCTTAATTAATATATAAAAAAGATAATTTATATTTTATATTAATTCCAGGATGTAAAAGTGTGAGTGCTTAGTTAATGTGTGATTAAATTGTCGCCTCGGTGTGTTATTTTATATAATTAAACACATTAAGCTTTATTTTTATAGCATTTTATGGTATAGTATCTATATAGCAAATAAGTCTTGGCAAGCAGACTTCCCATGCGCTGCGCTCAGCGTTCAAAGGGTTTAAAAACAAAATCTGAATAATTGATAAGATAAAAGGAATTACCGTCTAAATCCCTGTTCAAAAATAGCATCAAGTATTTCCTGTTCCGAGTGGCCGGGTCGGTCCACGCCCGAGCGGCGACGCGCGGTGAAGCGATGCCGGCGCGGGCGCACCAAGTCGGTGTCGACTGAATGGAAAGGTGACATTGACATTGGGCCGCGCCGAGGCCGTTCTGCACCTGGGATACATTGAACTTGCATTTTGTTTACCAACACCACGCGGCCGTAAACTGATGTTTATTTTATAATTTAATATTAATAATATTAGCAGTTATTGTATTGTAGTTTTTAAGTAAAAGGGGCGTCTTTTAAAAAGCCGTTCGAGTTCTAAACCTAACGTGTAAAAAAGTGTCTTATAATTTAAAAAAAAACATATATTTATTACATTCAGTTTCGACTACATTATTACGAAGAACTCTTGCACACAATACATTATTTAACCTACATATAATACCTACCTACCTACCTATTTATAATTTTTTTACAAGTTTTTGAAATTGATGAAATTAGATTACATCTTCAATTTAAACATTGTTAAGTACGGAAATCGACTATTTATATGGCTAAGATCGCTTCAGGCATATTTCATATCTAAAATCAATTCAACAGGAATACAATAGTATCCTAGAAAATCTAGCAATTCCTACGAGAATCGACTAAAAGGGATGATTTTTTTATATATTAAAATCGATCTACTATTTACCTGGCTAACATCGCTTCAGGCATATTTCATATCTAAAATCAATTCAACAGGAATACAATAGTGTCCTAGAAAATCTAGCAAGTCCTTCAACAAAACGCCCGGATAGATAATTCAATAGACTATATAAACCAGTTCATAATTGCTTAGCGTTTGATTCGCACAAGAGCGTACTGATAAGCGGTTTCCCACGGTGGCCATGGCTATGAGTCAGCACTTGCAGGGCAAGGCCTGGCGAGGAGCTTGAGCAATCCGTGCGTGTTAACGACGCTCTAGTGCGAGCGACGTGCTGCGGAAAACTAAGGGCATTGTAGTTAGTATGATGTAGTGTGAGATACATGTAACGCAATTTTAATGTAGAACAGTCTGTTGTATCGTTTTGGTACTCATAGGCACATAAGGCTTATAGTCACTTGAACATCTGGACGGAATTAAATGGACACAATAATCGCACCCACCTAAGCGGCAGTACGAGTATCTTGCCCAAGCAGTGTTATGCACAATCTAGATATAATGTAGATTGTGACGGCACGGTTGGCGTAGTGGTTCAACTATTGGCTGCTGCGTTGCGTATCGCGGGTTTGAGTCCCGCACTGGACAAATATTTGTATGGTCTACAGATAAGAGGTCCGGGTCTGGGTGTCTTGTGTATGTGACTTTGAGTCTATTGTAAAAATAAAATCTCTCACAGTTTATCTTGAGACGTATCTCAGAAAACACTCCTGAACGGATTTTCATGAAATTTTCACCAATAGACAAAATTGTTCGTGAGGAAGACTTAGGTATAAAATAGGCATTTATTGAAATGCAGATAATTTCAATGGGTTCTAACACCCGTGGGAAACTATGACGTGTTGCTAGTAATCAAAAATATTAATGTCGTTACTGTCCTTAGAATATTGACGCAAATAATTGGAAACACCTGCTGGTGTCACAAACGGTGTCCACATAAAAAAAACGTACAACAGTCATTGTTTTTTGTACATCAATCTTGATTAAGATAAGCCGAAGAACACACGTGAAGCCGATGACCAAGACTTCCTGATATAAATCAGCAATTAATTTTAACATCGCAACAAGTTTTTATTCAATGAGCTTACTGAATACAGCCATGAGTTATTATGATATAACGTTCAGGGAAAAACAATATTGTATAATATTCATTGATCCGTGGTATCGATTGTGGAACAATTGAACAGTGCAACGGCTGGCCATGAGCTGAGGCCGAATACCACTCGTACCTACTCAATCAATGAGATAAAAACTTGAGCAAAAACAAATATTCGGCATCGCGTCGTTTACGCGTGAGAACTGTCACAACTTTGTAAATTACTGGTCAATTTTTTGACAAGAATAATCTATTAGTTTGAAACTGGCTTTCAGGAAACGTGGAACAATAACAAATAAATATTAATATATTTTTTGGTAGAGGATTTGTCAGATCGGGACAGAATTGATAAAGGTCACAAATATTTATGAGGAAAACTTTCCTAAGAAGATAGCCTGTACAAGGTTCTTCTGAGGATAAAAGTTTCTAATGCAAAGAAAGGTCGTTATGGTGAAGTTGTTTGTATTCGCTGTATTCTTTCTAGCAGTTTTTACCATCACGAAACCAATTAAACAAAAGCAATCAAATATTTACGGTAAACTATTTTATATCTACAAAATCAAATTAGCAGATCATTAAGACCCGAATAAATAATTATGAATAAAAAATGCAAATGGCTATAAAATATGAATTTATTGAGCTTTTGAGTGCCACTGTCGAGGTCGGGGAAGTTGGTTTTAATTGATGAATATCGACGTTACGGTTTAACAGTTATGTCACGTCGTCGTCCCACCAGTTCCAGTAGCAGTATTCGACAGATTTAAATTCGTTTCCACAACAAACGTAGATGGAGCGAGCTCTCCAGTTCCGTGAAAGTTTATGTAAATATTGGACGGTGCAGAGCGAGGCTCTCGTAATTTATACGGCGGATGTTAGTAGTTTCAAAGCTGGTCCCGTTAATATATTTGAATAACTTCCAAATACATTAGTAACGTGGGACTCGTGAACCTGAACTATGGTCAGCAAATGAAACTTTGGTTTTTACCTGCTTATCCATATTAATAATATAAAGTGAATGCGTAACTCTGTCGGTCTATTACCCTTTTACGGCCAAATTATTAAACCGATTTTGGTAAAATTTGGTACGGAATAACTTTGAATGAACCCCAAAGAATATCGGCTACTTTTTATTTGACTTCGACTTTGCATCCGCAATAACATTGATTCACGAGGACGAAATCGCTGGCAGAAGTATGTAACATATGATATATGCTTCTGCCAGAGGGTTTCTGCACTGCTACCACTACTACCAAAAGCATGTTATGATCGCTCCGAACATAATTTTTAAAATGCTAGAGAGGCTCAACTCGATCATAATGCGCAGCGCGTCGTCATCCCATATTTTCGATGCAAGGCATGCGCCCGCGTCGCCTCGCGCCCATCCCGCCATTCACTTCACAAAGAAAGCTGTGCTCAGAACTATAATAAACGTGTCATAAAATACTGATATCAATAAATTCTTGTTACAGAGAAGCAAGCGATATGTGACGCCTAACGTCGGATCTGCAGCACCGGACGATCGATCGGGACCCGACTCGTGGGAGTGGTGACTAGTGTGGTGAACAAGATGCACACGATGGACACGATGGGCTACGGCCACAAGAAATACCGGCCGCCGCTGTCGCCCACCAGCTTCTACCAACACGACTATTACTCAAGACATACGACACTCCGCCCGCAGGTATGTGCCACCTATATTCTGCTAGTCTGTACTGACCTGCTGCAAGGATGACATAAGGATTAGTCTCTACACTACTTAAAACCTTTCTGGAATTCTTGATATGATTTGTGATTAACGGCTTCAAAATCCGTCAACACATTCACACCCTTCGGCTTCAAAATTCGTTCAACACGTTCACACCCGGAACTACAGTCTGTAGGCAACACAAAAATTTGTTCTGTGCGGGAATCGAACTTCCGTCCCGAATCGCAGCAGCCGATCAATCAAGACCCAACTACTGCACCAACCGTGCATAATATTCTAATAGAGACCAATCTCTACTTGAAGTACCATTATCTAATCAAATCAATCATAGCTATTGAACGTATAATTACATCATACAGAATCGTGGCCGAACATAAAATCCATTCATGTTTCTAATTCTCAAATCAATATTTTTAAGCCAATTACTGGCTTCAAATTGTTCTGGCCCAAGTTTAATATGAACCTTAAATGTGAGATGATCGGAAATTCGGAGCGTTGTCCAAGGTATAGGGCCTTGGATCCCGTTACCTTGTGGCCGGGCAACGGTACACGACAATGATATTAAGGTGGAATAAACCCGGCCAGCTATGGATTTTGATACGGCTACAAAAAACATAAAAAAATTCGGTCTTTGATTTGTTTTTCAAGTTTGGATATCGGGAGAGTTCTTTTGGTATGTGTAATAAAAAGATTGTAAGAGTATCTATTGTATATCAAAATAAGTACTGAATATAATACCGAATTTTTGAGCTTTAGGTGTACAAAAAAATATGAATCAAAACTTATGTGGAAATATATTTTACTCGGCTATTTTGAGAAGTAATTGTATACTTATATAATACTAGCTTCTGCCAGCAGCTTCACCCGCGTAAAATTTGGCTTTTTCATTCAATCTTTGGACCCCCGTTTTACCCTCTTAGTAGTGGAGTTTAGTAAAACTCGTTCTTAGAGGATGTCTACAGCCTTTAAGGAACCTACTTGCCAAATTTTTAGTTTGTAGGTTTTATAGTTTCTAAGATTTCGCGATTGAATGATTGAATGAGAAGTGAATGGTATTTCGCTTTTATAATAAAAAAGCTGAGGAGTTGGTTTGTTCGGTTGAACGTGCTCAGGAACTATACTGCTTCTAATTGAAAAAAAATATTAGTGTATGATAACCCATCTATCGAGAAACGTTATAACCTATACAACATCATACATACTACACTCAGTAAGAGTGGAAAAATAACAAAAAACACGGGTAAAACTGCGTGCAACAGCTAGGTCGTTATTGATATAAATAGGTAGGCAGTGTTTAGTTTTAAACCATTGTTTCCTCTGTGGCGGAAGGTCACAAAGATCAAAATAGGTACTAACGTGTAATTTATCTTAATTATAGTCGTACTTAAATGTAGTGCCATAATGACACACTACTCGTCAACTACCAGCAGTGTGCTCACTCAAATTGTCATGTCACATCATGCTCTAATCTCACCCCTATGACCTCGACGACAAAGATCATAATGGCATGTATGATTTATTGTTATGGTAGAATTCATTAGTATCTGTCTCTTTGTGCGTAAAGACAAGAGCCAGCGAATCGTGTCATGTGTATAAAATGGTCGGAAGCTTGGCCACAAAATAGATAGGTACAGAAATCAATCTCATGTATTTACTTCACTTTTTATACCTACGCTAGGCGATCGCACACACGCCAGCGCGTTACACCGAATTGTATGCGCGCGACCGGGCGATTGAAACCGAGATATCGTGTCCGTGAGCGGTTTCTATGTGTGATTTGCTCGAGCTTGCTTTGTATGTAGATTGTCTTCTGTACCTATCTATTTTGTGGCTTGTCCCTGAGGCAAATTGAAGAACAGACATTAAATTCAAGTTCAGTATTTTGTTGTGCGTACACTATAATTTAATTATTGAAGCACGACACTAATAAGACATTTAAAACAATTACGTAGGTTGTTGTCAATAGCATTATTGATTAGTTTTTCATTGCCTTATATTCTACGGTAGGCCAATTAGTTAGTTTTTTTTTTAAATATTTTATGAAGTACATACCTATAGTATGTACCTATATTGCACACCATAGATGGGTCCAGAGTTGTTCTTACCACTGTTTGGGATGGATCGGGATGGTCCTTCGGGAATACGACAACGGGTTCCATAGAAATTGTTATATGTATTTTTAGCTAATATTAGACCAATTTCTATGAATGCGCCTTATTGTAATAATTTTGCATTGTGTCTGTCTGTAGAAGTTTTAAAGGCACAAGTTTTTGGACATCCTTCTTCATAAAGATCTACGCTTTGGTACAATTAGTATCATTTTTCTGACTGACTGACTTCTTAACAATTCAAACGTGGTTTATTTGAAATAAATAAATGTATAGTATTTAACGTTTCCACAAACACTACAATGCGACAGCAATTTTTCAGAGGAATTGATTTATACAGACATATTCATCATCATCATTTCAGCCGAAAGACGTCCACTGTTGGACATAGGCCTCCCCCAAGCGTCGCCATAACAACCAATCCTACACGTCTCGCATCCATCAGTTTCCCGCGACCCTCACCACGTCATCGGTCCACTTCGTAAGAGGCCGTCTTCTGGTGCGTGTTCGCCACTCCAAAACGTTTCGTCCCCATGCAATGTGCCCTGCCCATTGCCACTTAAGTTTGGCGATTCTTCGAGCTATGTCGTTAATCTTGGTTCCCCTGCGGATATCTTCATGATAGTACAGACATGTTACATATAGAAAATAGTAGTTGCATGTCGTGTCATGCCACCTGCGGGAGCCTAAAGCTACAGTATTTAACGGTGCATCGATTTGACACGAGCTCTAAGCGATCGGCCGATAACAAGCTAATAATTGTTGCGTTATCGGAGGCTGCGCGCGCGCCGATCGCACGGTGTCGTTCACCGTCGATACAACACCGTTAGCTTTGGATCTATTGATCTCGTACGTGTCAAATTTCTTGTAGGTTGGGACTTCCGGGTTTCAAGGTTTTTTTGGGATCAATTGGGATGAAACAGTACAGCTGCAAAAGTGAACGAACAATGATTGTTATTTTGTTGTGGATTCGAAATGTAAGTCTAATAGGTATTAATGTCTTCATTGGGTGCACTAAGTTTTACTCTGGGATTAAACTTCTGGCCGGTAATATTAGTTTCACTTAAAAAATACTTCTAAAGGTCTGATTTGTTGTTAATGATATTAATCTGTACCTACTTGTATATATAAAAGTTAAAGTCCTGACTCACTGACTAAATCGTCAATGCACAGCTCAATCCCTTAGACCTATACCACCAAAATTTTGCACAAAGGTTACTTTTATAATGTATACAAAGAATAAGGAACGGTTTTCCAAAATTCACCTTCCAAAAGGATGAAATGGGGCTCCATCCAAGGTCTACGTCAGAATTGCATAACCATCATCAGACCATCAAACGAACGACGAAGCGCCATCGGTACATGGTGGACATCCTTATCCAGACGCACAAAACGTTTTGAGAACACACTCATTGTGCGTACAGCTAAGGCACTCCTTAAAGGAATTTCACTGAATTTCCTGCAGGAAACACAGACTCACATCACAGACATGTATTTCCTGATACCTAGAAACTAGGCTAGTATTTAAGTCAAGAGTGAATAGGTTTACTTCTAAGCAAGCGTGTTTCACCGTCGAACATAATGTCGCTTACCTCTAAGTGAAGTACTAGTGGTTAAGCGCGAGCCTATTCGTAATAAAAAAAGGAAGAGGTATCTGAAGTAATACACTTATTGTTTCCAGTAAATCAGATTGGGGAATACACACGTGTCTATAAGGGTGACCCTCGTTAACTTAACTAAACCAATTGTAGCGGCCATTGTTTCCGGCCCTACAACTTGAACAAGCTCGCCAAATGAAGTGAATAACTCTATGTAGTCTTTCACTACGCAAAAACCCCTTATGTGTACTTACACGACTATCCAAATAAAGAGTGCTATGTTTTTGGCAATTTTAAAGAAAACCTCGAAGCATAGTAAGAAAAAGTTCGGATTGGTTGGTACGGTAATCTTTTGACCAATGATCAAAAGTTTCCAATATCGATGTATTAGACATTTAATTACTACTATATGATTCCTGTGTTCTATGTTTTAATACAATGTGGATTGAATATTCAACGATCATTTTTATTCAAAGCATTGAGAGGAGCGATCCAGAATAAGAAAATTTTATATTGTGTAATCATCTGTATCTTCTCTATATTTTCTATACATATAAATAAAATTGGAGTGTCTGTTTGTAATATTAAATTACCGCTTTTTACTACATGCATATGAATATATACTTATACGGTATACATACACCAAAATAACATTTTTTTTAATTTTTGTCTGTTTGTCTGTCTGTTTGTCCGGGCTAATCTCTGATGCAATAAGGAGTAACATAGGCTACTTTTATTTTAGAAAAAATCTTTTGTTTTAGAAAAATAAAGTAATCTATACATATAAGTAAAATTAAAGTGTCTGTTTGTAATATTGAAATAACCGCTTTTTACTACATGCATATGAATATATATACGGTCCATACACCAAAATAACATTTTTTACAATTTTTGTCTGTTTGCCGGTTTGTTCCGGCTAATCTCTGAAATAGCTGGACCGATTTTGACTGGACTTTTTTTGGCAGGTAACTGATGTAATAATGAGTAACTTAGGCTACTTTTATTTTAGAAAGAATAAAGTCAAAATCCTGTAGTCCACGCGAACGAAGTCGCGGGCACAGCTAGTTACATAAATAAAATCGTTTCTCTGTTGTGGCTAATCTCAGAATCCGCTGGACCGATTTTGACGGGACTTTCACTGATAGATAGCTGATCTTAAAAGAAGTAACTAAAGTTTACTTTTATTGCAGAAATAAATTAGGGTACCGCAAAAAAAATAACATTGTGACCAAACCGCATTGTGGTATTTTACGAATCTCACGCGGTCACCAGCTAGTATTTAATAAAAAGCCATTAAATCTCGACCTACTACGCTTGAACTTAACCTACACTTTCCATTCGAGACAAATAGATATCAGACAGTATCAATTTTTACTAACTTCAAAATCGATAAAAATCTGTTCAAAAACCGCAGTCGATTCTAAATCGATTATGAGAGAAATAAGTTAAAAAACATAAGCCATCTATCTCATGCTCTACTGAGCTACATTGTTAGGAAGCGTGGTGATGACTGCGACCACGGCAAAGCCACTAACGGTCCCACTAGATTACCAAACATTAATGACACTCTTATAGAAGTTAACAAGGCAATTTAGATCTGAGACGCATCCTGCACCTGAAACACTTACCATGAAGTGTTAAAATTTCAGGTGTGCGAGTGTGAAAGAGGGATCGAGCTATACACACTATATAGCTAATATATATTTAAATTCTACAACTATCATCACACAACAACACAACTAGACAACTAATAAACATACTTATGTATTTCTAAATACATACATATTATAGATAAATTACACCCAGACACAGAACAAATGATCCTGCTCATCCACGGATATCTATGTGCTCATCACACAAACATTTCTTCTGGGTGGGAATCGAACCCACGACCTCCGGCATAGCAGTCAGGGCCACTGACCACTAGACCAACAAGCCAGCCAAAAAGCTCCAACAGTTCAGTTTGGATCGACAAATGGATCGCCTTAAGGGGTCATGGTAAGACTTCTCATATATATACCGTTTCGTTATAAAGATAATTCACAAACAAACTTCCAAATTGTATTGTGTTAACTAAATTAATCCACCTTGATTAGTCTAAAAGGCATAAGTCAAAGACCGGGAAAATCCGCCTTTTAAGTACTTATTGATGATGCTAAAAATATTTGCAGGCTTACGAATACAATCTTATTTTTGTTCATTTTTTTACCAAACAATATGATGATATTTCATTTTTTTTACTTATTTCGTAATTAATCTTGAGATTCAATATTATATTAGAGTATTGGCTACTTATGTAATAAAAAATAAGTTTCCTTATTAGTTGTTAAACATGATTACGATTAGATAATAATGATAAGTTTAGTGTTTATTGTACATGCCGTGCGTGGTAGGGTTAGTGCCATCTTTACATTATACTGATACATTATGACACCTATCGTTTACTTATGTCTACATTCTTTATAAAAATATTATAAACCTATCTTTACAAAACTTAATAAATATTGAGTTTGAAATTTGATACAAAATGGAAAGACTGTCTAACAAATAAAGTGGAGAGGAACATTAGCGGCAGCTGGAGCGTGCTGAAATAACGATAGTCTTGCAAGCCGAGACCATAACATTAATTAAGCACCAGAACTTCGTATTATCTTATTTTTCTTTACAGTTCGAAACTAGATAAAGCTCACTAACCGAATCGAACGCTATACCATGAATTATTAACATGTATGTTATGATGTAACTTGTAAGAGCTGTGCGCGCACGAGCGGAGCGGGCCGGCACGCGAGACCGCGCATCTTGCTGCTCTCGCTCAGAAAAACCCAGGAAGCGAGCCTAGTGAGTCCGAAGCTTTTAGCCCATGTTGTTAATGAATAATGATGTGTGGGCTTCCGTGTGTTCGCTTAATTGCCTCTAACGCTTCGACGATACCATACAGGAACCCTAATAACTATTTTATTTACTATTGTGTAGCCACGCGCTACCGCCGCCGCTACAAAGAGCAACTGTTTCACTTATTTTACTACAAATACGCAATCATTAATAAACCATAAGCTTTACTTAATAATGCATTTATGTAACGTTTCTGCAATTTCTAGTTGCTTTATTTGGTTTTGTGAAAACCTCTATGGATTTCAAATCACAAGCTTCAGCAATAAATTGCTGAAATGAAAACAATCGTAGATTAAGCATCGAGGGGATAAATCAGTGTCTTAATGCAAGACATGTTGAATCCCGACTCCGACTGCAATGAAAGATTTAAAAATTAATTCCTGAACTGAGCGAGGTAGTTTAGAGTTTAAAATAATTCGCGAGCGAGGCGAGAGAGTACTCGTCAGGAGTCAAGCTAGCCTAAGCCATAATTGAGTAATTGCAAGTAATACTTTTATCTACGAGGAGCATACTCTACTTTTCACACCTACTGCAAAGTACTCTGTACACACTATTGAGGAATGGTGGCTGACCACCGGAAGCAGCACTTAAGGCTTAGCCAAATTGATACAATCGTTAACACTAGTAGAAAACTTCAAATGTATGGGAATGTGATCATCTCAACGTCAAGTCACGTGGTCAGAAAAAAGGAATCGGAAGCGTTACCGACTATAGAAAAAGATTCGAAACAATACGGTCGTAACTTGGCTAGACCTGTTAATAGGTGCAGTTTGCGCGGCCAAAGTTTTCTTATATGAATGTTTTACTGAGGTTCCATATTTAAATAGCGGGTTAAAATGAAGTATATGAAGTACAATACTTTTGCTCAATTATAGCCAACAGCAGTAGAGGTACACTTCCGTCCCAGCGTGCAGTGCAGGTAGAGATGGGCAATCTACCCAGCCGGGTTTATTCCCAAGTGGGAAAAAAACCGGGTGTTTTGCGGAAAATACCCGATTAACACCTAAATTTTTTTTTTTTTAAACTTAAATTATTCTTTTTTTAGTCCTGGCTAAATGTAAGCTGCACAGTGGGCTACAATTCCAGCTACCATTTACCGTTTTTTTCTTTCACTTTCATCAAATGGTAATTCTTTGCGACTGAAAGAGGCTTCATAACCAGAAATAAGTACAGTTTGAAAAGAGGCAAAGCATTTGACCTCGTCGTCTATATCGTGTACTGGACTTGTTCGTGTATCGTGTCGAAGGACTGGAACCATCTGCCTGCTGCGGTCTACCCATCCAATTATAATTTAGGTGTCTTCAAGGCTAGAGTGAATATGAATAGGTTCTTACTGAACTGTGCGCCTCACTATCAACGATTGTATCACTGCTTACCATCAGGTGGGATCGCAGTCAAGCACTAATGTCAATTTAAAAAATTAAACTTTTATGTTAGGTTAGCAGCAAACTATAAGTGGTACATATTCTAAGAAAACAGCATGCAAAATTCCATTAACAGTTACAAGGCAATTTTGCGTTTGTTCCTAGCGAGTTTTTCTGGCTTGCTAATGAGAAAAAGTGTAGGTGGCATCAGTGTTGGGCTAGCCCGCCTAGCCTGAGAAACAGCCGCATTGTCCGAATGTCGGCTGATCGTTGAACCGGAGGTCGGGTCAGCGCGAGTGTCGCGCAACGGTGCCTTCCCAAACAACAATATATTTGTATGTCAACCACTTTTCAACTTTAAATTCTCGCAGCAAGAATCTGCTACCCCGGCATAAAAATCGAACAAAAAACAAGTTTACAAATGAACATTTTGTCATTAACGGTTTTGACGACTTTCTCCATTATTTGCATTGATCCTAAATGAGATACGATTCTAAAAGCCGTTATAAATACGTACCTAGTTTAAACTCAAATAAGATGCATCGAACTCATAAGGGTATTTTTATTATCGTGCGGATTTCAACACGCATGCGGCGGGATTGCCCCGCAGTACAAAATTTCAAAATGCAACAAAACGCGTTCCACGTGCGTGTTCCACACATTACAATAAATACTTGTATGAAATGGACATTTGCGGGGGTCACGCTTGTGGGGCGATCCCGCATGCGTGATCAAAACCGCACGATAACAAGGTTAGATTGATCTATTTCAACTGTGTTACAGAAAAAACGGGAAAATCTGCCTCAATTTGTCGATTAGATGTATTAAGACAAATTGATTTTTTCACAAAAACATGTTATAATTTAGCAAAAAATCTTATTGTATAGTAATGTGTTCCATTGAAGGGCGCGCGTGCGTGTCGTTATGGCGCTAAGCATGCTAATGGCCGCTATCCATTTATACCACAATAGCTTTTTGTTCTGATAACTTGAATTATGATGGTCTTAAGATTGTGATCTTTGTAATTATTTAATAATCCAGTAGTGTTAGGATAATGGAATGGCTGATTTAGAGTAAGTTACTGTTTAAACCGATAAAATCATGTTACTGAAAAAGCTTCAACTTTGTTACACTTACTCAAATCTTGCTAATGGTAGCCGCATGTGCTGAATCATTCGATTGTCTTTAACATGGTTTGAGCTGAATGGTACTAGCGCATGAGTTGTGATAGTGAACGGGCACCGTCAGTGGGGACTGGTCATCACACAACTGCCACGGATTGGTTTTAATTATTTGTTCTTTGATTTGTTTTATTTTTTACTCTTGACGCATATAATGCACGGCTTTCTACATCTTCCTCATATATATAATGTATACATATAATAAAACAGTAACAGAAAATAAGTGGCTTTTCTTAGAAAAACGTAATTGATGAAAAAAAGTGAGTTTTTAGAATTTTTGTCTGTTTGTCTGTGTGTATGGTACGGCTTCACGCCAAAATTACTGGGTAGATTGAATTAAAATTCAGCAAAAATGTTCTTTGTAAACCAAGGAAGGCTTTAGGCTACATATTATCACGTCGTATGTTATGGGAGGTAAGCAATATTGATTTTAAAGGTTTTTGTTCGTAATTGAATGCACAAAATGGAATATTATTTAGTTAATAAAAATTTAACTGAAGGAACATAATAATCACACTATTTTTGTAAAGGAGCGGGGCAGTAATTATCGCTAAGGAGCCAATTAGTCAATTATGTAATTTATATAAAAACGTCTATTTTGAGCGAAAGTCATCGAAGACCGTAGCACAGTGGTTTCATACCTAGACTTGCATGTAACACGAAGGGTGTTCGAATCCTATCTATGGCTTTTTTAGAAGGAAGTTTTATTTTATTTTTTTCGCAGTAAATAAGATTTTTTTTGCATATTTTTGCAAGCTTACATTTTTTTTATGTTTACCTCGACCACTGCAGAGACCTTAGGAGACATTAGGATTTGTAGTGCGATTCCTAGGTACTGTATGGGCGGGTTTGTATACGGTGAAAAATTATTAGTTTGCTGTCCAATAAGGACCGGCCTGAGTGGACTTAGCGTTATGTTTTACGCGCGCCTCAAAGAGATTTCAGCAAAAGTGACGAGGCCCGTTAGGGCCAAAAGATTTTATTTTATCGGTTGAATGTCACAACTTAAACTCTACCCGTGAAGATCGCGAATTCAAAGACTGCGTTTGACCATCAATATGCGTCGGTTATGAAAAAATATATTTCAAAGTTGACTCTTGGTGGAGTACCTAGTT
Source organism: Mythimna ferrago (assembly GCA_910589285.2). NCBI lineage: Eukaryota > Metazoa > Arthropoda > Insecta > Lepidoptera > Noctuidae > Mythimna > Mythimna ferrago. Next base: position 21,660,606 of record OU342674.1, on the reverse strand, counting down.
CCCACTAAAGAAAAACATTCGTTTGATGTATGGAGACGTCAGTCAAATACCACACTAAAAAAAAATTTTGACTGGAATGAACGGGTAATTTAAATACCCAAAAATGATCAATGATGGTTGCGAATTGTCATGTGATGATGTGACTCATGACGCCTGGGTTGTCTCCAAGTGAAGATTAGAGGGGTTTGAGGATTTACTCTTCCTCACGGTTTCAGCCACCTTGCTCACCGTTGTAGGTGACTGCTTTCCATTCCCTCTGGCCCCGAATCATAACCTGAACCAGAGCCAGATGTGAGAGGTTGTCGTCGCCGATCGACTCCACGAGGGTTCTGATTCTAAACTGATGACAATACGACGGTGCTCCGCCCTTGCATGGCAGAAATCCACCGTAAGGTTCACCGTATCCTCCAGGTGATCCGCACAATGGTGACAACCGGGCGTCACTTCCGCACGAATGGCGTGCCCATTACAGCCTACTTTAAATAGCACTTATTTACCGGTGCTTGTAATAGTGTGTTAATATGCTTTTATTGAAAAACAAATCGTTTTAAAATCTTACTTTTTTTTACCGTAATATAAAGTGACAACCTACATAAACTAACGCCTTTTCCCGTGGAGTAAGCAACTATTTAGATCGCCAAAGCTGCTACTTACGACCCTTACATATTCGTTTTGCTTCGTTTACGTTCACAAGATAATTAGCGTTTTAACTTATAACTGTCTTATGTGATAGAGAAATAAATGAATTGGTTGCTTTCGGTATGAATCACAAGCACAGAATTATTATTTACTGTTTTGTTTTACGAACCTAACGCGGACGAAGACGCGGACAACAGCTAGTAAATAAATATATGTCGTGCCCAGACTGTATAATCATTAACGTTTGATGATATGTTAATCCTTGTTTGGTCATATCATTGTTTGAGGATTTCTATGATAATAAAAGGTCTAAATTAAATAGGCGAGGATTGACAATTTGACATAATCATCCAACTTTACCGTTCAAACAATCTGGCCAGTTTTAGTAGGTCATATCATGAAGTGATCAATTTCTAAGATCGGGCCACGACTTGTATAATTTTAACATTAATCATTTTGTAATTAGAAAGAGTGTCCGTGTAGTTTATGGCATGTTCTTCTCCATAGAGATCTACGTTTTGAATCAAGCAGATAGCTTCATATTTTTGTTAACTGAGCAACCTTGACAGTTCAAAAGTGCCTGTAAATGTTTTAATTGAAATAAATGCCTTGAGTTTTCAGTTTATAATGTGCTTTTTCAACAAATTAAGGTAAAGCTGAGTATGCCACCGGTAATAAGTAGGTAGATTTCCCTGACAGCGTCATTAAAAGGTTTTACTACCTAAGAAACGGAAGCTCAAAATATGAGTTGTAACTATATTGACATTTTTCAGTTCATATTTATGAATTTCTGATTTATTTGGTTGACCTACTTTTTGTTTATATTGATATAAACTAGTGCTTGACTGCGATCGCACCTGATGGTAAACAGTGATGCAATATTTGATGGTGAGGCGCACTAGTTTATTAAGAGCCTATTCTAGCCTTGAAGACACCCAAATTATAATCAGACGGGACGACTGCAGCAGACAAATTGTTCCAGTCCTTCGATGTACGCGGTATAAACGACGAGGCGAAATGTACTTCATACAAGATTGAAGCTACTTAATACGCCCATGCATCGGGGGTATGCGATCCTACGACTACGTTGAGACCTCGTTACAGGAAAGTGGCGTCTCTCAGCGGATGCAATACAGAATGAATTGCGATGCGTCCAGTCACGCACATTGACTGCATTTTAGCCTTAATTTAGTGTATAAATAAGATAGATCGCTGCACTTCGTCCATAGGCGTTGAATATTGCAGTTCATTTCATCACTTGATGGAATTTCATAATATAATAATAATATTCTACGAGATCGTGGCAATCAGTTTGAGATACTTACTTCAAATGGAATGCAGAATGTATCCAAGTATACCAACTAATAATAAAATAAATCTTCTGTCCAAAACTGACAATTTGACCTAGAAAAGGTATTTTTTTGGTTTTATTAGATTAACCGAAGAACATTAATTTGTCTGCAAATTTCATCTATGCATGAGAGAACCCTCGTTAATCAGATATTCTGTGAATAGTTCTAAGATACGAAGCTTGATTAAGTTCTACTTAGTGAATTCAGTGGAAATAATGCTTTTCTTGTCTTGATTACTTAGTTAAATGCTGCGTCTTAACCTAATAGAGCAATTAAAATGAAGAAAATGGTATTTCATCCGTGTAGGTAAATGATGTGCGGAATGCAATCGGATTGGTGACCGCGAGTAAACCTTTTTGCTATCAAAAATAATTACCTAATGGCGACCCGCAATACAAAGTTTTGTAGTCGAATAACAACGGATGTATGTGTTATGGACCGGGTGATTAATGCGGGCATTATAAATAATGTTCGAGCATTATGAATAATGTCTAGCTCTATTGGACCAAGTGATTAATTACTATCTTAACTTCAATATTTATCACATTGCGCGGTCATTATTATATTGCTACATGACAATTGGGCAATTTGATAATAAAGCTAAAGACGCGGTGCGAGGGCGGGGAGGGAAGCACGCAGGGTGTGACGGTTGCATATTAGAAAATCAAAACTTTCCTGAGCAAATTTCAAAAGAACAACGTACAAATCAACAAAGTTATAACGATGGTCATTTGATCAAAAGTTCAGCTGACCAAAGTCTAGAATATCAATGTTTAAATTATTTGTTGACCAAATCGTTCAAAGGTCAAAATGGATTACTGGATAAATTATTAATTATCAAATGGATTAACTAAAAAGGTAAAAATCTCGAATGGACGAAACAACTTGGACGTAGCGTTCGCCGGCCGCTGACGCGGCACCGCTCGCTTCGCTCGCTCGGCTCACGCGCGGTTGGTCACAGTTCTAACCTAACCTAACCTATTTTACCCAGTTCAAAGTGCAATCAAAATACAATCACATTTTTACGAGAGATTGTAGGTATTATTCGTTATTTCGAACTGGCAGAGTTTTAAGGTAGATAATAGGCTCCTTGATATAATTAATCCAAATAAGAGAGTCTGATTATTTTAATGGTTTAATATTTAGTTTATTTTAAGTTAAATGACAATACCAATAAAAAATGGTAATTAAATATGTTTGTATTACTCTGCCCAAAAGGTGATGAGCCGTATGTATAATGCCCGGTCAATTTGATTATTTGAATAATTATTATCAAATCGCACTCTCATATTGGGCATTTTTCATAATGACCGGGCCTTATGTATAATGCCTGATTTATCATTTGGTCCATAACATATGCATTACAGATTTAATTTTATCATTTTATTGCCTTCCAGTGCACATTGTATTGAATATCTTATTGGTGACCAGGTAAAGACATTATGCGATGCGCGCATTTAAAAAAAAAATCCAAAATAAAAGTTTCGTATAAAAATACCTACAAGGTTTAAAAAAGGAACGACTAGGTTCGCGCGCACTATCGGAACATCTCGGCAGCGTGCACCCGCAGCGGATCCAGCACTTATGCCGCCATCTTCTTTTTACGTGATCACTAAACTTTAGTCGCGTAATTGTATCCGAAGACGTCACTACTTTTATGTAATTTTTATTGGCAGCCTGTCGTAAAGTATCGATGCAACAAGTTATTTTAGATATCAGCGATTGCTTTGCCGATATGTAAAATCTGTTTAAAAAAAAAATTAATTACTTACCTAATGTTTTCGAAAAAAATCTTAATAATTACGTAATCAGTTTTATCAAATCAAATCACTTTTATAATTTATATTTTTCTTTATCGATAGCGACCATGTCTTGTGACTACCTTCTTGTTTTATATCCTTACATATTATAAAAAGTATCTTACTGCGTCTGTATGTCTGTTCGCCATAAACTCAAAAACGAAATATTGAACGGATTAACATGCGGTTTTCGCCAATAGAATGACTCATGAGAAAGGACATGCAAATTATGGTAGAGAAAATCCGAGAATATCAAAACTTCCACTAAATTATTTTGATTAAAGTCTTGTTTGAATAGAAAAGCCATCTTGGCAACTTGTTAATAAACAATACAAGAAACGCGAGCAAAACAAGTGTGTGTCGGGCGCGCGTGTTGGTATTTTGTTCTCGTTATGCCGTGTTACGTGTAGACTGTAGTGGAGAGGTTCGCCTTGCACTTGGCCGTGCCGGCGCCCGCGCAGCTCTTCAGTGCAACACCCGCCAACTCACGTTGCCTCGAATCGGGTCACCAGATAAAATGCCGACGCGCACAGTTTTATAACTAGTTGCTATTCACAGTCTATTCCATAACAATTTATTTGAAACGTCTGAATTATTGGACAAAAAATACCGTAGCTAAACGGAATTCACTGTTAGTCGATAACCTGGCGGATGTTCCGATGAAAGATATTTATGAATTAATGTTATCCGATCGGAATAATGTGTTGAATTAGCGTGGCCTCAATTGACACCGCAGTGTTAACGATTTGTGTTATAGATTTATTGCTATTTTCATTTGATTATAAGTAAATATTATTATTAATATCTTTTTTACTGAAGTCGAATGGTTTTATTTTGTAGGTATTTTTTCTACTAGTATATACAGTGTCTACATTTTTTTTCCATTATCGGGGGGGAGGTCGTGGCAGACCAAGATGGAGATGGCGGGATGACTTGGATGTCTTCCTTGGGAATTGGAAAGAAGTGGCTCAAAACCGGGAATATTGGAAAGAGTGGAGGGAAGCCTTTGCCCAGCAGTGGGACAGTAGTGGCTAGATATAATAATAATAATAATTCTTTACCTGGTATAATGGAAGACCTCTCTTTACAAATAAGCAGTATCTTTCTACCTATTTTACTGTTTCCTTTTTCTTCTTTTTATTTTATGTGTAACTACATTCATTGTTAAATAAATGTCTACATAAGTCGTAAGTTCTGTAATAGACACTAAAGCACCAAGACCTCTTTAGCTTTTGCTGGAAAAGCCATAAACTATCCTAATAGGTTTTTCATTGCGCTCAGAGCCACTAATCCGATGTGCGATAATGTGAAGCAATTCGCCTTTTTATCCGTAGAAACTCGTTAAGAATCTATATTTAGCGGCAGTGTTACCTGCCAACCAGTTGCGCATCCAGACAAGTTTACAGCAACCCCTCCGTGTGCCACTCCAAGGCTCCATTAAAATCATACTGGAAGCTCGCACGAGGTGCATCTGCTGTTCATTATTCAGCCACAAAAGTACCGTATTCGCATCAATTCTATCGCTCGTTTATTTATATTTTAGTGATATCTGTGAGTGAGATGACGAAGTGCATTCACTCATCTTCCCACACAAGGTGCAATTTGCCGTCCAACTGCTTATTGCGGCGTTGGTTTATGTTATTCATCATAACTATCTTTAAATCCATTAATAGTGATCATGAAACTATTATTTTTCTCTATTCTAAAGGAGCCCGTTGTTACCTCTCATGTAGAAATATCATCAATCATGTGTTCGCAGCTCAACTTAGTTTAACGCTTGGTGAGCTTCGCAAGTCCGCAGAGTATAACGCACGCGTAGTCAGTGGTGTGCTATACAAAACGATTATTATAAATAGCAGTGAGGCAAAAAGTGGTCGTCAGCGGGGGCTAGTGGGTCAGTGGGTCCAGTTGTCCACCTTTCTCCTTCAAGAACAAAAACCAACTATATATATTTCCAGCTGATTTCGTGATAATGATTCATTCATCACAGAAACACTAAAAGAATACATTGTTTGCTGTTTTTTTTTACGGCGGCAAAAGTGAGGAAGTAATAAAGCCTGCGACAGACATACACCAGATTATTGCCGTCGTTTGTAGAAATGTCTTGGTAGATAATTACTTTTGTGAATTCTGAACGACAAGCTCGCTACTGAACTAACTTGAAAATTACTTGTACCTATTGTATTAAGAAAATTGATTTATTTTTAAAAGGTAACTCCGCCTGAGTCAATAAGAGTATTACCACCCACAAACTATTTTAATGCCCGTTTTACCGACTTTTTCTATTCCTACTAGACGAAAAAATTGTTTTCATGAAAAGTTAGAGCTAACAGAATGGATTTATTTTTCAAGAATATTCAGGCACGTGCAACAAAAATAGGCAGATATGGAATACCTCAGCCTTCTTATAGTTATTGAGTGGAATTTATTATATGTATATCAAAATACGATACGTGATTTTAGAAACTAAACTTGACCTAGTATGGACGTATCTAAACTAAACGTAAGTTAAACGATTAACGAGTTAATGGCCGGGCCGCGGGACACCGGCCAAGCACGCGGAGTCTACGCGCAGTGTCGCATTATAATCAAAGTATATCGGCAAGTAGGTACCTATCTGGAAAAAAACCAGCCATTATTGCAGTTTATAACAGATAAAATGTTGCAGAATAGAAAAAAAATATTGCAGAAGTAAATATCAGGTACTTCTTAGGTATGTTGTTATCTATTGCGAAATAATAATTAAAAAAAACAGTTATAAAAGTTTCAGCCCCAAATGAATTTTTTGTTTAAAAGTCATCATCATCATCATCATTTCAGTCGAAAGACGTCCACATAGCCATAGTGGGTATAGACCTCCCCCAAGCGTTGCCACAACGACCGGAAAGCGCAACGTTGGTTATGATACTAAATATTTTTTACATTGATAATATTATGATAAAAAACAAAGAAATAGAGTCAAATCAAAGTTTTATTACTGAACGGAATAGATATAAGTAGATACATTTCTGGATGTTACCCTATGAATGCGCAACACACTGCGTTGATGCGAAAAATTTAAATAACTACAAAAACGTTTTCATATATTAAAAATAATGAGTAAGGAGGAGTACGAATAATGAGTAATGTCACTGATTATAGGTGGGATATTGTGTTAAATATTCTAATAAAATAATCTTAAAGATGATTGTTAATGTTTGATGAACCGATGATTAAGGAAGACTTCACCAGAACTCACAGCTCAACTATCGAAAGGGGCAAAAACATAATTGCACCGTTCTAGCGAAACAGCAATTCATCAGGCGATGGGTACCTAACTATACCTATAGATGTTCTCGGTAACTGACCTCTCAAATTAAAAGAAGACACATTCCAGAACACACTGCAACAAATAAAGAATAACATTCAGAACAAGCATTGTCTACAGACGTACGTCTTGACAAACGGAGCTTCGACTCATTTTTACGACGCATAATAACAGAAAAAATACTTTACTGCAATTCTTAAGACTTTAAATTCAGACGCAGATGTTTTATGAAGCAAGAAACTTTTAATGTGATATACTATTTAAAATGTTTATCGACCAATCGTTTGCTAACTAAAAAAAATGCGACACCAATCCTTTACAGTCACTAGCAACGCTACCCAATTGTATTTATAAACAGACCATTTATTTTGAATTTGATTCAGTCCAGCTTTGACTTAACGCAAACAAAACCTAAACTTAGTTAACGAAGTCTAGAGTATCCGTAACGGCTTCAGACGAATGATATTCAATGGATATTATTGTCAGTCAGATCCGGGTACGTACGTAACGTAAGGGCTCAGAAAATTGTATTAGCAATAAATATGTACCAAAGCGACGGGTGGCACTGCAAGGCTTTTGACCTGAGCGAGTTCAACGATCGCTGCGACGTGGCTAGACCGGCCTGGGATCATGCTAATTACGTGTTATTTCTAGTATTTACTTAAGAAAATTGAACGAATCCTTTATTTTACACGTGTATGCTCTCTTAGCTCCTTAGGGACCAGTAGGGTCGCCGGCGGTGTGAGAATATCGGAGTCACGTCTGGGTCAAATAAATAACTTAGTGAACCTGCAGCTTACCCGTATCTTACCTCATTCAAGGATCGTTTACGTGCTCGCGGGCGTCATCACAGACCTGCTCCTTACTATATGATGCGGGAATCAAACATGACACTCTTAGATCTTAAGCTAGTGTTAAATAAAGTACAGCTATGATTTACTATTCAAATAATAATAATAATTATTTAAGCCTTATTTCCACATCTTATTAATTACATTTCAAATGTTTGTTGACTTTTAACTTATTAATGTAGTGTTAGTAAAGTTAGTTTTGCTCTTCGATGTGGATACCGTATGGGTAAAAGCCTTCTCTCCTTCTCTTTCTCCTTCCAGACATCTCTCTCTCTCTAGCGAGGGTCATCCAGTTTTCCCTGCTTTTTTAACAATGCATCGTTTTAATGATCTGCCGACATTTTTTTTTCCTGGTGACCCTTTCCAACGTGTCAGTACCCAAATTACACTATTCAAATTGTGATTTAACAATTTTCTACCTTGTCATATATTTATAAGCATAGATATATTCATAAGCATAAAACATAACAATTACCAAGTGTTGCTTCGTGACCAGTGAATCAGTTTTCACTATCAGACCTGTAATTCCAGACAACTTTTACAAACATTAAAATAAACTAACTCAAGTACAATATTAGTATAGCACTCTATAACCACCACAGCAGTAAAATTGTTTACCAACAGTTAATTCTAACAACTAAAAGAGTCATTCGGCGTTTGTCTCAAAGCATTGCATTACTGGTCATCTCAGGAACCTGCATATTATAAATGCCAAGTTAGTCCTGATTAAAGTCCCCGGGTCAGGCTAATTACAAATAGGTAATAGCTTATTCAGTAATGCAGGCATGCACACCGGCCGGTTCACCAAGTAGTTATTTATTCATCGGAAAGTAGGTTCCACGACTCTATTAACGTTTTTAATTGCTTAAATCTTCGGAATACAGTTAACTAAGTCCAATATTTGATACGCCAAGGCGTTATTTTCCTGTAAATCGTAAAAAAATATCTACTGGGATACTTAAAGATAAGTATACATTATTATAATCATCTATTAAGCGCTAATTACATTTGCAATAAAGTACCAATGTACTTTATTGTATTTACTTACAAATTTAACTCAATGTAAGGTCAATGACCTTTCCCTAATATTTCTTGGTACTTACACTACATTTTTTTTTTAAATTGATATGGACAAGTGCTTGACTGCGATCCTACCTGATGGTAAGTAATGAATCACACCAGTTTATCAAGAGCCTATTGGACTCTAGCCTTGAAGACACTTTAATTATAGTCGGACGAAAACACCACAGTAGGCAAATTATTTCAGTCCTTTGATGCACGCGATAAAAACGACAGTTAATAATCCTTTGGTAAACACCATTTACGTTTGCAATAAAGTAAATTAACCTTTTCCTAATATCTTATGGTAGGTAGGTTTCCTACACTAAATTAAGATTTTTTTTTCCTCACTAGAAAATGTTAAGGATCATTAAATTGTAGATCTCGATTTAAAACAGCTTTATGTTTTCTTTTTTCACATTTTGTCCGTGTCGGGGCGCTCAAACATCACGTCAATTCCTTCCCTGCTTTTGTCTTTTACACACGTTGATTTTAAAAAACAGAACATGTTTCATAATTTGCCTTTTATTTTATAGGTAGGTCGGTTGATAAATGTAGATCAAAATCTAATTATTTCACACATTGACGCTGGACCAGCAGGTAGGTACTCAAAGTCAAAGTCAAAAGTTTTTTATTTCACATAGGCCTACATGGGCACTTATAAAACTCAGTCTCTAGGATTACCTAGGTAAATTATGTAACGGACTAATAAAATTCATAATTATTAATATTTCATACATTACCTGGAGGCGTCCAGGTATTCTATACCTTGCTTAGGTATTATATAGAATACCTAAATTATACAGATTGCAGGTAACATATATATATTGTAGATGGATAGATGACGTATAATATTATCTACGTAACAAAATAATATAGGTAGTAGAATTACACTGAAGATGTAGGCACCTAATGTAATTATTAATAACCACTAACAATGAAGAAAATTATTCAGAGACGATGTTTTTCTCACGAAATAATATTCTATAATTATAAAATCAAGCACCTCCAAATGAATTTGTGTCATTACAAACGGTTAATTACGGGTAAATTAATGAAATTTTATTACAACACAGGCGTCGATTCTATAGGGATTTATAGGTACACAAGTCACCATAACACTTTAGTATGACGCTGGAAGGGATCCAATTTGGCTTAGTCATTATAAGCAAGTCATCCTGGAACGCGAGAATTTTAATACACCCATTTATCACTTCGTAATGAGCCACTAAACATGATGGATGACTACACTAATCACGGCGCGTTTCAGATCTCCACTGAAACATTTGTTAAAAATTCTCGTAATAAATGAAAATCTGTCAATGAACCTCGTGACTCCTCTTCACATTTTTTATTAAGTTTTTTTCATCTTTTACATAATAACCACAAAATTGTAAATTATCAAGGCTCTGGTTAAGGAAGCTGCGCTCTGTGATCACGCTGCATATTTATTCAAATATTCATGTTCGTGATTTACAAAGTAAAGTTGGGAATTTATACGTAATTATGTTTGTTTATTTCGCATGTATAATTTATCATTGCTGAGTATAATTCACCAGAAGCTGAACATAGTTAATGCCGGAAAACTCAGAGTTAATTCGTTTGAAACGAGCAGCCACCAAATATGTGTTTTAAATAATATAATTATATTTACAAAAATCGTGAAGTTTAATTCAGTTTTTGGGGCTAGTTCTCGAGTGGCGACGGCGTTCCGGAAGACGCAGCATGGAAAGCCTTGCACTAGATGGACCGATGATCTGGTGAGGGTCGTGGGAATTCGTTCAACAGTAGAAGTCTTTAGGCAGAAGTGACGATGCTCATGAAACAGTTTCTTATAAATTAACAATAATTTTGGCATGTGTAAATGAAATGGAAAGTATTTAAATTGGTTCGTGGAAACCAAGCGATGCCCAAATATGAGATTTCCTTATTCAAAGTAATCGTTTAGGACGCGGTCAGTGTGTCACGGTGCTGACGACACCGCCGACCGAGTTTGTCTCATGTAGCCCACACGGCCACGGGACATTAATCAGCCTAGAACTGGTACCCATTAATTTTAAACATTCAAATCGCTTAACTGTGGATGCGATCTTGTATGTGTAACCTGTAATTTTGCTATGGTCAATCAATTTATCAAGACATGATCTGTCACAAATACTTAAATAAAATTAAAAATATTTTATCAGTTGATACGTTGTATTCCAAGTCGATATAAATGTAGATACCTATCGACTTGAAAAGTTTATTTTCTCTACTCTCGGAATGTCAACTATTTTTTAATCGTAATACCGATTCAAAACGTCATTTCAAATGTCTATCCTTGGAACATAAGGTATTCACACTCGAAAATCTAAAATCATAATCAAAATGTTATTTCTAATTTAACCATTTTTTCCCACGAATGTGACATCCATTTTGATATTCGACCATCTTTTTAAACGCGCCCGTGGGAGGGCCCGCGGGTGACTGACCGAGTCCTTGACCCACACAGGCACACGGTCTACGTCCATTCAGACCACATCCCAATCTCACCAGAGAAAGTTTTACATTAATAACTATCTTTAAAAATAAACACCAGAACACGGCTGAAGTGATTTATAAGGCACTTCCTAGAATAGTTTTATGAATAATAATTTTAAGACGTACGTTCATAGAGGCTTTGTAATTAACTCAAGTTATACGAGCTATGTTTACGATCATTCGCATGCTGTAAATAATTTATACATGCTCTCAAAGACCCGCTTTTCTTCTAGTATTTGATGGCAGAAGTGCGAAGCGTGCTTATTTTTGTGTGTTAAATTTTATGTTTTGGTATCAAATTATCAAATAAGATCGGTATGTTTCTGCAGATGTAGCAACTCAAAATTATTACAGCTAAAATAGTTGGATAAGTATCCTAATAAGTACCCTCCATTCTGAATTTTGCACTCTTTTTCATTCGCATTATCTCACACACCTATCGGTCAGCAAAAAACTTACTTATAGAAGGTAATTTTTCTTTTGATTAAAAAATAAACATTTTAATAAATCGGAAGAAAGTTACCAAAACAGACCAATAAAAGCAAATTAATCTTGCAGGCTTCACACCGTTGCTTACATACTAGAGCACTATGAAGTTATGATTTAATAACATAAGTGCGTAAGTAAACGTAAGTTTTTGTGGTCATGTGCCATACACATGTAAGCATGATGCACTTTACACACGACATAATTACTAATTAATGCCCCTGCAGACAGGTGCGATGAGACAATGCGACAACGGTGCGAAAGCACGTTTTCAAATAAATTGAGCCACGGATAATGTAACCGTGAAACCTCCTAAGCGTAAAACAATTAGTCTAATAAAAAGGTCTTCACATCATAAAAAAAATAACATTTATTGACGTATTATATTTCTATTTGACTAAATGTCCCCCGCAGCTTCGCCCGCCTCTTTAATTATTGCTCCGTTCATATAGCTTAATAGTCTGCCTCCAAAAATGGGTTATTAAATACTAACAAAAAAAAATCAATTCGAACCTAGAACTCTTCAGATTGATGCATTCAACCAAATAAATAAACTCTTCAACTTTACCTATAATAATAAGTATAGGTTTGATTCAATTGTCGCGCCATATCTGTCCTGTTTTTACTGTTCCGTGTATCTGTCTGTGGCAGCCTTCACTTGTTGACTGTTTCTTAGCTATTAGTTCCGCACCTCTCATTCTGATTCACTTTGCAACGGTAAAGTTCTTTCAACAATCATTTGCGCTCCGATATGCGTAATTGTAGGGGTCTTGATTGATCATTGTTAAAGTTGTTTTATTAAGGTCTTAATAAACAGCAGTGGGGCAATTAAAAGCTTATGCTATGAGCTTATTCCATCAATCAATGATTGAGCCTTTTATCCTGAACTTATAAAATTGTGGTTTAATATAAGCATTGTGATGTTTTATAAAGTATGAGCTTAGTTTGTGTATTAGTTTAGTTATTCTTTAATATTTCTTAGTATTGTTCCTCATTAATTTTGTTATTCTTTAGTATTTCTTAGTTTTACTCCGTTTTAGTTTATTTTTATTCCTTGTCCAATGAAAGACAAGGAAATTATTCCGCCTGAAAAGCTGGGAAACTAAAGTTCAGCTGTTTATTGTTTTGCTTGTACAAGAGAAAATATACTGGTTCTCAAGTCAGTACGGCTCTATATGGTTTGACATAATAAGGTTTCTGTTCAAACAAGAAGAAAAAGAAATTAAAGAAAAGGGAAAACTCTATTTTCTCTATTTCAATTTGTGGGATGTATGTATTTATTTTAATTTAATACGAAGTTAGAATGCCAGCTATCGTGTATGATAAGTAATTAAAATTATTTATAGAGAATTACGAGATAATTATAAGCTACGCTTTTTCGTTCGCCGATGGAGATAGCAAGCCTTTTAATAATTTCTCGACACCGATTGTGGACCCAAGGGGTGTGGACAGATTTTCAATTAGAGTTACATCCTTATTTTACTGATCCGAGTTTAATTTATGGCGTTTCAGTTTTTGTATGATAAGCTATAGAAAAATATAGTATAATCTACCTTCTTTAAACCTACATATAATAGTGCATAATGATATAATTGTGTAATGTTAGTGATTACCGTCGACGCGGTATTTAGACCCGAGCCATGGCGATGGTCTTAAGAGAGCCGAGAACGGTAATCACTAATTACTCTCGTGTATCATACGACGTTTTTCAATACACTTGTGAAGAAAATAACTGTAAAATTAGTAATCTTTTGTGGCGGTAAAAATCTGTTTTCATATGCGCGCCCATATTTTTTTTTATTTACCTTTCAATACACTCACTGAAATGAATAAACGGGGGTTGACCGGCGACTCGTGGGGGACGACCTACGCCCAGCCGGATACGGTAATGTATTAAAATTATGGCGGGGGAGCGTTTGAACAATAAGGTTTTAACTACATTATAGTAGTACTGCGTAATGGTAATCAAAATGTAACAGTTTGATAGCAAGGGCCATTATTTACCTAAGTGCAATGCAATAAGAGTCACTTTCTGAGCAAGAGTATTGAAAAAATTCTTATTTTCGTTGTTCTCGCCATAATTTGAGAATGACTTTGCGAATTTCATTCCCCATTTTTATGTTTTCTAATACTCTATAGACGGTTCTAACGAAAAGATAGGTTTAGGATACCGTATAAAAATTTTCATAATTAAAAAAAAATTAAAACTACAACTATTTAACTTTCGCGGTTTTGACAGTTCATATCTAAGACGGAAAAACGTTAATCGAATCAGGTAGTATCCAATAATAACTTGTTTCGAAATCGAAGAAGGTAGAAATTATGGCTACAGATTACCTACTGCATTAATCTTTAAAGCTCATTTGTCCATGCCTAGATTAACATCGATTGAAATACAATACACACTACCTACACAAACACAAAAGAAAATAAAACTATTGTATCCGTATCAAGAACACAGTAATTGAACATTCATCGTAGTAACGTTATCCACGTTAGCCAGAGGTTCGCACTATCTTTTGAATATCATTTGAATTAATGATAGAGGGTAAAAAACCTCTGAGATTTCTGTACAAAAGAAACATGGCACCATTGCCTTAATACAACACTTAGAGTCTGTCTTATAAGTCTCTGTGAAATCTGATGTAGTAAACACAGGATCAATAATCAAGGTTGATTAAGAGATAGAGATCATTGTTTACTAACAGAAGAACCTTATGAAAAGTATCGAATATAAGTATTTTTTAAATGATTAAATATTATACAAAATTCCCAAGTCGGTTGACTTATTAGACAGACTATAAGAAGTTAATTTACTTGTAAACTAGCGTGTGAAACAGAAAATTTATGCAAAGTAGTATTCTAATACTACTTTGTTGCTGAGTACCATTCTAGTAAAATTCTTTCACTTAGCTAGAGGTGAAAGAATTTTTAAAATCGGTCCAGTAGTTTTTAAGTTAAACCAACAAAAATACAAATTTTTCCTGATTATAATTTTAGTATAGAAGTACAGATAAGAGCCTGCCTACCCATACTACTACTTGAGCAAGCAAAGCATTGAAAAATCAATATTCTAAAAAAGAGCAAATACATACCTACCTAAATCGATATTTGCTCTTTTTCATGGTTCCAATAAGGCAGGTACTTGAAAGGCTTTTGCACTGCAGTCAAGTGCTATCTTGACCAGTGTTGAAGTTTTGCTCATCAGGCCAGAGTATTTTTTTCTATTATGCACTAGTTTTTGCCCGCAGCTTCGCCTACGTACATAAAGTATAGCCTATGTCACTTAGGATTAAATCAGCTTTCTATTGGTGTAAAAAATTTAACAATCGGACCAGTACCATTCAGAGATTATAGGAGGTAATCAAACAAAAAAAAAAACTTTACCTCTTTATTATATTAGTGTAGATTGGCTCGCGTTTGACCACTGTCTCACCTGATGGTAAGCGAAGATGTGGTTCACAATGGGGCGCGCTTGCCTAGAAGTAACCTCACTCAACCACTACCTAACTACAATATTCGAAACACACCAAAACCTTGCCGGCGATGAGTAGAATGAGGCTCTTACTATTTGTGTTATCTGATCTACATACTTTAGCAAGACAACTACTAAACAAGTAAAACTATGATTAAGTATGAAAACATGAAAAAAAAAACAAAAATAATTGTACTTTATAAGTCATAATCCCACCCATCACGATGCATCGGTAAACGCTACGAAACGAAAGAGATAACGTGGTCCACTATGTTTTGTGGTAGCATCAGCGCTGCGCAGGCGCATACGACGCTCGGCTCAGCGTACCCAGTCGGCGTGACGCAGGCGGTCCCGTTAGCCGACACACTACGCGCCGCTCAGCTGCGTTCCTATCCTGCTTTCTATTTGAAATCCTTGCGGCCATGATTAACTTGTTGTCTTTTATTTTTGTTGGTATCCTACATGCTCTTGCGTTTATATGGAGTTGGAGAATATTAAAGGTTTGCTGGGAAAAAAATTCGTTGTTAAGTTAAACTCACTTTTGTACATAAATTGTAAAATCATTGTCTATTATGGTATGCTTTGTGTACAATAAAGTATTAAACTTGTGTAATCATGTCCACAAGTTTATCTGAACTTCTATATAAGTAAGAGATATTCGATATATATTGAAAATACAAGAGCTTTTCTCATAAAAGCGCTCGTAATTTCATTATGAATTATGTAAATGCTTACATTTTCCGGCGGTTCCGCAAATAAGTGAGCGAGGCCTATCCACAAGGATAATGCCTTTTACGGATTGTAAGTAATGCAAGTGAAAGAATTTTCGTAATCCGATCAGCATTTCTAGAGTTCACAAACTAAACAAACAATATTTATCACTCATTAACATTTCAGTCGAAAAAAGTCCACTAGTGGTGGTGGTAGTAGTGTTTGTACTGTGCGTCTCTCATCCATCAGATTTACGCGACTTTTCAATGCTACATCTTCTTTCACTACACGGGCGTCACTCCAGAACCTTTCACTCCCATCGACCATATATTTTGCTAACAACTGCCCGTTTAGCCATTCTTTTTGCTATTTCGTTAACCTTGGTTTTCCTGCGGATATCTTCATTCCTGATTCAATCACGTAGGAATCTCTGAATATAGCTCTCTCCATTACGTGACTTTATGCATTCTCATCAGACCCAGGCATTAATTTTAAATCTTTATAACTTCAGTTAAGAATACTTGTAGCTCTTTACCAAAAATAAATTAACTTCATTCAAACCCATATAAATTCAAATTGTTTAAAAAAAACTGATTTCCCTCGAGACTTAGTTTGCAAGTAACTGACGCTTTTCTACTTATGATACAAGTTCTGATTTATTTTGCATCAGCAGATTGCTTCATTGATGATAATACAATAGTAGCGTCTGTCTAACCAAAATCTCGGCAGGATATTGATTTTCCGTCAGACCCGTACGGTGCCTACTTACCTACGAAGTGCGTACAGTCACGGTCAATAACAAGAAAGAAATTATTCTCCCAATCACCACTAATTAACTATACCTATGTAAATATGTTCTCGGAGGGTAAATATTACATTTACCCTCCATCTGCACGCAGATTTTGCCAACATTATCAAAAGTACAGTAAATATTTGAATCATAAAAACTTATTGATGACGACTTTTTTTTACCCGGCTGAGCCAGAAGAAGGATTGTGAGTTATACTTGTATATAATTTTATTGTTTTATTAATTTGGCGTATAGTTTTTTAAATCCACAATGTACATAAAAAAGTAAAATATTAACTAAAATACGTATTTATAGTAAACCTAACTACGTACGACAGTTTAATACAAAAACACAAAATGCACTCAGGTGTTGGAGTGCTTACTCCTCCACATCGCTGTCATCCGAAAATAAACCCAGAAGTATGGCAGCATTGCCACGTCGAATGACAATGCTAATCCTGTGGACGAAGGACAAGCCTATGGTCACGCAGTGTCGACTAGTCGATGTAATTTTTTTTTGAAAAGGAAACGCGCTCACGGGCTTCATGACCCAAGCATCCTATATAATAATACCTTAAACGATTATGTAGTTAATCTTGTGTAGTGTATTTTACTTATTTTCAGTTTGGAATTACCGCAAACTTTGAAGTTTATCATCACAGTACTGAGTTTGTTCAGGTTCGGCCTTCGAACAACCAATATTAACTTGTCCGATGTTTACAGGTCACTCCTGAATATGAAATATTCGAAATAATTGAATTACTTCAGGCATAATCAAATCCACAGGCGTGCTGAAAATATTTACGAACATCACATTATGAAAAAACTTCAGTAGAAACTAAAGTTTTTACATCAAAATTCCAATATCCAAGTTTTCTTCTAGATTTATGGCTTTCTGCTAAAAATCAAGCAAGCAAGCCACGTTCACTTCTCTTCAATTCTCAATGGGCCCGTAAAATTCCAACAAGTATGAGTCATACAAGAAAAGCTCTACTTACCGCTAGACGACATTCTTTTACATGATTATACGCAACTAGTCGGATGGTACAAAATCGATCAAGGTGATGACAAACACAAGATTTATAAGTTGTGTCTTGATGTCCATAAAAGTGGAGTGAAGCGATGTGGCCGCGCGCGTACTGCGGCGGCGGAATGCCGCGAGCGCTGGAATCAACTCGTCATTACGCCTATCGAGTGCTATGGTAGCCGAAGAGTGGCGATCTGCGATGTTTCGCTCTGCATTCCTTACTTTATGGCCACGTTCCGTCATCATTACACCTATAGACGTAAAGAATGTATGCAACACACTATATTATAACACCTGACAATATGACAAAACCAAACTTATTGTTTTGTTTACCGAAGAGATAACAATTGATCTTCTAGGTTTGATCTTTATTTTAATAGCCGGAAATTCAGCGGTAAACTCTAGAACTATTCACAAGAACTACCTAAGTGAGTCTAAGTTAGACTTGTTCGCCATATCATTGCTTAGTTAGCCGCTGCTCAGCTTCGTAGTAATCTACAGTTACAGTGGCCGTAAACGAGCAATAAGATTGCTGGTACAAAAGTTAACGTTCCAAACTATATAAATTACAACAGCTAAACTACGCACTTCCTCTTATCCTAGTAAATTTTTCTAATCAAAGATATGATCGGTAAGTAAATGTGATAGACATTGCTGTCTATCTATATAATAGCTTTATATCACTTTCAAATACAATTTGGAGATTTGTAACTGAAAATATTGTATTGGAGCCAAAATACGGTAGGCTATGAAGAAAGTAGTGATTTTCAATTCGCATCGCACTTTGTGCAAAAGCTTTTCAAGATAGCACGAAGCGAAATTGCTGTCGACAACAAAACTAATGACACTTTCATTATTTGACAATACTCGGCCGGCGGGCGCCAGCATTTCTAAGAAGCCACTCATTTCGCACAGCATCGGTGTCTAATGAGCGCAGCTTTCAAACCCATGGACAGCCAATAAGGACACAATAGAAACATCACAACGAGATGCGAAAGAAACAAAGTCATTTGAGATAGGGAATATCTGTTGAGTGTAGGCTAATGTTGACAGTCTCAAGAGAAGAATAGCTATGAAACATCTTAAGCGGGTACACGTTAGAACACATTTGAATATTTCGTCGAGGCATTCGCGCAGGGTATTCGCTACACATCACAGCTTCACTTCAACCTTGATACAGTTCAAAGCCTGTCAGTTATGTTCATGAATTTTTTCGTAAGTTATTAGTAGCGTTTATATGATCGCATGTCAAGGTTTTTTGTCAGTTTTAGCAGTCCTACCTTGCCTCTAAGAGAGCCATGCTAATTGCTTGCTGCGAGGCGGTTGAGATAAACAGGCCAGTAGTGATTCATTTTCTTCCCTTATACACGTTGGCGGTCGTGATTTGTTTTTGTACAGCTACTATTAATATTTAATCACAACGTTTTCATCATACCCGCCTCTAGCTATGTACGTTTATTCCTCAGTCAAACGGAAAAAATCTTAGATTTACCAAATACGGATTAAGAATGGAAGAAATAAAATATTCAAGAATTTTGTTTATTCAAGTGAGACAAGAGGATGTCTAAGTCTGTCTTTTTACGAGATCTGCGGTTTCTATATATACGTCACCTACTGTACGGAGCATGTTTTACTATTCATGATAAAAGGAACTCAAAGACCTATTAAGCTTATTACGCTACAAGTTCGCCAACACGAAGGTTTATAAACAAAAAATCTTCCTGTATCAAATACAATAAGCAGTTACAAATAATAAGGGTTATTACGCGTAATCTGCAGACGAAGGTTGACAGTGACTTCGTGTCAGGACTCTTCAAGCTTGAAGACATTGAAATAAGGAAAATTAGATAAATTAAAAACATCAACTAGGACAATCTGATGTGACGAGTCGCGTCAGTGATTAAAGTTTTATTATTGTGACTATGTGTCGTGACTTCTGCCTCTTTGCGTTAGGATTCTTCCGACGTTTCGTCTCGCTGTAACGTTAATTGTGAACATATGTATTTATACATATGTTCACAATTTACATCAAGGTATAGAAATATAATACGTATAAGTTAAAATATCTAGCAGAACTGTATTTTATATTTTCATATAAAGAATTAAAGACGTATTTCCTCGTTCCTTTACAATAATTATCAAATTACTCATTAAGTAATCCATTCATAATACTACTGTTCACCATAACTGGCAGTTAATTATGAGCAGCTATTATTAACTATTCGACGATTATGTCAGTGCAGCAAGTAATACCTACTACTTGAAACTGAACACGAAAACTTCGAGATAGCCGTGACGGGCAATTTGTTCCCGCGTTTATGCTATTATTGCTCACCCATGACCTACAGCGCGTGCAGGGGAGCCTTGCACACCAATTATTATAAGCCAACATAACAAACATATTAATTGACGAAAAATGGCTGTAAGTAAACGGATGTTCGTGTTTGTCACGCTTTTCCGACGTACCCAGGCAAGTAACATACTATTAAATATTAATAACGCTGCCGTGTTATTCAAGATACGTAAATATGAATATGTTTTTTTTTTTGTAACTAAACAGATATCTGCTCCAGCTTCACATGGGTGTAATATTTTTTTGAAATTCTCGATTTTTCTTTACTAAAATAAGCATTATACCTACATCTAAACCCATGTATCACTCTGTCTATTACTGAAAAACGCATTTAATTTCATTCAGTAAGTTTCAAGTTTATCACGAACAGACAGACAGATACGGTATTGGACTTTGTTTTATAATTTGTAGAGATACAGATAAATTCAATTTGTTACATTTTTCATAATAAACGAACCAACATCAAACACAAAATACAGCAACCGTATCAAAAACTCAGGGATTTTATCGATTTTGTGTCAAAAGATGGAAGGAATGGTTTTACCATCGTGGAAGACCGAGCTCAAAATGGAATTATAATCTGATAAGACAAATCTTAATTTAAAATGAGTTTGTTTATTGAAGCTTGTGGACTAGGATAGGTTAAGTATCTATTGTGATCTTGTATAGAGAATGCTAGAATGAGCGGAGCAAGCTATACTTACTATTCGAATATCCTATCCTAGTTATTAATATCTTATAATAAGATAATTTAAGGTTTTAGATATCAATCACGTTACTTTGTACACATGTGGAGGCCCCTGTAGCCCGAGGGCTCCGACATCGTTGATACGGCCGTAGCTACGCCTCCGAGCTGCTCGAAGCCTAAAAAATGTTGAACAATCAATCCAAATTACGACAACAACACGATATGAAATAGACTTTATGAGAATTAAGAGGCTCTGCCTACATTAACCCAGAGTTTTATTTAGGTACATACTTCTCTGTACAAAGGGTTCAGCAGTCAATTGACAACAAATACAGTCCAATTAGCGTGCGCAGGAGCAACTATGTAGAACTGGGATGAGGCCGAGCGGCAAGGTCGCCCACTACCACACGATACCTGTTATGTACAAGGGTACACTGTTATGCGCATCTTCACAAACGTTAATTATTATTCGTTCTTATGTTACAAGTAATAAGCCTGTGCAGGCGACGACAATGCAAATGCAATGCATGTTATTATCAACATTCTATTTTGATGCATCGCTATATATTACACTAGCGGCCCGTCCCGGCTTCGCACGGGCAATAAATCTAGCCTATGTTACTCAGAGTGAATGTAGCATTCCATTGGTGAAAGAATTTATGAAACCGGCACAGAGGTTTTTGAGTTTATTCATTACAAATATACAAATTTTCCCTCTTTATAATATTAGTGTAGACTACAAAACTGTTTTGCGTCCGTTACGGCACAACCTCAGGTTCTGTTGAAAACCAGCAGCAGGCACTAGTTGTCTGGCATTTATATTGAACTGGACCTATTTTGGCGCAGCCGTGAGGTATTTTTTTCTTCTGTTTTGTTTGTTTTCGTGTTTACATAACTATTGTTTATGCACTTACGTTGTGACAAATAAATTAATTTTCTTTCTTTGTTTCAATGCCACAATTTCATTAATTATTTCATGGCACTTCTAATGACCAAAGTTTTATTTTCCTAGTACTTAACAGAATTGATATGTTTTCAAATGGGCAACGCAGGGACCGGACGAGCGGATTAATTTTCAAAACCCTTTGAAGGGGTTTCCCTTACGATCGACTATCCCTTTATTTAGGAAACTTGTACGAATACTTAGCGAAATACTATGGAAAGCCGATTGAGAAGGATACCCAAGCTAAATCGTAAGGGTAAGCGCTAACTTAGCCTTTAATGGGTAACCCAAATGCTTTATTGCTTTCCACTTAATAAAAGGGTATTTTCTTCCGCCAGCAATTATTCCTTTTAAGTAGGAGTAGGCAGGCTAGAATTCTTCTTTGACCTCATAGGTTTTATCCTGTGAATATCTATACCTTATGGGTATAATTATATTATATTTATAGAGAATAACGGAATGGTTTGCTTATTTTTAACCGACTTCGAAATGGAGGAGGTTCTATGTTCGGCTGAATGTATGATTTTTTTTTATGTATGTTCACCGATATCTCGGTCAATTGTGGACCGATTTTGAAAATTATTGATTGAAAGGTTATGCTTCCAAGTTGGTTCCATAGAAATATTGTTATGATCTGATCATTAACTTCGAAGATATGGAACAGAACTTCTCATAGGATCACAGCAAAACTGTCGTAACAACAAAAATTGCTTTGTATACGTGTAGTCGATGACTGTCTGAAAAAAAAGGGGATGGGATGTATCAAACTGATCTGCTGATGACGCTAGAAGGTAAATTAATGTAATCTAACCGTGTTTGGGATTATTAGAATCGTTATGAGATGAATGAGTTTGGCTGAGGGGTACTTTATACATTTCAAAAGTTTTTTTTATTAGCGAATTCATAAAGAGCTCACGCTGGCCGCACCCGTGAAAAATAATCTTAAAAACAAGTTAGCATAGCCTGTACCTAGTGTACGCATCACACTTCTATACACAGAGGCATAGTTCACGCGAACGAAGTCGCGGGCACAGCTAGTACATAATTATATTAATACGCACACAACTAAAATACGCTTTGTTTCGCTACGCGCTCACACAACTAAAGTACGCCTATTGGCCAAAACCCATGAATTTGGCGAACGAACCGTGAGCCTTCCTAGACAATTGTTGTACCTACTTAAGGTGGACTTGCGGAACTGTTGCCGATGATACCTCTCGCTAAAATAGTAATGAAATATCATTAGGTACTATTCTACATCAAGCTATTACTACTACTATTACTAGGTACTTAGGTACCTATTATAAAACCGTAACTTATTCATTTTGATATATTTTTAAGCATTATTAATAATGCACGTCACATTCGCATCCCGTCCTAGGTATTATATTATACCGTTACATATGCAGACAGAGACCCCACTCAAATCGCGCGCGATTTTGCGCCATTACGGTTAAACAACAAGCGAACGCCGGCGTCCGTATAGATTATAAAATATTGAGCATTTATTTATAGAGTATTTATCCAAGAACGTAATCAAAAAGTTCTATATATAGTAGTCTGTAAATATCGAAAAAAACTTTTTACAAAAAAAAATATATAACCGACTTCTAGGATATATAAAATCTTTGCCGACTTCAATGTTCACTGAAAAGTACAAAATAATTTAAATTTCGGAAGTCGATGTTAAATAACGAAGGGACAAAACTATTATAGAAATACCGACTTCCGAAATTTAAGTTATTTATTTTACACTTTTTAGTTACGGTCAGTTATGGTACTTTTTATTTCTTTGTTGGAATTATTTGTCTCGTCATACTGAAAATATCTATGCACTGCATCTTTTCTTGGCTATTATATAGCTATAATAATATCATATTATTACCGTGCCCGTGACGTATTAGTATGTAGTAAACAAACACAACATCATGCACACAAACACGCGCTGCGCCAACGCTGCACTCACTGACACGACGCACGGCACACGATAGATTTTAAAAGAAAGACCATAAGTTATATTTTAGCATAACGCGGTGATCGGTAGGCTTATCTTTGTGTGCCTTAGAGTTGCCGAATTCGTCTGCACGTGCTGCTACTGGCTTCAGATCGCTCTTATTGTGCTAAAAATACGGTTCAAACTCGCTTGAATTAATATATTGGTTAGCGCTTACGAAGGGGTTTCCCTTTCAGAATGGGATAGCTGATTGTTAGCGCTTTTTGTATTCGACTGTAAAAACCCAGATAATTTTTTGGGATAGTCAATGAATGGGTTTCCCTCGAGAAGGTTAGCTAAAAAACTATCCAGCAAAACCATGGGGGTTTTTAATTGAATTAAAATATCCTAGCCCTTCAAAACCCGGGGTAAAACCCTATAAAAGGAAAGCGCTATCGGTCCCTGGGGCAACGTAGTGAAATGGTGCCAAGTATTGATTTGATTTTCATGTCATGGTTAAATTTTCTGAAAGTTTTCCTGTAAACTGAGTCAGGGTGAAGTGGTTTTTAAGCGAAATGTTTTATCTCTAGGGACGACGCAAAGAGGGAAATGTGATACTTTTAATGTCTCCACATAAAATATGAGAGTGTGTTGGTTGTATCTTTTATCAAAGTTTAAATTGGATTATTTACGATGTAGCAATATCCTCACAATATAAGCTTGAGTGCACTGTATGAGTAGGTAAGTAGTTGTGGCAAGTACGATCGATATTATCTTAACATGCCGTGCATGTCCGTCTATTGGATATCTACATATATGTTTGTAGTTAGGAGATGCAAATTAAGCCTCTGAGAGCAAACCATTAATCTGAGTATCACTTTAGTGTCGTGATTGTGGTAACTCGACGGTAGACTAAATCAGTATGAGTGATGGGCGAGTTCACAAAGCCAATTGATGAATTAAATTATTATGCAACATGACATAATGATACAACTGTGCTTTCATCTGCATACCCATAGATGCCGGGGCATCAGCAGATCGTTGATATGCAGTAGGAATAGGGTTGCAGAGAGAACAGACCCCTGAGAAACTCCGGCATTAGTCGTCATGGGTTCTGATGAGCATCCATCGACAACAACTTGTAGAGACCGTTCACTCAGGAAGTCTTTTATCCGTACAAATTATTATTATTATTATTATAGTAGGTATATAGAATCAAGGGCCAATGGGGATTAATTAATTTATAATTGATATTGTTTATGTCTTATACGTAAATCGATCAATAGATACCTGCCTACCTATACTGTAAGGTATACACATAAAATTGCCCAATTTAAAACGGTTTGTTCCCTATCATCTCGGTAGCAATTATTAATATTATTGCTAATATATATCCCGCGTTATAAACTGCCCGTCATTGCCTAAGGTATTTATTTTAACAAAGTAAGCTAGTTATTACTCTATAGTCACATACATAAGGTTTGTTTCCCAATCCACCTCAAACTCTCCCAAAAAGTATGGACACGTGTCTCTGACATAGGCGCTTAGTTCTATATTTAGATGTTCTACTAAAGGGCCCTGATTCTCAGTTGACGTTATCATCCACGAACCTTAGTGTATGAAGAGGCGGTTGTACTCACTGAGTATTTTGTATGAACTCCACCCTATGGGTCTATGTCCATTTCGCGGCCCTGTAACAGCTGTTTCATTTTTATAAAAAAAAAACAATGTCTATTCAAGATTTTTGTTTTTGCGAGACGAGTTTTTTGTAAAAAACAAGCTTTATTATTTTTTGTAACTTTCTAATATTTCCGTGACGTAATCTCGTAGACAAATTTTTAATTAGTAGATACAAATACTTAAAGGGCAATTGGAAAAGGTGTTGTTATTACGAGTATTTAAGTAAAGTCTCAATAAATAAAACTCATAAACAGCAAAGTTATAAATGCGTTTGTTTAGATCCCAAAATGTCACATAACATATCGAAATATTGTACATAGGCTTATGAAATAATGAATGTCGATCAAAATTGATAAATACTGCGCGTATTATTTTCTAATAGAAATTGTTACGAATAATTGATTTAATTAACCAATTATGAAAAAATTTCGTGGATAATTTTGAGATTACGTTTTTTTTTTACTTTTGACTACACAAATATGATCAGTAACAGGCACGGATAGAGCCCCAGTTTTTCGCAGGTACTAATTTGAAAAAAATTGGTGTATTAGAATCCAGCATTTACTATACACTGAATACAGCTTTCCATCCCGTTTCAATGGCCGGTCTAGTGTGAGCAATATCTACCCTATTGTTGCAAGTAGATACTCGTATCTGCATTCGGCGGAGTTGAGACCGATCAATAAAAAATCGAGTGAAGAGCAACGCAGACTAAAAGTTTTAGGCACAGACCAGAGCGATGGATTTGATAATACTCGTATAATTTACGGCTTAAATGCTTAATGAACACATGATATTACATCATATCCTGATAAAATAAATACTGATTTTGAATATAGGGTATAGAAATTTTCAGAACGACCCAAGTCAGGTAATTCTGCCAATTTGAAATCATAGATATATTTTACTGTAGTAAAAAATTTTTTGGTGTAACTACTTAACATTATTTACGAGTAGAATTGAAATCACAATATTTCTTCAAGCATACCATACTTTATTTAATTAAAATAAATGAGTAATAGATAGGTGCCAACCTTAGGGTTGACGACTTATAGCTCATTTCAACGGAGGTAAATTAAGAGTACGGAATTATAAAAAAGAGTATAATTTATTTAAAAAATATATATTTATTGGTAGATACTTTTTGCAGCACCTAACACTTTTTCATTGTTGTTAAAAGAGTTGTTTGACTCTAAACATTCCAAACTCTAATTTTACATACATAGGATCAGAAGCTTTTTTTATTTCTTGTTTTTATTACGACAGGCCTGTTGGTCTAGTGGTTAGTGGCCTTGACTGCTATGCCGGAGGTCGTGGGTTCGATCCCCATCCAGGACAAATGTTTATATGATGAGCATGATCATTTGTTCTGTGTCTGGGTGTAATTTATCTATAATATGTATGTATATAGAAATATATAAGTATGTTTATCACTTGTCTAGTACCCATAATACAAGCTCTGCTTAGCTTGGGACTAGACGGCGTTGTGTGATAGTTGTGGAATATTATTATTATTATTTAATTTCAGTGAGAGAGGAACAAGGCTTGTTCCTCTCTTCCCGCCACTTCACATTCATGAAAATAGCTGACTTTATTTGGTTAAGATAATAATGATAAATAATGCGATAACTATGTAAAATAAAAAAGAGGAATGTTTTAGTATCCTCCATTAGTGTTATAGATTATAGAGTACACCTACATGATATAGAGTACAATACTCTATTTTAGAGTACGATTGGCAACCCTTAACCTACTTAGCGGACTATTGGTTGCAATCATCGGTCGGTGGCATGTTCTAAATGAATCCCGTGCATCACTGTCATTACTTGATTAGCGCCGCATTAGGAGATTGAGACCACGGTCGGCATGCCACCGCCACCGTGGCCATCGTGCCATGCATTCTGTACACAATGGCCTGCACTTATTTGCATTTGTTAAAATTTATAGCTTGATGTAAGTATAGCTAGCGATAACGTCCGCTATTTTTCATCTTAAGTTATTTAGGTGATTATTGATTCTATTGCCCAGGTGAGTATTTATTACCCAGTCATATTTCTTATCTAACTTATTTCGTGATAACTATGGGTATTTATGCACCCTAAACACATGAAAAATATACAAAGTATCAGAATTCTGTATTTAAGAAACCAAAATCATTAGAGGACGAATATACCCTCGTATAAGGCGTATCAGTATATTAACCATTAGTGACAGTATTGATTTCCATATTTTGAAAGCTTTACCGTTTAGATAGTAATCTACTATTTCGACATCTACTCTCAGTGGTCCCATGGTGTAATGGTTAGCACTCTGGACTCTGAATCCAGCGATCCGAGTTCAAATCTCGGTGGGACCTAAATTTTTGTATAGATTCTGTCTCTAATTTTTACCTATGATTTTCTTTTTCAGCCTAAAATTCAAATGAAAATCCAATTTTAAGTAAAAATATTTTGTAAATTTTCAATTGGTCCTCAAACTGTTTATTGATGCAAACAAATACAATAGGTAAATATTAGGTACATAATATACAAGTATCTAGTTGAAGAAAAATATCACCAAAAAAACCAATAATGATGACAACGAACAGATCCTTTATCGAGCGCGCCATACCGCAAAAAGCGTCCAACGAAATTGCTTTCCACTTAAAATGACTAACTGTAAATTAATCAATGTACTTATAAGTATATTTAATTACTCACGGAGGGACGTAATAATGCTGTTTGGTGAGGTTCAAGGCTCTCATTAATGTACCTTCGGGCTTTGTTAAGACGGGACATAATTTACAATATGGCCAATGTCAGCTCCCCGCTAAATTAAGTAACTTAGGTTTTACAATTACGCTGCGCGGTCTAGTTGGCTAGACTACATGAAATTAAATATATAAATTCAGTAAGTATTCAAAGTCCTCTTGTGAGCTAAGAGTGCAGTTTAGGGTAGATTTCAACACAAAATGTTTTGTTTTCAGTTTAGTTTTTTAAAGTCAAATAACGTTGTTATATTTTAAGCATAATTAGTGCTACAGTGCTCTAACGCTTAATTGAACAATCATCTAGATAATTAGTTTGACTAAGTATACAGAGCCACCCTATCAAATATTGTTTGGACTGTGGTTTGGACCCAGGGTGGGTCCAATCAAACGTTGGACAGGCCAAGAAAAATGTCATGTAACATAAATGTACTATATAACTTTTCCACGAAAACTTTAATCATTCTTGGGTTTTTAAATATGTCAGACGTTTTGTAATCACAGTCGCTTCCCCGGTATAATTATCCGGTTCAAAAACGGGCGGTCAACATTTTTGGTGCTTACATTGTAATACTTAACCCAGCTCTTAAAAATTGTGAGGGAGTTACCATAGTCAGAAAATAATTGCTAAAGACCTTTTTGAACGTACTGATACCATACTTGAATATGTGAATGTCATGTAGAGTTTTCCGTACCATCAGCCTAAAGAGATTAGATATTTCAGGAAGTGAGAGGTGCGGTCCCATGGTGTAATGGTTAGCACTTTGGACTTTGAATCCAACGATCCGAGTTCAAATCTCGGTGGGACCTTAGGTGTGCTTTTTGCCCTATTGCTAGACTTTTTAATATCAATGTAACGGCATACAAGAGGGAATTAAAACTTAATTCGAGTGTCCGGGCCCCGAAATTTGTTTCGGGGGACACGAAAACAACATTCCCAAGCGTTTGGACGTGGTTTTGTGGAAGGATGATTAACGGCGCGAAATGACAGGTGAGGCAAGAGGCGGGTGCAGATGGATGGCCCACCGCGGGCGGTTCCCATGCGCG
Source organism: Mythimna ferrago (assembly GCA_910589285.2). Classification (NCBI taxonomy): domain Eukaryota; kingdom Metazoa; phylum Arthropoda; class Insecta; order Lepidoptera; family Noctuidae; genus Mythimna; species Mythimna ferrago. The sequence continues at coordinate 21,631,201 of OU342674.1, read as the reverse complement.
TCCACGTTCCCATCGTTCATCAGCACTGTAATGATAGCGAATATTCGCAACGTCAAAAATTACTTCCCTCTGAATTTTAGCGGACATCGTTCTTGATGATACCTTATTGGTATCAGTAATCAATAATTAGATACGTATATATTGCGAGAACCACCGTAGCTAGCACATTTTTAAATAACATTAAGTTTTCGTGAAATGCTTGAACATCATCAAAACTAGCATTTGTTTTTTATAACACAACATACCTATAGGTACCCTGTATAACGTACACAAGACATTTAATAAAATAATTGATAATATAATATTTTTTTAACCACATAAGTAGAAGAACCTAAAAACCTTGAGGGTCTGACAAGAAATGAGCTGTCAACGATAAAAAAATTGGATCACGCTTTGGTGGAACAAAAACAGTTCGGGAGGTCGGATGGCCCCCGCCTATACTTAGAGCGATGATTAGCATAAGTGATAACTATGGTCGGTATGATCACATTATGGAAATTGTTTCAAGGTAAAAAAAAAAGGACTGGCAACGTTTTCTTCATAAGAGCTTGTTACCGTACAGAGGGGCGTGACGGGGGAACAAATTGGCATGGCCGGATCGATGAGACCGCTGAATATCACATGTATTGCTTTTACGACTTTTACGATACATACCTACTTCAATATAATTGGGCGAAACTCGTTACTAAGTACGTTACCATACAACGTGGGATAAGGAAAATACCATTTTATATTTCATTTGAAAGATTTTCTACCTAATTCTATTTTTTTATTTACGTTAGCGAAGTCAGACGTAACCATCAAATGAATCATAATTGCCTCTGGTAAAGAGATGGTGGGTATTTAATTACTTTGGCTTTTAATTACTTTATACAATAATTAAGTGATGTTAAATATTGTGTTCGTTAAAATTTTTAAAAGGATTCCTTTATCGCTAAGTTCTGCGCCGCAAACTTTCATAGAGCTTTACAGCTTTTTTTTACGGGACACAAAAGGGACACTTTGTGTACGTTATGTTATGTACTACATATATTATGTACTAGTATTTGTTACGGGTTTTGCACGTACGAGTAATTTATTATCGTGCCCACAACTCACTACCTACCTATCCTAGTGTGCGAATGTGCTGAGAATTTAAAGCGTCTATATTTGACTAGTATTTATATATTTTGCAATTTCCTGAATAAATACTATAAAAAAAAACTTTTACAATTGGAAATAGAATTTGTATTAAATAACTAGCTGACCCGGCTATATTGTTCTGCCAAATTAGGTATGATAGAAATAATGGGATAGAAAAATACGACCTATTCTCAGACCTACGAAATATACACAAAAATTTCAATAAAATCGGTCAAGCCGTTTCGGAGGAGTTCGGTAGCAAATACTGTGTACACGAGATTTTTGTATAACATTAGTTATTACTGATAGTAATCCAAAACTTGCACTTGTGTTCCAATAATTAAGTACCTACCATTATAAGCCAAACCCTATAGGTACTTAATAGTAAATGGTAGAGCAGACTCTACCGGGCTCTACTCTCTTTCTCTCTCAAAGGCAATCATGTTTGGAACCCAGTTGTGGAGGTCACATGCAATCTTTCCATGTGCATGGTAGAAGTCGGTTTTCAGTCCTAACAGTGCATCCGACTTCAAAATTATGTAGTTGAGTACCTAATAATAATAATAATATAATAATTTATTTATTCCAAGTAACATTGACTCATATACAAATATAAAAAATAATAATCAAATCAGTCACAATTAAAACTACAGTTTTAAAATTAAAATCAACCAAGTTAAATCATATCACCATCATATATAGAGCGTCATTAAATTTAATTTAATTGAAATTACTTATTTATAACTAGATAATAAAAAAATAAAAAATAAATTGTAATTATTAAAATTCAAACCAAATAATAAAATCAAAATCAAACACTAGGCAAAATTAAATAATCTAACGCTAATTAAGTACGGTTCGATTCCCAACGCTCTGGACATCTCGTGCAGCAGCTCGGGCGTGAGGATGTCCTCTCCGACACGTTTCCCGCTACCTCCTTTCCTCCTTGACTGCTTTTTGAGACCAATTCTGAAGCACATTTTGTTGCAATGCATATACAAACTTAAATTTATTATATGGCTTATGATTTTTTTCGCGATTATAGGCATGATTATAATGATAAATAAAATTATCTCTTTTAAGCTTTGCGGTTAGTCTTGTAAGGTATCAAATCTTTTGTAGATGACACAGTGGACAACCTTTTTCTCAGTGTGACGTCTCTTTACTTTATTATTTACCTATACATTTTTGTTGTTTTGTCCGCAGAGCGAGTACCGCTTCGCGGGCGGAGGGTACCCTCGCGCTGGCGTGGGCAGCGGCAGCACGCGTAGCGGCGGGCTGTGCTCGGCGGCGCTGGTGGGCGGCGCCCTGCTGGCGGCCGTGGCCGTGCTGGCCGTGGCAGCGCTCGCCTTTTACATGGGCGCCCTCAGGCCCGACAATGGTGAACGTAAGTACCATGGCCTTTTAATGTTTGCTACAAGGTTAATGAGGGCCTTTAAGAAAACTCATGCCACCAATAGCGTAACTTTTGTATGAGTTGAAGCAGTAACTTTAGTAAAATTACGTTGAAGTTAATTTAGTCAAAGTACTAATTAGTCCTAATATAGGACTAATTAGTACCTTCTGGTTCCTGGACCTATTTTACGTGGGAAATCATCAAAAGCTCCTCTTGCCCTGGGTGAAGCCACAGAGGGCCTCAGACTTTTACCGGTTATAACTTAAAACCCGTCAGTGTCCCTTCAGTTGCTTTATGCGAGCGCCACAGTAACTCTTTCGAACAATCCCACAGCTCCCCCAGTTGTTCCTGGAACTGACGCCTCATTACTCCTTCCTTGTACCTATCTGTCACTTCAGAAAATCCTTATCGTTAACCACTTCTGACCACAATTACTAGTAAACTGAAATTTTACTAAGATTAAACTTATCTACGTATATATTACGAAGTCAAATACTGTCCTGCCTGCCAGGCATCTCGATTTTTTTCAAAAATTCGTTTTTTTTGCATCAAGATGCCTAAAACGCTCCAAATCACAAAGGCTACTCGAAAAATCCGCATCACCGTAACTTACTTAGTTATATTATAATGCGTAAGTCTGTTTGTTTGTTACGATTCCACCCCTGAACGCCGCTGAACTGATTATATGATATGAGAAATGTCTAAGAAATGGTAAAGGACTTCAGTCAGATACTTTTTGTCAACATACCAAGCCGGTGAAGTTGCGGACAGAAGCTGTCATTTTAAGGTGACGGCAATCGTTCCTTTCTTTCTTCTTTTCGAAACTCAGTTTCATAAAGTTCCCGCTTTTGGCTTAGTAGGGCAGAACAAACCGTATCGCTTTGGGACGTATTCCTACGCGAACAGTGATAAACAATTCATTTTCCTCTCTGACTGGTAGTTATCGACATGTCTACAAAAGCTCTGAGGCGAGGGTACATGGATAATAATAATTTTAAAGTTTCATTCGCTTTGGCATCACAATCACAATCTGTTAAAAACACCTCTATTTTCCTACTTTTTGGCAGATTGTGAATGCAAACTTTCTTAGAAGCACGGAAGTTGCCCCATAAATCATGTGTGCCAATTTTATGTCCACCAAATTTTATTTTCTAAATCGTGCCTGGGTACCTACACCTCAAGATGGCGTGAAATTTCCTCCAAGAATGTTATTTTGTAAGTTTAAGATCATAAGTAACTATAGCATCTGCCAGGGGCTTCCCTCACGTGAATGTAGAAAGTATACAGGAACCTAGCCTGTCATTCAGTGATAAAGTAGCATTCTACTGATGAAAGTATTTTTAAAACAGTTTTTGAGTTATTCTTTACAAATAAAAATACAAAATAATACACATAAGATATAACATCTCTGATTTATACTAATAGATATTATAAAGATAAACAATTTCGGAACTAGATATGATTACGGATAATAAATAATTTCGGAGTATCTGCTAGTTTCAGATAGTTTCGGTTGCCAATATAAAAAAGATAAATTTAAAAGTAAAGCACAAAAAGCAAGATTTTAAACACCTTTTATTTCTAAGGTAGATTATAAATTGTTTGGCCGAGTAAAATAATCAAAAACCTATCTTAACCTGTCGTTCAAGCTTCGTCTTTATTGGAAACGTTTAGTAGGTACGATTACGATATTATATTTTTACTTATCGGATATCAGATAGATTCGGTTATAGTTACGGAGCTTCAAAACATCCCTGCCATTGTCAAGATTCATCAGCGTCTTCTGCGAAAGTTCATGAAATTATATCATAATAATTTATTATCAAAAGGAGGGTGAGATAAAACGAAAACATAAAAAAATGAGAAATCATTAAAAATCTCAATGTTAATAAAAATCCAGGTATGTGTGACATGATATTTTATTTTATTTTATTTTAATTAACCTATTATTATATGACATGTGATAAATCATTCCAAACATTAATTCAATGTGATGGAAAAGTTGATTTGGGCTTCGTATACATCATTCATGTACGTAGATCTATGGGTACGTACAGAAAAGGTTTATTGAGAAAAATGATAAATTATGATGATATAATATAATAAATAATGTTAATTTTCAAGTCAATTTATTTTGTCAGTTTAAACTAGATAAGGCCGGTGTATAACTAACTACCCTGAATAAAAACTCAGATATAAACTCTGAGGTCAAAGTCTCTTTTCAAGTCCTCAATCCGTAGGTACTTTGAAGTGGTCTTTTGAGAAAAGCACTACATAGGTTTGAGTGGGCATGTCCAGACAGTGTAAGCATTTATCAGTTATTGTGTAATATAAACTTCAAGGAGCTTAACGATCCGATGGACAGTAACAAAGAAAGGACATATTTTATTGTAGGTCGCAAAAGTATTAGTAGCTGTTAGACATCACTAAAAATACTTAAAAATAACCCAAACAATCCTCACATTCTCATATTAATATTTGCCTATATATTTGGGCTGAATATCGTAACTTGCATAAAATGCAACTTTATTTTGAGACCAGGTATTATCTGTCTCTTCCAAGCCGTTTTGAAGAAATCGCGGAATGCGAGAAGGTCACCCATTGTACGTTTTTTAGGTTAAGGTTTACATTTTTTAAATTATTAGTTTGGTATAAATTTTATGAAGGTAAAATAAAAAAAATAACCATTAAACTCATCAAAATACAGCTAAAAAAATTTCAAAATGTATTTAGTTAGGTAGCTATACAATAAGCAAAAATAAAAACGTATATTTAAAAGTAAGTAAAGCCTATTGAACAGGATACAGTGTATATGTTACGCTCAAAGATCGAAAACGCTCAGTGAGCGGAAAAATAGCTCACAACGCGTTGTGGTCACAGTAAAACATCCACATGGCGAAATTCGTGTTATGGCTCTAATGAAAACGCGCACGACGCGTTGTGGCAATCACAGAAAGACCAAATAGCGAAATTCGTGTCGTGGCTGACATGCTATTCGATCTCAACGCGTTGTGGCAATGAAGAAAAGCCAAGACGCGTTCTGAGCATTCATTGTTTTAACCATATCACGACGGACAGGTTGTAAGATATAATTATTTTTCACAATTATAGTAATTTCTAACATAAGTAATTAATTTGAGGACATCGTTGTTGTTTATTGGTGATCAATAAACATTTATGTTTGTGTTAAATATTTTTATTACTTGAAAGAATTTTAAATTGTGATAAAAAAATTAAAATCCCTAATTATTTTAAGTGAATTATAATTAATTTACAAATGATTAATATTTTGTGTTCAGTAATTTATTACTTAATACGTTGATTTTTTTTAATATAAAGTAATCTCAATAAATAACAAATATCGATTTATTTTAATTTATATAATTATATAACATATTTTGACTGGCCGGTTGGTCTAGTGGTTAGTGGCCCTGACTGCTATGCCGCAGGTCGTGGGTTCGATTCCCACCCAGGACAAATGTTTGTGTGATGAGCATAATCATTTGTTCTGTGTCTGGGTGTAATTTATCTATATTATGTATGTATTTAGAAATATATAAGTATGTTTATCAGTTGTCTAGTACCCAGAACACAAGCTCTGCTTAGCTATTAGATTAGATATTATTAGATATTTAATAATGACAAACACGTTACGCAGTGATTTTATAAAATAAAAAATATCTCCTAAGGACGTTTACCAAAACGTTTCCAGCTTAGGCCTAGCAGGATCCATATCGGAAAGTAGTGTGCGTCGTAATCAAATAATATTCCATACGCGTCATGGCTTTTCTTCATTGCCACAACGCGTTGAGATCGAATAGCATGCCAGCCACGACACGAATTTCGCTATTTGGTCTTTCTGTGATTCCCACAACGCGTCGTGCGCGTTTTCATTAGAGCCATAACACGAATTTCGCCATGTGGATGTTTTACTGTGACCACAACGCGTTGTGAGCTATTTTTCCGCTCACTGAGCGTTTTCGATCTTTGAGCGTAACATATACACACAATGTCTCCTGAGTATCATTTAAGCCGCTCAATCCCAAGCCCATTTGTCCTCGAGATAGTCTTTCACTGAGTAAAAAACTTTCTGGTATATTTCGTTTAATAAATGAGTGGAATTTATTAATGCTTAGCTCTCGAGTGTGGCTAGGTAATTTACAATATAAAAACGTATATAATGGCGTTTACACGAACCGCCTATTTTCTTATATCTAATTTAAAAAACAACAATTTGTATTTGTTCCTAGTATTTACGCTATGGATATCATACTAGATACATAACGTGTACCTATATACCTATGTATATTTTTAAACAGAATTTTATGCAGAAAAGACACAATTCTTTAAATTTATTATGGGGCTTAAGTAAATAAATTGCTCGGATAACCCTAGGTACTTTGTAAAACAAAACATTTTCTGGATATCGATGACATTTCCCTCCAAAAGAATGCGTTACGACATCACGCTATGCAAATAATTAAGGTATTCTAAACGGATAGCTAGTGTCCAAATTGATTTTTTCTAACGGCGACGCATGAATAAGTTTTGAGACCGTTTATGTCAATTATTTAATGGTATTGTATTATTTAGTAATATTTAAATTTTGATAGTATAAAGTCAGGTTGACGTATCGGGCCAGTAACATGATATATGTTTTTAACCAATACGTTTCGATCTACTCATAAAGTTATAAAATATTCAACATTATCATCACTTACGCAAATCTACTTATGCATATATGCGCAAATAACACTATCTTTCTTTAGATAAGTACATCAGGTATTGGAGTGAAACAAGGAACAAGCTCACTCAACTGGAAATGAAAAATAGAAAAACTTACATGTAAATTGTGGGAGACGAGTGAGGGAAGTGGGTTACTATGTTCTTACGTTATTATTGTTTAATAGATTATTTCCTGCTATCGCCGCTAGCCACTATTTGACCTTTATAAAAGAAACGTGCGTGGGAAACCTGCCCATTTGTATCAACAATGTGTCCTTAAATTCTGGCTTACCTTTTTCAAGTTAATGTAACATAATAATATTAAACCTCGAAGCGCGAAGGACCACTAGGGAATTCCTTAAAGTACATACAATTATGGTTTTGGAGCAAGTTTCCCAACTCTCAACCTCTCTTAATCTATTTTGCAGCAATAATGTCGTTCGAGGGCACGTTCCGTGTGACGCGCGGGGACGTGTACGGCGGCGTGCCGGGCAGCCCGTCGTACCGAGAGCGCGCGCGCCGCTACAGCGCGGCGCTGCGGCAAGTGTTCGCTGCGCCCTCCCCGCTGCGCCAAGCCTTCACAGGTGCACTCGTCACTGGCTTCGGGGATCGAAGACTAGACGTACACTTTAGATTATACCTCGACAGGAGAAAAATACCCAGGTAATTCTTTTAAAAATTTGATTTTCACTGAAATTTCACTATTTACAAAATAGTCGGCATTATATCAAAATCCTTGCTTTCAGTTCTGTATCGAACATCGAAGAAACTCTTAAGAATATTTTAATTCAAGATTTAAATTCAAAACATCCAGCAATTGGACAGAGTATAAAAGTAGACACATCTAGTATTATAATAAAGAGAGATCTTGAACACACTTATCATTCAGAATCTTACGTGAAAGAAGCTATGAATGAGAGTATGGCAATGAATAATCCGAAAGGCTCACCACCGCCAACTGGAATAGATAAAACTCTCCAGACAAGGATAGGTGTCGTACGTAAGACTACAGTAAAGCCTAATCAAAATAAAGATCCAGATGAACCTGATATTGACACAGAAAATATTCCAGTAGTACAGGGCTCGTTTCAAATCACAAAGACTGAAGCAGATATAACAGAAAACAAAAAATTAAGTTCTAGTCCAATACGTCATGAAGATAAAGGAAGTCACAAACCAACAGCTGTAAAAACCACAACAACGACTAAGGCACCTCCTGCTAGAACTACAACAAAGACCCCAACAACGAAGAGAGTTCCTACAAGCACACCAAAGACTCGACCGTTCACAATAACATCCACTCTCAATGTTAAGACAAGGACAGAATCGACCCCAAAAAAAGGTACAGAGAAGACTACAAGAGCTCCAGTTACTACCACCACCGCCACCAGTTCAATGACAGTTACGCCTTCAACTACAGCTCAAGCAAGTACAACAACTAGTAATGTCTCCCAAATTCTACTCGACCTACTAACAAACGAAAATCATTATAAAGATTTACCCAAAATCGACACATTGTTTACTGTCCCACATGTTATTGATAACGAACCGTGGCGACCAATAACACAACCCTATTATGAACGAACAAGCGAACCTTCCATAGTTCCTGTAGAAATCACCAGTGACTTGAATGCTGAAGACAGAATGGGAGTAGCAGAGGTTGTAGACGATGTTTCAATATTGGAAAGTTTACTGACCCCAATACCACCAGTAAAACACAGAGACAGAACTACAATTAGACCCTTAGGGTTACACAACGTAGATCCAGATTTAGCAGCTGACGTTTATGTACCAAGTCCAGTATACACGAGTTTTACATTACCAACCTATGCACCGCCTTTAAAGAACATGGAAACTTTAGGGTCGAATTATCCAAAACCGCATCCAATTCCAGTAGATAAAATAAGTGGAGTTGTTGAAGTAGTAGACGATGTGGACTTTGCTGATGGAGATGACGGAAAACCAGTGGAACGTCCCCCCAAAGATAAACAAACTAGTGTTAGTATAAATGTTCTTCAAGCCGATAGCACTGACAACGACACGGAACAACTGTCGATTGAAGGTGCTTCAATATTAAAAAAACATAACACTACTACAAGTACAAGCACAACTACCACTACTACTACTACTACCACTACCAACAGCAGCCCTACCACTACTACTGATACAAGTTCTACCACAACTACAACAAGGGCCAGTACCTCAACAACCTCTACCACTACCACTACAGAATCAGCAACTAGCACCGTCTCCACAACTCCAGAGTTAGAAGTAGTGAATACAACATATAAAACAAATGAACATCACCAGAACGAAACAACTAAAGAAAATTCTACAAGGCGACCGAATAATAAAGTTTCTATTATTCCTAGCACGGGTGCTCCACATCTAACTTGGGAGTTAGTAAACACTTCGACCAACGAAAACGACACGTTCAGCAAAAATTCTCCGGAAAAATATTATAATGATACACTACAAGCAATTATAACGAAGAACGACGATGTTTTTCCGAATACAACTCCTAAGTTTCCCGGAAAGGTTTCAATATTCCGTAATTTAACGGATATTATTAAAAAATATACTCAACAAAATACGCCAACAAGATCTGAAGCCACTACAAATGATATGGAAGTTGAAGAAAGGCACAATCATAATAAAATGACTGGATCTGTTGAAGTAGTTCCCGATGATGAGTTAGAAATAACGACAGCCGGTGTGATTACGTTGTTACCTGCAAAATCTAATCTAGGTATGAATCGTCCTCTAAGACCACGACCCAAAATAAAAATTCAAGAAGCTCAACCAATGAAAGAGAATTTGCGCAGTTTTTTTCGTAACGACCCCGAAACACAAAAAATAATTGATGATTTGAGTACCGAAAATTATTACCAAAGTCAGGAAATTAATCAAAGCGATACAGAAAGTGCAGAACTTATACCTGAAACAGAACAACACGATCAGTTAAGGCTGTCGACAGTTCCTGAAACCATTCAAGTCAACGCACCTAGTAATTTTCCAACAAGCAGTAGATTTCCAAAATCAAGTGATGATTTAAATTTTTCAAACGGAAAAGACGAAGAACTTAAAAATATGGAAATATCAAAAACTACTCACGTTCCTGAAGGAACATACAGAGTATCATATCATGTGACTGGTAGTGTAAGTAGTAAGCGAGCAAATAAAACTCAAACTCTTCCTGCGTATGAGTTGGCTTTAGAGCCCGATGTTGTTTTAGAAATACCTATAAATCAAACGAATACTCTGACTATTGATAAGTTGAAACAACTTGCTAGTCTAGCTACAATATCGGATTCTAATAATAATACTTTATTTCGAGCACCTGGCAGTGTAATTTCAACAAAGGCAATACCATCTAGCTACACATTGAACCAAGCGGGGTTTAAAATTTTAACAAAAACGTACAATAAGAATTCTCCATCTAAACAAGACGGAAACAGTTTTGTAATACCAGAAAAGTCGTACAATAAACCTCATGTAAATAAACCGAACAAGGAAAAGGAAAGCGTTAGTAACTTTATTAAGGAAATCATCAAAGAAGGTAATCTTCTACAATTTAAAATGAAAGCATGTTTAAACTAGCAAATAGACGATATTTCTTAATAATGTGTCAATTTCAGAGGTGTGTGATAACGCTACGTCGTTCCGTTGTCCAAGCGGGCTGTGTCTCCCGTTGACGTCCCGCTGTAACCGATTGCTTGACTGTCCGGATGGAGAGGATGAACGTTCATGCTCTTGCGCAGACTACCTGCGTGCAGATTTCTCACAATCCAAAATTTGCGATGGCGTCGTTGATTGCTGGGACTATTCTGATGAGAACAAGTGTGGTATGTAAAAATTACATCGCTCTTTTCCGACGTTGTTAACATAACTCAAAAAATATGATTTTACAGGAGCCCCATATTTTAATTTGAATATTCTCATAGTCATAGTCATTCGGGTGAAGGTTGTTATCTAAAAAATATGATGCCATTTGTAACTTTCGTTACCAATTTCATTTTTTACTTGTCATCCTTGTCGCAAATGAGCGATATTAAATTCTTCTGCTAGCTTTCCTCTGCAAAATCGAAGAACAAATTGAGAACTCATGAGTTCAACTGGCTGGACTTGCATGGCTTTAAAAAAGTTTCCATACTTTATGAAGAAAAAATATATACCTACTTACTGAATTATTTTCAGAGTGGTGTAAAGAAGGACAGTACGTATGCGCCAATGCCCGGCAGTGCCTAGATGTGGTAAAGGTGTGTGACGGTACGCCCGACTGTCCTCTCGGAGACGACGAGAAGAGCTGCGTAGCGCTCGCTGAGCAACTAGAGGATAACGAAGTTATTCCATATAACGAAGAAGGTACGGCTATCCAATTCTTGGCAGAATTAAGTTACTGTCTGGATGATATTTTTGTGGTTACCGACTATCTGGGGCGTTTCGTGTTAAAATGTCAAGCGTGCGAGTGAGAAAGAGCGTTGGAGCTACACCCTACCCTACATAGAACCACCTCTTTAACAGTTCAGTTTAGATTGTCAAATGGATAACGTGAGAGCTCATGGTCTCTCTATTCAAATTTTAACCGTCGTTAAACCCTGTTGTCTCATTTATTTAATCAAAAGCTCATTTTTGATGGAAAATAATTCATCTTTTCTGTTCAAATTATCATCGTAGGTAGGTATCGAATTGACAGAAAATCTTTTGTTAATAAGACTAACATTTTGTTGTTGTGTTTGTTTTGTTTTGTTGTTTGTTTGTATCTGACGGTTCTTTCCTTGTTAGATTTTAGTAATGCATTTAATACCGTCGATTTTGATATATTACTTGGAATACTCAGCTCTCTTAACATATCTCCAACGGCGATTGATTGGTTTCGTAGTTACCTGTGTGGCCGTCGGCAACGTATTTGCATTGAAGGTTCGTCCTCGTCGTGGTGCAATACCTCTGCCGGCGTACCGCAGGGGGGCGTTCTATCTCCTCTTCTTTTCGCTATCTTTATTAACTCTATTTCCAACGAACTCCTGTCATCCTACCATCTTTATGCTGACGATTTGCAAATATATTCGCAAGCTCCCATAGATGAACTATCTGAAGCGGTTAAAATGATCAATAAAGATTTGACTCGTATTGCCGAGTGGAGTGTGGCTCATGGTTTAAAGGTCAATCCTACGAAGACTCAGGTCATTGTTGTCGGCAGCCCCAGGTTGCGCTCAAAAATCAACTGGACTCAGCTACCACCGATAGTCTTTGATAACTCAACTATTTCATACAGCGATTCAGTGAAAGATCTTGGTATTTTTATTGACAAAGACTTTTCGTGGGCTCCTCAGTTGCAGGAAGTAAGCCGTAAGTTGTTTGCGTCTGCGGGGTCTTTGCGAAGGCTGCGCAATTTTCTTCCAACTGCCACCAAAACTGCGCTTGCCCAATCCCTCCTTCTCCCAATCCTTGATTATGCCGATGTCAGTTATTTAGATCTAACTGAAGTGCAGCTAGATAAGCTTGAGCGACTTCAAAACTTTTGTATAAGGTTCATATTTGGTTTACGCAAGTATGACCATGTCTCTGAATTCCGTAAAAAGCTCAAGTGGCTGCCGATCCGACTTCGCCGGAATACCCATATCTTATCGTTACTTTACAGTGTCCTGTTTGTTCCCACAACCCCCTCATATCTCAAAGAACGTTTTAAGTTCCTTCATGACACACATACTAGACATTTGAGATCATCGGAAAACTTGAAACTTTTGATGCCTTCGCATTCTACCAAATTCTGCGACAAATCGTTTACGGTTCAGGCGGTGCGATTATGGAACGCTTTGCCATTGTCAATTAGACAAGCCCAGTCGCTAGGTTCTTTTAAAAACCTTGTCAAAGAACATTACCTTTCTCTCTAATATTACTCTGATACTGCCAAATTTAATTTCTTCCATCGCTAATCTTTATTCTATTCTTTTCTTTTTCGCTTCCATTTCATTGTAACACATGATATATATATATATGTATATTGTATATATTTATATATGTATATATGTACTTGCATATTATTATTATTATTTTTTCCCCCTTAATTAATTTGTCCCTTGATATATTGCTTGAAGTACACCGCAGACTACCCCCTTTTTTAGTTTCAGTTCTTATATTCCATCCCAAGGTTGTCTGGAAGACATCGCTTTCAGCGATAAGACCGCCACTGTGCACATAGGTTTAAGTTTCTGTAAAATTGTTACTATTTTGGTGTACAATAAAGTTTATTCTATTCTATTCTATTCTATTTGTTCAAATAATTTCAGGTTACGTGATGGTACGCAAACGTGGTGTTTGGGGGCGACTGTGCGTGGAGAGTTTTGCCGACGTAGTGGAACAAGTTCAAAGCTCTCTGAAGCTACCCGACCTCGGCAGAGCTGTGTGCAGAGCCATGACCTTCCAGTAAAAATACTTATTTATTTCTTATCCGGACATAATGAATTTATGTAATTTTACATAATCTCCTCCCCAAGCGTCGCCACGACGCACACTGGGACCCGTCCATACAACGCAATGCTCAAAACTCGATTTTTAAAGTGAGAATATTTAAAAAAAATAAACTATGTAAGGGTAGACTTAAGAATGTGTTACATCATTTCTACAAATACTAAATCCGTAACTGCTATCTGCTGTCCAGTACATCAGCTGAAAGCTTACTTTATACCCATATTATATCCGATGGCGTTCGTGAGTTTGTAGAGAATTTTAAAACATTTATTTCTGCAAGTAATCGTCACATTTAATTGAAGTGCATCATGACTGCAACTAAGCAAGGTATGGTTATTCTAATATTGTTTTTATGAACCTTGCCGATTAGTATTTTTGGTTTAATGACTAATTATATGTGACAGTATGATTTTTTATGAACTGAATCAAACATTTTTATTTTTTTTCCTTTTTGCGCAAAGTTCTATTTTTGAAATATTTTTTACAATATCTACGAGGTGTTGATAAGTAACGAACTGAAGAGATTAGCAATAGAACTTTGCGCATTTTCCAGATAAAAAAAGTTTTCTTGCGCACAAATTTTTGTTAGGCGTTATGATGTTATTATAGCAACCGAACAAGAACCGGGACCGTTGGTATGATGTCTAAAGTAGGTTTCTAGGTCTATGAACTTCTTTCCCACATATTTAAAGCTACTTTGCTGTATAATCTCACATAAGTTTGCATTTTTCAAGGTGAAGTATGATGATGAACTTTTTTCTGAAATGTAATGAAATAAAGTTGTCTAATATCAAAAACAAAAATCAAAAGTAGGTGCGACAGACACGATTTATAACTGTTTTCTTCAAAACATATCTTATTTATTAAAATTAATTGCTAGGGACTGTATACTTTCGTTTTATAGTAACATCATAACGCCTAACAAAAATTTGTGCGCAAGAAAACTTTTTTTATCTGGAAAATGCGCAAAGTTCTATTGCTAATCTTTTCAGTTCGTTACTTATCAATACCTCGTAGATATTGTAAAAAATATTTCAAAAATAGAACTTTGCGCAAAAAGGAAAAAATTAATAATGTTTGATTCAGTACATAAAAAATCATACTATCACATATAATTAGTCATTAAACCAAAAATACTAACCGGCAAGGTTCATAAAAACAATATTAGAATAACCATACCTTGCTTAGTTGCAGTCATGATGCACTTCAATTAAATGTGCCGATTACTTGCAGAAATAAATGTTTTAAAATTCTCTACAAACTCACGAACGCTATCGGATAATTAATGATATGGGTCTAAAGCAAACTTTGAGCTGATGCACCGGACAGCAGATAGCAGTTACTGATTTAGTATTTGTACAAATGATGTAACACATCCTTAAGTCTACTCTTACATAGTTTATTTTTTGAAATACCTTTTTTTTGAAAATCGAGTTTTGAGCATTGCGTTGTATGGACGGGTCCCAGTGTGCGACGTCCAGTTCTGTGTGTCTCGCATCGATCGGAAGCTATTGATGATGACAAATAATAAGTGATTTTGTAATTTTGAACAACCACTAGGTACCTATCTGTGAATGAATGTGTCTATAATTGATTTGTTTACACGGGCCATCCTTTGAATATTTTGTAAACAAGCTGTTGATATGCATTAGTAATAAACAAAAACAATACGTCATATAAACGTAGCCAGGTCCTAATCGTTAAAATGTCATAGGAAGCACAGAATAAGTAATAGTACTAGGAAGTGTGGGCCGGTTCGTCCCACGTTGGACGCCAAAAATACCGACCTGTACTACTTTTGTAAATTCTGTAAACTATTTAACGCACTTTCATGTGATTGTGGTCTGACTAACTCAATTTACTTATGTATAAAACAACATTAGATTAATTTTGGAAATGATCTATGTAAGGGGTCTTAGATCACTATCACTATCAAGAGGAGTTGATAATGGCTCTCGTTGTGTTCAGTGACGCGGGCTGGGCGCGGGAAGCCCGCGAGGGTCGGCGGGCCAGCGCGGCGGGCTACTGGGAGGTGTGGCACAACGCGGCGGCGCGCGCGCGGGACACGAGCCTCACGTTCCGCCGCGCCGCCTGCGCCAAGAAGCGAGCACTCCGCGTCAGGTGCACCGGCCTCGACTGTGGGATACGACCGCACGCTGATGCACAACAACCCAGGTAAACACTCTCTAAATAATATTAGAAAATTGGTGGGATTGGATTTGAATGATGAATTACTATTTATTTTCCAAATTACCACTTTTCTAAAAACCACGAAAGACTATACAGGCAGGCCGTGAGCCTACTAATTGCCATTTCATCAAAAAGACTGTTTACTATTCTATTCTAAATCGCAAAGAGTGTGTGGGAAGCAATGAGAAGGCATTCTTTGAATGTGCCTTTCCTCTCTTCATCAGTGATCGAACCGTTGTACTGCTTATGATTTGCTACGACTAACTTAAATTTATAGAATGTTAATAATGGGTACCTATCGATCTACTCTGTTGAGAAATTGAGTGAAGCTTATTGTTCATCCGTTTTAAGGTTTTAACGAAATTTAAAAACCGGCCAAGAGCGTGTCGGGCCACGCTCAGTG
Source organism: Mythimna ferrago (assembly GCA_910589285.2). Lineage (NCBI taxonomy): Eukaryota > Metazoa > Arthropoda > Insecta > Lepidoptera > Noctuidae > Mythimna > Mythimna ferrago. Next base: position 21,614,894 of record OU342674.1, on the reverse strand, counting down.
TAGGATTCCGTAGTTTCCCGTCCGTCACAAAAAGTGTACCCACTTATGAGTTCAAAAAAATACTTGCATATTTATACTACAAACTTAGTCCAGAAATTATTTTGTACAACCTTTTTGTTTTTTTTGTACAAAAACTGTTCTTTCCATCAAGTTCAAAATGAATTCCTAGAAAGTCCTTATAAAGTTCTACTTTTCAGAAATTTTTCAAAGTTTCTAAACTCATGGTTCAAAAGTTAGAGGGGGGGGGGGGACACACACATTGTTTTTTACTTTTGGAGCGATTATTTCCGAAATTATTGACATTATCAAAAAATATTTCAGTAAACCCCTATTCATTTTTAAATACCTATCCAACAATAAATATATCACACGTTAGGGTTGAAATAAAAAAAAAATCACTTTCCGCTTTACATATAGGGGGGCTACCCTAATAAAACATTTATTTCCAATTTTTATTTTACCACTTTGTCGGCGTGATTGATATAGGTACATATTGGTACCAAATTTCAGCTTTCTAGTGCTAACGGTCACAGAGATTAAGCGAGGACGGACAGACGGACAGACAGACATGGCGAAACTATAAGGGTTCCTAGTTGACTACGGAACCCTAAAAAGAGGAGAATGCTATATATGTTTTTGCAAGCTGACTGTACATTTTTAAGAAATACCTAAATTAGTCTTAAAAGGACAGTAGGTACGTATAGGTAGGTAGGTAAGTACATTATTAAAAACAAAATGAGATGGATCTACTAGTCGGCGACTAGTTGGCAGACCAGTTGGCCATTAGAGTGCCGACTAGTCGTCTAGTCGCCCAAGTCCAAAGCCGGGCCATCTCTGCTAGGGACGATACTGACATGCACGTGCGCCGCGGCAGGGTGGTGGGCGGCGACGGCGCGGCGGCGGGCGCCTGGCCGTGGCAGGCAGCGCTCTACCGCGACGGGGACTTCCAGTGCGGCGGCACGCTGGTGCACCAGCAGTGGCTGCTCTCGGCCAGCCATTGTTTTTACCAGTGAGTATTAAAATCTTTAATTCCTATAATGTTCACTAATAATCAAAGGCCAAAAAGCCAGAAAGTTTCAACTTAGTGCGATTCATTTAGGTATACTTGTCTTATTATAAAAACAAAAAAAAAACTAACACTATATCTTTTTGCATAACTGTAGATATTGACCAAAGCTTCATCCAAAATGTAACTTATACCATAAAAGGTGATCAGTTGTTGTATTTTTCTATTCTATATGCTAAGCTTCATAACAGGCACCTACCAGCCAAGTCCAGCAGCGATGACTAGGTACAGTTTGTTATCAGCTGTTGTGGAATACAAAGATCAGTCATACAGAATATCAAAGTACACTAATTCATCATCATCAGGCATCCTCTTTAGGAGAGGAAATGGGCCGTAATCCACCACGTGGCTCCAGTGCGGGTTGGTGAATGTCACATATCTTCGAATTTTTGGTTCTAGGACATGGCGGTTTCCTCGCGATGTTTTCCTTTACCGTTTTGAGACCAGTGTTTTGAAAGTAATGCGCCTGGCAGGGTTTGAACCCGTGACCTACAACTCGTAAGTCGGAGCCATTACCACTCGGGCACCACTACTGAGTCACTAATCAGTATCACAATGTCCACAGAGCTACAGAAGCGCACTGGGTGGCGCGTCTGGGCGCGTTGCGGCGCGGCGCGTGGCCGCGCGGGCCGTGGGAGCGCGTGTCGCGCGTGCGGCAGGTGGTGCTGCACCCCCGGTACGCGCCGCGCGGCTTCCGCAACGACATCGCGCTGCTGCGGGTGGACCCCGTGCCGCTGCACGCGCGCCTACGCCCCGCCTGCCTGCCGCCGCCGCGCGCGCAGCCCCCCGCAGGACACCACTGCACTGTGGTTGGCTGGGGGCAGCTGTACGAGCACGAACGTGTCTTCCGTGAGTATTAGTTTTATGTTCACTCACCTTTTTATTATTATTTTTTATGGTGGGAAAATAATCTAATGACAACCCCCGCTCTTGGGCGGAGCGAGAGATAGTGTCAGACTCTTACTGACTAAAAACCCACCCCATTCCTTCAAGCCTTCATACCGGGGCTCGAGCTATCTTTCGAAACTAACCCTGGCCCCAGTAGGCTTCGATCCGGCTGGGCCCCTGCTGTTGCTGACAACTCCTTGAGGCGAGCGGGAACAGTGCGCGCCGTCGATGACTTGGGCTCGGTCCGGATAGTTACCGGACGGTCGGACAGCGAGCTCACCGTCCGCTAGCCCGCGTCTACGGCGGCTGAAAATCGGGATCAGAATCCCGGCGGCGGCGAGAGCGCCGTTGCCTGATATGGTCGGCCTCCTCCTTTGCTAGCATTACTGCTTCGTAGAAGTCGGCGACCGTCTGCCACTCCTCATTGCTCCGGACCATGGCCTGAACCAAGACCCGGCGCGAGAGGTCTCCGCCGCCGATCGCCCCCACGACGGCACGGCGATGCTCCGCCCAAGCAAGGCACACCTCGACTGTGTGCTCCACCGTGTTCTCCGGGCGTTCCGCACAGTGGCGACACCCGGGATGTTCACTCACCTAAGTTCATTACAGGAGATCCTTACTTCCTTTGCTTATTTATTGAGTAAATGACCTGAAGGAGATGTAGGAACTCCCAATGATTAACCTTTAAGTCTAGTAGGGTAACAAAATTGAAAGACCCTGTATTTATTTTGACTTTCCGAATTATTGGTTGGTTTCAGCGGACACACTGCAAGAGGTGGAACTGCCAGTGATATCAACGTCAGAGTGCCGTCGCCGCACGCGCCTGCTGCCGCTGTACCGCGTCACCGACGACATGTTCTGCGCGGGCTACGAGCGCGGCGGCCGAGACGCTTGTCTCGGGGACTCCGGGGGACCGCTCATGTGCCAGGTAGCTTTTCAAAATAACGTAAATTACTTACTTTTATACCAATAAAATTGAACATAAAACTCATACTATCAATGAATTCTATGTACTATAAATATACTTTATTCACTCATGTCCTTAACCGTGGCAAAATAAACGCACCGGTCGGAAGACTTGCTGAGATCAGCCCATGAGGAGACCGACCATAAGGACGAACGTTACGCTTTCATTATGGGTAGCATAAAACCTAAACATCCGACAATCACCATTACCAAGGCTGCAAGGGATATTAAATGGGCCGTCATGTTTAATATACTGACTGGAACCTGACTCCAACATTAGGTAAAGGCAGATGAGCATTTACTTAAAAATTAAGTGTTTTCTTGGTAAACTTACAGGAATCCGACAAATGGTATGTCTACGGTGTAACCAGCAACGGTTACGGGTGTGCACGAGCAAACCGGCCCGGCGTGTACACCAAGGTGTCCAACTACATCGACTGGATCGACAGCGTGCTAACCACGTACACGCCGCCGCACAACGACTCCAGCTCCTCAGAGCAAGAGTCCAGTGAGGACTTCTACGCAGACCTCGAGGCGGCCGAGAACCGCCGCGCCAGTCGCTTGGACACCTGCAAGGGATTCAGGTGTCCGCTCGGAGAGTGCCTGCCTGCCACCAGCGTCTGCAACGGCTTCCTCGAGTGCTCCGACGGCAGCGACGAATGGCAGTGCAGTAGACTCTCGCCAAATAACTCCAGCATAGACCCAGATTAACAGCATTTAACATGTTTAATTACTTATAAGCCAGTACTTAGAAAGTAGGGTAAATTTCGAAATTCGACTGATATTTTATAAGATATCTGTAAGTTATGAAATCTCTGTTACAACGAGAAAATATTTCAATAATTGCTATAATATTTAAAATTTCATTAATTTCACATATTGCGATTGCTACGCCATAAATATTACGTAATGTTGTTTGGGTTGGTTTGTAAATATAGGTGTTACGTTTGTGCCCAAATTGTTTACCACTGCACGATTATTGCTAAATTGAATTTATTTATTGAAACACATGGACCGCCTTTTCCGTTCGAAAAGTATGTTTTTAAATGGACGATGTGAGCCATGGTATGAAGAACAAAATAAAAATGTAACAATCAATGTTTCTTGTTTTATTTTTATTGAAAAGTATTGAAGAAACTGTGGTAGGCCGGGGTGGCCCAATAATAACGACCCCAGTGGTAGTGACTCAGCCAGGTGCATTACTTTGTTTAAATCATTAATTACATCACCACTGTTTTTAAAACGGTGAAAGAAAACATTCAAGTCAAAAAATTATTTATTTTAAATAGGCCTACATGGGCACTAATAAAACGTCAAAGCTTCAAAGACGATTGTGCGACTTGCGTGGTAGATTACGGTGCATTACCTCTTAGAGAAGTGGTCCGAGTCTCAGCGGAGGGAACATTACAAGATGTTACATTTTCAGATTATTTCCAGATATTTGACTTCCATCTTTCGAACATACATTAAAATAAAAAAATCAATGATCTTAATAATAATTTTAATCTCTCGACAAATAAATTAACAAAATGCAAACTTTCAATACAGTTTATTATTCTTTATTATTTTTTATTATTCTTCAAAATAAGGATGATATAATAAATAAAAGCAATTCTTGTTTTATTAACGATGTCGACATTTTTTAAATTATTTTAGTACAAAATTTCACATTTTAATAAAGAAATATTCATTTAAAAATAATAATTACAATCACAAAATAAAATAGCATGTCCTAGGATAAAATATAATCTGGGTGAGTTTTCCCATACGATAGACACCGGTATAAAATAATGCAATGATTGATCACAAGAAAATAATACAAGTAAGAAAATTAGACCTCAGGCGTGTCAAGCTTCGGGGTTTAATGATCGCACAGTTATGAACAGAGATAGCGAAAGTCGAGAATGCAAACCTTTTTAACTTCGGATACTCGAGACAGTCACACACCTTACAACTAACTTAACTAACTCCCGTACCGAGCGGTACTCCAAAGAATGTTACCATCTTCTCAAAGTCAAAATCTCAATGTTAGTGTAAGGAACATCTTTACATTACACACAAAGGCCAGTAAATACTTGAGTTATAGTTATTTCTACGTCGTACTAGATTTATAATATTTAAATACTACAATCGAGCGCAATGAGCAAGAAATGAAGACAGTTCTTAAATAAGATGATATCGATGCTTCCGACAACAAAGGTCGTAAACACCAAAATAGCACTTTTGGTAATCAACGAAAAACAAAAAATAATTTCGTTTTTGGCTTATATCTTTTTAACTTTAAAAGTTGTAAAATTGTGTTCTATACAAGAAATACGTAAAATACGATGGTGTTTCATAATATATTATTGCTATTTATGTCAAAGCCTTATTTTAAAAGTTAGCTTGGACATACACCCCAGAAAATTCAAGAAGTTAGTATTTACGACCACTAACAAATCAATGGAGAACGATTTGTCTAACGGAAATTAGAAGTATGCACCAGTTTTTAAATACAATAGTTCTGGGTTTGGTTTTAAAAACCATATACTGAAATAAAAATGAGTGTAAACACCACGATCTGATGCGATGGTATGTAACAAACATGGAAATATCTGAAGCAAATCAATGAATTTAAGACTGTAAGTTGAGTTTTCATTACTTGTAATAAAAACAATAAAATAAAACACAAATTGACATAATTAAAAAAGGTTTCTTATTCATTGACCGTCATCGTTTAATCAAAATAATGGTTAAGCAAGGCACTAATACAAATTCAAAGTAAAAAAATGTCTGAACCAATCACTTAAATTTCCATTAGAGGATCTTCTACATCAATCATCATTCATCATCATTGTTTGTGTCGCGGCTCGAAATTTTTATACCTTTAGGACCTGGCAGGTCCTAAAGGTATAAAAATACACTTAAGTAAGTATATTATAGGCATCGTCCCGTATAATTTAATCAAGCGTTTGTTACAAGATGCCTATAGTGTTCTACCTCCAACGGCGTACCTAACCAGCCAGACATAATTCAAAATGTTAAGTAATCATTTTGTTTCATTGATTTCAAGAAGATTTTATAATCACGACATTTTTTTAAAACGTATTGATAATGAATTACAAAAAAATATAAGTAAACATTCTACCAAGCTTACTGCTCTAATAATTTTAATAAACAATGCCCATTTTCACCAACGCCCTTAAACATTTAGGTAGTTCATCTTTCTAGATCTTGTTTGTTCGGAAAGCTTCTGTACTATGGTCTACCTAACTTTTAGTGTCGTTGGTGAAAATGGGAAAGTGTTATCGACAAGATAATAAAAAAGTAGATGCAAAACATAATACGACGACGAGTTATAGAAAATCAGGTCTTCAAATTTCTGATTAATAATCTTCTGTCATTGGATAGAAGATTATTAACCAGAAATTTGAAGACCTGATTTTCTGATAGAAGATAATTAATCAGAAATTTCATCTTCCTCGTCAGTCTCAGGAAGAGTATCAATGACATTATGAGACTGACAAGGAAGCTGTTTGTATTCGGCATGAAACCGTTTGTGTATTGTCCCCTGATCACACAATCGTTGCAGATCTTTGTATTTAGCTGCGGTAATTGGTAGTTTATCCGTATATAGCTGTTTTGGAGTCAACTGCTTTACTCGATTATATTGTATTTCTCAGCAGAGCTTACGTTTTAAAAATGATTGTGGGGTGTAAGTACAATTAATTATGTATTCATGTTTTTACGACCGACAGCTGTTTGTACGTTGTATTATACGACCTGCACGGTTATTCGGTTCTAAGCAATATGAGTTATACATACCCTCTTTTCTAAAAAATCTTGATTATACTAGTAAAAATTTTGGGTGTAAAAGTATTTTTTTTAGGCGAATATTTTTTTCACATTTTTAGATCGACGCAGCGCCAAAAATTAAGTAGGGCTGCATTCTTAACTCATTTTCGCCAAAATGGCGTTTACGACATTTGTTGCCGGAAGCATCGATATACAAGACTAAATAGACGCACGTGGGACTCGAGAACGTTGTTCGTATGACTGAGGGTACATCGACAGTTGGAGCTAGTTGGTGGATGCTTCGAGGCGACCATGGTACGTGAACTAATGTTGAACTAGACCGTGCAAAGTATTTAAATAAAGCCTCGCCTCGCCTCGCCTCGCTTCGAATGGTACTGAAAGCTGGCTAGTGACGAGTATGTTCCCGAGTGTGTGCGAGTGTCTAGCCCGTGCTCTCGACGGGCGTGGTGGTGATGCCGGTCTTCGCCTTGTTCAGCACTGTCTTGAACTGCTCGGGGACTGGGTGCTCCGCCTGCGCGACAAACAACCAAGTCAATAAAATAATAGGACAAGGTACAATTAAGTATTACACAGTGAAATCATTTTAATAATACTGAAAGAAAGGGAATTTAAGGAGAAAAGAAAAAATACAACTAAAAGTTAAGAAGATGTTACGATAAAAGTGTCCTAATGTTAAAGAGGTCAGAAGCAAAGTATTTAGCATACTTAGTTACTGTTCCACAAATACTCCTGACTGTCACGCAACAGCGAGAATTTTCTGTGTAGAACGTATTTAAAGTTCACTTTAGAATGTATTAAGTGTAATTAGTTTAATTGAAAGTAAGCTTGGAAAACTCACGTAGTCGCCGTTGCCCTGGGGCACAAGCACGTTCATTTCGGAAGACTTTGAGCTGACGATCTCGACTTCCAGCGACTCTGGCGACAGGTAGATCTGACACCCGTCTGTTTTGTCGATCGACACCGTTGGCACTTTGCCCAGCACCTGAGAAACCACAATTTGAGAATACAGCACATCAATTCAAACTAAGTAATCTAAAACAAACAAAAAACCACAAGTTCATATTATAATTATGTCAATGTCAATACACTTGTCTATGAGTTGTCAGTCGATGAAATTCTTCAATTCATATAGAAGTAAAGTTTTTTGAAAGAAGAATTAAATGCAAATTCGTCCTGGTGGCATGTCATAACAAGAAATGACAATGTCAAAATTTTAATTTTCAAAATTATTTTTTCGTATTTTGCATATTTAATGCTAACATTTGCAATAAATAGACTTTTTTAAGGAATATTGTATTTTTAGATGCTGACTTTAATAATAGTACTGGGGGCGGTGATTGCGGCTCTTCATTTGAGAACTCTTATCATGAACGATGAGGAGCACCGAGCGCAACCGCAGGTGAATCAGCTGGAGCTGAATGGGGAGCATGCGTGGGGGGTCAGCAGCGCGTGGAACTACCTCATGGAACAGTACGGCGTGCCGCTCGCGCACTACTTTGTTAGCGTTACATATTCCGTCTATCTACGACTCTCACTCGTCAATGTGGTATGTTACTTTAGTATGCAATAATAATACACTTGTTAATCTGTACGTCAATTACAATCACGGGTAATTGTTTATGCAGGCGATATTTCTTCTCAAGTATGTTCCGACGGGGCTTTACATGTACAAATTTATAAAAGACATGTACGTGACTTCTCGGGAGCGGATAAAAAAGAAACAAATGGAGATGGAAGACATTCAGCTCCAGGTTAGACGCAGCATTCTGTACCCTTTATTCGTGTTGTACGAGTATCGCCAGTGGTGTTTAAACATATATATTGTGGATAGATTCAGATAGTGAACACGAAGCTGTGCGTGAGGGACGCAGAGTTCTCGGAGCGCGCGGAGCAGGACCGGCGCAGCACTGAGCGGCTGCGGAGAGTGCGCGCGCGCGTGCGGGAGGTCATCGCCGCCGACGCCGGCCTGCGCCACGCGCTCGACAGCCCCTCGGGGCTGCGCCGCGCGCTCGACAGCGCCGCCGCCTGGGACGCCGAGCACGACTTGCACGTCGGCACCACCACACAGGAGGAAGGTCTTTCTTCACAAACGACAACATATACGATCCGTGTAGATTCAAATTCTGTAATAGTCGATTCAGTTTCTAGTGATTTGCGTAAGCACAGGTCCGTTCGTGTGTGGAGTACTGCAGTCACATATGGGCTGGTGCTGCAAAATGCCACCTGGCAGCTTTGGACTCGGTGGAAAGGCGTGCAAAGAGGCTAATTGGTGATCCAGATTTGGTTAAGTCCAACCTTCAAAGCCTTGAGCATAGGCGTAGGGTAGCCAGCCTTTCGGTGTTTTACAGGATGCATTTTGGAGAGTGTGCGCAGGAATTGCATGACTTGATTCCGCCATCGCAATTCTACCATCGGACATCCCGACGTACGGCGAATATTCACCCTTACGTTGTTGAAACCTCTACGGTCCGGACTAAGCGTTTCGCCTCGTCGTTTATACCACGTACGTCGAAGGACTGGAACAGTCTGCCTGCTGCGGTCTTCCCGTCCGATTATAATTTGGGTGTCTTCAAGGCTAGAGTGAATAGGCTCTTAATAAACTAGTGCGCCTCACCATCAAAGATTGCATCGCTACTTACCATCAGGTGGGATCGCAGTCAAGCACTAGTTTATCTTAATTAAAAAAAAAAAAAAAAAAAAAAAATATGATTGGATTTCTTAGGTCGTAGATATTTTTTTTTATTTCAGACCGCGCATTCATAGTGGAATTATTAAAGGAGTTGAAGTACGAGGACATGGCGATCCCCGAGAAACAGTCGGAGAAGATGGAGTATGCAGAGCACTCGCTGACCGACCCCAACACGCCAGAAAACAGCGTGTACTCCTCACTGAGCGACGTGGACGTGAAGCCGGACTGCCGCGTGAAGATCGTCAAAGTTACCAATGTTTATAAAGTTGCTTATCTTAAGCATTACATCAAACAGAAGAGACTAAGGAGAGCCAATAAACAAGCATTGTTGAAGAAAAAGGTATGGTATCCGCATACCAATACCAATTTTTTGTTGTTGCAAAAGTGATTTTAAATTACAGATTTATGTTTTTAATTTCCCAGATGGAAAGTATAAAAAAACAGTTAGAAGATTGGCAGAAAACGCTAAATATGGTGATAAACAGCAAGCTGACCATACTGAACATAGACCCGCACCCAATTGACGTAGCCTCGCAGGAAGCTATGGGGGACTATTCCAAGCCGCACGAATCATCAGACTCCGACAGCGACTTCAGAAATAGTTGTACAGACATGCGCTATGATGAATACAGTTTGAGCTGGGCCCAAAATCCTTACAAGCCGTATGCATATAACTATGAGGTACGTAAATCACTAAGTAGTATACTATATTCCCTCAAGTTTAATGTAGCCAACCGAAACAAACAGCAAGTCAGTATAAAAACGATCAGTGTTAGATTTACGCTGGATTAGTGTAATCCTCGCAAAATTGCGAACAGGGAATAGAGTAATCAGCATGGTTTTTACGATCGATAATATCTTCCAATTTTGTGAACGTCTCGATAAGATAACGTTATTTTTCGTTCGGTTTTTGTTTAGGTTTACTTTTATCGACATAGTTAACCAGTTTTTTTATAGGATATCGCCGAGCCAAACAGCTTTGACACCCAAGACTTTGGCGATGTGAAGTATCCTGCTCAGCCGACGTTGCCGTGCGAGCGAGGAAAGGCTTCGAACATGGTGTCGATCGTTGAGGAGACCAACAGTCAGATAGCCATTGAAGAGATAAAGAGTGAATACGGAGACGACTATGAGTGCCGCGACCTTGTCGTACTGTAATATTGTACTTTTGCAGCTTTATTATATTACATTTGAGTAAAAACCTGTTTCAATTTACATGTCACCTTTACAGAATTAGTATTTAGGGTACATACATTAATTAATCACTCCGGTAACACCTCTATCCCTCAAGGTCGAACCCCGATAACGGCGGGGACCCCGAATGTTGTAACATAATAGTTATCCCAGACTAAGTTATGTGTTTACGAAGGGAAAAATGACGAAACAGGGATCTAGTAGGTATAATTGCTTTCAGAATTCTGAGCGTTGATATTACAAGCTTTTATTTTAAGATGATTTCAAGTGACCATTATCTAATAAGTACGAGTATATCCGCCGGGATTCCGATCCCGATTTCCGGCCACGGTAAGCGCGGCCTTGCGGACAGTGAGCAATGGGTAGCTCGCTGTCCGGCCGTCCGGTAACTGTCCGGACCAAGTCCAAGTCGTCGACGGCGCGCACTGTTCCCGCGCGCCTCAAAGAGTTGTCAGCAACAGCAGGGGCCCAGCAGGGTCGAAGCCTACTGGGGCCATGGTTATCCGAAAGGGAACTCGAGCCCCGGTATGAAGGCTAGAAGGAACGGGGTGGGCTTTTAGTCAGTAAGAGTCTGAACCTATGTCCCGCTCCGCCCAAGAGCGGGGGTTGTCATTGGATCTGATAAGTATATAAAAATCTCTTGTCAGTGTTTGTTTTCGAACACCTTCGTAACGGCTTGACAGATTTTTTATAACAATATTATTATTATTAAAGGCGTGATAAATCATAGTTGGTAGCCGGGAAAACTTATTAACTTACGTTCAGTTGCAGCAGCTTGCACGTTCATAAAACTATATAAAAACATCTAGTTTCTATCGTCTACACCACTCAGAAATCCTTCCTAAGAACCCTGTAAGAGCCGAATCCAAGTATCTCTCTCACAAGCACACACTATACCTACACGTAATCTGTAGATAAAAGTGCGAAGTCCTGACTCATTCACTGACTAATCATCGCCCAGCCCAAACCCTAAGGCCTACGTCCATCCGATTTTTAAAAATTCCTGCCTATAAGGTTAAAACAGGGGTCCATAATTTGTGTGGAGTAACCTACTTTCAAACGGGCGAAGCCGCTGGGAGAAGCTAGTATAGCATAAGCACTTGTTCGCCCATTGCACGTACCAAGAAAATTGGGTACACGACTCATTCAGTCCCGACGTTTGTCTGTCATCAAATCTTGCAAATTAAATTTAACCCACTTCCCGGTTACCGATTGGGCTGAAACTTTGCATGCATGTGTAAATCAGATGACAATGCAAAATTATTATGACGTGGAGCTGATCTGATGATGCAACTGGAAGGTGGCTATAGGAACTTTGTAGTTAAACGACATAACGTCATCGAGTTTGGGCTCGTATGATTCGTCTTGACGAGCATTAATTATATAGGTATACCGAGCTATAAAAGCTTGCTATGAAAAAATTATTTTCATTAAAATCTTGTTTAAGATACAGGCAGGTTTCCTACCTAGTTTAGTAAAGCCCTATGACCCATATTATATTTTGTTGTACAGGTTTTTCTCTTTCTTACATTTAAGTAATTACTTAAAGCTACTTTGTATGCCATGTACAAACTTTTTTTAACCGCTTGCGTCGTATTGGTCCGACGAGTGTTTTCGTGTCCCATTAGCCAAAGTCATGTATTTGCGACTACTCCATCTCGTTTAGCTCTTCGATCCCCATAATGTGACAGAAGAGCTGACGAGATGGAGTATTCGGTCGTATGTGCGACCCTGGCGAAATAAACACAAGAATGTTTGGCGGATATATCCGTAGGCGGTTAAAAGGTAAAAAAATCTTTTAGCTTTGTCTACTAGAGATAGGATTTAACATGGGGTAATGATGGGGTCCAAAAACTGTCAAAAATTTTATATCTATATATATATACGCGTGAACGGCTGGACCAATTTCGCTAATTCTTTTTTTGTTGTATTCGTTATTGTGAGAAGGTTCTTAAGGAAAAAAGAAATGAAAATTAGGGTAGTGTAGGTTAGGGTAGAGTAGGGTAGTGTAGGGTAGTGTAGGGTAGTGTAGGGTAGTGTAGGGTAGAGTAGGGTAGAGTAGTGTAGAGTAGGATAGAGTAGGGTAAAGCAGGGTAGTGTAGGGTAAAGTAGGGTATAGTAGGGTGGAGCTGGGTAGTGTAGGGTAAACTAGGGTATAGTAGGGTGGAGCAGGAAACAGCAGGAGCGAAGCCGCGCGGGCAAAAGCTAGTCTCTAATAAGTAAATCTACTGACGTTATTGGGCTCGATCGTAAGCTGAAATCTATATTGCCATTGTTCCCGTTTCAATGAAAGTTTCATTACGTGCAGTCTTTGAGATCCGTTCTTTTGTAATGATGAAAACTATAGCAATATCTTGTATAGAAGTTTAACATCGCTAACATATTATTGTGTTACATTAAAAAACTGGTTAAGTGCGAGTCGGACTTGCACACGAAAAGTTCCTTACTACAATAATAAAATCGAGCAAAAAATGCCTATAAAATAACTTTTCTTGTATGGGAACCTCCTTTATCTTTTAACTTTATTTTAATTTTATTATTTATTGTAGTGGCAATAGAAATACACATTCCTTGAAATTCTTAACTCTCTACCTCTTACGGTTTATGAAATACAGCCCACTGACAGATGGTCTAAGAGACAGACAGACAGACAGACGGAAAGCGGAGGCAGTCCTGTTAGCAGTATTCTGCTACGGAACCCTAAAAAGTTATGCATATTGTTACTACGTCGGGGACAAAAGCAATTACACTCGTGCACTTTATTTTGTATTTAATCTCACTTTTTTAATTTAAACATGTTGTTCTCGTTAAGCTTGTCTCCACAGTTTAGTGTTCATTTCTGCCCAAGTTCATTATCTACAAAACGGTTTCTATTTAGTTCTATTAAAGTTATATGAATTTGATGATGATCGGAGCGCAGCATTCTGGGTGTAAAAAGAACAGATTGATTACGGAATAACACACTGCGCTCCAAAACAAAACGAACGCAGTCAGCCGCAACTCGATGGTTTATGTAGTACAGTTTAATTTAAGTACTGTATTGTCTCAATTAAACAGGCTTTATGGCTCGATACGTACTCCACGTAGATTGTAATTAGTAATACTTTCCAAGGTAAATTAGTTTGAAAGGGTCACTGAACGTTGCGGTGGGGGTGATGTGGGTATACACAACTTTGCTAAATGTAACAAATTCGCCACGTCGTGTGAAAGTGATATCGATGTCTGCTCCTGTCGTAAATCTTGCCATACTTGGGTTACCTAGTCCCACTAATTTTTACGGTATATCCCCAAAGGTGTATATGGGGGAGGGGGAGGCAAAGTGGATCGTGTCCAACTTGTTTCCAATTAGTTGGGAAAAGTCTAGGCAGAGCGAAACTTTCAGTGTAACTAGATTCAGCTTAATATCAGTAATTTTCGACCCGAGTTTGTCGAAGACTACTCTGCTCACTAGGTGCAGGACCGACTCCTGCACCTAGTGAGCCATAGTCTCTCGACGAGCAGCTGACCTAGATGCTGCTGAAAGACCCGGCCAGAGCGAGCCACATGCGCGGGTGCTAAGGCGATGTGAAAATGAAATCACCGCTGATGTCCATACTGAAGTGACTATAGTGGGCGCTTCGCGTTACATGACGGGTCGTCCAACTAACGATCGTCTACTGTTTTCCCTAAAGGGGAAACACGTCAGCCTCTGCCTGCCCCCAGTCTAGTCACAATGCATTCATAACCCAGGACGTATTGCCTAGTCACGATTTCGGCCTTAGAGGCGCGAGGCGCGGCGAGCGGGGCGACATCGGTAAACGCGCGCGTTTTCGCTATGAGTGGCGTCTTTTGACCTTACCGCTCGCCGCCCCGTGCTTAGGTACCGCTCACAGCGGCAGACGCTAACGGGCTGTTATAACGTAAAATATAAGGTAAGTAAATGAAAGGAATATTTCATAACTATGGACGCAACACGCGCACGAATTGAGCATGTACTCACAGTTCGCGCGCAAGGCATCCACACTACGGGTATTCCGTTACATTGCATGATACAATGCAACAATGTGGACGGTAAATTCCTTCTTTGCGTGTTACATTGCATGTTACGTTACAGCAGCTTTAATTATAGAAATAAATAAAACTGACCTGCATCTGCACAGACTGGCAGTTGACGAACTCGATGGACGAGACGAGGTTGTCGAAGACCACGGCGCACTTGGTGCACGAGTCGAGCACGACTCCGTTAACTTTACCGCGCACGGTCAGGGCAGAGTCGCGGCAACGGAACATGTACACCACGTTGTTCATGTCAGCGTTCTCCACCACTAGATTTTGGTTGCCTTTTTGGTATTCCTGGGTGAGAAAAGTTGTATTAGATTTGTTTAGGTAACTAAAATAAGAGCCCGATTTATTAATTTTTGGAATAAAGTACATTGACCCTCCTACATTTATTGATATTCTTGATTTCAAAAACAGAAATAAAGAAATAAAGCTGCCTTGAATCAACATCTATAGTGATCCTTTACATTTTCTAGTAATAAACAGTTAATTGTTTATTTTTGGGTTCCTACGCGATATTTGAAAAAGGTCAATGTATTAAAAATTTATCTGGCGCCTGGTAAACAAGGAATTTTCCTGCCCTTGTCACATGTTACTTGGTAGCGGTGGAACATATGTCCATCTTCCAGTTTCACCTGTCTACCGTCACGCTATCATTCACTCCCTTTTCTATAAAACCTCATAATAAAACCTAGTGACTGTGACCTAGCATAATCATAATCTGCCTTATAATGTTCCCACTGCTTAAACTCTGCCCTCCTCTCTGATAGGGGAAACGGGCCGTAATTCAACCCTCAACGATTATCATACTTACGATTTATTACGGGGAAAAGACATTTTCACAACATTTTTGCAGTAACACATTCTACACATAGAGCTTGCATCAATCTGTAAGAGTGTAAGGTTATTGGGAAGACCTTTTTTCCAGCAGTAGGACAAAATAGGATTATAAAAAAAAATCTACTAACATTCATTACAAACCATGTCAAATCTTTTGTTTATCATGAATACGTTTCAGGTGTTTAAAATTTGATTCATTACTTGTTTATTGATATGTTTGTAAATATGTCCATAAGGAAAAAAGTTTAGATCATCAATTCATCATAATGTGAATGAATCATGGTTTGATTCATCAAATTAACTTTGTTTCAACATTTTGTTTAGTATGCATTTTTTATGGAGCACATGTGGTTTACAAAAATATCTACTTTTTGCTACGATTTTTGCCCGCGTAATTTTCAGATATTATACAATATGTGAATCTAACACTCTGACAGTTGTCACCCGCACCATCCTGTAGCAATTGTATGTAGTAACTAAATGACTATCAAGATAAGGCGAGGGTAATTCACGCTAAATACTCTCCAACGTCTGATGGTTTATTAACAGTCCGCACGTGTTATTGGCAAACTTGTGGTGTCTCTTCCACAAAGGCCAATAATTAAGAGTTGAAGTTGAAGATAAGGCGATAAGGGGTTAATTTGGTGATAATTTGGCTGGTATACATACGATAAGCCACTTCTTGCCGTCGCGCGCAAACACAGGCGGCTTGTCGAGCGGGCCGGCGCCGGGCTGCGGCAGCGCCTTGCTGGGCGGCGCGCGGGACGCCGGCTTGAAGGGCGCCGGGCCCGTGCGCAGCTGCGGGTTCTTGTGCGTCTGCATGTCCGGAGTCACCCTGCGCAGGGCTGCGGCAAGCGGACTCACTTTACTAAACCAAGTATACGTACGAGACAAAATGTGCCGCAACATGACGTGTCGCTAGATGTTGAGCGGAGCTGAGCGATGCCTGGTGAGATCTTTTCTGACGAGCGAACGATGATGATAAAAGTTGACGCAAACTTGTCGCTTAGCAGCACATGTTGCAGGTCATTTGTCACTAGTAGAGAAGGCTCTACAAAGCTTGGCATATAAACCAAACTCGTATCTACTCACAGAAATTTACGACCAGTGACAATTTGAATATGCATTATGTTATTGTGCTGTTACGATGCGATCACGAATATTATTACTAATTTCGTCTCTAGCCGCTTCTTTATCAATGAATATGCATATAACAGAAAAAAAAAATCACAATAAAATACAATCATCATTTTATTAGACTAGATTCATGCATCATAAGCAGCAGCACGTACTGTTAGTGATGTTCTCGCCCTGGTTGATCTCAGCGAACAGCGCGCTGCGGTCGTCCACGGACAGGTTGGCGAAGTCCACCTCGGGCAGCACGGGGGGCGGTGGCGGCATGCCACCGGGGGGCGGCGGAGGGGGAGCTCCCGCGCCTTTGCCTGCACAACATATCAATTTTATTGACACTTTAAAAACTCCTAGAACACAACCAATCGTAGTGGCAACGACTGTCAGCGACCTATTTCCAGCAGTGGGCGTTGTTCGGCTGGAATTATGATGAATTCTTCATTATTGTTCCTATTTCAAGAGTAAGTACATACCTAGTAGCGGTAAGGTCTAAAGTTGGTTTAAATTTTTATATCTATATATTTATTTATCTCAGGACCCTGGGGTCCAAGATCTTTGGATGGAGTACGAGGGGCCGACGCCTAACTCGCAGAGGCTATGTTCAATAAAAGGTGCCTTACTTTTTATGGAACACGATACTATCTATACGACGATATTATTATTATACTACTCTGTCAAGAAAGTACCGGAAAAAGATCAATATTACACATAATTTTCGCCGCGAATTCTCCTTTGTCTTCTACAGATTAAAAACGAAGTGGTAATTTGAGTTTAGGAAAAAGATAGAAGTCGGCTGGAGCCATATCTGGCGAATATGGTGGCTGCTCGATGGTATTTGTTGAGTGTTTGGTCAAAAATTCGGTCACAATGGTGGCCTTGTGCGAAGGCGCATTATCGTGGTGCAAAATCCAAGAATTTTCTTTCCACAAATCTGGCCTTTTTCGTCGAATTTGCTCTCTTAAATGCCGCATAACGCTCAAATAATATTCTTTATTTACCGTTTGACCTTCCGGTAAGAATTCCGAGTGCACAACACCGCGATAGTCAAAGAAAACAGTCAACATGACTTTGACATTTGCTCGACTTTGGCGTGGTTTTTTCGGTTTTGGTTCAGTTGGAAGGCGCCAATCCGAAGCTTGTTGACTTGTTTGCATGTCAAACTCATAAACCCACGTCTCGTCGCCAGTAACAATGCGTTTCATGAATGTTAGGTCGTAATTGACTCGTTCTAGCATGTCCTCAGCGACTCTCATGCGATTGAGTTTTTGGAGAAAATTCAAAAAATCTTTTGGGACTAGTCGAGCGGCAACACGTTTCATACCCAAATGATTAGTTAAAATGGTACGGATCGACTCGTGAGATCAGAAAATTCGGCGGCTATCTCTCCCAAACTTGAATGAGTATTTTCAGTCACTATTTCCTTCACTTTTGCGATGTTAACTTCAGTTGCAGAGGTTGATGGCCTACCAGAGCGAGGCAAATCTCCATCACATCTCGACCGCTTTTGAATGCTTTGTACCACTTATAAGCACGTATTTTTGATAAAGTCGATTCACCGTAAGCCTTCTGTAACATTTTCAGTGACTCCGAATACGAAATTTCATTGGCGATGCAAAATTTAAGACAACCTCTTTGTTCCATGTTTTTGTCCATTATGAAATTCGCAATACACACTAGATATGATATAACTAAAAACGGCACTGTATTTAATATAAATAACAGATGCAACTCAAACTCCGCGCCAAAATGGAAAACAGTTGTGCCAATCTAGTAACAACAAAAAAATCTTAAATTTGAATTTGGAACAATAAACAAATCATCCATTCCCGATACTTTTTTGACTGAATGTATCTAGCCTGTACCGTCCCTAAGCTGGGCATAGACCCCCTCTTAATTCCTTCCATTGTTACAGGTTCTCCAATTATTATCAGGTTATTCTTTCCAATGAATAAGGATGATATCTACGTCCTGCCATTTTCTTCGAAAAGGCACTAATTTTGTGTTTTACGGGCCCATCGCTCAATCAGCATTTGTGGCAGACATATCCAACCTAGCAGGACTAGGCTACTGGCTACCTATCTATTTATATTTATTTATCTGACTTGAATCTTCTTCATTTCGAATGAATGAAAAAATATAATGAATAACTCCACAAAACGAAAGAATTTATCACAAAATATACCTAGTAAACCACATGCATACTTTTTTTGACAATAAGGTAAATACACCAGTGGGACTTAATTTACGAAGGTTTCCTCGAAATTATAAAAAAATACCGTTTCTACGTACCAGTGTTCCCTAAAGGGTAAGGACTATAAATATAACCCACGTTACAAACATCACGATTAACCTACAAGAATGGGTATCTCTATCGGTTTCACGAGATAAAGAGAATCCAGTACGTGTGCGAAGTTGTTTAATATCGGAGTCCGTTTCCGTAACGGAACTCGATAAAAAAGTATTAATAAATCTGTGCTCCCGGTTTGAAGTTTCATATCAACTGGTCCTAGCAATAACCTGCGAGTTGGCGCAATGATAAAATTGGAAATAGGATTTCTTGAAAATCGCAATAGAGTTGAAATTCTAGTGATATTTTTAGTAAATCTGGGGCAAAAGGATAGTTAATTTGCTATAAGATACGAGTAGGGCCCAGAACTGAACAAAAACAGAAATTTAAATGGTCGCGAACGTTATTTTTATTTAATCAAATGCGCAGCGAAATTGCGATGGCCCTTTCAAAATTCTAAAACACATCAGCCTTTTTCTTCATAAATACAACCGTATTTAAACGGGTCGAGATAAAATACAAATCACAACGTATTTTGTCAAAGGTTTGTTGAATTTAATTTAGTCTTACGTTTAAGTAATTTCGGCGAAGCTGCGCCGGGTGTTGAAGCGAGATGAAAGGCTGGATTAAAATGTCACATCAAATTGTGCGAGCGCACCAAAAGGCTTTTGAGAGGTTCAAGAGAATTTATCCGGAATTCAAGTACGACGCTTATCTTCAGGCAGACTTTCCTTTACGGAACAACCAGGCCTTCACCCCAGATGGTGTCAAGGACATCTCTATCGAAAAGCATGTCACAATAGTAAAGGGCTAAATTTAAGATTAGGTAGTTTCATGAATAATGTAAGATTCAAAAGATTTCAGGCGCACCGCTTGCAAATCGGTTGAATAAACGTGCGCTGTGAAGCACGCCATTTAATATGTAAAAATATTCTACGTAAAAAAGTTTTCCATTTTATTTGTGGCCTTTCCCCTTTAAAATTTTGTTTTTACAACACTCTAAGCAGTACAAACTGATGGATACAAAATATTAATAATCTCTTTAAGTTTTTATTTTACAAGTAGATAATTTCTAACGGATTATACAATACCTGTAATATTTATTTAACAAGACCCCTAAGAGAATTTGAAGAACCGTATTTCATACCTCAGAATTCGGTTAGATTAAAATTGAAACATTAAAACCCTGTTAAAAATGTTTTGAGATAAAACACAAACACGACCCTTTGTCCAATTTTTAAAGAGTATTGCGAAGCTGCTGTTTTAATATTCTTTTATTCTAGAATTATTTGAACCAATATTTTTATGTGAAAGCCTTCTTCTTCTTCTTCTTCCTGCCCTTGTCCCATTTTATTTGGGGTCGGCGCAACACGTTTTTTTCTTCCATTCTGTCCTGTCACTCGTCACGCTATCACTAACTCCCTTTTCTTTCATATCACTTCTCACACAATCCATCCATCTTTTCTTTGGCCTCCCTCTCCCTCTCCATCCATCCACATGTAAATTCATAACTCTTTTAGCAACATGCTTTTCATCTCTCCTCTTTACATGACCATACCAAGACAAACGATTTCCTTTCAACCTTTCAGTCACTGGCGCCACTTTCAAACTTCCCCTAATATACTCATTTCTCACTTTATCCATTCTCGTCACACCACACATCCATCTTAACATTCTCATCTCCGCTACATGCAATCTTTTTTCATCCGTCTTTTTCACAGCCCAACATTCTGATCCATACAGTATGACAGGCCTTATCACGGACTTGTAGATTTTACCCTTCAACTTGAGGGGCATCCGTGGGTCACAAGTTGTTCCCGTGACCTGTCGCCATTTCATCCATCCTGCGTTGATCCGATGTGTTACGTCCCGGTCTACCTCACCATCCCCTTGGACGAGCGACCCGAGGTACCGAAAGTCGGAACAGATCGGTATGGGCGTTCCGGCGAGAGCTAAGGGCACTGGATTGGAGAGACCGCCGAAATCGCAGAACAAGTACTCCGTTTTAGTTCTACTCAATTTCAGGCCAACACTCTCCAATCTGTGCCACCACACCTCCAATCTGTTCTGGACCTCTAGGCCACTCTCGGCAACCAGCACAATGTCATCGGCAAACAACATACACCAGGGAGCCTCTTCCTGAATGTCCGACGTCAGAGCGTCCATTATCATCAGGAAGAGGTAAGGGCTGAGGGCCGACCCTTGGTGTAAGCCGACAGCCACATTGAAGCTTCCAGTAGTGCCCACTGAAGAACGGACTTGGGTACTGCATCGACTGTACATCGCTCGGATCAACTGCACATACTTCCCAGGCACACCTTTCTCCTTAAGGGCCCACCACAGAACCTCACGAGGTACCCGGTCATATGCCTTTTCGAGGTCAATGAATACCATGTGCAAGTTTTTATGCGCACCTCTGTATTTCTCGCACAGCTGGCGTATAGCAAAAATGGCATCCGTTGTACCCCGACCAGGCATAAAACCGAATTGGTTCTGTGAAATTTCACTCTCTTCTCTCAGTCGCCTTTCAATAACTTTCTCCCAGGCTTTCATAGTATGTGACATTAGCTTTATTCCTCTATAATTGTTGCACTCAAGCACATCACCTTTGTTCTTAAAAATGGGCACCAAAGAACTGCTGCACCACTCATCAGGTATGGCTTCTTCCTGCAACAACTTGTTGAAGAATAAAGCTAACCACGTCCATCCATCCACTCGCAATAACTTCCACACTTCAACTGGTATCCCATCTGGACCAATGGCTTTACCATTCTTCATTCCATTTACTGCTATCCTAACTTCATCCATACTAACCATTCTCACTAACCCCACATTCACTGGTTTATTCTCTAACACACTACTCCAATTATTTTCCTCATTCATCAATCTTTCAAAATAGTCCTTCCACCTCTTTTTGATTTTCTCATCATCCGATATAACCATTCCAGTTTCATCTCTTATACATCTTACCTGGCAAACGTCTCTCGTCTTTCTCTCTCTTATTCTAGTAAGCCGGTATAGTTCTTTTTGGCCTGCAGGACTGTCCAGTGTGTCATATAATTTGTCCTGGGCTCTTGATTTTGCTATGGCCACGGCTTTCTTCGCTTTCTTCTTTAAAATGTCATACTCACTTATTACTTACTTACTTACTTTTATGTGAAAGCCTTAATATGTACAAATAAAAACAAATAGAATCCCAGTCCTACTGACAAGATGACTTTACGCATAAGATAATAGAATAACAAAACACATGGTATGAAATTATAAAAAAAAAATCCTTTCAAACACAACATACTTGACCCACGTATAGGTACACACATATACCTACAACAGTGGGAATCATAAATATAGGCAAATAACTACTGTCGTAACTTGCCTACATTGTTGATTCGGGACGAGTTTCAAAAAGGGCTATAGAAACAGCAATAGTTTATCTATACCAATAGACCAGGGTAGAAGCCTTTAAAAATAATAAAAAGCGAAAAAAAATAATAGTAGGATGAAACCCATTAGAAAAGGAGGAGAATATTATAAAAATGAAAGGAAAAATAATTTACGGGCGATCTGAGGTCGGGAAGGGGATGGGGGTGAGTTTTTAAGGGTAAAAAACCGTTTTTCTCGATTTCCGGCAAAACTAAAAGTCCTATGGAAAAAAGTGAAATGGCAAAGTTGTAGGTAATAAAAAGATCTAAAACTTTTGTATTTACACTTTTTTCACATAACCTCAAAATGTATGTGAAAAATTCAAAAAACCAAGTTTTTTGTTTTTTATTTTTATCTTTTTCAAAATAAAATTTTTTTTCACGAAATTTGGTGAAAACTTACCTTTTTATGTCCCAAATACGCTGTAATTTATTTGATTAGAAATATTAATTTTTTCACCTTATTTTGAATTAATATCGAAAAAGCACCCTAATTTTCAATCGAAAATTCACCCGTCAAAATATCAGCTTTTTTCAAAAAGTTGGTATGTTTTCTGTTCGTTGATATCTCTACTTTCCGATGGTGAAAAAAAAATTATATGTTACCATAGTAAATCTTCTCAGAAAATGCAAAAAATCGAATTCGAAATTTTTTTTTAAATTATTATATACAATTTTGAGCTATTTATTAAAATTAACACTTTAATTACTCGAAAAACGTAAGATTACATGTCACATTGATAAAAAAAAAATGCAAATTTAAATATACTACTATAATTAACAAACAAACAAGTTAATAAAATTAATATTTAATAAGACATCTACAATATTTGGAGAAAGTAGTCGAATTATATGCGTAGATGCCTATTTATAACTATTTTTAGATAACTTATATACATGAGTGACCTACGAAAAATTTTAGCCCATCAAAGGGTATTTCATAGAGAAGTGGGGAAGGGGCTAGGCGGGTCTGGGTCGTACTACATACATATCTACTATTTCGTAGCAGGTGTAACAACCGTTAGCCTAGCCAGTATTAGTATACAACATCGTTTATAAAAATACACGTGCACGCTGAGTTTCTTTAAGATATAGATAGATTTTCAATATATTTTTTATGTATTTTGAAATTTTTTTTTTTTTCATGGGAGTAACTAAATTTGTTTGTGCAAAATAAAGGAGATTATTATTTTTTAATCTTGTTTTAATCTTGTTAGTTTTTTTTTTTAAGTAAACTTGTCACAACTATCTTAAAGAAACTCAGCGTGCACGTGTATTTTTATAAACAATGTTGTATACTGTACTGTATTTCGAATACTGGTTAGGCTAACGGTTGTTACCGCTACTACGAAATAGTAGGTATGTATGTAGTAAGACCCAGACCCGCCTAGCCCCTTCCCCACTTCTCTATGAAATACCTTTTGATGGACTAAAATTTTTCGTAGGTCACTCAGGTATATAAGTTATCCAAAAATAGTTATAAATAGGCATCTACGCATATAATTTAAAGAAGATTCGACTACTTTCTCCAAATATTGTAGATGTCTTATTAAATATTAATTTTAATAACTTATTTGTTTGTTACTTATAGTAGTATATTTTGATTGTCATTTTTTTTTTTAATCAATGTAATATGTAATCTTACGTTTTACGAGTAATTAAAGTGTTAATTTTAATAAATAGCTCAAAATTGTATCTAATAATTAAAATAAAAATTTCGAATTCGAGTTCTTTCGATTTTTTGCATTTTCTGAGAAGATTTACTATGGTAACATATAATTTCTTTTTCACCATCGGAAATTAGAGATTTCAACGAACAGAAAACATACCAACTTTTTGAAAAAAGCTGATATTTTGACGGGTGAATTTTCGATTGAAAATTAGGGTGCTTTTTCGATATTAATTCAAAATAAGGTGAAAAAATTAATATTTCTAATCAAATAAATTACAGCGTATTTGGGACATAAAAAGGTAAGTTTTCACCAAATTTCGTGAAAAATAATTTTATTTTGAAAAAGATAAAAATAAAAAACCAAAAACTTGGTTTTTTCAATTTTTCACATACATTTTGAGGTTATGTGAAAAAAGTGTAAATACAAAAGTTTTAGATCTTTTTATTACCTACAACTTTGCCATTTCACTTTTTTCCATAGGACTTTTAGTTTTGCCGGAAATCGAGAAAAACCGTTTTTTACCCTTAAAAACTCACCCCCATCCCTTTCCCGACCTCAGATCGCCCGTAAATTATTTTTCCTTTCATTTTTATAATATTCTCCTCCTTTTCTAATGGGTTTCATCCTACTATTATTTTGTTTGCTTTTAAAAATTATCGACCCTGGTCTACAATATTATAAAGAGGTTATATTATTCTGTGAATAACGGTGTGAGTTGCACATTTGTATCATGAACTTATATGTAATTATTAGTTAGTTAATAAGACCTAATGTGTAACTGTTAGTTATATTATTAATAAATAAATAAATGTTAAAAACTACGTACCCGAACGATTTAAAAAATTCTATCATTAGTAAAATACTACTTTATCATTGAGTGACATTGCATATATTTTCTACTTTCACGCGAGCGTAACCACTGGCCGAAGCTAGCTGGAATAACACGACAAGTCGCTAAGACTGCCAAGACTTGAGCGCGCTTCACATAATTAATAAGAGAACCTCCACATTCTGTAGCCATATTTTCGAGTTGGAAGACTTTTCGACCAGAATTTAGTTGCTATCTCCGATCACTAGTCATAATTTAGTAAAGCGCATTTCATCGAGCCGCAAGCGGTGACTGCATATCATTAAATTGGAGTGAAGAGTAATCCAATATGCTACACTAAGTAAGCAAATAAAAATCTAGCCAACGTAGGTAAAATACAAACTTGTTTTATTAAAATCCTCTCGTAATTATAATTATAATTCATGTCAGCATGCAACCAACATTTCCGTAGATTAAAAAGTAGAACGCGACTACATTTTACATAAACATTTTTCTCGTACGTTTATTTAAAAAAATACAAACATTTGAGATTGTGGGAGTTTCAATGAGATTCGGTTCAACGTTCATTCATAATAAAATTCGTGTTGTTACAGCGTTCAGGTGTGCGATAAAACGGGCGCGTTTCATAACGCTAGCTCAGAATGTGCGGTGACATTGGGCGGTTCAACCTCGTATTAAATAATTCACGAGGAGAGCCACACAGCCACACTCGTGTCAAGTTCAACCGGAGAGCAACGCCTGGCTTAATGAGGGTTTATTTATGTACCACTCCTTGGATAATAACTTTAAAATTGTTAATTTATGACACGAGCAAGAGATTGAACAGAATGGGATTAACGTTAAAATGGAATTAGGGGTATTAATTATGCTGCTAATTTAACTAAATGTAAGCTTCAAATTGTTTTTTTCCCTACCGAGAATTTATGTAAATGGGGCATTGCTTTAGTTTCAGTTTTCGTTTTGTTAGGCGTAGGCCTCAGGATTCGGGGCGCAAGGTATAATGTTATGAAAGTTTACCGAAGAATACCTCTGGGATTATAATATTAAAAGTCTAACAAACCTGTACAATGAAGAACCGGCAAGAACGATATTATTATTACAAATAGCTCTCAACTATATCAAAATATCTTTTTGCTCAGTTTATACTGTGGGGAACAAAGTAATAAAATATGAACAAAAATAAAAGGACGGTAAAATCAAAATTCTTGTGGAATATCAAACTTATTAATTATATCTCGGATATTGGACGAGAGAACAATCTATTCAAAATACGCTATGCTGATCACGTACAGATCGCCCACGGCATCAAATCGATTATTGCTTTCATCTTTTGGACAGATTTTTTGACTAATGATACGTCCACATGGGACGGACTGACCATACAGACAGACGTACAGACTTGTGTACACATACCTAAAATACATCGATATTTGTCTCAATATAATGAGCCTGTACTAAGTCCGTACCGTGTGAACGCACCATAAGTATAAAGAAGGTGAACTCACCAGACCAGACGAGCCCCGTGGTGTGGTACTGCTTGACGTAAGCCTGCAGGTCGGACAGCAGCTGCACCCAGGCGCGGCACCACTCCACGTGCGTCTTGTTTTTCTCCTTCCACTCCTTCAGCACTCGGTTGGTGTAGAACTGGCCGGCGTCGTTCATCTCCTTGACGTACGGCCCAGGTGTGGGCGCTACGGCCACCCATCCAAGTGCCGGGATGCTCTCGGAAATAGCTGACAAGTGATTGAAGAACGGCGAAGCGCGGTTCTTCTCACGGAACTGCTGGATAGCAGAGATCTGCTCGCTGGTAGGCGCGAGGAGCTGCATCTCCTCGGCCTGTGACGGCTTGCTCCTTGTTGTAGCCAGCTGAATATAACGGAGCTGCGCCCTAATGTACAAAATCAACCATTGAAGCAAACATTTCGAGTTCACGTAAACAGTTTTGAAATACCAAACGTAAACTACTCGAGACTCTTCAGATATAAGGACTCTTAGATAATGAGCATAGCATTGTAGGCCATAACGTTATATCTACGATGTATTTATCAATAGCAGATTCGATTTTCTTACAGTAAATCCGCAGAACATTATGAACATAATTGGCAAATAGGTACTACTTAAGTTATTAAATCCCACCAAAAACATACCTGTTAATACAGGTGAAGCTAATATAAGCGTGTTAAAAAGAGGACCAAGTTCCTATCGGCTAATTGTTCGCCTAAAAAAGTTGAAATCCAATCCAATGCCAAGTTTAGATGCACTTTAAAATCGATCATAATCATCTTCATCAACATGAACTTGGCAGGTTTCCGTGCTGTACGTAACACTTGATTAATAATTGTATAATTCAATAAATTATTTATAGAATTAAATTAACCTAATATTTAATTATATAAATAATTTAATATAATATCTATAATTAAATATCTAAAATTATAATACTTCTAAATTTGAACTTGGTAAATTTAGAAGTATTATAATTTTAGATATTTTTAACCAAGTAAGTACCTACGTATTTTCACAACTATACCATATTTTAAGTTTGGTATACACCAAACTTAAAATACGGTAAAGTGAATTTCGGCCAGATGGACCGTTGACGTGAATACGTTGGCGGGTAGTGGCTGGATGCGGAAGGCGGACTGGGTGTGGTGACGAGTTTTGGGAATGGCAAATATTTACCAGTGGATCAAGCTGTTGATGAAGATGATTATGATCGATTTTTTTTTGTCCTCTTTTTCAACAGGTATGTTTTTAGTGGGATTTCAATACTTTTTTTCAAGAAATCGTACCTATTTTTTTCTTTTTGTGCCACGCACGAGTCCGTTGTTAACCTTAGATATTAATTTTGTGTTTCAGAGCAACTTTTTTTGTATGCATAAGCTACAAGCTAAGCTGTATACAGTGTACATTATGTATACATGACAATATTTTATACCCCCTCCCCTCATCGTATTCTCATTGTATCACTAGTTCATAAATATTTATATTTAAAATTCGATATTGGATATTATATTCACAGGGTCATATTTCAGGATCTACTGAAGCTATATCTATGAAATTTGGCATACTGCTTTAGTACTAGTATATGATTACGTAGGTACAATTTTATATCTGTTTTTGCCATAGGCACTGAGCTACAGGGGGGTCAAAAGTGGGTCGAAACGGTTCGTGTAAATAGTGCACGGCATGCGCGCGGCCTGTTGCTGGAACTTGGCCTGCGCACTACCGTGCGCTTAGATTAAGTATCGTGTCACTTTAATAGCGTTGACTCTAGTTCACCGAACTTTATTAATTTAATGTGAATCTGCCGGTTTGTATTTAATTAAACAGCACAAACAAGTTTTAATGGAGAAATTAATGATTAAATGAGAATCGTTCCCTACGCTCTGTGCCTGAGCAAGATGTTCCTTACCCTAATTACGTAACAGAACCACAATCGGCGCAATCACAACAGTTCAGTTTTCCATCTAAACAATGTTCTTTGAGTCGACTACAAGTCCCTTCCCTCCCAAACCGACCAACAATTCTCACTGATTTAGCTAAACCCAAATTTCAACCAGCCTTATCACAAAGTTTGCTAGGAACCGTTACATGTATGTTCAGAGTTTCAGACAAGAAATTATTCGGCCACGTAGTATCGTCAGCCTGTGGTTTTATTTATGTTGTGGCTAGATCTTACTCATAGAATTAATCACTTCATCATGTAACCGGTAATTTTATGAAATGGTGCTATTTGAGCAAAACGCACGATCATTGTTTCATGATATAGTCAAACATGGCTGACCATATGGTAACACCGTTCACGCACGCGAGCATATTCCCAAGAAGTTGGTTTTTACAACAACATTACTTATTTATATGTATTTAAGTAACTATTTTATTTATTTGTCTCTCTTCTGTTTGTCTATTTATTAAGTTGCACCTGCCATGTTATGTTTCTGCACCACCCTAAGGTCGACTGGTAGATTATTATCTATGCCATAGGCATTCCTATGGCATTAAGTCCGCCTTTGTACAGTGTTATGTCCATAAAGCTTTAATTAATAAATAAATATCGTCTACTGTTCCTTAAAAGCTTCCTGTTTTCTACTACAAAATATGCTTTTAATCCATCAAAAATACTAAATGTGGACCTGAAATATGCTCTCTGGGTGTTTTTGTGCCCCAAATTCCTTAATAATTGTAATAAGTCCATAAATATTTGGTGTACATTAAGTATTTTAATGAACAGATACACAGAATTCCTACATCAATTTATTATATGGCCACGTGGATTGACATATCATCCAACATCGACATTTATGGCCAGTTTTGGTTAACCATTTCATGAAGTGATCAATTCTAAGATCTGACCACGACATTTACACTAATGCGGTAATGTACACCAATGCAAAGTCTATAAAGTATGTAGTTTTATATCTTACTGGAAAGCGGCGTTGACCAGCTTGGCGTGTGACGCCACATCGCCGCCGATCTGCTGCGACAGCTGCAAGTACGCCTGCAGAGGGCCCTGCCAAGAAAGACAACTGGTTAATATATATCGTTGTTTATTTAGTCTATACAAATACATGGCTTGTATTCTTTTTTTATCTTTCAAAATAGCTTTCCGTGTCTGTCAGGAGCAAAGAGCGACTTCACACTACGTCCGATTGGAACCCGTGAAAATACGGTCCGGAGCAGTTGTAGAACTATTTCTATGGTAGTTTACCTACTAAATCTAACTTCCCTCATCCGATTTCAATCCGTCATCCGTGAATCTCAATGCCAGAAAAGATTTATTAACGGACCAAAGAAACCGCACTATTATTATTTTGTATGAACTTTCGAGCACTATGTCCGAACAGAATCCGATCTGCATTCGAGCAAAGTTGCGGAGCGGCCTGGGTTCATGGCTAGAGAGCGCTCAGCGTGGCAAGAATCCAGTTTAGATCAATGCAGCAGCAATATTCCCAAAAACGGCCTCAGATTTGCTCGGATTTGGATCAAAGGTCGGAACTACTGCGTTAGCAATATGAATTGAGACAGTCAATTTAGCCTTCTGAGTCCGTTATCACGCATCAGCGATCGGAAGTAGTGCGAGCGGAACAGAGACGAGTGGCGGCGTGGTGTGAACCTTGCCACCAACACCTGAAGTGATGACCACGACTACTCTGCCAAGAGTGATACCGACAAGGAAGAAGAGAACAGTGCCTGGGGCGTTAAAATCATCAAAACCTCGGATTACTAATATGATGCGAGTATGTTTAGCCAATATGTATAAAAAGTTTACGGTTTACCTATTACCGAATTCGGTCTGAGATTTCTAGATAGGTACGTCTTTTCACGAGTTCGAATCGAACTTAGCGTGAAACTGCTTTCACTCCTCAGATTTTGAAGAGGTTTACATTAATGGAAAGAGCAATAAACAAGAAAGTTTATGTATATAATTTTCAGCCGTGAGAAACCAGTGCAGATTACTAGTTCAGCTTAAAACACTGGAGTCTAGACGAGTCACATCAAAACTCAAAATTATATAGCAAAAGTTCAATGTCAATTAGCCAGTACTGGCCGTAACTATAACCCCTAGGGCCTAACTCCGCCACGTCTGGCAACTTGTTCGCATTCAATTAGTAGGTACAACTTAATATTGATACCTAGAGCCTGCTACAATAGACCGACAGGGTTACGAAAACTCATTGTATTCTGAATGATGCTAGCTTGCGGCGGAATAATTTCAGAACAGGCGGACCGTTAAATAAAAACCCACAAAAAAATACACTGAAATGCATTATTACTATTAGACTATTATACTGAATTTGAAAGACGCTATCATTACATCAAAGAAAAAAGTATTGTAGATAAACTTCCTTTGAACATTCGGTCCTTATTACGTAACCAATAAGCGAGCAGCCGACTTTTGTTATGAACATGGATATTAGTTTCCTTTCTCCTCTTTCAAAAATTCATATACTTAGCTCTAGATTCAAAGAAGAAAATATATTAGGTATAGGTATGTACGTGGCAGCAAAATGTTTTTATTTTGTCTTTTTTTTTCAATAATTTTCCCAATGCGACCTTTATTAAATAATTATTTTTGTAGGTATCTGGATGGGAATCATCGCATAACTTCTTCCGTTCTAGGTGGAGCAGGAGAGAGTGTCAGACATTTACTGACTAAAACCCAGCCGTGTTCCTGACCGCGGTAACTCTTTCAAAGAAACTCGCAGCCAACAACTTGGACATGAGAACTCACTTTGCACAACTTCACTTTCACAGAACAGAACACATATCTACGAGCTTTTCTTATACAAACAAAGGATACTATTTCTTGACAACTCCACTCGAAAGGCAACTCATTTATTAAATTTATTATCATGCTCTAGTGCTTTTCTTAGTACTGGATGACTACCTAGCACTGTATATCTCAGTGCTTTTAAACTCAGAAAAACAAGATAATGCCTCCGTCCTGATTTAATTTGTAGTATTTTATTTTTTACTGCGTTGTTTACATTGCATCTATTTTTCAGATTACTTTCATGTTTTTACCGAGTAATTTCATTTTTCTCTACAGTTTTCAACGAATCTAACACTCCAATAATGAAAAGCTTTCAGACAAAAAGTGTAAAACCGTCGCGCGGTTTTAATTCAATCACGGACTGGAAAAACAATCGGGATTGTCAAACACTCCAACGACTGGTGTAACAGTTAGCAGCTAGAGTAAATAAAAGAGTGTTTGCTTGAGGGTGGCTAGTTGACGGGACGGGGAAATTGAGCGGTTACTCATATTTCCTGGGAGCGAACCTTTGAGCGGCGCGCTATTCACCCGACCGTTATTAATTGATAGCAGCACACATCCAAAACCTTACCCTACCTTACCCTGAAAGCTCAGTTTTATGTACGTCCCTTTGTTCATTATTTACGTAAATTTTCCTAAGCTTTTTCTGTCTCGTATTCCGTTCTTATCGTTTAATCCTTTTTCTCGAAACCACTCGGCGAAGAATGAGTCACCGAAATCTTATAAGATAAACGTCATCATCAATGAAAAGGTCAGAGTTTAAAAGCATTTAGGTATTTGTTGTATACGATTCAGAAGGTAATTTAAAATTGTCCTCAAATTCAATAAAATTGAATTTACGACTGTATATTTTAAAGATTTATCATAGTAGGTACTTTCTTTTCCACTTATAGTAAAGACGGTTTGGTAAAAAAACGGAGTTCAGGAAACGGGTTTATCGTACAGTTCAATGTACTTATAAAGCCATGTATGGATTAACTTATAGCGCAGTCCTCTCCTCTCTTTGTGCCGTGTTTATACCGTACTTACTGTATTCTTAATAATGAGTCTATGCAGTGCGGTTTTTGCTCGGTGAACCTAACGCGAATGAAATCATTAAGTCTGAATTGGAATTTAAAATGCACGGTCGGGTGCACACTAAAGACCCAACGCTACGATAAATTTATTATACACAAAACATTAGTTTTTACATCAATATAATTGCCTGCAATTAGTGACTTTATGAATTGGGTAACAGAGGGTTCAAAGACAGATTTTTCATCCTTTTGACACATGGTTTCAATTGTTTTTTTATATCTTCTGAATTCTGCTCTCGGATTCTTCATTTTTTTTTAACTTTGCCCACACTAGATAATGATAATAAAAGATACGCAGATACGTCCTGATCAGTCGTGGGTAAGCACAGACGTATAAACTCACATACACAAGACACCCAGACCCAGAAATAATCTGTAAGTCATATAAATATTTGTACCGTGCCGGAATTGGATCCGGAACACGCGGCGCAGCAGCCAATCACTGAAGAATTACGCTAACCGTGGATCACATTACTATTCGATGGCAATATTCTGTCCAAAAGCAATAGAAGAGCATACCTGTACTATATCTTGATAACCGTTAACACTCATGCTGTCGGTTGGTTCAAAGACCGGTGCTTGGTGTAGCGAGGCGTCGGGGGCTGGCGACAGCGGTGCCGGGGAGCCCGGCGGTGTGGTGGTGCGCGTGCGCAGCAGCGGCAGGCGCTCCAACCGCGACGTGACGCGCTCTAAGCGCTCGATCAAGCTCTCGAGCTCGGATGCTGGGCTCTGCGCAGCTGCTGCAGCGTCGGCTTCACTGCCTGCCGAGAGGAATAAAGAATTAATCATATTACATTAGTGTATATGGGCAGAGCTAATGCTTTGTCCTGTAATTGAAAAAGATAAACGAGGGCGACACTGATAGTTTTTAGAACTGGCCACTTTTAAAGAATATAATAAAAAAAATAAGTTTATATTTTGAAAATAGAACTCTTTGCTAATATTATTGAGTACTAATTTCATTCATTTGTCATATGTTTTACGATTTGGCAGCAAATTGAAATTTGTCTGTGTCACGACAGTATGAATTTAACGCGAAAATTTTCGTCACCAATCTCAACGATGCTCTGCGTGAGGGACGGCCTTCTACGGCGACGACTGAAGATAACATCAGTGTTGTGCGGTGTATGATAGAGACTGATCCAAGAGTAACCTATCAGCAGATTCGGACAAGCTTAGGTATCGGTATGAGTCAAGTGCACAAAATCCTCCACAAACATTTAGCCGTTAGGAAGCTTTGTGCCAGATGGATGCCTCATTATTTGACCGAGGCCCAAAAACTCCGTCGTGTTGATTGATGCCGTGAAATGATACAAAGATTTAACGGAGGTGACTTAACTTACGGGTAATGAAAGCTGAATTTATTGCTATGATCCGGAAACCAAAAGACAATCTGCTCAGTGGGTGTTTCCTTCCGAGGAGTTGCCAACTAAATTGAAGAGAGGTCGAAGTGTAGGAAAAAAGATGGTGGCCTCATTCTTCGGAAGGACCGGTCACTATGCGACAATTGTTTTAGAAGATCAAAAGTCAGTTACTGCAGAGTGGTATACTAAAAAATGTTTGCCACTTGTCTTGGAAAAAGTCCGAGAGAAACGACCTCGCAGTAGGATCCTCCTTCACCACGACAACGCCTCCTCCACCGCCGGGCGAACGAGCGACTATTTGGCGTCGTCAGACGTGGAATTTGCAGGGTCACCCGCCATATAGCCCCGACCTCGCTCCTTGCGATTTTTATTTATTCCCGAAAATAAAATAAAAACTTCGAGGAAAACATTTTATAGACGCCAAGGAAGCAGTGGCTGCGTTCCAGAAGGGCATCGAAGAGACCCCTGAGGACGAGTGGGCGAAGTGCTTTTCTCGGTGGTTCTATCGAACGCAGCGATGTATTGATGTGAATATAAACTATTTTGAAAATATATAATAAAAATAATAACTTGCTAGTTTGCTTAGTTTTTGATTTTCTAAGAACTTTCAGTGTCACCCTAGTATCAACAGTTACTGGATTTGTTTGCTATGGTACTCGCGTTAAGAACCGAGTGGTTAGACAATAAATATCAGAGGCAATAACAATGTTTCTTGCGTATTGTCTAGCGTTTGCTACCAGAGGCCCACGAGCTTAACGCGATCTATTTATCGACCAAAACAGAACTTTTAAAGGGATGGAGTCAGACAAATAATAATGATATATGAGCCGACGACTTAGTGCTAACGCTAGCAGTATACTTTATATCAAAGGAAGTTTCAAATTATGTAGACAAAAGGAAAGTTGCATCTCGGAAACAAAAAAAATATCACACAAGCCAGTAACGACACATCTAACTATGGTTTAGAACGGAATAGTGAAACGGAGTGTTTAAAAAAAACTTGTTTGTGTCACAGTAGCATAGAAATTCTTCATATAAATAGTAACACATTATTTATATGTAATTTTAAAATACCTAAACACTGTATCTTTCTTGTAAAATATAAACCACTGTTTATAAGATCTTCGTCCGGATGACTGGGTTAATAATAGAATTAATTTCGTCATACTTCGACGGGTAAAAAGTGAAAAAAAGTTATTTACAGAATTGTGATTTTCTAATAATCTTCTAAAATAGTAACTTACTAAATAAGGATAATACATTCCACAACAAAGAAATTTTTTAAAGATATCTTTTGGCTCCTCTTCCAGTTTCTGCTCTAGCCGAAGCCGAAACTGACGTGGTAACAGAAAAACTGATAAAAAATTAAGTTAACATTTCGATACAGTTATTCCTAGCTATACCTACGTATTTTGATATATATATGTACTTACTAAAAAATATAACTTTCATAAAATACTAAATAATCGAATAAATCAACGATAACATAAAAGTTATAACACACATAGAAGAGTCAGTAAGTTTTTAGCTCTTGTCAACCGTCGCCGCGTCGGCTCAATGCTGGTTTCGGTCGAGCCGACTATTTGGCCGATACTGACCGAAACCGTATCTATGGTCGGTTTCTATAAATATATTTTCTGTACTTTTTCAATTTATGAGTAAACTAGCTTTTGCCCGCGACTTCGTCCGCGTAGGTACATAAAATATAGCCAAATGTCACTCAGGAATAAAGCAGCTATCGGTAAAAAAAAATTTGCATTCGGACCATTACTTCCAGAGATTACCTCCTACAGACCAAAAAACAAATAATCTTTATTGTATTAGTGTAAATTATGAAGGGCCAAAGTTCATACAAAATAGCAGATTTTTTTTTTGTTGATAGGTTCACGCTTGAGCGCTATCTCACCTGATGGAGAGCGACGATGCGGTCGCCGATGGAACGCGCTTACCTAGAAGAAACCTATTCACTCTCGACTTAAAGATTCCCGGGTTGTAGCTATCAGGAAACACAGACTCCGGCAAGGAATTCCACTCCCTAGCTGCACGCACAATGCATGTGTTCCCAAAACGTTTTGTGCGTGTAGGTACGATATCCACATTATCCACCATGTACCGGTGGCGCATAGCCGTACGTACGTACGTAGATTTTCAGAGGCCACTCATGCAATTATCAGAAAACCGTAAAATCGTTTTATTTTATTTTCTATTACTTTTGCCTGGCTGTTTCTACGTTTGAACAATACATAACGCATGTAGAAACCACAATGTTTTATTCTAGTTAATGAAAGAGCTGCCGGTGCGAATGTAGCTAGTATTTTTAAGTTCATAAAAACCAGAATACATAGCGTTTCATAAAATGCAGAAGCGCTGCCTGAGGTTCAAATTAATTGCGCGAAACAATGGCTTCACCGAGATTTCCACACGAGAGTATATCGCACACCGCACCCTGGAGGCCGAATGACGGCAACTTTTTTATATGTGTTTTATTATGTGGAGGCAAAATCTTTTTGACTAGTTTATGAATATTTCAGTTCCTTTTCCAATACGAAGTTATATTGCTTTTACTTGTTGTTTTTATTTTGTTTAGAACCAAGCCCCTCTGAATACAAAGCACTCAGTCGACCTCCACGAATAACAAGCACATCATAAACTTAAAGAAATGAGCCTTCGTAATGGGAAATTTACACCGCCCGTGACCTATCCATTTAGGATATTCAAAGGCACTTATACTAATTGATGATTTTCCTTAATTTTCTAGTCTCTAATAATGTAACAACAGGTTTTGATGTTTATTATTTACTAAAATATTTCAGCAGAAATTTCTTTAGTACTTAAATAAAGCATTGAAGTAACATTACATTAAACTTTCCATCGAAAACACAATTCTATCAAAGTTATACTTGAATGACTTTGAAGAAGTTTCAAGTGGGAATAAGTGGAAAATATTCTACATTTTAAGTGCCTACCTTCAAGTACAACGTAAATCACCTAAGTACATGAACACAGTTTGTCGTCGCCGTATCATTGAGACATGCCTGGGCGTCTGGGAGCCTCAGAGAGCTCGTCTGCTGGCCAAATTAAAATTAAACAAATGAACTATGGCGGCACCAAAATGGAGCGCCATTAAACATGTACGAACGAAGTACAAGCAGAGAAGTTTTATTTATTTATTTTATTTATTTATTATTATAAGCACATACAATTGTTTTAACAGGTATACCTACCCAAGGCAACAAAAGTAGTCGCAAAATAGCCTAGCACTCAGAGATACCACCCACAAACTGATCAGATATCCATTACATGCATGCAACATACATACATAATGAACAGTCGATGTTCAGTCTCAAGCAGCACCCTGGAGCATCGGCACAAGTTACATAGAGGACAACACACTTAGTGTCACCCTCTGGAATTCCGCCAATGTGCAAGAAAAAATGTCTACCCGTAATGAGACACGAACGAAGTAGTAACTTAACGTAAGGAGAACTCTTGAGGTAGCAGGTGCTCGTAGTAATCATAAGGTAATTTCCAAAATAAAGCAGTGTTATCTGCATTTATCTATCTAAACATATAATCTATCTACTATATAAAAATAAGTCGGGTTTTCCTTCCTGACGCACTCCAGAACGCACGAACCGATTTCCACGGTTTTGCATTCGTTGGAAAGGTCTCGGGCTCCGTGAGGTTTATTAGAGTAGAGTAGGGTAGAGTAGGGTAGAGTAGTGTAGAGTAGGGTAGGGTAGAGTAGGGTAGAGTAGAGTAGGGTAGGGAAGAGTAGGGTAGAGTAGGGTAGAGTAGAGTAGAGTAGGGTAGGGTAGAGTAGGGTAGAGTAGGGTAGGGTAGAGTAGGGTAGAGTAGGGTAGAGTAGGGTAGAGTAGAGTAGAGTAGAGTAGAGTAGGGTAGAGTAGGGTAGGGTAGAGTAGGGTAGGGTAGAGTAGGGTAGGGTAGAGTAGGGTAGGGTAGAGTAGGGTAGGGTAGAGTAGGGTATAGTAGGGTAGAGTTAGGGTATAGTAGGCTGAAGTAGGGAAGAGCGGGAGCGAAGCCGCGCGGGCAAAAGCTAGTCTATACATATAAAAGGAGAAACTGCAACGCACGACCGAATGTATTGGGACTAGGAGCGTGATATTTTGCATAAGGTTTCCCATTATGATTTATTCCATTTTTACTTATACCAAAAACTAATACCACTGGTATTTGTTTCGACTCAATAAACACGTCCGAATATTTAAGGTATACCTAGTCGGTAAAATCATTTGTGTATAAGATAACCATTTTTTACCATTTTTTATTTTGACCATTACATGTTTTGCTGTATGGACTTTAAAAGAGACTTTGACCCCTGAGTTTGTTTCAGTGTTTCTTCTCAGGGTAGTCAGCTAGGAAACACCGGCCTCATCTAGCAATACTTGACGAAAAAAAAAAATTTACGTGTAAAAGTGTTTTTATAAAACCTACTTGCAAAATAAAGATCATTTATCATTTATAAGACAATTTATTGAAAAAAAAAAACATTACATTCTGAAAAAAATAAAATGTAGGTAAAAATAAAAGAAATCTACGTTTGAGCTGACAGTACCACATTCAACTTGATGGTGTTTGCTCGGAATGGATAATAAATATGATTTCACACAAATTAAATATTTATTAATATAATAGTTTTTGGTAGTAGAACGGAATAAATCCGTTTTATGACGTAGGCAAGTTTTTTCAAAATTCACCCCCTAAGGTTCTCCTCTTACATCCGATCCGAAAGAGGGGTCCAAAGTTTGTACGGAGAAGCCTACTTTAATGCGAGCAAAGCCGCTGGCAAAAGCTAGTCTTGCATTAAATAACACAGGACTAAATAGGACAATAGAATGAACGATACCTAGAGCAGTGTTGAAGGCCTCCTCAGTCATTTGCGATATTTCTCTAACATCCGCTGCATCTTCCCCTTCCTTATCGACGCGCGCTTCAAACATCTTGATGAGATGTTTCATATTTTTCCTTGTACTCGCGTCCATCGTGGCAAAGAATGTCAAACGATCACGGGTGTTAATCACTAAATAATTGTATTTCTAATAATTCCACACCTTAGTCACTTATGTTCTGGTTGAACGCTCACTATCGACTGACTCACTAAGATATGATAAGTGATAAGATTTCTTTAAAGAACTGTAATCGTGTAAATTACACCTAGATAAACACCAATGCCTGATAACGTAGGATAGCCAGCATTCAACTTTTTCTTTCGACAAGTGTAGCATAATATTTGTTTTGCCAAGGGCTCGAGGCTACGAGGAGGAGCAAGGTTATATTTTGGAGTTATGCGGAACAGGGTGTAAAATCCCACATACTTCTGTTGAAAAGGGAGGATCCTTCAAACAAACGTGTGTTGTGTCTGGTCCGGGCTACTGCACAA
This sequence comes from Mythimna ferrago, assembly GCA_910589285.2. Taxonomy (NCBI): domain Eukaryota; kingdom Metazoa; phylum Arthropoda; class Insecta; order Lepidoptera; family Noctuidae; genus Mythimna; species Mythimna ferrago. The sequence goes on along the minus strand of OU342674.1, from coordinate 21,575,958 downwards.
CAGTCGATTTCGGAATGTTATAAATATTCACGGAAAATAAATTCTGATAACGCGATGCATGAATTTGAATTTAAGGCCCAAGCGCCCAAAAAGTGCCACAAAACAGTGACTTTCTGAAGCCTACTCCTCGGTAACGGCCAGGTTAATAGGTTTGAAAAAAATATGTGTTTGTTATAGATTCCTGAACAACATTATCAACATTTGATTTTTTCGTGCTATTAATGCTTTTGTGTAAAAAAAATATTTAGCAATTTCGCAACTTATCGCAACTTTTCCCTACTCCTTCGAAACGGTTTGGATCTTTAGAAACATTTTTACACATAAAAATTGGTGGTTAAATATTCTTCAAAGTGAACATTGCAGTAAATCAATCAATATTTCGCAAAGAAAATTGATTTAAAGGTCAGCCACGCGCTTTCCGGGCGCTGTTGGCCGCAAACAAATGCACAGATTTGCGTACTGCCGCCTAGGCGGGTGCGAGAGGTAATTCCACATAATTTTGGCCAGATGGTTCAAGGAACTATAAGCCTTAAGTTTCTATGTCGTGAAATAGATATCGCTACAATATTGCTCATTTGCGTATTTTTTTACTACTATTATTTACCTGATTAATTTAGTAAAAATGAGTTGAACACTAGTGCTTATCATATAACTGGATATGTGAATATATGATTAGCGTATTTAGTGTATCTAGTTTTGGAGAAATCTTATTCAATTTTTGTAAACTAAATCCTACTTCACGAAGGATTGACATGACTGGCTAGGGTTCAACTTGATAACGTTAAAGTGGCCAGCAGCGATGAAGAGATTTCAAAGCAGAAATTGAGCCAAAAAAAATGGTCCTTTAATTCTTCAATCCACAAAAAAATACGTTTACCTCGCCAATCCAAAGAAAGGTTAACAATTTGAATACCAATAGGTCCAATCAGCACATAGATTGTTCCCTTTAAAATTTGCATGAAAAAGAAACAGATTTCTCCCAGTCATATCCGAGTTCAATAAAGACACGACCATTTTTTCAACAATTTTTTTGGGTATGACATCAAAACCAATCAAGCGTAATTTAATTTTGAGTATATTCTAAGTTGTCAAATCTAAAGCTTTTACCGACGTCCCAAAAAAAAACTCGGTCGCGTAATTCTTAAAAAAAATATACTTGTAAGTACAAAAAGAATGGTACCTGCTAAAATCAAACAAATTGGAATAAATTGATCCAACGATGATGGTGAGGCTGGAAAATTGTATTTAAATAATCTCAAACCTATTGGACAGGTTAATGGTTGTGACGAAGAGCAAATCAATAATACTTGTCTGTGACAAAAGTAAACAAAACCATAAAGTCGGTTTATTTGAAAAATAGCCCATATATTGTTCAGTAACTAGACAGACATATTAACTGCTTCAAAACTAACAGGTTCTGAAGCAGCCCTGCTTCATGTGATAAATAAAAGAATTTTAGTACTATATTATTATATCTAGCCTACACTGTCCCACTGCTGAACAAAGGCCACCCTCCATTCCTTCCATTGTTCCCGGTTTTGAGCCACTTCATGCCAATTCCTAAGGAAGGCATCTAAGTCATCCCGCCATCTAATTCTTAACACTTTAGTTATGATGAATTTTGAAATTAACCCCAGTTAAAATGCTACACGAAATATTAATTTAACGTTATTAAAACCCTGCTGGGGCCAGGGTTAATTCGAAAGATAGCTCAAGTCCCGGTACGAAAAACAATCAAAATCCATCTGAATCTAAAAAAAAAACTGGCCAAGTGCGAGTCGGACTCGCCCATGGAGGGTTCCGTAGCAGCAAGTAACATAATATAAAAGTTCTTGTAGTTCGTTGTAACTTTGATGGATGTTTTAATAATAGTGTATTTTTTTAGATTTATGACGTATTAAAAAAAAACTACTAACTAGATCTCGCTCAAACCAATTTTCGTTGGTAGTTTACATGATAATGAACATCATATATTTTTTTTAGTTTTATCATTCTCTTATTTTAGAAGTTACAGGGGGGACGACACACATTTTACCATTTTGGAAGTGTCTCTCGCGTAAACTATTCAAGTTAGAAAAAAATGATATTAGAAACCTCAATATCATTTTTGAAGACCTATCCATAGATATCCCACACGTATGGGTTTGACGAAAAAAAAATTTTTGGGTTTCAGTTCTAAGTATAGGGACCCCCAAAAGTTATTGCTTTTTTTCTATTTTTGTGTGAAAATCTTAATGCGGTTCACAGAATACATCTACTTACTAAGTTTCAACAGTATAGCTTTTATAGTTTCGGAAAAAAGTGGCTGTGACATACGGACGGACAGACAGACAGACAGACAAACAGACGACGAATCTATAAGGGGTTCCGTTTTTTGCCATTTGGCTACGGAACCCTAAAAATGAAGATGATGAGTGAATCTGTGGCAAACGTGGATGTGCTCCTTGCCAATTTCAGACATGCCCATTTGGTCGGTTAATACCCCACTAACTACGTCGAGCTACTTCTCACCAGGATGCTCCGCGACTCCATGAAACAGGAGGACCTTCCTCCTCATTAGTGTTTTTTTTAATTATTAGATGAATTTTCCCACCATAAAAAAAAAAAAAGTTATTAAAACGTCCTATAACCTATTTAATAGAAACCGCCATCAGCAGATGGTGAATGAGAAGCGACGAAGCGAGCGTTGAATGCAAATGGATGTATAAAGTATTTCATAAGTAAAATTGGGTCAAGTTCCTTCAACTTGCGATTTGCCTAGTATGATAGCTCCTCGGAAAAAACAATGAAAATAAATATACAAATATAGCCGCATCTCAGTCGTACAACTTTTAGCCGCCTACGTCGGATATATCCGACAAACACTCTCGCGTTAATTTCGCCATGGTCGCACACCCACGATCCATCTCGTCAGCTCTTCTGTCACTTTTGGATTGAAAAGCTGAACGAGATGGAGCACCCAGTCACAAATACACGATCCTGGCGAATAGGACAACGAAAACACTCGACAGACCAATCCGACACAAGCGGTTAAAGAGCTAATTGCTGAAATGGTAAAGACTGTCTTTTTATTTTGAAGTGAGAAATCATCAAGTAACTTCTCTCACTCTGGCTCTCTAAAGCGAGACAGCGTCAGACGTTACCGTAAAGCCCACCCAGGTCCTTCAGTTTCCTTTGCGTTTCAGAGCCCTGCTAACTGCTTCGAATAACCCCACAGCCAGGCAGCGCATCTGGCGAGCCTCGTCAATTCATTCAGTTGTCAGCTCTCTGGGGCGTGAGTGGAACACAACGCGCCGATGCTTAAGGCTGCCTGTCAGTCTTTTTAAAACCGATTTCTTGGCTTGAAAAGTACCTATTCATTTCTACTCAGACACTAAAATAACGCAGAGTTTTTCCTACAGACTCCGTATAGCTGTAAACTGCTTTTATTACACGAGGAAGTAGTATATAAACAGGAAGATATGTACAGAGCTTTGTGTGATCCGTTAATGGGTCTTAGTTTGTGGACCACTCAACTTACTTTGAAATTACGAACCCGCATCAAGAAAATGTACCAGTACCTATGAACATACCTACATATATGTATGTAGTACATGACATGTTGGCGAGTTTTAACTGTTCAGCATCAAAAGGAAATTAAATTTCAAAAGGTTATGTTACACATGTAACATGAGCTTGCGGATCATAAAAGCCTTTCATTTTTACATACGCCATGCCCATATATATTTGTATAAAAACCGCAATATCTCTCTTCTTTAAGATTTAACAAACGATTTACGACTTATATAGTACTTACGAGCCTATGTATTTATAAACACGGCTAATGTAATGGTAGATGTACCGTAAAGATGTAAGTAATGGTAGGCAAGGGTTCGTGAAAATCAATAATAAAGACCTTCATGAACCTTTCAGTACGTACCTAATCGTACGTAAATTTTATCAGGTATTATTACAGGAATGCATACCCGGTTGAAAAAAAGACGATTTTCAAAAGTTTTTATCTCAAAAACTAAAACTGCTAGTGAAATGGGGATACGAAATATTGTATTTGATTGAATAACTTAAATTATTAGGTTTTTTATATAAAAAGCTACGTCCGAAAAATGGTCTTCATAAAACACTGTGGAATGTCTCGAAGGTTTAGGCGCAAAATGTCCAAAGCTCACAACGTCAACTGAGTAGAATGTCCAAAACGTAAAATGTCAAAAAATCTAATAATACGAGTAGGTATGTACCTACGTCTCTACTCATAAATATGTTGCCAACCATATAACTGATTTTCTAAATCTGAAATGTGAATATATTTTTATTAACTTTTTCCAGCGGCTTCGTCAGCGTGAATGTCGGTGATTGCGGCCGCGAAGTCGCAGTCGTAGCCAGACAAAATATAGCTATTTTGTAAAACATTAAAATCGGTTAACTTACATCGGGTACCTTGAAAGTGTAAGAGACAGACACGAGTTACAATTGCCGAAACGGATCTTGAGCGCTCGGCGTCAGAGTGGGGATCGCTTTGCGCATTCCATACATTGGCGAGCCAATCGTCTTCGTTGTTAGATACATGCAGCAACGCAGGGAACGAATCAGGAGTGACGTCTATGACACGAAGGCGCGGGGAGTCAATCACTGACACTCCCCGCCCCTGCGTCTCACTTCGCACCACACCAAAAGAGACAGAATATTTGACTTCTGTGCAACTTGAAGCCAGCGCTCAAGATCCGTGCCGGTAATTGTACTATCACATTTATCTACACTAATATTATAAAGAGGTAAAGTTTGTTTTTTTGTTTGTAGGATCTCTGAAAGTACTGGTCCGATAAAATTTTTTCACAAATAGAAAGCTGCTTTATTCTTGAGTGACATAGGCATTTTATGTGCGCGGGCGAAGCTGCGGGCAAAAGCTAGTTTATAATAGGTTTAAAGAAAATAATAGGCAGATTTTCAACATTATGTTTTATAGATTTTCTACATTTACGAGTATTTTAAAGCTTTGGAAACGAGCAAAATATTCATTAAATAATCTACACTAAGATTCAAGTAAGTACGCTAAACGAGATACAACAGTTAACATGAAGAACATTACGTTGATATGCACCAGAGCAAAACAATCAACGCGAAGAAATGTCTGAATATATTTTACTAAGACGTCACAGTAGACCCATCCATCTTCACAAATAGCTTGTCGTCCGCAACAAATGCTCATTAACGTTAAATTAAAAAGAAATGGCGACGCTTGCCGAATTATAGTTCGCATCGTTAGGCAAGAACGGTATTGTTCAAACACGAAAAATTATGCGAGTGATACTTTTATTGTAACACCTCTTAAGACTACTCAGGGATGCTGCGTAATCGTTTGACCCCATCTTGCTTTATCAGTGATCTGAAGTCCTTGTTTTAGAGCGTTTAAAAATCGTAATTTTGCAATAAGTGAACATAACTTAATTAATGAATAAATAAACTTTTAATTCGGCCTCCACGGTCTAAGTTCTCAACACCTGAAGGACCTCATCTGCTCAGGCGCCGGGGAAGCTGGTGAGTTAAAGTTAAGGTTTACTTAATGCTCTCAGGCAAGGTCAACGAGGCCGTCATCGACACTCTGTACGGAACCAAGCCAATTTATGTGCTCTGCGCAAGAGATGGCGGCATCCGACCCATTGCCGTGGGCACTACCTATCGTCGTATGGCAGCCAAAATTTGTTGTAAATTTTATGGTGAGTCTCTTTCGAAAAAATTTCAGCCCCTGCAACTAGGTTTTGGCTCGAAAGGGGGCTGCGAGGCTGCCGTACACGCCTTGTCGACCTACCTAAATTCTAAGTTAGGAGGGGTCATCCTGAAGGTTGACATAAAAACTGCATTCAATTCGGTTAATAAGAACACCTTGCTAGCAGAATCTAAAAAATAAGTCCCCCAAATTTTTAGTTTCCTTTGGCAATGTATAACATTGCCAAACACACACAACCTTCTAAGTTACTTTATTGGGAAAACCTTTTGGAATCCGCTGTTGGCTGTCAACAAGGTGATCCCCTGGCCTCGGGCCAGTGATCTTCAGTTTAGCCATTCATCCTATTATTCGACAGTTAAATTCCAAATTCAACGTTTGGTATCTCGATGACGGAACCCTAGGAGGCGATGCAGACACAGTTTAAAATCAAAATCAACTCCACTCAATAGATCTTGACCTCAACTTTTCTAAATGTGAGTTATTCTTATCTGACAGTACTGGCACACAACTGACTGTTTCAAAATTTAACACAATAGACCCAAAAAAAAAATATTGAAAGAAGCAATCTTCGTCTCCTTGGGTCTCCTATTCTCGAAGATTCCTTCCCAAATTTCGTTGAGAAAAAAAATCAATTTAATGATATTTCGAAAAGATTGCTCCACCAGAAATTAACATATTTCCTCCGCGCCTCTCATTTATGGAAACATCCCCATCTTTTGGAAAAAATGGACCAAATCGGCATAACCTTGCGTCAATTTTAAACGTGGCCATGGATGACCGAGCTCAAGCTACCCTTCCCATCTGTATGGGAAGCCTCGGCGTCCGCAAAATTTCTAGTATTAATTTACCAGCTTTCATATCCTCGGTTCACGGCACTGAGAAATTAATCAGGAATATCCTATCCCCTCACTGATTGATTTCAATGTGCCGTGCTTCATCGAGGCTATAGATGCCTGGAGACTCGCTTGCCCGAATAAAAATCCGCCCGATAACCCGGCTTCCCAGAGACGGTGGGATGAGCCGCTCTGTAAAGTAGTCCAGGAAAACCTAATTCTAACATCTGCTACGACTGCGGAGCGGGCGCGCCTGCTGGCTGTGGGAAATTGGGAGTCAGGTCTTTGGCTTCACACACTACCACTACTTTCCGCCTAGCTGTTGCCCTACGCCTTGGCGCTCCTTGCTGTTCTCCTCATCGCTGTCACTGTGGCAAAGTTGTCAACAGCCTCAGTCACCACGCCCTGTCATGTGGTCGAAGCGCGGGACGCATACCGCGGCAGGCGAATATTAACGACATTATCCGACGAGCCCTTGTCACCGTCGGCGTTCCGGCAGTTTTGGAACCTCATGGCCTGGCATGCGACGATGGTAAGAGACCGGACGGTATGTCTTTATTTCCATGGAAGTTGGGTAGACCTTTAGTGTGGGACGCTACCTGTGCCGACACTGTTGCACCATCCCATCTTCTTAGTTCAACGTGCTGTGCTGGTGCAGCCGCTGCGGCTGCGGAGAACCTCAAACGGCGGAAATATAACAACCTTGTCGACAGTTATATTTTTGAGCCATTTGGGATTGAAACTCTTGGGCCGTGGGGTCCGAGTGCTCATACGCTTCTTAAAGAACTGTCAAAACGCTTAGTTGACACTTCGCCTGACCCAAGGGCTGGTTTTTACCTCGGTCAGAGATTAAGCATTGCCATTCAACGTGGCAATGCCGCCAGCCTTTTGGGCACACTTCCAGTCGACAGCGATGCAGAGGAGTTTTATGACGCCATATTTTAGTAGGGAGTAGCCTTTAGTGAAGTTTATTATGTATATATTTTGTTGTTTTAAGTTGTAAATATGAATAAGTTGACTAATCGTTACTTAAAAGTAAAATTGAAGTGTCTATCTATTGGTCTGTCTGTTTGTTCTGGCTAATCTCCAAAAACATTGGACCGATTTTGACGGGACTTTCACTGGGATATAGCTAATATTATATTAAGTAACTTAAAATACTTTTTGTTTTGCCGCGAGAACGGAACTTAATTCTCAGGGGAGGCATCTCCGAAATGGATTAACACATTTTGACGGGACCAGTATCAGTAAACTTGGATTTTGTTTTTATTGTGTGATGTGTTTGTTATTTCATAAGAACTAATAATTTGACCTAAAAAAGAGTGTAATGTCCTTATAGGTACTCCACGCAGACTAATTCGTGTTTAACAGCCAGTCGACAAACACTTACTGCATTTTTTTATAAAACTGACATTTATTCGTTGCGCTTTAACAAGGTATTAAGTTTCATGTGAAAAGCTAACTTAAATGGACCTAATTGGGGTCACATCAGTATTCGTGTGCAGTAACTGTAAAAATGGCCGTGTTTACGGAAACGTTATACCCCTATACCTACGCAGTACCTATGTATATAGGTGCGACATAAAATGTTCACAGTTCCGAGACTGCCAGATTGCCAGTTTAGCGACGAGGCTAATAAACATTGTCAGGGCAACACTAACTAGCCGTCACCTTATCTACTTCTACATAAATTCCACGGTATTTTAGTCTGTTAAAATCTTAATTAAAAGTCCTTAGCTCCTAGTTTGTTTCTACGAAGCCTTTGATCAAACTCCGTTAAACTTATTTAACTCGATAAATTACAATAATACGAAATATAATTTCTAACAATTACCAAACCTCAAGCTTCAGTGATCACAACCGGTTTTCATTTTCACCCCTTTGACGACAAACAATAACATTTTTAGCTTTTGTAACTTCATTTCAGTTTCAGTAGGTACGTAAATTTGTAAGCCGTAAAACACATTTTCCACAAATAAATATCATAATCTTTTAAATTGAAATCTCGTATTATTTCATAACTCCTTTGCTTAATGCATGCCGTGCCAGCCTTTAATTAAGGCTACACTTTAACATTTAAGAATTATGGGATATTTAGCATGTATAATGATGTTTGATTTGTTGATAATATGATTTAAAAGAGACAAAATATGATTTAAAAGAGACATAATATTGTTACGCCATTAAACGTGAACCCGCCATATCTCCGAGAAAATAAAGAGTAGCACGTAATAATTAAAACGCATTGCTGTTCGAAAGGTCTAGAATGGTTGTGCGTAGCCAGGCTTAGAAAAATCTCGAAACATCCACAAAATACCTACAAGTAGTAATAGGTATTCATCTAACCGATAAGGGAAATGGTACTCTCCGACGTTAACAATAGAGTCGAATTTCGCATGAAAGTGACTCTTATTACCACGAGCCATAAAAATGATTTATGACTTCGAGAAGCGATTCAATTGTTCTGGAATTCTGGATAGATCCGGGGATGTCGGTATCTAGAATTTTCTTGGCTCCGCATATAAATACGAGCCCCCGGCCGGAAGCGAGTCAGTTGTGATTTCGACTGCGATCAAGAGCGAACTACCTTAGTACTTGAAGTGATTTTACTTAACGACCTAAGCGATAGTGTAACGGTACTCTAGTGTCAATTGCGATTCGGATTATTGTTGACTGGACTAATTTGTTATTGTTTGTGGTGAATAAAGTTCTCTCGTCAGTAAATCGGCATTTGATTACCCACGTACGTAACAATATGATTTAAAAGAGTGTCCATGGAGTTTCTTGCACGTTCTTCTCCATAGAGATCTACGCTTTGGAATTTGTAATTTAGCTTCCCTTTTCTTGGACTCACCGACATTTGACTATTCAAAAGTGCCTGCAAATGGTATTTTTGAAATAAATGAATTTGAATTTGATTGGCCTTAATTTTTATGTACAATATTTCTTCTGCACGTGTGTTTGTGACCTAACTCCTTCTAAACGGCTTGACTGTTTCGGATAAAACTTTGTGTTCATATTTGAGTGGGTCCCTGGATGGTTTGAAAATACAATTAATCTAGATAGGTAGCGCTGCAATCTAGTTCAATTTCCTTTTCTGACGATTAGCCAGTTTTCGAACAGGACGACGCCACGTTCTACCGGGACTGCTATTAAATAAGTAATGAAGACTGTGTTAAACCTTTTACAAATCATAAGAAATCACCTTTCACTGTATTGTTTTTCAGGAAACCGGGAAATTTTCTTCGTCCTATATACACCCCTATTTTTTAATTAGTACACAAAAAAATGGGGCTCTATCTGTACCCGTCACTGATCATATTTTTGTAGTCAAATGTAGAAAAAACCGAAATCCTAAAATTGACCACGAAAAGGTAAATTCATCATAGAATCAATCAAACATAACAATTGCTAGTAGAAAATACTGCGGGCAGTGTTTTTTCTTAATAATTGTCACTTATTCATTCATTAATCAATAGCCTGCACAATATTTTTATAAATTGAGTGACATTTTGGGACATAAACCAACGCTAATAATTTTGCTGTTTATGAATATTATTTATTGAGACTTATAAAATAACAAGGGCTTTTCTAATGAGCCCTTTAAGTATGTGTACTAATTAAAAAATTGTGGTGTATATTTTGTTGTATGTGTTTACGAGGTTTTCAACGCCACGCTACAATAAACAGTGTAAGGTACCTATCTATAGATTGCCAGAGCCGTGGGATTATTCGAAAAAGTTACCGCGGCCCTGGAACGCAAAGGGCAACCAACTGAAGGAACACGGGTGGATTTTAGCTTATAAAAGTCAGACACTCCCCCTCGCTCCAGCCAGAGCGGAGGAGTTATTTGATAATTTCTCACTTCAAAACAAAAGAGGCAAAACAAGATTATTTTAACAACCTTGTAAAGTAGCTGTATCTCTTAGCCTATAATTCTTAATAATAGCTCTCCGTGATACATAATTCTATCATTATATTTCATAATGCAATATTAACATAATAAATATGTACTTTCGGCATAACAGCACTCCTGTTTACTTTCGTACTAGTGCTTCTTGGCTGAGGTCACTTTGAATCTATATATAAATCATCCTTACGCAACTGTTATTTACATACCTAATCAACTTGACAAAAGATTTGCTTATTTTTTTTTTAAAAGAAATGGAAAAGATACGTTGCACGATATTTATTTTCATTGAAGATTAGTATTGACAGGCCTGTTGGTCTAGTGGTTAGTGGCCCTGACCGCTATGCCGAAGGTCGTGGGTTCGATTTCCACCCAAGACAAATGTTTGTGTGATGAGCATGATCATTTGTTCTGTGTCTGGGTGTAATTTATCTATAATATGTATGTATTTAGAAATATATAAGTATATTTATCCGTTATCTAGTATCCCTAAACACAAGCTCTGCTTAGCTTGGGACTAGACAACGTTGTGTGATAGTTGTGGAATATTATTATTATCTCTTTATTTTACATTTTAACATATTAATACATAATAATAATAATATCGGGAACAGGGATCTATATCTTATTATTATTAATTATAAGTAAAGGCTTTTCATTAGCACGAACAAGAGCAGCGGTATCTTCTTTACCTCTACATAGCACTAGCTTCTGCCAGCGGCTTCGCTCGCATGAAGGTAGCAAAGACATTGAGCCTTATCTTGTAAAAAAATAGCCTATTTCTAATCTCAGACCCACCAAATATACACAAAAAAAAATCGGTCAAGCCGTTTCAGAAGAGTACGGTTAGAAACACTTATAATAGAAGATTATTGAACTACAATTTGTCCTTGTTTATGGCCGAAGCATTTTATTGAATACTAGCGTCTGCCAGCGACTTCGCCCGCATACTTACTATAGGTTTCCACATACATACTTTGGACTCCCGTTTCATCCCCTTAAGAGGGTGAATTTTACAAAATCGTCTCTTAGTGCTCGCCTACGTCATAATAGGAAACCTTGAGCAAAATTTCACGCTCCTAGACCCTGTAGTTTTGGCTGTGCGTTAAGGTTTATTGTCCCTTGAACCATCTGGCCAAAATAAGTGGACGCACCTCTCGCACCCGCCTAAGCGGCAGTACGCAAATCTGTGCATTTGTTTGCGGCCAACAGCGCCCGGAAAGCGCGCGGCTGATATTTAAATCCATTTTCTTTGCGAAATATTGATTGATTTACATATGCAATGTTCACTTTGAAGAATATTTAACCACCAATTTTTATGTGTAAAAATGTTTCTAAAGATCCAAGCCGTTTCGAATGAGTAGGGAAAAGTTGCGAAAAGTTGCGAAATTGCTAAATATTTTTTTGAGACAAAAGTATTAATAGCACGAAAAAATCAAATGTTGATAATTTTGTTCATGAATCTATAATAAACATATATTTTTTTCAAACCTATTAACCTGGCCGTTACAGAGGAGTAGGCTTCAGAAAGTCACTGTTGTATGGCACTTTTCGGGCGCTTGGGCCTTAACATGTCAGTCAGTCAGTATCTCTTTTTTATACACAGATAATTCAATCGATCCTTCATAACCATAAGCAGAATGACAAACTTTAAACGAAGACTGACTCACCGAATATTTAATGAGTTCTAAAGTTTATCTCTCACCGGCGACAGGCATCACTAGCGAGTTAGTTCGCAAAGTTCATTATTTTTCAAGGTGTCATTAAAAGTTCTGCTGAGTTAAACTCGGTAAACATCTCAGTAAACGGAGAAAATGCAGTTAAAAACACATGAAGTTTGTGTGAATTGTGTGGTATTTCACGATTAAGAGGAAGTATTAGTCAGATTATTATAAGGATATAAATTTCGCACGAATGCACGCGTGTAACGAGATGAGATTGAGACAACAATAATTACTTTGCTATATTTCTGACGTAACTCATGTAACGAACATTCAGTTAACGACTGGCCTGTTGGTTTAGTGGCCCTGACTGCTATACTCCCAGGTCGTGGGTTCAATTCCCATCCAAGACAAATATTTGTGTGATGAGCACGATCATTTGTTCTGTGTCTGGGTGTAATTTATCTATAATATGTATGTATTTAGAAATATATGTTTATCAGTTGTCTAGTACTCATAACACAAGCTAGAGCTTGGGACTAGACGATGTTGTGTGATAGTTGTGGAATATTATTATTTAGTATTCCGAACCAATCAAAAACCACACAGGCGCCGCAAGAAGACGCAGACAGTTAAATTCTGTTAGTACTACAAATACTGACGTCGCTCTTATCCACAATCTTGTTTTCAAATTAAACTGTATGGCTCCCAATGATTCCATATCCTAGGGAGAGAAAACGATTTTCGTACATCAGCGACACCATATTGAGAAGGAAAGCGATCTACGTCGGGATTAGTTTTACATCTAGAACCAATATTATAGCTCAACGGATGGATGAAGGACCAACCAAAACTAAGGACAATGTAGTCATATTTACATGAAGATTATTTTCGATATTAAATACGTTTTCCTTCCCGTAATGCCTTTATGTAAATCAAACAATTCAATAAACATATTACATTGTAATGCCTACTACATATGGAAGCACAGCGGCCCCACCACGAGCTCTTACGCGATCCATTTGACGACCTAAACTGAAATGTTAAAGGGATGGAGTTACGTCTCTAAGATGTATAGCTTCATCCTTATTTTTCGCTCGCACGCTTAACATTTTAACACGTCATGGGAAGACCCCAGAAGAAAATAAATATGTATAGGACGTTCTTTTTTTACCGCCAAGTTCAAGATAAAAAATATATATATATATCTAGACCTAAGACATGGCAATTATAAAACGTCAGAAGCTTGTCCACAGGTCCAACTGGTCGTTTCCTATGGAGACACTCTCTTGTGCCCTCGAAAAAGCCTCCCACAAGGTAGAATGTCGCGGGAATCCGATGGATGCGAGGACCGGTCGTCGTGAAGACACTTGGGGGTGGCTTATGTCCAACAATGACGGCTAATGACGATTATTTGCGTGACAGAGTGAACCAAATACGCTTCCGTCATAATTTTTTATACTACTCAATTGCCGGTAATGAGTGGCTAGAGATGAAAATGAATCCAGAGTACCTACTACACATAAGTGATAACCATAATTAAAATTATAATATCAACAATTTATTTACTCATGTTTGAATTAATGAATAAACACACATGTTTATATTATCTGTACACGCTCTATACCTCAACAGACAGTTTGAAGACACGAAAATTGTTAATTAAAAATGATCCACGTTTCTAATTAGCTTACTTACATTTATAATTTGTTTCTTCAGTCTTTCTTCTTAGACGAAGTTAAATGTTTAATAAATGAGAAATGAAGTTTAATAAATATTTACTGTGCCCGATAAGTTACTTAAATTGCTAAAATGTTTTAATTAAAAGGACTCTCAATTATCTGTCATTGTAAATTTATCAATAAATACCTTTTTTTGAACGGCACCAAGTGATCACTATGCCACCGTCCCCCTTGGGATCGGTCAATCGGTGGACGAACAGTATCCCCTACCCGAGCGCCCACATCCCAAAATCTATCAATACCTACATAACAAATCACCTAAAGCTTACATCCATCTGTTATATCTGCCGTTAATAGGATAATTTGCTTTACAGCAATTAGTTGGTATTCAAAGTCTAATTAACACGAAATTTCCATAGCTACGCTCGACTATTGAACTAAACGCTTGGTATTAATCATACGTTGTATGTGTACCTAGTGAAAATTTAATTAGTGATACGTAAATTTAATATGATGAAGTTCCGTGATAGATAACTAATAATAATAATATTAATATTCCACAACTTTCACACAACGTCATCTAGTCCCAAAATAAGCAGTTTTGTGTTATAAGTATTAGATAACTGATAAACATATTTTATATTTGTAAATACTTAAGTACATGATAAATTACACCTAGACACAGAACAAATGATCGTGCTCATCAGGCAAACATTTGTCTTGGGGTGGGAATCTAACCCACGACCTCCAAGCATAGCAGTCAGGGCCACAAGACCAACAGGCCGGTCAAACATATTTTTTTGTAGTATATTTTTTAGCAGATTGAATAAAATTATTTTGTCTACCTCTATCCTCTACATAGTCCCTATATAACAAAGTAGCTTCCCGCTTCTGCCTGGTTATCTGATATTTCCTCCTTCGGTGTTGCGCCGAACCCAAGTAATATGGGATAAGGGCAGGAAGAAGAAGTAGAAAAACCACATAACGGAGTTGGATTTTGGATGCGGTTTTCACTAATAGAAACAGTAATCAACAAGAAAGGTTTTTGTGTATAATTTGCACCCATGCGAAGCCGGAACAGGTCACCAGTTCCTTATAAGTTATATCGCTAATTTCAAACAGGACCAATACATACACACAACTCCACAACTCTACGTCCAAAACGCGAAGCCGAAAATCTTAAGTTATTGACTCAGAATCTCATTAGAGGGCATTTAGTACCATCTGGCGTGCAACATACACTTTTGGTTGGCATGTGTCAATCATGTACTAGTACAATCCTTAGTTTGTATAGGACAGCTATCGTATGACCAATCAGAGCTCGCTTGTCCTACTTTACTTCTCTCGAGTTGTCAGCTTTAAATATTATATCTCAGATATTAATCAACGTAATGCCCAATGTAGACAGTCTCAAAAGACATTGCTGAGGTATCTAAAGCGTTAAAATGTTTTAATCTATGGAAATTTCCCTTTTGATTAAGAGAATCTTAAATTAAAGAGGAGTTAAAATATTCTTTAGACATCGCTTGGCCAATTGTGTCAATGTAACCAAGTAATTTAGAATTATAAGTCCAATTAGGAAAGATCTAGAGAAGCCTGATTCTGTATGAGCATCTTTTATGACTAGATATTGAGGCATGACCACATACCACTAGTAGAATGAGTTAGACCTATCTACTTGAAAATTATGGCACGCACTGCTTAACACTAGGGCTCAATTTGCACTTGACTGATGTTTCAGACATTACTGGCACCTAGCTGACACGCCCACTGGCAATGAGATATCTTAGTATGTATCACTGAACAAATATTAAATTCTTGACAGCAAATCAACTACACACAATGGGAATATGTTCTCATCAAGATGTGACCGAAGACTTCAAAATAGTAAGTATATCAACATGCAAGCTAGCTCTGTCAATAAAATGCTTTATAGGCACATATAAACGAAAGTTCTTCAACTGAAATATAAAAACGTCATTATAGAACACCGTCTGGTAGCCAAAGAAGCATTTGTAATATGTAACCCTACTTTTCGTCCAAAATATGTAGTTTACTTCCCATTTTTAAATGAGTCCCATATGAAACGGCGACTACATCAAACGTGGAGCGTTAAGAACTACTAGAGCATCACTCCTGAAACGTCTAGGTGGAGGTGGAAAGCGGGCAACCTCTTAACTTGCTCTACATTCGTAACCACCACCTAACTAAATGACATACTCATATACATTTTTAATGAGCGCATTCCTCTCATGGACGTTTTGGTGGAACATACTCGAATTTTATGACGGTTAAAGCTGTTACTTGCACGTATACTTAAGATCTTGATCAGCTTGATATTGGAATAAACAATATTTCAAGGGCAACTTAGCATGGAATGGAAAAACGAGCTGTTACGAACACTGATGTCATATTGCTCTCCAGCAATATAGTCCGTTCTATATTTACGTTACGCTTGGGATAAGTGCCAGCTGGTTAAATCCGACCGTTTGATTCGGATTTGCAACACTGGGTGTACCTATTTACATTATCAACAACGCGACTAACAAACATGTTTTCGAATTTGAGTTTACTTAAAACAAAATATACGACGACTAGGTACTTTTTTTTGAGCTGGGATATCATCAAATAACTTTTTCTGTTCTGAGTGAGTGAGAGTCCGGCGTGTCAGACTTTTACTGACTAAAACCCACCTGTACCTATTCCTTCAGTTGGTCTTTACGTTCCAGAGCTACGGTAACTCTCGCACGTTTCCGCAGCACGACTGGGTACTTGAGTCTTATATTGTCTTAATTTACATTTAAATTGCAAAGCTTCCTTCCAGCCTCCAATCTGAACCGGCGCCACATGCGACTGAATTCAGTAATTCTACACGAACAACGTTAATAAAGTTACTTTTCAAAAACTTTACGCATCGTCGTACAAATTACAAAACCGGGTTGAAAAGGGCTGCAGAGGTACGTTCGTTATCAAAAGCCCTGCTTTTACTAAAAAACAAAAACCTTTGACCGCGAATGGCGAGTTCCGTTCAGTAATTTACCTATTAAAAGTGAAATGGGTACACCGGTGTGGCCTTTTACATCTTGCTGAGGTAGACAGACATTTAGACTAGACATTTTGTTATTTATACTAAGGCCGTATACCTGACAGGTTTGCCTGCACAGTTATACTTGTCAGTAGTTGTCAGGTAAGCTTGTATGGAAACCTGCACAGTTGTGCAACATACACGCTCCGGTTTACCTGCACAGGCAAAACTGTCAGATACCCTAGCGTATATGGCGGGCATTAGGTATAACTCAGAGCTTCCGACACACATGTATTTCATAGATTACTCCGCTTGAAATGTTTAAATCTCTTTACATGGATCGAACTAATAGTACAAAGTCGAAAGTTTGTATGCATCTGTATGTTTGTAACTCTTTTACACTCAACTGGCTGATCGGATTTGGATAAAAATAGGCACACAGGTAGACCATATCCTGGAATTGGACTGACTGGACATGACTTTTATCTTAGAAGTTTATTTCCTTAGGATATGTTTATGGTTTATGTGAAGATGTTGGCAGAAGCTACTTTAAAATAAATACTTATTTCTATAGCAACACAGTTATAGGATAAACAGCTCACATATCCAACGCTTTATCCTGTGCTCTGTATATACCGACCGCATTATGGAATTGAATAGCAGATACCTAAGCCCACTATGAATTTTCCACATGAGCAGAGCGTTGTATAGCGAACAATGGCGACTGGAATCGATTGCCGGACCATGGAGAGACTTCCGGGCCAAAATCTGAACCGGCTTCTTTAGCAAACAAATGCTGCTCATTACAAGAACATTGTAAGCAAACAATATCGGTGGTGGTATGGGAGATTGTTTTTATCTGTCTTTATGGAGGCGCATCGATAACTTTATTGTTGCTATGCGATATCATATCATTACCAAAATGTAAAGCGCTATCCTACCTATATATTAGTATTGTTCATCATAAATAATATGTAGAGCAAATTATGATATTAAAAAACTGGCCAAGTGTGAGTCGGACTCACGCACGCAGGGTTCCGTAAATCGGTACCGTCCTTAGAAAAATACGGCAAAAAAAATCGCGTTTGTTTTATAGGAGCCCCGATTAATTCATTAAACCCCAAGCGAACGTCGGCGTTCGCGCACCTATTGTCTTTCTATTGTGTCTGTGATTTCCACGATTGAAAGGTCAAATATTTATTTTATTTTATTTTTAGTATTTGTTGTTATAGCGGCAATAGAAATACATAATTTGTTAAAATTTCAACGTTCTAGCTATCGCGCTTCTTGAGATACAGCCTGGTGACAGACAGACGGACAGACAGCGAAGTCTTAGTAATGGGGTCCCGTTTTTACTCTTTGGGTACGAAACCCTAAAAGAGCTCCGCATCAATTGCTCTATGCCAAAAAACGTAAACTTACTTACACTTCCATAGATAAGTGTAAAAATAGGTTGGTTGTTCACACACGTAATCCGCAAATATTTGCGAATATTATGAGAAAACCGCATAACCATTCCAGCTCTGCTTAGCTTGAGACTAGTCGGCGTTGTGATAGATGTGGAATATTATTATTAATATTTCAAAAAAAGTTCTAATAGTAGAAAAGTTGGTTGCCTATGTCAACAATGGGTACTAACATGGTCACTCCA
The DNA here is from genome assembly GCA_910589285.2 of Mythimna ferrago. Lineage (NCBI taxonomy): Eukaryota > Metazoa > Arthropoda > Insecta > Lepidoptera > Noctuidae > Mythimna > Mythimna ferrago. Next base: position 21,557,474 of record OU342674.1, on the reverse strand, counting down.
AAATAATTAAGTTCACTGACATAACTTGTATCGCCTGATGACCGGCGACAGTCCCATACATTAACAATATTGATAAGCTCGCGCAATTTGCAGGAAAACACGCTATATTGTTGGAACGAACCGCTACATTAGCATTTTTATCATGTAGGTACTTAGTTTGTATAATACCAGTGTTAAACTAAACGTGTTCGAACACCTAAACAGTTTCCTAATCTAAATTTTCATAGAGTTACTCAATAGAACATAAATAACATCGGCTATTTACAAAAATCGAAAAAAAAACAAACATTTGCGTAGCTTACCAGTTTGTAGTGAAAACGATCCGTATAACAATCAATTGTAAGCACAGAAATAAACACTCTCAGAGCACTAAACCGTTGTTTTTCATGCACTGTTAGTAAAGGCACGATGCGTGTCAACATGCGCGTGCGTCGCCGTATACTGACGGGACGGGAGCTGGAGGAATCAACGCGGACGGATGTGTGACGATGATTCAGAAACTAAGCGGGTGTCCGCCAACCGTTCTCTAGAAACTTTACGACGATAGCCGAACTACATGCTCCTACGAGCGCGAGCGCTTCGACCGACACTGAATTGTCTGTGACTCATTAATTACGTGACGTACTGCTCATAAAAGATGACAGCATACATTACGCGTACCAGGAATTGACAACGGCCGAACCAATCACTAGGCACATCGATACCGCGATCGATTCTCGTGTATTATTCAAATAATTGCAGACTGCGGAAGGTTGACAGAAGTAAATTCAATGGTGTTATTTATATATGCACGAACATACTAGTCTATGACAGAAAAGTACAAACAGACGATTTCCTTTGAGACCAAGACCTTGATAGAAATATTGATTCGTTTATGATTTTTTCCACTTATAGAAAACTACACTACTATGCTTATTGTCAGCAACAGCTGGGACCCAGCTGAGTCGAAGCCTACTGGGGCCAGGGTCTAGTTCCGATAGGGAGGCTCGGCCCCGGTATGAAAGGCAAGAAGGAACGGGGTGGGTTTTTTAACCACCAAAAAAAAAACTACTATGCTTTTTATTTTTAGTGAGAAGTCATCAAATGACTCCTGCCGCTCTGGACGGAGCGAGAGGGAGTGTCAGACTCACTGACTAAGACCCACTTATGTACCTTCAGTTACCCTCTGCGTTCCAGGGTCACTCTCTGAAGTATCCCGCAGCCCTAGCAGCCATCGGCCTTAGTGGGTTCTGACCGTTTAATGACATCTCTTTTTGGTTAATCTATATCCTATGATGAATACCACAGTGTGTGGAACCGAAGGCCAAGGTCTCGAAGCCGCAGGAAAAGCTAGCTTTCTCAATAAACTTGACATTTAAAGGCTTCATAGTAAATTGCTTTTTAATAGGCAACAGAGAGGACATTTTCATTAAACCACAATTTACATATTAACACTATGATAACCTGATGTTTTTTTTTATAGTTTGTAATAAGGGATTTTTCTGCCTGGTCTTTTCAATAATGTTCTTAATCTCAAGACAAGACTCACAATTAACCTTTAAACTTTACCTAAAGCTTTAGTGCGTACCAACAAAGATTTATAATTAAAATCTGCCTTAATTTTAAATCAAAGAATCTGTTAATTGAAGGTTTGATATCTGACGTCTTAATAATTCAATTAAACAAGATACCTAAAAGTGATTTCTTCACTACAAAGATTTACAAAGACGCTAAATAGGAACAAACATTTGAAGGTTAGCACGTTATTTAAAAAAAAAAAAATAACATTTAAGACATCGTCTTCTTGCCCTTGTCCAACTTTACTTGGGGTCGGCTCAACACATTTTCTTTCTTCCATTCTATGCTGTCAACTGTCACGTTATCATTGACCCTTTTCTTTCATATCACTACTGACACAATTCATCCATCTTTTCTTTGGCTCCCTGTCTCTTTACCCAGCATTTAAGTACTCTTATTTATTAATTACTTCTGCCCGCTGCTTTGCCCCCGTGAAAGTAGTTTTCTCTATTAGAGGAGGCGCCAAAAGGAGTTGAGTGTGCAAAATATGAGGAACACCTTCAGCGAAAAAAAAAAGATACGGCCGTTTATATTGCAAAAAAACTCGTATTTCGACACCCTCAAGGGAATCAAAATTCATAGGATACTTCTCGTTGGCCTAGAATCCTGAAATCTAGCATGAAGCAAGGTCTCATAGCACAAGTATAGGAAAAATCTGAAAATTGTTAATTTGTAGTTACGTCACAAAAAAAATCTTTCTTTGCGATTCGGAAAAATCTTCGTAAATCAATTCGGGAATTGAACGGTTTTCATAGCTTCGCGTTAACATTAAAATTATATGCTCAAATCTGCGGTTCCTTGAAGCTGTGAAAAAATCAAGCTTCTAAGTTAACGAAAAAAAAAAGATACGGCCGTTTATGTCGCAAAAAAGCATGTATTTCGACACCCATAAGGGAATCAAAATTTATAGGGTACTTCCATTGTTATAATTCAATGGGTACTTCCCGTTGACTCGGAATTATGAATTTGGCATGAAACAAGGTCTCATAGCACTAATATAGGTAAAATCTGAAAACCGCAAATTTGTCATTACGTCACAAAAAAAAAAACTATTCTTGTGATTCGGAAATATTTTCGTAACTCAATTCGGGAATTGAACTGTTTTCATGTGTAAAGAATGATGGTCAAAATGGGCGTAAGTCCAACAGAATAGAAATATATCTCAAATTAAAAATTATACTTTCTACTCTATTTCATACTGACAGCAAGTAGCAAAGTCGCCGAAGAACAGAAATAGGGTCAATTGAAAAAAATACATTTTCCTTCCCCGCATTGTCGCGCTCGGTGTCGCAGTCGTTGTTTATTTGGTTATTTACCTGCGTTATGTTTTTTCGGTATCATAAATTGATTATAATCTGCCACCATGAGATCTGGAGGCAACAGTCCTTGCACACATGCACGATTTGCGCGTGGCGATGCAACGCCGGAGCGAAACTCGAAAAGTCGCGGCATGGCGGACAGAGTTCCGGCGGTATCTCATAATGGAATGGCGACAGCGACTGTCGTAACCCAGAACTGGGCACGCCATATTTATGGCGGTAAGTCCCCTCTTTGAGGAGTGGCCGGAAAGACAACAAGGCGTCCTCATCTTTCGCATGGCACAGGTTCTCACCGAACATGGTAAGTTCGGGAGGTTCCTGCACCGGATTCGTGCGGAAGAGTCGTCCGGGTGTCACTGCTGTGTGGACAGCCCGCAGGACATGGTAGCGCACACGGTGGAGGTGTGCCCCACTTGGGCAGAGCAACGCCGTGTTCTCGTGGAGGCGATCGGCGGCAACAATCTTTCGCGCCGGGCCATAGTACTGGTCATGGTCCGAAGCGAGGAAGAGTGGCATGCGGTCGCTTTCTTCTGCGAAGCAGTAATGCTAGCATAGGAGGCGGCAGCACACGTGAGGGAACGGCCCCCATGCCCCAGCCGCCGGGATCCGCGATTTCCAGCCACCGCAGGCGCGGGCTTGCAGACGGCAAGCAATGGTTAGCTCGCCGTCTGCGAGCGATGAAGCAAAGGGTATATGCCAACCAAAGACAGGAATGAAACACAATTGACAACCAAACAGGCAAATGCAAAAATCGTTTAATAACCATTTGTCGATGGGAAGTGGAGGCTACGAATGATAAAATAAAGCAACACTTCAAGCTTCTACGTCAAACATAAATAAATCGCGCGCTGACTCACATGTTTGGTGATTTTAAAATCGCTGCAAGTCTTTTAAATGCTTTCCATCCCGTTTATGGAGTTAATAGGCATGCAGTTGATATTTTGAATATAATTAACCCGAATATTCTACTATATGAATATGTCGAAATGAAAAACCTGAACCGCCAAAGGAGAAACTGCATTCGATTGGATGGCAATCTCCCGTTCTTAGAAGATTTTCCACAACTCACTGAGGAGGATATTGTCTTACAGGCTCTAGACACGGACGTCTGGAGGCAACAGTCCTTGCACACATGCACGATATGCGCGTGGAGATGCAACGCCGGGGTGAAAGTCCGCTGCCGCGACAGGTCACGGCATGGCGGACAGAGCTCCGGCGGGATCTTATGGTGAAATGGCGTCAACGACTATCGCAACCCAGTGCTGGGCACGCCACAATCGTGGCGGTAAGTCCCCTCTTTGAGGCGTGGCTAGAAAGACCTCACGGCGTCCTTACCTTCCGCATGACGCAGGTCCTTACCGGACATGGTTCGTTCGGGAGTTTCCTGCACCGGATTCGTGCGGAAGTGACGCCCGGGTGTCGCCACTGTGTGGAATGCCCGGAGGACACGGTGGAGCACACAGTCGAGGTGTGCCCTGCTTGGGCGGAGCATCGCCGTGCCCTCGTGGGGGCGATCGGCGGCGGAGACCTCACGCGCCGGGCCTTGGTTGAGGCCATGGTCCGGAGCGAGGAGGAGTGGCAGGCGGTCGCCGACTTCTGCGAAGCAGTAATGCTCGCAAAGGAGGAGGCCGAACGCATCAGGCAACGGCGTTATCGCCGCCGCCGCCGCCGCCGGGATTCTGATCCCGATTTCCGGCCACCGTAGGCGCGGGCTTGCGGACAGTGAGCAATGGGTAGCTCGCTGTCCGGCCGTCCGGTAACTGTCCGGACCAAGCCCAAGGCGTCGACGGCGCGCACTGTTCCCGCGCGCCTCAAGGAGTTGTCAGCAACAGCAGGGACCCAGCCGGGTCGAAGCCTACTGGGGCCAGGGTTATCCGAAAGGGCGCTCGAGCCCCGGTATGAAGGCTAGAAGGAACGGGGTGGGTCTTTTAGTCAGTAAGAGTCTGACACTATCTCCCGCTCCACCCAATGTCAATGCATGATTTTTTCCCACCATAAAAAAAAAAAGACACGGACGTCGCAGAGCACTTAAACAATGTTGTTTATAATATTGAAATCATCAAAAACGATGTGCTATTGCATTCGCGGAGATCGATCAGCATATAGTAGTATTCAACGTGTGGTTGCTTCGAGCACGGAATCAGTCTAGGCACGTCAGAGCACGCACATATTTTTCATATATTTTAATTTACAGAAATTCAATAATTCCTTTAATTACCTGTGCTAATGTAGTTTCGATAATATGGTATCTTGGTGGGGGCGATAAATGGCGCATCACTTATCGCCCCCGCGTGTCATTTGTTAGATTTTGTCTTAGACCGGGACAGAGTTTAGGAGTGTGGAATGAGTTGCGGAGTTTATTTTCATTAGATTTATTTTATACATTCGTTTATCATAAAAAACCGTTGAAATAATATTTTATTTTTATTTAATTATGTCCAAGTAGCAATAAAACGATACTTAACTATTAAAAGTTTTGTATTATTTAATTTTGTTAAAACAGTTTTTCAATTAAACCCGGTGGATATAAATAACACTAGTTATTTATATAATTTTGATTCTGGAACTGAGTGCTAATAACTGGCACTAGTTGCAGTTCTGTTGGTCTTACGCCCAAGTTTCACAGAAATGTTCCCGTGATCCTTTGTACGAAACCCTCATTGCGCGAGTCCAACGCACTTTTTTTTTAGTTGACTTCCTATAGATATATCTGATCATAAGAAACCACTTGACATTGTTACTTAAACAATTAATAAAATGATTCTTAGCATTTATTCAGTCAATTTACTTGCTGTTTCAGAGAGAGAGGTGTTAAAAAAAATGGACCAATATACCTCCTGGCAACATCCAGAATCATAACGTGCATGCTTTTCTGAGTACTATTCACAGAAGGTGGTCCTCATATTTTGCATACTCAACTCCCTTTGGCGCCTGCTCTATGTGCTAACTTTGGATCCCCGTTTCATCCCTTTAGGCGTTGAATTTGAAAAAATCCTTTCTTAGTTGCTCGCCTACGTTATAGAAGGAAGCCTTGTCCAAAATTTTATCCATGTAGTCCCAGTAGTATCGGCTATACGTTGATATGTCCGTCAGTCAATTTCTTCTTTCATATATACCATAGACTAAAGATAAAAAAAATCGATGCTTTATTAGAAAACAATAGATAAAGTGCGTCTACTGAAAGCGTAACCTGGAGTTTTTTTTTACATTAAATTGGCAACATTGTTTTGCCGAAAAAAATCACGTCAAAGTCTATGGTTGCAATTGTCAGTTTTTGGAAACGGATATTTATTTTTCAAGAATAATTGCTTAATTATGGGAAAAACAATAAACAGTAACGTGCAAAAACTGCTACACACTATGGTTAATAAATTCAAACAAAAACAAGAAGAGAAAGGTGTTTTCAATGAAAACCAACAATGTTTATATGCGATTTCTGAATTTTTAAGTTAGTATGACGTTATAATCTTGATCCTTGTCGACTAATATTATTAGATAGTTATATTTACGATATAATGATAATCTTTTTTCTTACATTTTTAGATAATCTGACATATTGCGAATTTCATAATTGACAAAAACATCGAACAAAGAAGGTTTTTGATGAATCGACTTAATCAAAAACACATGCAAAGTGGTAGAATGCGTTCAAAAGCAGTTTAGATGTAATGAAAGATTTGCCTCACTCTGTCTGGTAGTGCATCAAAGTCTTCAACTGTAGTTAAAATCGCGAAAGTGAAGGAAATAGTGACTGAAATCCTAGTTCAAGTTTGAGACAGATAGCTGCTGAACTTTTTGTGTCTCACGACTACGAGTCGATCCGTATCATTTGAGGACTATGTTGATTGCTTTTTCTTTTCTTTTCAGTAATTTTAACGTATGTCTGGCAATTTGAGTGTTTTCTGCGGCCTACCCAAATGTCCTTTCTTTAGTATTGTTCGTCAAGTCGTAGAGCTCCTTAGTAGTCCTAAGTTGAGCTTTTCGAATACTGACAAATGCTTACACTGATTGGACAGGTCCACTCAAATCTGTATGGTTCTTTCTTCAAAAGACCATCTCAGACAAATCTGCATGGTTCTCATATGATTTGACCATTAATTACTGTATGGACTTTAAAAGAGACTTTGACCCCTGAGTTTGTTTCGGTGTTTCTTCTCAGGGTAGTCAGATAGGAAACACTGGCCTCATCTAGCATAAACGGACGAAAAAAAAAACTTGACGTGTAAAAGTGTTTTTTAAACCTATTTACAAAATAAATATCATTTATCATTTGAAACAATCACTGGAGTATAAAACATGTTCCCAATTTACTAATCCCAAAAGATCTGAATTTTCTCTATGCTAAAACTAATCGATTCCAACCCAACAATCTTGAAACACATTATTAGTGTTGGCGAGACGTGATGAAGTTGAAATCATGTTGACTATTTTATTTGACTATCGCGGTGTTGTGAACTTGGTATTCTTGCCAGAAGGCCAAATGGTAAATAAAGAATATTATTTGAATATTATATAGCGACATTTGACAGATCAGATAAAATAAAATAATTTGGAATGATAACTAATATTTTGTGTGTTATTGACCTTTACCATACACCCACCAAATAATTAAGTCTACACACATGTTTTTGACTAGGATTTAAGTTCTTATATAACTATTATACAATGATCTTATATACAAAAAAATACTCTAGTATCAAAACGTTTTTCTCCTACTATTTCAATAATACCACATTCAAAATTTTTGGTTGTAACCTCCTTTTCTCATGTCACGCTTTCATTAGACGGACTCTAGTATAAATTTATACCAAAGTGAAAACCTAATCAAAGTTTTGTTCCAATAGGTGTCCTATTCATCCGTTAAGTATCAGTAAATACTGGTACACTCTATAAGTGCTTAGGTATCCCTATTCATAATTATTAAAATAACAAAACTACTTTACAGCACTTTCTTCGTTTCAACAGTACAAAATAACGAGGGATATATTAAGGAATACGAGGGGTATTCGACTGATAATATACTTACAAGGCAAGTCGAAATATGATCTACTTTTCGCATCGACAGTTATTTCATGTGAGCTTTACGAAAGTCTACTCTCTAGGGGCAAAATATTAGATAGATATGCCAAAATATGCCATGTAGGTTTGAGTAAGTGTATTGTATTATTTCTCACACAATATGAAAGGTTAACTGCTAGAAATATTTTCTCGAATAAACTAAAAGTTTAACTCAAGTCAAATAACTAATGAATGTGAAATTTCAAAACCCGACTATTGAAATACGAAGTAATTTAACATCGTCAAAGGATTACCTATCTAATATTGATTCAAGTGAATTAATTTTAGACATTTCCACGAATGATAGATAGGTTTTCCAATACCGTTGATCGGCATAATTATGAGAATTGCATGCATAGTCGTCAGTTTTTCATTGAGGAGAAATTCTACATTGTAGATTATGAAGAATAAAATTGTGAAGGTATATGTGAAATGACCCTAACGATCAACTGATTTATACAAGCATTATTATTATTCGTGTATTTTTTTTATAGGAACAATTTAAAAAAATAACAATAACATTTTTTTTATTTTACATTGGTCTACATGTGCACTTATGAAACGTCAGAAGTTAGTGCAGAGTTCCAATCGGGCATTTCCTATGGAGAAGAACCGGCAAGAAACTCTATGATTATTGTTTAAAAAAAAAAAGATTTTTACAATACTTCCACAATACATATTAGTAAATATGTGAGGACAGAGTACAGTCAATATTTTACCCAAACGCACAATACAAAATTTTTAGGTTACAACCGTCAAAATATTGTAATATCTAATCTAGTTTTTTGCCGAAACCTAGCGGCACTCATCCTCGTCATCTTTTATGCTTTGTCACGTAAACTTCATTAATAAATTAATTACACTAAAGCCTTTTGTTTTTAATCACTACAACCTTGAATTAATTTATCAATGATGCATTTAAGGCTAAAAAAGAGGTTTTACTAATTTTGCCGAATTCATTACGCGCCGCGTAATCCGATAAGCCAATTCGTTCGGACGGAATCAGACTAAAATCAGTTTGTATTATTTTAGATAAAAGCTACATCTAAAGCATTTTGCGTCATTCATATTTAACAGGGGAACCAATTATTTGTATTATTAACGAGCAAATATGTGCCTGCATTAGTCTTTGAGTTGTGAAATCATCAAATAGCTTCCCCGGCTTGGGGTGAGCTGGAGGAAGAGGGCATGTCAGACTTTACGGACTAAACCCACCTGAATTCCTTCAGTTTCCCTTTGTGTTTCAGGGTCACAGTAACTCTTTCGAACAATGCTGCAGCCCTATTGTTACGTTTTATACCTACATAGTTAGGTCTAGACAAGGACTCATTACAGTAAATACTGAAATGAAGACATAGAGAACTTGTAAGTAACAGGCACGTTACGCAGACCCCAAATAAATTGAGATAACGGAGAGAAAATTATGATGGTGACAAGAAAACACTATGGCGGAATACTGACACACCAAAAGATAGTAACTTACTGGTACGTCCGCTTTAAGGAAAATCTAAGGAAAAACGAAGATATGGATTCGTTGGTTACATAACATCTAGGACCGTTGCTTCATACCCAAGGGGTGCGAATCTCAATCCCAAGTCAAATCACATAGGGTAGCTCGCTCGAACGTGACTGCGGTTTGAATATTTTGACTTATTTCACGACTTAGTAGTTTTACGAAAACCACTAAGCTGTGTTTACAGATGCACTTTCTAAAAATCCCTAATACTAACAACCGATCTATCTGAACTGATTGGTTAGTGTTAAAATTCATGTGACCGATGATTGAATCTAAATCTATAACCATCCGTAGCGTATGACATGATACACTAATTTAGATTTTTGCTGTAAAAAATTAAGTAGACCATCTCAATTCTATATAACGTTTAGAATCGATAGTTAGGCTATTGCCTCTATAATTTCCACTGTTGCCTGACTATGTTAGTAGGTATGTCGCTAATGGGGCAAATGAAGGTGAAGTGTCAATTGATAGCATTCACCCGCGTCGGCGGCGGTATTGATATCATAAAAGAGTTAACTCATCCATGGCTATCGCCAATAAATTGGTTCATACCATAATTGAATGACTTTGCACGCCTACCAATATCTTCAATATGGCTGCTCTTCAATAAAACAGAGAAAAACATTCCTTTTAGCTTTTAGCATGGTTTTATAAAAATAAAGACAGTAGTCTGAACAAATCATCTGCTGATGACAGCTCTTGTCAAAGCCTGCTGATATTAATATCGAAAACAGACGTATTTATTACAAAAATGCCATCTAAAAATATTTGTTTTTTATTACGGATAGGCTCACGTTTGATTACTATCTCAAGGTAAATGATGATGTTGGTCGACGATGGAGCACGGTTGCCTAGAACTAACCTATTCACTATTCACTCATGACTTAAACGACTCCTAGGCATGCCTTTTAAGTTCTGTCGTTTAAATATTTCCCGCTAATTTTGAATTTAGAATTGGTCAATTTTCAAATTTGTTTGAGTTTAGAATGGCAAAACAATTGAAATAATTAGGATTGATGCAACTATTTAGTCACAGCGTTGTTTTGAATTTATCAAGTCGCGCACAAAAATTATAGCTCGAACGTTTTCCTTAGAGAGATTCTCTCTAAGGAAATCGTTCGTGCTATAATTTTTTACAACTTTTGGAGAGGCCTAACTCGGATTCAATGTTTCGAGGAGTTAAGATCTGTATTTTATGATGAAGCTCCTTGTCTACGGACTGTCGAACGTTGGTATTTAGAATTCCAGCGTGGAAATACTAGTCTTAGAGACAAATCTCGTGAAGGACGTCCAAAATCCGCCTTTACTGAAGAAAAAATCGTTGCTGTGAGACAACTGATTACTCGAAGATCGTCATGTGACATATCGGCAGATAGAGACGTTAATAGACATCTCAGGGACAACCATTCAAAAGATCTTGCATGAGGAGCTCGGTGTGAGAAAGGTAGTTTGCCGATGGATTTCGTATTTGCTTTCCGATGATCATAAGGCGGCCCGCGTCAGATGGTGTAAGAAAACTTTCCAACTTTCCTTTCAAGCGAGGAGAGTCAAATCACGTCTACGACATTATCAGTGGTGACAAATCTTGGATTTATGCCTACGACCCTGATTCCAAAGAGCAATCCACAACCTGGGTCTTCCGAGATGATGAGCCAAAGCCAACTAAAGTTGTTCGCTCTCGAAGCACTTCGAAGATGGCGGCTACGTTCGTGGCAAAAACCGGTCACGTTGCAACAATTCCGCTTGAAGATCGTTGAACGGTTAATGCAGAGTGATATACCACAATTTGTTAGCCACAAGTCATCGCCGAAGTTCGGAAATCTAACCCAAAGCGACGCATCGTCCTACACCATGACAACGCAAGCAAACATACCGCTGGTAAAACAATTGATTATTTGAAGCAGGAAAACGTAGAAATGCTTGACCATCCCCCATACAGTCCTGATCTAAGCCCTAACGATTTCTTTAAATTTCCTAAAATTAAGAAAACTCTTCGTGGGCAAAGGTTCATGTCCAGCGAAGAAGCAGTCGACGCTTTCAAGTCGGCCATTTTGGACATACCAACTTTGGAGTGGAATAAGTGTTTTACTAACTGGATCGAGCGAATGGAAAAAATTATAAAACTTCGAGGTGAATACTTTGAAAAACAATTAATAATACTTTAAGGTTCTAGTTGTGTTTTGTTCTTCAAACGACAAAATTTAAAAGGCATCCCTCGTAGTTTTAAGAAAACAGACCCATTTAGTTGTACGCACAATAAATATGTTCCCATGTTTGGTGCGTATGGGTGGGATGTCCCTCCCGGTGGCACAACGCCGTTTGTCTAGTGACCCGATGATGGAGCATATCATTGTATGATTTGTAAAAAAGTGTTCAGAAATATTTTTGTCTGTTATTTTCAACTGCTGCGTCTAATACGGTTGGCTAGGAACTTGACTGTTTTACCGTAACCCGCAATACCACAATGCTACAAAAATCACTATCTCATACACTAGTTTATTAACATAACATATCATTAAACTAGTCGTTCTTGCCTGCATTTTGTCAGTGTTAATAAAAAAAAAAATAACTTGTTTTATTTTGCGCGGTGCCCTAATTTAATTTTTTTCAATTTTCATAATCAGTCCAGCGGCTTTGGAGAGGCCGGAACAAGCACAGCATATTTGTTTTTGGTATAGGTAGCATGTAAACATTCACATTTACAAAAAACATTACAAACAAACACTCTTATTTTATTTATTTGTATAGATAAAAATGTATCTATAGAAGATTAGACATACCATAAAACAAAGTCTTATTACAATAAAATGACTTTATTCAAATCACCAATATCTTGGCTATTGATTGTCAGAAGCTAAAGTTTACAGGAAGTTAGATCAAGACACCTATTTGGGTAGCGGCCAAACGAATCGATTTTCGCTCATCATTTGGTCCAAATATCTTTCGTAAACAAAATGATACCTTACAATAATTTATGGTGTGTGTTAAAAACGTTTACGATAAATAATTCAATGTTATGTAAGGAGTAGGACTTTTAAGTGGATGTAAAATTTTGCAAATATATCTCAAAGAAAGTCTGTCTGCCTGACGGAGAAACAGACTCCGTTCTCGTTTTCATTCATACAAAGTTGATACGATAAACGAAGAAGTTCGGGTATAGGTATAATTTGCACCCGTATGACGCCAGGGCGGATCGCTAGTATTCTATAATTATGTATACTCTGCCAAGAGCGTAATTTTATCGGCGTACTTAAGTGTGCCATGCTTATAACAGCAAAATTATTCTGAACTACGCAAGTGAATGTTGTCGTAGGCATGGACTTATTACTAACCTGCATCGGCGACTACAGGTCCGAGTGGGTCGAAGCGGACACGATGTTCAACAGCTGCGCGTGCAGCACAAACAAGATCCGAAAAAAATCTATGCCTCCTCAACGCTAACTCGTCCCGACCCACCGGGGTGGCTGGAGGATCGTTAGGTCCTTCATTTTCACCAGATTTTGCAGCACTTTCCTCAAATACTTCATCATCTTCTGTATCTGACTCCTGTTTACTACTTGACCGATTCTCTGACACTCCATTGCTGCTGTTCGTAGTTGATTTTAATATTCCAGTGGATTTACGACGGCCACCTGGACGAACGTCGACGTTTGTCCGTGCAAGCTCTTGCTCCAGTCGCGTTAATTCCTCTAGAGTAGCGGAATCGCGCCGACAATCTACAGAAAACCGCTTAAAATCCAAACGAGTCCTCTTGTAATCCACAGAATATCTCTTTCTCGTCAAATCTTTTTTGGGAAGCACGAGATCTAAAGTGTCTACCTCACCAGCTTCACTGATAGAGTCATTGCGTGCCTCTTCACTATTTTTCATTTCAATCGGTTCGTCACGGATGACTGGTAAAAATATGTCTGGTTCTTCTTCGTGTGCCAAGTCCACTTCTGGTTTTACAGACTCTTTGATTGTTGGTGAGAATTCGTCCTTTTCCTGTGAATCGTTATCGTCGGCAGCCGGCAACTTGTTCTCATTATCCGAGTCCGAGTTTGAATTCATTTTTTCAGATTTAGATTTACTTTTACTAATTTTTTTGGCCGGTCGCGCACAACAACTTTTGAACATAATTATTATATAGACTTTTAAAGTATAAATATCTCATTTGCAAACGTAAAACCATAAACTATGAAGGCAATATAACAAATTCTATATCTTCTTTTATTATAATAACATTTAATGCATAAACCACGTGATACAAAAACTCGTAGTAGTATTATTAAGTCAAGATTTTCACTTTAAGGAAATCGCAGGCCATTCTAATGTTATGGCAGGGGTGGCGTACGGAGGGTCGGCGGCCGGCCGGGCGCGCGGCGGCGGGCGACTGACGGCACTGACGCAGGGCGGATGCGCCGCCCGCCCGGCGCATCCTGCCACCCGCGCCCGCGAGCCACGCAGCTTTTGGGATTTTATAGGGACCTAAAGTGAGGCTTGTTTTTGGGTTCCCAAATCACAGGCTCCCGGTAAACGGCAGAAATGACATTTAAACATATTTAATTTTTATCAAAGTTTCTCGCAAAAGTTTACACTGGATTTATTCCGACTGAAATAATCTTCGAAGTAAAGGGGTTTTCGTTTCGTTTTTGTATTCGTAATTTTCAATCGGTCGATATACGCTTCATAATCAAAAGTTTTGCGTTTTTAAATAAAACTTGGTTATAAAATAAGGATTTATGTGAAAATAACATTGAGCTTCGGAGATCACAGATTTAACGCATAACATACCTTTAAAGGACAAGAGACAGGGAACAACATAAATCGCTATTTTCAAAGAAACATGGAGAACCTAATGGTAATAATTGAAGTCTTGCTCGTCTTGAACTATTAAATTAATTACATGAATTTATGTTTGATCCCTTTCGTTATATACCAAAAAGACATTAAAACTATTAATAAAACCATTAATTCCGTTTGTGCTACCCCACTTCCAAGGATTCAAACCGCATCTGTATAGGTAATTTATTTATTTAATTTGGGTTGATTTATTGATTTGTCATAGAAGATAGTTATTGATTGATAACGAAGCATAAATAATACAACTTGGCTATCTGAACAAGGTTCTTGTATGGCTCAGAGGTAGTTAGTTACTTACAGTTGGATGTGAGTTGACGAAAACCACAGACTTCACAATAATTACGTATATTCTCAAAAGTTACACAAAGTTAAGTTGGATGCTAATCCGCGGTTATAGTGCTACGGCAGTTATCGGTCAACTAAAATTAATATAATTACACGTATTTAAAGTAAACAAAATGAGTAGTAAAAAGTAGGTCGCGGCGTTAGCGTTTTGCCTGTACGTGAACCGTACAGTTCTCTAGATGCAGTTTTTGGTCTCTAACAATAGGTACCAGCAGATTCAATACCAGATCCAATTCATTCCTTAAAGAAAAAAACTGGGCAAGTGCGAGTCGGACTCGCGCACGCAGGGTTCCATATCGTCCGTAGGAAAAACGGCAAAAAAAACGCGTTTGTTGTATGGGAGCCCCCCTTAAATATTTATATTATTTTGTTTTTAATATTTGTTGTATAGGGCCAACAGAAAGAGATAATTTGTGAAAATTTCAACTATCTAGCGCGATAACTGAGATACAGCCTGGTGACAGACAGCGAAGATAGATAGATAGGTAGATAAATAGATATTCTTAATTGTACTCCAAAAATAAAAATTACATGAATAACTTAAAATTAATAGGGTGTCACAACGGGCGGTCTTCCTTTGGATGGATTTGACAGAGAAAGAGAAGAAGATACGCAGGTAGTCTTAGTGATAGGGTCCCGTTTTTACCCTTTGGCTACGGAACCCTAAAAACGAGTGCCAATATTCGTTAATAAAGCTCTGTTCATCCAATGACTGACATCTGAGATATATTTGTCTCGCTGCTAAGATAAAGATCTTAGCAGTATTTATACAGACGTAGCGGTAATAGCCTTTGGCACTGCACTACATTTAGACCCGGCTGTGGTTAACGACTTTCGCTTGGTTGCCGGTGGCCAAGCACCAGCAAACGCGCTTGCGTCGCATCACACAGGCACACCACAAAAACCGTACACAACTGACGACAGAAATAAATATAATAATCAGAGCATACAATGCAATTAAAAGGAATATTTTCCGGTTTCAGATTTACCGTAATGAGGTACAAATTGGTTTGGTTTTACCTACGCCACGATGGTGAATTTTCAATATGTTTGACGAAAAGATAGAGCTATATGGGGTGTATAGTCCATTTCTTTTTCTCACTTGCGTGCGAGAAAGAACTTGACATTTTAACACGTCATGGTAAGGCCCCAGAAAAGAAGAGCGGCTTCTCAATCTCCTTAGAGACAGCGCACGAACAAGTTTTATCTCCGTAACCCGTAACATTGATATGGGTTTTTATAATTCAATGCTCCGTAACTAATTTGTTTCTCACATGGACTTGGCGACAAAAATAAAAAGCTTGTATGAAAGTGAGACAGACAGCGACAGAGATAAAGAGATTCTGGGTAACTAATTTACTCGTGGTGGTTGCCTTCGGGTCCGTTTCACAGAAGTCAGACTTTTACTTACTAAAACCCACCTATGTTCCTTCAGTCGCCCTTCGCCCTTCTAAGGCCACGGTAACTTGCAAACGTTTTCGCAGCCCTAACATATGCCTGCTAGCCCTACTGTCAGTTTAGCTGACATCTTTTACAGGCGAGGCGCGCTTGGGCGGCCGGACGACGAACTATCCATTGCTCGTCGTCCGCAAGCCATGTCCGTGCCTACGATGACCGGAAATCGCATCTCGACTTCCGACGGGGCGTCTCCTACGGCAGCGGCTGGGTTGTGAAAAAGTCTATCTCACGGTTTCAGCCACCTTCTTCGCTCGCATTACTGCTTCTCAGGTGTCCGCTTCCCATTCCTTCTCGCTCCGGACCATGGACTAAAACAGGGTTGTACGCGTGAGGACGTCACCGCCAATCGCCTCCACGAGAACATGACAGTACACCGCCAAAACGGGACAGACTTCCACCGTATGCTCCACGGTGTCCTCCGAGCGATTCACACAGTAATGACACCCGGGTGCTTTTTCCGTCTTAATTCGAAACTGGAAACTCTCAAACATGACTCCGATTGGGCGTATGATATTTTATTTTGACTTCATTATCATTAAAATTTTGACTTCATTATCATTAAATTGTTTTGAAAAACAATGTGAATCTGGACTGCGTCAGCCAGGACCATATCCGCCATTCCGAGATTCGATGATGCAGGAGTAGATACTATAAGTATCCCTACATTAGTAGCAGTTTGCCAAAATTATGCTACAGAGTTGCTAACTCAGTTAACCTTGCGTTCAGAAATATCTCGGAATATAGAGCTTCGAACATAAACTGTATTACAGTACAATAGCAATTCCGAACTTTGTTTACGATTTTCTGCTGTTAGATGTTTAGGAAACGTTGCTTATAATTAATTTAGTAATCGGTTAAGGCTAACTATAACGACATAGAATAGAAAACGTTAAAGCTAGAACTACATTAGACCGACGCACACGGGGACCACGCTTGATTTGTACGTAGAACGACGTGGCGTGGCGTGGGTCTAATATAGCTCTACAAGTTTAGTTGCCACAGAAAATGTATGGAGACTGCACGTCCAGACCGGCCGTACGTGGCACATGTGTGCGCAGTGTAGTTCTACCTTTATTCCATACAAATAACGTAGCTCTACAAGTTTAGTTGCCACAGAAAATGTATAGAGACTGCACGTCCAGACGTACGTGGCACATGTGTGCGCAGTGTAGTTCTACCTTTATTCCATACAAATAACGTAGCTCTACAAGTTTAGTTGCCACAGAAAATGTATGGAGACTGCACGTCCAGACGTACGTGGCACATGTGTGCGCAGTGTAGTTCTACCTTTATTCCATACAAATAACGTAGCTCTACAAGTTTAGTTGCCACAGAAAATGTATGGAGACTGCACGTCCAGACGTACGTGGCACATGTGTGCGCAGTGTAGTTCAACCTTTATTCCATACAAATAACGTAGCTCTACAAGTTGAATTGCCACAGAAAATGTATGGAGACTGCACGTCCAGACGTACGTGGTACACGTGTGCGCAGTGTAGTTCAACCTTTATTCCATACAAATAACGTAGCTCTACAAGTTTAATTGCCACAGAAAATGTATGGAGACTGCACGTCCAGACGTACGTGGCACATGTGTGCGCAGTGTAGTTCAACCTTTATTCCATACAAATAACGTAGCTCTACAAGTTTAGTTGCCACAGAAAATGTGTGGAGACTGCACGTCCAGACGTACGTGGCACATGTGTGCGCAGTGTAGTTCTACCTTTATTCCATACAAATAACGTAGCTCTACAAGTTTAGTTGCCACAGAAAATGTATGGAGACTGCACGTCCAGACGTACGTGGCACATGTGTGCGCAGTGTAGTTCAACCTTTATTCCATACAAATAACGTAGCTCTACAAGTTGAATTGCCACAGAAAATGTATGGAGACTGCACGTCCAAACGTACGTGGTACATGTGTGCGCAGTGTAGTTCAACCTTTATTCCATACAAATAACGTAGCTCTACAAGTTTAATTGCCACAGAAAATGTATGGAGACTGCACGTCTAGACGTACGTGGCACATGTGTGCACAGTGTAGTTCAACCTTTATTCCATACAAACAATAAAAAGAAAAAAATAATAGTTATAGGTTTACCATACTAGCATTTGCTTGACATCAGACACCCAGCGCTACTACTAGGTTGACTGGTAGAGAATGCTTAAGGTCCGACTTTGTATTTTATGTTGCATGAAAGTAGACTTCAGATGATAACCGTTACTAAACACAAATTTTCAAAAGTCGACCTTTGTTGTGATTAAAAAGGAGAAGTATGAAAGATGTCAAATTATCTACTATACTCTGATATCCATTGAAAGAGTAGTTTTAGAATATGTATAATGTTTTTTTTTTTAATGTTTACCACACTAGGAATAAGTTCCTGTATTGTGAGTGTGTTCACGAACATGCAAACTCATATACACAAGACGCCCAGTACCACCTATCTGAAGGCCATACAAATATTTCTTTCGTGCAGAAATTGAACTTACGACACGGAGCGCAGCAGCTCATCGTTTAGCCTCTGGGCCATTAGAACAAAGGATAATTTGACATCTTTCATACTTCTCCCTTTTAATCACAACGAAGGTCGACTTTTGAAAATTTGTGTTTAGTAACGGTTATCATCTGAAGTCTACTTTCATGCAACATAAAATACAAAGTCGGACCTTAAGCATTCTCTACCAGTCAACCTAGTAGTAGCGCTGGGTGTCTAATGTAAAGCAAATGCTAGTATGGTAAACCTATGACTATTATTTTTTTCTTTTTATTGTTTGTATGGAATAAAGGTAGAATTACACTGCGCACACATGTGCCACGTACGTCTGGACGTGCAGTCTCCATACATTTTCTGTGGCAACTAAACTTGTAGAGCTACGTTATTTGTACGGAATAAAGGTAGAACTACACTGCGCACACATGTGTATAAAATAACTTTAATTTCAGAAGTCGGTGTTAAATAACGAAGAGACAAAACTATTATAGAAACACCGACTTCCGAAATTAAAGTTATTTTATACTTTTCAGTGTTTTTTAACATTGAAGTCGGTTTATATATTTTTTTATAAAAAGTTTTTTATACACTAATAATTATTCAAGTCGTTTGACTTTTTAGACAGACTCTAGGAAAAGACAGAAGACACCAGGGTTGCACGAGGTTTTGCAAAGGCTGAAATGTGGACGACTAATAGTAAGTATGGAAGTAGTAAATCCAAATACACAATTCTCAATACTTTATTGCATTCCATATGTACATAATATAGATGGTATAAAAATATAGATAAGACCAATATGGACCCTGTCGGGCACAGCAAAGCTAGGAGAGAGGATGAAGGCTAATAAAATAAAGATATTTCACTTATTATTGTCATCATTATTAATAAATTATGTGCCTATCTATTTAAATTAAATTGTGTATGCATGTTATTATATAATTATGTCTAAGTATTGGTTTATTTTATTGATTTATTGTCGTTATTATTATTAAATTTTGTTATTGTTAAAATTAATGTATGTATGTATGTATATTATTATAATGTCTTAATTTAACTAATTTATGTCAGGTATTTTTATTATTTTTTTCGTCATCATTATTAAATTATGTATTTATTTAAATTAATCATGGTATTACTATGTCTGTGTATCAGGTTGATAAATTGTGTTAGATATTTTAATTTATTTTTGTCATGATTATTTATAAATTGTCAGATATTTTATTTATATTTTGTCATAATTATTATTAAATTGTCATTATTCAAATTAATTTATTTATGTGTATTATTGTTACGTCATTGTATAAGTAAATTAAATGTCAGGTATTTTTATTTATTTTTATCGTCATTATTATTAAATTATGTAAATTGTTATTTAAATAACTTGTTATAAGGGCAAAAGCATGATGATGAATCTTTCAATGGTCTGTTGGCTTTAACTTCTCTTTTGACATCTTAGAGGGAAGCTACTATGGGTAGCACGCCGTCCGATCGTCCTGTAACCGTCCGGACCGAGCCCAAGTCGTCGACGGCAAATATTGTTCCACGCGCATCTCAAGGAGTTGTCAGCAAGCCGTAGGAGGGTACCAGCAGGTTCGTAGCATACTGGGGCCATAGGTTATGCGAAAGTGAACCCCGGGGCCCTGGAACGAAGGCAAAGAAGGAACAGGAGCAGATTTTAGTCAGTATAAGTCTGACACGGTCTCTCGCTCTGCCTAAGGGCGGGAGATGTCTTTGGATAATTTCCCACAAAAAAAAGTGGAAGCAACTAAATCCACGGGGACATAGTCGTGGACGAAGCACTTTCTAATCCTAACATAAATGTTAATGATTGATGAAATGGCATCATAGCAAAATACAGTTTATTTGATAAAAAAAATTAGGGTTTCGTATGAAAATGGATAATAAAAAGAGAATGCTCATGCTGCGACTTAGTCCATATATATGTCTGACACAGACAAAGCTGCATACTTCAAAACTGATAAGTATATTGATTTCTTTGGTGAATAATATATTTAATAACATAGTCTTTAGTTTTATTTTCATTTAAGAGCCACTGGGTTAGTGTATTGATCAAAGTACCAGCATAGTTTGTAATTTATCAACAAAAGAATGGATTAGAACTTAAAATTCCATTCTGAAAAAAAATGTGTTTTCAATTGACCTAAAAAATACATGCAGCAGAACATATAACCTCCTTCTTCTTGAAGTCAGTTAAAAAGAATAGGTTCTCCATTCATCTGCATCTTTTATTATAATAATAATAATAGCTTGGACCTTGTTCCCGATACCGGTAGGCTACTATGTTTTTATATATTTTTTTTTTATATTGAAATATTTAAAAATATAATTTATATGTGTTTAGGCAGAATAAAGGAAATAATAATAATAGTCAATTTATTTCAGGCAACATGTACCCATATCATAAATACCTTAGACTAACTAACATACATAATTACTTATATTAAAACTTTCAGTTTTTTTTATTAAGTATGTAAGTTCTCTGACTGATTACTCAAAAACGCCAGAAACATTTTGGAAAATAATTAACCGTTGCAACAAGTTGCTTTGTTTGTAAAAAAAAATTAGACCCATTTGTCAAATAATTTTTCGGGTGACCATCACTATAAAATTTCCCTAAATATGCGTACCCGAGCGGCACCTAGCAAGTCAACAAAATTCGTTGAAAATGGACTGCTACTATGTGCTTAAATCTTAATGAAGTGACTATCATGACAATATGAATTCTGCAAACTTCATCCATGAAAGAATAAATAGTGCCAATTCTAAAACCGAGTTGTATTGTAGTAATGGATAATGCATTATTGTGCTACTACACATAAATTAACAAAGCCCCTACAAGAGACAATAAAAAAGCGCAAGCATTACTGTAATGCCAGAAGAATGACAATGTATCTCTACAAGAAAATATTTTTAAATCGGATAGGTTAATGGATCTCAAAATGGACAAATTAACAAAGAACTCATCCGATTCTTCTGATAAAGACCAGCTGGATTTTGATGCTAAAAGTGCTACTAGATATTTAATAAAAGATTTACAAGTTTCTTGACTTTTATAATAAATTATGCCAATGAAAATTACTTCTAATTCAATTTATTTGTTTACTTTCGTTTTTGTTTTTAGTCAACACGAGTTTAATAATCAAGGTTGACTAAGAGATAGAGATCATTGTTTACTAACAGAAGAACCTTATAAAAAGAACCGAATATAAGTATTTTTTAAATGATTAAATATTTTACAAAATTCCCAAGTCGGTTGACTTATTAGACAGACTATATTTAAGTATTATAACTAATCGACGAATTCCAAGAACTAAATCATAATATATGAAAAATTATTGATTTATGATATGAGGTTTTGAAGTTCTGTGTAACTATATGTATAAAAGGTTAGAAGTAAGTGTTCCATTGGTTATTTTAATAACGAAAGAATATAGCAAAAAAAAAATATTGTGGCATATTATATACTTCTTAGTACCTATGTACAATAAGATTATGTAATAAAATACATTTCGCCTTCGTTTTCGAAATAATTTTGTTCTTGAGACCCGTCGTTAGTAAATTAATATATTAGAATTTGAGTTATGAAAGTTTTTTTTTAATTTTATGAGGGAAAAATATATTAGTTAGGTTGGCAACATTAAGAGCGCCCCCCCCCCCGCGCCAAGTTATCTTGCGAGGACTCTAGCATTCGTACTGTCATTGTCTTTCTATTGTTTTTTTTTTTTTTTTTTTTTTTTTAATTTGTATAAACTAGTGCTTGACTGCGATCCCACCTGATGGTAAGCAGTGATGCAATCGTTGATGGTGAGGCGCACTAGTTTATTAAGAGCCTATTCACTCTTGCCTTAAAGACACCTAAATTATAATCATATAATATAAATTGTATCTTTAAATAGAAAGGTTGAAGTTTGTTGTGGTTCATAGGAACCAATTCTACCTTTAAGTTTTAATATAGCAAAACTTTTTGCAATTACAACCCATGTAGTTATACAAAATCACTTCAATAAAAAGAAATTTAATTTAATTTTTATTGAATTGATTTTTCTCAGTAATTATAATTAATTCATATTATTATTATTTCATATTCATACATATTAATTATATTTTTAAATATTTCTTATAAAAAAGGATATTAAAAAAAAAACATTTAAAAATACAAAAAATAGTAGCCCACCGGCATCGGGAACAGGGTCCAAGCTACCGGTGGTCAGGGCTCCTGAGAGAGGGACCTCCGGGCAATACGCGCCGTGTCAAGGAGTACTGCCTTCTGGATCAAGCCCTTGATCCAACTGCCTAACGAGAGCCTCCGCAGATGTTGGTCGAGGCACTTGGCTATGAAGCCATTGGCCGTCACGACTATCGGCACAATGATTACTCTATCCACTTCCCACATGTCGACAACCTCGCGAGCCAAGTCAAGATATTTAGTTTGTTTATCCTTCTCAGCTTTCACGAGGTTCTCGTCATGAGGGGCCGCTATATCAACAATCATTGTGCGACGCTCTAGTCGATCTATCACCACTATGTCAGGTTTATTGGCAACAATAGTCCTGTCAGTGATGATAGATCGATCCCAATACAATGTGACGCTGCCATTCTCGAGAACTGGGTCGGGCACATACCTATAGTACGGTACTTCTGATTCCACAATATTGTATTTAAGAGCAAGTTGCTGATGGATATTCCTGGCTACAAGGTTGTGTCTGTGCAAATAGTCTCCGTTAGCTAAATGAGAATACCCAGAAATAATGTGTCGGATTGATTCTCCGGGCCGGTGGCGTGCCCGGCAGATGTCAACCATACCGTCCTTCACAATATATTTCCGGTAGTTGTTCATCATCATAACTTCATCCATAATTGCAAAGACAAAACCTTTATAATTTTTATTATTATATATTCTTTATTGTACACATATATACAAAAAAAAATATAGGACAAACATTATTAACCTTTTGAATGTCTTAAGTTACACAGTTCGACATAAGCCATTGTCTTTCTATTGTGTCTCTAATTACGGCATTCGAAGAGTTAAAAATAAGTGTGTACAATGGGCGGTCTTATCGCACAGGGCAATTTCTTACAGACAACCTTTCATCATCATATTGTTTAGATATTTAAGAAGTTTTCCTAAGATTTTATCTTATTAACAAGATAATAGTAAACTATTTGCCAAGTTATAATGGTGTTTATTTCTTGATAACTCATAAACAAGTTCTGATAATTGGACTGCTTTCTGCAAATATGATCCAGTCCACCGAAACGTCATTTCGAGATAATTGAATTTAAAGTTTATTCCGGTATTTCTCTGGCTTTATAATGCTAAATGCTGTATTTTTAATTTTTAAAATATTCTAGGTGTACTAAAGTAATTTACATGCATGTATTTAGTAAATAAAATTTAATAGTTTAATAGATATTCAAGAAAACATGTGCGTGAATCATTATTACAAAATAAACTTTGTATGAAATTAGCTGAATAAGGTGCGGAATTAAAACTGCAAAAATGTTCCAAAGTATGACAAAAAATAGAGACTCAAACTATTATATTTTTGTTTTATTTAAAAAAATACAAAAGTTACCCTACTCCTCCTCTAAATAAAAGTCAGGTTCTTAACAATAACCATCTATATCGTCTATTATTGCATCGTCTCCCTTCAGTTTTTTATAGAAATCAATGCAATCATTTGGTATAAGATGGAATAACGATTTCAAATCATTTAACTTCTTTTTGTTAATCCGTTTTCCTGAAGGCCATTGGTTACTGGATGGTTACTGGAACATTTAAGCAAAATGATTTTCGTAATATTTCCCATATTGTATAGAAAGCATAAATGTTCCAGGTAGTTTGAATCATTATAGCAAAAAAAAAATAACACATATCAGGGCGATCAAGAAAATGCAAAAATGTTTCTAATAGCCTGAAACACTCATGCATTATAAATAATGATGTTTGCCATAACAGCTGTGGGTTGGATCATACGGATTTTCGTCAATTATTAACATAGAGTTCTGAGTCTTTGATATGTCAAAATATACCTTATTAGGAGTCTATACGTCACAAAATATCGAAAATGTCGAGTTTGTGGGTTGGATCATTTTTGCAGAAAGCGGTCCAATTATAATCATGACTCACCTAGATCAAGAATTTCAGGTTATATTATGTAAATTGTTAATAATCATCCATATATATATATAGTTAATTCTCTGATAAAACTACTGTATATTGATTTTCATGATGTCAAAAAATATCATGTAAATATCATGGTATTTTTTTTTGCATTTGAACTGGGTCAATTCAAGCAACTTTTCAAAAATATTTCAATGCAGTTTTACTTACTTTTGAAAACATCAAATTATTCTGAGCAAAGATTGGTGGCATCATTATTTAGGTACTTCCCCTCCAGGGAGCTCTTGAACTTTCCACCCTGTATTGATATGTAGTTATTTAGGTAATATTTCAGAGAAAATCTAAGGTCAGCCAGAATTAGGTACAGATGTTCAACCTCACAGTAAACAGGAACAAGTAAATAAAGGAGGATAGTTGTACCTAATTCTTAAAAATAACATCTAACAGCAATGACTTTCTATTCCAAATTCCTTTCTAAGATTACTTCAATTACTAAATGTAACTAAGTCACAAACAAAGTCAATCAATTATCATGAAAATAAGATATTCTTTTACGTTAGATCATTTATTGTTATCATTGGACTAGATGTCAATGTAACCAAGGTATTGCCTATAAAAATTATAGGCATAGTAGTTTCTTGGAAATTGATTATCTGCTTATCTGTTCCTTTTGTGTTTTATACACGATAGAAATCTACAGCAGCACTAAAATAATCTGCAGATTGTAATCCCACTATCACCTATTTCATGATTTCAACCCATGTATAATTTTAAGTAAGAGTAATATACTTAGGCAAAGGTTTTTCACAATAATAATAATAGAAGGATCCCCTTAGTTTTAATTGTTTGCAAAAATTGTAATTATTATAATGAGTGCTATACTCATTTTAATAATTATAAATGACCTGGAGAAGCTTCTACAGTCGGCGTGTAACAAATTACTACGGCACACAAAGCTATACAATTATCTATAATAAAACTGTTTATTTACTTACTATCGTTATCTTGTATAGATGACTCACAGCTGATATGATTATGATCTGAATTGTATTTCACTTACTGTTTACGTATAAAATAATATAAAATTCAGTCTTTTTAGGTTATTTGTCAGATAAATGAGATAAATGGCTACAACAAAATCGGCATAAAGCCGCTATCACTAGTGTTGCCAGGCGTCCCGATTTCCGCGGGATGTCCCGATTTCTAGGGGTCTGGGGACGCGTCCCGATTTGCACCTGATCGGGACGCTAAATGTCCCGATAAATCAAAAAGTTCTAATAGGGTAGTTTCCAGGGTCAAAATAATAACATTTTATTTAGTCCGTAATTTAGATTATAAAAAAATATTGTCCCTTATTTTTGAATAATCTAAAAGATGGACTAATTATATTTTTTACGGCAACTAGCCTCTCAAACCACACAATTATAAGTAATCTGTAACCTGTGACTCAATAATCCATCTTCGTTTATCCATTCCATTCTTAAGCAGTAAGATGTAACCAACAATATAATTTTAATATAATATTAAAACTTTTAAAACAGCGGGAATCATTCATAACTTCAATATTTTTTATTATTATTATTATTCTCTTTATTCATTTTTTTTTTACATATAAAATTACATTTTTAAATATTTTTTAACAAAATTATACAAAAGAAAAAAAAAAACATTTAAAAATATAAAAATATAGTTAGCCACCGGTGTCGGGAGCAGGGTCCAAGCTACCGGTGGTTAGGGCCCCAGAGACAGGAACCTCCTCACAATGCGAGCCGTATCGAGGAGTACTGCCTTCTGTATCAGGCCCTTGATCCACCCGTGCAACGATAGCTTCGACAGATGGTCGTCGAAGCTTTTGGCTATAAGACCATTAGCGGTCACAACAATCGGCACAATGATAGCCGAGTCCACATTCCACATGTCGACAACCTCGTGTGCTAAGTCAAGATATTTTATTTGTTTTTCTTTCTCAGCTTTCACGAGATTCTCGTCATGCGGGATGGTGACATCGACTATCATTGCACGGCGCGCTAATCGGTCTATCACCACTATGTCCGGCTTATTGGCTACAATAGTCCGGTCAGTAATGATAGACCGATCCCAGTACAACGTGACATGGTCATTTTCAAGAACTGGGTCGGGCACATACTTGTAGTACGGTACTTCAGAGTCCACTAGGTTGTACTTCAAAGCAAGTTGCTGGTGAAGAATCCTGGCTACTTGGTTATGCCTGTGCAAGTACTCGCCGTTAGCCAGACGAGAACAACCAGAGATAATATGTCTGATAGACTCACCCGGACGATGGCATGCCCGACACACGTCAATCGTCCCGTCCTTCATAATATGTCTCCGATAGTTGTTCGTCAAGATAACTTCGTCCATAATTGCACAGACAAAACCTTCAGTTTCTCCGAAGAGGTTGCTGAATCGTAACCAGGCCACGGACGCCGAAAAATCTACATCAGGCTCATGAAGAGCCCGAAAAAAGCGCCCGTGGAGCTCCTTGCCTTTCCATACTTCCTTGCGGTCATCAGTAGTAAGTACCACAGGTTTGCGCCAGTTCTCTTTAGCCATGGATAACGGGGTGAGTCCCTTGTCCACTGCGACCACATCGCGGTGCATACCCACGTCGGTTTTGAGAAAGTATTCTCTGAGGCTGCACACCTCGCGGTTGTGTAGAGTCTTTGCGTTCAGAAAGCCACGACCTCCACACTTCCGCGGGATGTACAGTCTCATCACCGAGGATCGTGGGTGATGCATCCGATTTGCGGTCAGCAATGTACGGACTCGCCTATCCAGAGCGTCTAACTCGGTCTGAGTCCATTTGAGTATGCCGAAAGAGTACATTAATACCGGCATGACCCAACCGTTGAAGGCGCGCACCTTATTTCCGCCTGACAGAAGGCTGTTTAAAACCTTTTTCAGGCGGCCAAAGAAGCGCTCCTTCAACGATTGCTTCATGTCAGTGACGTTAATGCCTAACGCTTCCGACATACCCAAATACTTATAGGTTTCGGTCGATGAGAGGGATCTAAGGTGTATGGAATCCGAGAGTTGAACTCCCTCAGATTCCATAATCTCCCCTCGCTTTACATGCATGACTGCACATTTATCCACACCAAATTCCATCCTGATGGCACTACTGAAATTTTCCGTTACCTTCAGTAGTTCCATCAGTCGTAATTTGTTGGGGGCAATGAGTTTCAGATCATCCATGTAAAGAAGGTGAGATAAAACCTGACCACCTCTTCTCAACCGATAGCCCAAGCCTGAATCCTCCAGCAATGTGCTTAGAGGATTCAGGGCTAGGCAGAACCAAAGTGGACTCAGACTGTCGCCCTGGAATATTCCCCGTTTAATCCAAATAGGCTCATCGTCCCCCCGGATCGTTCGACATCCCGGATAGCGAAGGACTGTGTTCCATCCCCCCATACATGACTCAAGAAAGGTGCGTAGAGTTGCATCTATTTTATACAACTCCATCACCCTCATGAGCCATGTATGTGGAACAGAGTCATAGGCCTTCTTGTAATCTATCCAGCATGTCGACAAATCCTTGCGGGATCGACGAACCTGTTGGCTTATGGCCATGTCAATGAGGAGTAGCTCCTTAGTACCACGTGACCCGTTCCTACATCCATTCTGAGAGGCAGACATAATTGAGTTGTTTTCAATGTGCTTGTGCTTATTATTATTATTATTATTGTTGAAAAAACGTTGACTTTTGCTTAGCTCTTTGGCTAGTTTTAAGCTACATTAACGGGCCAAGCCAAGTTAATGTAGCGTGTGTGTGATTGGTGTAGAGTGGGTATTATGAGGAGAAATTTCATTTTCCTCTATCTGCATGAACTTTCTCACTATTCTGCAGGTGTTCAACCTCTGGGTATTGGCGTGTAAAAAGTTCATGCAGTTATTATTATTATTATTATTATTATTATTATTATTATTATTCAATATTTTTTAGTTTTTGTCTTTATTCCTGCATCTGAATTGTGCGAAAGAAATGCCCGGGTGTCAGCATTGTGTGGACCGCCCGGGTGACACCAATGAGCTTACGACGGAAGTGTGCCCTGCTCAAAATAAAATTACTGAAAAAAAAAATTGTCCCGATCTAAAACCCTAAATCCCGATTTGTTTTGCCGTCTGTCCCGATTTTCATCCAATCGGACCTGGCAACACTAGCTATCACACACGAACGTACTTTCAGTAGGTATGTAACAAAGTACTCTGTGGACCGTACCCCATGTTCCGAATTGCGTCAAAAGCGATTATATCGCGGACCCGACCAACACGCAACGTCACAAATAGTACTCAATAGTCCATAGATTTTGTGACTATTAAATTTGGTCGGATTCGCGATGAAATCGCTTTTGACGTAATTCGGAACTAAGGGGTAGTTTATGCGTAACCCACAGATAATATAACTTTGACCTATAAGCTATAAGGTACAAAGTGTAAACCCGGCTTCATGATAATTTTGAAATATTAACATAAAGCAAAGATTTTATATCCTAGTAGTAGAGTAGTATTATATATCCTGTAGGATATTTATAAAATCTTTGTATATATATAAAATCTTTGACCTTTATGGGATGTATCGTATTTTGTTATTGTCTATGCGAAAATTAAACAGTCGTGGGATTTGAGAGCGCTGCTGTATAGTAAATATATCGTTTAGGCGTGTGTACCTAACTCTTTACTGAACCGACTCACTGTTTCGAAACATTTTAATGTTCCGAAAGATGTTTCTTGTAGAGATACATTCAATCATTCTTCTGGCGTTACAGTAACGCTTGCGTATTTGGATTGTGTCATATAGGGGCTTTGTTTATGTGCAGTGGTATGATGCATCAGCATTATACATTAAGTACCGTAAAATGGGGTGAATAGACACAACTTTTAAGTTCTAAGCCGATTTTCTTAATTTTTCTCTATGCATGCTGTTATTAAAATATTGTTTAATTGCGAGTCGCGTTTTAATTTACCAAATACTAATGCTTAAAACATGTAAAAATACGTAAATTACTTGTTATTTAGGAAAATGTAGGACTTTTCTATTTACCTGGAAACTGGGGTCAAAAGATACGAAAGAGGGGTGAATAGAAATAAAACGATAGGGCTGTCAAAATTTATTTTTATTATAAGTAAGTACCTATTGTTGCAGTAAGTACAACAATGGTATGAAAGAATGTATTGGTATGGGTGAGAAAGAGTGTTGAAGGACAGACATATCTATCTCGAATTTTTTGGCGATGCAAGTCAAAGAATCGCTATTTTGGTTGTATTCCCGAACAGCTTGCTCAAGCAGTTCCTTAGGGTATTTTTTATATCTTTTACCACGAGGATCCGGTTTGTAAACCCTTGTTAAAAATAAATATCAAGTATTTGCTGAAAAGAAGACACAAATCCATACTTATTCAGTTGTGAAAGTAACTGTATCGGACTGTTTTCTGTCCATCACGCATTCATGGCTAAACTACTGAACCGATTTTGATGAAACTTTAGTACAGAGTAACCTTGAACCCAGAGGAAAGACAAAGGCTACATTTTATCTGACTTCGACTTCGTATGTATAGGTGCTTAGTAACCGACATTCGTGCAGATAAGTCACAGGCAAAAACTAGTAATTACATAATTGAACGATTTCAACTATTTAATCGCATTATGCCAGTCATGTAACAAAAAAATAGCAGATGTCCTTAATTCGAGTTCAAGCTTCATATCAAATTTCATCAAAATTGGTTCAGCAGTTTATTATAACGTAACAGACTGACAGCCAGAAAGATAAATGTATGTATAGATATTTATCGATTGTCACTTAAAAATAATCATACTAAATCATACTAATTAGTACTATTATGATTATTTTTTTAAGTGACAACCGATTGACAACCCTAAAAATCACGTTTCTATTAACCCCTGTCTCGTTGCTATTAACCCCTCACTCGTATCTTTTCACCCCTTTCTTCGTGTCTATTCACCCTAAAGGCGTTTCTATTCACCTCGAATTCAGGGAAAAGTAAAAGCATCCTGATTTTACTTAAATTAAGAAAGATACGTTTGAATATTGACACTCACCTTTCTATCCGTAAAAGATGATGAACTTAACTAATGAAATACACAAATTTGCTAGGAGATAACACTCACACACACAAAGTTTTACGCAGCATAAAATCACCCGTTTATATACGTTCACTTTAACCGCTTTTCTTTATGTCTTGTCAATACACTTGACGTAAATTTGTGTGTAGCCAGCATAAAGGCAAAATGTTGCTGTGCAATAAATAGTAGAAATAAATATTCGCCAATAACCCATAGACCCACTAGAGACAACTTTATCAAACTTCCAAGTTTGTTTCTATTCACCCCGCGATTTCTATTCACCCCATTTTACGGTACTACAATACAATTCGGTTGTTTAATTGGCACTATTTATTCTTTCATGGATGAAGTTTGCAGAATTCATATCGTCGTGATAATCACTTGATTAAGATTTAAGCACGTAGTAGCAATTCATTTTCAACAAACTTTGTTGACTTGCTAGGTACCGCTCGGGTACACATATGTAGAGGAATTTTATTGTTATGGTAACCCGAAAAATTATTTGACAAATGCGTCTAATTTTGAAAAATGGTACCGTAGGCCCGATATTTTCCCATTTCTCTTCACAAACAAGTTTGAGTTTCAAGATAATATCCCGGCCAGCACTTTTAATCACTTTCAGTATAATGATAACGACGATAATTTGGAAACGATAAAAAACACAGAACACAACTAGTGATGGGCAAAGCACCGGGTTTATTCCCGGTAAAACCCAATAAATTCCCGAAAACACCCATAAACACCCAAAAAAATGGGTTTTTATTGTTTTATGCAAATACTTAAGTAAATTATTAAAAACAAGTTCTAAATGTTATTTTTATATATTCTTATGATCTTGTGGATAATTTATGGAACCGTTACTTTAATTCTAGGGGGCTGCAAGATGTTTATTAGGGGATAAAAAAATCAATAATTATAAAAAGTGGTATTGTTAAGTATCTCTTTTTGTTGATGAATTTGTAGTGAGAACGCCGTGCACGCAGCACGCTCTAAGACTTGAACTTACACAAGAGGAAGAACTTCAGGGATTTTTTATTATTGACCGGCTCGCGTTTGACCACTATCTCATCTGATGGTAAGTGATGATGTGGCCGACATGGAGCACGCTTGCCTAGAAGTAACCTATTCACTCTTGACTTAAAGACCCTAGGTTGTAGCTCTAAG
The DNA here is from genome assembly GCA_910589285.2 of Mythimna ferrago. NCBI lineage: Eukaryota > Metazoa > Arthropoda > Insecta > Lepidoptera > Noctuidae > Mythimna > Mythimna ferrago. Next base: position 21,525,469 of record OU342674.1, on the reverse strand, counting down.
AAAACACAGACTCCGGCAGGGAATTCCACTCCTTAACTGTACGCTTATTGAATGTGTTTCCAAAACGCTTTGTACGAACGGGTGGGATACCCAACATGTACCGAAGGCGCAACGTCGTACGTCTAGTGGTCCGATGATGGAACGGACTTGGTGGAATTAAATTGTGCAATTTCAACACACACTCCCTGAAATAGAATCGATAGAAAACCGTCAGGCCAGTAAATCAGCGTCGATGCTCAAGGTTTTGGAGCTTTGATTCGACAAAAGCATCATCATCGATAATCCTCTTGGCTTGCTTCTCAATCGATTCCAGAGCATCACGATGATGCTTGGTAGACCCATCCCAAAGATGAGAGCAGTCCATACACGATTGAACTTGCGCTTGGTATTGGTTGAGCAGCTGTTCCGGCGTGAAGTACCGCCCCACCTTAGCTAAGATCCCCAGTTTTTTGGCCACCTGTTATGCTTTTACCTCGATGTAAGAGCCGAAATTAAGGGTAGACGATAACGTTATCCCAAGAAGCTCAAGGCTGTCGGTTATCGGCACGGTTACACCCCGGAAAGATGGAGCCGGGTAGAATTGGCTCCGTTTGGCGGAAAAAAGACACGCTTGGGTTTTAGTAGCATTGAACTTGACCAGGTTGCCATAGCCTCAATCGGATACTGCCTCCGAGGACAAGTTCAAGCGCTCAACCATAGCTTCTCGGAAAGACTGGATTTATAATCCACTAGTGCGTGCATCGGACACGTAACTCTCAGCAACAGTGCTGTCGTCTACATACCCAAAGGTACCGAGTTTAAGAAGGTCGTTTATGTGCAGCAAAAACAGTATTGCAGAGAGCATCAACCCCTGAGGGACCCCGGCTTTAATATCCATTTGACCGGACGAGCAGCCGGTCGGCAGCGGATGGATCGCTCCCTCAAGAAGTCTGCGATCCAATCACACAGACCAGTGGGCAGACCGAAGGAAGGAAGCTTAGCAATAAGGCTATCATACCAGACCCTGTCGAAAGCCTTCGAGATATCAAGAGAGACGGCAAGTGCTTCCTCATGCTTCTCGATGGCCTCCCTCCAGATGTGAATGGCATAGGCCAGAAGATCCCCAGTAAACCGCCAGTTAGATCCACAGATGACCTATTATACATATATTTAAGCACTTCAAAACTACTTTAATATTTCAAAATCGGTTCGCACTCAACAAATCAACACTGCTATGAATCTTGTTAATGTAAATATACGTTCCGAATTCTGAATAAGATTCACTAACTTGCAACTAAAATTAAATGTTAATGTAGTCGCTCGCAGCTTTTTATTTTTCTACTTTATTAATGTAAATTCTTGAAAGTTATTACGTCCGTAGTTTTTTATAAAAGTTACTTAGATCCTTTTAAAAATATATTTAACTAGCTTTGCCCGCGCGGCTTCGCTCCCGCTCTTCCTTACTCCACCCTACTATACCCTACTATACCCTACTCTACCCTACCCTACTCTACTCTACCCTACTCTACCCTCCTCTACCTTACTCTACCCTACTATACCCTACCCTACTCCACTCTACCCTACACTACCCTACACTACCCTACTCTACCCTACACTACCCAAATTTTTTTTTCCATAAGAACCTTCTCCTCATAATAACGAACACAACAAAAAAAAAATTAGCGAAATCGGTCCAGGCGTTGTTGAGTTATGCGCTTACCAACACATTTTGCGATTCATTTTTATATTATAGATTAAGACATTTTTTGATTTAAATGTTTTCTATTGGTTCACAATGAACTAGCGATTCAAACAAACATGTGAAAGAGACAACGCTATACAGATCTATATAGCGCGTATCTTTTCTGTTTAGCAGGGAATAGACAAAATCTTTAAAATCGTTTATTCTTTCCCAGCCCATAACAGGAATGCAATCATACTGAGTGATTAAGTTCATGGTACGAAATGAAGTAAAATTACTAGTACTAATATGGAAACAAAACTTTCCTGCAATAAGATTGTTTTATAAATTTTTATGGTTCGACCCCTGGGCTGTACTGCAGTCTCTCCAACGGTGGCAGATTGACTATCGGTACATCAAAGTGCTGAAGTGTTTGTACAAAAACGCCACCATGTCAGTCCGACTTCAAAAGCAGACATCGAAACTTGTCCTCTTGCAGCTTGGTGTGAGGCAGGGAGACGTCATTTCTCCGAAACTGTTCACGGCCGCTATGGAGGATGTTCTTCAAGGTTAGGTTATCAGGATATTAGGCAAGTACATCACTCGCCTTCGGTTTGCCGGCGACATAGTAGTCATGGCGGAGACTACGGTGGAGCTCAGTACAATGTTCAATGACCTTAGTAGAGCTTCCGAAAGAGTGGGACTTAAAATGTACATGGCCAAAACCAAAGTCATGGTAAACATCCATGTAGCACCCACTCCCGTTTTCTTTAGCTTACTACCTAACTCGCCAAATCTGTTATTACATTAAACAAATTTAAGTCTTGGCTTAAATCGTAGATGCATAGGTATTGATTCCAAAACATCAAAGAAACAAATCTAGGCTTCAGGCTGGTAATGAATGAGTAATGAGAAATTTCCTTAAAAAAATTACATTTCATCATTTTGCCCGCCATGGGAATTGAACCCAGCAGACCAGAAGTTCAAGTTCAGCGGTCAGGCGGTCTTCTATTACTTCGTCGTACGGGGTCGGTAAGCCGCCCTCTGCCTCAAAAATAGCAAAGATGAAAGCTACGATCACCGCTACGAAATCGGCCATATATATTGAATTAAGCAGATTTTGAGGCTAGTGGAATGTCCAATATTTGGCGGTTATCACTGCCACGCACCACGCAGCGTAGCGCGTGAAAACGCTCCTACGCACGTACTTGCGGGAGTGCAGATCTGTTGCATCATCGTGTGGGTTTTTTACGCACTCACGTGTGAAGGTGCGTCTTGTAAATTCACGCAGGCACGCACTCATTTCATACAAAATCACGCACGGTACTACGAGACTCAGTGTGGTATACCATGCGTGTCGCCACGCACCCACACGCGTGAATGCGTGTTTCTCCGCATGTAGGTGCGTGATCTGCATGAACGCGCGTGGATGCAGTTTCAGTGTGTTGGACTGTGCGTGTTTTCTATACAAACGAAGATACTTACAATCAACGTTAAAACACGCATTCACGCACTACGCTGTGGGGTGCGTGGCAGTGTGATATTAACTGCCTTAGCAAATACCATTTTCACACTAAAAATGTTTTGGTCAGCGCCATCTAGCGAAAACAAGGCCACGCACGGGCCCCTAGCTTTCTGGCGTTGCTTCTCGTCACGTTCACTTGACTGTGTTCCCTAGATGGGGCAGAGGGCGTCCAAAGTGCGCCGCCATCGCGTCCGGTCTGTTCCGGAATGTTCTTGGCCTCTGCGATGACCGTTCGTCGCCTGCAGTGGCGTGCCTGATGCCTTTACAGGGGGCAAGCCAAAGAATTTATCTTGACTTATCTACTACTTACCTAATATTCCTAAATTTAAAAAAAATCTCGTGCTACCACGTGCCGTCACGTGTCATCAGTGCAGTTATGCTGATGATGAATTTTAATTGCTACACTACTATTAACAAATATAATGTTAATAGTAAGTAATAAATAATGATAACAAAAGTTTCACCACAACAACTTTATCATCATACCAATAATCGTGAAGTTTGAATTCATGATTAGAAAAAAAAAATTGTATTCTAATTCAAATTGTCTATCTTTATTTATAAATGATTTTATGACTTACACCAGAAATAACAGCGTTCAAGTACTTTTGAGAATTTGAGAGTCATACCTGATGTATTCCAAGCATTGTTATTAACTTTTCTGAGAAATATTCAAAATAGTAAAGTTACAAGATTATATTTATCTTTAAAACTCAAACCCTACCTGGCCAATATCGATTCCACACATAATAATATCCACACACAACCACAAGTATAGTTTCCGAATTCATAAACTGTTGAAAGTCGGAAAACAAAAAAAAACTATTAAAACAATAATTACGTCCGTTCCATCATCGGACCACTAGACGTACGGCGTTGCGCCGTCCTTACATGGTGGATATCCCACCAATTCGTACAAAGCGTTTTGGAAACACATTCATTATGCGTAATTTTTTAGTTCGTACAACTTTACGCGTCATAGAGGGCGCCTCGTATTATAATATGCGTTAAAATTTATGTCATAAAAACCCATTCATAAATTTACCAAAGCCCAGCTTTTTTTTAGAACAAAATGTTCGACGAGCATTTGCACACAATAACAAATTACATCCACACACACTCAAAATTTGACGTTTTTATATCGAAAGTAGAGATAGAAGATAAAACCTCATAAAAGCCTTTGAGGCAGAAAAAGACAACAACACATTAGTGTTCATCTCTTTCTTTTCTTTTTTCTTTTGTGTTAGAGTGAGATCGGAGAGATTTCGCTCAGAATGGCATCCTCGTCTTATGAATGATTTTTGAATTTCGCACAACATAGTGGCAACTTAGCGTAACCGCGTAAGCGCGCGAAGTTTAAAGTTTAGATTTTTGTGATAATTAATTGATTGTTGATTGATTATAGGTCAAGCCGGGCTTTTTGGCTTGTACTGCTGGCACGCCACTGGTCGCCTGGTCTGCTTAGGGCGACCACGTTTACACTTTCCTTGAGGTTTCCAATCTAGGGGTTGCCTTGGTATATGTGCAGGATCCCTTCGGAGCGTGTGGCCGATCCAGTTCCATTTGCGGCGTTTGATCTGCTGGTCGATCGAGGTTTCACCGCAGCGCTCCCACAGGTCTACATTTGATATTTTCTCGGGCCAGTAGATCTGAGAATACGGCGAAGACAGCGGCTGACAACGACCTGGAGTTTATGCGAGATGTCTTTAGTGACCTTCCACGTCTCACACCCTTTTGGCTTCACTCTTCTGGTCAGTTTCTGTGATTGCCACACGGGACGGAGCTGTGCGAAGGTGGCTCTTGCCTTGGCGATCCTCGAAGCGATGTCCTCTTCGGTCCCTCCAGTCTCTGACACAACACTACCGAGGTAAATAAATTTGTGGACCCTTTCCACAGCCTCTGTGCCGATCCGCATCTCATTTCCTGGGTCTTCCGGGTGTTGACTTTTAGTCCCGTCTTTTTTGCCTCTCGTCGTAGGTCGTCCAGCTTGGCTTGCATGTTGGCGCGTGTGTGGCTCAGCAGACATAGGTCATCGGCGTAATCCAAATCTTCTAAGACGTTAGATAGTCCCCACTCTATGCTGCGGCGCTAGTTTTTTAACACATTTCTCATGATGCCATCCAGAACAACAAGAAAGAGGAGAGGTGAGAGAAGGCAACCCTGTCGCACTCCCGCATGCACCGGTATGTCCTCAGAGACGAGGCCGTCGTGTGTCATTCTACAGGAGTAATTCCTGTAGATTGCCCTAATTCACAGGAATTACTCACGTTTACGCACGTCTCGAACTTGGTAGGCGCGACAGATTTGATCCGCCCGTACCAAAGTCGAGCGTGACTCGGTATTCATTTACTTAATACTACAAACGCTCGACCTTACTACAGATGGACCAATTCCGTCATAAAGTTCGAGCGTGTTAACACTAATATGCTTCTTGATGGTATTTCACAAATTTTGGTACTTGGGTAGGCAATGCTTATCATACATGGTAGTTGATGTTGTGTACGAACAGTGCGAAGGTTGAATTAATGAGTCGCATGTTGTTTTCAAGTGCCTATTGAATTAAAAAAAAAAAAAACGAGTAATTATAAAAGTTATTTTATTTATTAACATTCAACTTCACCCATATTTAACTATGTAGATATAAGCAAATTTCTAAAAATACATAAAAATGTTTAAAAAAAACTGTGTTTACTTATTTAGCTATATTCAAAGGCACATAAAACACCGTGAACAGCCCAGTGTTTGTGCTAACCTACATAGAACTTATGTCAAAGTTTAGTGTCCTGCACAAAGAGTTAAGTTATTTAATGTAGGTATGTACTTTATTTTGGGGTTACTACTGGTACCATATGCAAAAAAAATCTTAAAATGACATACAGTACAAAAAAGAACACTTAAAAACGTACGGAATTATGCGATGCAATTTCTAGTTTCTAATATATATGTTACGCAAAATGTCCTCTAAACCGCGGACGGAGTGCAAGCAACCTACAATCTATATACTCATCAAGTTACGTTTATCATTAAAACCAAAACTGATCATATCAACATGATCGTATATTCTCTATAAAATAGGGAATTTCTCAATACTATTAAATTTCCCTTTAATTCTTCCAGATTTTCAAACGCAATAGTTATCGTAAAAAAGGGTTACTTTGGACCAAACACGTTAACTAGTAGAAACATAGTAAACATAGGGTCCCCTGTCCCTATTGGTTAATTAATATGGGCCAAAGTTACACACCAGGGTCAAAGTTACCATTGTTTTTATTTTATGTGTAATAGAATATTAACGTGTGGAAAAGAGGAAGAGAAACCTTGCCCAGACGCAGGACAAAATAGAATAGATAGTAAATTGAAAATCTGCTGAAGACTGGAAATTGGATAAATTAAGATGAATATTTTATTAAATAATTTAGGTTTGTCTTTATCTTTAAAAATATTTTTTTGTAGATTTCATGAACAAAAAAATGATTTTTATAAGCAAATTAGTACTAAGCACTTACCATCATTTCATAATGACGGTAAGTGCGTACATGGCGCTGTATAAACAACATATCGGCTGCTTGCAAAATTAAAAAAAAAAACATTAAAATTGTGAAGGTTGAACCATTTAGTTAAATGAAGAGAGAGGCCTTTTCTAAAGTGGGCCACTGGTGCTCACTCGACAGTTGAAGGTTAAATCCTTGTTCTAATATACCTCGAAGTACTCCGTTTATCTATTGACAATGCAACTAAAAATTCGGTAATATTGTACTTACCGTAAACCCATATTACTTTGGCCTTGGGTATAACTTTGGCCCAAGTTCATTAACCAATAGAAACACAGTTCCTATTGGTTGATAAATTTTGGCCAAACTTATACCCCAGGGCCAAAGAAATACAGCTTTACTGTATTAACATTGATTTTATAAATGTAGAGTTCTCAAAAATACCTTATAAAATAAAACCTGTGGTAAGTACAAATGTTTAAGCTGTAATGAGGGGTAATCTAAAACATAGCTAACAATCAATATACCTTCAACATTCATCTATAAAAACATGTATTATATATACTCGTAGTGTCTTGTCTGCTTATAATACCTAATATAAAACTTTGTAAACAGTTTAAGGGCCATGATATCTGTTGAATTCTAAAACAGTTTTGTCGAGAAATTAAAATGTATTTCATAGTATTTATATATCACAACAATAAATTTCCTTCACCAATAACAATCAAACTAATAACCTAATATCACGTCCCTCCAACCTACTAAAAGGTGAACTAAATGCACTATATTTTGTAATAAATACACAATTTGTACAAAATGTTACTGTATCTCTCATCAAAACTTAACTAAATCTTTAAGATCTACTGCATACAGTTTCCATATTATATTCAAAATAATATTTGCACTGTGAATGTAAAGAAGATTACTAGGGACTAAGACTAACTGTATTAAAATCAATGGAATCTTATGTACGAATGGTAAGCGGTTACAATACATAAATAGTAGTTTATGTGACTAGGGGATAAAGCAGTGTCTTTAAGTCGCGGGCGGCATGTTGAATTCCGAACGAAGCGAATGTTGCTGATATTAATCCCGAACGATAGTGAGGGATTTATAAAATTAACTCCCGAGCATTGCGAGGGAGTTAATAAAAAAACCTGAGTGAAGTGAGGAATTTAAGCCGCCCAAGACAAAGACAGCTTAATCCCCGTGTTGCATACTCTACTTTTTACACCATCTGTGAGATAATTAAAAGACAATTTGGTCGACCAAATCATAAATCAGAGAAATATAAGTATTATATTTTCAAGTTCATCAAACAAACAAAATACACTACTCCAAGATTCTATAGTTTCAATTTTCTATAATGATCCCGTGTCGTCAGTACGCACGTTTTATTCTATTTTCTTTTTTTTTGTTAGTGGCCAGTTTGAATCATAGTGATTACATACTCTTTGGTTTGAATTTCGAGTCAACTTGTTCGATGCGCCTACATTTTAATTCACAATGTTGAGTTGACGATTCTTGATGCTCCAAATTCAAATCTCATTATTCCCTAGGGATCGGCCATACTGCATTATCTCCCTAGGCATATAATGACTTGCTTTAAGTGAGGTTTGTATGACGTGTAAAACGACATTATCGAGCAGGTGGTGTAAAAATGTACTTTATGTCTCTAATTTAATTAAATTGTCAACAATCCTTTGGTTCAAGCTTATTTCCAAAGTTAAGGAATGCAACATTATAAGAAAAAGGTTTTGAGTACAATTCTAAGCAAATAAATAGTTTAATTTGTAACATTGAAATGATTAAAAACAATTTTCATTTGACTAGTATAGGAACAAACTTGGAATTGGAAACAATAATTTTTACGACTATTAAAATGATAAAAGTACAACATCATCATCAGCACAGTTTACCAAGACAAAATATTCCATATTTCTCATCATAATGTGAGGAATTATTGCACAAAGCTGTCGCAATTTTTATTCTTGCAAAGCAATCATTTTTATTTCATGGCATATGCCTAAACATTAATTTAAGCCCATTATTCTAATAAATACATATATACATTAGGTGTAGGAATCTGTTTTATGTTAAAAATACCAAGCTTGAATAGGTTTATTGTAATATTATTTTTATGTGATTTTGATTGATCCCAACCTCTTAATAAAATATTAGTTCATTTTGGTATACACATTTTATATAGAAAAATATTAATAATTATAAAGGTTTAGGTCCCACATAATGCTATGAGTATAAAAATAACCCTAATTAATCAATAATTATTTGCATCTACTTCAGACTGAAGTATAGATCATTATGTGGACTCAGGAATAAAGATGGCATAATTCAAATGTCTTGTATATTTAAACAAAATATGTAATTTTTGCAACCTGCGTGCTTATATGCTACTTAATATGATAGTAAAACACAACATTTAAGTTTTTGAATTTTCATAAATAAACTTAAAGCTACGTGACATTTTTCGTTGTTTTCTTTACAAGGTTAAACAAGCTCTTTTGTTTGTTCTTTAGTATTCTTGAATACTAAGGCTCATTGCTTTCATGACAACTCTCCAATGGGTGCATTCTGGAGCCACAAGTCGTGGATGAAGTTGTATAAATCATCACTGACTGCCACCTGTAACCAAATATTGATAGTGCTGAAGTGATGCTTACCAGAGATAAGGGAGACCCTCCCACGCTTAAATATCTTAGCACGTGACGCGGAGCAGCGTCATGGATGCGATAGATATGGCCAACGAAATGCTTAGCCAACTGCAGCACTTCCATTTACGACAACATCTCTGACTAATGGTATTTTTGGCAACTTTACAAGATTGTGCAGTTTTTTATAAACCAAATAAACGGTAGATACCCAGTCTATATTTATTAAAATACTAGCTTTTGCCCGCGCGGCTTCGCTCCCGCTCTTCCCTACTTCAGCCTACTATACCCTACTCTACCCTATTATACCCTACTCTACTCTACTCTACCCTACTCTACCCTCTTCTACCTTACTCTACCCTACACTACCCTACTTTACCCTACACTACCCTACTTTCATTTTTTTTTCCATAAGAACCTTCTCCTCATAATAACGAACACAACAAAAAAAAAATTTGCGAAATCGGTCCAGGCGTTGTTGAGTTATGCGCTTACCAACACATTTTGCGATTCTTTTTTATATTATAGATTACAGAATTATAGAAACGCCAGCAATGTGTATAATGTAAAGATTATACATATAAGAAAGATTGTACTGAATGTAGTTATTACTTTTATTAATATCTAAGAAGAATACTCTTCTCGCTATTTCCATTAAATACAATGGTACAAGTACAATTACGCAAGAAATATGGTTCAAAATAGTATGGTAATGTTGACTAGTAATTAAAACGATAAGCGCAAGGTACATAGTGGGTTTCTTACATACTGAAGTGTCTATTAAATGTACCTATTCATTTGAGTAATGAGTATATTGCGCTGTATTTATATCTACGTACCTTGTAGGGAGTGGGGTTCAGATTCCTCTTTATGTCTTGTCTGAGGGTCCTCAGTGAGGACTGCACCCGCTCTCGCACCTCATGCAACGGCTTCGGCATCGTGTAGATAATACCATCTTTCCAGTACACCTATAATGTATAAAAATAAACATGTTTAATAATTGAAGTAATTACCTTTTTAGGGTTCCGTAGCCAAATGGCAAAAAACGGAACCCTAATAGATTCGTCATGTCTGTCTGTCTGTTCATCCGTATGTCACAGTCACTTTTTTCCGAAACTATAAGAGCTATACTGTTGAAACTTTGTAAGTAGATGTATTCTGTGAACCGCTTTAAGATTTTCACACAAAAATAGAAAAAAAGCAATAAATTTTGGGGGTCCCCATACTTAGAACTGAAACTCAATTATTTTTTTTCATCAAACCCATACGTGTGGGGTATCTATGGATAGGTCTTCAAAAATGATGTTGAGGTTTCTGATATAATTTTTTTCTAAATGGAATAGTTTACGCGAGAAACACTTCCAAAGTGGTAAAACGTGTGTCCCCCCCCTGTAACTTGTAAAATAAGAGAATGATAAAACTAAAAAAAATATATGATGTACATTACCATGTAAACTACCAACGAAAATTGGTTTGAACGAGATCTAGTAAGTAGTTTTTTTTTAATACGTCATAAATCTAAAATAAATACAGTATTATTAAAACATCGATCAAAGTTACAACGAACTACAAGAACTTTTATATTATGGTACTTGCTGCTACGGAACCCTCCATGGGCGAGTCCGACTCGCACTTGGCCGGTTTTTTTATGACTCACTCTAAGTGAAACAAGATCCGTTTTGTTTCAGATTTTTACTGACGAAAACTCGCAAGTTGCCTTTGCGAGGGCCACGGCAACGCTTGCGAAATATTTTTCGATGACTGTATCGACTCTAACTGGTCAACCTTGCTTACGCGATAACGTCTCCTAAGCAGTGTCGTAAATACAGCCTTTTTAAGCACGGTGCGTAGGGCATGCAATATCGGAAGGTTCTCAATTCCAGAACTGAAATCCGATAATATATGATACTGGAGAGCTAATTCCGGAATTCCGGAACTGGTTCCGGAATTGTTACTTTTTTCATTATTTTTTTATTTTTTATTAATAATTGTGTCATTGTTTTCTCTCGATCTAGGTAAATACAAAAAAAAATGTTTCGAATCAAACAAAGTTTAGAATAAATCAGTCTTTTAATTATTTTGAGATAAAAATTAAACATGGTCATCATTTTCCCTTATTACTCTAATTAGACATTTTAGAATCGTAAAATTAGCAAGGTTTATATAAAAAAATATAGAATCAACAATAAAACATAATTATACTAGATAGAGAAAGAGACTTATTGATAGTGATTAATTGAGATCAATCAAATTTTTTCCAGAATAATATTTTTTTTGTTAAGAACCGTTGTTTTTAGTAATAAGTTGTCAAGAATAATCAAGCGTCTAACATTTTATCCGATAGAGAGCTTCTTATTCGGTTACAGAAGTAACCAGCACTCGAAAATACTCTCTCACTTTCTACACTTGTGGGTAGAACCGCTGAAATATATGTGTATGCTTTTGTCAAATGTACACCTTGGTTTCGCCCATATCGTACATTCCCTTTTCTAATTTAACAAAGCCCGAGAGGTCAAAATTTGTTGAAATATTCTTATTGGTTTTCTTGCATTTCTCTATTTCTTTATCCAGCTGCTCTTGAACAGTTAGTTGATATTTGCACCGTTATCGTCACTATTAGACGAATGTAGTGCGGAGGGTTGAGCAGTTATAAAGGGGTCGATGGTTTCGCTAGAAGTTTGGAACTTCAGTTGACGTAGTAAATTAACAATAATCTCAGAAATTTCTTCATTATTGGGCTTAGAAAAGGTATCGTCATCTGCTTGGGCAAAAAAGTTTTCCGGATTGTGTAATAATGGAGTACACCTGCTAATAGTAATCGTCTTTGTTTTATGCGACTTCGCAAGTTCATCGCATGCTTAGAATTCAGAAAGCTGTTCTGGTCATCAAGTTTCTTAAGCATAAATTTTAACGTAGTATTAGCTGTATAAAGCGTCGCATCACGACGGCATAAGGACAGAACAGCCAGTTTTATGACATCCAAGCTGTGATGAATGTCGGTCAATGTTTTAATTTCATCATCGGAAAAAGAAATCTCTGATTTCCAATCTATTTGAGCTTTAAGAACCGAGTCTTTTACTTTTAAAAACACTCCAATCATGTCAGATATGCTTGACTATCGCGTACAGCAGTCTAGTTGTGGCTGGATGTCTTTATGGTGTTCTTTTACTACGTAATCTCGCAGGGAGTCTGCTTTAAGAGGCGATTTTCTTATTAATTTAACAAGACGACAACTTTCACAATCACTTCCTTGTACAAAGCTGGATCAGCACGAACACTAACAGTCTCAATTTCAAAACTACTGTCATTTGTTATTGTACTCTCGTCTTCATCGATTTCATTTTCAGATTGAGAGCCTTCATCATCTGAGACATGCTGAATAGACTCCGATACCACTGCACGTTCTGGTTCAAAAAATGAATATCGGAATTCCGGAATTATTCCAGTCAATTCCGGAACTGAAAGATCAGTATAATTGATCCGGAATTCCGGAATTGCATGCCCTAACGGTGCGAGCGATTAAAACCCACAATGTTTCTTCAGTTGCTTTTACGAGGGCCACGGCAACGCTTTCGAATAATTTTTTGGATGCCTTCATCGGTCCTAACTGTTTAACCTCGCTAACGTCTCCTAAGCAGTGCCGCAATTAGCCTTGTATTTGCACGGTGCGAGTTTCTGTAACTGCGCCCCTAAAAATTGCATAATACAAATAAAAATTTTGCGCCCCTTCAGGGAGCGCCTTGTGCTTGGGCACCGCTGGCATCGCCCTTGTTACGGCACTATTCCAAAATTCACATTCACAAATTCACATACTTACTATCTTTAAAAAATTGTCCATGTCTATACAAAAAATATGTAACTGGTGTAGCCTGTAATTTTCTACGATCTGGAAAACACTACTAATGTTCTAAAGAAATGAAAATTAGTAGTTTTTTTTATTTCATTTAACAACACCGACATGAGTCGTTATTCATAATTAGAATAACTTTAACATAAATATTGACTCATAATATGGAACAGAAGTCTTTGAGCAATTACAACATTTTACCCTTTTAACATATCATAATAAATTGCAGTTTCCTCACTAATATTAGAAAATGATATAAAATCACCTTGTATAGATGCTCCACTTTGCTGGGGATAACGTAGGCCCTCTTGGACTCTTGGAAGGGATGCCTACAGAGCACCTTCTGGCCGATCTCGGGCGCCGGCTCAGACGAGCGCTGCAGAAGGTCGATCAGAGCGTGCCCATCAGCACCAAATAGTCTGTAAGCCTGAAATAATCGTGATAACAGTTTTATGATATTACTAGCTGTACCCGCGCGGCTTCGCTCCCGCTCTTCCCTACTTCACCCTACTATACCCTACTATACCCTACTCTACCTTACTATACCCTACTCTACCCTACTCTACCCTACCCTACTCTACTCTACCCTACTCTACTCTACCCTACTCTACTCTACCCTACTCTACCCTCCTCTACCTTACTCTACCCTACACTACCCTACACTACCCTACAGTACCCTACACTACCCTACACTACCCTACACTACCCTACACTACCCTACTCTACCCTACACTACCCTAATTTTCATTTTTTTTTTCATAAGAACCTTCTCCTCATAATAACGAACACAACAAAAAAAAAATTAGCGAAATCGGTCCAGGCGTTGTTGAGTTATGCGCTTACCAACACATTTTGCGATTCATTTTTATATTATAGATACAATACAATGTATTGGGCTATTTTATCTTTAAATCCGATAAAACTCGGTGATTTAAAACAAAGTTATCATTGCCAAATTTTTTATTGTGTAATAACTTGACTGGACCATAATTAGGTAATAGTGTAGTTAGCTAGTACTTATCCACGAGGAAATAAAGAATATTAAACCGAAACAATGGGTACCTATGTACCCTGTCAGTACACAGACATTGTGAAGGTTGGATAAAACGCGGAAAAGTCGCACATATTGTGTGTGAAAAAAAAACCCAAGCTATATTGTATGTTATGCTTTAAACATTCATAGATTAAGTCTATATATACCTGAACAAAACAAACTTTATGTAGCACTTGAATGTTTTTTTTTTTACCGACAGTACCTGTCCTTTGGTTTTTATAAACTAGTGCTTGACTGCGATCCCATCTGATGTAAATATCGTATTTACTTACACTTGAAATTTTTAAGTTTCAAGTGTATTTATATCAAGTTTATTAGTAAAATGTACTACCTATTTCAAGGGCTTAAAATTAATAAATGTAATAATATTATTATTCTTTTTTAATTGCGTGTCAATATGGACGAAATACCTCCGTCAAACTTTCTTGTACTGATCGATTATCGTTAAAAAAGAAGAACGTTCCCGGTATCATTTTACTATACCTGCATTATTATTAAGCTCCAGTAAACGAATAATTTTATTATGACATACTTTGCTTAGCAAAATAAGAATATTTGTTTCGAGGCAAGGATTTATAAAACAATGCTATATTTATTGTATTTCTAACATCCATAATTGTCTAGTAAATCGATGGTAAATAGTGAAGTCGAAGAACAATCAATAAAGCTGACAAAGTATTTGTAATTCATAAGACCTTGTGCTGTTCGATGATACTGTATAACCTTATATACCTAGTTATTCATGTTCATGGCAATCGCATATTTTTCTCCTTGATAACACGCATCGGTTCAGGGCCGTACGATACACGATATTCCGTTTCTTATACATATTTATCTATCTTATCTCATAGTGATACAAATCATAGTTTTATCGATATTCATACTAGCCTAGTCGCAAATATGTGCGCAAAGATTATGTAGGATGTCGAGACAATTTGTGACTAGTAATCGATATACATATTATAGGTATGTGTTAAAGTTCAACGAAGTCACTTGTTTGTTGCTAGCTTCAGTACTGAATCAGTACACATTCAATTAATCAAGATAAAATGAACGTTGTTTGCATTTGTAATTTGCAAACAAACTTAACAACAATAAGTTTGTACTCATTATCACAGCAATAAACATCAAGCGAGAGTATTCATTTTTCATTTAGATAACACAACGACCTCGTTCACTGAAAATGTTCCATTAATTAATAGGTACTCGTACTGTCAACGTACCACTTTGTGACCGGGGATCGTCACTTTCCCCACATCTTGACTCAGTTTGATGCGAGGCTGACCATTTATCTCCGTTAATTTGTAAACGCATCCCAAAGCCGGTTGGCGTTGACATGTTACTGTAAAAAACGTAAACAAATAATTTAATCCAGAATGACATGACATCTAACCAATTTTATCAAACGGTCGTTTCCTTGTACAATATTATTCTTGAGTCATAGCAGTTATGTGGACAGCAAAAGTGCACTAGCACAATGTAACACAATGAATAAATCGCGCATTTCCGGAAATTACTTTTATTGTTGATATTGTATGAAATAATGGACTCCGTAAGCAGATAGAGGCATGATAAAATGTTAACATTCTATGATTAAATTATTTACAAATACATACCTAGATGAGTCCCAATGCCGAAACAGTCGATTTTGTGTCCTTGTTCGTTTAGACTGAGTATAGTTTCTTCATTAATGTCATTAGACGCTACAATGGTTAGTTTAGAGAACCAGGGCAGTTTGAAAGCTTCAGCGATACTTTCGAACGTCTCCCGCGCTAGTACAGACAAATAAGCCAGATCGCCGCTGTCGATACGGATACCAACGGCTCTGTAGCCGCAGTCGTGCAGCGCTAGGGCCACGGCACAGAAGTTTAGCAGACCACTCCTGTTAAGAGACATTAGTTCAATACTACTAATTAAAAAAAAAATAGCATGACACAAGTACCTACTGTTATCAGTTACTTAACTATCTGTTACAGAGCATGCTGTCTTTGATACATCTCTGCTACATAATAATCTCTGGTACCTACGGTTACTGTATGTACTTCAACGTCTTGTGGATATGTTAAAAGTAATGCTGTATGAGGTCATTTGAGATGACTTAGGCGTACAATCAACTGGGTGTCTACTACAATCTGTTCACTACTCTCGTTGAAAATATAGATAAATACAAAAAAAAAGTATAAATAACATATCCAATAAGTTTCTTACTATGTTTAAATAATGTGCACGATGGTAGCTATACATGCAATACCGGCTTGAATACTGTGAATGTGTGCATATCCCTATACAATGCAACTGTGCCCAATGACTAACACTGCCCCTAATCTTGCATATAGGGCACGACAATACGTCACACTGAAGCAAATATAAAATTCTCGTAGGACGTGTTCTCATTTATTTACATTCGGTCGTACATGAAGCGCCGTCCATATACGCTTCACTGAAAAAGCGAAACAAAACATAAAATAGTATCTACGGCCATGATCGTTAAGTATTCCCAGCGGATAATCCCGGCGGATAATGTGTTGTTAAAGTGTGCTTGCATATGTCATTCTTCCCAGTGTTATGAGTTTTTCATGCCCCCCTAACGATGAGTTATGTCAAATGAAATTGCAATAACTGGGCTTAGCCAGTACACAGAACAAATCTAATAATAATGAACTCCACAGAACTTAAAATATAAATGAAAATGCAAAACAATATACAAGTTTATCAGACACCAAATGTCAATGAGTTGTCTATTTGCATCTTTACCTCAGTGTGCGTTCGACCGTGCTATATCCATATGTACTATGTATGGTCGGTGATTTGAGATCTCTAGTACCATTGGGTCCACAGTTGCTATTGTAGCCAGAATGCCCATTCATATTATGCTGCCTGTGTCGTGACGGTAAGCCTTGAAAATTATACCTCTTGACATCGTACGTATCCACTAGAGCCAAGAAACCCGACGGGAATGCTAGGGCATACGATATGAGGGCAGCTAGTTCACCGTCGCTCGCTTCCTCCGGGGAAATATCTATGACGGCCGACACTCGCTTGCGCCACTCTAGCGACATTTCGAGCAGGTTGCACGACTTCTGTGTCTCTGCGTGCGCTATCATGACCGAGTGCAGGTCTTCCAACGTGCTGAACGACGTCACAAACGAATGTGCATGAGTCCCTCGCACTGGTATATTAAACATCTTTCCAGCCAACACGTTGCTGGTACCATCGAATCCACCTAAAACAGAAATATTTATCGTAAGCAACCCATTAGTTCCATAAAGTTGAATCATAGGTGACATGCGTGGTAGGTAAAGTTTCCTATCGTGTTATATCTAGCTATAACATTACCGTTGTGTAACAAAAGTACAAGGTTCGAAAATACTGTGGTATCATCCGCCAATCCAAGTAGGTAGTAAAAGTCAATTTAAAACTTTGGTAGTAGTCTGTACATGAGTACCAGGCAGGTGATACATTCAAGGGCAAGGTTCGCGAAACTTGCCTGATTAAACCTATTAACGAAAAGTATATGCGCTATTGGGGATTCTTATGAGTCAATGGCGCGGCAGGGTGTTTTATATTGCACAAGTTTGAATAGTGGTCGCGAGCTCGGTACCAGGCACCGGCCTCCTAGCCGCCTGCCTGAGCTGCGCAAACACGCGAACACAATCAATACCATAAAGACAAGTTAATTTGCGCCAGTAAAATATTAAACATTATGCGAACACTAGCGATCCTTTTATCAGCACAAAATTAATTTCCTGTAGCTCGCTGTCATAAAAGAATGAGAATTCTAACCAATGTAAGCGTATTTCGACGCTGACAATCCTCCGTCAGGGCCTTGAGCTCTTCGTAATCCAAATTCTAGTAAAGAAACATTTTTCCCAGCAAACATCCTGTATCGTGCAGCATTTGTTGCCATCAAACTGAAAACATACAAATAAGTTCAAAACAATTTTGGATATCAAATCTCAGTCATTCATCATCATCATCATCTTCCTGCCCTAATCCCGTTTTATTTGGGGTCGGCGCAACACGTTTTTTTCTTCCATTCTGTCCTGTCACTCGTCACGCTATCACTAACTCCCTTTTCTTTCATATCGCTTCTCACACAATTCATCCATCTTTTCTTTGGCCTCCCTCTCCCCTTCTATCCATCCACATTTAAACTCATAACTTTTTTAGCAACATGCGTTTCGTCCCTCTTTTTCACATGACCATACCAAGACAAACGATTCCCTTTCAACTTTTCAGTCACTGGCGCCACTTTCAAACTTCCCCTAATATCTTTACATTCTCATCTCCGCTACGTGCAATCTTGTTTCATCCGTCTTTTTCACAGCCCAACATTCTGATCCATACAGTATGACAGGACTTATCACGGACTTGTAGATTTTACCCTTCAACTTGAGGGGCATCCGTGAGTCACAAGTGGTTCACGTGACCTGTCGCCAATTCATCTATCCTGCGTTGATCCGACGTGTTACGCCCCGGTCCACCTCACCATCCCCTTGGACGAGCGAAATCTCAATCATTGAAGGTATCGATAATATTTTTCCTGGTGGATGTCAAATAGGACATGCCGGTTTCCTCACGATGTTTCCCTTAACCGTTTTGAGAGCAGTCGTGATAAATTACAAAAAGTAAAGAGCCTGCCTGGATTTGAACTCACGGCGAGCAACTCCTAAGTTAGGGTCGCTACCTCTGGGCCACCATTGCTATACAACGTTACTGCATTGGGACCACGTGATGGATCACAGCCCATTTTCTCTTCCAGATAAGGGGCCTGACAGACTTTTTAAGGCTGATTATGTTATGTATGATTTTCTCTGATGATAACAAGATATGAGATTTCTTTGCAAAAACTTTGAAAATACCCATCAAATATATGTTTCCAACCAAGATGTATTAATTTGAACTTATAACTCTTTAAACCAGTGAGTCTTCTTTTAGTTTTCGTCATACACTAAAATCTAAAACGTCATAAAACCTCAAGTTCTAGGTATCGTGCTTTGTATTATTTTTTATTATCTAGATTCATTAGAGTTTCGTCACAAGATTTTTCTGCCGATTAAACAATGGGAAAGTCCTTCATGGTAAACCATTCTTAGTCGACACTAGTAGTGTAGGTAGGTACACCAGTAAGAAGTTTTATTGATTGTTAAGTGCAAAGCAGGTGGGAATTGATTTTTTTAAATATTTAATGACACAACACCCACATCAGCAATTAGGTATTTGCCCGTCTATACCTATATTTGTACAATGTTTTATAGTAAACAAACAATAAAAAATTGTTTATCAAATGGAGCAGGAATGCTGTTTCACATATTCGTATAAAGAAGAGTGGGAGCGTGGTGGGAATATCCTGCTATCTCTTGTGTACACGCGTAACCTTATTTTTTTTTTAGGTGAGAAAATCATCCAATGACATCTCTCGTCCTTGGACGGAGCGAGACTGCGAGAGGGCGTGTCAGACTTTTACTGACTAAAAACCCACTCCTGTTCCTTCTTTGCCTTCGTCCAGGGCCTTGGGGTTCACTTTCGCACAATCCGTGGACGCGTAACCTAATGGCGGTGACGTCACATTTCAGTATACCCCTCCTTATTCTGTTAGTGTGACAGTTTCCCCTTCCACCAAATTTGGAAGGTTAGTTGATTTTACTTTACATTGTACGGATTTTAAAAATTCTTTTTATTAGCAATTTTGGATAAAATGATTATACTACACTACCAAATAATAATAAAAAATAAATCAATTACCTACCTAATTGTACAAGATTATGCAATTTACCAAACAGGTACTTCTAGAAATAGAAATGGCATAATATCGTGTACTTATCGACGCAACGAAGGGTGTCATACACTTCTGTTGAAGTTAGAAACTAATGAGAGATGGTTGGCAATTATGTGAGGCAGCCATGCTTGACCTGTCCTATCTGATAAGTGTGACATTATAAGTACGTAGTATCGTAGAGCAATATACTCATATCCGAATACACAGAAGCCTTGATAAGTATTATTTAACAGATTATGTAAAACTAGCGACCCGCCCCAGCGTCGCACGGGTGTTATTAATGTAGTCCGATCGTCTGTCTGTCTGACTATTTACTGAACTTAAGTGGCAATGGCCAGGGCACATTGCTTGCAGAACAGATGACGTTGGGGCCGAAAGGTTCTGGAAGGCCTCCTACAAGGTGGACCGATGACCTGGCAAGGGTTGCGGAAATCCGATGCATACGAGACGCACAGGACCGTTCATTGTGGCGACACTTAGGGGAGGCCTATGTCCAACAGTGGACGTCTTCCGTCTGAAATTATGATGATGATGACAAAAGAACTACAAAAATCTTTACAGAAATAGATAAGTTATACTTACCTAACTCATACATTGTTTCCTTTATGAGTAAACATAATTAATTTAATTCAAAATAATCTAATACAAACAGTTTTGCAGCACGATATATTTATAAATAAAATAATTACGTCAGTATTGCAAATACATGATAACGAGTGACTTACCTTGCAAAGTTGACGAGAGTTAATAAAGTGGTTTCCAGCAACTGCGCTACAATTAAAGGTCCTTCAACTCTTAATAAGGGCACCCTGCAAGATAAACAACGTCATAAAACAACGACGCACGATATAAAATGTAGAGCAATGTTTTAATTCGCAAATATGCAAATTTAACTTCAAATGTCTACTTATGTTTCTCCCTGAAAACGCTATGTATAAAGGTTTGTTAAAGGTACTTCAACATTCGCAACAAGATTAGCCATAAAACAAACCATTTTTACTATCCGTTCAACCGATTTTGATTTTTATTGCGTAGGCGATATGACAATTGGCGGCTACAGTAAATATGTAGTATTGTAAACACTTATTATGTTATTAACCTTTTGAATGTCATATGTTACACAGTTCGACATAACCAATTGTCTTTCTATTGTGTCTCTAATTACGGCATTCGATGAGTTAATAATAATAATTACATTTATTTCAGATCTCAATCCATATAAAATTGTTACTAAAAACTTAAAAATTAATGTTAGTGTCTTTTACATAATAATAAATATTGAATGTCTGGAAATCGAACCCCACACTATCCAGTGACGCAGCATTGGGCAATCCCACCTGCCGCACATCACGCTCTGGATGCCGTGGGCGCTGGCACGCACTCGCTTCAGGATCGAGGCAGACCGCTTTCGGATGCCAACTTAACCAACCAACCACCACAACCAACCTAATGCCATCTTTATATGGGCCTATTACACTGCGCTAAATATCGCGTACCTACGATATTCCGACTCGTACTATTTTTTTCATTCATAGAAAGACAGTCTAACCCCTATTACACTACGCGATATGTCGAACCATAGACTAGATACCTCGAACCATGGACAAAACGAGTCTGAATAACGCGTATTGTAATAGATCCTTTACGTCTACGGAATAGAAGTCAGCAAAAAAGGTTTTTTTAAATGTCTAATCTTATTGTGAATAGAGTACAGGTTCCATCTTTGTACAAAAGGGAAATATACGAATATAGCACAACTCCTTGTTAGGGTTTAGCTAGTTTTTTTTTTATATTTGAATGTAATAATTTCTAGCGAGAATATACATACATGAAATACATCAACAATCAATAGTTCCGATTTTTTGAAGACTTATTCAGAAATAGTAAACATTTACGATCTAGCAGTGAGTGACGTCCATTCTGTGCACAATTTTACAATCTATTCAAATTTTGTGACACTATTCACTCAATTAAAAATGAAAAATCTTCTGCCAGGTTTTATTGGCGTAATTGCAGATGTTGTTTCGTTTAGCACTTATTTTCTTTCTGAATGTGTTAGAGCAGAATAGCAGATAGAATCTTTTGATATGTTCATTTATAAATAGTTACAATGGTTACACAAAAGTTTTAAAAGGTGAAAAGGTTCTATCAGCATAGTTATATTTAAAAGCTATCCAAGATGTTAGGTCCTTGTTCATATACAAAAAGTTTATTGCCACAGGCTACATTTTGGGTAGGAACATAAATAAAAAAAAATATATATTAAAGGCGAATTTTCAGAAATGATGTAAATGGAATTAGTTTCCATCACCGGAAATCAAAAAATAATATGTATTCAAACTAAAGTGAATGTAAACTGAAACTTCCGAAAACTAGATGTCTTTCTTTTTATAGATAGGGTAACAGTGGTGTTTGCCGATCTATGACGCCACTGTTATCTGTCAAATTGTTTTAAACAGATTCCGAACATTAAGTTTTTTAGAACCAATATTGCTCTTATATTACATAACTACCAACTATCTGAGCAATTAGTATTAAGATAGACTTCTGAAACTACAAGCTTTTATGCAAAATAATGAACCTTTAAGCAGTACCCTGACCCTTGTCAGTTTTACGGACACACATGGAGGATTCAGTCCTCATATTATTGAATATCAAAAAGTGAATGTGTAAAAAAATTTTGTAGAGAAGCTAGAATTTTGACAGATTTTATACTTTTATAGTGTAATAGGCAGGCACTGTAACAGTTTTAATGGTGACTTCAAGTTGAGTTCTGTTTGAATATTTTGTTTGATTTTTTTTGTATAAAAATGCAAGTCTCTGTAGCCCGATTCACGTAATCAAAACCATAACGATATCGTAGCGACATAGTCGTTTAGACCAATATCATATTCACATCCATCAATCGAGTTTGAACGACACCGATTTTAAAGTCATTTGGTCAAAGAGTCTGCTTGAAAAAAAAACTGTATTTAATTATCCTGGTAGAATAATTATTAATATAACTGGAAATAAGTCATTGATAGATCGTTTACTTTAGAGCCAGTTGAGTTGTCGTTCTATCCAATTCCGATTAAGGAACACGTGAATACCGATTTTGGATAGGACTTTGATCAAACGACTATAAAACTTCAACGATATTTGGCTTGTTTGATTTTACGTGAATCAGGCTACAGGTCTTATAGCTTCATCATAGCTGGAAATAAAGTTACTTTTTCACATACCTTGGGAATACTACAGAACCTTCTTCAATAGCACTTACTCTAATGTCTTTGCAAGTTAAGTCTTTCAAATATGCAAAGAATTCTGGTTCAATGTTTTCTGGTAGAGTCCGCTTCAAATATTCAATATCTGAAAAATAAAAGTGATTGTATACTTTTTATTTATTTATTTATTTAAACTTCATGTACAATAGTGGTACATAGGCGGACTTAATGCCACAAGGCATTCTCTACCAGTCAACCTTTGGGTTAAAAAAGACAACACTGTGGTAGGTTTGCACAATAAACAAATACATAATAACAAATAGTTCAAATGGAACAATATAAAATAAGTTATTTATAATAATAAAATACATATATATGCTAAAATAATAAACTAATAAATACTATGAAAAATATGAAATCACTATGAGAACTTAATAACAATACTGAACGAAGACCGAACTAAGGTTGAGAGGACTTCAAGTAGTAGTTCCGAATTTTACGTTTGAAGGATAATTTACTTTCAGCTTTTTTGATGTCAAGGGGAAGCACATTCCAGAGTTTTATGGTGGAAACAGCGAAAAATATGTTTGTAATGTTTAAAAACTACATTTACTTTAATAGAAAAAAATACATACCGCTATCAGAATAATGAAAGTTTTCTAAAAACTTGAGACATTCTTCAAGACCAGCAAATATAGTGAACTCCCCTTGGAAAGGATTTGTGCGGAAAAATAAATCAAATACAGCAACATCATTAACTTTTCCAGATTTCCAATAAGCATAGGCCATTGTTATTTGATACAGATCTGCAAAGAATATAAATTGGTAAATATCATTTATTGTAAGTTACCATTTAATTTTAACTTACTCACAGTCACATCAAGCATAAGTAGCACATACTGATTAAAAAATAAATAAATTATTAATTAATACATATTATTTAAAACTAAATAAACGGAAAAAAGGCATTTTTAAAAATACCTGGGTGCCTGTTGTTTTGATTGAATAGATATATATAATTGTCATATGACTGGATAATAATTATGATCATTTAATTTTGACATATTACGTTTCTATCTTTGGTTTCTATATTTTGTTCTATTATTTATTTATTTAGTTTTAGGAACCTGTTTATTGTTTAAAAATTGCATTGTGGGTGTCATTTAAATTATTAGTAGTGACACTGATGAATCTAAAACGTTTAGATTATTTTCACGACATTCTGATTACTTAGTTCTAAAGTACACTTGACATTTAAAATTCGCTCCAAAATAAATTAAATATTTTACTTACCAGTCAACAGAGGTTGCACAATACCATTTTGTCGTGCCATCGTTCTCTTGATACTTAATTCTTCACCAGACATTTTCGTTGCGAGCAATGAAGTTAGTGCAGAAATGATTAGAAACGTGAGCTATATATGGTATCTGTTGAACGACTAAAATAAGTAATTTCATCCTGATCAAGTGGTCGTAGTTATCAGCGCGCCAAACAAAATTTGACGGATAATCTACGCATGCGCATATGACTTCTATTGACTGTAAAGTTTAAAGGTCATTTCTGAAGGTCGACTAAACATATTAATGCAAAACAGAATATTTTTTATATTTTTTATCAGTACACTGATGACAGCCAATTCAAAACAATTACAAAAAATAAAAAATAATTATTTGCAATTTCCACTCACAGAAACC
Source organism: Mythimna ferrago (assembly GCA_910589285.2). Lineage (NCBI taxonomy): Eukaryota > Metazoa > Arthropoda > Insecta > Lepidoptera > Noctuidae > Mythimna > Mythimna ferrago. Next base: position 21,500,544 of record OU342674.1, on the reverse strand, counting down.
ATATAATAGACCGCTATTACTTTTTTATATTTTTTAAACATGAGCCTTTTTGCACGACGTCGACGTCATGGCAGCAACAAGTCGGTCCGGAAAACTATATCAAATGATGGCAAAATCGAGCTGATTTCAGCAATATATAAAAATAAAACTCGATATCAAGTGTTATTCTAACAATGAATTCTGTCATCAGTGCTTAAAATTGCCAGCGTCATAACTTATGAATAACCTACACTTGCCGAGGTCCGTCCGTGGGGTAGTCTGTAAAAGTCAAACGAATTGGGTACCTAATTAATAGAGTAATGTTGAAAATAGGAAAAAAAAATTTGGCTGCGGAAAGAAATTTAGAAGTTCAGCATATTAGACATGACAACTGCCTTCGACTGAGCTGTACTACTCTGTCAAGAAAGTACCGGTAAAAGATCAATAATACACAAAATTTTTGTTATTCATCCAAATTTATTTTATCACCTTCAAAGTATGCCCCTTCAGAAACGATACACTTACGCCAACGAATAATCCAATCATCAAAACATTTTTTAAACGCTGTTTCCGAAATTAAGTATTTTTTTTTTTTTCGCTGGGAAAAATCATCTTATGACAACCCCCTTGGCTAATATAATAACAGCATTACAGTATGACCTCCAAAGTAAAGTAACGCTTTCCGAGGTCGGCCTGTGGATGGGTGACCATTTTAACATACCGAGAACCCACGTGATCATTTTAACATACCGAGAACCCACGTACCTTTTTTTTTTTTTTTCGATGGGAAAAATCATCTTATGACAACCCCCGCTCTTGGGCGGAGCGGGAGATAGTGTCAGACTCTTACTGACTAAAAAACCCATCCCGTTCCTTCAAGCCTTCATACCGGGGCTCGAGCGCCCTTTCGGATAACCCTGGCCCTAGTACCCGAAATTAAGTTCAGTTCTCGCTGCGAATTCTCCTTTAGGTCTTCTACAGATTGACAACGGGTGCCACGAAGTGGTAATTTGAGTTTAGGAAAAAGATATAAGTCGGCTGGAGCCATATCTGGCGAATATGGTGGCCGCTCGATGGTATTTGCTGAGTGTTTGGTCTTGTGCGAAGGCGCATTATCGTGGTGCAAAATCCAAGAATTTTCTTTTCACAAATCTGGCCTTTTTCGTCGAATTTGCTCTCTTAAATGCCGCATAACGCTCAAATAATATTCTTTAATTACCGTTTGACCTTCCGGTAAGAATTCTGAGTGCACAACACCGCGATAGTCAAAGAAAACAGTCAATATGACTTTGACTTTTGATCGACTTTGGTTGGATCGACGTGGTTTTTTCGGTTTTGGTTCAGTTGGAAGGCGCCACTCCGAAGCTTGTTGACTTGTTTGCAAGTCAAACTCGTAAACCCACGTCTCGTCGCCAGTAACAATGCGTGTCATGAATGTTGGGTTGGAATTGACTCGTTCTAGCATGTCCTCAGCGACTCTCATGCGATTGAGTTTTTGGAGAACATTCAGGTCTTTTAGGACTAGCCGAGCGGCAACATGTTTCATATCCAAATGATTCTTTAAAATGGTACGGATCGACTCGTGAGATACAGAAAGTTCGGCGGCTATCTCTCTCAAATTTGAATGAGGATTTTCAGTCACTATTTCCTTCACTTTTGCGATGTTAACTTCAGTTGCCCTCTGCAACTGAAGTTAACATCGCAAAAGTGAAGAAAATTTGATGGCCTACCAGAGCGAGGCAAATCTTCCATCACATCTCGACCGCTTTTGAATGCTATGTACCACTCATAAGCACTTGTTTTTGATAAAGTCGATTCACCGTAAGCCTTCTGTAACATTTTCAGTGACTCCGAACACGAAATTCCATTAGCGATGCAAAATTTAAGACAAACTCTTTGTTCGATGTTTTTGTCCATTATGAAATTCGCCATACACACTAGATATGATATAACCAAAGGATATATAAAAAATCTTTGGTTAAAACTAAAAACAGCACTGTATATAAATAGTAGAGGATACGGTTAAGAACGACCTTCACCGGTTTGTTTAATGGATGAAACCTATTTTATGATAAATTTAGTATATTAAATAATATAACGCGGGTGGGTTGCCTGAGAAATACCTGGCCAAACAATTTTTTTTTTTTTATATGCACCGGTGTGTTTTACGAATAAATTTAATACTAACCGAAAGAGTGAAGTCTTTAGAACATAAAAATGTTGGGTTGCCTATTTGTTTCCTGGCATAGCTATGGGTTGCTAGGTATAAACAGGTGTGTTTTTTTTTATATACAACAAATTCTATATCAAAATAAACGCTGTTTCATTACGAATACGATGTTATAGTGTTATCTGCAAAAAATCTGGTATGGATAACGGTTGTGCATTTTTCTAAAAATAATATAAATTTTTAATTAATATTAGTCTGGCCAGGAATTTCTTAGGCAACCCACCCGCGTTATATTATTTAATACACTAAATTTATAATAAAATACGTTTCATCCATTAGACTAAAATAACAGATATATAAGTAACTGTATATAAATAACAGATGCAACTCAAACTCCGCGCCAAAATGGAAAACAGTTGTGCCAATCTAGCAACAACAAAAAAGTCTAATGGGGGCTACACATCTTCAGTTTTATCTGTGCGATAAAACTGTGCAGTTTAACTGTACAGATAAATCGTACGTCCCTACAGCCCACACACGTTCAAGTAAAAATATACGATCTTTCAGTTTTTATCATCATGGCCTCCATAGACGACGCTTTAGCGATCGTAGGGCTAATGTGTGTGTTAAAAGAAAATAGAAGAAAACGAAAAAAACGTGAATTGTGGTGTAAACACTGGCTTCTGTTGAGAAAATCGTATTCACACACATCCTTGATAAATGAATTGAGAATTACTCCAAAAGATTTCAATAATTATTTGAGAATGAATGAAGATACATATTTGCATCTGCTGTCATTAGTGACACCATTAATAAAAAGGCAAGACACCATATTGAGAAATGCTATAACACCTCATGAAAGATTAACGGCAACTTTAAGATTTCTAGCTACAGGGAGATCTTATGAATGTTTAAAATTTTCTACAATAATATCGCCACAAGCACTTTCCGCCATCATACCAGAAACCTGTGAAGCAATTTATAAGGTTTTACACAAGGACTACTTAAAGGTAAGAAATAAAAATACTCATGTTTTATTTATTTATTTTTTATTCAAATCATCTTGTGAAATCTTGTCATCAAACTACAAATTTCAATTATTGTTCAATGTAAAACGCGATACATATGACCCCGCTGTTTCCTCTGTCCCGTCCGGGATTGATAGTTGGACCGTAGTATCACCCATAGCATTTATTGCTTGTGTCTCTTGAATTTCTTGACCATATGAAGATGTGTTTGTTTGTGGTACTATATTTGTCATCTGAGGTGCTAGTGTGCCTGCTTGATAGTATTGAGGTTGATGTATGGGTGACTGATTTGAAGTACCTGTATATTGTAATGGTGATGGCATAGAGTTATGAGATGGTGATGGCAAAGAGTTATGAGATGGTGATGATATAGAAGTTGAACTACTTGACCGTAATCGAAAATCATTTAGTATCATTGTTTTTGGAGCCATTACTCTATGTGACATTGTAAGATTTCCCATCTCAGCTTCGAATAAAGTTTCATTTATTATTTTTTCAGCCAACAACTGTTGCTGTTTATTTTTAAATTCTCGAAGTTTCAATGCTACCATTTTTCCGATAATGTCGTAGCGATCCTCTTGATATGTCGGCCGTTTAAAGTGGTCCTGAACGGATTGCAAAACGTCTTTTGTTAGATCTTCATTATTTTTCCGCTTTGTTTGCCGTTTAGATGCCGAACCATGAGCAGACGAAGTTGAAGCAGTAATTGAGGTGAAAGCCGCAGGACTCTGAGCAGAAAGATTTTCAGTAACATCTAACTCTGAATGCGCTGCTTCATTTTCAGACACTGATGTTGCACCCGATGATTCCATCACGTTAATCTGTAACATTTTCTTTGTTTCAGTTTCCACAAAGTTGCAGTGAATGGAAAGCAATTAGTGAATTATTTGAAGAAAGATGGAACTTTCCACATCTACTTGGCGCAATAGATGGTAAACATATTGCTATTACTCCACCTAAAGGATGTGGATCGGAATTTTACAATTATAAAAGACACCACAGCATGGTACTTATGGCTATTGTTGACGCTCAATATCAGTTTTTATTATGTGATTTCGGTACAAACGGGCGAGTTTCAGATGGAGGCGTATTACAAAATATGAAATTTTTTGAAATGCTCCGAAACAACCAATTGGAAATTCCAAGCGAAGAAGCAGTAAGAAATAGTCAGAGACGTTTGCCATACGTTTTTGTTTCTGATGACGCATTTCCGTTGAGACCTGATATGATGAAACCGTTCAGACAAGCAGAATTGACTTCAACAGATAAAAAAAACTATAATTATCGTGTTTCGCGCGCACGACGAATTGTGGAAAATGCCTTTGGTATTCTGGCTTCACGTTTCAGAATCAATACGGCTATAAATTTACATCCAAATAAAATTGAGTCCGTCGTTATGGCATGTTGTGCATTACATAATTATCTAATTAGAAAACTGCCAAATTCTTATACTAATCCAGATTGCTTTGATCGAGAAGACTATGATACCGGAACCATCATACCAGGAAGTACAACAGATATTTCGACTATGGAACCTTTAGAAAGAAGAAATGTGGGAAACATAAGTCGGACACCCAAAAATATAAGAGAAGAATTTATGAACTATTTTAACAATGAAGGTCAGGTCCCTTGGCAAAATAATTTTATATGATTTAATAAACTTATACTTATTTAACAAAGATAGCTACAAGTTTCATTTACTTACCTCATCTTCTTCATCCAAATTCGACCGACTAGGTAGGCCTTGGTATATTTTGATCGTCTAAGAAACGTAATAGTGGGTAATACCATAACTTTGGCTCATAAATATCTTCGGCGCCTGATCCGGATTTTGAGGCCATGACTTTTTTATGTTCCTTGTTAGAGTCTGTGCGGAAAGTAAACCATCGTGGGATTTGAGGGCGCTGCTGTAGATAAATACCTATCGTTTTTGTTATGTAAGCAACATTGTGACGTCATTATAGTGCGACTGTTAAATCTTGATATTTTGAAACTATGTTAGACTAGCTTCTTCCAGCGGCTTCACCCTATAATAAAAATTATCCTATTGGCTGAATTTGCTCACCTAATGAAACTGCAAAGTTATAGCTTATGTGCTATATTATTGCAATGTTTATGATTAAGTTCATCTGTCTAGTAGTTTTAGCGCGACACATCCACACATACGAGTACCTCCATCCATCTTCACAAACTTTAGCATTTATAATATTAGTAGCCTATTTATTGAACTTCCTCAGGTGATGAAACTTAGCAAAAATATAGGTTATAAGCTATATTATTGCAACGTTTATCATTAAATTCATCCGTTTATAAGTTTTTGCGTAATGAGTAACAAACCGTTAAGTAATTGTGGCGACACCTAGGGGAGGCCTATGTCAAACAGTGGACGTCTTTCGATTGTAATGATGATGAACATTTAAATGCAAACACGAACCGGTAAAGGAAAATAGCGTGAAGAAACTGCTGTACTACCTATCTAGGTAGGTTCCACCAACGACCACCTACCCAGTTCCAACGAAAATGGTTCTATCACTTTGACTGGGATCGGTCTATTATCACTGACTGGAATATTGTAGCTAGCAGCAAGTTTATGTTTACCCTAGTTAAATTTAAAGGTAAAAATGGGACACACTACCACTTTCTCGTTGTCTTCCTCAGTACATTTTTCCCTTTTGCTAATCAATGAAAAATATGAACTTAATGACTATGAAAATAAAGTACACTTCAGAATTTGTAATGTTGCTTTGTAAAAAATCTATTTAGCCTGTAAGGGACCCTCTTGTATATAAGATCCTTGGGATCACTTGGTTGTCCGTCTGTTTATCTGTTAAGACCCTTTAACTCGAGAACGTTTGGAGGTATCGAGTTAAAATTAAAACCATACACTCAAATCTGCGGTCTTTTGAAGTTGTGAAAAAATCAGACTTCTGAGTTTACTAAAAAAAAAGATACGGCGTTTATGTCGCAAAAACACATATATTTCGATACTCAAGGGAATCAAAGTTCATAGGGTGACGTTGACCTAGAATCCTGAAATTTGTCATAAATCAAGGTCTCATAGAAAAAGTACAGGGAAAAATCTGAAAATAGTAAATTTGTAGATCCGCAAAAAAAAAAAGTTGTTTGCAATTCGGGAAAATCTTCGTAATTCAATACGGGAATTGATTTCATAGGTAAATTTGTACAGAATCCTCAGTGCGCGAGTCCGACTCGCACTTGCCCTTTTTTATTTTAGTTACTGTATCCTTTCTCAAGCCTGAAAATAAATATTCTAAGTTAGTCGAAATGCATTATAAATTTAAAGTATCAATACTCTTTATACTAGCCATCGAAAATATTGACCAAAACAAAATAAACAAATATCGTCATGTTTAAATGAATTTCCGTTTAATTTATATATATTTGGAGATAACAGGGACAGGAGTTCACCTAGGAAGTCTACAAACATTAAAATAAAAGTGTTACGTACCAAAAACACAGCACGCCAATGTTTCCCAAGTTCGTGACTTTGTTTTGATCAATAATGATGTGATTGGCCATTTGTTATCTTTGGCAAAACTGTAATATATTAAATATTATTTTCCTTGCAGCTCAGTGAAATTTTTTATCACATTTCTGAAGATTTCAATTAAAAATCACAATAAAATAACATAATAAACAAACATGATGTGACGTTTGGCATTTGACGGATGGCTGGGTTGGGTTGCTACTTAAAATCTTTAATGTTGTTTTCACTTTACGCCACGACGGTTCTTTTATCGCACAGACAATATACGTACAGCGTAGGTTATTAATTTTCTTTATAACAGCCTCTTTATTACTTTTAGAATCTATTTCGCGTAGTTTTAAAATAAGCTTTTCATAAGCTGAATCTTTTATTACTCTATTATGATAATCCTTGCTCTTGATTTTCCATAACGAAGGCTCCGATTGGTATAGTAGTATAAACTCTTCCAGCCATTCGCGTTGAGCCATGGTCGATAAGTTTTCGCAAAGGCAGATAGCAAGGTCGATACGTGTTCACTTCACGCTCGCTGTGACAAAATTGACAAAACTGCGCAGTTCCGACTACACACTCTCAGTTTTAACTGTACAGTTCTATCTGTACAGATTTATCTAGTCATATTTTGATTAGATTCAGTTAAAACTGTACAGTTCAACTGTTTGTTCTACACACCTAACGATTTAACTGTACAGTTCGACTGTACAGTTAAATCGCACAGTTAAAACTGAAGGTGTGTAGCCCGCATAAAGCGCCGTAAAGTCCATTTCACGAAAGAAGTCCCGCGGACAATTGTGGAACTAAAGACAGATGGGGAGATCGGCCATGTTGTCGTTTGTCGATGTTATAAAGGTGCGTTTGTTGTCGTAGATATTTTGTGAGTTTATTATTGGATTAGTGCGTTATAAGGTTTATTTACGATGCCAAAAGTTGTAAAAAGTGCAGGTCGAGAAATGATATTAAAGGTGAAGGAGTTCTGTGAAGCGGAACACAAGAATCGCGGTGTTTTAATACCAATAAGCAATGTTCGCAAAAGAGTCGCCGCCATGACAGGTAAATTTTGGGGCTGCCATATACAGATTTTTTCCCGATTGATTTACAGATTGGAATTAAGTTTTTTGTTTTTTAATGCACGATTTTTATTAAGGAAAATTTGAAAAGGAATTAACACAACAAAAATTTGTAAAGTCATATTCAACAATAATGTAATTAAATACGAAAATAATCTTTGTTTGAATTTAATTTTTTTTTTTATTGTTCATTTTATTGCAGGTGTTTCAGAGAAAACTGTAACGAGAGTTACAAAAGAAGGCGCAGCAGCGGCGAGTACTTCTAAAGTTATCGTCACCCCAGGGAAGAGTCGCCCGCATCCTAAAAAGTTCGTCTTGGATGGATTTGATTTGTGCGCTATACGGCAAAAAATTCACAGTTTTTATGTTGTGAAGAAGGAATTACTTACATTGATTAAATTACGTGCAGCTTTGAGAGAAGACATAAATTATCAAGGAAGCATCACAACATTGCACCGTATATTGCATAGCATCGGTTTCAAGTATAAGCGATGCCAATCGAAACGTAAATTACTAATGGAACCAATGATATTACTGCATGACGTTCAAGATATTTGGAGAGAATCCGAAGAAATCGCAATGTAGAGAAAAAACCTGTAGTATATTTAGACGAGACCTATATACACAACACTTATCATGCCAAAAGTTGCTGGCAAAGTGAGGAGGAGCCTGGGATGTTCGTGTCAGAGTCATCAGGGAGTCGTTGGATAATTGCTCATGCGGGAACTGAAAATGGTTTTGTTAATGGTGCATTGTTAATGTTCAAATCCCAATCCAAATCCTCAGATTAGCACGATGACATGAACTCAACAAATTTTTTGAAATGGATGAGTGAATAAGTAATTCCTAACCTACCTGAAAGGTCACTTGTGGTAATGGACAACGCTCCGTATCACTGCACTCAAATAGATAAAGCACCTACAATGTCAAGTATTAAACGTGACATGCAGGAATGGCTGCGAGAAAAGGGAGTATATTTTGAAGATACTTGGACAAAAGCTGTATTATTTGAATTAATTAAACAAAACAAAGGTCCACCTACATATGCCGTGGAGGCATTATTTAAATCTCACAATCATGAATTGCTAAGATTGCCGCCTTACCACTGCGATCTCAATCCGATCGAAAAAATGTGGAGCCTTGTAAAGAGACGGGTAGCGGATAAAAACGTGGGCCAAGATCCAAAAGAAATTGTACGCCTAACAGAAGGGGCTTTTGAGACTGTTACAGCGGAAGATTGGGCAGTTCAATGTAAACATGTACAGCATTTGGAGGAAGAATATTTAAAAAATGATGATGGTCTTATGGATGAAGCAATGGATCGATTTATTATAACCACGGCTAGTGATAGTGAAACAGAATCTGATTCTGATTTCTATTCACTCTTCTGACAGTGATCATAGTATGACCGATCATAATTATTCAATAAAAATTTGAATAAAAGTTTTAAATGTTATTTTATTTTTCTAATTTAAAGTTGGTCGAACATCTCCATTTCATATTTTAGAAATTACAGGAAGATTTATTTTTCACTAATCTGACCTTAGCAGTATGGACATCAAATGGTACCTATTATATTAAAAATACATTCTATTAGAAACATTTTTTTTCTTATCTAACTATTCGAGTAGGTACATTAAATGAAAGTAAATGAACTAGAATTATTTCCCCTGAATTCCCCATATTTAACCGTGGCAACATTATGTCGCGCGAATACAGCGCTGCGTCTGCGAGACTTCTTTCGTGAAATGGACTCTAATTTCCGTTTCTTGTTTACTGTACATGCTCTGTGACTCATAGTCTAAGATCCGATTAAGAACGACCTTCACCGGTCTGTTTAATGGATGAAACGTATTTTATGATAAATTTAGTGTATTAAAATAATAATATAAAGCGGGTGGGTTGCCTAAGAAATTCCTGGCCAGACTATTATTAATTAAAAATTGAAAATTTACTTTCTTTTTAGAAAACCGTTACATATTCATAGGTACCAGATTTTTTGCAGACAACACTATAACATCGTATTGGTAATGAAACAGCGTTTATTTTGATAAAGAATTTGTTGTATATCAAAATAACCACACCTGTTTATACATATCTGTTTATACCTGGCAACCCATAGTTATGCCAGGAAACAAATAGGCAACCCAACATTTTTATGTTCTCTAAAGGCTTCACTCATTCGTTAAACACAACGGTGCATTTTTCAAAAAAAAAATAATTGTTTGGCCAGGAATTTCTCAGGCAACCCACCCGCGTTGTATTATTTAATATATACTAAACTAGCTTTGCCCGCGCGGCTTCGCTCCCGCTCTTCCTTACTCCACCCTACACTACCCTAATTTTCATTTTTTTTTCCATAAGTACCTTCTTCTCATAATAACGAACACAACGAAAAAAAAATTAGCGAAATCGGTCCAGGCGTTGTTGAGTTATGCGCTTACCAACACATTTTGCGATTCATTTTTATATTATAAGATTTATCATAAAATACGTTTCATCCATTAAACAAACCGGTGAAGGTCGTTCTTAACCGTATCCTCTACTATCAAAACAGGCATTACACTGATGAAGAGGAGATGGTATGGTTTAAGATGTTAGCCTTCCCTATCGGGGCGGAAAAAAAAATCAAATTTGAAATATTATTTTTAAATTGGTTCTTTCTTCTGTCTGCTTCTGTCTTTGTCTAGTTTGTTACAAAGAGCATGTAAAGGTTTGTCAGCTTTTGTTTCAAAATTGATTTAAATTAATTATAGCTTTTCTAAAAATATAGCATTGTTTCTTTTCTGTTAGATATCTGTTAATTCTCTAGTTCAAAGGGTATAAATTATAGATTTGAATATGAATAAAAAGGTATAGTATATTGCTAAGATGTCTAATATATTATTTTAGTTTTGTATGAGCAGACTATTTTTGGCATGGAATCCTTCTTCATCGCCTTCTTTCTCCTTCCATGCTGGTGTGTAGTCGGCAGCAAGTCCTAGAGGGCGATTCTTGCCAGGGTGTTTGTTGTCGTGATGTATTAGCAAACCTCTTTTGGTCACGAATTCTTCTGAGCAATATGAACATCTGAACGGTTTTTCTCCCGTGTGTTGATACATGTGGTACTAAAAAGAATTAAATTAGGTAGAATCTTTGTTCTGCTTAACTCAAAACAGGCATATCAATGAAATAGTAAATAGGTCTCTTTGCTATTTCCTCTCAAGTGCTTTATGATATTAGTACTTTACACTTATTTTGATTATGACTTGTCAATTAATTGGAGCAGCCTTCATTAAATTATACAATTTCACATGTATAAATTTTTCAAGAAGTAATTACTTACTACTACTTTGACATATTTTATGGAATACTGGTCTACCTACTGCAATAAGCACTGTAACTGTACTTACATTGAAATTTTCCTTCTTCACAAAACTATGCTCACATAAATGGCATTTATATTTGATAATACCATTAATTGTTGTAAGATTGTTATATGCAGGCCCATTGTCAGATCTTGGTTTAGGTGCAATGGGTCGAAGCACTGGAGGACTAGCGGGGGCAATAGTTCTCCTAATACTGCGCTCTTGTTTTTTCCCAGGGTGCATTCGGCTTCTATGTGAGTAACAGTTTCCAGAACTTGCAAAGCACTTATCACAGAATGGACATTTGTAAGGTTTTGCCCCTGTGTGTTGGTTCATGTGGAACTGAAACAATAGTGTACAATCAACAATATATATAGGTACTCATTGATGAAAGTAAAAAAATATTTTTTTTTAAATATATTTCCATGCACTGGTTGATATGCTTTATCAAATGTTCGCTTAATTATATTTTTATCTTATACAAAAATTGAATATTGTAATTTACTACAAAACGGTCACAGTTTAGGTGCTACTTACTTTTAAGTCCTGGTTTCTTTTGAAAGTCTTCATACAGACCTCACAAATATAAGGTCTATCACTACTATGAGTGACACTATGTGTCTTCAAACCGCCCCAACTGTTGTATGAGCGACAACATACCTTGCAAGTATATGCCTTACTTGATGGTAAATGCACTGACATGTGGGCAACATATGTTTTTTCAGATCTGAACCTGCAAACATGCAATTGCAAACATGAATCTCTGCCAAGTGAATTTATAGCCGAATCTGTCATTTAAAAAGATTATTAACTCACATTCTTCCACATAATTGGCATACACCATTTGTTCGATGGTTCTTTAGATGAGATATGAAATCATATTTATAAAAAAAGGCTTCTGAACATGTGTGGCAATTATAGTTTTTGTCGTCCTTATTGTCAGGGATGTGAATCCAGGTATGATTTTTCAATGCTAAATCTGTACAAAAGCTGCGGTCACAAGAATTACACTGAAAAGGTTTCACCATTTTTTCATCATCACTACTGTCTGGTGTTTTAGTGGTATCTTCTTTCTCTTCATCTTCAGAATCAGAGTGTGGGTCCCCCTTTTTGATTAATTTTATTGTCACATTTTCTGTATCCAGCCCATGTAAATAAGTAACATCATTCATAGAAGAGCTATGCTCATAATTGGGAGAGAGAGTAGCTTCGGAATTTTGAAGCACTATCATGGGGTCCACACTCACTTCCATTTCAGTATATTTATCATTATCGTCTTCTGGCTCAGGCTTTTCTTCACTTTTCACTAAAGATATCACACACTTGTTTGGAATAATTTGATCCATCATAAAACTACGCTGGAGTAGTACATCCTGAGCTTTTCGTGCTGTATCTATAAAATCACACACTGATTGTAACTTTGTACAGCATTGTATACAAATGTTTTTGGGCAACTTGTCATCTTCGTCCACCTGTAAATTTTAATGCACTGTTATTAAAGATATACATATTATTTAATGTACTTACCTATTGAATTAATGGTGAGATTGAGACAATACCTTACCTCAATTAATAAATATTTGTTGAGCTTGTTTTGTAGAAGCATTGCTTCGGCTTCTTGACTAAATATCATTATGGTAACATCTTGCTCCTCGGCGCAAAGGCGACAACATCGATCAAAACTATCTTCGAATTTCGATGTTTGCGTCATGACTAAACAATTACGAGCATATCTGCTGCTGGCTGTTACTGTTTTTATACCTCAAAAACTGATGCACTGTAATGATTTTTCTCGACGGGCGGTGGTAACTGTCTAGCGAATGCTATGCTAGCGCATGCGCGTTGGAAGATAGCGGTACCCAGCGATACCGATGCTCAGTATTTTATACTATGCTATTGATATTTTTCCAAAAAGGTACCTACTACTACTGAATGCAAGTGCCGTGTGCGGGTACTGCGCAGACTCGACTTTCAGTATGTTACAAAGTACTCTGCGGGCTCGACCAAAGAGTATGTAATCACTACGTTCTAGGCTCAACTGCTCCGGCTATGTGCGGTTACGAGATTTATGTAGGTACTTAGATATAATTCTAACAGATACCTTTATAAAACAAGGCACATAATTTCGTGAAGAAAACTGAATTACCGACGGTAACCAGTCTATTCAGTTGAAAGTGGGCGGCTTAATTATTCTACTTAGGTACACTATAGTATTCGGAGTAGGTATTAAGCCTTTTTTTGTTTTCGAGGGGTGTGGTGTGGAATTTTTACCTCACTAAAACTATTTCGGTCTTTACCGAATCTAGAAGAGTTCTGTGCAAAAATGGGGCCCCGGTAGCCACTCTGTGCAACGCCTGTTTAAGACATATCCCTGAAGAAACTGTACAAAAGTCTCCACTGTCACCGTCTTAATCACTCGACGAGCGATAAAGAGTCCTCACTCTGAGTGCCCGTTCCAAAGTATCGCGTGCATAGAATCATGCAAGTTGGGTTTCAGCGTGTTAGGTATCAAGGCGGGCTGCCTCCCCGATATCTTTGTCTTCGTGTAGGATCGGTCATCTCACGATCTTGCTTAGTGGTCTTCTTTCAGTTCTTACGGACCATCACAGTTTTACTGAAGGAGGCAACTTCCCTCCAGTTTTCTGCCATCGACAGCATAGCCCTACTGCTGGCAGCGACAGACCTCGCTTGATCTTGGTGACCAGGACTCGTCGCTCATGCTGGACATTTCCAGCGTGTGCTGTGTAAAATCCAGGTCGCCTTTGCAATGGCAGCAATTTGCCATGGCCTCACACACAATCTTATTCAGGTATTCATCGAAGCACCCGTGCCCAGTTAGCATGTGAGTGAGTCTGAAAGAGATGCGTTTCCCTTTTTAACCGACTTCGAAAAGGAGGAGGTTCTATGTTCGGCTAAATGTATGTTTCTATTGCGTTTTGTTTTATGTATGTTCACGATATCTTGGTCAATTGTAGACCGATTTTGAAAATTATTTTTATTATTAAGGACGTATTCACATATTTCGACAAATATCACGGTTTTTCGGGAACCATTATGATGTTCTAGGAATCATAATTATGAGTATATCTTGGTATCAAATAAAAGACAATATATTTATCTCCAGGATGGCATAAAAAAAATATTACGGTCTCATATAAAATTTTCATATAAATACGATTTTACCAACGCACTAATACAAGAAAATTACGAAACACAGAGTCTGAGTAGGAGTAATCATTTTTACTTTAAAAAACATAAAATAATATAGCTTATATAGTCTTCAACACCTATAGCTAATTATTTTGAACCTACCTATATAACTTTATGATTTATGACCAAAATAAAACCACTCTCAATAATTCTTCATACATTTTTCATTGAACGCGCGATGTCTAGCGTCAGTCCGCGCTCAGAAGCGCTTGTGAACGGATGTCCGTATCGCTCTCTTACAAAAAATAAATACGTCTAAAATGTGTGCCGACTTGTATACTGCGACTGCAAAGCAAAGACGTGCTACTTTTTCGGTCCTAAATAAAAGTACAAATATCATACTTATTTTTAAAATTGTTATTATGGAGTAATAATGGACTTACTGATACAGAATGAGTTTTATTCTAAAACAAAGACCAGAAATGGGGCCAACGGAACTTCATACTTACATAGATATCACAATGTAGATAGTTAAGCGACTATGACAATAAAAATAAATAAATGGTTCTGAATAGATATGTTAAAAATGGTACCGTCGAAGTGACCTGATGATGATGATGGAGTCGGAAGATAGGCACCGGAACTCCGTAGTTAATCAATGTGTCCTAGCCATGTTTGGGCTTATTAGAATTGTCATGAGATGCACTTTGGCTGTAAGGTACTATGGAACTGATTTGATGATGATGATGGAACCGGAAGTTAGGTACCGGAACTCCGTAATTAATCAATGTATCCTAGCCGTGTTTAGGCTTATTAGAATTGTCATGAAATGCCCTTTGGCTATAAGGTACTATCGAAGTGACCTGATGATAATGGAGCCGGAAGATAGGCACCGGAACTCCGTAGTTAATCAATGTATCCTAGCCGTGTTTGGGCTTATTAAAATTGTCATGAGATGCACTTTGGCTATAAGGTACTATCAAACTGATCTGATGATAATGATGATGAAGCTAGAAGATAGGCACCGGGACTCCGTAATTAATCAATGTATCCTACCCGTGTTTGGGCTATTTAGAATTATCATGAGATGCGCCGCACTTTGGCTATAAGGTACTATCAAACTGATCTGGTGATGATGGATAACCCTATAGTAATCCAATCGGGCGTTGAATTTTGTCATGAACCTTGAAAATCCATAAAAATAATTTGTTCGAGCTTAGAATATAGGTTATAATGACACGTATGACATCGTAGTGCAAGTCGAGTATAGTACAAAATAAAACAATATCTTTTTTTTTATATAATGTATAGGCTCGCGTTTGACCACAATCTCACCTGATGGTAAGCGATGATGTGGCCGACGATAGAGCACGCTTGCCTATATCTTCGAGTACCAAGATAAATTAGGACACTTTTCACTACATATTATAAAACAAAGTCCCCCACCGCGTCTGTCTGTCAGTCTGTTCGCGATAAACTCAAAATTTACTGCACCGATTTTCAAGCAGTTTTCACCACTCGATAGCGTGATTCTTGAGGAAGCTTTCAGTATATAATTTGTTAAGTTTTTGTATGTATTTTTGTGTACATTAACGTTATTTGTTGAAGATGTCGGAAAAAAATAAGCCGTCTGGGAGCTTTTAACGCAAACGCTGCCTAAACCCTTTGAGATATAACAAAATAATGTATCGTGGAATTGTGTATCTTATATAGGTCTACAGAAAAGTCCGCGGTGGCATATGTCTATCTCTTAAGGTTAACATAATATATCCATTTTACTACTTTTAAAAATTGGATTTCATGAAGCATTTATTGGAAAGCTATTTACATAATTACGGTATTAATTCTTATCAAAATAAGTTACTTCGCGTTCAAGACTATACCAGTATCTGTAAATTATTTTTTGAATCATTTAAATCGGACGTACCATTGGAAAGCTTTCATAAATTTAATAATCTCAAAATTAAATTCACGAGTTCACGAGTTCCGCTCTTCAGTAGCTACGCATGATGCGGTCACTGATCCTCCCCCCGCACTGTTTTGCCTACTGTTTCTTTAGCTACTAAGCCGAACGACAATAACGCACGCCTGATGACTGTGTTTTCTTTTGAAAGTTGTTGAAAAGTTATAATTGCATTTTTGTTTTGTGTTTGTTTTCTTAACTAACACAACACCAACAATATATAATAAATTATTATAATACAACATTATATAATAATTGTATATGTGAATTAAGGTAGTAAGAACTACGCTGCTTACGCGTGTAAAATGGAGGTCCAAAATTTATGGGGAATAACATTAGGTTACGCCACGCAGGCGAAGCCGCGGGCAAAAGCTAGTGTATTTATAAATCAATTTTTCCTGTTGCCATTTTGATATACAAGGAATTAAAGTTGCCACAATATCATGATATCAAATTAACGATGATTTATTCATGTCCCAGTTACATGCTTTAAAATTATTCAGTCCCATACAATCTTTTCACACAAATACAATACAGAAACTGGCTATGCTACAAATAGGGTCTGGATAGTACACATAACAGCTAAATCCGTTGTATATTTTACCTTATAATTGTAAAAAAAAAACTTTTTCCAAAAAAGATATAACCGATTTCACTAGTCGGTGTTAAATAAGGAACAAAAAATATCGAGAAACACCGACTTCCGAAATTAAAATTATTTTGATGGTTTTAGTGTTTTTTTTAGTGACTTCACTAAACGGTTATACTTTTTGGAAAAAGTTTTTTATTTCACACTTTTTAGTTGTAATACACTTACTTACAGCCAGAGTACCTTTTTCTCATGACAATTCCAATTAACTCAAACCCTGCTAGGATAAATTCATTGTTTTATTATGAAGCTTCCGTGTCTACCTTGCGGCTCCATCATCATCATCAGATCAGTTTGATAGTACCTTATAGCCAAAGTGCGGCGCATCTCATGATAATTCTAAATAGCCCAAACACGGGTAGGATACATTGATTAATTACGGAGTCCCAATGCCTATCTTCTAGCTTCATCATCATTATCATCAGATCAGTTTGATAGTAACTTATTGCCAAAGTGCATATCATGAAAATTCTAATAAACCCAATACCTATACCTACATACCTATCCAGAACCATTCATTTATTTGTATTATCGTAGTCGCATAACTATGTTTATTGTGATATCTGTGTGAGTATGAACTTCCACTGGCCATTTCTGGTCTTTTTCACCAGTTCCACTTCATCAAATGTAATTTTTTGAGTGTAAATGCTTAAGTCTTTGATGAAAATACCAAAAGAACTATACGGTTGCTTATGATATTGGAGGATTTCCCTCGAATTCGCCAAGATTCCATCATCAGATCCCGACTTTGTGACTATGGGACCATTTGGGAAGTATACACTTTCCAACAAAAAAAGAATTTTTCAAATCGGTTGGCAAGCAACGAAGTTATGCGCGAACATACATAAAAAAAAAAATCAAACATCCGAATTGAGAATCTCCTCCTTTTTTAGAAGTCGGTTAAAAATACATAAGTATTCATAGTTTTAACTATATTTTACGATTAGATCGAATATTAAATTGGAAATACCTACTTGCTTCAGACATCGTACGAGTATTTATTGAGTTTGAAGATTTAATTCATGTCGGAGAGGGGTTGTGCGTTGTACCCAATTGTCTGATAAAATTAATCTCAAATACCCATTTGATTTTGTTAAATATAATATTTTTAAAGAAATAAGCCTGGGAAATAATCGTAGGTTTACAAAGAAATTGGTCGTTATTACCCGTAACGATATGGCAACTACTTATTTTTGTTATACGAGTAGTACTCGAAACTGGATTAAGCAGGCAATTACATATTGCCATATAGTAATACTGATACTAAAAATCAAACAAGCTTGACTCAATTAATGCTTACTAAGAAAAATAAAATAATACCTCAAATATCAAGACATGTTCGGTTAAAGTATAAAATTGAGCGAACAATGGGCTCTATGTGTGCGTGCGCGTAAGGTCGATGTATTGCGACCAAGATACCTAAATTCGAGCGAGTGAATCTTGCTCACGCGTCCTTAAAAGGTTATACTTCCAAGCTGGTCCCATAGAAATTTTGTTACGATCTGATAATGAACTTCGAAGATATGAAACAGAACTCCTCATAGAATTGTCGTAACAAGTAAAATTGCTTTGTATAAACGTGTAGGAGATGACTGACTGAAAGAAAAGGGAGGAATGTATCGAACTAATCTGGTGATGAAGCGGGAAGGTAAAAAAAAAACATAAATTCAGCCGAACATAGAACCTCCTCCTTTTCGAAGTCGGTTAATTAATGTAATCTAACCCTGTTTAAGATTATTAGAATAGTTATGAGATGCACTCTGGCTATAAGCAGGCCCGCCGCTAGCTGTTTCATCGCCCGCGTGCAATACCGAATATTACTTACTCTACGTCAAAGTTCATGCAGATTTTCAGAGGTCTTTACTGGATTAGTTTTTTACAAATTGGTTTCCTCAAGATACTGTTTTCCCAAAAAACCCTCTAATTAAGGGCCAAGCGCCCGAAAAGTGCCATAAAACAGTGATTTTCTGAGGCCTACTCCTCCGTAACAGCTAGGTCAATTGGTTTGAAAAAAATATATGTTTATTATAGATTCATGAACAATAATATCAACATTTGATTTTTTCGTGCAATTAATACTTTTGTAAAAAAAAATTATTTAGCAATTTCGCAACTTTTCGCAACTTTTTCCTACTCCTTCGAAACGGCTTGGACCTTTAGAAACATTTTTACACATAAAAATTGGTGGTTAAATATTCTTCAAAGTGAACATTGCATATGTAAATCAATCAATATCTCGCAGAGAAAATGGATTTAAAGCGCTTTCCGGGCGCTGCTGGCCGCAAATAAATGCACAGATTTGCGTACTGCCGCCTAGGCGAGTGAGAGTTGCGTTCACATAATTTCGGTCAGATGGTTCAAGGGACTATACGCCTTAAAAGTGGGTAATAACTTCATGATCGCGTAAGAGCGTTTATATGAAAAACAGTGAAAATGTATGTCAAGTTGCATCCCAACTGTGTCCATACACGGGCTTCAAAAAAACGCCGCTTCAAGCTTCATTTTGAGGCGACCCTTTTTGTGGCTCCTGTGCGGCTGTGCCATCACAAAAAAACGTTTGAAGCGGCTTCAAGCTTCACCGGGCACACCGGACCCAAGCAAGGGCGGATCCAGGGGGGGGGTCATGGGGGTGACCCCCCCCCCCCGGGCTAGGTCCAGGACGTAGGTGGACCACTAATTAAAACTACATAATGTTTTTTTGGCACAAAATAGATTTTATGTACCTACTTTTTACCTGTATTTATTATTATAAAAATTAAATAATAGTGTTACGTACGTGGGTAATCAAATGCCGATTTACTAAGAGACAACTTTATTCACCACTAACAATAACAAAATAGTCCAGTCAACAATAATCCGAATCGCAATTAACACTAGAGTACCGTTACACTATCGCTTAGGTCGTTAGATAAAATCACTTCAAGTACTAGGGTAGTTCGCTCTTGATCGCAGTCGAAATCACAACTGACTCGCTTCCGGCCGGGGGCTCGTATTTATATGCGGAGCCAAGGAAATTCTAGATACCGACGTCCCGCGATCGATCCAGAATTCCAGAACCATTGAATCGCTTCTCGAAGTCATAAATCATTTTTATTGCTCGTGGTAATAAGAGTCACTTTCATGCGAATTTCGACTCTATTGTTAACGTCGGAGAGTACCATTTCCCTTATCGGTTAGATCGATACCTATTACTACTTGTAGGTACATTATTGCTATTCTCACGAACTCGTTTATGCACTTCGTCCAATTGATCTTGAAGGTCACTTACGTAATCTGTAACTGGCTTAGTCTTGTCAGGTGGCACGCCAGTTATGGCATCGACCGGGAGTCTCATCTCTCTGCCAAAATTCACTCTTGCTGGGGTATGTCCCGTGCTATCATGCACTGCCGATCGGTAAGACATCAGAAATAGTGGAATATACCGGTCCCAGTCCTTCTGATGGTCGTCGACAACCTTAGCCAGGTGATTCTCCAGGGTTTGGTTAAACCTTTCCACCATTCCGTCCGACTGAGGATGCGCAGGTGTTGTGCGTGTCTTGTAAATTCCCAGAAGAGTACACATTTCCTGGAACAGCGCAGATTCAAAGTTACGGCCTTGATCGGAATGGATTTCCAAAGGTGCGCCATACCGACATACTACTTCTTCGACCACCTTCTTCGCCACTGTCGTGGCTTCCTGATTGGGTATGGCGAAGACTTCGGGCCACTTTGTGAAATAGTCCTGGATCACCACTATGTACTTGTTTCCGTCATCTGTAACTGGAAAAGGTCCAGCGACGTCGATAGCGATGCGTTCCCATGGGGCTCCCACATTGTACAGCTGAAGCCTGCCCCTGCTTCTAGTCTGAGGTCCTTTCACAGATGCGCACGCTGTACATTTCCGACACCATTGCTCTACGTCATCTCTACAATTGAGCCAGTAATACCGCTGTCTCACTTTCAGTAGAGTTTTCTTGATGCCCAGGTGTCCTCCAGAAGCACCATCGTGTATTTCCTGTAGCAGGGGGACTACTTCACACCGTGGCACTATAACTTGTGTGATCACCTCCTTGCCATCGTTCGATTCCCATTTCCTACAAAGCACATCATTTTCTAGGACTAAACTGTCCCACTGTGCCCAGTAGCTCTTTGTGACGGGACTATGTGACGATACTTCACTCCACTGGGGCCTAGTTCCGCTACGCTTCCAGTCCAGTATAGGTCGAATATCGTCATCTTCTTCCTGGGACTTCTTGAAGTTGCCTTCAGCCCTAATTAAATTAACGTGTTCTCGGGCTTCATTCTGCTGGCAGTGTCTGCAGTCCTCATTACATGGACGTCGCGACAGGGCGTCAGCATTGTTATGCCCTTTTCCACTACGATGTTCTGTCACAAAGTTAAACTCCTGCAGCTGCTCGAGCCATCTTGCAACTTGGCCCTCAGGGTTATTAAATTGTAGAAGCCATTTCAATGCAGCGTGATCCGTCCTCAACGTAAATTGTCTTCCTATGAGGTACTTGTGGAAATGCTGCAAGGTTTTTACCACAGCCAGCAGTTCTCGTCGAGTCACGCAGTAGTTCCTTTCTGGCTTTGAAAGTGCCTTACTGAAGTAAGCGATTACGACCTGTCTGTCACCTTGCACCTGTGACAACACTCCACCAATTCCCGTGTTGCTGGCATCGGTATCAACGACAAATCTTCCGTCTCTGCTCGGATATCCCAGTATAGGCGCTTCACATAACCGTTGTTTTAGCTCGTCGAATGCTGACTCACAGTCCTCGTCCCAGATAAAATCTCGTTTATCCTCAGTCAGCTGATGTAGAGGTTTTGCAATGTCCGAAAAATTCTTGACAAACCGCCTGTAGTATGTGCACAACCCTAGAAATGCACGTACTTCCGTTTTGTTCTTTGGAACCGGCCACTGTTGGACTGCCTTTATCTTTTCAGGGTCGGTTCTCACCCCGTCAGCGGAAATAACATGTCCTAGGTAGCTGACCTCCTTCTTGAACAGGGCGCACTTCTTTGGGCTTAGTTTTAGGTTAGCCCCTCGTATCCTGGCGAACACTTTCTTCGTATTCCTCAGGTTTTCCTTAAAAGTGCGACCCATTATAATGACGTCATCCAAATATACCAGACAGACGTCACCAAGAAGGCCCACCATGACTCTCTCCATGAGGCGTTCAAACGTCGCTGGAGCGTTGCATAACCCAAAAGGCATGACGTTAAATTGCCACAGGCCGCTGCCAATACCCGTACTGAACGCTGTCTTTTCTTTATCTTTCTCGCTGATTTCCACTTGCCAGTAGCCACTTTTCAAATCAATGGTCGAAAACCACTTCATGCCACTGAGCATATCCAGCGTATCGTCTATCCTTGGTAAGGGATAACTGTCCTTCTTCGTCACATTATTCAGCATTCTGTAGTCCACACAGAATCTTGTGCTGCCGTCCTTCTTCTTCACCAGAACGACTGGAGAAGACCATGGGCTCGTAGAAGGCTCAATTATTCCGCTATCAGCCATGTCCTTTACCATTTCTGCTACCTCAGTTTCTTTAGCCCAGGGTATACGGCGCGGTCTCTGTTTAATTGGTCTAGCATCACCTGTATCTATCTCATGCTTGACGAGACCTGTTCTCCCGCAGTCTTTTCCCGTTGCAAAGATCTCTCGAAACCGTAGCAGAAATTCCTTGGCTTGCTGTAGTTCCGAAGTCGATAAATTGCTTTTAGAATTTTCCAGAAGTTGCTGGATGTGATCAGTTTCGACTTTGGTCGTGTCTTGCTTTGCTGGAGATTTATTGATTTGACGGAGATACTGAACTTCTTCACATCTCCCAACGACACTGTTTTTCTTCAGTTGGACCTCTTCTTTCCCAAGGTTCACAATCCTTACTTTGGATCTCCCTTTTGCCATAACTAATGTCCTCGCGGTGATGAGCTCCGGGTGCCGGCCAGTATCCTCAACTAAAACACATCTTGTTTGCCTGATTTTCTTGGGAAACTTTACTTCGACTAAGGTTTCTGTTCTCGGAGCCAGTGTGGTATTCTTTAAACAATAGAGGTTGCATGACTTAATTCCTCGCAGGAAGACTTCTTGATCTGGGAATTTCAATACTCCTGTATACTGTCGATATCTAAAATACATCGGTTATTCCGCAAGAAGTCGAGACCCAGTATGCAATCGTCGGTAATATTCGTAATTAACGCAGGATGGATATACACTTGATCACCGATTTTAAACTCTATTTCTGTATCACCGAGGACGGAGACTGACTGGCCGGTTGCTGTCTGAAGTCGGCAGGATGGAGACTCTCTTTGCCACAAGATGGTGCGTTTCAGCAACTCAGGTCTTATAACAGTCCGTGACGCCCCCGTGTCAACGGTAAAATTGCAAGCACGATGATTCAGCGTCCCTTCGATGATCAAACTATTTCCGTTGTGAACTTGATTGATGGTGATGGTTGGGGCCTTCAGTTGACCAGCCAGCACCCGCCCCGCGGCCCTGGCGACATTTAGTTTAACGACTCCTCGTTAACTTGAGTTCCGGAGTCTACACTTCCCCTTTTCCTCTTGGGGCAATCGGTACGAATGTGCCCTTTTTCTCCGCACTCGTAACACGTCGGAATATAGCGGGACTTTGCCGAAGAAGAAGCCACCACTTCTCGGTGACGTGGTTGCGCTGAATGCGAGACCACCACTTCCCTAACTCTATGCGTACGTGAATCTTGTCGTACGGCTTCTACTTCCAGAGCGTTAGCCATCGCACTCTTTAAAGTTTGGTGGTGTCCGAGTCGCACCATAGCTCTGACTTCAGTATCCCGTAGACCGTCGATGAATGCTTGCACCAGATTTGCTTTCACCGTCTCTGGTGTCATTGACATGTACGCACGCCGGACTAGCCGTTCAACCTCGACTCCCCATTGCTGGAGGCTCTCGTTCGACTTCTGCGTTCTTTCGCGTAACTGAGCGCGGAAAACGTGCTCGAGGTGCTTGTCTCCATAACGAGTGTCGAGTCCCTCCATGAGACGCTCCAATGTCCTGCCGTCCGCAGGAAGGTTCTCTAGGACCAGCAGGGCGTCCCCTCGTAGAGCCAAAGTTAATGCCGCGAAAGACTGTTCATCATCCCAGCGGTTCGTCTTAACCAATGTTTCGAATTGGTATTTGAATGCCGTCCAGGAAGACGTGCCATCAAAACGCGGCACATCAAATTTTGCGGCTGATGCACAGTGGGTGTGCGATGGTGAGCCAACATCAACGGGTTCGCGTGCTTCGAGCTTGACAATTTTTTTGTTGATGTCCAGCAGGTGATCTTCGTGGCCATCAATCCTTGTTTCGAGGCTATCAGCTCGGGCGGAAACCTCCTTGACCTCTAAGGTGAGATTCTTTACTTTCTCACCCAATGTGACGAGGCCGTGATCAATTTTTTCGAGGATCAGGTTCTGCTTAGCCTCTTGATCTCGGCGAACTTCTTCCTGTGCGCGGCGAGCTTCTTCCTGTTCGCGGTGAGCGGCTTCCTGGTCGCGGCGGACAGCTTCCATACTAGCTTGCATGGCGGCCAACACCGCAGCGAGGTTCAATTCCGAGGATGGTCCTGTTGGCACCTCAGCAGCTGCTGTTGCTCCCATACCAGCCTGATCTTCCTCCTCCAAACGATGACGCGCAGCATCCATCTTCATTTGCCTCCTTGTTCGTGGTCGCTGTTCGTCGTCTCTCGGTGTTAATGGCATCCCACTTCTGACACCAGTTGTTACGTACGTGGGTAATCAAATTAAGATTATTAAAAAGATTTACTAAGAGACAACTTTATTCACCACTAACAATAACAAAATAGTCCAGTCAACAATAATCCGAATCGCAATTAACACTAGAGTACCGTTACACTATCGCTTAGGTCGTTAGATAAAACCACTTCAAGTACTAGGGTAGTTCGCTCTTGATCGCAGTCGAAATCACAACTGACTCGCTTCCGGCCGGGGGCTCGTATTTATATGCGGAGCCAAGAAAATTCTAGATACCGACGTCCCGCGATCGATCCAGAATTCCAGAACCATTGAATCGCTTCTCGAAGTCATAAATCATTTTTATTGCTCGTGGTAATAAGAGTCACTTTCATGCGAATTTCGACTCTATTGTTAACGTCGGAGTACCATTTCCCTTATCGGTTAGATAGATACCTATTACTACTTGTAGGTACATTGTGGATGTTTCGAGATTTTTCTAAGCCTGGCTACTAGGGCTTTCAAATACCGGACTTTTTCAATACCGGTATCTATACCGGTATTAGAATATTCAATACCGTGATCACGTGATCACGGTATTGAACTCATTTTTTTTTAAAACTAGTGCTTGACTGTAACCCCGTCTCATAGGAACTTTAATTAGGAAATTAATAAAACCATTTAAATACGTATTTTTGTTTTCGAATCAGTGTTTATTCTCTCTTAACCGTTCTAATAAGGTTTTAGTAAGCATGGCGCTGCCGTACTGATTGTTTACCGGCGATTAGCAAATAAGGTTTATTAAAACTATAGATCTGCGTAAGGTTTAGGTTTATTTGACGCTGTAACTTTTTTACGGCATTTCTAATAAGGTTAAAACGCAGTTCTCAGCTTCAAGTAAGCATGGCGCTGCCGTACCTATAGTTTACTGCCTGATACATTCGATGCGTACCTATACTGCCCTTAGAGGTCAGCAAGCGTCAAGACTCGTGTCTTACTTATTATTATATGAATATTTCACATGTACTTGTTTTACCAAACTACCAATTAAATGTATAATTTTGAATTGTTTCTTCGAACACGAAAGTAGTTAATAAGTACTAATTAGGCAAAATTACTAATATTTGAAGTTAAAAAAGAAAGCCACATCCAAAGCGCTCAAATATTCAATTTGTACTTTTTAATTGTAGATCTAACGGATAACGTGATTCGTTAAAGTAAAAATGATATTAAACAAAGTGGAAAATGACACAATTCTAGATGCTTCAATTTGTTGTTAATTCGTAATTCGTCATTCGTTTTTACAAAAAAAAAATACGATCGCGTGATTCGTTGAGAATTGAGACAAACCCCATAAAATACAAGTATTAATATTATGTACTATGTTGCTCGTCAAGATTACAAACTTATCAAAAATACACAATGACCAGGTTCACATGCACATGTTACCCGGGCGCCTTTGCGATACTGACTAACAAAACAATAACGTCGTATAGGGCCTATTACACTACGCGTTTTCAGACCATTTTAGTCTATGGTTCGACGTATCGCGAAGAGTTGGCGCTTAATATAAG
Source organism: Mythimna ferrago (assembly GCA_910589285.2). Taxonomy (NCBI): domain Eukaryota; kingdom Metazoa; phylum Arthropoda; class Insecta; order Lepidoptera; family Noctuidae; genus Mythimna; species Mythimna ferrago. The sequence goes on along the minus strand of OU342674.1, from coordinate 21,474,418 downwards.
TGTGAGAATAATATTACATCGTAATTTATATTATATAATACAACTTCTTGCTACTTATTACAACAAAACACAATAATATATATTAAAGATTATAATACCGTAATCACGGTATTGGCTCGTCAATACCGTGATTGAAAAAAGACAAAAATATATCCGTGATCACGGTATTACGGGATCCCGTAATACCAGTATTGAAAGCCCTACTGGCTACGCACAACCATTCTAGATCTTTCGAACAGCAATGCGTTTTAATTATTAAGTGCTACTCGTTATTTTCTCGGAGATATGGCGTGTTCACGTTTAATGGCGTAACAATAGCTTTGTGTGACTTGATCACGACTATGTGACGGGGCTGCTCTCAACTGGCTCCTGTCCAACCTTGGGTGTCCAGACGCCTCCTGCCGGAGGCTCTACGCGGGAATCGTTCGCTCCATGGCCCTATATGGGACGCCAGTGTGGGTGCCATCGCTGCGTCAGCAACCGAAGGCACAGCTGAATGCATGCCAGAGGGTCATAGCAATATGAATGGTGCGGGGATACCGTATGGTTTCACACGAAGCGGCGATCCTCATTGCTGGCCTGCCACTATGGGATCTGGAGGCAAAAGCCCTTGCAAACATGCACGATTTGCGCGTGGAGATGCAACGCCGGGGTGAAAGGGCGAGACAAAGCTCCGGCGGGATCTCATGGTGAAATGGCGTCAGTAACTATCGCAACTCAGTGCTAGGCACGCCACAATTATGGCGGTAAGTCCCCTCTTTGAGGCGTTGCTGGAAAGACCTCATGGCGTCCTCACCTTCTGCATGACGCAGGTTCTCACCGGACATGGTAAGTTCGGGAGGTTCCTGCACTGAATTCGTGCGGAAATACGATATTTTTTTTTTTTAATCTGTGGTAATACAACAGATTCTTTTTTTATTGTTTTTTGTTTGAAAGATTATACTCACTGAGTTCTATTGAAATATTGTTATGATCTAATGAATTGATGAATTACAAAGACATGGAACGTAACTCTTCGTATGATTATAGCAAAACTGTGTAGGTAACTAGTAAAATTTCTTTGTGGACGGTATTTTAGTTTGGCTGAGGGATACTACACAACTAAAGAATGAAAAATAAAAAACCTTTAAAAAAAAATTAAATACAGTCGACAAAATTGTAAAAAAAAATCGTATAATATAGTCTATATAACCCATAAATATTTGTTTAAAACTTTATTAGAAATAAGTTCAAAATTACTAATAAAAAAAAAATACCATAAAAAAAATCGACTCCACAACTAAGAACCAGGGGGTCTACTTGCTTTCTCCGAAACGCAATTTTCGTAAACGAACGATATTCAAACGAAGTTTCGTTAGTGCACCTACTCTGTTTCATTTTCGGACACACACAAGAAGTTCGGACCCACAGACAATCTTCGTGACCGAATAGAATGAACTATATGATTTGCGTCTTTTTATATGTCATTTAAAGTAAATTACGGTTTTTAAATTAATTTTGAATCTTGCTTTATTTTAAAATTTTGCGTTTATTAGGTGGTTTATTAAATATTTCTTGTAATATTTATAGATAAAACATAAATATGTCGTAAAAAAATAATTTTCGATAAAATACAAAAAGACACCATAAAACAACCTTTTTTACGGTCATTGTTAACCGACTTATATAAAGAGCGCTACTTCACGTCAATCATCGGTACTAACGTATGACAACTAAAAATATCTGTATAATCACACGTAACGTGTCAATCTTTGAATGTCAACTTGAATTTGACTTTTAGTTTGAATTTTTAAAAATATATCATGTTGCCAGTGCTTTTTTACATGACACATTCCGTAAGAAAGTCGGACTGTCGCAGTCTACCTTTTTGGGCCACCACAACTTTTCTTTACATTTAATACCTCTTTGATGTGATTAAATATTTCTTGTAATATTTATGCATAGAATACAAATGAAACTCAAAAAAACGTATTTATTATCGATGACGAGGCGGTATGGTCTAAAACCTTAGCCGGCCCAAATGGGGCAAAAAAAAACAATGTGTAACTTGTCAACATTGTCAACTTCGGTGCTGCCAATTTCGTATTATTATGGCTAAATTTAGCATTTTTCTAAGTAATTTGGCATGCATAAATTCAGTTTAGAATATTTTTAGCATTTAACTCGGAAAGTTTGAATATAATTTTTCTAAATGCAAAATAAAATCCTGATAAACGAGGTGATGTTTCTGAACGCGACCCTAGTGGTTAGGGGCATCCCGTTTGGATTGAACTACATATGGTTTATTGCATCACTCGACGACTTGTCATCAAAGGTAATTTGGTTTTGTTTGATTCGTATGTGGTTACGTGCGTTGAATAAGAGTTATTAAATTCACAATGTCAATAAATAACCTATAACCAACTTTATCGTGCAGAGTGGGAATTAATGTCCGATTTGAAAGAATGGCTTCTTCCGCTCTGCTGACATCATACGAAGAGGATACACAAGAGGGTCTAGTTATTAGCATTTTCCGGAAATTTTGGCATATATTTGGCATTTTTTGAATGCAGATTTGGCAGAAAATAATTTAAGGAGTTGGCAGCATTGGTCAACTTGCATTGTTAGTTTGAAATCAAAAGATTTTTATTTGGACTTTACCTATACTTAACTCAAGTTACAAAGTGCTTCTTTACATACATATTTTGTCATCACGGTACGCGTTTGTAAGAAAGTTTTAAGTAGAACTGTGGATGTCGCAGTCTTCCACAAGTTTTGTTGTGGATCTTTGATCTTTGTAAGTAATATTATCATAATTATACAATATAGTACCTATGTAGGTACCTATTTGTTTTTAGTCGTAGGTAGTCATTCGTAGAATTCTTTTATTTACCATCTTAGTTGTGTCCAAATGTTTTAAACAATAATAATTGATTTTATTACCAAACAGTATTATAAATTAATTCCACCAATTCTTACCTATTTAATTTCAATATTTTATGATTCTATTAGGTAGGTATTTAATCTGTTTTATTTTCAGATCAATGAACCAATACCATCCACCTCCAGGCAATCAAGCTAACCTCCAAACTTTTCACAGCCCGAGGTAGCTGTGGACATAGGACCCTGCCAGGAAATCGACCACCAGTGACATGAAAATCTCTGAATCCTACAGGATTCAAGTTAATAAAAATTATAAATGTATTTTTTAGTCTTTTATTAAAGTCTCTTTAAACAACAACAACTTAAGACAGTCACAGTACCCTGAAAACACCATAGTACTCCACTTCAAGTGCTTTGCTGAGGAGAAGTCTACAGAGGCTTTTTGGAGGTAATAAAGGCACTATTTCCTGGTACAACTCCTCAAATAATTACCGACTGTGTCTCACATTATCCACAACATGTAAGTCAGGAATTTGCGTAATGTTGAGCTCAAAACATCACAGTAGTAGGTACTCCACTTCCTAGTGCTTTGCTGAGGACAAGCCTACAGAGGCTTTTTGGAGATAATAAAGGCAATATTTTCTGGTACAACTCTTCAAATAATTGTCGATTGAGTCCCTCATTTCCCACAAACTGTGTGTCAGAAATTTGCATAATTTTGAGCTGAAAACACCACAGTAGTACTCTACTTCCTAGTGCTTTGCTAAAGAGAAGCCTTTGGTGGCTTCTTGAAGGTAATAAAGGCACTATTTCCTGGTAAAACTCGTCAAATAATTGCCGACTGAGTCTCACATTATCCACAACATGTAAGTCAGGAATTTGAGCTGGTTGCCGGGTCTTTGTACGCTCTAAACATTCGTAACGTAGAGCTGCTTCAATTAAAAGCATTCTTGAGGCCATTTTAAGCACTTTTCTTACAAAATCAACACAAACGAAAATGAAAAGGTAAGCCTTTTGGTTTCGTCAATTTGACGTTAAAATTGCAAAACATTCGTATGTCATAATCATATTTTTTTTCGAAACATAACGAATTAGAGTAGGTTTAGAGATTCGGTACGTCAAATAATTTTCGATCGTACGAAATTTCGGGAACGAAATGAACCATGGTAGGAAACACGCCGAATTCCGATCGAAACTTCGTTTTTCGGAGAAAGCGAGTAGACCCCCAGGAGTCATTTGTAATACGCGAATAAAATAATATAGGCTGATAAGCATGGTTCTTATACTGACAATGCGGCAATGTATTGTCTGTGCGATAAAAGAACCATCGTGGCGTAAAGTGAAAACAACATTAAAGATTTTAAGTAGCAACCCAACCCAGCCATCCGTCAAATGCTAAACGTCATATCATGTTGACACCGGTTTATTTATTATGTTATTTTATTGTGATTTTTAATCGAAATCTTTAGAAATGTGATAAAAAATTTCACTGAGCTGCAAGGGAAATAATATTTAATATATCACAGTTTTGCCAAAGATAACAAATGGCAAATCACACCATTATTGATCAAAACAAAGTCATGAACTTGGGAAACATTGGTATGCTGTTTTTTTGGTGCGTAACACTGTTATTTTAATGTTTTTAGACTTTCTAGGTAAACTCCTGTCCCTGTTAGAGTCTGTGCGGAAAGTAAACCATCGTGGGATTTGAGGGCGCTGCTGTAGATAAATATAGTTTTTGTTATGTAAGCAACATTGTGACGTCATTATAGTGCGACTGTTAAATCTTGATATTTTGAAACTATGTTAGACTAGTTTCTTCCAGCGGCTTCACCCTATAATAAAAATTATCCTATTGGCTGAATTTGCTTACCTAATGAAACTGCAAAGTTATAGCTTATGTGCTATATTATTGCAATGTTTATGATTAAGTTCATCTGTCTAGTAGTTTTGGCCTATTTGGCCTGTAAGGGACCATCTCGTATATCGTATCCTTGGGATCACTTTGTTGTCTGTCTGTTTATCTGTTAAGACCCTTTAACTCGAGAACGCTTGGAGGTATCGAGTTAAAATTAAAACCGTACACTCAAGTCTGCGGTCTTTTGAAGTTGTGAAAAAATCAGACTTCTGAGTTAACGAAAAAAAAAAGATACGGCCGTTTATGTCGCAAAAAAACATATATTTCGATACTCAAGGGAATCAAAGTTCATAGGGTGAATCTCGTTGACCTAGAATCCTGAAATTTGGCATAAATCAAGGTCTCATAGAACAAGTACAGAGAAAAATCTGAAAATTGTAAATTTGTAGATCCGCCACAAAAAAAAATTGTTTGCAATTCGGAAAAAATATTCGTAACTCAATTCGGGAATTGTTTTCATAGGTAAATTTGCACAGAATCTTCAGTGCGCGAGTCCGACTCGCACTTGCCCTTTTTTATTTTAGTTACTGTATCCTTACTCAAGCCTGAAAAGAAATATTCTAAGTTAGTCGAAATGCATTATAAATTTAAAGTATCAATACTCTTTATACTAGCCATCGAAAATATTGACCAAAACAAAATAAACAAATATCGTCATGTTTAAATGAATTTCCGTTTAATATATATATATTTGGAGATAACAGGGACAGGAGTTCACCTAGGAAGTCTAAAAACATTAAAATAAAAGTGTTACGTACCAAAAACACAGCATACCAATGTTTCCCAAGTTCGTGACTTTGTTTTGATCAATAATGGTGTGATTTGCCATTTGTTATCTTTGGCAAAACTGTAATATATTAAATATTATTTCCCTTGCAGCTCAGTGAGATTTTTTTATCACATTTCTGAAGATTTCAATTAAAAATCACAATAAAATAAACCCTCTGTCAACATGATATGACGTTTGGCATTTGACGGATGGCTGGGTTGGGTTGCTACTTAAAATCTTTAATGTTGTTTTCACTTTACGCCACGACGGTTCTTTTATCGCACAGACAATATCTCCAAATATATATAAATTAAACGGAAATTCATTTAAACATGATGATATTTGTTTATTTTGTTTTAGTCAATATTTTCGATGGCTAGTATAAAGAGTATTGATACTTTAAATTTATAATGCGTTTCGAATAACTTAGAATATTTCTTTTCAGGCTTGAGTAAGGATACAGTAACTAATATAAAAAAGGGCAAGTGCAAGTCGGACTCGCGCACTGAGGATTCTGTACAAATTTACCTATGAAATCAATTCCCGAATTGAGTTACGAAGATTTTTCCGAATTGCAAACATTTTTTTTTGTGGCGGATCTACAAATTTACAATTTTCAGATTTTTTCCTGTACTTGTTCTATGAGACCTTGATTTATGCCAAATTTCAGGATTCTAGGTCAACGGGATTCACCCTATGAACTTTGATTCCCTTGAGTATCGAAATATACGCTTTTTTGCGACATAAACGGCCGTATCTTTTTTTTCGTTAACTCAGAAGTCTGATTTTTTCATAACTTCAAAAGACCGCAGACTTGAGTGTATATTTTTAATTTTAACTCGATACCTCCAAGCGTTCTTGTGTTAAAGGTTCTTAACAGATAAACAGACGGACAACAAAGTGATCCCAAGGATCTTATATACGAGATGGTCCCTTACAGGATAAATAGATTTTTTATGAAGCAACATTACAAATTCTGAAGTGTACTTTATTTTCATAGTCATTAAGTTCATATTTTTCATTGATTAGCAAAAGGAAAAAATGTACTGAGGAAGACAACGAGAAAGTGGTAGTGTGTCCCATTTTTACCTTTATATTTAACTAGGGTAAACATAAACTTGCTGTTAGCTACAATATTCCAGTCAGTGATAATCACGGAATAAAGAAAAGTAGAGGAAGTGCCCCTCAGATATCGCGCGCGTGTCAGCATTAGGTCGAGATGCGCAACATTTAGCTTATTCACCGTCAGACACTTGTCGCGAATAGTCGCGATTGGTTCTCTCAGAAATACGCGAAATACTACAAATTATGCCTGGTTTTTCGGTTTTGACCTGCAAAAACGAAAGCAGAAAAAAAAATGTATCTTGTGGAGGTGTATCGTATCATCGTTAAGCACTAAACTTTGTTAATTTTTAATAAAATTGATTTTAAATGAAAGTACCACATTTTATGACTTTAATGCAAACTATAAACAACCTTATAGTCATAATTACAAAGTCTAAATACACTTGGCCGTCATCTACAAAATCATAACATAAATTCTAGTAACTTCGACGCTACTCAATTAGGGATGGGACACATCCGTAAAGTAGGTCGGTATCGATAATTTTTATTTATTTCTAACTATTTATTTCATGGCTGGCACCATCATTCAGAAAATTTGTGTCGGACTTTTCATGTGTATAATTTATAAATATTTAACTAAGATTGCACATAAATCACGAGGTTTTAACAACACGTAACCTGCATCCGTCCGAAATAGGTGCGGGTTGCTAATCACTTTCTTTACTTCTTCACGCTTGAAAGGCTGAATATTACATAATATTAACCGTAATACATTAACTTTACAAAACAAATATAGATATTTGAACGATAAAGCAATACCTACTAAGAACATTTTAATTAAAAAAAAAAAAAATCAAAGTCAGTCCACAATTGACCGAGATATCGATGAACAAAACATACATTAAGTCGAACATAGAATCTTCTCCTTTTCGAAGTCGGTTAAAAATAAGATTACCCCCTACATACAAATACCTCTTTAACATTGATATTTTAAAGATAATCAACCTTATCCATTATTAAGCATTTGTAAGATGTTAACAAATTATTACATTGCTTACCTGAATAAATTACGTAACATCAATATTAAAATATCGATATATGTCTACATCTCTAAATGAGTAGCAAAAGTGATTACATGTGCAGGTGAATATGGCATCTATTTCAAAGTAACTAGAGTTCTGAATAGAATGACAAATGATGAATTGGTTACAGCGCCATCTAGCGTGGAGTAGCTGAACTCGTTGTAAATTGGTTATAAGACGAAAAACATCTTTATTGTTTGTATCATGTCAAATAATAACAACTTTCAGTTGTTGTAATAAGACTTAATTTATCAAAGCAATAAGAAGATGATTAGTAAAAGTTACGTTTTTAATTTGTAGCCAATCATATTACTGTTTTTTATGTGTGTAATGGACAATTTGATATGCAAATGTGTGAGTTTGGCGACACTAGTTCCCGCGCTTTGCCAGGATAGGGGCACTTCTACCTGTATTTTCTGTTCTGTGGTGATAATAGACCGATCCCAGTCAAAGTGATAGAACCATTTTCGTTGGAACTGGGTAGGTGGTCGTTGGTGGAACCTACCTAGATAGGTAGTACAGCAGTTTCTTCACGCTATTTTCCTTTACCGGTTCGTGTTTGCATTTAAATGTTCATCATCATTACAATCGAAAGACGTCCACTGTTTGACATAGGCCTCCCCTAGGTGTCGCCACAATTACTTAACGGTTTGTTACTCATTACGCAAAAACTTATAAACGGATGAATTTAATGATAAACGTTGCAATAATATAGCTTATAACCTATATTTTTGCTAAGTTTCATCACCTGAGGAAGTTCAATAAATAGGCTACTAATATTATAAATGCTAAAGTTTGTGAAGATGGATGGAGGTACTCGTATGTGTGGATGTGTCGCGCTAAAACTACTAGACAGATGAACTTAATCATAAACATTGCAATAAAATAGCACATAAGCTATAACTTTGCAGTTTCATTAGGTGAGCAAATTCAGCCAATAGGATAATTTTTATTATAGGGTGAAGCCGCTGGAAGAAGCTAGTCTAACATAGTTTCAAAATATCAAGATTTAACAATCGCACTATAATGACGTCACAATGTTGCTTACATAACAAAAACGATATTTATCTACAGCAGCGCCCTCAAATCCCATAATGGTTTACTTTCCGCACAGACTCTATATATTAAGTCATAAAAACAAAGAGGACAATTCAATAAAGACTTTTACTTACCGAAAATACGATAACTCATCCTTTTTTAACGTTTTTGACGTAATATTTTTACAATTTCTGAACGAACATTTCGGCATTTTTAAAAAGCGTGCTGTGACGCGGGCGACGCGAGACTATTTGAAAAGTGCGCACTTTGTCGAAGGTTGCGCTCTTTTTTTGCGGACATTTTTGAGACGCTGAGTATTTATCTTTGGTTTTTTGTATATCGATGATTTAGTTTTTGTATAAGCTGTATTACTTTTTGGTGTACAATAAAGTCTATTCTATTCTAACCTACCAACTGAGAAAGAAGTTCAGAGGGGATTCCCCTAATTCCGCCTATCCTGTTTTTCATAGAATAGTTGGGGCGCCATTTTTCATATTTCTTATACGTTAGGGGGGTATTATGACAATAATGACTTGAATTGCGTGATGAGTCGCATGATTTGCCGCCCCCCTGGACGTGCCGCCCGTGTGCGGTGCACGCTTCGCTCGCCCGCTTACGGCGGGCCTAGCTATAAGGTATTTAAGTTTGGCTGAGGGGTTCTTTTTAGTGGTCGTACCATAACTAAAAAGTGAAAAATAAAAAGCTTTTTTTCAAAAAAAAAAAAAATTAAACCGACTTCAATGTAAAAAAAAACACTGAAAAGTACAAAATAACTTTAATTTCGGAAGTCAGTATTAAAAACGAAGAGACAAAACTATAACCCCAAGCGCACACTAGGCGACACGCGACAGTGACAGCTCGGCGACTAGACGCGACGATAGGCTGTGGCCGACAATTTCATAAATGTTTTTCAAAGCTTCGCACAATTGGCGTCAGAATCGCGGAGTGGCGTCGCGCGCGCTCGCTACTTGCCGCCGCGTCTAGTGACGTCGTGCACGCGCACACACGACGACAGTCGCGCGACAGCTCCGCGTTGCATTGCTTCTTGCACGACGTCTGTCTTACGACTAGTCGCCAGCGCTAGCGATAGCTCCGCGTCTAGTCGCGGCGACAAGACGCCAAATGCAAACGACAACGCCTCGACAAGACGCGGCAACAAGTCGCCTAGTTTGCGATGGCCCTAGATTTAGACCCTCATAACGAGTAACTATGCGATTTCTAATGGCAGCACAAAAAAAGGTTGCCTGCACATGTGAGCGAGAGACAAAGCGCTTAGCGGGAGAAGTGGCGCGGAGTTGGCTCGGCACTTCGGGAAAATAGGACACTTGGATTTAGGGCCCGAGAGAGGTCAAAATATGTCCAGCTAAGCCATCTGACTCTGTACCTATATCATAGAGCTATGTTCCGTTGTAATTCTTAGGAGTGCCAGTATTGTGATACAGTATTAGATATAGATGGATTGAGTCCAGTTTAGGCTTGTCTAATATTTATAATACAGATCTGTGTGTGTGAGTTGGAGTAAGAATGGATAGGCGTTGACTGTGATCTAGTAAGTAGTGCGTAAATACGCGAGTGAATCTCAGCGGCCGTGTTGAAGACTGAATGGGTGAGTGTTGTCTGTTTTATCCTTCCTTATTCCATCCTTTGACAAGGTAACCTAAGCTTGCGGTGGGTGTTAGAGACTCGGAGAAGGCCTTCTTTGGTGTGAGCTTGACACTGACTTTCCTTCGAGTGGACTTGATACTTCCCACCATACTTAGCGCAACTTATGACTGAAGCGTGTAAATTACCCCAGCTGGAAAGTTGCACGTAGAGTGATATGAGTGGAACGTATAATTAGTGCGTCATCTGGTGTAAATGTGCGCCGCATATAAAATTAGTGCGTCTTGTCGTTTTGGAAAAAATGGAAAAAGCGATTCCAGCTAGAGTAACGTTACTTCAGCAAGAAAATGTTTAAAAACGAATCAGATTGAAAAAAAATGTATATGAGCAGATAGCTTATGCGGTAGGTCACGTCATTAATCCTCTTTAACACGGTGTAAGGTCCCTCCCATCGAGCTTGGAGTTTCGGCGACTTCCCTTTCCGTCGAAGCGGGTTGTGGAGCCAAACCAGTGTACCTTCCTCAAATCCCTTGGCATTGGCATTACGGTCGTATCTAGTTTTCATTTTTACGCTGGTGTTCATGCTATTCTCACGAACTCGTTTATGCACTTCGTCCAATTGATCTTGAAGGTCACTTACGTAGTCCGTAACTGGCTTAGTCTTGTCAGGTGGCACGCCAGTTATGGCACCGACTGGGAGTCTCATCTCTCTGCCGAAATTCACTCTTGCTGGGGTATGTCCCGTGCTATCATGCACTGCCGATCGGTAAGACATCAGAAATAGTGGAATATACCGGTCCCAGTCCTTCTGATGGTCATCGACAACCTTAGCCAGGTGATTCTCCAGGGTTTGGTTAAACCTTTCCACCATTCCGTCCGACTGAGGATGCGCAGGTGTTGTGCGTGTCTTATAAATTCCCAGAAGGGTACACATTTCCTGGAACAGCGCAGATTCGAAGTTACGGCCTTGATCGGAATGGATTTCCAAAGGTGCGCCATATCGACATACTACTTCTTCGACCACCTTCTTCGCCACTGTCGTCGCTTCCTGATTGGGTATGGCGAAGACTTCGGGCCACTTTGTGAAATAGTCCTGGATCACCACTATGTACTTGTTTCCGTCATTTGTAACTGGAAAAGGTCCAGCGACGTCGATAGCGATGCGTTCCCATGGGGCTCCCACATTGTACAGCTGAAGCCTGCCCCTGCTTCTAGTCTGTGGTCCTTTCACAGATGCGCACGCTGTACATTTCCGACACCATTGCTCTATGTCATCTCTACAATTGAGCCAGTAATACCGCTGTCTCACTTTCAATAGAGTTTTCTTGATGCCCAGGTGTCCTCCAGAAGCACCATCGTGTATTTCAAAAATTAAAAACATTCAAAAAAATTTAAAACATTCGTAAATTAGAAACATTCACAGAAAATGCGACGGTTAGATACAATAATATCATTTCTAGGTTAGTTTTTAACCGACTTCTAAAAAAGGAGGAGGTTCTCAATTCGGATGTTTGATTATTTATTTTTTTATGTATGTTCGGGCATAACTTCGTTGTTTGCCAACCGATTTGAAAAATTATTTTTTTATTTTTAGCATTTTCCGGAAATTTAGGCATATATTTGGCATTTTTTGAATGCAGATTTAGCAGAAAATAATTTAAGGAGTTGGCAGCACTGGTCAACTTGCATTGTATTTTGAAATCAAAAGATTTTTATTTGGACTTTACCTATACTTAGCTCAAGTTACAAAGTGCTTCTTTACATACATATTTTGTCATCACGGTACGCGTTCTGTAAGAAAGTTTCAAGTAGAACTGTGGATGTCGCAGTCTTCCACAAGTTTTGTTGTGGATCTTTGATCTTCGTAAGTAATATTATCATAATTATACAATATAGTATGTACGTATTTGTTTTTAGTCGTAGTCATTCGTAGAATTCTTTTATTTACAATCTTAGTTGCGTCTAAATTTTGTTTTAAACATACTATTATAAGTTAATTCCACCAATTCTTACCTATTTAATTTCAATATTTTATGATTCTATTAGGTATTTAATCTGTTTTATTTTCAGATCAATGAACCAATACCATCCACCTCCAGGCAATCAAGCTAACCTCCAAACTTTTCACAGCCCGAGGTAGCTATGGACATAGGACCCTGCCAGGAAATCGACCACCAGTGACATGAAAATCTCTGAATCCTACAGGATTCAAGTTTTAATAAAAATTATAAATGTATTTTTTAGTCTTTTATTAAAGTCTCTTTAAACAACAACAACTTAAAACAGTCACAGTACCCTGAAAACACCATAGTACTTCATTTCCAGTGCTTTGCTGAGAAGCCTACAGAGGCTTTTTGGAGGTAATAAAGGCACTATTTCCTGGTACAACTCCTCAAATAATTACCGACTGTGTCTCACATTATCCACAACATGTAAGTCAGGAATTTGCGTAATGTTGAGCTGGAAACATCACAGTAGTACTCCACTTCCTAGTGCTTTGCTGAGGAGAAGCCTACAGAGGCTTTTTGGAGGTAATAAAGGCACTATTTTCTGGTACAACTCTTCAAATAATTGCCGATTAAGTCCTTCATTTCGCACAAAATGTGTGTCAGGAATTTGCATAATGTTGAGCTGAAAACACCACAGTAGTACTCCACTTCCTAGTGCTTTGCTGAGGAGAAGGCTTTGGAGGCTTCTTGAAGGTAATAAAGGCACTATTTCCTGGTACAACTCCTCAAATAATTGCCGACTGAGTCTCACATTATCCCAATATGTAAGTCAGGAATTTGAGCTGGTTGCCGGGTCTTTGTACGCTCTAAACATTCGTAACGTAGAGCTGCTTCAATTAAAAGCATTCTTGAGGCCCTTCTAAGCACTTTTCTTACATAATCAACACAAACAAAAATGAAAAGGTAAGCCTTTTGGTTTCGTCAATTTGACGTTAAAATTGCAAAACATTCGTATGTCATAATCATATTTTTTTCGAAACATAACTAATTAGAGTAGGTTTAGAGATTCGGTACCTACGTCAAATAATTTTCGTTCGTACGAAATTTCGGGAACGAAATGAACCATGGTAGGAAACACGCTGAATTTCGATCGAAACTTCGTTTTTCGGAGAAAGCGAGTAGGCCCCCAGATTCTGACAATTACGGACACAAAAAGTTCAGGAGGTCTACTTGCTTTCTCCGAAACGCAATTTTCGTAAACGAACGATATTCAAACGAAGTTTCGTTAGTGCACCTACTCTGGAGGTCTACTTGCTTTCTCCGAAACGCAATTTTCGTAAACGAACGATATTCAAACGAAGTTTCGTTAGTGCACCTACTCTGGAGGTCTACTTGCTTTCTCCGAAACGCAATTTTCGTAAACGAACGATATTCAAACGAAGTTTCGTTAGTGCACCTACTCTGTTTCATTTTCGGACACACACAAGAAGTTCGGACCCACAGACAATCTTCGTGACCGAATAGAATGAACTATATGATTTGGGTCTTTTTATATGTCATTTAAAGTAAATTACGGTTTTTAAATTAATTTTGAATCTTGCTTTATTTTAAAATTTTGCATTTATTAGGTGGTTTATTAAATATTTCTTGTAATATTTATAGATAAAACATAAATATGTCGTAAAAAAATAATTTTCGATAAAATACAAAAGACACCATAAAACAACTTTTTTTACGGTCATTGTTAACCGACTTATATAAAGAGCGCTACTTCACGTCAATCATCGGTACTAACGTATGACAACTAAAAATATCTGTATAATCACACGTAACGTGTCAATCTTTGAATGTCAACTTGAATTTGACTTTTAGTTTGAATTTTTAAAAATATATCATTTTGCCAGTGCTTTTTTACATGACACATTCCGTAAGAAAGTCGGACTGTCGCAGTCTACCTTTTTGGGCCACAACAACTTTTCTTTACATTTAATACCTCTTTGATGTGATTAAATATTTCTTGTAATATTTATGCATAGAATACAAATGAAACTCAAAAAAACGTATTTATTATTGATGACGAGGCGGTATGGTCTAAAACCTTAGCCGGCCCAAATGGGGCAAAAAAAAACAATGTGTTTACTTGTCAACATTGTCAACTTCGGTGCTGCCAATTTTGTATTATTATGGCTAAATTTAGCATTTTTCTAAGTAATTTGGCATGCATAAATTCAGTTTAGCATATTTTTAGCATTTTAATCGGAAAGTTTGAATATAATTTCTAAATGCAAAATAAAATCCTGATAAACGAGGTGATGTTTCTGAACGCGACCCTAGTGGTTAGGGGAATCCCGCTTGGATTGACATCATGACTACATATGGTTTATTGCATCACTCGACGACTTGCCATCAAAGGTAATTTGGTTTTGTTTGATTCGTATGTGGTTACGTGCGTTGAATAAGAGTTATTAAATTCACAATGTCAATAAATAACCTATAACCAACTTTATCGTGCAGAGTGGGAATTAATGTCCGATTTGAAAGAATGGCTTCTTCCGCTCTGCTGACATCATACGAAGAGGATACACACGAGAGGGTCTAGTTATTAGCATTTTCCGGAAATTTAGGCATATATTTAACATTTTTTGAATGCAGATTTAGCAGAAAATAATTTAAGGAGTTGGCAGCACTGGTCAACTTGCATTGTTAGTTTGAAATAAAAAGATTTTTATTTGGACTTTACCTATACTTAACTCAAGTTACAAAGTGCTTCTTTACATACATATTTTGTCATCACGGTACGCGTTTGTAAGAAAGTTTTAAGTAGAACTGTGGATGTCGCAGTCTTCCACAAGTTTTGTTGTGGATCTTTGATCTTTGTAAGTAATATTATCATAATTATACAATATAGTATGTACCTATTTGTTTTTAGTCGTAGGTAGTCATTCGTAGAATTCTTTTATTTACCATCTTAGTTGTGTCCAAATGTTTTAAACAATAATAATTGATTTTATTACCAAATAGTATTATAAATTAATTCCACCAATTCTTACCTATTTAATTTCAATATTTTATGATTCTATTAGGTATTTAATGTGTTTTATTTTCAGATCAATGAACCAATACCATCCACCTCCAGGCAATCAAGCTAACCTCCAAACTTTTCACAGCCCGAGGTAGCTGTGGACATAGGACCCTGCCAGGAAATCGATCACCAGTGACATGAAAATCTCTGAATCCTACAGGATTCAAGTTAATAAAAATTATAAATGTATTTTTTAGTCTTTTATTATTTAAAGTCTCTTTAAACAACAACAACTTAAGACAGTCACAGTACCCTGAAAACACCATAGTACTCCACTTCAAGTGCTTTGCTGAGGAGAAGCCTACAGAGGCTTTTTGGAGGTAATAAAGGCACTATTTCCTGGTACAACTCCACAAATAATTACCGACTGTGTCTCACATCATCCACAACATGTAAGTCAGGAATTTGCGTAATGTTGAGCTGAAAACATCACAGTAGTAGGTACTCCACTTCCTAGTGCTTTGCTGAGGACAAGCCTACAGAGGCTTTTTGGAGATAATAAAGGCAATATTTTCTGGTACAACTCTTCAAATAATTGTCGATTGAGTCCCTCATTTCCCACAAACTGTGTGTCAGAAATTTGCATAATTTTGAGCTGAAAACACCACAGTAGTACTCTACTTCCTAGTGCTTTGCTAAAGAGAAGCCTTTGGAGGCTTCTTGAAGGTATTAAAGGCACTATTTCCTGGTAAAACTCGTCAAATAATTGCCGACTGAGTCTCACATTATCCACAACATGTAAGTCAGGAATTTGAGCTGGTTGCCGGGTCTTTGTACGCTCTAAACATTCGTAACGTAGAGCTGCTTCAATTAAAAGCATTCTTGAGGCCATTTTAAGCACTTTTCTTACAAAATCAACACAAACGAAAATGAAAAGGTAAGCCTTTTGGTTTCGTCAATTTGACGTTAAAATTGCAAAACATTCGTATGTCATAATCATATTTTTTTTCGAAACATAACGAATTAGAGTAGGTTTAGAGATTCGGTACGTCAAATAATTTTCGATCGTACGAAATTTCGGGAACGAAATGAACCATGGTAGGAAACACGCCGAATTCCAATCGAAACTTCGTTTTTCGGAGAAAGCGAGTAGACCCCCTGTTTCATTTTCGGACACACACAAGAAGTTCGGACCCACAGACAATCTTCGTGACCGAATAGAATGAACTATATGATTTGGGTCTTTTTATATGTCATTTAAAGTAAATTACGGTTTTTAAATTAATTTTGAATCTTGCTTTATTTTAAAATTTTGCATTTATTAGGCGGTTTATTAAATATTTCTTGTAATATTTATAGATAAAACATAAACATGTCGTAAAAAAATAATTTTCGATAAAATACAAAAAGACACCATAAAACAACCTTTTTACGGTCATTGTTAACCGACTTATATAAAGAGCGCTACTTCACGTCAATCATCGGTACTAACGTATGACAACTAAAAATATCTGTATAATCACACGTAACGTGTCAATCTTTGAATGTCAACTTGATTTTGACTTTTAGTTTGAATTTTTAAAAATATATCATGTTGCCAGTGCTTTTTTACATGACACATTCCGTAAGAAAGTCTGACTGTCGCAGTCTACCTTTTTGGGCCACAACAACTTTTCTTTACATTTAATACCTCTTTGATGTGATTAAATATTTCTTGTAATATTTATGCATAGAATACAAATGAAACTCAAAAAAACGTATTTATTATTGATGACGAGGCGGTATAGTCTAAAACCTTAGCCAGCCCAAATGTGGCAAAAAAAAACAATGTGTATCTTGTCAACATTGTCAACTTCGGTGCTGCCAATTTTGTATTATTATGGCTAAACTTAGCATTTTTCTAAGTAATTTGGCATGCATAAATTCAGTTTAGCATATTTTTAGCATTTTAATCGGAAAGTTTGAATATAATTTCTAAATGCAAAATAAAATCCTGATAAACGAGGTGATGTTTCTGAACGCGACCCTAGTGGTTAGGGGAATCCCGCTTGGATTGAACTACATATGGTTTATTGCATCACTCGACGACTTGCCATCAAAGGTAATTTGGTTTTGTTTGATTCGTATGTGGTTACGTGCGTTGAATAAGAGTTATTAAATTCACAATGTCAATAAAATAACCTATAACCAACTTTATCGTGCAGAGTGGGAATTAATGTCCGATTTGAAAGAATGGCTTCTTCCGCTCTGCTGACATCATACGAAGAGGATACACACGAGGGTCTAGTTATTAGCATTTTCCGGAAATTTTGACATATATTTGGCATTTTTTGAATGCAGATTTAGCAGAAAATAATTTAAGGAGTTGGCAGCACTGGTCAACTTGCATTGTTAGTTTGAAATAAAAAGATTTTTATTTGGACTTTACCTATACTTAGCTCAAGTTACAAAGTGCTTCTTTACATACATATTTTGTCATCACGGTACGCGTTTGTAAGAAAGTTTTAAGTAGAACTGTGGATGTCGCAGTCTTCCACAAGTTTTGTTGTGGATCTTTGATCTTTGTAAGTAATATTTTAATTATACAATATAGTATGTACCTATTTGTTTTTAGTCGTAGGTAGTCATTCAAGAATTCTTTTATTTACCATCTTAGTTGTGTCCAAATGTTTTAAACAATAATAATTGATTTTATTACCAAATAGTATTATAAATTAATTCCACCAATTCTTACCTATTTAATTTCAATATTTTATGATTCTATTAGGTATTTAATCTGTTTTATTTTCAGATCAATGAACCAAAACCATCCACCTTCAGGCAATCAAGCTAACCTCCAAACTTTTCACAGCCCGAGGTAGCTGTGGACATAGGACCCTGCCAGGAAATCGACCACCAGTGACATGAAAATCTCTGAATCCTACAGGATTCAAGTTAATAAAAATTATAAATGTATTTTTTAATTAATTACCGACTGTGTCTCACATTATCCACAACATGTAAGTCAGGGATTTGCGTAATGTTGAGCTGAAAAAATCACAGTAGTAGGTACTCCACTTCCTAGTGCTTTGCTGAGGACAAGCCTACAGAGGCTTTTTGGAGATAATAAAGGCAATATTTTTTGGTACTGTGTGTCAGAAATTTGCATAATTTTGAGCTGAAAACACCACAGTAGTACTCTACTTCCTAGTGCTTTGCTAAAGAGAAGCCTTTGGAGGCTTCTTGAAGGTAATAAAGGCACTATTTCCTGGTAAAACTCGTCAAATAATTGCCGACTGAGTCTCACATTATCCACAACATGTAAGTCAGGGATTTGCGTAATGTTGAGCTGAAAAAATCACAGTAGTAGGTACTCCACTTCCTAGTGCAGTAATAAAGGCACTATTTCCTGGTAAAACTCGTCAAATAATTGCCGACTGAGTCTCACATTATCCACAACATGTAAGTCAGGAATTTGAGCTGGTTGCCGGGTCTTTGTACGCTCTAAACATTCGTAACGTAGAGCTGCTTCAATTAAAAGCATTCTTGAGGCCATTTTAAGCACTTTTCTTACAAAATCAACACAAACGAAAATGAAAAGGTAAGCCTTTTGGTTTCGTCAATTTGACGTTAAAATTGCAAAACATTCGTATGTCATAATCATATTTTTTTTCGAAACATAACTAATTAGAGTAGGTTTAGAGATTCGGTACGTCATATAATTTTCGATCGTACGAAATTTCGGGAACGAAATGAACCAAGGTAGGAAACACGCCGAATTCCGATCGAAACTTCGTTTTTCGGAGAAAGCGAGTAGACCCCCAGAAGTGATCTTCTTATGTACACACACATTAGGCATTTTTTTAATCAGTATAGGTCATTGACTTATATTCTATAGACAGGCCCTTTCATGGAAAATATTTGTCAAAATATTGAAGAGTTACAACGAAAATCTGCTGAAGCGCTACATTAGCATTATTTCGTCTAACAGAACTATTAAAATTGAAAGCGCTGACAGCTTTTAGAGGATACTTTTTTCGCGATCAAAACGTCTTAAGCGCCATGAATTTCGTAGTACTTACGCGTTTAGTTCAACATAGTGTAATGACATGTTATCCATATAGATTTTTATACCGCAGAAGTGACACAGTTTTTTGCCTACAATACTTCATTACAATAAAACTCTATTTCAAGATTTTACCAATAGTCCACGTTAGTGTAAATTCAGAAAACTACGTCTACTACTTAATAAATAAGTGAATTCAAAATCGTGTAAAATAATGAAACCATTTATTGTAATCATCATTCTAAAGGACAGCTTTCTTTAGTATATGATGGTCAGGACTGCGCTGCTAATATTTAGTAACAAAATAATCAACAACTATAACTATAGCATAATCAGTTTTTTAATGTTTCCCACTGCTGGGACTCAAGCCTTCTCTCTAGGAGAGGGAATGGGCCGTAAACCACTACGCTGGCCCAGTGCGGGTTAGTGAAAGTCGCATGTTTTCGAAATATGCCGGTTTCCTCACGATGTTTTCCTTCACCGTTTTGAGAGCAGTGGTGATGAAATAAATTACATAAAAAACTAAAACTTTTTTTATATCTATTTTCAACTTAATTTTTCGGAGCGAATCAAAAATTGATTCGGAGTCAGAAATTTGCACTTGGTTTAATGATGTCGGGGAAAGCTATAAATGTTTGAAGGCACATTCTGAAGGAATAGCATTACTGCAAGGAATAGCCGACTCATTAGAAAACGTTTTCCAGCTTTAGTATCATCACTTTGAAAGTGTGCAGAGCAGATATTTTGTATATTTTGTACTGACGGATATTTTGTAGGAAGCCACGTGTTTTCATGTCTATCCTCTTGAAGATATTTTATAAATTTTTCTCTTTTCGGCTGACCAGAGTGAACAAACTTGAAATATAATTATAGTTTATGAATGACTAAATCTCAATAACAGTAATGATCACTTAGTGATGTATCACTTATATTACACATATGACTACAAATTCAACTAAACCTAATTTATATTTGAATACTAATCTATGTATACATAATATCTAGATAGGTACGTAATACCTCAGTGCTTACGAATGACAGAATGCTTAACCACAAAACTTGCGATGAAAACTGATACTCAATGATTTGCTGGCATTTCTTGCTGAGTTTTTACTGTATCGAAAAACAAACGTATTCTTATTCATAATTCTTGAATTTGAAGGAATTCATTGGTACCTATTATTTATACAAAAAAGAAAAAATATTATGTGAATAAACATCATGCAAAGTTCGTGTTCACTACTAAAGCAGATGTAGGTAAAAACCCGGTTTTTGTGGGAGGGAACATCTGCATGTTTTAGTCTATGATTGTAAAATGGAAAAGCTTTTAAATAAAATCATATAATTTCTAACATACTATTACGAAATTTGAAGCTATTCAATTGCTTGAATAATCAATTACTTTATTTTCATGACTACTGAATTATTATTTACGTCCCAAATTCACTTTCTTTTGAATTTATAAGCGCCGCTCTCACACTGTATGAACGTCAAAATTGCACTAAAGTCATCAATGTCAATTTGCCTAGAATTCAGTGCAACGGATTCGTTTGAAGTGATTGTTCAGCACGCTTTATCTAGTACGTAGTACATATACAGTGAAACCTGGTTAAGTGAGACATCAAGGGACCTGCAATGTCGTTTCACTTATAGAGGTATTCCACTTACCCAGTGTCTCAGATATACAGGTATAAATAAATATCTGTCTCATTTACAGAGGGTTCCATTAATAGAGGTGAGAATACAGGTTATTTCAGTTATACAGGTGCGATCATTAAATAAAATAACGTGTTATGTATGTAAATGAGTTTTAATAAAAAAAAAATTAGTACTTAAAGGTAATAAGAATGAGTAAACAAACAATGTTATCTCAGTTATAGAGGTTTATGCATATAAAATTTACTCGCTGTCTCAGTTATAGAGGTAACTATGATGATAAATCGAAAGAACAAATCCCAGATATAGAGGCTTACCTCGTCCCACTAACAGAGGTAATTCAGTGCCAAAGTGTTGGGACCTCAGCATGAGTTCCAGTTATGGAGGTTTCTCACTTATCCAGGTCCCACTTAACCAAGTTTCACTGTATATCGATGGTATAGGTATTTCATACTCATATGCCGCACAAGAGGATACCGCTATCGTTATTGGTAGCAAAATACATGGCGGGCTGGCATAAAAATAGGCTTAAGCTTAATTAGCCTATTAATGTTCCCACTGCTGGGACTCAAACCTCCTCTCTGGGAAAAGGAATGGGCCGTAAATCACTAGGTACTCATGGATTGTGCGGATTTGTACGATGTAATATATATCATCGAATTCACAATAAAAATGTTATTCTCCTGATTAGCCGTCTGGGATGGATGAATTTCATGACAACATCAATTATTAGGTAGTAATTCCAGCATTTTATATTAATCGATGCAACTATATGACACCAATATAAGGTATACCTATACCGACATCAGCTATTTCCTAATCATTACAGAGAAAACTCACAGTTCCGTTTTGGGAACAGTTGATACAATATAATAATTACCTAATTGTTTTTGAACTTGCATGTCTGTATAATGCATCAAAAATATCTTTAACTACTTTAGAGCAAAATTGTCCCGTGGTATGTAGCTAGTGTATGGACACACTAGTAGAACGAGATGACGGGGGTCTTTCTAACTCTCCTTGTCGGGGACGCTTTTGAGGTTGTCGTAGTCAATCTAGTCTAGAATAGAAAATCTTTGCCAGAGTCTAACTAGCACAGATTGTAAATCTCACAGGCCAGTGGTAAACCTCCTTTAAGATACTCTTTGGCGTAGACAATCCGAATCAACGTGATTATACTTTCAAATATAAATGCCATTAATGAAGAGTTGAAGTTGAAGTGATACTTTCAAATTATATATCTACAAATATATAATAGAAGAGTATAATAAAATAGTACGATAAAATCAAACTACGTACAAATAAATTGACATAATTTGTAAAAAATATTCGATTTTATCAGAACGTTAGTTCTGAGTCGGCCGAGTAGGTAAGTTGCTGTTTGATGACTGATTTTTATTAGGTACTTATTCTTCCAATACAATACACGCACTATTGAATGGCTTATGACGCTTACAAGGTAAAGTAGTAGGTAAAGTTTCGACAATTGTAAATAAAAATCTGTTTGATTTTTGTCCACTACACATAATTTTCAAGTATTTCATTTGGCAGCTTTTTAGACCAATAGATCAATAACGCACAGGCAGGCTTGCTTAGCGCATAAAGTCAAGCCAGTAGTTTTTAACCGACTTCGAAAAGGAGGAGGTTCTATGTTCGGCTGAATGTACGTTCTTTTTTATGTATGTTCACCGATATCTCGGCCAATTGTGGACCGATTTTTTAAATTATTTTTTTTACTGAAAGCGTATGGTTCCCAGTTAGTCCCATAGAAATATTGTTATGATCTGATCATGAACTTCGAAGATATGGCACAGAACTCCTCATAGGAACACAGCAGAATTATCGTAACGAGTAAAATTGTTTTGTTTATACGTGTAGGCGATGACTGACTGAAAGAATAGGGGGGGGGGGGGTATCGAACTGATCTGATCTTAGAGCATTAAACCAGATCTGATGATGAAGCGGGAAGGTAAATTAACATAATCTAACCGTGTTTGGGATTATTAGAATTGTTATGAGATGCACTCTGGCTGTAAGGTATTTAAGTTTGGCTGAGGGGTACTTTTTAGTGGTGGTACCATAACTAAAAAGTAAAAAATAAAAACCTTTTTACAAAAAAAAATTAAACCGACTTCAAATTATGTGTTAAATAACGAAAAGACAAAACTATCTATTATAGAAACACCGACTTCCGAAATTAAAGTTATTTTGTACTTTTCAGTGTTTTTTAAACATTGAAGTCGGTTTAATTTTTTTTTGCAACAAGTTTTTTATATCATTAGCGAAATAGAACCAAACAAGCTGCCTCGCCTTTTATTATATTGTCAAACTCTTATTGACTAAAAAACTCACCCCGTTCCTTCTTGCCTTTCATACCGGGGCCAAACCAGCCTCCCTTTCGGTACTAGACCCAGGCCCCAGTAGGCTTCGACCCAGCTGGGCCTCTATTGTTGCTGACAACTCCTTGAGGCACACGGGAACAGTGCGCGCCGTCGACGACTTGGCGTCGGTACGGGCAGTTACCGGACGGTCGGGGAGCGAGCTACCTATTGCTTGCTGTCCGCAAGCTCACGCTTACGGTGGCCAGAAATCGGGATCGGTATCCTGGTGGCGGCTCGGGCGTGAGCGCCGTTGCTTGATGCGGTTGGCCTCTTCCTAAGTTGCTAACAAACTCTTCCTTTGTTAGCATTACTGCTTCGTAGAAGGAGGCGACCGTCTGCCACTCCTCCTCGCTCCGGACCATGACCTGTATCTAAGCCTGGAACTAGAGATCGCCGCATTTTGACGGAAGGAAGAAATGTTATCATATTTCTTCCTTCCGTTCTCAGCTTAAATGGCTGAAAATATGCTTCTTCTTAGTCCTTCTCACCGTACTGGCTTTATGTCCAATTCTTACGCTGTTTCCACCATAAAACTCCGGAATGTGCCTCCCCTTGACATCAAAAAAGCTGAAAGTAAATTATCCTTCATACGTACAAATCGGAACTACTAGGTACTTGAAGTCCTTTCAACTTTAGTTCGGTCTTCGTCAGAATTGTTATTAAGTTCTCTTAATGATTTGATATTTTTTTATAGTATTTATCCATTTGTTATTTTAGTATATATATGTATTTTATTATTATAAATAACTTATTTTTATTATTTTCCGTTTGAAGTATCTGTTATTTATTTGTTGTGCAAACCTATCACAGTGTTGTCTTTTTTAACCCAAAGGTTGACTGGTAGAGAATGCCTTGTTGCATTAAGTCCGCCTATGTACCACTAATTTACATGAAGTTTAGATAAATAAATGCTCCAATATTTTTAACTTTTAATGCGTCAGCTGACGGTCTTTCCACCGCAGAAATTATCAAAAGTACGAAAATAACAATCAGCTGCGTGGGTAACGGCTACCCACGCAGCTGATTGTTATTTTCGTACTTTTGATAATTTAGACAATCACTTCGTTAAATTTCATCCGGCGTACTAGGTATAACTTAATTTTGGGCACGCCACAATCATGGCGGTAAGTCCCCTCTTTGAGGCGTGGTTGGAAAAACCTCACGGCGTCCTTACCTTCCGCATGACGCAGGTCCTCACCGGACATGGCACGTTCGTGTGGTACCTGTTCCGGATTCGAGCTGAAGAAACGCCCGGGTGTCGCCATTGTGCGGAACGCCCGGAGGACACGGTGGAGCACATAGTCGAGGTGTGCCCTGCTTGGGGGGTACATCGCCGTGCCCTCGTGGGGCGATCGGCGGCGGAGACCTCTCGCGCCGGGCCTTGGTTGAGGCCATGGTCCAGAGCGAGGAGGAGTGGCAGGCGGTCGCCAACTTCTGCGAAGCAGTAATGCTCGCCAAGGAGGAGGCCAACCGCATCAGGCAAAGGCGTTTTCGCCGCCGCCGCCGCCGGGATTCTGATCCCGAATTCCGGCCACCGTAGGTGCGGGCTTGCGGACAGTGAGCAATGGGTAACTCGCTGTCCGGCCGTCCTGTAACTGTCCGAACCAAGCCCAACTCGTCGACGGCGCGCACTGTTCCCACGCGCCTCAAGGAGTTGTCAGCAACAGCAGGGACCCAGCTGGGTCGAAGCCTACTGGGGCCAGGGTTAGTTTCGAAAGACAGGTCGAGCCCCGGTATGAAGGCTAGAAGGAACGGGGTGGGTCTTTTAGTCAGTAAGAGTCTGACATTATCTCCCGCTCCGCCCAAGAGCGGGGGTTGTCATTGGATGTTTTTTTCCCACCATAAAAAAAAGGTATAACTTAATTTTACATATTTTTTTTTTATAACTTCACGCGAGCGGCTGACGCATAACCCACCCTCCACCATGCAGTTGACGATTTTATTTTATCTCAGTATGATGTAAAATATTTAAAAAAAAAGTTTCAGGCGGCGTATTATGACTTCATTTTTTTTTTCACCGCTTTCGTAACCTGTCAATCCTACACCCACCGCGGGTGCGTCAGCTGACTCTTGGTTCACTTATCAGTCATTCGAGATTTATTGAACAAGGTGGTAACCGATCGGCGTAAAAACACTACCCTACGAGTAAAATGCAACGCTACCGCCCGGACTTATTATTATCTTACATACGTTTATATAACCTAAAGTACTGAACCTATAGAAGCATATAATATGGTTTTTCAGACATATAATAATTTAGCCTTGTAGTCGCATTGGCCTCATACAAATTATAAAATTGATAGGGCTATTATAAAATCTATTCCCTCATAACGTTTATTTGAATGCAGCTTAAAAGCTAATGCTAAAAGGCGAGTTATATAACTTCTATAAATAAATAAAGTATTTTCTGTACCTCTATGTAACAGGTACAAGAACTTTATTCTTATATGTACCTATGCTTGACTTTGCTTTTACATAAGTTTTTTGTCAGAGATATGACATTTAAAAATTGGTAACTACAATAGTGACTCATTATGGACAGAGATGAAGGAAAATGTTGTGGGTCCCGTAGAAATATTTTCATAAGATTTTGATAATGACCTGATTACAAAAGTGATAATGAATTATTTGATGAACGTAAAATAAAGAGACATGGAAAAGGGTAGGTTACACTGAGTGGTCTAAACTGAGCCGAAGGCGTAACAAATGCGCGTTTTTTCTATAAAATCTTTATGGACGCAAATTCGGCGGATTCCCGAAGTTATAGAAGAAGCAGGCCCCATGTAACTTATCGATTTGATCAATAATTAGTGGTAGAGGGTAGCTGTCTGGTCGAGTATTGCTATTGAGTTCTCTGTAATCAACACACATACGATCGCTACCGTCCTTCTTTTTAACCGACTTCGAAAAGGATTAGGTTCTATGTTCGGCTGAATGTATGTTTTATTTTTATTTTTTTTCCTTTTTTTATGTATGTTCACCGATATCTCGGCCAATTGTGGACCGATTTAGAAAATTATTTTTTGATTGAGAGGTTATGCTTTCAAGTTGGTCCCATAGAAATATTGTTATGATCTGATCATGAACTTCGAAGATATGGAACAGAACTCCTCATAGAATCACAGCAGAACTGTGGTTACAAGTAAAGTTGCTTTGTTTATATGTGTAGTCGATGACTGACTGTCAGAAAAGGAGGGGGGGATGTATCGAACTGATCTGATGATGAAGCCAGAAGGAAAAAAAAAATTAATGTAATCTAACCATGTTTGGGATTATTAGAATCGTTAAAAAACACTGAAAAGTATAAAACAACTTTAATTTCGGAAGTCAGTGTTAAATAACGAAGAGACAAAAGTATTATAGAAACACCGACTTCCGAAATTATAAGTCGGTTATATATATTTTTTTTTTTTGTAAAAAGTTTTTTTTTTATTAATAATATAGGACTGGCGAAAGGTGAAGAACTTTCTCGAATTATGTTGGCATCTATTAATTCTTGAACTTTCTCATTAACTATTCCCAATTACGTAGAGGATAACCTGTAAGGTTGCCTTTGGGTCTATGAGATCGATTTTTAGTCCACCGGTCTTAATACGCGTAGGTAGTGGAAAGATTTGGTATAAAATACGAAGAACATTTATATTTAGTATTTCAACCAAAAGTTCTTTTTCTTCACAGAGCTAAGGTTAGCCTAGTACCTAATTTTATTTTTGGAAAAAGTTAAGGCATCGTTATTAATCACAACAGATATTCCTTGTTCTAAAATATCGCGAGCTAATAATATGTTTTCATTGAGACACTCATCGGGTAAGACATGATAATTAATATCGACAATACAGTTTTGTACCGTGGTTGGACAATTTATTTGGTGTGAGCAATTAACGTTATTAGAACCGACCCCCCGTTTAAAAGTACTTGTATATGAAACTTTTCACCCGTAAGGAGATCACAGTTACTTTTTTTCATAAGGCTACATTCAGATCCAGAATCAAATATAAAAGGAAATTTCATACCACTTATTTCTAGGACACCACGCGCTGCTCTGGAACACAGGTTTACTTGTTTGCTGGTGTTACTCGGTGTGGGGTCTTCTTTCTTCTTCCAGCGTTTAGGGCAGGTGGTGACCACGTGGCCAGCGTCGTCACATATGAAGCAGTTCCTCAGCGTGCGGAAGAGTTGATTCTTGTCATTTATAACGACAGAATTGAGTTCACGGCGAATTTTGTCATCGCACTGTGACAGGATAGATGTGGCAAAACCGGTCAGGAACCTTTTCAATAAGCTGCCATAATCGCATACCTGCCTCAGCTGGAGTTTCTTTATTATCAACTTAGTATTTGATAATTAAATCAAAATGATCCTGTATTGTCATGGGTTTTGAAAATTTAGAAACCAGCGTTTCCTGAATAGCAACCCATGAAATATAATCTGGCTTGATTATAATTATTATTTTAGTAAGACACATGGCGGCGCGGCCCTTCAGCTTATTGCTTTCAATTACGATCCCACTTAACGCAAACCTGCAGTTGATGACGTCAGATTCAGCCTCAGGTGCATCGGGATCGAAAGGAACTACAGTATGTTTCACTTAAGAAGTTCCTTCGCCGTAATGTTGGCAATACGGAAAAACAGTGTTGCTATATTTTAAGCAACGAAATTACTTAAAATTAGGGAGATTAACTGATGTTCGTTACTTTTAACTATTGTTTTATAAGTTTGTTTTTTTTTGAAACTGTAAAAACTATTTGTGAATAAAATATAAGACACTGGTGTCCGTTTGGATTGAGGAGCCACTTCATGATTTTAAAAGGAAACTCACCCCTTATTTAGTAGGAATGAAAATAATTTTGTAACCCAAACCCCGAAATTTGTAGTAAAACATATCCAAAGTTATATCAATTTTAAAGTGGCTCCTCAATCCAAACGTCTGAACTGAGGAGCTAGCTGGAACACGGAAAGTATTCAATGAATATTTTAGAAAATTTTGTATCATTTAGTAGTAATTGTGTATAGTACCTACTAAAAATTTGAGTCTAATACTGTTGATATTCAAGAACATACAATACTTTTAATGTGGCTCCGCAATCTATACACAAGAGCGTGAATTTACATGAAAGTAATTGGTCAATTTATAATTCCACTGCAAAAAACATTTAGTAGTAAGTACCTATGTTCGAATTTGTAGCATAGAGAGAAAGTCGTAAAACTGATTAAATTTAGTAAATAAATGCATTTTATTTGGCTCCTCAGTCCTGACGTTTTACATAATAAATAATTGATTGTATGTGCCTGATATCACAATGAAATCAAAAACCAAAAACACTAACATTTAGTATAAATGTTTACTAAATACATATGTACAAATCAAAATTGTATATATTCGGTATTTGATAAAAAAAATACTTCTCAATATTCATTTAGAATTTGCTATTAAGGGTGACCATGTTGTGATTGTACCTGGGACAAACGGTCAAACTATGTAAGTCCATTTTTGTTAAGTTAGGGAAGTCATGCCATCTTCTTTTCCAAAAACCCGCAGTATCACGAAATAAAATTCTTTGACCAGTGTGTGTAGCCAGTTATGACTCACTCACAATTAATCGTTGCGTTTTACTATAGGCCTCATAAGAAAACTCAAGTCACCCAAAGGCCAATGAAGAAGGCTGTGCTTGCAGGTTCTCAGCAGCAAATCGAGTTAAGAATAAAGTCGGAACTTAAGGGGAGGTCCAACAGTGGATCTCTTTCGGCTGAAATAAAATGAAAAAAATAAATGATGTTAAATGAAATCACGATAAGTATTTTTGAAATTTAATTTTCAACAACTCGACACAGTAGGTAGGTACAGAGATTCTTCATATGTAAACGTAAGGTTACTAAATAAATATTATTGAGGGTAGATAATAAGTACCGACATAAATTTGCAGTTTTTTGCTTCTACAAGCCATGAAACAAAGATTGTCTTAGTAAATAATGTATTCATGGTCACCCTTTAAAACTATTTCATAGGAAATTAAAGAATAGCTAATAACTTCGTAGATATGTATTTTTTTAAGGCGGGGATTATACGTACATTTAGTAGAATTTTATACTAAATATAGGTGTTTTTTGTTCCAAATTTCATCACAAGTATAGTAGATTAGAGGCCAATTTATTTACCGAAGCATCTCAATTGAGGAGCCACATTAAATGTGCTATATCTCCTGATCCACTCATGTTTGATATCCGATTCTTATCTTACAAATCTAATATACTTAGATACTACTAAATGATAACGAAATTGCGTATCGATTGAAGTAATGCTTTTCTGAAACATGACGGATCATGTGTATATGTCGCAGTAAGATAGATAAAGCCGTAATATAGTTATATCCCTAGGGATATAATTATATACCGTAACATAGTTATACGTAAGCGATTCATTACTATCTCACTAGGAATTATATCCCTAGGGTTATAACTATATTACGGCTTCATCTATCTTACTGCGACATATAGATTGAGGAGCCACATTAAAAGTATTGTATGTTCTTGAATATCAACAGTATTAGACTCAGATTTTTAGTAGGTACTATACACAATTACTACTAAATGATACAAAATTTTCAAAAATATTCATTGAATACTTTCCGTGTTCCAGCTGGCTCCTCAGTTCAGACGTTTGGATTGAGGAGCCACTTTAAAATTGATATAACTTTGGATATGTTTTACTACAAATTTTGGGGTTTGGCCTAAAAAAATATTTTCTTTCCTACTAAATAAGGGGTGAGTTTCCTTTTAAAATCATGAAGTGGCTCCTCAATCGAAACGGACATGGAAACTGGGCTCCATTTCGATTGTCCTGCAATTAATTTAATTTGCATAAGGTAACGTCGCACTGATCTCATTATGACCTGGAAGTTTGGAAGGTAGGCACTGGAACTTTATTATAAAACAATGCATCCTGGCGGTGTATGGAGTTATTGGAATTATCACGAGATGTAGATACTCTGGCTTTAAGTGGTTTTAATAGTTATAAGTACTCTATATTAGTGTTCTTACTATTAAATGGGCACATTATTTAAGTTTAGGAACCAAAAACTATTAAGAAAAAAAAACTTCATTACAAAAAAAACACTTAAAATAATTTTTATTTTTATATGTAGGTTATAACAAACCTGCAAAACCAGAAACGTCGTGTTATGATTATATTTAACGGTAGTTTTTTAGTTATGATACACTTATACCTTATACCTACCTATTTCTCATGACAATTCCAATGAACTTTCTTCTCATGAAAATGCTACGTCAGTATGAAGTTCCGTTGGCCATTCCTGGTCTTCTTCACCAGTTCCACTTCATCAAATGTTACTTTTTGACGAGTAAATACGTGAGTTCTCGATGAAAATACCAAAATCACCGTATGGTTGACTGTAATATTTGAGGAGTTCCCTCGATTCCTTTTGGATTTTGGATTCCATCGTCAGAACTGGATTTAAAAAAAAATGGTACCAATCTGGAAGTATATCCCTCTAGGAGAAAAAAAAATTGCAAATTGGTTCATAAACGAAGGAGTTCCGCGGTAACAACATACATAAAAAAAAAGACGTGTGGCACTCGGGGACTGCCGCGGTAAAGCTATTGCATAGCATTTTTATCAACTTATGCAATTATAATTATTTATTTATTTTATTTATGCAGTATTTTTTTTCCTTTGTTTTTTTTTCTTTGATATTAATTGAAGTTACACTTTCACACATTGAATTGAATTTTGATTGATTGTTCACTCATTTGTTTTCTTATCGGTCACCACGCTCAAAAAACAAATGAGTGGGGGGTGTTAGGTTATTTCTGGGTTCGGTCTCCACGCTCAAGGCCCGCGATAGAAGCTATGCAATAGCTTAATATAAAAAAGCGTATAAAAAAAAAACAAATATTGAAAAACAACCGAATTAAAAAACCTCCCCCTTTTTTTGAAGTCGGTAAATAAAAATTAATTGTAACTAAGCCATTTTTTAAATCGACGCCTGATTAATTAAACTGGCAATTTTTATATGTTTGCAAGTAAGGATCATGATAATAGTTGGTTATTCTTTTATTACTTATTATTACTGATAATTATAGATACATCTCGTTTCTGCCGGAGCTGGGTTTTTTTTCTATGGAGCAGAGCATTCTCCTTTGGGTAGGGTAGGCAACTATTTTTTCCCTTCTTTATTCTGTAGACAGACAGGGCAGCCAACATTACGGCGAAGGTCTTCTTAAGTAAAACGCACTGTAGAGCGCGAGCACGATAACTTGGCGCGTAGCTGGGGGCGTGCTTAAGGGTATAGACTATAAAAGGCCCCAGATAACCGTGCAACAAAGTACATTGACCTTTTCCTAATATCTCTGCGTAGATACACGAAAAACAAACAATGTACTGCTTTTCATTACTATGTCATGCAAAGGATCACGATACATGTCGATTCAAGAAAGCTAGCACCCGTAAGGTGCCACGAAGTGGTAATTTGAGTTTAGGAAAAAGGTAGAAGTCGGCTGGAGCCATATCTGGCGAATATGGTGGCTGCTCGATGGTATTTGTTGAGTGTTTGGTCAAAAATTCGTTCACAATGATGGCCTTGTGCGAAGGTGCATTATCGTGGTGCAAAATCCAAGAATTTTCTTTCCACAAATCTGGCCTTTTTGTCGAATTTGCTCTCTTAAATTTTACAACACACGGGCGTCACTTCCGCACGAATTCGGTACAGGAACCTCCCGAACTTACCATGTCCGATGAGAACCTGCATCATGCGGAAGGTGAGAACTCCGTGAGGTCTTTCCAGCCACGCCTCAAAGAGGGGACTTGCCGCCATAATTGTGGCGTGCCCAGCACTGGGTTGCGATAGTCGCTGACGCCGTTTCACCATGAGATCCCGCCGGAGCTCTGTCCACCATGCCGCGACTTGTTGCGGTAGCGGACTTTCGGAGCCGCTTGAGAGCAGCCCCTGTCCGGTTTAGTTTGGGAGCCAGACGTCGGAAATGCTCCACAAAGTTCCACCAGCTGTCGAGGACGAGTCCCAGGTACTTTATCGTCGACCCGACGCCGATGTGAACTCCTCCTACCGTTAGTTGAGAACCCGATGGTGGCGCGTTCCGAGGGTCGTGAAAACACATAGCCTCGGACTTGTGCAGCGCCACCTCGAGTCCCAACTGCTGGATTCTATTTTTTAGTTACCGTACGATTATTGATTACCTATTAAATAATTAGGTACTTACTTGTTGTCACAATTTATGAAATGCATTTATTTTATTTGACTGACACCTGTGTTTTATTTCCAACTCTATGGAAACATAACAGACTACCTACTGTGAGATTGACCAATCAGGGACAACCCTCGGACAGTTAAAAATTTAATTCGCGGTAGATTGTGATTTAACAGTTTCACTTCGATAGGTTATAATCTACCAAAAATAATGCTTTTAATTGAGCAGTATGTTACGGATTAAATCTTTCGACAGTTTACAGTCTCGCGAGGTAGATTATCATCTAACGGTATTCACAATTTTACGATGATTTACAAGAACGTTTATTCATAAGACAGATGTAAATTCCTTACTAGCCAAAATGGTCATGATCATTTTAAATTTTTTTTGGCAGTGTTGCACCAATCTGATATTTGCACTTTTTGGTGGTAATACTAGATGTGAGCTATATCGTAAAGTAAAAATTAAAAAAAAAAATTTTATAGTTCTCACCTAGGTACCTAAATAAAATGTACAAAAAAAATATTTTCTAACAAACCGTTTTAGTTTTATTAGTGTATATAAAAGTTTTCAAAAAAAAAATTGAAAAATACCTACTCTAGTGTCTATTTCGCCAATTCTAATATTCTATTCACGTCAATAGTAATAATACATGTCACTGATATAATACCATAATTTATTTTGGAAATACCTCTTGGGGGCCGCTGGACCTGCCTTATCCTGCTACACCCTTTCAACTGTTTTAGTAGAGTTTACGTTAGAAGGTCCGGGAATCAAGAGTACGCTCTTACTGTCACGTAGAAAAGTTTTGAAAAATTCAGGTCAACTTACGTTTAAATCAAACCAAGAAGTATAGGTATTCAAAAAAACAGAACTTTTGTAACCTGCTAGTTAAATTTTTTTTTTTTTTAATTTAATCAATATGTCCTACAATACGTTTTGAGAGATTTATTTTGATCATATTTTTCAACACTATCTGCAAGGCCGCGCCTACGATGTCTGGAAATCGCCCTGCGCATCCCGACGCCCGAGGAGTGCCTTTATGGAAATATAGTTTGTAACTGGAAACTAATATTTTAATTTGGTATTTTCAGAAAATGGGGATTTTTTATTCGATATTGTGGTTTTTGATCCTCGTGGTTGTCTCATTTTACGTTGCTGGTTTTGCTGGATGGTTCTATATGATTATTCTACCCTTCACTGTGTGTATAGACGCTCTTGCGGTGAGATTTTAATGTCTTATTATATTTTAGGTAACAGAAATAAAGCAAAATGATTTTCATTTTCGTTGTTGGTCGTACAGAAGCATACAAGTTTGACATGACTTTCAGTACCTATCTGCAATGGCCTCTTTTAGGTTTTGCGATATTTCTGTTACACCTTGTATACTTAAAAAAATATCAGGGGCCCAAGTCTGCTATTTTTATGAATTCGTCATTCCAACACGACCCCACTGTCATTTTGCTAAAAGTTTCTAATCTGCTAAATCATAATGATCGATCATTGATCGGCCAATGGTCTCGTAATAGAGTTTTAGACAAAATCGAGCTTATTAAAAGCAATGACTGCAGTCTGCACAATGACGTTCTAATGGTAGGGCACTGATCAAAGGATGTGCGTGTGAACTGAGGGACCACACTGGATTTTAGGAAAAAAAATACTACAGGATTTAGTAGTACTCTAAAAACAATTGTAGGGCAAATCTGGGAATTTGTTGTCCAACATACTAAAAACTACAGCCCTTAAAGTGCGGTCCCTCAGTCCTCACAGACCGTCAGCCAGATCTCGAAAAGTATCAGAAAAAAATAACTATTGTAACTACAGACATTTAGTAGGGAATTTGTAGAGATATACCTACTTACTGAATTTCAGACCACGAAGCCCCAAAGATAAAAATATACTTATAACGACTAAACTGTGGTCTCTCAGAAAAAAAAATGACTTAGTCAATATTACCGAAACTAAAAAATAAAATCTTTCTATTTCTACATAGGGTTTTAGTAGGAATCTTAAAACCTTTTGTGAAAAAGAAATATTGACGTAATTCAAGGACAGCGATTATTAAATCCGGTCCCTCAATCCTCACATCGACTGACATTGAACACGTTCTAGCTGCTAGACGAGAGATAGAACGGAAAGTCTAGTGTACCTATCTTTTAGTAGTAAATTACTACTAAATAATAAGCATCTAAAATTGAGTCTTTCTTACCTCTTAGCTGAGATAATACATTTTATCATTTTTAATCTTATGAAAATAGACCGAGTAGTGTAACCACACAATGAAACAAAATGTAGACAGTACTCATTTGATAAAGCAATAGATGAAATAAAAACAAGGATGTACAGTTAATTTAACATTATATTACGTGGTGTATGTGTATTACATACAAAAATAGATCAACAAAACGTCTTTACCAAAAATTTAACCGACTACTAAAAATGAAAAATAACGGGAGTCGATGTTCTTAATTTCGTTTCTTAGTTTCATGCACCGACTTCCAAAATTAAAGTAATTTGCATTTTTAACCGACTTAAAAAAAGGAGGAGGTTGTCAATTCGGTTTTTTTTTATGTTTGTTACCTCAGAACTCCGTCGTTTTTCGACCGATTTGCTATTTTTTCCCCCTTAAATGACATGCTTCCAGATTGGTCCCACTTTTTTTCAAAATCCAGTTCTAATGAAGAGATCCATGAGGATTCGAGGGAACCCTTCAAATATTATTATTTTGGTATTTCCATTGAGGACTTAAGCATTTATAGCCAAAAAGTGACATTTGATGAAGTGGAACTGGTGAAGAAGACCAGAAATGGCCAAAGGAACTTCATACACACACAGATATCATAATGAACATAGTTAAGCGACTATGACAATACAACTAAATGAATAGTTCTGAATAGTTATGTTGAAAATGGTACCATCGATGTGATCTGGTGATGATGATGAAGCCGAAAGACAGACACCGGAATTCCATAATTAATCAAAGTATCCTAGCCGTGTCTGGGCTTATTAGAATTGTCATGAGATGCACTTTGGCTATAAGGTATTGATCTGATGATGGAACCGGAAGGTGGACGTGGGAACTTCATAATAAAACAATGTATCCGAGCAGGGTTTGGGTTAAATGGAATTGTCATGAGAAAAAAAGTACTCAAGGTACAAGTGTTAATTTCGAAAGTCGGTGTTAAATAAGAAACAATACCGGAAACACCGACTTAAGAAATTAAAGTTATTTTGATCGTTTTAGTGTTTACTTTTGGGTTAGTCGG
This sequence comes from Mythimna ferrago, assembly GCA_910589285.2. Classification (NCBI taxonomy): domain Eukaryota; kingdom Metazoa; phylum Arthropoda; class Insecta; order Lepidoptera; family Noctuidae; genus Mythimna; species Mythimna ferrago. Next base: position 21,438,541 of record OU342674.1, on the reverse strand, counting down.
TTATTTCTTTTTTATAAAGAGTTTTTTATTTAGTTTGTTTTTGAAGTCTAGTCTAGTATTGTTTTTTTTTTTTGTAAAGTAGTACATTATGATACAAGTAGAGAAAGTTTATCATTGTGCCCGAGGTGAAATTTTGATGGGTATATAATTGTTATGGAGCTGAGTGCTGCAATAATAAATTCCCACATGTATCAATCGACGTTTTTCAATACACTTATGAAGAACTAAATATATGGGGGCTGCTCGGTGACTCGTGGGGTTCGCTTAACACCCAGCCTATGTTAAATTCTACAAATAGTGACAACGACAAATTCGTGTACTTTTCTGCTCTAGTATGGAAAAGTAAAACAGCAGCATTAGTCGAAATGAAAACAAGGTTGTACGATTAGTTTACGATAAGTTCGGAAGGCACCTGATTCTTGCAGACAAACGCCTAAAAAATGCCGCAAAACGCCTGGGTGGCAATACTGCCACCCATGTGTGGACCACTCGAAGGATGACGTCAAGATGGCGGCAAACGATTAGTTCCGTTTTCAGCCGCGCGCCAATTTAACGCGCTCGCAGTCTACTGCCGCTTTTGGCGCCAACTAATATCACGATATCAAGTTTAAACAATCTATGCTGACCATAGTTATTCAAGATGGCGCCTTAAGGTGTTGCTAGAGTTCTTCGCGACAGTCAGTATGTTGTGAAGGAGTACCGCAGATGTGTAAAGTTCACACTGAAATATTCTCATTTCACCAGTATGGTTAAACTCCATGACATAGGAGTTTTCAATTCAAGCATAACTTTTTGTGTTTATAGGCCGATCTTGATAAGTATTTTCTGTTTACAAAAGTGTTTCTACCTGGTTGTCGTATTTAAATTGGTGAAGATCTAATGGAAATTTTACTATGATTATAGTAGAATCTTCTCAAAATCTTCTTGTCGTTTACTGTACATTAAATATGTATTCTGTTTATGTTAGTTACATATAGTTCTGTAATCACTGTTTTCTGAATAATATTTTAGAGAGTACCTGAGGCATTATTACTTGGTCACATGAAGATTAAATAAATAAGCAAATCTTCCGGGATTGCTACAATCACTTGTCTGTTTATTTTAAACACCATTTAGTAACGTAAATTGGAGTTTAAATATTTGTGGCCCACGAAAGCCCAGGCTCGTGGACGACGAGCAATGGGTAGCTCTCCATCACCTCATCCGGTATAGGTGCGTAGTGTACGCGAGCTTCACAGAATGTCCGCAGAAGTAAAAAGGCCCAGTACGGCCGATGCGGGAACGGTTGAAAAAGTTATTGTGCATTTTTAGTGGTCGGTATATTTTTTGTAAAAAAGTTTTGTTGTAATTTATTATTGTATGCAATGTGTATATAACGCCATGTAATATAACGTTAAATGAACTGTACATCCTTGTTTTTATTTCGTCTAATCCTTTATCAAATGAGTACTGTCTACATTTTGTTTTATTGTGTGGTCACACTACTCGGTCTTTTTTCATAGGATTTAAAAAATGTATTATCTCAGCTAAGAGGTAAGAAACACTCAATTTTAGATGCTTATTATTTAGTAGTAATTTACTACTAAAAGATAGGTACACTAGACTTTCCGTTATATCTCTCGTCTAGCAGCTAGAAAGTGTTCAATGTCAGTAGATGTGAGGATTGAGGGACCCAATTTAATAATCGCTATCCTTGAATTACGTCAATATTTCTTTTTACAAAAGGTTTTAAGATTCCTACTAAAACCCTATGTAGAAAAAGAAAGATTTTATTTTTTAGTTTCGGTAATATTGACTAAGTCATTTTTCTTTCTGAGGGACCACAGTTTAGTCGATATATATATTTTTCATTACTCATACTCTGAAAGTAGGTCTGAAGTTGCCTGAGGAGTGGGCTGAAAGTGATACTTTTCATCCCTAGGGAGTTTTACTTTACAACTGACAGCTGTCAAATTATTAAAAAAAAAAAACTAGTTCTATCTTCACATTTCTATTGAACCATGTTCCGATTTTCCATGCAGCCAGTCAATCACAGCGCGATATAAAATTAAAATAACATTAAGACAAGTATTAATTAAATAATGTTATATTTTAAGTGATTTATTTGTTCAACTATTTCTTTAAAATACTTTATTTTTAAAAGATTACAATTAATTTCTAATTTTTCATTAATGAGGCTGAATAGCTGGCGGCCGCAGAAAAAAAAAAACATAATGGCGGGAAAGTGGCAGTCGTTGATTTTTCGAGTTTCGTTTACATTTCATGCAATGCATGTTTACATTTCAACACGTTATGTTTATCAGATTAAAATAGTGATTTAACGCCTAATTTCATAAGAGAAGAGGCTAAAGCAGTAGTGGAATACCTTTTACCGCCTAAATCAGAAGAAAGATACCTACTTAAAATCATAGGTACGATGATTCAGGTTTTACAAACTTTTTATTTTATTTTTAGTTTCGTCGTATTCGTAATGAAAAGCACAGTGTTTACCTCGGGGTGAAAGTAACCCATTTATCCCTCGAATTAGCGACCTCGCTGCGCTCGCCCGCCAACTCCTTCTCGGGACGAAATGAGTTACTTTCACCCCTAGTGTAACAGTGTACCATATTTTTGGGGCTTCGTGGTCTGAAATTCAGTAAGTATATCTCTACAAATTCCCTACTAAATGTCTGTAGTCACAATACCTAGTTATTTTTTTCTGATACTTTTCGAGATCTGGCTGATAGTCTGTGAGGGCTGAGGGACCGCACTTTAAGGGCTGTAGTTTTTAGTATGTTGGACAACAAATTCCCAGATTTGTCCTACAATTGTTTTAAGAGTACTACTAAATACTATAGTTTTTTTTTTCCAGTGTGGTTTCTCAGTTCACACGCACATATCAAAGGAACTGTCAAAATTATTGCAGATTACAGCATACGTAAGACATTCATATTTTGTCATTATGTACGAGATTACCATTCTATGCCATTTCTTTCAATGGAGTGTCAGTGGTTGACCATCGGAAAGTTATAATGATGCCATTATATTAGTAGATTACCAAAACTTCTCAAAATCAACAATTATGAAATCAATGATAGACCATTTTGACAATATTGTAATAGCAGGCTTGAGGCCCTGGGCCCTAAGTCTGCTATTTTTATAAATTCGTCATTCCAACACGATGCCATTGTCATTTTGCTAAAAGTTTGTAATCCGCTAATTCATAATGATCGATCATTGATCGGTCACTGGTCTTGTAATAGAATTGTGGTAGAATGATAATTTCGAGCATATTAAAACCAATGACTGCACAATAACGTTCTAATGGTAAAACACTGATCAAATTAACTGTCAAAGTTTTAGCAGATTACCGCAAACGTCAAATATTCATTTGTCAATATGTACGAGATTACCATTCTATGTCACTTCTTTCAATGGAGTGTCAGTGGTTGACCATTGGAAAGTCATAATGACGCCATTATATTAGTAGATTACCAAACTTGTCAAAATCGACAATTATGACATCAATGATAGACCATTCTGACACTATTGTAATAGCAGACTTGAGGCCAACAAATGTACGTCTACGAGCGATTAAGTGAGGCGGTACGTAGGGCTTGCCGGTTAACATATTATAATCTTTTTGAAGTGAAAACGAGACCCGTCGAGCTCCTCAAGGAGGGTAGTATGGTAAGCTACGAGAACGATAATTTTGTATTTAAAATATAATATAAAAACTGGGCAAGTGTGAGTCGGACTCGTGCACTGAGGGTTCCGTGCAAACTACAATTTCCGAATGGAGTCTCGAAGCCTTTTCCGGATTGCAATTTTTTTTGTGACGTCTATAACAACAAAACTGTTTTTAGATTTTTTCCTATACCTGTACTATAAGACCTTGCTTTGTGTCAAATTTCAGGATTTTGGATCAACGGAAAGTACCTTATGAATTTCGATCTTTGAGAGTATTAAAATATACGTTTTTTTTTGCGACATAAACGGCCGCATCTTTTTTTATTCATTAACTTAGAAGTTTGATTTTTTCACAGCTTGAAGGGACCGCAGACTTGAGTATATGGTTTTAATTTCAACTCGATACCTCCACGCGTTCACGAGATAAAGGGTCTTGACAGACAGACAGACAGACGGACGGACAACAAAATGTTCCGTTTTTTCCTTTTGTGATACGGAACCCTAAAAAACTAGCGAAAATTTGGTATTAGTGGAGAAATCAAAGATACATTGGTAATACATAACAATGGTGTATTTTTTTGCACGTATGAACTCAAATTACAAAGGGGCTGGATAGACAAACAAGCATCACAGTCAAAGCTATTTATTTGCATTAAATTCGGTACAGTACGGTAACTTAATATAATAGTGCAGACACATTTTGCCATGAGTTGGCATGGCATGCAAATATTAAAGTATGTTATGTGATGCTCATAGTAAGCAAAACTACAATATTTGTCAAAAAAATTCCTTTTTAAAAAAAAATATCCTAATGAACTCGGGTTCACCTGAGCCAACCTCATTTTATATCATAGATTACGAGCGTGATAGAACTGAGGGTCCCGCTATCCAGACACGGCTATTAATTGTAATTTCTATCAAAATAGTTGAGGTACATTGGATTTTGTCAGAAAATTCGTGACGTAGGTACAATTACCGGAACGGAACTTGAGCGCTCGGCGTCAGAGTGGGGATCACTTTGCGCATTCCATACATTGCGAGCCAATCGTCTTCGTTGTTAGATACATGCAGCAATGACACGATGGCGTGGCGAGCCTATCACTGACACTCCCCGCCCCCGTGTCTCACTTCGCACCACTAAAGAGACCGAATATTTGACTTAGAAAGAAGAAAGAAAGAATAAATACTTATTTGGCGACAGTCGCCTGGATAACACAACTTAAATATAACAAAAAAAAAATAAAAAAAAAATAAAGAACAATATCATTGTGTGCGGCACGGCTGCGCCAAAAAGGTTTATTTCAGCAATGTTGCCAGATCATCGCTTACCATCAGGTGAGATTGTGGTCAAACGCGAGCCTATCCATTATAAAAAAAAAAAAAAAAAAAAATAGAAAAATACTGTCTGACACTGGTCTTCCAATGAACCTTCAGTGACAAGTAACGGAGCAAACATTAATAATAAAATATGTATAAATAATACAAAAAAAAACATAATATAATATATTATTAAATATAGGTATATTTAATAAATATATAAAAAACTAAATACTTTTGACGAAATAATTAACTATGTATACAAGTTGAGATAAAAATATAGGAATAGAAAGTATTATCCCAAAGAAAAAACATTATTTTGTTTGTTAACAGAATGTATTGAGTAGATATTGTCAGATAAAGTTATAAACTTCCAATATTTGTTTAGCGAGATATAGACGAAAAAAGATGAGATAGGCTGTAGGGTATTTTATATGATCGACACATTAAGTGTGACCATATCTAGTTTCCGTTGCGCATTTATCTGTAGCGACATCTATGGCGCCACATAAGAACTACGAAGAAAGTACGGAATCCTGCATCGCGCAATCAAAGTTCTCCGCGCGATTAGAACATATACGACAGCCCGAAATCATCTATCGGGCAGTCGCCCACCAGACTATAACACCTGTCTGGTCGGAGGATCCTCCCTTTTCAACGGAGGTATGTGGGTCTTTACTCTCTGTTCCCATACCTCCAAACTGGTGACCCTCGACTATGAACGTCAGCGCAGCCTTCGTGCACTACTTCGTGACGTCATCATCACTTCCTCAAGCTTTCGAGCAGCGAGCCATACAGCCAGCATCCACGGCTATGAAGGGTATCCTGACCACCAGCATGACTACCTGGTCATACCTGGTCATCCCCCTCAGCCGCATCAGCGACTTTGGCTATGGACACCGCATCATCGGCCAGCACTAGAAGAGCAATGAAGAACTTCACCTGGTCGACGCCAGCAGTCAAGCCCTACGTCGCACAAACACCGCTCCGACTCATTGGAGCCAGCAGCACTACTCCGGACTCACTGGAGCCTGCAGCATCATCCCGACTCACTGGGACAGCACCACCCCGACTCACTGGGGCATCATCCCGACTCACTGGGACATCATCACCCCGACTCACTGGGGCATTATCCCGAGTCACTGGTATAGCAACACCCCGACTCACTAGGGCATCACCGCAGACAGTTGTAACTTTCGTCTCGATTTCATTCTGAGAATAGAATGTTCGTTTAGAAAGGGGGTGATATGACTCCTAGGGGGAACTGTAAAACAGAATCGAGCACATGCATTTTGGACTCTCTGTATCAGTCTATCGGTACGAGCCAGCAAACGCGGGCCGTAAACCGTATCAGCGTAATTTAATTTAGAAAGAATAAGGGTTTCGACTAGCTGCAACTAGCGACTTTTGCTGTTCAGAAAAGAAAGGTCTCATTTTATATAGCAGTTTCAGGCGATAGAAACAATTTTTTACTGAATCGCCAATGTGCTTCTCAAATTTAAAGCTATCGCAATCCGAGATTTCGGGCCTCATTGACTCTTTCAGTAGGCTCACCCATTAACGATAAACTAAGACATACGGGTACTTTCTTCAACTGCTGTTTAAACTTCTGCTACTAAGCTACTGGCGAAAAGCATCCCTACAATCGAATGGCCATCTAACAGCCCGGACTTGTCGCCGATCGAAACCCTATGGCGGAAAATGAAAAAAGTTCTCCGTAAAAATCCATCAAGATCGAAGAGCGACTTAAAGGCTAAACTCTTGGCTGTCTGGGAGTCAATTACGCCTGAGGAGTGTGCAGCGTTGCAACCATGCCTCTTCGCATTAAAGCTGTCATTGAGAGCAAAGGCGACACAACTAAGTGGTAGACGAACGCGGCGTGAGTGACAAGGGTAGACGAATACTTTTGTGTTATGTTTTTTAGAATATTTTTTTATTTTTTTATGTTATGTAAAGTCATGAAAGTTATGTTAAAATTACCTTTAAATTGTTCCTCAAATTGTGGTTTACTTTTTATTAAACGTTCTTAATTATTTTACCAATATTTACTTTCTTTACCTATTTTACGCTTTGCACTACTTTGCATCGGGGCTCGTAATAGTCCTGCTGGACCAATATTTGCATGTAGGAACTACTTGAGTTGATGACTTTTTGATTTCAGGGTATAGAAGAATTTTTGGAAGGGGTAGTTAATTTCCCAAGATACTGTGCTGAAGCCATGATTGACGGAAGAGGATTTAATTAATTTGGATTATGAAATGAACGCTATTCCAGCTATAATTATTACAGTTTAACTAATAATGGTGGTGATTCTCTATGGAATAGACTACCGACGTCTAAACTTGTTATATTGTAAGTTTAAGCTGTTCCCATTTCAAAATAAACTTAATTAAAGAATGTTTTTTCATTACTAGCTTCTGCCAGCGGCTGCACCCGCGTGAAAGTAGGATATATACAGGGTTATTGGTAAAACACTGGCAACCTCTCAAGACGATGTTATTAACAAGAAAAATAAAAAAGAATTTTAGCTCCTTTTAATAAAAACTTTGTACTTCTTTGTTGTATGATCTTTTCGTTTCAAAATTTTGATTTTTAGTAGTCGTATTGTCGTACGATCACTCCGTTTTTGCACCTGGTAGCCCTGATTTGTCGTTGATTTATCTCATAAGCGCCGTAGAGTGCGAGCAAGATAATTTGGCGCGTAGCTGGTGGCGTGCTAATGTTGCCAGCCTAACAAATCTATTTTCCTTAACCTTTTGAATGTCTTAAGTTACACAGTTCGACATAAGCAATTGTCTTTCTATTGTATCTCTAATTACGGCATTCAAAGAGTTAATTTGATTAAAAACGCTCTATCATAACACAGTGTAATTTAAAGAATTTATTTATTTAGTTTTTACCTTTATTAATAAAAAAGAATCGTGAGTACTTTGTAAATATTTTATTGAATATCTTAATAAATTAACTAGCACTTTTAGCACCAGAATTCCACGCTAGTCTTTATCAGAAGAGTCGGATAAGTCCATTGTTAATTTGTCCATTTTGAGATCTATTAACCTCAGATTTAAAAAAATATTTTCTTGTAGAGATACTGTTACGCCATTAAACGTGAACACGCCATATCTCCAAGAAAATAACGAGTAGCACGTAATAATTAAAACGCATTGCTGTTCGAACGATCTAGAATGGTGGTACGTAGCCAGGCTTAGAAAAATCTCGAAACATCCACAAAGTACATACTACTAGTAAGTAGGTATGTATCTACCGATAAGGGAAATTGTACTCTCCGCCATTAACAACGTTCACCAGAACGACTGGAGAAGACCATGGGCTCTTCTACGAGCCCATGGTCTTGGCTCGATTATTCCGCTATCAGCCATGCCCTTTACCATTTCTGCTACCTCAGTTTCTTTAAGCCAGGGTATACGGCGCGGTCTCTGTTTAATTGGTCTAGCGTCACCTGTATCTATCTCATGCTTGACGAGACCTGTTCTTCCGCAGTCTTTTCCCGTTGCAAAGATATCACGAAACCGTAGCAGAAATTCCCTGGCTTGCTGTAGTTCCGAAGTCGATAAATTGCTCTTAGAATTTTCCAGAAGTTGCTGGATGTGATCAGTTTCGACTTTGGTCGTGTCTTACTTTGCTGGAGATGTATTGATTTGACGTAGATACTGAACTTCTTCACATCTCCCAACAACACTGTTTTTCTTCAGTTGGACCTCTTCTTTCCCAAGGTTCACAATCCTTACTTGCGATTTCCCTTTTGTCATAACTAATGTTTTCGTGGTGATGAGCTCCGGGTGCCGCCCAAGTAGCACAAAACTGCTTTATAAGATATCACAAGAGGTAACATCGGTAACTTTAGCACTTATGAAGAATTATTACAGTACACTCGACCTGCAATTGGTGAAAAGAGAGCTTTCACCTGAATAAGAGCGTTATTATGCGTCACGGAGACCACACTAAAACGCTTGCAGCATTAATATAGGTAACAAGTTCAGTATTATACAGCTCAAAGCAATTTAAAGAATTTTTGTTGACTTTAACTAAGCTATTTTCTGAATTTAAGACCACAAGTGTACCCTTAGACCATTTGCATTTGTGTAATGTTAATCAGCTTGTTACACGCAATCGTATAATAGCTCTTACAAAGCCCACATGATCATTATGAGTGAACATTATATGATGCTAAGTTAAAGCAAACTGCTCTATATTAGCTCACATGTTACCCATAATCTCCATGAGAGTTGAAGACTTGTACTATCGTTGACAATAATCTATTATTGCCGTTAAATAAGACCTTGAAGACTTCTTTATTAAGCGTTTTCGTAGGTATTAGTATACTAATCGTGTCGTTTAAGATATTAAAAGCTTGAGCTTTTAAGACGTTTTACCTAATTATGTCTACTTTGGTCGAGAAAAATTTGATACTTACTAGGTACATGATTAACATATGCTAATCCAAAAAATATAGGATGATGTGATGATGATGAGGCTTAATCCGCGAATCCCTAAAATTCCTGCAGAGTTTATCGGTTCGCTGATGATCACCTACAGTTATTTGCATACATGTTACCCACTATCAAGCTTTACATGAATCTGTAGCTGACTTGTGTAACGCAACAACCACTCGTAACAGCTCGTTACCGAGTGGACACTTAAACAGCTCATGCCGTTTGATTGTGGTTAATACGGTACACATTGCGTGTCTGCCATTTTTTAGATTCTAACCTATGTATACAATATAATAACAATTCGGTACACATTGCGTGTCTGCCATTTTTTAGATTCTAACCTATGTATACAACATACTAACAATTTGTTTCTGTTTAGTCAACGAAAATAGCAACAGAATTTGAATAGAAAATGTAATGATTTTATACGTAAACAGCTTATTGTCAAAATACAAAGGAAAAATAAAAAGACTTAATTTTTTTATAATAATATCGTCAACCTATTTTATACTATAATTTTCAAGTAAACATGATATTTTGAGAGCGCGTGAAAATTTTCTTCTATAATTATATAGTATTTGACAATAAACTCTCTTTCCCATTCGAATTTCATGGACATGGAGGAAAAACAAAGTTTAATAGCCTATATTTCCCACAAACACTTTAAAAATGGTTCACACAAAACATAACAAAATAATAAGTAGCAGGGTGAAAATTATTCACAATTTTGCCACTTGCCACTTGTGAATTGTCAGCTCCATAAAAGAGTAACTAATTTCCTGGAGTGTATTTTGTGCTGAAAAATAGGTAGTAAGTACTCTGTTATTCAGCCCTTGTGGTGTATAAAAGTTAACATATACCCTGATAATCAGTTCAGCTCTTGGGGCGATTGTTACCTTTAATAATGCTCAAATAACGCTGATATAGTGCAACCAGCTACATTATTCAGCTAACAGCTGATTAATTTGTGCCCAAATCAGAGTTAAATCAGCTGAGTAGGCGCCTCTAACGCTCTTATTCAGCAGGTTTATTCAGCTGAAAATTCCATTGTGAACAGTGATTCAGCTACTATTCAGCGCTTCTGTGCTACTTGAGTGGCCAGTATCCTCAACCTCTCTTCGTTGCCTTTTTTTTCCGATGGGAAAAATCATCCTATGACAACCCCCGCTCTTGGGCGGAGTGGGAGATAGTGTCAGACTCTTACTGACTAAAAAACCCATCCCGTTCCTTCAAGCCTTCATACCGGGACTTAAGCGCCCTTTCGGATAACCCTGGCCCCAGTAGGCTTCGACCCGGCTGAGCCCCTGCTGTTGCTGACATCTCCTTGAGGCGCGCGGGAACAGCGCGCCGTCGACGATTTGGGCTTGGTCCGGACAGTTACCGGACGGCCGGATAGCGAGCTACCCATTGCTCCCTGTCCGCAAGCCCGCGCCTACGGTGGCCGGAAATCTGGATCAGAATCCCGGTTGCTGGGGCGGCGGCGATAACGCCGTTGCATGATGCGTTCGGCCTCCTCCTTTGCGAGCATTACTGCTTCGCAGAAGTCGGCGACCGCCTGCCACTCCTCCTCGCTCCGGACCATGGCCTCAACCAAGGCCCGGCGCGAGAGGTCTCCGCCGCCGATCGCCCCCACGAGGGCATGGCGATGCTCCGCCCAGGCAGGGCACACCTCGACTGTGTGCTCCACCGTGTCCTCCGGGCATTCCGCACAGTGGCGACACCCGGGCGGTAATTACGCATGAATCCGGTGCAGGAAACTCCCGAACGAACCATGTCCGGTGAGGACCTGCGTCATGCGGAAGGTAAGGACACCGTGAGGTCTTTCCAGCCACGCCTCAAAGAGGGGACTTACCGCCATGATTGTGGCGTGCCCAGCACTGGGTTGCGATAGTCGTTGACGCCATTTCACCATGAGATCCCGCCGGAGCTCTGTCCGCCATGCCGTGACCTGTCACGGCATCGGACTTTCACCCCGGCGTTGCATCTCCACGCGCATATCGTGCATGTGTGCAAGGACTGTTGCCTCCAGATCCCACGGTGATAGGCCAGCCAGAAGGCTCGCCGCTTCGCGGGAGACCGTACAGTATCCCCGCACCATCCTTATTGCCATGATCCTCTGGCAGGCGTTCAGCATGGCCGCCGGTTGCTTTTTCAGCGACGGCGCCCACACCGGCGCCCCGTAGAGGGCCATAGACCGAACGATCCCCGCGTAGAGCCTCCGGCAAGAGGCATCTGGACCCCCAAGGTTGGGCAGGAGCCGCTTGAGCGCAGCCCCAGCCCGGTTGAGTTTGGGAACCAGACGTCGGAAATGCTCCACGAAATTCCACCGGCTGTCGAGGACGAGTCCCAGGTACTTCATCGTCGACCCGACACCGATGTGAACTCCTCCTACCGTTAGTTGGGAACTCAATGGCGGCGCGTTCCGAGAGCGGCGACCGTGGAAACACATAGCCTCGGATTTGTGAAGCGCCACCTCGAGTCCCAACTCCTGGATCCTATCAACGACCATCGCAACCCCGCGTGTCGCTAGAGCGACCGCCGCCTGGTACGACTCTCCCTGTGCTAGAACCAGCGTGTCATCAGCATAGCAAGCCACGCTGACCCCGTCAGGAAAGTCGCCACGCAGCACGTAGTCGTACCTGATGTTCCACAAGGGTGGCCCTAGTACCGACCCCTGCGGAATACCGCATGACATCTCTCGACGTTTCCAGTCTCCCTGGTGACCGGGGTAGACTATAAATCTTTCCGACAGATAGGCCTCGACCACTCGACAGAGGTATTCGGGCACCCGGTGGTACCGGAGTGCCCTCCGGATCGTACTCCAGGGCAGGGAATTGAACGCGTTGGCAATGTCCAAGGACACTGCCACGACACACCTGCCCCGGGACACCGTATCCCCCGTCGTGAGGGCTCGCACGCGCATGATGGCGTCCACCGTAGAGCGCATCCTGCGAAAGCCGAACTGTCCGTCCGAAAGGTCCGGCCCCACCCGTGTTAGGCGCCCGACGAGGCGGTTTGCAATGACTCTCTCAAAGAGCTTGCCCACCTCGTCGAGCAGCACAATGGGCCGGTATGCGGACGGAGAGTCCGCAGGGCGCCCTGGCTTCGCTATGAGGACCAGTTTCCCCGTCTTCCAGCAAAGTGGGAACTGGCCCCTCTCCAGGCATGCGCTAAAGAGCCCCCTCAGTCGAGGCCCGAGATTCTCCATGGCCAGGACCCAGGCCGTACCAGGCAAGCCGTCGGGTCCTGGAGCGGTGTTTTTGGCACTCAGCCTTCGCACCGCCACTCTCATCTCTACCTCGGTCACCTCTGGAGCAACCTCGTCGTCGTCGCTGTTGCGGTCCGCGTCATACACCATGGTGGTGGTGGCGCAGCCATGGGCGGGGGGGAGTATTCCCCCCGCGCAGGGAACAAAGCGTTCACCGCACCCTCTACGATCTGGAGCCGGAGACTGAGTCAGCGGGGGAGCCCAGGGGCGGAGCTTTTCCCGTACCGTATTGTACGGGCGCCCCCACGGGTCCGCGTTCAGAGACCCCAGCCACACGTTGCGGGCCTCCAGTTTGGCGCTTGATTACCGTTCGGAGGGTGCGTTTTGCCGCTCTGTATCCCTCATACAGCTCCGCCTCTCTGGCCTACGCATCCGGCGGGCGGATGCGGCGCCTGCAGTGTCTAACGTACCGGCGTCGCGCGCGCATGCGTTGCGCAGTGCAGCGATCTCCGGCAACCACCAGCACACCTGGCGCTTAGCTCACCCTGGACGGACTCAGGGCATTGCCGCGTCGCAGATTTGCGACATGGCCTCCCGGAACCACTCCGGCTCGACGTCTATGTCGACAGGCCTGTCCGGTGCTTGCACCCAGGCCTGTACCGTCGTGGCTTCCAGGAGGAGCTCCTGGTCCTGGCCGGTTTAGGCGCCGCCCTACCCTTGAGGAGCTGCTGGCTTCCCTCGCCGCTGCTGCTGCGTAGCCGTCGGGGTTGGCCTCGCAGGCTCTGACGCCGCGGCGCCGCGCCCTGGTTGCCCCGACGGGCCCGCATTGGGCACAGAAGCCGCGAGCGGGGGGCGCAGCACGATCCCCTCCAGCACGGACAGCTGCTGCTGCATCTGTAGCTGGAACTGCTCCTGCTGCTGCTTCTGCTGCTGCCGGAAGGCAGCCAGCTCCTGCCGCACCAGTGTCAACAGCTGGCTCTCCGGCTCAGGCTGGGCCTGGCTCCGAGAGGTCTATCTGAGCGCCGGTCGCTACAGGGTGGCGCCCCTTCGCAGCAAGCCTGTCGGCTCGCTGGACGGAGTTTTTGGCCTTTATCCTCCCTTTTCCACGGGCTCGACCCACACCGCGCGTTGCGATTTTTGGCGCCGAGCGTATTTCTCCCTCTGTGTCGGAAGACGATGGTCCATCCCTCAACTTGGAGCGCTTCCTGTAGAGACGTCGGTCACTAACAGGGTCTCCACCGGGGTCTGATGCCGCGTCGGACTCCGACCGCGCATCACTTTCCTTTGGTTTATGGTAGAATTTTGATACAATATTCATTTTTGTTCCCACGAGTAAAAACTTCGGGTACTGGCTCAAACACGTGGTTCGCACTAGAGACTAATTTAGCTATCCATTAGTCAAGCTAACAACCTCCCTCACGGTGCGCCACCGCTTGGAGGTTTGGGGTAATTTTTTATAGAGATTGTCTTCCTCGCGGCCCGGGCGGTTAAGCCAAGACCCTCGTCCCCCATCAAAAGTCAGAATCATGACCTTGGACAATCTCTGGGGCTACGAGACTAACGGTGGCAGAAGGAGGAGCAAGCCTTCCTCCTGCCTGCCCGGCGGCAGTGTGAGTGCACACCGAGCCCGCTCTTACTTCGCCACTGTGCCTCGCTGTGCTATAGCAGAAGGACACGCGTTGAAGCGTTCCGACAGACAGAACATTCGCAGACGTCCATCGAGGCCCCTTAGGCAGCAATACCCAAGGGGGTCACTGGCCGCCTCCCAGGGTGCACCGTCCCGCAGACTGGCCTTCGCTCCGGACGACAAACTTACAGCTGGGTATCTCGAATTCCGAGGTGAACTTACTATAATGACTGGACTATACTGCATTTGCTTTGTAATATCTTATACTACATATGTACGAGAATTCTCTAAATGTTGCATACGCAGTCCTCCCGTGATCTTCAAAGTGACAAATTGTACGTAGATGATATCGTCACCTATATGGCAAAGTTGCGAATCGGCCGTTTTTGCGAAAATATGTTTTTTGGTTCAACGTAATTCCAATACGGTGATACATAATCTCGCAAAATATCAACTCTGTATCTATAATAGTTTATGAGATATCAAAACAGCATATCTGTAATACAGATACAGATTCTGTATCTCAAACATTTGTTGTCAGCCAAAGCGTAGATAATAATTATATTTAACCATAACTAACTCAAGTCGTTTTAACGTAAAATCTGAAGTAGACATGCAATTATGAGTAGATTCGTAACTTTGCTAAAGTATTAATTGCTGAAGCTTACAATGTTTAATAGACCATGGTCAAGTTACCTATGTGCGCAATTCGCATAATTGCTATGGTATACTTTATGAAAATTATCAAATATACCGTTGTAAATGATATGGCCGGAATTAGTGGGGAGCTGTGCCTAAACTAAAAATATTCATATACACAGACAAGCGGTACGTCGTATTAAAGTGTGCATCTGGATTAAGGGCCCATTTTTTAAATCCTTATGAAACGAAACAAATTAGTAAAACTTAAAGCAATGAGCCATAAATTTCTTAAACGTAAAATAAAAAAGTTATGATTAAATAACGTGGGCCCTCAATCCAGACGCTTACATAAAGAGGCATAATTGAATCTCGGAAAGTACGATGTCTGGGAAAATAATTATTATTTAGGAATTTAGTTAAGAATTTCTAAAATATTTTAAGAAATTCTCAAATCTGTAGAATATCACATTACAGATTTATTGCGGTTTACCTTAGGCCCTCAATTCAGTAATGTAATTTATTAAGAATCTGCAAAAACTGAATTTATCTGACAAAATACATACGTAGGATTTTATTATATTCTAATTAGATACCTCTATGAATTAGTAAAAAAGAAATAATGAACCAAAAATAATTTTTAAAAGTAAATGAGAGTTGAATTTTACTGAAACGTCTGAACTGAGGGCCCAAGATTTTCGGCTTTATTGACTAGACTAAACGTCCTATATTAACGCAAAGTAGATCAAAGTTTGTTACTATTTTTAACTAAATTATAACGTATCTTTCGTTCTTCTAGATGCTATAATTTAAGAGAAAATTGATTTTCAATTTTGTATAGGAGAACATTTTGTAGAGTGACCATAAAGTTTATCGTACCATAGGTACATTTTGTAAAGCATAGAGTAAAATTCATACACATGTGAAGATAAAAGCATTATAATATTATATCTCATTATTTAAGAGACAATTTTGTAAGGTAGGTATGATTTTATTACTTTTTTTAGACTAATCGGTATTTTGCTTGAATTCAGAAGCGATACTGCTTTGTATGGTGCAATAATTTAATTATGGAATAATAAATATTATTATTATCAGAATTTTATTTTTATGGTGTCGAAGTAAGTAGGTAGGTACCTATATTATTCAAATATTGGCTACTTAGTCCATTGCCTGGGCCCGTCATCAAACCTCGAATTACGGTTACTGTAGATGAAATAAAAAAAAAAACGAGTACAACAGTTCAACTAGTAAATTCGAATTGAAATAAAACATTTTTTCATTACTCATACTCTGAAAGTAGGTCTCAAGGTGCCTGAGGAGCGGGCTGAAAGTGATACTTTTCATCCCTAGGGAGTTTTACTTTACAACTGACAGCTATCAAATAATTAAAAAAAAAAAAACTAGTCCTATCTTCACATTTCTATTGAACCATGTTCCAATTTTCCACACAGCCAGTCAATCACAGCGCGATATAAAATTGAAATAACTTAAAGACAGGCATTAATTAAATAATGTTATATTTTAAGTGATTTATTTGTTCAACTATTTCTTTAAAATACTTTATTTTTAAAAGATTACAATTAATTTCTAATTTTTCGTTAAGGTGTATAGTGCGCTACATCGACCTTGAGCATCGAACTCTAATACGCGCGAGGCCTGCACTCACTGACTTTCCGTATCGAGCGCGCTACCGCTCAAAGATAATGTAGGGACGCAGAGAGGCGTGCTTTTTCGGTGGTATTTTGCCTACGACTCTAGAAGTTCTAAGATGCACGGCTAATTTTAGTTAAAATTTAGATACTTATTATGTTTCGTGTAAATCTTAAACTTTATCATTTGTATGTAGGTAGGTGTAGAAAAAGAAACAACACAACAACAACAACTATATGCCTTTATTGGATTATTTCATAACATAATGTGTAGGTTACAAAAGTAATTCAAAATATTTCTGATAAATATTAGATATATCTGATTCTTCTATAACTATAATGAAAATTGGATTTTTTACGAATATATTGTTGTTTGTAACGAATAAGCTCAAAAACAAATAGACCGATTTAAAAAATTGAAATAATTGAATATGAACATAATAGGCTAGTTGCCGTAAAAAAATGTAATTAGTCCGTCTTTTAGTTTATTCAAAAATAAGCAACACGTATTTTTTATTTGTAAATTAAACCAAAAATGACAAAGATATAGCCCATTAAAGTAACGTGTAACGTCACGCCGTGCTGCATTTTTTCGCACGGGGTGACGTCACACGTAACTTTAATGGGCTATATCTTTGCTATTTTTTGTTTAATCGAAAAAAGAAAAAAAATACATGTTCAATATTTTATTATAAGCTAAAATACGGACTAAATAAAATGTAATTATTTTGACCCTGGCAACTACCCTATTGGTGAAATAAGGGTACCACTATACCATACCAGTGTGAACTTTGCATATAATTGACTTAACAAAAGTATTAATCGCACGAAAAAATTAAATGTTGTATTGTTCATGAATCTATAATAAACATTTATTTTTTTCAAACCAGTCGACTTAGCCGTTACGGAGGAGTAGGCCTTAGAAAATCACTGTTTTATGGCACTTTTCGGGCGCTTGGCCCTTAATGAGGCTGAATAGCAGGCCGGCCGCAGAAAAAAAAAACAAAATGGTGGGAAAGTGGCAATCAGTCGTTGGTTTTTTCGAGTTTTGTTTACATTTCCGTATAACAGAGATTTGTATTAACACGTTATGTTTATCAGATTAAAATAGTGATTTAACGCCTAATTTCATAAGAGAAGAGGCTAAAGCAGTAGTGGAATACCTTTTACCGCCTAAATCAGAAGAACGATACCTACTTAAAATCATAGTTACGACGACTTAGGTTTTACAAACTTTTTATTTTATTTTTAGTTTCCTCGTATTCGTAATGAAAAGCACAGTGTTTACCTCGGGGTGAAAGCAACCCATTTAACCCCTCGAATTAGCGACCTCGCTGCGCTCAGCCGCCAACTCCTTCTCGGGACGAAATGAGTTACTTTCACCCCTAGTGTAACAATGTACTATTAAAAATCAGCTTGGAGAATTTACGTAAAGTGAGCAATGTTACCTGATACCTGAAAATTGGCTGTTCCAAGCTAGCAGGTAGGCATGCGTTCTTAATACATACTAACAGTACTCATTCCTTCACATTTCTTTCGTCAGAAAATACGATACGTCTGGTGGCCCTGGGATTTTACTCTATAATTGTATTGACCGACTGCCTCGCATATACTCGTATTTTGAAAATGTTGATTTATTTCTAGTCTTTATAGAAAAGAAAATACCGGCCAAGTGCGAGTCGAACTCGAAGGGTTCCGTAGCAGCAAGTAACATAATATAAAAGTTCTTGTAGTTCGTTGTAACTTTGATCGATGTTTTAATAATAGTGTATTTTTTTAGATTTATGACGTATTGTGAAAAAACTACTTACTAGATTTCGTTCAAACCAATTTTCGTTGGCAGTTTGTATGGTACTGTAACATCATATATTTTTTTTAGTTTTATCATTCTCTTATTTTAGAAGTTAGAGGGGGACGACGACGACACATTTTACCACTTTGGAAGTGTCTCTCGCGCAAACTATTCAGTTTACAAAAAAATGATATTTGAAACCTCAATATCATTTTTGAAGACCTATATACGTGTGGGGTATCCAAACGTATAGGTTTCATGAAAAAAAAAAATTTGGGTTTCAGTTCTAAGTATGGGGACCCCCAAAATTTATTGCTTTTTTTTATTTTTGTGTGAAAATTTTAATTCGGTTTACAGAATACATCTACTTACACAGTTTCAACAGTATAGCTCTTATAGTTTCGGAGAAAAAAGTGGCTGTCACATACGGACGGACAGACAGACAGACAGACATGACGAATTTATAAGGGTTCCGTTTTTTGCCATTGGGCTACGGAACCCTCAAAAACACCTTTTTACGTAGCAGTCCATCTAAAACCATTATGTAAATAAATAAGTAATACCAGATTAAAATACAAGTCGCATGACGCGAAAGAAGCTTCATACTTAACATAACTTTTTTGATATTTTGAAGTAATAAAACTAATTTTCGAGGCAGAGTAAATAATAGACAAATAATAACGAAAATATTTATTAGCAAAATTCAATTTCCTGCAAAAATGATTTGGTTAACTTGTGTCGGTTGGTTGAGCCTATCATTTTCTACGGTTGCAAAATGCTTAAAACGAATATCTTGGCTTGGGGTTTCTAAGCCAAGATATTCGTTTTAAGATATTAAGATATATATAGAAAGAGCCTAAGCTCTTTAAAGTACCTAAGTACCTACTTTAAATTAAGTAAACAACAACTACCTACCATACTAGTTGTCACACGGAGGGAAAGTACTACTTTAAATAAATTATTGTAGACTAGCTATGCGCGCAACTTCGTTCGTGTTCATGTTTTAAATGAGACAGCCGCGGGACATTCGGTAAAATAATTAGCTTCTAATTACTGCCCTGTCTTTTTGACATGTTTTTGTTTTACAAAGTTGTGCACAGGACGAACGCCAACAATACACTGATTTAAGCCACGCCCACCGTGATGACGTCAGGACCTAGTTGAGAGTCACAGTGCACAGTTGTTTAGGCGGTCTCCTCTTTGTACTTGCTCCGTGTACCCTACCTTACAAAATTGTTTCCTATTTAATGAGATATATTTTTATATTGCTTTTATCTTCAAATGTGTATGTATTTTACTTTGTGCTTTACAAAATATACCTATGGTACGATAAACTTTATGGTCACCCTATAAAATGTTCTCCTATACAAAATAGAAAATTAATTTTCTCTTAAATTATAGCATCTAGAAGAACGGATGATAAGTTATAATTTAGTTAAAAATTGTAAGAAATTTTGATCTACTTTGCGTTAATCTATGACGTTTAGTCTAGTCAATAAAGCCGAAAATCTTGGGCCCTCAGTTCAGACGTTTCAGTAAAATTCAACTCTCATTTACTTTTAAATAATTAACTTTTGGTTCATTATTTCTTTTTTACTAATTCATAGAGGTATCTAATTAGAATATAATAAAGTCGTACGTATGTATTTTGTCAGATAAATTCAGTTTTTGCATATTCTTTATAAATGACATTACTGAATTGAGGGCCCAAGGTAAACCGCAATAAATCTGTAATGTGATATTCTACAGATTTGAGAATTTCTTAAAATATTTTAGAAATTCTTAACTAAATTCCTAAATAATAATTATTTACCCAGACATCGTACTTTCCGCGATTTAGACTATGCCTCTTTATGCAAGCGTCTGGATTGAGGGCCCGCGTTATTTAATCATAACTTTTTTATTTTACGTTTAAGAAATTTATGGCTCATTACTTTAAGTTTTACTAATTTTTAACTAAATTCCCTGTAAATCTTGTTTCGTTTCATAAGGATTTAAAAAATGGGCCCTCAATCTAGATGCACACCGTATTAAAGCTTAAGGGTACGGCTTTACAGTAGTTTAAGTTTTATGATCAGAGATAGAGCGACACTATAAATAAGATTTCAAAAAAACGCCTAATAATTTTGAATAGCAATGATTGACATCAACACAACAATGATCTAGTGACAGTAAGTTATTATGAGAACGCCTATAGTTCTATGAAAATGTACGAAACACTATCAGTGATACATATTCATAGAGGCTAGTGAAGAATGAGTCAAAAAGCAAAATACCAAGTAAAACGTATTTACATTGATGAACATATATTGGTAATACATAGTTACTTTCAAACATCGACATTAACAAGCCGCAATATCGAATAAAAGCTCGTCGTTTAGCAGATATTTTTTGGATATTCAGGCGAATTAGCAAAAAATATACAATTGTACATGTAATAAAACACTAAAATCAAAACACTGGAATTTTTATTTAGTCATATAAATAAGTAAGTACAGACATTTGCTTAAAAATATATTTATTTCTTAATATTTTAACACATCATCACTACAATAATTACTCAGACAAGACACATTGAATGTTTTCATCCTCTTTTAAATCTCGAAAAGAAGAACTAGATAGCTTCGAAGATATGTTATCAAAGAATGAGGCTGATGCCGTTATATTTGCTTGATTTGCAACTGGAGGAATTGAAGGTAGTTTAGGCAATCCAGATTCATTTTCCTGTAGTTTTTCAACCTGTTTATGTATATCAGCCAATGGATTTTGTAGTTATAGTGTTAAAGTTCTTACAATATGCCTCATATTCGATTGGAGGCCACATATCAGTTCAGGCACATTGACTTCGCGAGCGTCAGAATCCAAATCGTAAACAAACCAATCCAATATACACAATATAATATAAATATTAAAAGCGTAAAGGATATCGGACTTGATAAAGGATAGCATGGAGCCAAGTTTAAAAATCAAATACAGTTACGAAAACACAAAACATAGGTTGTAAGCAAAGATTTTCTAATCTAGACTAGATTGACTACGACCACCTCAAAAGCGTCCCCGACAAGGAGAGTTAGAAAGACCCCCGTCATCTCGTTCTACTAGTGTGTCCATACACTAGCTACATACCACGGGACAATTTTGCTCTAAAGTAGTTAAAGATATTTTTGATGCATTATATAGACATGCAAGTTCAAAAACAATTAGGTAATTATTATATTGTATCAGCTGTTCCCAATATACCCCATAACCAAAACGGAACTGTGAGTTTTCTCTGTAATGATTAGGAAATAGCTGATGTCTGTATAGGTATACCTTATATTACCATGTCCTCCGCCATCAACTTGCCAGAAACCCTATCCGGGAATCGTGTAGTCCATGGCTCTTTATGGGGCACCGGTGTGGGCGTTTGCGCGAAGTGTTCCACGCGCGCCTCAAAGAGATGTCAGCAAAACTGCAGGGGGTCCCATTATACCGATACCCGATACCCGCTAGGGGCACAGGGAATTTCCGAAAGGGAAACCATCCTGGAACACAAAGGGCAACTGAAGGACACAGGTAGATTTATTCAGTATAAACCTCAAATAACTTGTTCCGCTTTAAGATGGAGCGAAAGGTGCTCCACCTTACAGCGGGATAAGTTATTGGACGCTTACCCACATCAAAAAAGTCCCACACTAAGTTCGTTTTTCTATATTTGTTTGCAATCAACTCAAAAACTACTGAACGGATTTTTAACAGCGGATGAACTTACAAAAGGGTATATAGATGGAATAGAATTAGGTTTTAGTATAGATTTAACTCTATGGACTATTATATCTTCAGATTTAAAGTGGCGACTACAAATAAAACTGTTGCTTGAAAATTTATTTTTCAATGGCACAATTTCAAGCCACTGTTGCCGAAGATTCTCATTTCTTGGAAAACTATAACAAAACATCAAAAATAATATATACATATAACTAGTAGTTAACGATTAAGCCACATACGTGCAGCATTGCTTGCGGCATTTATTAGTGACCAACCTAAGGACTAAACTTAAAGACTAGTAGACTATAATTTAAAATGAATTTATTTCTCAAATGTACAATATCGATGTTGGGAAGCGTTTGGAGTGCACGCGCGTTGTTTTCAAAGATCGGTAACGAAGTGGTCACAGATAACTTGAAATGGTCCGAAGTCCGAAGACACGTGTCCCGCATGCCGCACCTCTGGCCGCCGCCGCCGCTCGTCGCTTTCCGTTGTGTCACGAGAGCAGCCGAAGATTGCCGAGCGGTCGAAGGCGCTCGATCGACGGGGAAGATAAGATTAGTAAAATTGGTACTTAATTTATTATTAATTAAATTAATTGTATTAGTATATATTACTAAATATCATTATTAATATCTGTATTAATTGTATTTAGTATATATTACTAAATATCTGAGGAGGCTCAATATTTTTTTTAAAGCTTTGCTTTTAATAATATAAAACTTCCCACCAATACGCACAAAGCGTTTTAGGAACACATTTATTATGCGTACAGCCAAGGAGTGGAATCCCTTGCCGGAGTCTGTGTTTCCTGATAGCTACAACTTAGGGGTCTTTAAGTCAAGAGTGAATAGGTTACTTCTAGGCAAGCGTGCTCCATCGTCGACCACATCATCGCTTACCATCAGGTGAGATGGTGGTCAAACGCAAGCCTACCTATCAATAATAATAATAAAAAAAAAACTTGAACAGTAGACAACAACATTTTATAAAATTGCTTCGCCCAGTCCGTCTTGTGAGTTGTTTATGATGCCTCCTCTCTATGTATTTTTACAGGTAGTTAATATGTTTTAATTCCCGCATGAAATTCAAAACGATGTTTGTTGTCACCCTACATAAATAATTTGTAAACAAAACAGAAAACTTACCTAAAAAATGAAATTCCACAACCAGGATACGCCTCACTAGTACAAAACTTTACACAGCAACGTTTGACCATCTTGCACGATATAAACCATAGATGAGAATAAGACAAGTATAGATGGCCGTCTCTCGGTTTTGTACTTTATACTGCCATCTATCCGCCAGACCCCGTACTACTTAGAAATACACACACACACGCAGATGTATCGTACGAAGCTACTACATAGACAGGATGACCTAGGATGACCTTTTACCGGCGGGAAAATTAAAAGAGTGATTATAAACCTCAAATACAACTTTTTCTAGGACCAATAGACTTTTGTATTGGTCCTAGAAAAAGTTGTATTTGAGGTCTAGAATCACTCTCTTCATTTTCCCGCCGGTAAAAGGTCATCCTGTAAATACACAAATTTATATCCAGTTATTAATATTATCCAGTTACTTTTGGAGGTGCTACTAGTTGTGTATTTAAAAATAGCCAGTAGTTACTGTTTATTACATGCTGTATTTTATTAACAAAACGAAATTAAAACTGCCTATTATTAAATACACAATGAGTTAAGGAAAATATTATGAAAGAAAACATTTTTTTTTCCACGAAAATGTTTATTTATTAAATCTTTTATGGCGTACATAATAATTATGAGCTAATTGTTTCATTTGGTCATTCTCATCCCAAATTGTGTTTTTGCCACATAACAAATTACTTACATCTTTGCACCAATTGAAAATGACTAATATTATGCTTTTTTTTAAAAGAAATTCTTTTAATTTAAGTTTATGTTGGTCGCATTGAATAAATTCGAGTGAAACAAGTGTGGTGGTTACCAATTCTATATAATTAACTATCTCTTTGGATTCACAATTCGTTTTCAAAATTTCAATTGTAATAATTTCTATATTTATTAAACATTCCAGCAAACTTTTACTGGGATAGTGAAGGATACATTTACTCGTATTTTTTTTTAAAGTAATAAACTTCAAGTATGACAGATATGTTTCTTCACTATCCGCTTCTAATGATTTTTTACATTCAATGCAATTTTTTGAATTTTTTTTGTACATTAAATTAATTAGCCAGCCACAACAATAAGCTACTGCTGCACACTTCTCTATTTCGCTTGGAATTTGACTCGATAATACTACGTCTATAGTTTTTAATTGTATATTTAAATGATTAAAATCAATTTCTGTAGGTTCAGGTAGGGGCCTGGGGATATTTTGACTTAAAATATATTTTAAGCTCTGTAGGCAATGACTATCGTCACTCTCGCAGTTAGCCCCTACTGACTTATTTGACACCATATTATTAACCAATAAGGCTTTATAAGATGCCTCAAAAGATACCAGATTTGGCATCACATTTCGTTGCCCATGAGCTCGTATGGCACCAAAACAATTCTCCAGCGGGTCTTGGTTGAAATTGCGCAGCAGTACAGATCGCAAGCCTAAGCCGTGTAGTTTGTTGGTTATTTGCTGAAATGCTTGAATTGTTTTTATCCAACTAGAAATAGATGGAACCAACCTTACTCTATCACCAACAAAATTTCATTGTTCTTAAAATTTGTAAGCTCTTATGCCATAATTTGTGATGTGGCGGTTTTGGCGAATCTGCTGACCGATATATTTTGCCGTTTACAATTTTACTATAATTTCCGGAATCAAAAAGCCGATAAAAAAACAGTTATAATTCTGCAGTGTCTGTGCTTTCCTTGGAAACCGGCCAATTTCTGAAAAAAAAAATAAAAAAAAATAATAAATTAGATTTCTCACACTTATTACATACAATTTACTCAGAAGTGTACTTTTAGTTATTGAAAAAGTCACAGTGGTACTAGTCAGTTTCGAATTAAACTCCCACTTTAGCCTTAATGTCAAGGAAACTGCTTTTCTAGCCTGAACTGTCCCTGGGCAAAGGCTTCCCCCACTCTTTCCATTTCCACCTATCTAAAATTTCTCTAGGAAGCCATCCCATACCTCATCTTTTCCTCGGTCTGTCGCAACTCCGACTGTTAGGGCTCCAATCTTGTGTTATACGAGCTCAAGACCAGGACAGCATACGGCAGACATGCCCAGGATAATAAAAAAGTAAAAATGATTAAGGTAATTTATTTACCTGCTGTGAATCCCATTGCTACACTGACAGTTTTACTGAAGACTTGTGTGGCGTATTTCACCTTCATTTTTGGTATTAAATTTGGAATGACATGACGTACGGTCAATTTTGGTATTAACCGCCGTCTTTTGAATCCAAGGCCATTTTGATATAGAGCCTCCAGATGAGCCCATTTTGCAATTTTTTTCTTCCCGTCCAGATAATACTCTAAATTTTTTGTACTTAATAAGATTATTTCTTATGCCTTTTAAAGATGTGGCGGGTCAAAAATTCTTCTGGACAAGTCCAGCTTTAGCTTTTTTGCATCTGTTGAATTCCCCTTGCAGTTTTGCAACCGCTTTATACAGCTCTATTTCAGGCTGGTATTTCAGCCGCCTGCCTGAAAATAAATGAATAGGAATTAAAATTAGTCAATTTTTTTTACTCTGTAGTTGCATGTATAGTGGGCTACATAATAATGTTTGTTACAGAATTATGTTGTATAATAAAAAAAAAGGGTAATGCGAGCTACTGCTCTAAAGTCTCGTCTACCAATCTTAGGTAAAATGACCTAAGATTCTGGATCTGTGCCTGATTATACATGATGAGATAATATACAGACAGGCAGTTTAATTATTATGATATGTAATTAGAGAGCTAATAAATTACTTACTTTTAAAAACATCAGTGTTGCACATTTATTGTAGTAGCCGGTTGTAGCTTATATGGAGCTGGTATTACAGATGGTTTTCTTGCAATGCCTGCAAATAAAACTTCAATTAACATAATATTTGAAATTCCATGCGAACGATGTCGTGAGCAACTGCTTGTTAATAATATTATTATTATTATTTCCTTTATTTGTCTTTTTTACATATTAAAAAAAAAACATTTAAAAATACAAAAAATAGTAGCCCACCGGCATCGGGAACAGGGTCCAAGTTGCCGATGGTCAGGGCTCCTGAGAGAGGAACCTCTGGACAATACGCGCCGAGTCCAGGAGTACTGCCTTCTGGATCAATTATTATTATGAGCCCATTGTGTCCCACTGCAGGGCAAAGGCCTCCCTTCCGTTATTCCACTCTTTTCTGTCCTTAGCCACTTCTGGCCAATCCCTAAGGTAGGTGTCCAAATCGTCACGCCATCTCCTCCTGGACCTACGGCCTCCGGCGACGCGGTTAATAATAATAATATTGTATTAATATTAATAATATTCCACAACTATCACACAACGCCGTCTAGTCCCAAGCTAAGCAGAGCTTGTGTTATGGGTACAAGACAACTGATAAACATACTTATAATATATTTCTAAATACATACATATTATAGATAAATTACACCCAGACACAGAACAAATGATCGTGCTCATCACAAAAACATTTGTCCTGGGTGGGAATCGAACCCACGACCTCCAGCATAGCAGTCAGGGCCACTAACCACTAAACCAACAGGCCAGTCGAGATAATATTATTAAATATAATCTATATAGTGATTTACTTACTTTTAATAAGGTTGCTGTAGCTACTGGTACTTGCGGCGGGCTGTACATTATCAACAACTATGGGCTCAGGTCTATTAGAGGCAGAACTTGACGGTGCACCTGCAAAAGATTATGAATATATTAGATTAGAAAACATTGTTAACACAAAAAGAATCATAACTTTATCAAAAAAATCAAATTAATACAAGATGTGTAAAGTGGTTATAGCGCTAAAACTGACCACTGGTGGCAAATTTATTTGAATATTGATGAAATTAAGATATTTATATTTTCTAGATCTTAAGGGCCAAGCGCCCGAAAAGTGCCATAAAACAGTGATTTTTTCGCAACTTTTCCCTACTCCTTCGAAACGGCTTGGACCTTTAGAAACATTTTTACACATAAAAATTGGTGGTTAAATATTCTTCAAAGTGAACATTGCCTAGGTAAATCAATCAATATCTCGCAGAGAAAATGGATTTAAAGCGCTTTCCGGGCGCTGCTGGCCGCAAATAAATGCACAGATTTGCGTACTGCCGCCTAGGCGAGTGCGAGAGTTGCGTTCACATAATTTCGGCCAGATGGTTCAAGGGACTATACGCCTTAAACTCACAATATAAGTCAGACTGATATTTCCTCATATTAGTCTATTTAGACAAAGGAACAATATCTGTTTAATCATTTTATTTTATTCAAAGTCATAATTTACTTACTTAAAACCACGTCACTGTAACTACTGGTACTTGTGATAGGCTGTACATCATCAACAACTATGGGCTCAGGTCTATTGGAGGCAGAACTCGACGGTGCACCTGGAAAATATTACGAATACATTAGATTAGAAAACATTGTTAACACAAAAAATTATCAAAAAATCAAATTAATACAAGATGTGTAAAGTGGTTATAGCGCTAAAACTGACCATTGGTGACAAATTTATTTGAATATTGAGGAAATTAAGATATTTATATTATCTAGATCTTAAACTCACAATATAAGTCAGACTTATACTTCCTCATATTAAGTCTGTTTAGACAAACTAACAATATGTCTTTAATCATTTTATTTTATACAATGTCATCATTTACTTACTTAAAACCATGTCACTGTAGCTACTGGTACTTGCAGTGAGCTGTACATCATCAACAACTATGGGCTCAGGTCTATTGGAGGCAGAACTCGACGGAGCACCTAGCAAAGATTACGAATACATTATATTAGAAAACATTGTTAACACAAAAAAATCTAATTCTTATCAAAATAAATCAAATTAATACAAGTTGTTATTTCCATGCAGATTAAATTAAACCGCATTATTTTGAAATTTCATTAATAGTATTGTTTGTCAGGAGTTTTGCTACTCATTTTATAAATCAAGTTCCCATGTCACGTAAAGTTAACCAACCTAAAAATTGACATACAGGAAACAATAAAAAAATCTCCCGAGTGTTTGTTGTCTGCTGATACCAACACTACGATACATTAGATGTGTGTTAACTGACTATAGAAGCACAGTACAGTTGTAGTAACTGTCCATTGGTGCTATATGAGATTAAAACAAACACTTAAATTAAAAAAAATATGCTCAATACCTGGAAGATGCAGCGTCGGTACAGCCAATTTACTTAATCTGTTTTTCGGATAATGATTTTTTTTTTTTTCAAAATGAAGATGGCAGATTCTTCTGTTTTTAAATATAAAATCATCATCATCAAAACCAGCATTGACAGCCCATGTTTTAAACTTGTCACTTTCAGTTGAAGGGTTTGGGAAAGCATACAGCACTGCACCTAATAATAAAATACGAAATTAAATTACAATCTAAAAGCTAAATTGCAAACAATAAAATGGAAAAATATTGTAATAAATTTAACCCTCTTCATTATACATATATTATTACTATACTCCATTGGTATTAGGTAGGTGGTTAACTAAATGTAAACAATCTTATCATGTCTTTTATTCAAAAATTGTCTAAAAATGTTTACAATTAGGTATTTGCTTAAACCGATGTTAAGTAATTAACTAAATTAAAAAAAAAATTATGTCTTCTAGACAATTTATTTTAAATACAAAGACATATATCACGATTACCTACGTTTAGTGAACTATTTAAACAGATGAAGTATAATTACAATGATAGAAATATACACGAGTTTTGGTCCAGCCAGCAAATTGCCTGGAGTGTTGATAATGAAGAATACAAAATACTAGTTATATATTATGTTTTAAATAGAGTGATCAATTTGTTAGCAGTACAGCACAAACTACCCCCTGTATTATTTTAAGTTCTTATCCATCCTAAGGTTGTCTGGAAGAGATCGCTCTCAGCGATAAGACCGCCGTTGTGCCCGTTAATTTAAGTTTTTTCTTAAGCTGTATTACTTTTTGGTGTACAATAAAGTTTATTCTATTCTATTCTATTCTATAATGGTTCCGTTTTTTGGCTACGGAACCCTAAAAACAACAAAGTCTCGAACGAGTGGACTTGGAGCTAAAAAGTAAAATAAAGAAATAAAATAAGTTTAAACGAATTATCCTGAATCAGGATCATTGATAACATACCAGCAAGGTTTAACAGCAGAGCTTGTCGAGTAGTAGGTGGTTGCAGTCTCGAACCAGTGGACTTGGAGCTGAAAAGTAAAACGAAATAAAATAATAATAATAATATAATATTCTACAATTATCACACAACGCCGTCTAGTCCCCAGCTAAGCAGAGCTTGTGTTATGGGTACTAGACAACTGATAAACATACTTATATATTTCTAAATACATACTTATTATAGATACATTACACCCAGACACAGAACAAATGATTATGCTCATCACACAAACATTTGTCCTGGTTGGGAATCGAACCCACGACCTCCGGTATAGTAGTCAGGGTCACTAACCACTAGACCAACAGGCCAGTCAAAAAAAAAATTAAAAAAAAAAAAAAAAAAAATTTAAACGAATTATCCTGAATCAGGATCTTTAGTAACATACCAGCAAGGTTTAACAGCAGAGCTTCTCGAGTATTAGACGTGAAGCGCTATGTTACACAATTCAAAGTGATCATCAAAAAGATGATGAAACATATTTTCACAAGAAGGTATCAAATATGAGAAACAATCAAACTGTCAACACTTACCCAATACGGAAAACACTAATATTACTCATAGGTTAATAATCAGTGAACAGAACTGGCAGGGCTAATTTACTTAAAGCTAGCGAGACGATATGACATAACATACAGTAGTTAAAAACACTTTAGGTAGGGACTCTCAGGCAACGGCGCTCTCGCCACCGCCGCGCCGCCGGGATTCCGATCCCGATTTCCGTCCGGCCGTCCGGTTATTGTCCGGACCAAGCCCAAGTCGTCGACAGCGCGCACTGTTCCCGCGCACCTCAAGGTGTTGTCAGCAACAGCAGGGACCCAGCTGGGTTGAAGCCCCAGTAGGGGCCAGGGTTAGTTTCGAAAGACAGCTCGAGCCCCGGTATGAAGGCTAGAAGGAACGGGGTGGGCTTTAAGTCAGTAAGAGTCTGACACTATCTTCCGTTCCGCCCAAGAGCGGGGGATGTCATTGGATGATTTTGCCCAGCATAAAAAAAAGTAAGTACTCTATTTTTGAAAATATGTCTATGTTACTTTTTAATGGTGAATGAATTTTTGTGTTAAATCGAACATACAAACAAATAAATAATTTTTATGCGACTTTTGTACAACTGATTACCCACTAGTGCCGCGTTTCACTGAAGCCGAGTGTATAAATGGTTAGTACTTTGAGTAAGGCTAGTACTTTTACTAACCCCATAAATAAATACTAGTGATGTAACGAATAACGGCATTCGCATTCTTTCATTAGACTTTGATTTTGTCTATTAAAGCTTATAGTCCCTTGAACGATCTGGCCGAAATTATGTGAACGCAACTCTCGCCTAGGCGGCAGTACGCAAATCTGTGTATTCATTTGCGGCCAGCAGCGCCCGGAAAGCGCTTTAAATCGATTCTCTTTGCGAAATATTGATTGATTTACATATGCTATGTTCACTTTGAAGAATATTTAACCACCAATTTTTATGTGTGAAAATGTTTCTACAGATCCAAGCTGTTTCGAAGGAGTAGGGAAAAGTTGCGAAATTGCTAAATATTTTTTTAGACAAAAGTATTAATCGCAGGAAAAAATCACATGTTGATATTATTGTTCATGAATCTATAATAAACATATATTTTTTTCAAACCAATTGACCTAGCCGTTATGGAGGAGTAGAACTCAGAAAGTCCCTGTTTTATGGCACTTTTCGGGCGCTTGGCCCTTAACTACTCTCAAATGTTACAAAATCATATCAAATTATGATAAATACTAGCTTTTACCCGCGGCTTCACCTGCGTGAAAAAATTAGCCTATGTCCGTCTCCAGGGTCCTAACTATGTCTGTACCAAAATTCATCAATATCGGTTTTGACATTTAGGCGTGAAGACGTAACAAACAAACAAACTCACTTTCGCTTTTATAATACTAGCTTTTACCCGCGGCTTCGTCCACCTCTTTCTCCCCCTTTCCTCACTTTTTTTTTAAATTATGCCTATGTCCGTTTCCAACGTCCCCAACTATCTCAGTACCAAAATTCATCAACATCGGTTTTGCCATTTAGGCGTGAAGACGTAACAAACAAACTCACTTTCACTTTTATAATATTAGTAAGGATTAGTAAGGATTCACCCATGATTATCCTAGGTACGTTTTTTTAATCGTGGATCCTGGATAGGCTCGCGTTTGACCACAATCTCACCTGATGGTAAGCGATGATGTGGCCGACGATGGAGCACGCTTGCCTAGAAGCAATCTATTCACTCTTGACTTAAAGACCCCTAGGTTATAGCTATCAGGAAACACAGACTCAGACTCCGGCAGGGAATTCCATTCCTTAGCTGTACGCATAATGAATGTACTCCCAAAACGCTTTGTACGTATAGGTGGGATGTTCACCATGTACCGGTGGCGCAACGCCGTACGTCTTGTGGTCCGATGATGGAACGGACTTGGCGGAATTAAATTGTGTAACTCTAGAGCACACTCTTATTGCCAGTGCAAGAGGTTGTGTCAGACTTTTATTGACTAAATTCAAACAGTTGCCTTCTTTGCGTTTCAGGACCATGATACCTTTTTTGGAAAGCCCGTTGGCCGGTCAATCCAAGCACTTAGGCTGAGTTGCCACCTTTATTTTCATATAACTTTTGAATTATTATACCACAAAATCGAGAATCAATTCAACAATTATTCTACAAACAAAAAAATAACAAATAATATTGACGGCCCTTACGTATATAAAGACATGTCCAAAATATCATTTTTTTTATTATTTACTTTGTTTAATTGATATTAATTAAATATTTCAAGTAAAAATTTAATTTAAAAAAAAATTGATATTAATTGATATTTGATAATTGATATCAATTAAACAAAGTAAATAATGAAATAAGAAAAAATATATATTTTGGACATGTCTTTATATACGTAGGGACAACGATATTTTCATCATCATCATCATTATTTCAGCCGACAGACGTCCACTGCTGGACATAGGCCTCCCCCAAGCGTCGCCACAACGAACGATCATGTGCGTCCCGCATCCATCGGATTCCCGCTACCTTCACCAGGTCGTCAGTCCACCTTGTAGGAGGCCTTCCAACGCTGCGTTTTCCGGTACGCGGTCGCCACTCCAGAACCTTTCGGCCCCAACGGCCATCCGTTCTGCGAGCAATGTGCCCTGCCCATTGCCACTTAAGTTTGGCAATTCTTTAAACAACCTTCAACGATATTTTACTTATATAATATTAGTGTAGCTGTGTAGATAAATACAATTAGTTACATACCACTGAGAGGAGGTTCAACAGTTCCTATTGTTGTAGGTGGAGAGCATTGAACAGGATTCAACAATGAAGCTTCTTGAGATTGGAGTAGATAGTCAGCTATCTGGAATCAATGAAATTGTAGTTTGTAGATTGTCATAAAAAATTATGTTCTGAAATTTAATATTAAAAGATTACGGTACTACTGCTAGAACATAGGTGGAACATCTTTAATGGTGAGTCCAGATCAGTTGTCAGATTAGAGACAGTGGGTTGCAATCAACCATTCAGGCCTAGCATTGGTTGGTGGATTTCTCAGTTTTCTCACAATATTTTCCTAAACTCTTCTGAGAGCCAAGGTGAAAAAATAAATTGCTAAAAGAGGCATAGCCCATAACCAACAATTTGTGGTTATTAAAGCGTAATAAGCAACACACGCATTTTTATTCATTAATCCCCAAGCCAACGCTGGTGTTCGCGCACCTGTTGTCTTTCTATTGTGTCTCTAATTCTCACGATTGAAAGGTTAACACTTATAGGACAGGAGTGGACTGGACTGTGTGGGGTGGACTTTTAGAAGTTATTTTAATATTTGGTTAAGTAGGTACCTGCAATATTTTCTGTAGGTAAAATCAAGGTGGGGACAGTCAATTTGCCAAGTCTATTATTTGGATACAGAAACTGTATCTCATAGTGCCAACAGCAAATTCTTGAAGTGTTTATGGACAGTAGTATTGTCCAGACTTGTAATATCACCTCCAACACTCTTCACCCAAACTTAGAACTTTTCTGCAAATGTTTCAGAATTTGGAAAGTTATACAGATACATCTGAAAATACAAAAACAACTTTATTGGAACTAGGCATGGGAAAAGTGTGTCATCTTTGCGATTAGAACATTTGCATCTGACTCAAAATGATCCGAAACAGTTTTATGTATCATTTGAAATATTTCAAACATCGACTCGCAAGATACAAACGGAACATTTGGAACATTGGCTCAAAAGATTCAAACGGCACATTTGAAACATCAGCTCAAAAGAAACAATCGGAACATTTGAAACATCTTCCGATGTTGGAACATTTGGAACATCAGCTCAAAGATACAAACGGGACATTTAAAATATCGACTCACAGGATACAAATGTTATGAATCGTGGTCTGTTAAGTTGCGTCAAATTATAAGTTATATGTAATTGGATTTTGATTTTAGAATAATATAAAGTAGATGTTTTTAGTTCAGGATGTTAATTATATTACACTATTTACGGTTAAATTTGAATTTTAAAAAGACTGCTCTCTTAAAGAGTGTTTCAGTGTTCCAATTGTTCCAAATGATGCATTTAAAACATTACTGATATTCCAATCTTTCGAAACACTAAAATGTGAACAGAGAGTTGATTCAGTAAAGAGTTACACACGCCTAATTGGAACATCAGGCAACGAAAACACCATTTTTATTTTATTTTTTCCCAGCTTTAATGGGACTCGCTTCCAAACTAACCATAACTTTAAGTATTATAAATGGAATAACATCTGCATCACAGTAGGTAATTGGGTAACATGATGTAGTATCAGAAATTCTGACTTCTAACAATCAGACAAACCATATGTATAAATAACAGCTGGGACCAACAACTTTACATTCTTTCTGAAGTATGGTAAAATCTCTTGATGTAGGTACAAATCATGTGCTCCATGATTTGTACCTACTACTTCAGAAAGATTTGCTTAACCTTGAAGTTCGACGTAAGGATCGTACGTACTGTCATAATTTAGTTAGCCATCCAAATCCACTAGAAAAAATTATCTGATACGAATACGATGATTCGGCATCCAGGAACACAAAGAATATTTTTAGGCATTGTGTAAAATGTTAAACTAAGATATACTTACGTTTCAAAATCCTTCTGGAGGGCCTATCTTCACGCGTATGTCAGGAATACTTTCAGAACACCACAGTCTTTATTTGTGTTTCTTGTTTTATAGAGGAAACAAAGCTCAAACCACTGTAAATAGCACTCGAAAAACACAAAAAATATTAGTCTCGTTATGGCGGCCATTTTTAGTATGTTACAAATTACCAGTGTTGCCAACTCTATACCACCAGTGAGTGCTAAAAATCTTCTCAAATAGTACTAGATTGCTATAGATTTCCAAAAATAATGCTATATGAAATAAAATCACATGAGTAAATTTTTTTTTACATGAATTACCTTTTTTACATAAAAACTGTTAAAATTATTATTTTTAGTCATACATATTTACAAACAAACAAAAAAAAAGACAAGCTCGCACCACACTAACCACACCACTATCCGGTCTCACACGCTTCTGCCTCTAGCTACTGAGCGAGCTAGCGTCGCCAGACGCGGATTTCTAAATATCCACTATGAATCAATTTGCGAATAACAGTCACTGAACATCACACGAAGAAATCCCACCAAAAACTCATTGTTGTATGTGTTGTTATGTGTAATTCCATAGATAATAAATCTATGTGCCAGTAATACGAATGTGTTTGTTACACTGCACGCATGCTGTGCGTGTGTGCGTTTTATTAGTATCTGAAAATTTCGCTAGACTATTAAATAGTGCTAGATTAAGTGCTGGGTGCTGCATGTTCGATTTCAGTGCTAGACTTGAGAAAATAGTGCTAAATCTAGCACTGAAAGTGCTAAGTTGGCAACACTGCAAAGTACTCTGTGGCGGCCATGACAGAAAACAACCAGTGCATTTTTATGGGCGCGTTCGTTTCATTTTGAATTATTATTGTTACTTGTTTTGTTTATAGAAATAATAAGTTTATTAAATAGGAAAAAAAAGTAATAATTATTGTTTTTTTTTTCACCAGTAATTTAAAATAACATGAATAAAATTATATTCATTTGGAACGCATTTTTCATTCGAAAAAGTACGGGGTCTGGCGGATAGATGGCAATGCGGACGCTCGAAATTTTCCAATGTATAGAAGACGAACTAGCATGATATAAACTTAACTAAATAACGTGTTAAAAACTTGTAACAAGTAGAAATACAACTCTATCCCTATGTAAACATCGGCCATATTGTTTATTGATGTCAAATTGAAGCCTCCTGAGTGTTGCCCTTCATAATTTGAAAATTACTACGAATGGCTACTAGAGTCTGTGCGGAAAGTAAACCATCGTGGGATTTGAGGGCGCTGCTGTAGATAAATATCGTTTTTGTTATGTGAGCAACATTGTGACGTCATTATAGTGCGACTGTTAAATCTTGATATTTTGAAACTTTGTTAGACTAGCTTCTTCCAGCGGCTTCACCCTATAACAAAAATTATCCTATTAGCTGAATTTGCTCACTTAATGAAACTGCAAAGTTATAGCTTATGTGCTACATTATTGCAATGTTTATGATTAAGTTCATCTGTCTAGTAGTTTTAGCGCGATACATCCATAGATACGAGTACCTCCATCCATCTTCACAAACTTTCGCATTTGTATTATTAGTAGCCTATTTATTGAACTTGCTCACGTGATGAAACTTTATATTATTGCAACGTTTATCATTAAATTCATCCGTTTATAAGTTTTTGCGTAATGAGTAACAAACCGTTAATTGTGGCGACACCTGGGGGAGGCCTATGTCGAACAGTGGACGTCTTTCGATTGTAATGATGATGAACATTTAAATGCAAACACGAACCGGTAAAGGAAAATAGCGTGAAGAAACTGCTGTACTGCCTATCTAGGTGGGTTCCACCAACGACCACTTACCCAGTTCCAACGAAAATGGTTCTATCACTTTGACTGGGATCGGTCTATTATCACTGACTGGAATATTGTAGCTAACAGCAAGTTTATATTTACCCTAGTTAAATATAAAGGTAAAAATGGGACACACGACCACTTTCTCGTTGTCTTCCTCAGTACATTTTTCCCTTTTGCTAATCGATGAAAAATATGAACTTAATAACTATGAAAATAAATTACACTTCAGAATTTGTAATGTTGCTTCGTAAAAAAACTATTTAGCCTGTAAGGGATCATCTCGTATATAAGATCCTTGGGATCACTTGGTTGTCCGTCTGTTTATCTGTTAAGACCCTTTAACTCAAGAACGCTTGGAGGTATCGAGTTAAAATTAAAACCATACATTCAAGTCTGCGGTCTTTTGAAGTTGTGAAAAAATCAGACTTCTGAGTTAAACAAAACGAAAAAAAAAGATACGGCCGTTTATGTCGCAAAAAAACATATATTTCGACACTCAAGGAAATCAAAGTTCATAGGGTGAATCTCGTTGACCTAAAATCCTGAAATTTGGCATAAATCAAGGTCTCATAGAACAAGTACAGGGAAAAATCTGAAAATTGTAAATTTGTAGATCAGCCACAAAAAAAAAATTGTTTGCTATTCGGAAAAATCTTCGTAACTCAATTCGGGAATTGATTTCATAGGTAAATTTGTACAGAATCCTCAGTGCGCGAGTCTGAGTCGCACTTGCCCTTTTTTTATTTTAGTTACTGTACTCAAGCCTGAAAAGAAATATTCTAAGTTAGTCGAAATGCAATATAAATTTAAAGTATCAATACTCTTTATACTAGCCATCGAAAATATTGACCAAAACAAAATAAACAAATATCGTCATGTTTAAATGAATTTCCGTTTAATTTATATATATTTGGAGATAACAGGGACAGAAGTTTACTTAGGAAGTCTAAAAACATTAAAATAAAAGTGTTACGTACCAAAAAAACAACATACCTACCAATTTTTCCCAAGTTTGTGACTTTGTTTTGATCAATAATGGTGTGATTTGCCATTTGTTATCTTTGGCAAAACTGTAATATATTAAATATTATTTCCCTTGCAGCTCAGTGAAATTTTTTATCACATTTCTGAAGATTTCAATTAAAAATCACAATAAAATAACATAGTAAACAAACCCTCTGTCAATATGATGACGTTTGACATTTGACAGATGGCTGGGTTGGGTTGCTACTTAAAATCTTTAATGTTGTTTTCACTTTACGCCACGACGGTTCTTTTATCGCACAGACTATATATCTAAATGAAATTATTATTAAATACAAGAAGAATGCGTATAAAATTTCAAGAAGCATTATTTTGAAATAAATGTTTTAATTGCAATTGATTTTATGTTGCATACTTACCTATCAAAATGCATGAACATGGACTATTTAACGTTTACTTGAACAATTTAAAAAATACCATCTGTTTCTAATTTTTTTCTGATAGTAGGTAAGAAAGGGACACAAAGGATTTTGCTGTACTGTCTTGCTCGGAACCATTTTTCCCTTTTGTGTGTCAATAACAGACATGAACTTAATGTCAATAGAAATAAAGAACACTTTAGAGAGCGTAATGTTTCTTCGTAGTCAATCTAGTACTATAGGATATATAAAAAATCTTTGGTTGTAAGATCGACGCAACGCAAGTCTGACACATACAGTTTGTTATGACAGTTTAGTTTAAAGCGCAGAAACGTCAAAATAATTTTAGGACGTTTGGGTGCACGCTCTTGAAAATATTGCTGATTCATAATGTGTACCGTGAGTACCATCAAAACGCGCGGCGGCGGCTCGAAAAGTGGTGTGCAGTTAACTTTTTAACTTCTGCACTACAATTGTGGTATTTACAAGTATTTTGTATTTTTAGTCTGACCTTCAGGCGTGTTACTACAGATAAGAGCTCTGTCTTATGCGTGTACCCAAACGTAAATGCAATTTGTATCGATTTATCGTCATCCTCCATGATTGCTATGAAACAAAACGACTCAAAAACAATTAACATACTTATTTTTTTGGATTCTTTCTCGCCACTCCTAGAGAAATGTGATTGTTGCGACTTATTTTATTTATTTTAGAAGTAATTTTCATGTAATAAATAATTAATGTACCATATAATTTTTTTTTTTGGGCAGGATCCGGCCATGGCTTTTACATCTGTGTCATTTTCGTTTATTTTCTATGGTATAATTTTCGTAAAATATAATGAAACAGACCACTGTTGATTTACCTTTGTTCTGTATTCGTGAACTTTTTACGGCATTGTCAACAAATTAAGAAGTAGACTGTGTTATAAGATTACAAAAACCCAGTCAAGTGCAAGTCGGACTCGTGCATCGAGGGTTCCGACAAACTTACCTATGAAAATAGTTCGATTCCCGAATCGAGTCTGGAAGATTTTTTCGAATTGCAAAAAAATTGTGATATAAATACAAAGAATATGACAAAATTGTTAATGAATTTACTAGGCATCTACATACGTATTTCACTATGCTCGACCGACAAAATAATTTATTAAGTTTTATCAAATCAAACTAATGCCAGTCAAAATTATCTATGGTGAAAATCATCATAATTGGAAACTGATTTTTCTACATTATTTATTATTATAAATAAACATGGCAAAGACTTTTTTGTTTTTGTTGCTTTCACCTCAGAAGTTTTGGCTAAGCTAAACTTTTAATAATGGTACAAATATAAATCTAAAAAAAATCTTAACTATCAAAGTTGCGAATGTGATTTATTAGAGTTATTTTCCTTTAATAATACTTTATTGTTTAATCTGCAATATTCTGTATAATATTCATATTCATATATTTCATGAAATAAAAACTAAAAAGAAAGCGGTTTAATAAAGCGGTCCATTTAAAAAATAAGAAATAAGAGTTTTTTTGCTCTCCTGTAAAATTTCCAATAACGCACTTTCGCAACTTTACCATACAGGTGACGATATAATAAACTCGTACCTACAAATATGATTTTTTTTTTAATTATTATTATTATTCTCTTCCCTACTCCACCCTACTATATGCTACTCTACCCAACCCTACCCTACTCTACCATACTCTACCCTACTCTACTATACTCTACCCTACTCTACTATACTCTACCCTACTCTACCCTACACTACCCCACTCTACCCTACACTACCCTAATTTTCATTTTTTTTCCCATAAGAACCTAAACCTAACAATAACGAACACAAAAAAAAATAATTAGCGAAATCGGTCCAGCCGTTCACGCGTGACGGCGTGACCAAGGAAATAAGGATTCATTTTTAGGGTTCCGTAGTCAACTAGGAACCCTTATAGTTTCGCCATGTCTGTCTGTCCGTCCTCGCTTAATCTCTGTGACCGTTAGCACTAGAAAGCTGAAATTTGGTACCAATATGTATATCAATCACGCCGACAAAGTGGTAAAATAAAAATTGGAAAAAAATGTTTTATTAGGGTAGCCCCCCTATATGGAAAGTGGGAAGTGATTTTTTTTTTAAATTTCATCCCTAAGGGTCTAAACAGACGGACTGCATTTCAACTGCAATCCAGCTGCAAATTGCAGTTTGAATGCAGTTGACACGACTGCAATAGAACTGCAAACCCGCCCGCACGCTCCGCCCTCCCGCGCATGGTGCAGTTCGGATGCAGTCAGTGTGCAATTCACACGACTGCAATCGGACCGCACGTTTGGTTTGCAGTTCTATTGCAGTCGTGTCAACTGCATTCAAACTGCACTTAAACTGCAATTTGCAGTTAGATTGCAGTTGAAATGCGGTCCGTCTATTTAGACCCTTACGTGTGATATATTTTTGGATATGTATTTAAAAATGAATAGGGGTTTACTAAAATCATTTTTTGATAATGTCAATAATTTCGCAAATAATTGCTCCAAAAGTAAAAAACAATGTGTGTCCCCTCTAACTTTTGAACCATAAGTTTAGAAAATATGAAAAAAATCTGAAAAGTAGAACTTTATAAGGACTTTCTAGAAAAATCATTTTGAACTTGATGGAAAGAACAGTTTTTGTACAAAAAAGACAAAAAGGTTGTACAAAATAATTTCTGGACTAAGTTTGTAGTATAATCGTATATGCAAGCATTTTTTTAAACTTATAAGTGGGTACACTTATTGTGACGGACGGGAAACTACGGAACCCTACACTGAGCGTGGCCCGACACGCTCTTGGCCGGTTTTTTTATATCTAAAGATAAAGATTTTAGACGTATTTGTGCGCTCCCATCACAATGGTTATTAGTGCCTAGCCAGTGTTGCCAACAGTTTATCTAGCTTTCCACCAGATTCTACTTCCTAAACCACAAGTAAAAAGCGATGCTAATCACAAAATTTCCCATTAAATTTCTTTTTTAGTGATTTTTTTCTTTTTTTTTATAAATATAAGATAACTGGCGTTGAAAAACCTAAACCAAAAGTATTACAGAATTAATCTAAATTTACCTGCACTTACACTATAATACACTTATACCTAGTATTTTGTAAATAAAAAATTAAAAAACAATTAAAATATTATATTCACATTATAGTCTAGTCAAATTAGGTAATTTTTTAATAAAGATTGGATTAAATTTTCTGGAGAGGCAAAAACGTTTCTGATGGTATTGTATGAGTGAAAAATAGAGTATAAAAAAATAAATCATTTGGCACCCCTACGGAAGGGGGTGAAAACTGTTTATTGCTCATAACTAACCAGAGAATATAGGTGTACTCACCATTTTTTTTTTTTATGGTATATTAAACCTCAACCTACATTATTGCATTTTAATTAGACCAAAGCAGCATTAGTAAAAAAAAAAAATGTTATTTTTGGCCATTGTGGCATTGGGGAAAATTGTGTAGTTTTGTAAACTAAGGAAAGTGTTATACATTTCGACCTAAGTACATGACTGATTTTGCACCCCAGTGCGACGTATGGAAATTAGTTTTTCACGTTTTTTTGCCTCTGTACTTCGGGGGAAATTTAAGTAGTTTTGAAAATAATCACAATCACATTAATTTGGTTTCCTTTATATTTGCACCCTATAAAAAATTAGCATTTTTTTATGGAACATACGTTTTTCTAGTGTTGTCTTAATTGCCAAAGAACTATTACGCCATGGAAGTGACAAGCGCGCGACACGGAATAATAAACTGACAAGAAGAGATAAGCGTAGTCATTACTTAGGAGTGTTGTGGGATGTATTTTACGAGGAAGGAGTACTTTCTGATTGTAAATGCTCTGTTAGTAAGTGTTAGTAAAGAAACCTAATTTTGTTTTTATTAAAAAAAAACAGTTAAAAAAGCCGTCTATGTTTAAACAAAAAAAACGAGAGTGTCCTGCAAGCATGTCCTTTATTTATCTTCTATACATACATATAAATAAAATTGGAGTATCTGTTTGTAATATTGAAGTAACTGCTTCTTACTACTCATTTTGCTTAAAATAATACCATAAACAATCACTAGTTCGATGGAAAGGCTACTATTTACTATAATGGACAAATTTAAAGACGCAAAAAGTGAATTAAATTAAAAACATGCAGATAAAATGCGACGGTTGGATACAATAATATCATTTCTAGGTTAGTTTTTTAATTACTATTATAAAAACTTGATACTTTTTGACTATTTAATAATTGTAATATTACTCACACGGTGTATTATACTTTTCAGGATGTTTTGGCAATGAGTAGACGAAACTCCTAATAATGAAAACAGTAAAGTTGTATATTTCGTTTGCGCGCTATCTAGCAAAGTAGCGGCAGACATTTGAACGATATTATATTCCATACATAATGACATCAATCGGCCATCCAAATTAATAAAAAAAATCGATAACACACAATTTGTTTTATTCAAATTTAAAGATTCCAGGGAAGTGTTTATTGAAAGACCCACTGGCTGTGCTTTGTATAACTTTCGATGTTGTCCTGGTATGAAGCGCCGTCAGTGCCGGATTAAACCGACGCGGAGTCTATTGCTAATTCGACCAAGGGGCTACTACTAATCAATTAATTTAGTAGTAAGATACTAATTAATTTAGTACTTTTGGAAAACCTAGATGATGATCGTTTTTTGCATACCCCGAATGATTAGAATTTTGCTTAGAACGTTTGAGGTTTTCTTCTGACAAGTAATATAGAATTAAGGAGTCTTTTCGATGCTGATGGCGAAGCCTTTGTGAATTTATACAGAAAAGCTGTGCAGTTAAGATTTACTAATAGGACGTAACATTTATTTTTCTTTGAAGTAAGTTAGATTTAGCCCATTTTTAAGTGGAATAATCTTTCTGAAAGATTGATCTCATCAACATGCCAACATCGATAGTCATCATCATTTCAGCTGAAAGGCTTCCATTGCTAGACAAAGGTTTTTCATACGTCACCACAACGGCCGATCCAGTTTATCACGCCTCCATCGAATTCACGTGAACCTTACTAAATAAAAGGTTATCGGTACCCTTGTTGCGAGACCTTTCAACGTTACGTCTTCAGGTATCCGGTCGCCATTCCAGAACCTTTCGGCCCCATCGATCATCTGTTCTGCGAGCAATGTACCCAGTTTACTGCCACTTAAGCTTATCTCCCTCTCCATTGCTCTTTGTGTTACTTAAAACCATCTGATGAGGCGCATTGTGAACGACCACATTTCAGAGCCAAATGTAACTACGCACAGGCAA
Source organism: Mythimna ferrago (assembly GCA_910589285.2). NCBI lineage: Eukaryota > Metazoa > Arthropoda > Insecta > Lepidoptera > Noctuidae > Mythimna > Mythimna ferrago. The sequence goes on along the minus strand of OU342674.1, from coordinate 21,395,424 downwards.
TGTAATATTCACATAGACACACAAAATATGTAATTCCCTAAAAACCTTGTTTAAGCTAATTCTTAGTAGGGTTTTTTTTTAATACGGCCTCCTTTTTGTTTTGCCATCTTTCGTTGGTCAGAGTCTACACCAAAATAACATTTTTTTGCAATTTTTGTCTGTCTGTCTGTCTGTTTGTCCGGGCTGAACTCTGATATGGCTGGACTGATTTTGACGGGACTTTTTTTGACAAGTAGCTGATGTAATAAGGAGTAACATGAGCTACTTTTATTTTAGAAAAAATAAGTTGAAAATCCTGTAGTCCACGCGAACAAATTCGCGGGCACAGCTAATTTCAAATAAATTAGTTGTATTTCGGTTGTCTTTAGAACTATAAATCGTGTGACAGCGCTGATTATTCTACGGCATCGGGTAAGGTAGGAATAAAAAAGATTAGTATAAAAAATGTGGAGTTTTAAGTATGCGCCTCAAAAAGAAATAGGGTAAGGGCGAGTCGGACTCGCACACTGAGGGTTCCGTTTCAACTAACTTAAATAAAATAAATATCTAGCTTTTACCAGCGGCAATTATACTTATGCTATAAGACTTGCTTCATGCCAAATTTCAGGGTTCTAGGTCAACGGGAGGTACCTTTATTCTTTAATTCTTTATTGTACACTATAGCAACAAAAAATAAGTGGATATCAAAGTTCATGTACATAGGCGAGCTTAACTCAAAGTTGAGTTTTCTTCCAGCAAACCATTGAGCGATAGAGAGAGTTGACATTAGAGGGTAGGGTCCAGTGTACAATTTTAAAATTAGAAATATTGTGAATAAAATAATAATACATAAACAAATATACCTACATACATAAATACACACATACTTTATATACTATAAATATATATATATATATATATTCTATGTCATTGTGAAAGGAAATGCTCTTTAATTTTCCTCTTGAAGACATCTAAAGAAGGGCTGTCACGTAAGGAGTGTGGGAGGGAGTTCCAAAGACGCACTGCAGTTACAGAGAAGGAACCACGGTAACGGCTAGAAGTGTGAAACGGAGTACGAAGAAGAAGAGAATTGGCAGTGCGACAGGGTTTACCCCTCGGGACGAAGTACTCAAAGCGTTCACGAAGGTATTGTGGAGAATTAGGGTTGTGCAGGATAGTGTAGAGAAGAGATAGGATATGGGCATCACGCCGACGCCGAATCGGCAACCACTTCAATCTGGTCCGAAACTCCGACACATGGTCGTATTTGCGGACGCCGAAAATGAAGCGGATGCACAAGTTCTGCAGTCGCTCGAGTTTGTTTAGGAGAACCTCCGTTGCATCGAGAAAACAGACATCCGCATAGTCTATTAGCGGTAGAAGAAGAGATTGCGCAAGGGTGACCCTAGTATGAAATGGTAGGAATTTTTGGAGACGTTTAAGGGACTGAAAAGAGTAGAAGACCCTCCTACTAACATCATCTATATGAACATCCCAAGAAAGGTTAGTATCTATATGGACGCCTAGATTCTTAGCACTTTTCGAGTAAAGTATAGGTACTGAGTCATAAACTACTGGTGGGAGAGACTGGTGATTCAGTAAACTAAGCATATATCTGCCACCAATAATGAGCGCTTGAGATTTATTTGGATTCAGTAAGAGCCCAAAGGACTTAGCCCACTTGTTGATATTTTCAAGGTCATCATTGATGGCAGCTATAGTCTCAACGAGTTCGCCGACTTTACAATGACGATATAACTGCAAGTCGTCTGCGTAGAGATGATAGTTAGAAGTTAGGACCTTAGTGAGAGCGTTTATAAAAACTGAGAAAAGTAGAGGAGAGAGGACACCACCCTGAGGTACACCCGCAGCCAAATCACACCATTCAGAGGAATCCTCATCAGATCGAACAGACTGCGAGCGGCCCCGAAGATAAGATTTGAACCACTCGATTACTGGTGCAGAGACATTAAGGGAGGAAAGGATTCCTAAGAGGATGTCAAAATCAACCGAGTTGAAAGCACTACTGAAGTCCAATAAAACCAATACGGTTAGACATTTATTTTCCATAGCTAGTCTTATATCATCAGTTATTTTGATAAGGGATGTCACAGTGCTATGGCCAGGTCTGAAACCGGATTGGTAGGGACTTAGTAGGCTGTTAGAGGATAGATATCGAGACAGTTGCTTCTGAACAACACTCTCAAGGACTTTGGAGAGGATTGGGAGGATGGATATTGGTCGAAACTGGGATGGTAAGGTGGGATTTGAAACTTTAGGAAGCGGTAGGACGTGAGCCTTCTTCCAAGCAGAAGGAAAGGAGTTAGTGAAGAGAGAGAAATTTATAATGTGAGTTATGACAGGAGTTATTTCACTCAGAATAGGTAGGAACATTTGGAGCTGAAGGCCATCGTCGCCTACCGCCTTGGTAGATATGGATTGGATACATTTCTTAATATCTAGCTCAGTAACCGAGTGGAAAGAGAAAGAAGTATTATCAGGCAGAGGAAGATTAGCAAGGTCATTAAGAGTTGACGATTTAACATCGTCATCGAGTGTAACTGGTGACATAGAAAAGTGTGCATTAAGTGCATTGAGGTCCATTTTATCAGGAGAACTCTTGTTAGTGGCTTTGCCAATACCAAGAGTCTTCAAAAACTGCCATACTTGCGTTGGATTGGAATTGTCGATTGAGTTGTGAATGTGGCGCCTTTTCGCATCTCTATACAAACGACTGCAGCGATTTCGCATGTTCTTATAGAAGTCCCAATTTTCTTCTGTGGGCCGCTTCCTATAAAGACGTTTGGCTTTATCCCGTTTTGCCATCTGGTTTTTTATTGCTGGAGAAAGCCATGGTGCAGGAAGGTGCTTGACTCTTACCTTTTTAAGAGGAGCATGAGTCTCATACAAATTCAACACAGTCCTGCTAAAAACCGACACCATTGTGTCTATATCCTCGCAGGTGAGTACAGGAGACCAGTCAATCCCAGCTGCATCAACCCTCAAACGCTCCAAATCAACGTTTTTAAAACTGCGAAGAAAGAGAAATTTGGCCTTGCGTTTAAGAGGACGGATCTTATAGGAAACGTAAATGAGGTCATGGTAGGAAAAAGGGGCAGGCAGCTGTCCATGTGTGGCTACTTTCTTAGGGTCAGAAACTAGGATGAGATCTAAGAGAGAAGGAGTACAGTGAGGGGCCCTGTGTGTAGCATTGAGTGGAAGTATATGCATATTGACAGAAGAGACAAGTGATTGGAGTTTGCGGCTGCGTGAATCTCCTTTGAGCAGACAAGTATTGAAGTCTCCGAGAATAATTGTATGATCATATTGAGAGGACAGATTTTCTAATTTAGCTTCGAAAGAGGAAAAGAAGTCAATATGGAGAGAAGGGCTATAATAGACACCAAGGAGTAACTTTGTATGTTGGAAGTCTATTTCAACAAATAGGTGTTCAGCACACTTTGAGTAGAAACTGGGAGACTGATCAATAATCTTGTAGCTGATATCACCACGGAGATAAATGGCAACCCCTCCACATCCTTTGCCCGTTCTGTCATTGCGGACAATCTTGTATCCAGGCAGAGAGTACTGCGTGGAAGGAAGAGCAGGTTTAAGAAAACTTTCGGATACAAGGACAGCGTGAATATGATCAGAGTCGAAGGACGATAGTAAGTCAGAGTAGTGAGCAGGAACGCTTTGAGCATTTATGTGAGCAGCATTAAAGAACTTATTACAGTTTAAAAAAGCAGCAGAAAGTTCATCTCGAAGAGTCAAAGTATTGTCATCACTAAAAGCACTGGCAAAGCTTTGATCTGATGCAGAGGATGAGCAAGAACAAAAGCAGTCATCAGTAAGGTCATATGACATAATAAAATATAAATATTAAAATAAATATATATATATATAAAAAAAGAAAAAACTATATAATCTAAAAAATAAATTTAAGTACTCAAACCTCGATGCACTCGCCGGTTTTTAAAGTTTGATTACATACAAAACAGTGACAAAAAGCCTATAGGTCAAACAAAACGAAAAACTAATTTGGGTATTTCCGAACGAAACATGTCAGTGTCAACTGTCAGACGTCAGTCAGTACTCAATACAAAGACGTCAAGTGACGAAACTCAAAAAACAAAAAAGAATTAATAAAATAATTAACTGACCTACATTAATGAAAAAAAATTATAAATACCCAAAATAATCGACACACCGAAGTTGTAAAAATGTGACGTAGTACCATCAGTCCATCACTTAGCTGGCTTGCGAGTTCTCTTCTCGGGAACCGGCTTTGTTGTGACCGCTGAAGACTCGGCAACGGGAAACTGGACCACAACTTCATTAAATTCCACTGCAGACTCAATCTTCCGTCGCAGTCCATCGGAAACCTGGATGATTATTTTACCGTCAGAAGTCCAACAATTGTGTATCCCATAATGCCTTCTTGCGTTCATAAAAATGTCGTGTCTGGGTTTGGTGAGGAACTCGGAGAAAGTCAGACCGGATCCCTTCAATTTGGTCTTATTCCGCCATACCTCGTTTCGCACAATTCGGCTTTCAAACCGAACCAGGAGCGGCCGAGGCTTGCTGCTGTTATTTCCGAGTCGGTGACAGGCTGTTAAGTCTTTCAGGGCGACGTTCTTCATTCCCAGACGCTCCGACAAAACACGAAGAAAACCAGTGCCGGGATTGGCATCCTTGTCCTCAGGCAAGCCATGTAGTAGGAGCACTTTAGTCCGGGACGCCATCTCATGCCTATCCAGCCCGAGTACAAGCAGCTCCATCTGGGACTTCAATGCACTCAAAGTTTTCCAGACTAGGCCCTTAAATTCAGTGTAGTCCTTGGATAGGCTGGCAACTGATTTATGTGAAGTTTCACCACTGGCATTCTTCAGGTCTTCCTCATATTGTGCCATTCTTGAAGCAAACATTGGAAGACAGCTCCTCCACACAGCTTGACAGTTTAGAGTAGAGATCCATAACAATGAAGTGCAGTGCTGACTATGTAGAGGAGAGTGTTGCGAAGGATAGTTGATGAACTGGTTGAGTGCACCAAAGGTTATTGTACGATTTTAATATTTTTTTTAAAATAAAAATATAAGAGCTGCAAAATTTTGTATGTTACTTGAGACTACCCTCAAAGTTTTTTATGATTCCCTTGAGTGTCGAAATATATTTTTTTTGCGACGTAAATGCCAGTATCTTTTTTATTCGTTAAATAGAAGTTTTTACTTTTACACAGCTTTAAGGGACCGCAGTCTTGAGTATTCGGTTTATATTTCAACTTGACACTTGTTCCCGAGATAAAGGGACTTGACAGACAGACGGACGAACAACAAAGTGATTCTATAAGGATTCCGTTTTTTCCTTTTGAGGTACAGAAAGAAATAAAGATCGACAGAGAATTGATATGATTATCATTTATCTTATCTTATCTTATCTTCGTGGTCTGGTTTCCGCGCTTAGTCCATATCGGACCATTGTGCGTGAGCCATAGCGGCCTTTACTCCAACCAGCCCACCTCATTCCAGAAACAGATGAGTCTCTTTGGTTTGCTCAGAGCGTCCATCAGCGAATTCGGTGTTCCCAAGGTTCGTGTTCTTATCTCGCTGACGGCTGTGCACTCGAGGAGCACATGCGCGACAGTTTCTTCTGATTCCATGCATCCTCTGCACAGAGGGCTATCTGTGATATTTATTGTGAAAAAGTGTTTATTCAGGGAGCAATGTCCGGTGATGGTCCCTGCCACCAGACGCAGGCTGCCTCTATCTAGTCGTAGAAGGTTGCTGGTTAGGTTTTTATTTAAAAACGGCATTGCTTCTTTAGCCTGCCTGCAGCCCGGTGCCAGGGACCACCACCTTCCCGCTTGTGCATCTGTGTGCTCACGTAGCCAACCACGCAGCTGACTAAAGGGTATCGGCACGATGGGTTCAGGTCCGAAGACCACCGCGCCAGAACCCCGCCTTGCTAGCTCGTCAGCCGCGTCATTGCCCAGTGAGCCGCTATGTCCCTTTATCCACTGTAAAGTCACAGTGTTATTATTTAACACTGTGATGCGTTCTAAAGCAGAGTGGCATTCTTGTATAAGTTTCGAGGTTGTAGCAGGTTTTCCTAGGGATTGTAGAACTGAGGCACTGTCGGAGATTATTCGAATATGAGTATCCATGACTTTCCTGGCCTCTATGGCGTTGGCCGCTAGAGTGATGCCAACACATTCTGCCTGGTAGACAGAGTTGAGTGCTCCCAGCGGCTTGGATATCTTTATGTTAAGGTCGTTGGAGAAGACTCCGACTCCTGTTCCAGTATTCGTTTTTGATCCGTCGGTGTAAATTCTCAGTTCCTTGGGGCCTGAGTAGTCGTACGGTTCTTCCGTTAGTTGGATGGTGTAGTGTTTTTGGAATAGGAGTGCCTTGGGGGCTTTGTCGTTCGGGGCCGTCATCATGGGCTGTCGCTTAACAGCATTTTCCATAATGCATGTATGTTTAATTCGAGAATCTGTTTTCAGTGTGCCCGATAATTTAAGTCTGAAACCTGCTAAAGCTGCCTCTTCCCGCACTATGAGATGCAGTGGAGGCAGTCCCAGCATTGCTTGAAGGGCGGCAGTGGGTGCCGTTCTCATGCTACTGGTGATTGCCACGCAGGCAAGTCGCTGCAGTTTTTCGAGTTCTTTTTGGGCTGTGCTCAAGTCTGTCCTGGGCCACCAGACTAATGAGCCGTATGTTATGATTGGTCGGATGACTGTGGTATATAGCCAGAGGGTGACTTTTGGGCTTATGCCCCAGTTACGTCCCAACATGCGTCTGCATTGCCACATCGATATACTGGCTTTTTTTATTGTGTAGTCTGTGTGTTTTGCCCAATTCAACTGCTTGTCTAAGTAAACACCCAAGTATTTTGCTTCAGTCGAAAGGCTTAGGGTAGTGCCAAAGAAGCGTGGTAGTTTCAGCGCAGGTAGCTTTCTTTTCTTTGTGAATAGAACCAATTCGGTTTTGGTGGGGTTTACGGTTAGTTGATGCTCTTTACACCAGTCCTCTACTAGCTTCAAGGCTTGGCTCATAAGATTGCATAAAGTGTTTTCATGAGTGCCGTTTACTATTATGGTTATATCGTCAGCATACCCCACGGTAAAGTAACCTTTATCGTTGAGTTTCTTGACGAGGCTGTCTGCGACTAGGTTCCATAGCAGAGGTGATAAGACACCCCCTTGGGGGCAGCCCTTTGCTACAGTGGCCCTTGTTGTGCTATTTATGGTGACTTGTACTGCTCTTTGTTCAAGCATATTTGTGATCCAGCCACTTAAGGTCGGGTCGACACCGTGTCTCTTAAGTGCTGTGCTGATACTTCGAAACATGGTTTTGTCAAAAGCTCCTTCAATGTCGATGAAGGCAACTAAAGAGGAGCATTTGTGGTGTATCGCGCATTCTATTTTTGACACCACATTATGTAGTGCGGATTCTGTTGATTTGCCCGTGGAGTAGGCGTGTTGTTGTTTGTGGAGTGGTCTGTCTGATAGAGGACCATCCCGGATGTGCCTGTCACATAGCCTCTCCAGGGTCTTTAGCAGGAAAGATGTCAAGCTTATGGGTCTGTATGCTTTAGGTTGTGTGTAGTCAGTCTTGCCGGGTTTGGGAATAAAAATAACCTTCACCTCACGCCACGCAAGTGGTACACATCGGAGTGCTATGCAGGCCCGGTATATTACTAGCAGCCATGGCATCAGTGAGTTTTCTCCCCATTGGAGAAGGGCTGGGAAGATACCATCAAGTCCGGCGGACTTATACGGTTGAAAGGTTGTAATTGCCCAGAGTATTCGGTCTTCTGTGACTATAGTCTGTGCTCTGGACCAGTCCAGATCCGTGGGTGTATGCACTGGTTCACACTCCCACGTTCTGTCCTCTAGGAGTTTGCAGTCCGGAAAATGCGTCTCCAGTAGGAGGTTGCTGGTCTCAAGATCTGTTCGTGTATAACTGTTGTCTGGATTTTTTAGCGCGCCGAGAGTGCGGTCTTGTTCCTTTGATAGGATTTTCCTCACTCGTGCAGCTTCATTATTGGATTCTATGGTGCCACAGAAATTCTGCCAGGCAGTTTTCTTTGCAGTTCTAATTTCTTTCTTATATGTGTATTGGGTTTCTTTGTACAGCTCCCAGTCCTCTGGAAGTCTAGAGTTTTTGGCTCTGTTAAATCGTTTGCGTAGGGTTTTCCTCAGTTTACCGAGTTCCGCGTTCCACCAAGGATTTGCTTTGCCTTTGGTAGGTGGGGATCTTAGTTTACAATGTGTGTGGTATGCTTCAATTATATTGTCAGTGACTTTTGTCACCATGTTGTTTAGTTGCTCTGGATTAGTTACATTCGTTATATCGGTTTGTTCCCTATCTAAGAGAGATGCTAGAAGACATTTGAAAGCGGACACGTTTGTACGACGTGGGTTACGCCGTGGCTCGGGTCTTTTGGTGTTAGTTTTAAGTTTGAAACATATGGTTCTGTGATCTGAGCAGGAGGGTTCATTAGAGACGTGCCAATTCGATATGAGATTGGCCGCGCCTTCTGTGGCTAACGTTAGATCTATAATCGTCTGCCCTCGGGCCGTGACCCAGGTGGGTTCCGTACCTCGGTTAACGATGTTAAGGTTAGTAGAGAATAAATAAGTGGATAGCGTCTCACCTCTGGTGTTCGATACTTCACTTCCCCATAGAGGGTGATGCGCGTTTGAGTCGGTGCAGATGATCAGATCCATGTTGACGCTCTCGCAGTACTGGACCAAGTCTGATACTTCTTTTGGAGGGCAGTTCTCGTCGTCGCCTGGCATGTACGCCGAGGCTAGTACAAGTTCAGGGTCATCGTTATCGCGCCGGAGCCTGATCGTTGTCAGGTCTCTGGAACAGAATTGTGTTAGTGGTGTGATAGGTAAGTCTTGGGGAATGTATATGCAAGTTCTTGGATTTTCTGTGTTTTGGGTACTGAAAATTACTTTACCTCCAATGCTTCCAAGTCCGCATATCTTGTTTTTCCTGACCCACGGCTCTTGGATCAGTGCGATTGTTCGGAGTTTCGTCTCCAGCACCCTGCGTAAGCTAGCCGTGATTATCATAATTTCTTGTTAAATAAATACTTAATACAGGGGCAGGTCGGGAGGTCACGACAAACAATGCAATACACTTCGAAATCCATTTTTCACAACACAGCTAATAAAATAGAGGAAATTATAGTTATTAATTTGTATAGCGCAGGGATCGCTTCTTGCCACAAAAATGATCTAAACGCATATACATGTACGCACTTACTTACTCTCGACCCCGCCGCGCGACCCTGCGTTCGCCCTCCGAGCGCCACGAGGCGCAGTATGTATTCACGTTAACTCTACATAAACTTCCAGTTATATATTTCTTTTTTTTATTACGTGCGAATGTTTTATATATAGAATACATTATATATTAAAAAATCCATGACTACACTAATTTGCCCCGAAGTACAATCTACAAATATTGTAAAATGCTGTTTTCCTAGGGGTGCAAAAGGGTGCAAAAATAACTGGGTGTATAGGATGCTTTAAAAAGCTTATTACGAGTTTGCACCAACTGGCTAAATTTCCCTTGAGCCGCAAATTAAAAATAATGATTTATTAGTGTTTCATACACCTCACACTTTTTTCGTGAAAATTAATTATACACCAAAGGGGTATCTACATATATCTAAACTTACCACAACTAAATACTTATGAAATTTTTAAATTTTGGGACTTTAATGTTAAAACCTAATATTAACGATGTTCCGTACATAACAGGAATGGTGCAAACTCAGAGAAGACTTATATTCATGTCTTCTAATGATTCCACAAAAAATTACAACTACACGAATTAAGTCCAATCTTTTTGCTAATTTGACTAGACTATTACTGAAAATAAATACATTAGAGAAACTAAACAGACAGTACCTAACCTACATAAAATAAACACAATACTAATCAGGGACCGTTCTGGTTACCCATTAAAGGGGTTTTGATAGGGTTTTTCTAAGCAGTTAATAAAAAACCCTTATCATATAGGTAACCCTTTTAAAGGGTTCAAAGAATCATTTTTGTTTTTTATAGAAAGGGTTTTCGATAGGGTTTTTCTAAGCAGTTAATCTAAAACCCATACGATAAAGGTAACCTTTATTCGATAGGGTTTTTCTAAGCAGTTAATCTAAAACCCATACGATAAAGGTAACCTTTATTCGATACGGTTTTTCTAAGCAGTTAATCTAAAACCCATACGATAAAGGTAACCTTTATTCAATAGGGTTTTCCTAAACCGGTTAACAAAAACCCATACGATATGGGTTACACTTTTGAACGGCTTAAATTAAGTCGTTCAAAAGGGTTTCTTACACTGAACTCTTTTGAAAACGATAACAACGTAACATTTCAACTTGGAGCAATGTAATTATGATCTGTCGATGGTAGACATACGTTTCAAAATGGCATAGCACACTTTAAACGTCAGCGGCGGGGCGGGCGCCTTTGTGGTTACGTTTGTACCTACTGAGAACGAGATTTATTATCATTATTGCATGTAATATAGACACACGAGTAAATAAACCGTACAGGGGCAAAGCTTCCTAAGAACGTGTAATATTGTTACCTATTTTGGTAGGGCACAATAGGTGAAAACAAATTAAATTAAACATTCGATAAATCGTTTTATTATTCAGAAGGTTCAAAATAGGATAAGTAACTAATAAGATTCCGATAAGAATTAATAAGAAAGTGCGAATTTATTAGTGAATGTAAATTTGTTTGTTAACTATTTTGATAAGACATGGGATTTTATTTAAAAAAGCAAGTCTAAAAGGGAGATGTTAAGGCGTATAGTCCCTTGAACCATCTGACCGAAATTATGTGAACGCAACTCTCGCACTCGCCTAGGCGGCAGTACGCAAATCTGTGCATTTATTTGCGGCCAGCAGCGCCCGGAAAGCGCTTTAAATCCATTTTCTCTGCGAGATATTGATTGATTTACATATGCAATGTTCACTTTGAAAAATATTTAACCACCAATTTTTATGTGTAAAAATGTTTCTAAAGGTCCAAGCCGTTTCGAAGGAGTAGGGAAAAGTTGCGAAAAGTTGCGAAATTGCTAAATATTTTTTTTTGACAAAAGTATTAATTGCACGAAAAATCAAATGTTGATATTATTGTTCATGAATCTATAATAAACACATATTTTTTTCAAACAAATTGATCTAGCCGTTACGGAGGAGTAGGCCTCAGAAAATCACTGTTTTATGGCACTTTTCGGGCGCTTGGCCCTTAACAGTAACGAAATATCAGTAAATCTCTATAATTTTAAGTAATTTCATTGCTCAAAATATATTATAGCAACACTGTTTTTCCGTATTGCCAACATTACAGCGAAGGAACTTCTTATAAGTGAAACGCACACTACGCACAGTACGATGTACTTGTTTTTGAAGCTGGACGTCTTTTAGGATTTTATTTTGCATTTGTGAATTTTGAACAATTAAAACCGGAAAAATGCCGAAAACGATACGAGACGCTGTACATCGCTATTATTTATATGATGCCTCAAATAATACAAGTAAATGTACCAAATGTGGAAACATCTTAAAGGTATGGTTATATTCTAATATTTAGTTATTCTGACAATTTACTTAATTATTTGTTATATGATAATGAGTCATGTCCTCACCGTAAAACCTACCTGTACCACACAATAGGTAGGTACTTGTGTTATGTACCTAATTTATCAATCTAACAATACCTATATGGTAGACATCAATAAGAAACGTTATTCTTAGGTAAAATGTAGTTGAGCTATGAACTCAAAATTCGATTATTTTTCTAAAATAATGAAGCATAAATAAAGTTAATTGTTTAGTGGACGATTTTTTAAATTCAGCATTAATTGCTGAATTATCGTTTTTTAAGCTACCAGTTAGACGTGTAGGTATTTGGTTGTACTTTGATAGATTGTTTTTACGTACTTAACGCAGAACAGTTAGGTAGACAAGTACATGACTTTATGGCCATGTAATATTTTTACAATTTATATTAGGTATTTATACGCCGCCCCCGAGCGCGCTCGGACCGAGCGCCGCCGATCCTAGCACAATTGCTGAGGTATATAAAGTGAAGTACAGTTGCCAAAACGGATCTTGAGAGCTCGGCGTCAGAGTGGGGATCGCTTTGCGCATTTCATACATTGGCGAGTCAATCGTCTTTGTTGTTAGAAACATGCATAAACGCAAGGAACGAATAAGGAGTGACGTCTATGACGCGATGGCGCGGCGAGCCAATTACTGACACTCCCCGCCCCCGCGTCTCACTTCGCACCACTAAAGAGACCGAATATTTAACTACTGCGCAACCACTCGAGATCCGTGATGGCAACTGTACATAGGTACTTACCTACGAATAAGTACATGAAATTGTCTTCTGCTCTAGGTACCTATCTATCCTGTGGTCTTGTGTAGTTCGCGAACGATGAACGAATAGGAAACATGCAATATAGGTACTTTTTTTTAATTAATGATAGGCTTGCGTTTGACCACCATCTCACTTGATGGTAAGCGATGATGTGGTCGACGATGGAACACGCTTGCTTAGAAGAAACCTATTCACTCTCGACTTAAAGACTCCTAAGTTGTAGCTAGGTACCTACTTAAGTTGAAGCAAAATGGCGATCGTCCTTCTATGCGCAGTAACAGATTTTTTCGGGTCAGTAACAGCGGGAGGCTGCGCGTAACCATAGCAACGACGGCCATTTTGTTTCAACTTATTTGCCACGTAGGACCTACTACATACGAGTATTATATCTTTTTACTGTACCTACGAAAAGAAATGTTAGGTACCTAGTACTCTACTGTCTCTTTTTTAGGGTTCCGTAGTCAACTAGGAACCCTTATAGTTTCGCCATGTCTGTCTGTCCGTCCTCGCTTAATCTCTGTGACCGTTAGCACTAGAAAGCTGAAATTTGGTACCAATATGTATATCAATCACGCCGACAAAGTGGTAAAATAAAAATCGGGAAAAAATGTTTTATTAGGGTAGCCCCCCTATATGTAAAGTGGGAAGTAATTTTTTTTTTTAATTTCAACCCTAACGTGTGATATATTGTTGGATAGGTATTTAAAAATGAATATGGGTTTACTAATATAATTTTTTTATAATGTCAATAATTTCGGAAATAATCGCTCCAAAAGTAAAAAAACTACTGAGGTGTGAAGGGACACCTGGATGGAACGAAGTTCCGTTCTGGCTTGCTTTCTATAAGAGAGAGAGAGAGTGAGAGACAGACAGAGAAACATGCGCAAGCCGCACGGCTTACAATAGCTTACTATAGCAAAAAGTATCGTTACAACTTTTCGTGAGAATTTTTTCAGTCTAGCCAATACAAGATAACTAAAAAATACTATCCTATTTTATGTACATTTTGACAGCACTATTTCAACATCTTCGAAACCATGAAAACGACACTCATGACGAAAAAGTTGATAATTTCTGACAGCCGCCATCTTAGATTTACATTTTGACAGCACTATCAGCTTCAACAACCTCGAAAACCATGAAAAAGACACCCATATCGAAAAATTGATAATTTATTGCAGCCGCCATCTTAGATTTACATTTTGACAGTACCATCGGTTTCAACACCCTCGAAAACCATGAAAACCACACCCATGACGGAAAATTTGATAATTTCTTGCAGCCGCCATCTTGGATTTATATTCTGACAGTACTATCGGTTTCAACACCCTCGAAAACCATGAAAACGACACCCATGACGAAAATTTTTTTTTTTTTGCAGCCGCCATCTTGGATTTATATTTTGACAGTACTATCGGTTTCAACACCCTCGAAAACCATGAAAACGACACCCATGACGGAAAAGTTAATAATTTCTTGCAGCCGCCATCTTGGATTTATATTTTGACAGTACTATCGGTTTCAACACCCTCGAAAACCATGAAAACGACACCCATGACGGAAAAGTTAACAATTTCTTGCAGCCGCCATCTTGATTTACATTTTGACAGTACCATCGGTTTCAACACCCTCGAAAATCATGAAAACGACACCCATGACGAAAAATTTGATAATTTCTTGCAGCCGCCATCTTGGATTTACATTTTGACAGTACTATCGGTTTCAACACCCTCGAAAACCATGAAAACGACACCCATGACGAAAAATTTTATAATTTCATGCAGCCGCCATCTTGGATTTATATTTTGACAGTACCATCGGTTTCAACACCCTCGAAAACCATGAAAACGACACCCATGACGGAAAGTTTGATAATTTCTTGCAGCTGCCATTTTGGATTTATATTTTGACAGTACCATCGGTTTCAACACCCTCGAAAACCATGAAAACGACACCCATGACGAAAAATTTGATAATTTCTTGCAGCCGCCATCTTGGATTTATATTTTGACAGTACCATCGGTTTCAACACCTTCGAAAACCATGAAAACGACACCCATGACGAAAAAGTTGATAATTTCTTGCAGCCGCCATCTTGGATTTATATTTTGACAGTAAAAGTGTCGGTACAATTTTTCGTGAGAATTTTTTCCGTCTAGCCCCCTTTCACAACGCGCGATAAGGAACTTCGTTCCAATAAAAGACATACAAAATTTTTACTTACCCATTGCTCATTCAATTGACTACGATAAACGGCTTACACGGGTCACACGAGATAACAATGATCGTAAATGGAGTTCAGGACACACACCTTAATATGAGAATACTTGTCTAAAATCTAAATATTATAAAAACACGTGCTTCGTCTACAAGTCTTCAGTGTCTAGTGAAACTCGCACCTACTGAGCATAAATTTATTGAATAACCATAATAATACTGTAACCCGAAGAAAACCCTTACCTATAAGGGTTATCTCGATAAGGGTAACCCTAACACTGGGTTTCAAGTATAGAACCCATTCAATGGGTTACCCATATTGAATAGGTAACCCTTTTAATGGGTTCGAGCTTAAAACCCATTCACGGGGTTACATCATGATAAAGGTAACCCTTTTAATGGGTTCGAGCATAAAACCCATTCACGGGGTTACATCATGATAAAGGTAACCTTTTTAATGGGTTTGAGCTTAAAACCCATTCACGGGGTTACATCATGATAAAGGTAACCCTTTTAATGGGTTCGAGCTTAAAACCCATTCACGGGGTTACATCATGATAAAGGTAACCTCATAAACGGGTTACCTTTCCAAAGACTTAACTCTTAACCGGGGTTGTACGGTCCCTGATACTAATTAATCGAAGTGAAATAAAAATTTAAGATAAGTAAAACAAACTCGACACGAAATCATATAAAACAATTATTATGATTGATTATAATTGTAAAAACATTTGAGAAAAGAGAGGTTACTCAAGTTAATCAGTAACATAACGTGAAAATAAAGAAGAAAATTAATTCTATGAACCACTAGAAAAAAAACTGCTAGTATTAACTCATCGAATGTCGTAATTAGAGACACAATAGAAAGACAATTGCTTATGTCGAACTGTGTAACTTAAGACATTCAAAAGACAATATTTCTCCACCAATGGGAGGATCGAAACCACCAGTTTTAGTGCAAAATTCATTAAGTTGACATCACAGTGCCTAGCACAGTATTTTATGGTAAGCCAAGGAGATAGTGGGTGAGCGGGGTAAGGGGCATCATTCTCGAAGCGAAGACCGGTCCGTGCACCATACATACTATGCGCAGCGCGGGTGGTGCGGCGGGTGCGCGTGGGCAGGGAGACTTGGCGGTGCGGGCGGGGCGCGCGTCAGTCGCGTAGCGAACGCTGTATTGCAAGAACGTCGGGTGGCGTCGCGCCAGCCCGTCGCGTGCTAGTGTTGTGTCACAGCGGTGGGCCAGGTCGGTTTCGAGACTTCTTCGTTCCGACGTAAACCATGGCTCTCAACTCGGACGCTGAACAGAAATCGAACCTGGTCCTCCGCGTGGACCAGGATTCCGACTCGGTTCTACAGTCATTGTTCGACACAGTGCTTAAGCCGGACTCGAAACGACCGCTACAGGTGCCTCTCCGAATGCGACAGCTTCCAAAGTCGTTCTTTAACCCGCCGTCAACCGGTTCCAAGTCGCCATCTGTGTCTCACTCGCGAGAAAACTCGGCTGACTCGGCGTTCGGATCGTCGTCCGCGACTGGCGCCTCACCGGTGTCGCACTCTCGAGCACATTCGTCACCCGCAAGCTTGCAACAAACTTATGCTGCTGGACAACAAAACCAACAACCGCCGCTACATCATCAACACACAAAACAGAGATCCTATGACGTCGGAACACATCTCCAAGACGATCTTGGTCCACTTCCGCCCGGTTGGGAACAAGCTCGTACGCCAGAGGGACAAATATACTATCTAAAGTAAGTTTTATTATAATAATTTTCATTGTATTCTTAGATCTTAATATTTTTATCGTTCATTCGTTGGTAAACATACTAACGAAAAGTTAAATATTGATATGAAAAGAAATCTTAGTTTTGAACGTTTAATTGAACTGCAAAAACGGAAATAATATTGACAAAAACTACTAACTTTTAAAATAATAATATTATATACCTTCTAGTGCTTCTAGTGACTCAGAAAATATGACTATTCGGTTTGTCAATCGTGCTATAGTTAAACGGACTATATGTAATAATTAACCAAGGAGTGTGTGTTGTTGGTTTCATTCATTTTGACAATAAACAAAATATGGAGTAGAACGTCACATGATCGAATTTAAGTAACTGTGAGCCTTTGAAACTGCAGATTCTATGTCCATTGAATGACTGGCGGTAACCACTTATCATCTGACAATATTGGTTATTTGCCAGCTAAACTGTTACTATACAACGTATTTACTTCAGTGAAACTGAAACCTTCGACATAAAGAGGCTATTCAATTTGTACGGATTCAGTTCATATGGACGACATGATGGGAAAGCACTGGGTAATAATAGTACCTGTCCATAAATCTAAGATGCGAGGAAATTTATGTTTACATGTTTTTGTCACGCTCATCCATCGTAATCCCCTTCTTCGGGCTTGCGGACAGTGAGCAATGGGTAGCTCGCTGTCCGGCCGTCCGGTAACTGTCCGGACCAAGCCCAAGGCGTCGACGGCGCGCACTGTTCCCGCGCGCCTCAAGGAGTTGTCAGCAACAGCAGGGACCCAGCCGGGTCGAAGCCTACTGGGGCCAGGGTTATCCGAAAGGGCGCTCGAGCCCCGGTATGAAGGCTAGAAGGAACGGGGTGGGTCTTTTAGTCAGTAAGAGTCTGACACTATCTCCCGCTCCACCCAAGGGCAGGGGATGTCAATGCATGATATTTTCCCACCATAAAAAAAAAAAAATCCCCTTCTTGGTCATCCGTTCTTTTTCTTCGGCCTCCACTTCTGATTCAGCACATTTTTGGCTTTGTCTATAGATTTGCAACACCTAATTTGGATTTTCCTTGAAACTTGAAATAACTAAGAAACTAGGTGGTTCATAACGTGAACTCTTCTTAATGACAACACATTGTCGTCATACGCTATCTTATCGCGATATACCTGCCGTCAGTACCTACATGATAAAAAGTGATAAGACCAAGCTAATGATTATAATGTACACCTCCGTATTATTTAAATAGGTAGGAATATAAATAATCTCTGAATCATTATTTCTACTAAACTTTATCAACTAATTTACCGTTTTTGTAGATCCGTTTATTAGAAATTACCACGATGGTGTTTTCAAGAACTGGCTTCTTTGTTGTTGATCTAATTCTCAGGAATCTCAGGTTGTTTTATAAAGGTGTCATTGCTTGTTTGTTAGTTTAATCATTAATGGTTAATTGATCATGTTATATGGAAGAATTTATTGTTGTCGTGTGTCTTCAAAATCTAGGTATGGCTGTGGCAAAACTTTTAATTGTCTAGTTTTTAAAGAATCAAATTTGGCAAATGGGCATTGCAATGATTCATTACATGGAAAGAGCTAAGATTAAAACAGGCTATAACCCAAGATAAACATAGTAGGTTCGTGTTTTTAATCTACGAAAAGGAAAAGCAAACTGGTGACGCAGTATACCTTAGAAGCCTGGCCAGATACAAACGAGAGCATTATAATTCGAGTCTGTGAGATTTCGTGAACTAAATTACTAAACCCATAATAAAAAGTGACCATATGTGAGAAAGCAGCAATGCCAGAGAAAGAAAATGGAAGAGATCCCGAAAATATATATAATTTTTTTAAAGTAAAATATTGATTGCTGTCAAAACTACCGATCGTCAACCTTAAGACGTAGACAAGATAAGCAAGTACTAAATTGAAAGATGGTCTGGTATTTAGAAAAACTCTTTCAAGAAGTTCACGGTCCGACGTAGTACCAATTCCATACCTTTTTCTGGCGCTAAGCAGCGCTGCTTTAATAATAATAATAAATCATTTATTATCAGGCATCTTGGCCCATAGAAATATACCTTACAGACTAACATACATATAGACAGAGCTTTGCTGTAGGTGTTTGTGTATCTTTGACTTTAAGATTGTAAAGTTTTTGAAACTGCATATATATATGACAATGGCAGTGGCATGGCAATGAACACTATCATTAGGGCCTTGTTTAACTGCTAACAAAAAAACAGATTTCTGAATTAACGCGATTAATGCCAGTCCATCTATAAAGAAAAGCAAGCGAAAATTCTGTAAATCCATCTAAACAATTCATGAAGACATTTAATAAGTTAGCATGACATTGATTAATTTACCTGTGCTAATAAAAATATATGTAAGATAAAGGGATATTTCCACTGCATAATGTATGATTGCTGACTTGAGGAAAACGTTAAATGATGACGTTGATTATAGTGACATAAAGTTTGCTAAGTTTGATATAAAAAGAATGAAGTCCCAGTAGGAAGACCCTCAAATTCTAAGGTCACGAACTTGTTTCACATGGACCACTTCGTCCATTCGGAGACCAAATCCAGATAGATAGTTGGCTCACGACCGTTATGACCACAGAGAAGAAAAAACTTCGGGAATTGATATTGTTGATTAGTAGACTTAGTTTCTTTGCTTGGTTTTAAACATTAGATTCTTAAATGGTCTGAAATATCGTAAATAAGTCTTCCCATTTCGCACGGGTTACAATGTTCGTTTCTAACTTATAATTGGGTCGACTATCGCACACGCTCCAATCGCCAATATGATGAAGCCTTGCTTCACGTTTGAAGTCGGTTGAGTGATTCGAAATAATTATATCGATAATCGGTAATAGCTAGTCGGTAGTCTGGCGCCGTTGCCATTATTGTCACGTTATGTTTTCAGTTGCGCAAACGGCGCGCAATAATTCATACGCTAAAATCTATTGGTGATTCTAACAACATTTTTATCTGTTGAAAAACATGACATATAAGTGTTAAGGTACATACAGAGTAGACAGGTCCGCACTGTTGAACAAGAGCCATGTTCAGATTTGGACTGGAAATACCTACCTAATCCCATCCATCACTTATTTAATCTTCAAAGATTCGATACAAAATGTGATGTCCATTCGCCTAAATACTTCATGTTTGGGTGCTTTTTTCTTATTATAATAAAATGCTGTCTGTGTCCAAATACGAGTAGATATAGGTAATACGTGTCGGTATAGTCAGTATAGTCTATTTAATTCATTAAACCCCAAGCGAACGCCGGCGTTCGCGCACCTATTGTCTTTCTATTGTGTCTGTAATTACCACGATTGAAATGTATGAATTAGCTATATATCTTGGACTTACTTTCTTTGTATAGACTATCAGAGAATAATTATCTATAATTATTATACAAAAATATGAACATTCCACATCTGTAGTTGATAACAGGTACCTACCTACAGGAGTTTTTAAGTCGACGTTGCTGTCGTATAATTTTTACTCATTACCTACCGAGTCATTATGGACCCTTTAAAAATATACCTACATATATATCTTCAGTTTTAAATATTCTCCCTATGAAGTCGATGTCACTGTTTAGTCAGTTACACTCTGGTTTCTACGGTGCTATTTAGCGTTAGTAACTTCGCGGTGTGTGGAAGTTAGCCAACGCGACATCAAAGCTTTTGCCACCTCATAAATATACACTACCTGTTGTACTACACGCTTTAGAATTAAGTAAATATAATTGTATTTTCTACTTTGAGAAAATAACACTTTAAAATATCATAGACCAGACTTAAAAACGGGTGTTATTCTCAAAATTACTTAAATTTTGAAAATAACGCACATCTATTTTACAATATTTGTTCTTAAAGGAAACAAAAACGTATTGATACTTCTATTACTGTTATAAATATAGACAATATTATCTTACACTGTTGCTAGGAAAATAAATACTTCATAAGATTTATATCTATTCCGTTTAACTCGGTTCGTTAGAGCGCGTTAGGACTGCCAACGCGGAAGGCCTGCATGTTACATCTACAACGACGCACTTCATAAGCTCCCTTAAAATATTGATATTTCGAATATCAAAGGTATTAATTTAGACGGGCGTGCGTTTGGCTCTGCTCTCGCCGCCGCCGCTGCAGGAGCATACCGCGATGGACCATTGCAAGCGGTGCGTCTCTTCCGTGTCGGTAAATAGACGTGCGCGTCGTTTCTTAATTGCGAGCTGGGGCCGATGCTTTATAAGCTCCATAACGTCCGTCGACGTGCGTCTCGACTGCGAAATGTTTGCTTTAATTATTATTGGAATGGAGGGTAATTCTCTGTGGTTTTGTTCGGCTAGACTTGGCGATGTTCCGAAATAGGTAGCGATGCAAATTGCCTTGGCTAACGCCCAACGCGGCGCTATCAAGCCCAGTAGCTTCACCGCGTCACACCTTCCTCATGACTCTTGACCTGAACATCTTACCTGGTTAGGTGACGCCACTAACACCCTTTTCTACTTTTTTTCTGCTGATCTTTTAACTCTAGAATCTCTCATTGTGGATTACTGTAAGACCCAAAGTAGTAACCTACTTACAGTACTTACACATTTTTGAGTCAATTTATTTATTTATTTAAACTTCATGTACAGTAGTGGTACATAGGCGGACTTAATGCAACAAGGTATTCTCTCCCAGTCAACCTTTGGGTTAAAAAAGACGTCACTGTGGTAGGTTTGCACAACATATACATATAACAAATAATGAAACGGAAAAAAAAGTTATCTATGAAAAATATCAAATCTTAAAGAGAACTTAATAAAAATTCTGACGAAGAATAAACTAAAGTTGAGAGGACTTCAAGTAGAAGTTCCGAATTTTACGTTTGAAGGAAAATTTACTTTCGGCTTTTCTGATGTCTACGGGAAGTAAAGTCCAGAGTTTTATGGTGGAAACAGCGTAAGAATTGGACATAAAGCCAGTACGGTGAGAAGGAATATGAAGAAGCATGTTTTTGGATGCACGAAGGGGTTAAGATTAGGCCCGGCGCCCACTATCGGTGGGCATCGGTGCGGCTCGGTACAGCTCGAGCGCTTTACGCCGGCTTCGAGCGGCTTAGGGCGCCTTAGAGCTCCGTCGGGCGACTTCGGCCGGCCTCGGCAGCCGTAAGCATGGCTAAGGATGCCGAGGCGGTCTTCGGGTAGCTCGGGTGGCATTTTCGGATCAGACACGTCGCAGAACAGTCATTTCGATCACCGCACGCGCCTTCATTATCGTATCGTACAAGTAGACGCAAAATAACTTGGCAGTCCTGAACATAGGCTCTGCGAACTTCTGCGCATGTACATTCGTAAAGAAAACTGTTATTGGCATTTCTTTTTAACCAAAATACTAATAAAAATATCCTAATACCAAGTAAAAATAAAATAAATATCAAAACAATTTGAGACTAAAAGCTACAAAAATAACTTATGAATAAACACTTAAACAAAAACAAACTTAAAAAAAACTAAACAAAAACAAAACAATATAATAATATCAGCAAGATGAACAATGAGAACTAAGTCCCAATCCACCATTATAAATACACACACATAACTGTTTTCACGGAACGTTACGAGTGACTGCTCTGCGATGTTTCTGCAGCCAGAACTATTCTTAGGCTACCCAAAATCAGCTACGGCGTCCTTAGGCGTGTTTATGACTGCCGAGGCAGCTCTCAGGCGCCCAAAGCCGCCCGAAGTCGCCCGACGCAGCTCTAAGGCGCCCAAAGCCGCCCGAAGCCGGCGTAAAGCGCTCGAGCTCTACCGAGCCGCACCGATGCCCACCGATAGTGGGCGCCGGGCCTTATGAGAACTGCCCAACACTTTAAAATATTGTTTTAAATAATCAGGAGCACAAAGATCGTTCATTACGGTGAAGAGCATGCAGAGGGATCTGAGGGATCTCCGGTGACGGATAGGCAGCCATTTAAGCTGAGAACGGAAGGAAGAAATGTGGTCATTTTACGAAGCCCGAATATAAAACGAAGGCAGTTATTGAGAAGTCGATCCAATTTGTTTAGAAGTTCTTGGGAAAGATCAGAATAACAAACATAAGCATAGTAAATTTCTTAATTTCACTTTAATTGATTGTGGTACTTACATAATAAAAAAAATTATATGATTTTGATATTAATCTCATGTAGGTAAGACTTAGAAACTTGTTGTATTTCCGTTTTTCACCTTTATTTTGTTGAGGTTTTGGTTTCCATAGTTGAATAGTGGAATGATAGCCTTGCACCTGTTGTTTCGGTTTCAATCTTGAATTATAATACATTATATATTATAAAGTTCCTGTAATTTCTCGTAGGTACTCGTACATACACAACGCCAACGGGTAAAATGACCGCTCTTCAACCAATATTTCCTTTTAAATGTCGTCCTTTGAATGTCTAATAAGAGAAACTTCTTGCGCTGAATACTAAGAATGAAATAGTAGTAACGAAAAAATACATCCAAAGTTCATTCAACTGTTTTTGTAACCTGTGTTCTTGTCATCGGATTCTTTAAATAAACATGAATTATCACATTAACTAAAAATAATTATATTCAAGTACGTAATTGAAAGCAAAGTTCAATCAATTAAGAAGTTAAAACCAGTTAACTTGTACCGAAATGAAATAGGTTAAAATACTTAGTTTTAAAGTATTTTTGAAAAGATTTCCTGATTAGCCACTGCCACTGCAGTTCACGTCCAGCGGGCAATGTGCTACCAGGGTGATGAAGTGCTGACGAGTCGTATATTGACTGGCCTGTTGGTCTAGTGGTTAGTGACCCTGACTGCTATGCCGGAGGTCGTGGGTTCGATTCCCACCCAGGACAAATGTTTGTGTGATGAGCATAATCATTTGTTCTGTGTCTGGGTGTAATTTATCTATAATATGTTTGTATTTAGAAATATATAAGTATATTTATCAGTTGTCTAGTACCCATAACACAAGCTCTGCTTAGCCTGGGACTAGACGGCGTTGTGTGATAGTTGTGTAATATTATTATTTCTTTCTACCTCCATAGTGCCTGTCTCTGGTCTTCTTTACTGTGTTTTGAGAAGCACGTAAATCTTATTAAACGTCTCTTTAAACCTGCAGCAGGTATTAGAGATATTGATATATATTTATTTACTAGCTTTTGCCCGCGGCTTCGCCCGTGTACCTACATAAAATATAGCCTGTCACTCAGGAATAAAACAGCTTCCTGTCGGTGAAAAAATTTTAGCAATCGGACAGTACTTTCACAGATTACCTTTACCATTTCAAACAAAAAAAAACAAATTTTAGGTACCTCTTTATTATATTAGTGTAGATTTAAACTTCGTGTACAGTAGTGGTACATCTACGGACTTAATGACTTGACTGGCATGTGGGTCTAGTGGTTAGTGGCGCTGACTGCTACGCCAGAGTTCGTGGGCTCGATTCCCACCCAGGACAAATGTTTGTGCGATGAGCACGATCATTTGTAATGTGTCTGGGTGTAATTTATCTATAATATGTATGTATTTAGAAATATATAAGTATGTTTATCAGTTGTTTAGTACTCATAACACAAGCTCTGCTTAGCTTGAGACTAGACGGCGTTGTGTGATAGACTGATAGTTGTGCAATATTATTATTATATTATATTATTAATGCAACAAGGTATTCTCTACCAGTCAAGCTAAAAAATCAATAATTAAAGGTGATATTTACCCCATTCAGGGGGTAAGGCAACTTAGGCAAACATAAACATATTACAATTCTCCTGAATATGTGATAGGTAGGCAAACACAATTTTTAAATTATGTATTCGTTATTATTGCTTAATCCAAAAAAAAAATGTTTTTAAAAGTAGATAAGTCTGATCACCTGAGATACAAAACCAACATTAATGATGTAAACAGAAGATAACATTAATGAGATAGATACCTATTGCAGGCATATTCGCGCAACGTTGATATATCATTATTGATGTATGTATTATTAACCTATACATAAACATGGCGAAAGGAATAACCTTTTAGACGTCTTTGGCAAGGCCGTTGTTGTCTGCGTAAACAAGCCTAGCGGGTTCGGCGCTCGATAATTAAATTATTTGAGACTTGTACGTATATTTTTTTTTTTTTTACAATATTTAAATAAATATATCTTTCTTGTTTTTGTGTTAACTGTATTGAACATACAAAATTCTGGCCGTCTATGATGTTATCTACACTTACGTCGTCATATTTTTTTTTAATAAGTACCTTATTACCTAGTTACGAAACGTCTGAATAGTCATTAAATAATAACATGTATAATAATGAGTCACGCCACAGATAATGTTCGAAATGTTTACCTGCTGTGCAGTGCAGTAAAATTAACTAACTAGGTAATTAGATAAAGCTTCACGAATCACGATCGTTTCCGAGAAGAGCATGGTGGAGTAGTCACATGCGCAACAAGTGGACTTATCGCACTGGTGTATTCACAGCGATAACATTAAAATACAGCTCACTATCGCCTTCTAAGAAGTCGCCCGTTGCGTCGTCGCGTCGCGGTCGCCGGCGGTCTGCGCCCGCGCACCGTGCGACGCGACAGGTAGCTCTAACGGCACTCGCCTGAGAATACAATTTTCGTTTTAGAACAAAGTATATTATGCCGTTAATATACTTTCTCTTGTCATTAAAACTAGCATTGATTAACATAGTGAAATCTTTTATTATGGAACTTATTTAACAGATGGTTAGTATTTGCGAACTAACGTTAGGTAATATATATGTACTAACTTAATTAGGAAATCATGCATCATATGATTCAGTTTTATAACTAATCCTCTCTAAAGGTCTTGTTTATTACTAGCATGCTGACTATCTGATTAAAATATAATACTATACGTAAATACCTAAATCAATTGTTAGATTAAGGTTAGGTTCGGTTATAATAGCAGGGTTTATTTGGAAATCAAATAATAATACTTACTCATTCAATATTATGTAACGCTGTAACAGTTCATTAAGATTTAAATATGATGTCATCTTTTTGTGTGACATTTTCATTGAAACCAAAACTAACGAATTTATCAAACTAATGATCTTATCTCTTACAAGACATGTTACATTTGCCGATGCCTATGTGACAATGTTACTTCCATGTGTGTACGTCGGTAGCGTTAAGTATCGTGCTGCAGAATGCTTTTTTAGCAATATGAACCCTAAGGTTGCGTCACAGAGCTGGTTATTCCTTGCAGCATAATAGCAACAAGGTACTCAGTTTCCACGCTCTGATTATTGGATGTTGGCTCTAGACAGCGTCTTTATCGGCACCGATCAGAAACTGAGCTCAACGGGAGTGTTTTGAGAAATCGATCCAGCGCTAGTGCTAAATTCTGGTAACACGGCATCTAATTAAACTTATGTGCAGTATACGGAAATTGGCGTATCATTAATTAGGTATTTAGGTAGGTACCATTATAGTTAGGTACTTCTTTTGTCATAATTCATGACTTTCCAGTTTAGTAGAAAACACCACGTGAACATAATAGAAGCAAGACAATTTCTTTAAAGTGGCTATGAGTATTGTTAAGTTCTGATAGCTCTACTGAATCACATAAATCTTTTTATGGTTTTCCTTGGAATATTTTCTATGTTAAATAGTTTACCTTAAGCATTCCCGATTCTGGATAAGTGGTAGTTCACAAAGTCATAATTCTTCAAGGGTGACGTCATTGTAACTTTAACCTCAACACTTGAATATTCAAATTCTAAAGTGTTTCCCTACAAGTGCATCTAATTTAGAGTAGTACCTAACATATACGTAACACACAGTGCAGGTTAGCCGTCGACCGCCGTAATTCCTTCAAGGGCACATCTTTGTTCGTGTTGCGTTGCATTATCAAGCCTTGTAGACACAGTTGGCTCTCATCGTTTTGTGTCATCGGTATTAATGTGCTTCCAATAATACTTGCCATGGTCAACAAAGCTGCTTGTTGCGATAAATAAGACAGAGTATTCATGAGACCACACCGAGAGGGCCACCGGACTATGTTATGTGGAAAGTCTGTGTTGATCTATCAAAGCATTTTTGCTTTCCAAGCTGATAGGCAGGTATTAACATTACATGATGTTTAATTAAGTATTTGCACATGTAAAATTTCAAATTGTCGTAACCTAATGCATAATTAGGTAATGTGTTTTTACTATAGAAAACAGATGATTAACTAGAGCGTTTCGAGGGATTAGTTAGTCAGGTAGCTGTCTACGCTAGATATTTATTGTATCTTATTCTGTATTTTATCTTACCACCTGTATTTTGTGCTCTTGTACTGTGTAGCAGTAGTTTCACAATTAATTTGTACCCAATATTTAACTGGTTAAGAACCGATTTTGTTTACCTTTTTAACATGTTACTTGGGGTGGTCGGTCGGGCCAAAATTGGAAATTAGCTTCTTGCATTCTCTATTGGCACTTGGCAGCCATAATTTTTTTAAATGCGCTTTATTTTTATCCAACTGTAATTATTTATCTACTTAGTATGGCCATAACTTCTGTTACAATTAAAAATGAATCCAACTTCTCAAAAACTAATGTATTCTTAGAATAATTTTATTTTTTATACATGTGATTGAGCCACTCTTAGCCTTAACACACACAGCGTTTAAGGTAAATGATAAATGATCTTTATTTTGCAAATAGGTTTAATCAAAACACTTTAACACGTCAATTTTTTCGTCAATCTAAACTAGTTGAGGCCGGTGTTTCCTAGCTGACTACCCTGAGAAGAAACACCGAAACAAACTTAGGGGTCAAAGTCTCTTTTAAAGTCCATACAGCAAACATCTAATGATCAAATCATATGAGAACCATGCACATTGAGCCTGTGATGGTCTTTTAAAGAAAGAACCACACAGTTTTAAGTGGACCTGTCCAGTCAGTGCAAGCATTTGACAGTATGCGTATAGCTCAACTCAGGACTACTAAGGAGCTCAACGACCTTGACGAACAATACCAAAGAAAGGACAATTGGGTAGGCCGCATCAAATACTTAAAACTGATATACATCATGTGAAAATAAAAGAAAAGGAAAGAGTAATCCACACAGTTCCCACATTCACTACATATAATAAAATTTACAAAAATGTAAATATTGCAAATTGTAGGAAAAAAGTATACAAATAATTAGTATAAAAATAATTGTCAGTCAAATAGTAAGTAGTAGTAAAATAAACATGTCATAATTGTAATATATATATATATATACAATATCATAATTGTTAAATAACAATAAAATCGTCAAAAAAAAAATATATATAATAATGAAAAAGGTAAGTGGTTAGATAAAGATAATTTTATTTTGCAAATATGGGTAACAGTAAAGATGACAGAAAAATATAGGTAACAAGTTCAGCCATATTTTAACACGTAGGCATGTAAAAGACATATAAAATCTAACATACCACCACTAAATACAATTTTAAAATAATACACAATGCAGTATAAACAAGTAAATACAAAGAAAGTATTTAAACCAAGTACTTATTTATTTATTATTTTTTTTAAACTATTATTTATACTTAAAAAAAATCTTACTCGTTCAGGTACTCACTTAAATTATAATATACTTTTACCACTAGAAAGCTTCGAAGTTTTTTTTTTTTAAAAATGACAATGGAAGCTCTTTCCAACTCTTAGTCAGCTTATTATAAATGACACTTTTGCGCGTAAGTGCTGTCTTAGCTAGCTGCTGACATATCAGGCTATTATCACGTCTGTTGCGGGGAAATACATCGGCTATGCGTTTAAAACGACTAAGATTTGTCTTCACAAACACAGCTACTTCTTGGATACACAAACAAGGCAATGTTAATATCTTGTGATTTTGAAAATATGGTTTACAACTATCTGTAGATTTTAGCTTAAACATCGTTCGGATATATCTTTTTTGTGCCTTGAAGGCGATTTCTCTTTCGGTAGGGTTTCCCCAAAATATGATCCCATAACTTAAATGTGACTCTACTATTCCATAATAGGCAGTAAGAAGTGCATCTGTGTTGACTATGGTTGATAATGCGTGTAAAGCATATGCAGACTTACTAATTTTCTTACATAAAACATCAATGTGGGATTTCCAATTTTATTTTTGATCTATTTGTAGACCCAAAAATTTTGTATTTTCAACTTCATCTATTGTATTTTCTTCTTAACTTCATTGGTGCAACTTATGACTTATTGAGCTTGATTCATTCTGTTCACCATCATTAGCCAACGTTTTGTGGTCTAGTTCGTCAAATATAGTTACAGAAACTAAGTATAATAATGGTTTGACTTGCTAAACTGCCCATTGTGTTTAGCAAGTCAAACCATTAGTGTTGTGTGCCAAAAAAATCTAGAGACCTGTAATGAAAAGTAGAATAATAATATTTAACTTTCCTGGATGGCATTACGTAAATTATTTAGATTAATAATTTAGATAAACTAAATAATTTACCTTGTAATAAAATAAAATAAAAAACTTCAAAATAATATGCCTATTTAACTCCTTTATGTGTAACTATGATACCTACTCTTAACAAATATTAGTTCATCACATCTTCTGTGCTGTTATATTGTGAGAGAGCGGAGAGTATCGCCATGCTTAATTGTAGGATCAAAAGGGGTCAAGTGTGTATATTGACAAGCGCCTTAGGGCCAACGTCATGCCCAAGAAGGCCCGACCAGTAACGTCAGCGTTTCATTACAAAGAATTCGCTAATAGCGTTTTAATTCATGTGTAAATATGACAAGATGACACTGCTTATTACTTACTGTGAAAAGTCTACGTGACTTCTCATTTGACTATGTTGGATTGTTGTTTCTTTTGATTACAATTGGAAAGTACCTACGTGTCTGTCGGAATCACGGATATCTATGGTCGGAATTATCTGTTGATCTTACCTATACTTAGAATGTTCTAATAATTATAATTGTAAGTTTCCCTAAAGTGTACTTGTCCTAGTACATTCTTCATTTTAGCGTGTCGATGATATTTGTAGATTTTCAAAAAGAAATCTCTTGCGCAGTATTCAGCCACGAAAATGCTGTCAATGCTGTCATTAGATTCTTCCGTGAGCAAGGAATTTGGCATGTGTCGTAAGATGGTAAGTAGGTAAGCCTTGATCAGTGGAGAGAAACCACACGGATAGATACTGACGATCAGAATTACTTAGAACTCCTGAGAAAACCTGTAGAGCTTGTCTTCCAGTCATGTTGAAAAAGCAAAATCAATTTATTCGATAAAATTATACGAAATCGGTACCAAGTTTAGAATTTGGTTCTTCTGATTTTTTGTCATAGGTAGGTATTAATTAATACGTAATTAGGCGCATGATATAGTGAATAACTAGTTTATATTTTTTATTCGAATGCGTGAATTAGGCTGCATCAAGCACTCGTTATATTATTTTGTTTAATCTAAGTATCAGCCTATACCATAATAGGAAAATCATTTATACAAGTAACTAGGTGTAATACTCCATTTTTCTTACACTAACATTATTAATTATTATACAACTACATACATGACATGATACAAACCAGGTAATTTTTATAGCCTACTGATTCATTCATTTAATTCATACAATTTGAATAGTAATATTTTCCTTATAGTCTAAACTGTGTGATTCCCAAGAATTGTAAAAGCATTAGATGTGACATACATGGAAGTTACGTGTAAAAGCGGGTTTAAAGATCAATTCGTTATTAACAGCATTGAGATCTTATTTGGCTAAACTACCATATTTTGCACATTACCATACCCTACAATGAACTTCCTTCCCTTTCCTCAGATCACTTGTTTAAAATGACTTCAGTATTTTTTTGCAGTCACCAATTGAAGAACTATCTAAAAATATGTGCAATTTTGCTAGGATAATTCAAAACGTGATACGTTGGCTTTTGTGCTTATTCTACCTATATGCAAGAGCCTTTCTTTACCCTCTTCATGAGGCACTCTACGTGTCTCAAGTCACAACAGATTCGGTCGACTTGTTGACGGCACGTTTAGGATCTAGGACTAGAGATGATTTAATACTTTGATAGGAGTCAATGTCTTCATTTCCCATTGTAGCAGGTTTGTTGTGCTCCTGGTATTACTCATACGATATCGCAGCGCGGTACGGGTACGACTGTGTTACTGGCTGTTTGCTACCGTATGCGCCTTTATTGAATACTGATAAGTTTACTCATACCACACCGTGAGTTATTGTTTTCATATGGCAATACTTTAACCAAGGCCGAATTAGTTATACGTGTATATTGGCCAGATTTGGTTATGCGCGTAACGTTTCCCGGGCGATAGCAATGTTTATGAGGTAGGTATTTAGGTAATTCAGATTAGAATTTAATTTTATGATTTTGCTACACCCGACTGAGTACGTCGACACCGCCCATATTCTGAATGTTGTAACCATGTATTGCAGTATTCTTTAAAATATTCGGTACTTAGGCACCCATGTGTCAACAAATCTGGGTATGTTGTAATTATAAAGCACAACACAGGAAACATCATGTATCACCTGCTAATGCCGGAAAATAATAGGTTAGCGGCGGCATAAGGACTACTCCCACTGCAGCGCTCACAGATATGTTGGGACTCCCTCGCTCCACCTGTTTATGAAACAATGGCAACAGTATACCAAGAGACGGCAAAGACGACAAGAGAGCACTACGCAATCTAGTAAGGAAATGCACCAGAGACCAGCACGATAAACTGGTAAAAGAAAGACTAATGCACTTCCATCCATGCTTTCTTCATGAAACAGGCTCTACGACTGATTAAACTTCAGTTGTTCAAAATCGGTAACATTGCAAATGACGACAGGTCCTTCAATAAGCACATATCTGTCGTAGGACGTACAGATGAACAACTCTGCAGATCTTGCACGGAGGAGGACATGACAGCAGTTCATCTGCGTGCATTGATCGCTGGCATTATTCTTCGGAAAGCCAGGTACTCTCCGCGATATAGTTAGAATACCAGGGCGCTGCCGGTTTTCTGGCTGCTGGAATGGCATAGGAACTTGTCTCCCATCTGTTTGGTCATCACATCTGTATAAAAAAAGTGCGCTTGGGAAGTGAAGTGACACCAAACCGATTTACAATACATTACCTACAAATGTGTATGATATTTCCAGTACTTATCCTTTAATTTTGTTCACAGTAAGAGCAAGTAATGGCATATTTTCTCATTTGTATTATCCTTATGCTTAACCCTAAGACCTAATTTTAAATATCCGCTCCTGAACATGAGCCACATTTTAGCCGTTGGTAGGTACAATGAGCGGTGATGAGGGATATTATTGTTGTTATCGTTATGGCCTCACTCGGCAGACGATTGGCCATCACGTATATTGTTATCAGCAGTCACTGTTGACTGCCACTCGTCTTCTTAAGATAATCATTGGGTCTCTTTTAACGAAAGCCACGTAACCTATTCTTATTTAAAACCACGTGATCATTTTCCGAATTATTTACGGTAAAATTTGTGTATGGTAGAACACCTACCATCATGCTGCACTTATCTCTTTGATGATAAGTAACAGTTAAGAACTTGTCTAAATAAAAAAATCCTTTCCAAGATCGTACGAGTAATATTGTAACGGTTGCGCAATGTCATCCATGGGAGTTCTCATTTTATTTCATAGATCTGTTGTGATATCTTATATCTGATGTTGTTTGAAGTGGTAAACGGCTTAACCTTTTACCACTCTTACAGTAATCAGTCATAATATCAAATACCAATCAGTAAACAAGTTTCGTCAACGCCGCCAGTTCATTGGTGTTATCCCCCTTCGTGTCCTAACATAAGAAAGGTTCACGTTTATCTGAGGACTAGTGAACTGACTAGATGAAAGTGAGCCACAAAGTATTAGGCATAGAGTACAATTTCCCAAACCAGAAATACTGCCTTTCTTCCGTCCAAAATAAGGAAAAGAACTTTCGGTACGGTAAAGTAGGCGTATGCCAAAACGCACTTTATGTTAAAATTTCAGTACTTGGATGGTATTATAGGTGCGTGTTGTGCAGAGCTAAGTGAGCGTTGACGCCGGCGGCGCGGCGCGCGGCGGCGGCGGCGCCTCGTACCGTCGTGTTTACGTCTAATTTAGGCGCGAGCGCCGCGACGTCGCCCCCGCGCCTCCCTCGCTGTCCATTGAACACGCCGGTACGCGCGCGGTTATTTCGGCATGTCGAACGCGGCACTGCGTCGCCACGGAATATCCTCACACTGCTACTTTCTTGTGGTGTCGATCTAGGTTACGGAATAATATTGATTTATCTGCTTTTAAGGTTCGACAACCTTTGTCTCATCGAGATATTTATGGTGGGTTGGGGGAAGATCGGCATTGGGGTAAGAATTTATAAATCAATATACCACTTATTTAGCTTTATTTTTAATGCCAGCCACATTGCTGGGCAAGGTGGAACATAATGACGCGGCACGCAATATGACTAGCATTAAAAATAAAGCTAAATAAGTGGTATAATTACGTTCTTACCCCAATGCCGATCTTACCCCAACGCACTATAACATTTTAGAATCAAACATGATGCTTTCCTTCCTTTCGCTTCAGTACTCATCGTAGAGAATATTGTTTTAAGTAAGACAAAAAATCGCCTTCATCTGATTTAATAAAACTTAACCTCAGGAACGAAATAGGCTTAGGTACCAGTTGCAAGACTAGCTGCAGGAAGCCATAAGCCTTCGCAATATTAATTGGATAGGTGTGGTTCAGATAGGTACACATAAATTGTAGTATTCTTATTTTAATTTGTAAACAATTTGTGGCTTCAAACGGTGAAGGAAAACATTGTGGGGAAACCCACACACTCATATTAAACTCAGAAAGTTGTTGCAATGTCCTAAAAACAGTAAGTACATGTAGAGTCATCTGGAACGAGGTGCTAAAATGATGGTGAATAAGTCAGGGTTGATAGATGAGTAGGCATTGAACTACCTACCTATAGAGAAAACTAAGACTGAGACGTAGAAAATGAACTGAATGATATCAGGGTTTAGCTTTCTGGAGCCGTCCCATATTAATACTTACCTGAGCATTAAAAAATATCAAATGTGTTGGCACAAAGACTTCGAAAGTCTTATTTCAAATTTAATTTGTCTAAAGTGGCTGGATCGCCGTTTTTCACCTCGAAGAGTTAACGAGCCCATGTCCTGTGATGTTACCGCGACTAACCTTGGAGGCTGCGGTGCGATCCGACTTCTCGGAATCGCTTCGAGCCCTCCCCGACACCCCTCACCCCTCGTAATCGCCTTTTCTGTCAGGACACGCTTAGTTGTTTATGGTACCCGATAGGGCAGCCCGTCACAATATCGATACCTGTCGAAAGGTGTAATAATATTTATGTTTTCAGATTTTTTACGAGAAAGAGTACCTATCTGTCATATTTTTACAGGTACATGTAATTACAATTTCTTCATGATATTTAGTATACCTTACCTACTTTTGATAATGGATTGGACTGATAATTGGATTTGTTTGGTAATAGTGAATTTAGCTTTCAGTAAGAAGTTACACAAGGATTTATTTTGAAATTCGACTTTCTTTGTTGACTGGTATTTCTGACGCAGAGGTTTTATACACTTAATGTTCCCAGTAGTAAATAGTTTCTTGATCTATTTAATGAATAATATCTAAGTACTGTTCCTAGGAAAGTCAATAAATATTATGAAATGTTTTCGAAAAGTTATCGATAGTTTTGCATCGTCACTAGCCACTGTCAGTTCAACTTCGGCTCTTTTTATTTTCTTTTTGTACACCTGAGTTGTTAGTAACAAAGGCATTGATTTTTTCTCGACTCGACTCCGCCCTGGCCTTTGAGTGCCTCGCCGCATTTCTTGGTACCGCCGCCGATCATTCAGTAATCTTCGATAGCCTGTCGATAGCGCTCTCTGCCGTGGACCAGGCTGCTCTACATTGAAACAGGCCATATATTAAAAAAAAAACGTATTTTAGAGGCTGGCCGTAGAGTTGATCTACACGTGGGTAACATGAAATTAGCCGAAGGAAAATTTTCTTGGTAATTTAATTTAATGCGTACTTTTTCCCTATTTTATACTATTAAGGTATAAAATAGGGATAATGTGCGTATTTTCAATTTATGTGCTAATAAATATATATTACATGTGTTACGGTATACCAAAACGTTATGAAAGAATTAAAAAAAAAATATTTATCAACGTGGAAGTAATAAAGCTTTAAAGTTGAAAATAAGAAAAAGAGTCCATCACGCCGCCATGGGATAGTTATGTCGTTTTTGCGAGAATGTCAGGAACATTTGTTAAAAATTGTTGTATCTCGTTTGTTTTTCGATTAATTTTGGTTTTTATTTTGTTCACACATTTATTGTTATACAGATTTTCATATTTATTGTTAAGCTGGTTAGATAACAAACATTTTTTTCATGAGTATTCTCAATTGAATGCCTGTGATAATAAGATTAACCTTTCTATCACAAATTTCACATGAAATGTTTTTAACACAAATTAAATATGGTACCTAACTAACCAGTAACCACATCTCTAGAAAGGTGATAACAATACGTAAAATACTATGGTACAGCAGCTTTCACTTGTATATGCAGATAGATGATAGACAGATGTTGCTATCTCTCCCTGCCTATATCACCCTATAAGTTACCTACAGCCTATTCGTAACCTAGAAATTAATTAGTAAAGGTTTAGTAAAGTGCTAGATGATTATATTACCTGCTTAGGTAGATATACCAATTGTAAATACGCTATCTCTTGTACGTCTCTAACTAACCTAATGGCAGTAACGTCACATTTCAATCAGTGCATCCTTTTTCTGTCACTTGACAGTTTCTCCCTCCACCAGTTTAAAAAGGTTTCTAACTTATCTAAATACTTAATTTTAAATCGATGTTTGATGATAATATTACTTTCAAATAGATAATAAAAAAAAAATGTATCAACTATCCATTTCCCGAAAGTAGAGCGCTGGTAGAAAGCAAAATAAATGTCCTACCTAATTTTACACCGCGGCGCCTCAGGGGTTCATTCATTCGCACTGTTAACTAATAATGCTATTTCATATAACGACCTTGATTTGTCAAACAATCGAATCTGGGACGAATGTTATGTAAATCAGTACTTAGTGCACAGTGACATTTTACATCTCGGGGGCGAGGTGTCTGCGTTCCCTTCTCTCCTTTGGCATTTCGCAACTCAAGCATGCGCTTTGTTGCGAATGTTCAGTTGCCTACCTTTTAACATTAAATCTGTTTCACCATTTACCTACTTAGTTTTTGAACTATCAATAAGTTTTATACTAATAAACGAATATTTATCCTCCTGCGAATTTGATTGCTACTCTGTATTTAAAGTACCTACCTTGGTGTTTTAAAACTTGTAAAGCAATATCAAAACTGGTCATGTAAATCTAATCGGACAACTTTACGAAAATTATCATCGGGTCCACTAGATGTTTTAAGGTTTGACATTTATAATAACTCTGTTGATAAGTTTAGGATAAAGATTTGCCTATTTAAATTAAGTAAAAAAAATAAAAGTTGAAGTCTCAAAAATATTGTATAAACAATTTAAACGAATCAAAGTCGTCTACCTGCTGGTTGGCTTGATCCTGTGGCATCAATGACGTAGCTGTAGCGCAGGAGGGTTCAAGGACCGCTAAGTCATTTAGTAGCCAGGTACAAGCTACTTGCCCCGAGGCGGGCGGCCGCCGCACGATACACTCGCTCAGCTCTGGTTGCGTGTGGGAAATGGTCTTTAGTCCTGCTTGTCGCCAATGAACGGTCTATAGCGAAGTGTGACCGGGATAAATTTGCAAATTTTTATGTTACGGTTTAACCTTAAATATTTAAATCTGTTTTGCAAATTATGCGTCTAAAATATAGCAAAAACGAAATTACCTGTTTCCGTTAGCAATAAAAAGTATCAAAAGGTTTCTTCCTAAAATGATTAAGTAAAACAGATTTTTTAAGATGAAGTGCCATGGAGGCAGCAACAACCATAAGTACTAGAAGTGCAACACCTTTGGAATGTCGGTCGTTGTTAATGATAATAACTTTATACCTAGTAAGGCATGGCAATGTGCTATCGACAGCAAAAAATGCAGTAATACGAATCACATCTCGGGCCGATTGATGAGGTAATGCGACGATGGTATGATGGACGGGAATGATGAGTCGTGCGTGAGTGAGGCGCTGCACTGGTAGGAGGGAGAGAACGGGATGCAGATACAAACACGGTCGGGTCTAAAGTCCGCGACCGCCGCGCGGTGCAGGACAGTAGCCTCGAAGCTGGAGCGATGCGAACTAGCCTGGGCCGTGTCCCGTCAATTATAGTTATCTTTAATACAACTAGGTATTTCATAAGACCTAACAAAAGAAAGGCTTAATTAAGAAACTTTTTTTCTAAGGGACTGTAGTAATTATACAACCTATCAACAAAGACACCAACTTAGTGTACACCATTGGTTCCTTCTAAACACCACGTTTTTATACGTTTACCAAAACCGCACCAGTGGCGCGAAATTAGGTAATGTAAAAGGGGTGTCCTGTCCACCGTGTTAACTGTTTAGTTCCTGCCAACATCCAGTTCCGGTTCAGCAGCAGCGAGCGAATGTCGAGCGAGACCATTAGAGCTTCCTGTGCGTCCACCAGTGAATGGGCGTACTATCCGCGGCCTGGCTCGTTCGCCATATGAATGGGTAGTGCGTACTGCACAATGAATTATTCGTGCCAGACTGGCTTCCGTTGGCGCCGGACACATGCTCCGTGTTCTGCCTTTTTCGCTGATTAACGTCTAATTATAGGGTACAGCTCTCCACCACATGACTCCTAGTGACTCAGGCCGACTTAATAACTGCACAATGCCGTTCGGGACTTATTAGTAGCTGTGCTGAGTTTAGGAGCGTTGTGGATTTAGATCAGTGGGTGTAAGTTCATGACTGCTCTCTTGATTATACTCATTATACTACGCATGACTGATATGCAAGTGTGGGAGTACTGTCACTGATTGTGTCATGTTGATTACGATACAATATCGTCTATTATATTTATGTTTCACTTTCAATGTATTTATCAATGACGCCTTGCCCTACTACTTTATTTTAATGTATTTCAGCGCATTGGGTCTATATATTTCATGTTTATAAGATAGATATGGGAATAAAATACTGTTTTAGCCAATCATAAAACTAGTTTAGTGTTGAGAAGGCAGGCTTTTTAGGTCTTCAACTTTGAAATGGGTCACATTATGGGAAGCCTTTCCGGTTTTAATATAAAATAACCCTTATTAACAACTAGGTATTCATATTTAGTTGCTGTTTTACTTGTCTCAAAATGTAACATGAATGGAAAAGTCACTGGCTCCGAAGATACAAGCACTTAATCTAGGTCAGGAGTCAGTGTTTCACTTATTTTATTGGTTAACCAGTGTTATGGCTTTAAAGAATTTAGGTATTTATTTGTTGCTTTTAAACCATAATAGATATGGATATTATTTCACTTACTAAAGAAGGTAGGTATCCACTTTTTACTAAGAGTTGATTGTTTAAAATCTGCTAAAAACCCAGTAGAAATTCTAAAGATAATCTTTCTTTTTGAGCTATTCTGGACCGGCATTAGACGTGATTGACGTAGTTAGCTACACAGATTCCCTTTACACGTTTCTAAAAGTGACTTTTATGAGCAATTTTGCGAAATATTTTATGACGTTTAGAAATAACTTCATTACAGCTCCTATTTTCTCTTCGTAGGCTGATAACGTTCAAAGTGGTTTGTTACCTATGTGTGCATTTACTAATTTAATTTATATATATTTTTGGATCTTATGTTCCACCCTAGAAGCGTTATAAAATCTACTGCACTAACTACTTATAAGCGAACTGAAACTTGGCTGTGCAATTTTTCCTCTATAGGTAGATAAGTCTATCTGTAGGCAGTATTTTGGTTTTGATAAGAGTGCAATCTAAGACATTTTCATAATTAAGTAGATCTAAGTTCCTTTTTTTGCGTCTTGCTCTGGGTAGAGCGATAGTAAGTTTTAGTCTGCCTTAAATCAACCTGTGTTCCGTCCGGTGACAATCCCACAGCCCTGACATGTCTAGACTACGCCAAACTTTGTACCTAAGTGCTGTATAGTCTGTCTAATACTTTAAACGACGTGGGTAATTTTTAGGGTAAAATGAAATCTGATGTAGTCAACACTGGTTCAGAAATCAAGGTTGATTATGAGATCTTGGTCATTGTTTAATAATGGAACCTTATAAAAAGTATCTAATTTAAGTATTTTTTTAAATGATTTAATATGTACTATTAGGGGACTTTTTAATATTAAGATATGCAAAAGATTTTCGTTTAAAATATACCTATTTCAGTCTCTTCAATGATATTATTATTACAAAAGTAGGATACATTTGCAAAGACATAATAGTATCATAAGTAATAAAATAAGTCTGGAATCGTACGAGAAATCTGATTCTAAATATTCTATTCCACTTACTGATTGATCATCACTAGTCATACTACGATCAAGATCTGTTGTAGAACTATCATCATCTCAAAAAACAAGTGAATGACAACTAAAATTCCGGTTGCCAACATTAGATTTTTAATTTCCTTAAAAAAAAATCCAAGTCGTTTAACTTACTAGACAGACTATAACAGGTTTTATCAGCATATAGACTTGTCTTAAATTTCTGGGAATGGTATGAAAATTTAAAGGAGTCAGAGATAAAGCATTGTCGTCGACCCGGATGCTGCCTCAATAGCGGCCCCTTCGTAACTGACTAACTCGAGTCAGGCCAGGTCACGACGCTGCTATCCTTGTTCCACGCACGAATATAACAGTTCCTCTATATCACAAGTTATGGTACAAATTAAAACATAAAAAAACAGACGTTTGACTCATCAGTGACTAACTTTACTTCAATTTGACCTCCTGACTGAGATAAGTTTGGGATCGCATCGTTGCCGAAAAAACATCTTCATAATTTTTGTGCGTGGGCACACTATAAAGGAACGACAAATCATTTTTGTGTTCAGTATATTCTCAGATAAGGCGAATGTTGTATTATCTCTTTACTTTCTAAAGCTAGATGAAAAAACACGTTGTTAACCTCTGGCAGCGAGAGGCAGGCCACCGCGCCGCAAGGCCGACTGGTCCGGTTGCCGCCGCGCCCAGCCTGCGCCCGCGCCGCCACCGCCGCGCAGCCGTGCGTGAGTGCGTACGCACCAACACATGTCTATTTGTACATAACGCCTTAGCACATTTATTATGCGATTATCATAATAAATCATGCCTGATAGCCCATTTCGACGTCACGATCAGTTAGACTGGATTTTTGGGTTCAGCGGCAAAACAAAACAAAAAACACATACCTACCTACCTACCTACCAAAGATATTGGCGTTGCCAAATAATAAAGGTTAAAAAACAATATAATGACTAATCGTCG
Source organism: Mythimna ferrago (assembly GCA_910589285.2). Lineage (NCBI taxonomy): Eukaryota > Metazoa > Arthropoda > Insecta > Lepidoptera > Noctuidae > Mythimna > Mythimna ferrago. The sequence continues at coordinate 21,355,559 of OU342674.1, read as the reverse complement.
TACTTTCCTGTGCTATTGCTGATCTTGATAACAAGGGTAGCGACGGAAACGGATTCCTTTATCTATCTTTAAGTACCTACATACCTTAGTAATCAATAAGAAGCTGCTGTCAACGTTTTTTCTGGTAGTTTTAGTACCTACCTGTCTACTTTTAGTGTGTACCTAATTTGCTCCTTTATATCCATGGCGCTACAGTGGTTCAAGTTTTTAATGGTCCCAAACTTCACATTCTATTTTTCTACGAATACATTTTACTGTTTCTTTCTAAAATCCAGATATTCTACATTCTGCAGGACATGTTCTACCGGTTCTACATTCTGCATTTTAGAGAAGTGGTTTCAGATGCCAAAAATCCTATATACCGGTTACAGTGGCAATGCCACTGTGATGGTGTCATTGGCGCCTTTAAAATATCCTAGCCTTGCCAATCAGAACGTTTGACTAATTAATTCTTAAAACAAACCTTCCCAGAAATGAGATTGGTGTCATCAAAAATAAAAGTTCAAAGAAAGTTGTAACGAGATTGTGATAATTCATTAGATCGCCTAAGGAAAATACGTTAAATACGTTTTGGCTGGAACAGTAGATCCCATAATAAAATCATCGGCCGGAAGTCGATGCGTCACTAGTGCGTTTTCGTCCACTTCTCTTAGTGTGAGTATCATGTGCGCTCTACAGTGTAGGTAGTAGATACGCCTGTACGGCGCAGACACTATGATATTATCGCTGATTGTCAAGCTTATACGAAAAGACAACAGACTTTGCAGGAATATGTAATAAACAGTCGTAGATTCGACTAAAAAATAAAGTAAATCTAAATGAACTGTTATGTAGTCGTGGTTCATTTGTGTGATGTAGTGGTTACACGTTGCTCTAACGCTTGTATAGTGTTACTGATTATTCGTGTGTGCGTTTATTTACGTACGCGAGCGCCGACTCGTCCGAGATTCAAATTTAGAATGCCGTCTCCGCCATGTTGTTCTCAGTGAAAAACCTACGATCCATCGTTTGGAAGCCGTGGATCTGTCGCAAGATAATGTGGCAAACAAATCCTTTCTGGTATTTCCATATTATAGTCTAATTTCCCGAAATAGCATCTCGATTGATATGAAAAGCTCTTGACATGAATATCCTTTGGTTTCAATATCTATAAAAACATTTTTCAACGATGACAAAACTTTATCTAATACATTATGTTTGGTACCTATAGCTGTCTTGAGTTCTGTTATCTTGTGGCCGTCTGAAAATTCAGTTAACGTAAATAAATGTTCTTGGTTAGTAAAACGTAAGTGTGTTCATGTGAATGAATGAGTCACGCTCAGAATTGGTTCGGTTCAGTTATCCACCAGATTGCTGCGAAGTAACCGCTTAGATCTCTTCAATATACTTTATGTATGTGCCTTTGTGCTGTTTTGTCATGAAGTCACTATAAATTGTAATTAACGATCGGCTTTTGTTCTTGTAAACTTATGATTGATAATCTTCCAGTTAAATATCAATGATAAGTCTTCGGTATGTACTATCCCCATAAACTTTAGACGCTTTGTGGTTTTATCAAAACTAACAGCGAATCAACGTCAATGAAGTAGCAAGTTGTGCTGTATGGTTTGTTTATGCACTGTAGTATCTTATGTGTAGATATTGTTAGCAAAATTTGTCGTTTCATTATTTTGCAGCACTTAGCAACAATAACGACCAAACAATAATTAGTTGTAGTGTACCTAACTGGTTTCGTGTTTGTTTCAAAACGCACGTGCCTGGTGACAACAACAATATTCACATTAATGGCGCTGTTTTATTTACACAGATACTGATCGCTGACACTAGAACAATGTTTGCCAACTGTCGCTTTGTTGACGAAACGACACACTTCGGGCAACGGTACCGCACATACGTCCCAACTGTTTATGCTACCATCTATTGCATTACCACTACAAAGAAACAATTTGCATGTCAATATTGTGTCGATATTCCACGATTTCCACATGAGGTGCTGATTGTTGCACTTCGGCCGTTTTCTCAATTTGTAAGAGAAGGATAGCTCTCGTTTATTTATTTATTCAAATCATAGTCCACACTCTCTTGAGTCTCGTTGAAGTTATTGTGATAGAGTAGTTTGTAATTCCATTCACTTGATACCTAAATAGTTTTGTGTTATGTTAGGTAGGAAAGTAATATTTATATTTGTCATTGCGTTTTTTCAGAGCTAATTTGACTTGCGCTGAGTTGACATTGCTTCCGGGTTACGCAGAATATAAAATATTAAATGCTCTCGAGTCTACTCTATCGGTATATATCCCACTTCTTTATTTTCCAAATATATAATGATACCTTATTTGGTTTTTGATCTTAACATTTGTAACTGTGAAAGACCTGTTAAAATCTGTTTAGCAGGTTTTAAGTGAGCTTGTAAACAGAAGCAAAACTTTGAACGAAAATGTTAATATAATAGTATTAAAACTGTTCTTACTTGCTTGTACTTAGTTCAGATTGAAGAGATAGTGGCAGAAGTAAGGTTATCCACTCAAATGCCTACTGAAGTCTGTTTCCAAATCATAAAGCAACTTTAAGTACTATCTTTGTTATAAAAATGCAAAGCATTCATTACTTCGCTTATTTAGCAAGCAAAACTATAAATTGAGCTTAGGTGATAGGTACCTGCAAGCGAAATAAAATCTCCACCTTTTAAAATGATTTGTCTATTTAGAAGACAATAGGTGGGACGTTCTTCGAGTGTCATTTATGTACATTAAGTAGTTGATTAGCGTATTCCGTGACCTTCGGTTTATTTATTTACGTAGGTACACTTATGTCTAATTATTGTTTCATAAGATAACGATAAGACTTTACTCGCAGTTGCTGACAGATTAAAGGAAAAAGAGTATTTAGAATTTATCTAGAGCGTCGCTCTACATTATATATATTGTAACCGCACATGAACTTGATTATGTAATCAATCCAGGAATAAATGAAGCTGATTCATTTCGAGGTTACCTAGTCGGTTTGTGCCTCGTGTTGTTGTGTATCGGCGTCTATTGTGTGGTGTTGTGTGCAAGTGGAGAAGTGGGAAAATTGCGCACCAGACGAGGATGTACGTCCGATATGACGCGCATCCGGCGCTCCAGTGCGGCGGCGTCTTGCACTCGCCGCGCAGATGCTGCTTGTGGAGATTCAAGATTCACTGTTTGGATCGTAACATCGCATCGTCTAGATTTAAGTGGTCTCAATTGTAACTGATGCGGGCTATAATTAAGATTGTGACGTCAGCTCGCGATTTAATTGTAATATCGACGTTTTGTAGGTGCCGAATAATGGAAATCATTAGGTATTATAATGTATATAGTGTAGTAGAGTATTTATTCTGCAAAGTTATGATAGCTTTACTAGGTAAACTAAGTACCATCTATAGGTTCTGTAATGCAACTTACTACAGTTCTATGATTGAGCATAACAAGCTCAATGAAAGGACTCGGTAGGTACGCTTCTTAAGTTTTACAAAAGATATAGAGTACCTACCTACTTATACGTTTTGTAAAACTGCCAAATCAAACCCGTCTTTCTCACTGTAATAAAGCACTGCACCCACCTACTTAACTGGATATGACAAGAAAAAAACACTAAGTAGGTAGATACCCACTCAAAACTCTGCCTGACCCTTCAGAAAAACAGGTATTATATTATATATGATATGACTGCTTCATTTCTTTAAAGATTTGTTGATTGCGCATTTTGAGTCCATTACACCTACTTGATGACAAAGAGTAAAAACATTTCACTAATGTATTATCACGGCGTAGTCCCTGTTATATATCAGCATTTATACATAGATACTATAATGTATTGGCATCTGAATGAGATTTCGCGAGCTGCTACTCAACCATCATAGTTATTTTAATGTTTATGTTACGTCCACGGATGCGATGCCAACTTTATTTTCCGTTTAATTGAAACACGAGGCATTTCACCGTATTCGTCATATTGTGCCCGCGAATCTGTTTACGATACACTGATAGGTACTTTGTTTGTGTTGCGAGGTTCGTGTAGTTTAGAGTAGCTGAAACAGATTTTGCTCTTCTTTATTGTAAGTCCCTCGTTTGTACCTGTCCGCGCTTCTTATTAGTCACCTATAATGTCAGAATGGAGTGTCTTCCTAAAATAAGATTCAGAAGCCCAACCAAAAAAAAAAAAAAAATAAGATTGTTTTACTTCTCATAAGCCTACATGGGCAATTACCTACCTATTCACTTATGAAACGTCAGAAGCTAGTGCTTGGTTTCAAATTGGTCGTTTTTTTATGGAGAAGAACCGGCTCTCTACGACGAGCTAGTAATGCGATCCATTTGACGATCTAAACTGAACTGCTAAAGGGATCGATATATAAAGGGTGTAAAGCTCCAAACCTCTTTCTTGCTCGCATGGCATTTTAACACGTCATGGTAAGGCCCCAGGACTGGTTATAATGATGCTTAAGATTTGGGATCTTATTAGATTTTGTTATCTTAAATTTTGTTATTTTAGATTTGGCTATCTTAGATTCGGCTATGTTAGATTTGGCTATGTTAGATTGGGCTTCCTTAGATTTGACTATCTTAGATTTGGCTATCTTAACCCCGGTTGTGATTGCAATCAGTACCTACCTAACGTTAAAAACCTGTTAGTTACCCACCTAGTTATGGTCAGGTTAAAGTAGGCTGCTTTGGCTTGATATTAGCATCTCGATAACATTCGATTAGGACAGTAGGCCGACAGGCATCAGCTGCGCAGACACCAACACCCGGTGCGTTGTGCAACACTGGAAGGCCTTCGCACGAGAGAAATGGCGGCTGTTTCTTAACGCTCCTTGTCATATGGCGATTGTTCGCTAGCAACTAAGTATTACCTATGCATTTCGATTCTGATTTTGCGAGACTATGCGTAGCGTACATGACTGTCATGTCGGCTGCTTGCGTTGCGTTATAAAAACAAATTAGGTAGGTAGATACTAGCATTTGCTTCGAAGGAGTCACGTCAGTTCATAATATTATGTACTTAATTTGAATTTAAGTAACTTCATTAGGTTTGATAATTTAGTATCTATTTAATCCCACGATTTAAATGGACTTTACTTCGTATCCGTATTTTCATCTTTAACGACAGCAAGATAATGATTAAAATGGCTTATCAAGAGTGTGGTTCATACAATTCTGGGTTGAGTCTGTACCTTCGATTTCCTACTTACACATTAATTCGATGCTCAAAATTCACACAAAATCCGTAAGTACCTTATGATCGCTGGGCCTTGGTACAGGCCAATGTCCGGAGCGAGGAGGAGTACCAGGCGGACGCCTGCTTCTGCGAAGCGCTGGTGCATAACCATAGATATAATGTGCATAACGCTATCAAAGGAATCGGCAGCACGCGCGAGGCAATGGCCCTCGCGCCCCAGCCGCCTGGTTTCCAATTCCGATTTCTGGCCACCGTAGGCGTGGACTTGCGGACAACGAGCAATGGGTAGCTCGCCGTCCGACCGTCCGGTTTCCGCCCGCACCAAGCCCAGGTCGCCGTCGGCGCATAGTGTTTTACCTGCGCCTCAAGGAGTTGTCAGCAACCGTAGGGACCCAGTCGGCTCGAAGCCTACTGGGGCCATGGGTGATGCTAAAGAGATCTACGGCACCCTGGAACAATGACAAAGAAGGAACAGGAGTGGGTTTTTAGTCATTAAAAGTCTGAAACGTCCTCTCGCTCCACCCAAGGTCGGATGTCATTTAGATGATTTTCCCACATAAAAAAAAAGGTACCTTTTGATAAAACCAATTGTGGTCTCACAATAAAGTAATGGTATTTTTTTGCTGCGCTAGATAAAAAAGGCAGAAAGAAGGTATTGGCTACCTGGCTCTGGGATAATGCAGGTGATAACATTGTAGCGGTGACATAACGACTCAGCACAGGTTATACTTTCTCTTCACTGATTCATAATTTTATCTGCGCAGAGGATATCTACAGTCCAAACGTAAAACACTTTCTCATTTCAGTTTTACTTTTTTTTTTACATTACATATGAAATCTGCACTTCGCGTGTATGTAATAATTAAATGTTATACTTAAGACATTTTCGAAACTTTTAGGTGTGTTTAGATTCTTAAGATCTATTCAAACGGTTTCCAATTCACTGTAAAGATGACTAAAGCTAACCAGGTATCCATCCGTGTTGCCAAATTCAGTCATCTGCGTTCTGAGAACGATCGATTACGTGTTTGCCTTTGCAGATTGTGGGCAAAATAATGTGAATGTATACAAACAAACACGGTGGCGAGTCGCATGTTAGATATAACAGCTTGGTCGGTGTTATGCAACTTGAGCCATCCTCCCCCCGCCCCTGTGCCCCCTCCCCTCTCCTGCCGTGATGCGCGGGCGCTGGCTTCACTGTAATTACACACTTGCCCGTACTCCCCGTCGCCCGCCCGCGCCGTTGTTCACCTGTAGTGGCGTGATGTGCCTACATCACATACATATTTTGTCCATATTGCAAACCACATCTTTTTAATTAAACTCACATGCTGTAGGCAAGCAAACAATAATCTATTTTTGTTAACCTTTGTTCTGTTGTGGTTTTCTTGTAGTTTTTTCATAATTAGGTAAAGGTTACGTTGATTAGAATTAGAAACCTGTCACCTCCACCAGATGTCGGGACTGTAGCGAAGGCTCCAGGCCTTTGGGATTTGGTGTGTCTGAAGAGAAACTCCAAACACAATATTTCAATAATTAATATTTTCGGCACTTCCGTTATCTACATGGTGTACCAAAAACCGACTCACTCAATTATTATCCTATCAAATTCAAGTCCTAATCTAAAGCATAACCTTTTAAGAGTATCATCATATTGTTCCGACCAGCTTGCATGCTATCAAGATTCGATTTTTATGCGATCTCCTTTGAGATCATAGTACCGTCACCATCAGTTCTGTGGCGGAAAACGTAAATTCTCTTTGTTGATATCTATACGAGATAATCTTGAACCTACATTTTCTAAAATAATCAAGAAGATCGATGGACCGGATTTGATAACTATATAATTTACTGGATAATTACCTAATTGGGTATTCAACGCGTATGGAGAATACATTATGAGAAGTGTCTTCGAGAATTGGGAGGGAGGCATTACAGTTGGCGGCGTAAAAATTACCAATCTGCGCTACGCTGATGACACCACTCTTCTTGCGGCAAACGAGTCAGAAATGGTTGCACTCCTGGACCGAATGGAGCGGATTAGCGGGGAGATGGGGCTTTCCGTGAACAGGTCTAAAACCAAAGTTATGGTGGTGGATAGGTCTGGAAAATTGGAGCTCACTGGCGCTTTGGACCTGGAAATAGTGGACAACTTTATTTACCTGGGCTCCAATGTCAGCAACGATGGCTCGTGCGAAAAAGAAGTCCGTAGAAGAATTGGCATGGCTAAGAGCGCCACGTCTCAGCTACACAAAATCTGGAGGGACCGCAACCAACATCTCTGTAAAGACCAAAACCAAACTGGTGCGGACTCTGGTCTTCTCGATCTTCTCTTATGGCGCTGAGACTTGGACGCAGAAGGCAGCAGATCGCAAACGCATTGACGCCTTTGAGATATGGTGCTGGAGAAAAATGCTTCGTATAAATTGGACAGCATTTCGGACCAACGTATCCATTCTGCGTGAACTAAAAATCTCCTTGCGGTTGTCAACCGAGTCTTTGCAAAATTTTGCAATACTTTGGTCACATTGCAAGGAAAGACGATGGAAACCTCGAAAGCCTAATCGTGACTGGTAAAGTAAATGGAAAAAGGCCTCGCGGGCGCAGCCCAATACGTTGGTCTGACCAGATCCGCACAGCTCTTGACTCCACAGTATACAAGGCCCTTCACACCGCCACAGACAGGAATAAATGGAAAAACACCATAAAAAGTAAAGTGATGAAGCAAGGAGGTCAAGACCCTCAGCATTGAGGAATACGACGCAAGGAGGAGGACCTAATTGGGTATTTACCGGTGTTTATTTTAATACAAAACCGCAAATGACACTTAAAGTAAGTTTTTTTTGCCTAAAAACAGCACCTAATTTTGTTCTTAGATGAAGTTGCAATGAGCATATCAGATATTGGTATGAGGAAGAATGGAGCGTGGTGGAAATATCTCTCTATTTCTTCGTAACCTAATGCCGGTGACGTCACATTTCAGTATGTGCATCCTTATTCTGTTACTTGACAGTTTTCCCTTCCATCTGATTTGAAAGGTTTCTAACATAATTAATATTGAACGGATTCGAAAAATTCTTTCAATTTGCGAATTTGGATAAAGTTACTTTTTGGTATAAATAAATTTTAAAAAATTGAAAGAAGTCCGACGACAAATCTGGAAGAAGCGAATAAAAATCATGCTTTACCAAGCGAACCTTTAACGCAGTTAAAGTAGATATAGGTACTCATATAATTTATTTATCTACTTAAAATTATCTTTGATTTGACGTGAATGTTGACCTATTATGAGAGCAGTGGTGGCTGAGTGGTAGTGGCTCCGACTTCGAATTGTAGGTCGCGGGTTCAAACCCAGCCAGGCGCATTACTTTGTGTAATTTATTTCATCACCACTGCTCTCAAAACGGTGAAGGAAAACATCGTGAGGAAATCGGCTTGTCTTAGAACCAAAAATTCGAAGACATGTGACATCCACCAACCCGCACTGGGCCCGCGTGGTGGATAACGGCCCATCCGTCCTAGAGAGGAGGCCTGAGTCTCAGCAGTGGGAACATTAAAAGACTGATTATGCTATATCGCCCTATTATAACCAGGTACCGCAGAGCAATCAACTTCTTGGATTCTGTAGCTACGTTTAAATCCAAGATTTTAAAACTTCACATAGACTAGCGCGATATTACTATGCGAAAAACATTTTTATAGAAATTGTCAACAACAACAATTTTGTAGTGTTTAGGTACCTAGGTATCTAAGTGCCGCATTGTGGCATCGTGCTAGTCTGCGTGAGTTTAAAATCCTTGGCTTGCAACCCTGTAACACCTGTTATATGTTGAATCATTAGGTTTTATCATAAGTAACACTTCAACTTGCAATTTCTTTCAACCTCCTTATAAAATGATAATATCTTTCCATTTATATATCGACCACAATATTCATACACGAGCCGATCGCAAACAATGGCTTCATATACCTACCTATATCTAATTAACTAGGCATAGGAACTCATATTATATTACCCATTGAAGTTAAATAAACCATGACTTACGTAATCGGTTGTCAGGTAAACTGTGACAACAATTATTGCAGTCGTACCATATACAACCCACACCATCACATACATAAGTGTACCATACCGTTTATTTACCACATCATAATGTTCTTGTACTATTGATAAAGGACCACTGCCCAGAAGTTAACGATAGATATTTTTATATGTAATATATTATTATAGCTAAGTAACCCATATTCTCCTACTGCTGGGAAATCAGAAATCAGAAACGTTTATTTCAAATAGACTAATTACAGGCACTTTTGAATATTGTCAAAATGTCGGTCAGTCAGACAAGTGAAGCTAAATTGCACGTTCCAAAGCGTAGATCTCTATGGTGAAGAACGTGCAAGAAACTCCATGGACACTCTTTTAAATCATTTATGGGCAAAGGCTTCCCTCCCTTTTTTCCAAGGATTACGATTCATCGCTTTTCAATTCTTAAGTATCTAAGTCCCCCCCCTTTTCCTTCCTGTCACGTCACTGTTTTTCTAGTTACTGGTCCACATAAGATTTTATAATTTCTGCAGTAGGTATATACCACCTTAAGTACAGAGAGCCAAAACGTTAAAAAAGAAGTACAAAGGAATTGAAAACCAACCTCCTTTTTTGAAGTCCGTTAAATAATTACTCTCCTGAAACCCAGACAATTAAATACAAGTAAACTAGTGCAAGTAGTACTAATATTTAATACCTTTAGTGTATTTAAATGTGTTGGTACGATCGAGTACATTGCATGTTTGCACCTATCCCGGTTCGCATTCGTCTACCTGATGTTGCTTCTAAAGGTTACACATAGTCTGGAGGTAATGAGGAATTAAATGCAGATGATAAGTAGCAATGCAGGTGCGCCGTGCCGCGTAGGTACCTACAGGTGCTCGGCGTGACATCGCTAACAGCTGATAGCGCGCTCAAGTTCATTACCGTGCCGAGCAAATCGATTTGTCGTGGTAATGCCCTCATCCGCTTTCAAATGCACTAACTTTTTATAATAGCTGAATAAGATTTTATGTTTTAAAACTCAATGGATTTTATTTAATTTATTATCAGAACCTATAAACTTCAAATCAACTTCCTTCGACGGTTTTAACAAAATCCGGCTCGTAAGACCAAGTTCGGTTTAGCAGAGTATCTCGTTCGTGGAAGAAATTATACGAGTACCGACAAACCTACATTTACAATATTTTCATAGCCAACAATAACTAAGTTTGCTGTGTTGTCCATAATGATAACAATATTATAATTTTTTTGCTGCCTCGACGTAATACAACTGTCAAAATACGATCGCGGGCGCAAAGTACGCATGAGATAGTTCCTACTTTCAGTGTAAAGAAAGTAAAAGAATCATTCATCATGGTGGTGGTTATTCACTGGGTCGCACTCGCGCTCAGTGTCCGGTTTTGTCTACAAATTGGTCACATCGACCGCTAAGTGGGAAGATTTGGCTCACACGATGCCGATGTTGCTAACGGGTTTATAATGAATGCTTTACTATTCACAAGTAATGTCTTTGTTCGGAAAAATCGTTTGTATTATAATTTGTTTTATAGTGTTTCATGTAATGTAATTTTTGAAGTTCCCAGACGATATTTTTTTTTCTCCTCTACTGTACTTATTACATAATTACTGCCCCGTTAGCCGTTGGTCTCGTGCTCGCAAAAGGCAAGCGCGAATACAGAGCGTGAGAATCTGGGTTCGATTCCCAGGTCAGGGAAAGTGTTTTTGGACTGCACCTTTGATTGATTTTTGTCACGTACTGACATATTGCCGTTCCAACGGGCTGAGATGATGGTGTAAAAAGATTATCTTCATCTGTGTTTGCACTGATTGCTATCTATTGAGATTTTCTGTCGAAATTCGATGAATATGATTAAGATTTTAATGGTGTTCTGTTTGTTTTCAGTCACATAACGAAGACGACGACATGGGACGACCCTCGCAAGACGCTCGCGGCGCAGTCGGTGGCCGGCAGCGTGCAGCATCAGAGCACGGACGCGCTGCTCACGCAGGCTGCCTCGCCGCAGAACATACCCAACACACCCGTACCAGGTTCATAGCTATTGATCTTGATAAATTAGATCTACTAACAAAAGTAGTAAAATCTTAGAACTTTTCCATGTAAATATAAAGGTAAAGGTAAGGAGTTAGAATTGATTGTTGACGAATTGTAGAATAAGAATAAGAAAATTAAGATTCTGAATAATAGAACACCACTTATTGGCATCGTTGGCAAATGAGTTTTTGAGAAAGATAATATTATAACAAAAACACTTTTGTCCGTAATAGTCTGTACTTTGTGATGGACAGCCATCTGCAGGGCCCTTGATCATACAGAGAAGGCGCGAGCAGTTTAGTCACCACGTTTGCCAAGACGAGTTGACGATTTTAGATTTATTAAATCTAAATTCAGGGTATTTTACTTCATCGACGTTGAAATTAAAATATGGAGACTGACTAAAAACAATTAGAGATTTTTCGCTGACACCGATAGGACTGAGGAGATTAGGTAGGATGCAAAATTACATCGTTAAAATATGGTTTCATTTTAAACGAAAGAAAATAAAACTAATTTCTTGTAGGCGCGAGTAAACATCAAAATACTCGTAGATAATCATATCTTTGCGTATTTTGATGCAACTTCTACCTATAAATTGCTAAATTGTCTTCTAAAACGAACTGAGTACAATGAATAGATATGCACATGCACAATGTTGTAAAAGATATGCACATGCACAATGTTGTAAAATAAAATTTAGTATCACATATAAATACATTTTTTATATTCTATTTCTACGGGTGCGAATTATATAGTTTTCAAGAAACAAGTTACCGCAAAACTGGAAATTACCGATGGAAAATATATCTAAAACTAATGTCAATTTCTTCGCACGTTTATTCACAAATATACACCCATTTAAACTATTTATATTTCCAATCGTTCGTTCAGTTTGTTTTTCCCGTTTTTCTTTAAAACTACAACGGCTTCTTATTTATTTCGGGCACATTTACTCACTTATGATTCATCGAACTCAATTCATTACTGAAGTCACTTTCCTGTTCGAGTAACGTACACTCAAAACACCGCCTACTGGCATCGATGGTACATTGGAACCTGAGAAAGTTACAGTTAATTAAAAATAAATAACTGCCTCACTATTGAACACTGTAATCCGTTCAAAAGATATGATTTGATATCAGCAATCTAGTAAATGCAAAGTAATTTTTTCTTTCAATCATTTTGAAAAAGTTGGTTTCAAATTGTTTTTCTTTTATCTAATATAACATAACGAAGTAAATTGTTTGACAGCGCAGTTGGCGCAGTGGTTGAGTGATTAACTGCTGTATTGCGTGTTCCGGGTTCGATTCCCGCGCAGAAAAAATATTTGTATGGCCTGCAGATAGTTGTTTCAGGTCTAATGATTTCTCGCGCTCTAGGGTGGAGCGAGATGGCATAACAATTTTTTTCTGACTAAATCAGACCTATGCTCCTTCAGGTGACTTTTGCGTTTTTAGACCATGGGTTTCAGAAATTCCCTATGGCTCCATGGTATTCGGTTCACTAGCCATCAATAGCAATAAACATGAATCGAAGTTTACCTTTCATTACCGTGGGAAAACATTATGTAACTTCCCCCTTCTGGGTAGAGCGGGAGAGAGTGTCAGACTTTCACTGACTAAAACACAGGGTTCTTTCAGTTGCCTTTTATTGCGAGGGCTATGGTAACTCCTTCGAATCATCTGCAGCCTGGCAGGCGTCGCGTCGGCGCAGACTGGCTTCCTACAATTTTGCTGTCATCTTATTGAGGCGCGCATCAACTCGGGTCCTTAGTGGACGGCTGGATGGCGAACTACCCAATCGAAGTTAACCTACGCTGTTTACCTATCTTAAATTTAACTGTTTCTTATATAACTTTTATTTTAGACTCAGTCATTAAATGTATGAAAGCATTAATACCTAGTAGGTATTGCAAGATTAGTGGCCACATTGCTCACAAAGCTAAATATGTAGGATTGTGACCTAATCGGGGATTTTTTTTTTGGTATACCTATTGGAAAAAATACTCGGAAAAGATATACCTTCCAAGTTTAGGTAGGTAAATATTGTGAAGACCATTAATACAATTAATTCCATTGATGAGGAAAAGTACAAGCGGTTTCCTGTGAATCAAATATATTTCCAGTCAACAGTTTAATAAATAACTACACTATATTCTTTAATAAGTAAATAAGCAGTCATTTCATTTATACCTATACTTTTTCTCTGTCACTTTAACACAATCTATTTATATCTATTAAAAATAATAGCTGTTCGTTAATCTCGCTAAAACTCGAGAACGGCTGGACCGATTTGGCTAATTTTCATCTAGAAATAATCATGATAATCCAGGAAAGGTTTAAACGGTGAGAAAAAATGGAAAAATTCACGAAAAATTATATCCAAATACAACGCCATATTTAATTAAAATGTAATTTTAAAATCAATTATGTTGTTTCTGGTAATACCTATCAGTAAATGGCGTTATACTTTTATACGTCAGTTAAAATGTATTACTACATTCATTGATTTTATGGCGGTAAACTACTGTGACTAAAAGCGTGTGAAACTTTGCACAAGGTTTCTTTTATCACGTAGACGGGCACTAAAAGAGAATTTTTCAAAATTCACCCCCTTAAGGGATCAAACGGGGGTTCAAAGTTTGTAAGAAGAATTTTTCTTTGACCCGGGTGAAATCGCTGGCAGATGCTTGTATATATATAGTATATATATGACAATATATAACTATTTATTATATGAAATATGTATGTGAGTCTATTTTTTATCTTTATTATATTTTTTAAGTATTTTTTACTTCCAATAAATAACACGATGTATGTAATATCTTCACATTCTTCATCACCCTAGATCGACTGGTAGAGCACGCTTAAGGCATTAAGTTGGCCTTTGTATCTTTGTGTATGAAGTTCAAATAAATACTTTTATCTCGTTAATTACGTAATAAGTGAGCACTACAAATACTTTAATTAAAATCCTCTTGTTAGTACTCATATCATGGCATATTACTCAATGACGTCCATGGTATTTCCATAACATAAAATATATTAACAAAATACTGATATGTTTGAGGATAATAGCAATTGTTTCAACCGAATGGCGTCAATCTGAAACTCGGTCCGTTTTTAATTAACTACGCACTTAACTAATCATTACCCCTGTTTGTTTTTTAACTGGTTGAGAATAGAAAGGTGTGTAACATGTCCTAAATTAAGAAATTTTATGAGATTTTCGGTTCATAATAAGTATGTGACCGTTATTTTGATCATATATCACACTAATAATGGCTATAGTTTGTGTGTATGTTGGTTTGTTAGTTTGATTTGGATAAAAATAGACAAACTTGTAGGCCATGTACTGGAATAACATATCGGATATTTTTTATTCCGGAAGTATGTTTTCTTGGAATAATTTTCTGCTTTCAAGTGGGTGAAGCTGCCGTCAGAAGTCAGTTCAAGATGAAAATGGCAGGGGAGTTCAAACTAGATTTTTTAACTTTTCAAATCATTGTCTATTTCATGAATATAGATAAGTATCTATTTGCTTTTAATACCTAGCTGGCCTAGATTGTCCCACTGTAAGACAAAGGTCCCCCTCTCGATTTTCTACGCAATTCTATTTTCTACTAGTAGGAATTAAGGTTGAAACTCGTTTTTCGATCTTCGCCTTGGTTGCTCGCTTCTAGTAATGTTTTTATTTTTGGATCATTTAATACTACAACTACCTTGGTTAGTAACTGTTTAGAATACGTCTATTTCATTGTCTTTAACTCTGGATTCAGTTTTCACGTGATCTAATTGGCCAGTGGCATGTTTAAAATTATCATGGAACTAAAATAAAAACAAGTAAATAACCCGAATTCTAAAACTGATTTTATGACGGGAATTAACGCGTTGTTTCCGTCGGTCGATGCGAGACGAGCGTTGAAAGGTGTTCGGAAAATACATCGGTGTCGGGGCGCCGCGGCCCTGGCGCCCGGCTCTCGGCGGCTTGCGACACATCCGCCTTACTCTACTCCACACGCAGACTTCGACACCACAGCCGACCTAACTACGCACCTCTTTGTCTTATCGGAATTACAGATTTTGCCTATTTTCAATATTGACTTCTTTTGTGCCGTCAACATGGCATGCCCTCTTGCACTGCTAGTGCCTGCACGTGCTTACTACGACTTCAGTTTTAAGTTATGATAGTTTTGTTAGTACGTGACCTATTCACGTATCTGATCACGTTCAGTGACCGCCTCCCCGCCGGCGCCATACTCTGCGGCAAGTGACACTGTTACATCTAACTTATCTTCGCCACTACAAACACCTATGTAGATCAGGTGACAATACAAATAATTGTGTTTCCACAGCGCGTTCCTCCTTAATCTTATGCGCGATAACATACCACAACATGTACGACTGAATATCTTTCGTATAACGCATCTCTTGTCACGAAAAGTTGTTTTGGCGTCATCTATCAAAATCTTGATGGGATTTATTAGCTTTGTCTACGGTAATCTAACGTTGTTGACCGCATTTATTCTGGGCTGTGTAAATGTGATAGACAATAGAGTGTTTCAAGCAATAATAATTATTCACCCTGTTTCGTAGTTTAATCTTCGGGTAAAAGTAGTTGTCGGCGGGCGCCGGTGGTGAAGTAGAGGCGGTATAACGTAATGCTAACGTAATGCCGCGGTTAGTCGCCGAGCGCTCTGTGTCGACTGTTGAGTAATGATGATTGTAAATAATGTGTAATTACTGCACGGACCGCACAAAGGCAACATTGTTAATAAAGAAATTATCTAGATTGCAACTATGATAAAGTGCATTGTTTTATGGGCGGTCATCAGAACTAATTTGGAGGTTGCACATATTATGTAAACGTTCAATACGTATTCAATATAACTATGGTTATACGGATTCAATACAAAAAGTCTAAAATTGACGTTTACCTAATTAACTGTTCCCTTGAAATCCCCGGTATAAGAGTTTAGCTCTAAACTTGATGAATTATGTTCTACGAGGATGGAGATACGGGCTACTGATGATGAGTCAGAAAATACTATTTTTGTGAAGAATTTAACTGTCCCAAAAGATCTAGGAAAAGAAAAGTGTAACACGTAATACTTATATGTAATCATACAATTAGAATGGAGCAACGTAAATAGCGATGATATTGGCGATCAATTAGCCGGCCGTGTATCTGCGAATTGTTTATGAATGATCGCTTGTTTGTTGCGCGGGCGCCGTACACAAAGCGTGAGTGCGGCGCGCTCGCGCAGGCGGCGCGCTCGCGCAGGCGGCTCGCTCGCGCGTGCGCCGTGATTCACTCTCGGCAGCGAGTGCCAAGAGCTCGCGCTGGGCAGCTCGCACTAGTCTGGCGCCGCCGTTTCTTGGAACGAGCTCTCGCCGACCTTCCCGTTGTCCACCTGATTCTCAATCACGTGTGCGTACGTCTTAGTTCATAATGTGCTGGCTTGCAACTAGTCGCTGTTGAGAGAATCATTAGTTGTTTTTCTACAAATGACAAGTGTAACGTTTCAAAGGTACTGATTACGTACGTTTGATTGATTTCAGCAGCGAAGAGTACAAGTAGTAACACACCGACGGATCCACTAGGGCCCCTGCCGGAGGGTTGGGAGCAGGCCGCGACGGCGGAAGGAGAGATCTACTTTATAAATCATGCAGCTCGCACCACATCCTGGTTCGATCCAAGGATACGTAAGTATATAACATGTACAGTGAATGTCAGCTACGCATAATTATCTTGTAAGATTATACATGTCTGAGTAATAAGAGTGTATCGCGAAGGCAGGTGCTGATCCGCAGAGTTACAGGAGGTGTTGTGTATGCTGATCAATGGCTCAGATCAGGCGGTTCAAATAATAGAAAGTTCCTAGTTTCTGATATATGAATACCTATTTGTATAATACCACTTTAATAACATTAATTTCTATTTGAGAGAAAGGGGCATAATTTGTTATGGTGATTAATAAAGGTATTAAAGCCCAAAGACATTGCAATACCAAAGAACCACTCCTTATTTGTCTGGCTCTTGTGACCCCTAAGAAATAATAACTGGACTTCGCTATAGGTGCTGATGGGGTTCGTGTTTGTGTTACAGCACAGCACTTACAGCGCACGCCAGCGGCTGGCGGGACGGGCCCGGACGGCGGCTGGGCCAACGCCTCGCTGCAGGCTTGCCAGCAGAAGCTGCGGCTGCAGTCGCTGCAGCTCGAGAGGGAGCGCCTCAAGCAGCGCCAGCAGGAGATCAGACTCCAGGTACTGACATGTTCATATTGATATTATTATTTAATGAACGGGAAAAATAGTACATTGTTACACTAGGGGTGAAAGTTACTCATTTCGTCCCGAGAAGGAGTTGGCGGGCGAGCGCAGCGAGGTCGCTAATTCGAGGGGTTAAATGGGTTACTTTCACCCCGAGGTAAACACTGTGCTTTTCATTACGAATACGAGGAAACTAAAAATAAAACAAAAAGTTTGTAAAACCTGAGTCGTCGTACCTATGATTTTAAGTAGGTATCTTTCTTCTGATTTAGGCGGTAAAAGGTATTCCACTACTGCTTTAGCCTCTTCTCTTATGAAATTAGGCGTTAAATCACTATTTTAATCTGATAAACATAACGTGTTAATACAAATCTCTGATGTACGGAAATGTAAACAAAACTCGAAAAAACCAACGACTGATTGCCAGTTTCCCGCCATTTTGTTTTTTTTTTCTGCGTCCGGCCAGCTATTCAGCCTCATTAATGGAAAATTGGAAATTAATTGTAATCTTTTAACCCGGCGACAATGACGCTGGGTCAAATTGACCCGAGGCAATTTTAAACTAATATATTTAATTTTTGCGTCGGTTTTATGGTTCGAACATTTGTGTAGCTGGAGATACGACCCCCCTCTACCCGTTTCGTTGGTATGCTTATTGCGACGCCGCATGTGCTGAAAGATATACGTGCGTCAAGTGAAAACGGGTAACTATGACCCAGCGTCATCGCTGGCGTAGTAATTTCGTTACTTACGTTTATTTGCATATTTAGTGTTAAATGTTAATTAACCTTGTTTTTTTAGGTTTTTAGTGAAAATAACATTAACAAATGATCCAGCTAGAGTTGTGATGTTGTTAGAGGAGTCTAATTCTGACAATGCAGACTTCCAAGCTGCTTCAGTCGTGGATATTGACGACCATTTATCTGAATGCAGTAATGACGCTAACATTGATGCCAAGATTGATAATGACAACACTGGCGATAAATAGAAGCCATAATAACTTTTTACAATGACACCAAGAATAATAATAACTTTTTACAATGACACCAAGAACGGTGTAGCTGTACCTGACGAACTCAGTGCTACTTACAACGTAAGAAGGGATTCAAAACGATGGCCACTGACGATTTTCTATACTATGTTGTTGTTGTTGTATATATATTATATAATAATAATGATACACGTACTAAAAGACAACATGTCCTAAAAAAGCTGGGACTCGCTCTAGTACACAAACTCGAAAGGCACCTGTCAATTGCGCAAAAGAATAGCGGATTTCCTGGGTGACCCTGGTGAAGAGCCTCCCCCCCCCCAAGTTCCAGGAACTCGCAAGAGATGTCAAGTATGTCCGTCTAAACAGGATAAGAAAAAGTCTCACACTTGTCATGCGCGCCACATTTACATTTTGCCCAGACCATTTGATTCTATACTGTAATAATTGCAGCAGATCCGTGGGCCTGAATGATGACGTAGAAGACTGATTTGTTTTTATTTTCATGTTATAAAGCTCATTTCATCTCTCTTTTAGTACATAAGATTATTGATTTTTATTATTGATAAGAATACTTTACCAAAAATTCAAAAAATAAAAATGTTAAATTTTTAAAATTGATTTTGCATGTGTTATTGAAAAAGCTAATAAAAGTATAATATCTAGAACTTATTGTTTTTCTTTTTATTTTACTACCAAGCAAATAAGTCCTTTTCAATAAACAGTAACTAAAATTAATGTGACTTGCTAAATTTCTTGTAAAATTATCGATAAAATTCGGGTCAATATGACCCGGCGTCATCGTCCTAGTAATTATTTTCACGTCATTTGCGCCGGGTTAAAAATAAAGTATTTTAAAGAAATAGTTGAACAAATGAATCACTTAAAATATAACATTATTTAATTAATACTTGTCCTTAAGTTATTTCAATTTTATATCGCGCTGATTGACTGGCTGTATGGAAAATTGGAACATAGTTCAATAGAAATGTGAAGAGAGAACTAGTTTCTTTTTTTAATAATTTGACAGCTGTCAGTTGTAAAGTAAAACTCCCTAGGGATGAAAAGTATCACTTTCAGCCCGCTCCTCAGGCAACTTCAGACCTACTTTCAGAGTATGAGTAATGAAAACTATATTTTGTTTGTTGCTGTAGGAATTAGGCACATGTGCAAATCATGACCCAGGTTAGGACAGCTAGAACAAAGGGTATTTTAGATTGGTAATTTTTTTGGGATAATTTCGTAGATACTTTTTGATGGACGTTATCGCGGGTACAAGTTAATAAGATATAACAGCCATATTAGCTGAAATTTAGACATTAGATACTTAGTCATTGAGCTCACGAAGTGTTCGAAAGAATTACTGTGGAATCAATGGGCAACTGAAGGATCACAAGTGGAAAACCCACCTGTCAGTAAAAGTCTGTTACTCTCTTTGGCTCCACCCAGAGCGCAGGAGTCGTTTAAAGATGTCTAACCAAAAAATAAACTTAGGTAGTTACCAAGCTACAAATAAATATATGACTCTAGAAGCCTTCGCTCAGATATCCAAATACAGATCGTATCGGTCAGATATCCCGACTCAACTTATATAATTCGTCACTTAAATATGTTGATTAGTGGTATTTGCAAATTCGCAGGTTAGTCTAGTATTTCATCAACAATGTATATAGAGAGAACTTGTTCTGTCGTGATCGTTTTTGTGGGCTAGATATATTATAATGCACTCATTTGCATACGACAGTTGATTCCGTTTCCTCAATATGATGTCTTCCGCGTTTATGCGGAACAGCTAGCAGATATGTCTGACCTTTGCAAAAATCATGTTTTATCGGTAATCTTGTTTTTTACTCTGTCTGGAGCGTGGGGTATTATCAGACTTTTACTGACTAAAATTCGCCTGAGTTCAGTTGCCCATTGCGTTCCAGGGCCGCGGTAATTCCTTCGATTTTGTAGTCTTGGCAGGCATCAGCCCTAGGCCCCAGAAGTGATATTAGCCCAAACTGCCCGTAAATCAATATTTATGTAAGTACTTGTATCTTATGTGTACGTGTTATACCCTGATGCCCTGACCACTAGCATTCAAAATAACGTCGACTATCTCTAGCGACTAATCGACGCTATTTCAACTAAATTGTATAGTTGAGACAGCATCTGACTATTTAATTCGTTCTGCAAGATCTCTTTATAATTTCCACAAATATTTAGTCAGTTTAGTAGTAGTTAGATTCTCAGTTTTTCTTCTTATTCAGTAGTAGTTAGCTTGCTATTTATGTATATTTTGAGCCTAGTAGATGGCCTTATGTATACTTTTGCTACTAAAATATTATTAACAAATACATAGTCACTTTAGTAGTAGATAGTAAGGAGAGGGCGGCTGGGGGTTAGGACAGTCCAACATGTGGGTTATATTATTCTTGACATTAATTTGCAAGCACCTATCAATATGACCTGGATGAGAACCACGTATGCTTTCCACGTGATATACAATTATACGTGCGTTATCAATATTATCACCGCGTAGTATCTTCTGAATCACTAACAATAACGTCATGCACATTATTAGATGCTCTAGTTTATTTGTCCGGTTTGTATCAGATTACATTTCACCTTGCTCGTCAAAATAACTGATCGATTGTACACCTGCGATACATTATACTTGTTTAGTTGCGAAAACGCGTAGTACAGTCTTATAGATAATAAATATTATTTTACAATATCGGGATCCAGTAAGTACAGAAACATTCACAGTAGAACACATAGTAACTTAGGTATATAAAATACTAAATGAATCGGTAAACGTTGTTCTGCCTTCTGAATTACGTATCAAAAAAAAATTTGGTGCACAGGGTAAAAAATTGCTTATTCTTAGATCTAGCAATATAAAAAAAACATATTGACCAGTCAAGTCGTTTCAGACGAGTTCGTTAGCAAACATTGTGACAAAAGATTTTTATACATTACATTATACAAAGCCCAAGTTGAAAATAAAAAAAATATATTAGGTATCTATATACTTCTTTGACACATCTCGGCCAATAAAATGTGAGCTCTCCTCTTAATGATGCCATTAATTAATCAAAATATTCAAGATCGAATTTCTAAAAACTAGCGCTTGACTGTTATCCCATCTAATGGTAAGTAGTGATGCAACCGTTGATGGTGAGGCGCACTAGTTCATTACGAGCCTATTATATTGCAAACAGTGAATAACGTACGTTTTCTTCTCATTCCAGCAAGAGCTAATAATGGCGCGACAGTCGTCATCAATCGTGTCCTCCCTCGCGAGCAGTACGGGAGTGGCCAGCACCGAGCTGCCGCTGGACCCGTTCCTCTCGGGCCTGTCGGACCACCAGCGCCAGGAGTCGGCCGACAGCGGCCTGGGCATGGGCGTGGCGCACTCCTACTCCATGCCGCACACGCCTGAGGGCTTCCTGGCCGGCATGGACGACCGCATGGACTGCACCAGCGAGGCTGGCGCCATCGACTCCTCCGACATGACGCTCGCCGACAACCTCGACTCTACTGACGACCTGGTACCTTCTTTACAGGTATTTGAGCCTGTGTTTTTGCTTAAACTAACCATTAACAACACGGAACGCGCACTGGTTGAGCGATTGGCTACTCCGCTGCGAGTCGCGGGTTCGATCCCCGCACGGAAGAAATATTTGTATAGCCTACAGATAGGTATTCCGAGTATGGGTATTTTATGTATGTGAGTTTACATGTTTGTGCAATGAACGCATCAACGATTAAAAAAAAACTAAAACTAACTAAACTATCTAACGCGTGCCGTGGGTATATGGTGGCGTGGAAAAATAATTCCTGAGAGGAATTGGGGAGGCCTTTACCTAGCAGTGGGACGATATAAGCTGCAAAAAACACCGTCTAATACGAGGATGCTCTAATAGTGTGAGTTTCGAGTCGATCACAGAAATTCACAAGCCAAATCATTCATTACACAATCTATTTATTTTTTATTCCGCCTCTATATGTTGACTTGCTGCATAATTATTTTGTGGTACAATGCCACAATAAGTTTGAGCACACACAGTGCACCAAAATAAAATTGATTTTTAACTTATACTAACCCAAATGATTCACAAACATTAGAAAGGGATCACTTACAAACAATAGAAGCTTGATTGCTACGGCGTAGTCAGCGTAGTCGTGGAGCGCGAACCGCTACGCAGAAGTAAGCGTAGCTGGCGTAGTATCTAGATCGCCTACGGCGTAGTCGAAATGAATCCCTATCGGCCACGGCGTAGTCAGGTCCCTGACAGACTACGCCGTAGTAGTCTGTCAGGGACTTGACTACGCCGTAGTTCGCGTAGCCACTTAAGGCCCAAGCGCCCGAAAAGTGCCATAAAACAGTGATTTTCTGAGGCCTACTCCTACGTAACGGCTAGGTCAATTGGTTTGAAAAAAATATATGTTTATTATAGATTCATGAACAATAATATCAACATTTGATTTTTTCGTACAATTAATACTTTTGTCAAAAAAAAAAAAAATTTAGCAATTTCGCAACTTTTCCCTACTCCTTCGAAACGACTTGGACCTTTAGAAACATTTTTACACATAAAAATTGGTGGTTAAATATCCTTCAAAGTGAACATTGCATATGTAAATCAATCCGGGCGCTGCTGGCCGCAAATAAATGCACAGATTTGCGTACTGCCGCCTAGGCGAGTGCGAGAGTTACGTTCACATAATTTCGGTCAGATGGTTCAAGGGACTATACGCCTTAAACAATTTTTGTTATTTGGGAACTCAATGGTTAATAGCTGTTTTTAATGATTTTTCTATAGATGGAATTTCTTTTCATTTTAAATATGTTTCGATGAAAATAACATACGAGCTATATTTGATTGAAGTAATTGCCTACTCATATCACTAACAACATTTTACTGTATTTTTTTTTAATTCACCATACCTTAGTGCCTATTAACAACTATTTTTAACCGATCTTAAAAAGGAGTAGGTTATTTAGTTGGAACTAAGATTTTTATTGACGGTTACTATAACGTGTGATATATACGTTTCAGTTGAACGAGTTCACAAACGACATACTTCTGGACGACGTGCAATCGCTCATAAACTCGACGCCGAGCAAGCCCGACAACGTGCTGACGTGGCTGTAGGCGAGGCCACGCGGCGCGACTAGTGCGCACAGGCACACCATGCTTACAAACTTTCAAATTAGCTATATATGTAACGTAGCGTACTTACCTATGACGTCGACCGCTATAACAGTGTCGGACAGCACGGTAACGATGGTGTACATTTCACTTGAAAATGACAATTATAGCATAACATGTGTAATGACTGATGTGGGATTTTGTGTGCTTATGATTTAGGATAGTTATATACTTTCAGTACCAGTACGATGGCTTCCGTGAGAATAGGCAGACCGATGAAGGCTAAAACATTTGTCCAAAAAAAAAAACGATTTATCAGTTCAAATTTTTTTTTTAATTTATCCGCATCGGTTTACCTATTCCCAACTATCTGCTCGCTTTTATGCAGAATTGGTTTTAATCTGTCTCAGCATTTATTCGAATGAGATAGGAATACAAAATTGTGTGAGTTTATAAGTGTTCCTACTTCGTTGTGGTGATACATGTGTGGAATCTTGTATGTCTGACTTTACAACACATACTCATCGCAATTATTGACTTGGACTCTTAATAAGTATTGTAAATTAGTGCCTTTTCATCAATAGTTAGCAATGAAACGCTAAAGTAACGTTAGGAAATCGTAATGTCTTCGTCTTTTGACGTGAGCTAGACAGTAATGGTGCTCAGATTCTAAATGTTTCAACCAGTTCAAGTAAGAGATGAGCTACGAAAACCAAGCCAAGTACGCGAATCAGTGGAGCAGGACTATCACGAATGGCTAGTCATGACGACTCGTGTGAGCTCGGGAGTGCTCGGGAGCGCTCGTGTACTCGAAGTGACGCGCCGGCACTACGCGCGGTGGCTGCAAGCCTTCTTTCGTAGCAGAAAGTAGTTGCGTTGCAACGCATCATTCGTGAACTAGGTTTCCATAATCTTTTCAGAGAGACTATCGGAAATCGTATTCTATAAATCGACAAAACAAACAATATTTTATGATATATTTTTAAAATTAAGATTGTGATAACATCTTGATGTAACAGTGCCTTATTGTGCCTTGATAAAAATTATTTATTGTTGTAATAATTTAGATAATGTTGAGATATTTTTACAATTTTTCTATTGTCGAATTATTGATGTAATAGTGATTTGACAGAAAATAAACTACTTATGTACTTGTAGAACGTTGTTTGTCAACTTACACCGTCCTTGTGAATTTTCGAGATTATGAATAGAGGTTAAGTTTTAATAGTTAATCATGAAGTAGTTAATAATGTTGGCAACTATTATGTTAACTTATTATAGTTGGGTTGCAAGTGAACAATATTCAAGTGTATGGGTGCAGCTAACTAATCTTAGGGAGTAATTGGAGCTCGAAATTTTGCCTCTAAGTGCCTTACTCAAAACAATGTTATCTTCTGATATTAAGGAGTTGAAAGTATAACATTGTTTACTGCCATCGAGCAGACTAATATTGGTGCCAACAAAGTATGAAATCTATTTTCAATAATTACTGTTATGTAATTAGTATTACTTCATTATATTTAGTAATCAACTCATCAAATCATCGTTCATATTATTATATCAACAATTCAAAATATTTCAAAATTTTGTAAGCCCACCTAGTCTTTAGATTTTTGTATGAGTGTATTGAATTCAGCTAGCTTGATTGAATAATATGATAATGGAATTAGGCCTTTAATATCAAATGCTACATTGAAAACTTTGCCATATTAGTAAAAGTACTATAATTCTTGTAAGACTTTAATGTAATCTTCAGGTATGACGCATAGCAAGCATAGCATCTGTGTAACTATTGTAATTAGACGTAACGGTGCTGGGTTGATGATACATTGAATTTGTATTCTGTAGATCCATTTGTTGTATACTTTATATTTGTATTTGTCGTGTATTAATTGTAAGAGTCCTTAAGTTTGGAAGCTTTTCATATTGTTCGGTTCATTGTTCTCCACCCGCCCCTCGGTCGGACGTGGCGCCCTGGCGACAAGGCGACAAGGCGACAAGGCGAGACGGCGACAGTCGCCGCCGCCGTCGCCCGCGCCGCGCGACAAACATTCCAAGTTGTAACAGTACAGCCTCGCACTCGCACGAGCCCTGCCACTTGCTACAGAATAATACTCAGAACAATATCTCAAGTGTAAACTGTAATCAATTATTTCTTAAGTATAGCCTTTATGAAAAACATATCTTTTCAGTCTGAGAACAGATGCAAGTTTTCTATGTAGTGTATGTAACACGTGTATCAATGTTATAACAATGAAATTACGTGTCAAACTTATTAATTTACTATAATTTCATTGTAAATAATTCGATATTCTTATAATGAATTAAATAAATATTTGTTTTAATACTTAGTATATATTTCACTTCCCATCGTCTTAGAACAAAAACACGATGAATTATTACAATTCAGTTCTGGGTGTTGTTATCTGTTGAAAGAAAAGTAAAGTCTTAGTTTAAAATGTATTTATTTGTTAACAAGCAGCGCAAGCATGCCTCTTTTTAAATATAAATATATTATGTACAATATACTATGTAGATGTTACCATGCTGGAGCCACCACCTCTTCATTTGGTCACCTGTCAAAATGGAACTTAGTAAGGATTTGTACAAATGTTAGTAGACCGTATGTGCTATCGCTAACCGTCCTGGTGATAATTTTACACTGTCACTTTAAAGTGCAAGTTATAGACACGAGCGTAGTCACCTGCTCGCTAGATGACGCTCTACTCAATATTTTTGCTTACTTTGTTTGGAAATGGTATTCGCTTTAATCGAACTTTTTATTTTATTGAACTTGTCAAATTATTACCGCTTAATGCATCTAATTCTGAATGTTAGCGCTGTACCAAACCACTATTAACAGAAAGAATTGATTAAAAGAAATGTTGAGTTCACCGCCATCATGCATGAACATGGCCAGCTTTCACCTTAAGCAAAAAGATAGAATTAGTCGACCCGGAACTTCACAAGTATCTAGGTATATCTTCAGAGTTTAGATTCATCAATCAGTTGACAGAGAAATAGACGATACAAGATTGAAAGATGGTTCAAGCGCAGGAAACAACTCAACATGCTGTTTCATCATGTTTTTAAAACCTCAACCATAAAACGGTAAAGTGCATCAGGGAGACAATTTATGTGAAAACTTTTTATATACAGCAAGGGCGAAAACGCACTGGCAGGTTGCTGAGCGCCTAGAGGTTGGCGATTCACCTATAAATGCCGCAACCAGTAGCACTGACACACACTAGGACATGTAGTGCTGTCAGCTAAGAACATTTTAAAACGTTAATTTCACTTCGCTACTTGCCACAGGCTCTACCACGAGCTTAACGCGATCCATTTGACGACCTAAACTAAATTAAAAGTATGGAGCTATAAAAGTATGGAGCTATAAAAGTATGGAGCTATAAAAGTATGGAGCTATATAAGGTCTATAGCTCCATTCCTCTTTCTCGCTCGGACGCTTGACATTTTTACTCGTCATGGTAAGGTTGCAGGGGACTCAACAGGTTCTGGTCCAGGCGTTAAGCAAGCAGCTTTTCGGTTCATCTTTGGCCATAGTAAAGTAAAGAAGACAAGCAGTAAAAGTTACTTTAACAGACATTAGATACATTAATATTAAATAACACAAACATATTCCAAACTGCTTTGGATTTATGGATGCAGGTACAGTCGAGCACACATTAGTGTCAAAATCTTAATCTTGAGATAACCTAGAGACAACGAACTTACAGCTACCAGACGTCTAATAACAGGCAACGCATGTCTGTCAACACACATGACTTATAGAGTTGATGTAGGTCATCTTAACAGCCGATAGACGTCCACTGTTGGACATAGGCCTCCTCCAAGCGCCGCCACAACGAACGATCATGCACGTCCCGTATCCGTCGGATTCCCGCAACCTTCACCAAGTCATCGGTCCACCTTGTAGGAGGCCTTCCAACGCTGCGTCTTCCGGTACGCGGTCGCCACTCTAGAACCTTTCGGCCCCAAAGGCCATCTGTTCTGCGAGCAATGTAGGTCACCACAGTATAATTTCCAAATAGTCTCGAACAATCGGAACGCAGTAGTCTCGCTCCCACGTTTCAATCAGAGCGTAGTTCCCCGCTCCCCGTACCTCAGCTTGTTGACAGAATTGCAATTGCGATTTTGGTGCGCTAGTTCAAGCGAGGCGTCTGTGGCTGTAAGGTCGTTGCCTACAGCGTAATTCAGAATAGGATACGAGACCAGCTTATTAATACATTAAAATAAAAATAAATACATTCTCAAGCTGGTTCTGTTGCGTCTCGATTTAACTTAC
Source organism: Mythimna ferrago (assembly GCA_910589285.2). Classification (NCBI taxonomy): domain Eukaryota; kingdom Metazoa; phylum Arthropoda; class Insecta; order Lepidoptera; family Noctuidae; genus Mythimna; species Mythimna ferrago. Next base: position 21,327,540 of record OU342674.1, on the reverse strand, counting down.
AATCTAATTGTTGACAGGATATAGTAGTGAATACTATTTAATTTGGCCTGGTTTAGTTTTGACTAAAGACAACATTTTAAACTCTAGTTTCAGTTAATTCGGTTCGCAACTGATCGACTATGTATAGCAATCTATATCTAGTATGGTTTTAGTTTTCAATAGGTAATTTCAAAATTGTTGTGCAAATTCAATTCTACAAGCGAAATCATAAAACATGCTCTAGAACAGGTGCTACGCGATAAGGCCAGAATGACACAACGACCATTTTTGTCGCAAAAACGCATTGTCACGTCGCACTTGTGTCAGGAAGATTTAAACTAAAATCCTGTGAAATAAGTCGCATCGGGGGCCGAATCTCTGCAGTTATATTAGCATGACTTTGATACAACGTTCGCTAATTTAATTCGATTGGCCTTTCAGAAACTGTGTAAAAAAGTATCCTATTGTTAAGACAGGACGAATCGCGCGTTTTTCTGACGCCATAACTTGGCTTCACGAGTGACTGAAAGGGCCGAAGTAAATTCACCGTACCATTAGCTCTCCTCAAGAGCGATCGTGTGCCCGAGACACTAAAGGGTTGACAGATGGTTGCAAACCAACGTCCTAACCAAGATGACCTTTGGATGCAATGTCGTTTGGATGATTTCTACCCACTAAAAAAAAAAAACCTTGGTTGGAACGCTCGTTTGCAACTGTCTGGTCACCCCTTAAGATATCGTATATCTTGTCGAACGGGTAGAAGCAAACTTTCGAACAGCCCTATCTTCAGGTTCAGACTACTGCCACGTTTAAGATCATCTAGTGATCTTAAACGTGGCAGTAGTTGTAGAAGGTGAACAGTTGGTTCTTACAGCAGGGTCCTTGAAGCGTGCGTCCTGTGGCAGCTCGCGGTTGGCGATCAGCTGTTTGTAGTATTCCGCCGACAGCTTCGGGGTGCGCGGCCGCGCCGGGTCCGAGATGTTCACGTGGTAGAAACCGAAACGCTCACTGGAACAACGAATAGACACGCTCACTGCGTTATGAGGTCGATCAAGCCACATGAATAACTTGGCAGGTGCGGCAGTCAAAATCGCTTTCTTTCACTCTGTACAAGGGACGGCTATGTTAACATTTCTATGGGTATAACAGAGACAAATGCGGCGGCGTTTTTTAGAAAAAAAAACCGGCCAAGAGCGTGTCGGGCCACGCTCAGTGTAGGGTTCCGTAGTTTCCCGTCCGTCACAATAAGTGTACCCACTAATAAGTTTAAAAAATGCTTGCATATACGATTATACTGCAAACTTAGTCCAGAGACCAGAAATTATTTTGTACAACCTTTTTGTCTTTTTTGTACAAAAACTGTTCTTTAAATCAAGTTCAAAATAATTTTCCTAGAAAGTCCTTATAAAGTTCTACTTTCCAGATTTTTTTCATATTTTCTAAACTTATGGTTCAAAAGTTAGAGGGGGGGGGACACATTGTTTTTTATTTTTGAAGCGATTATTTCCGAAATTATTGACATTATCAAAAAATGATTTTAGTAAACCCCTATTCATTTTTAAATACCTATCCAACAATATATCACACGTTTGGGTTGAAATTAAAAAAAAAATCACTTCCCATTTTACATATAGGGGGGCTACCCTAATAAAACATTTTTTTCCAATTTTTATTTAACCAATTTGTTGGCGTGATTGATATACATATTGGTACCAAATTTCAGCTTTCTAGTGCTAACGGTCACAGAGATTAAGCGAGGACGGATAGACAGACAGACAGACAGACAGACGGACAGACAGACATGGCGAAACTATAAGGGTTCCTAGTTGACTACGGAACCCTAAAAAATTTGTGAGACCGAAAAGGTCTCATACTTACTGCAAAGAAGTTTAACTTTGCCTCTAAACGACCTCATGCACTGGTTGAAAGATTATGAAAAGTGACCTACAAAAGAGCAATGGTGGCAAAATAGCGACGGCTCCCACTTGTGAGTCGTACCTACGACGTAGACTCCAACCCAGGTAGGCATTTCACTTTGTGTAATATATTTCATCACCTCTGCCATCAAAACGGTGAAGGAGCGTACAACATTAGTTTTATAATGCGAAACCCGAAACACGTGTCTAATATATTTATGTAAAGAATCTATGTACAAACTTAGTGTCGGAGGTGTCCTGTGACCTTTTTAAAATATTTTTTGGAAATAAAATAACTTGGTGTAAAAAATATTGGAATCGATTCGGTTATTAATTCTAAACAGACTATATTCAGGTTTCGTATGTGGGTACTAAAATCATGTTGTATTATTATAATGATTGAATCTTACGAGAATCCAGCCCTCCATTCGAAGTTGTCCATGAGAGTCCAGGCGGTGTAGCCGAGGACTTTGACGCCGTCGTCATAGATCACGTTCAGGATCTCGCTCAGGTAAGCCTGCAATTTTCAAAATATAAGCATTACAAAAACGTAACTACATGAAAGTCGTTCTTAAAAAGTGGCCAATTCGTTTTTCCTTTACCGGCTGCAGCCAGTGGCGTCGTCCTCGTGATAGCAAAATATTATCTCAAAACATAAGCCTTTATTACTCATTGCTTTCTAATGGTGAAAGAATTTTTTAAAATCGGTTAAGTAGGGTTTGAGTTAAATAGTAACATACAAACAAAAAAAAAAACTATATTTTACCGAAAATTATTTCTAATTATTGGCTAGTTCCGGATAGCTTCGGTTACGGATATTAGAATTTTTAAATTATAAAAGTAAAGAGCTCCATAACATCCCTGACATAATTCCAGAATTCTTCCTATCAAAATTCTATATAAAGGTAATACCGTGCTTACATTGAAATAACTGATGCGGCCATAGTCGAGCAAAGTACCGCGGTCCGAGAAACCATTCTCTGTGATGTAAATCGGTGGGTCGTTGTATGAGCTCTTGCACCAACGTAGCAGGTTCGCGAAGCCGGTGGGTACAACCTGATGGTACAAAATAAATATAAATTAGGTACACTATTGCTGTACCTATTCAGAAATCCGTGCAGGACATGCTTTCAAGTAGTTTTAGTAACAGCAATGAGTATAGCATAAACAGCAGTTGAGAAATTGTCAATCATAAATATCTTAAAGACATGACCGTGTGAGGCCAAAAGTAAAGCTAAAGTCAACTTCGCTGAATTCTGATTGAAGGTCATTTAAGACATTAAATGTGAATCATCTACACGAAAATTTTATATGTTTTTAGGGTTTCAAAACGTCAGTCCGAAAAGCGGAACCCTTGTAGAATCACTTTGTTGTCTGTCTGCCCGTCTGTGTGTCAATACCCTTTTTGGGAATCAGGAACGCATAGAGGTATCAAGCTGAAATTAATTTCAAATATTCAGGTCCACTATTACAAGCAGCTGTGAAAAACGTTTAAGTCAAGGCAATTTAAAGATAAGGCCGTTTATACTTCGTTTATGTGCATGTTTTGATACTCGCTAGGAGATGGAAACCTAAAGGGTACTTCCTGTTTACTTTGAATCTTGAAATTTAGCATGAAGTAAGACCGTAAAGCAAAAGTATAGGAGACTGAGAACTGTAAAGTAAATACATCACAAAAAATAGTACAAGCGGGGAAAGTTTATCATTGGAACCGAGGCGAAATTTACCCGAGCCGTACAGGCAAGGGTGTTATGGAGCCGAGTGCTGCAGTTACAAATCTCCACGTGTATCCAATGACGTTTTTCAATACACTTACGAAGAAATACTTACTATCTCTGAAAATTACGACGCATTTTTGTTCATTTTGTAGTGAAGAATTTTCCAAAGTTGCCATACATTTTAGTTTTGATTTAGATGGCAGCAAGCTATCGCGAGTATTTTTTAACTTAATCACAATATCTGACGACACCGGCACCATCGAAAGAATTCTCTTCAAATCTTAAATTAAACATTTTTTTCACAAAATTTAACACTAATAAAATAGTAGATTATAAATGTGACTAGGGGATAAAGAAATGTCTTTAAGTCGAGGGCGGCATGTTGAATTCCGAACGCAACGTGAGGGATTTACACAATTAACTCCCGAGCAAAGCGCGAGAGGGATTTAATACAGAAACCTGAGTGAAGTGAGGTATTCAAGTCGCCCAAGACAGAAACAGCTTTATCCCCGTGTTGGAGACTCTACTTTTTACACCTCCTATGAAGTCCTGTGAGTTAATTAAAAGACAATTTACGACAACAAACTAAGTTTAAGTAACATTTGCTAATCTTCTAGAACTCTACGTTCAATAAATTCAGTAAGTACTCTAATATTCTATAGTTTTTAATGTTCTTTATCGCTCCCGTTCATTCATAGAGACTTGTCAGTAACCACATTTTATTTTTATTTTTTTTATTAATGGCCAGTTCGATTTTTGAACAAATTTATTTGATGCACGTACATTTTAATTCAATGTCTTTGATTTTTCACGTTCCAAATTCAAATCTCATTGTTCCCTAGCGATCGCCCATACTACATTATGTCCAGGACAGAATGACTTGCTTTAAGTGAGGGTTGCATAACATAATAATAGGACATTATCGAGCAGGTGGTGTAAAAATAATATTTAATAGACTTTTTCCCCGCGCTTTACCTGTGCAGGTTGAAGTCAGTTGCTTCTTGGCAAAGGTATCAAACCGTATACAACCTACTTAATTTTAAAAATAGAAATTCAAATATTTTTGAATTTAGAACACAGATAATGTTAATTTGTTGGTAATAACAAATTATTGTGTGAATAATCTTATTTAATCTTGATATTCTGTTCATAAAACACAATTTTAATTTTCATTAATATTAAAACCTTAAAAGTATCTACCTCTTTGCTTAAAAAAAAATCATAATCACAGTTGACCGTGACGAAATAGGAATGAAAAAGCCCTTGTTATGATAAAAAAAAGTGTTTGTTTAAAAAAAAACACGAGGGTGATAAACATGGCATGTCGAACCTATTCGTAGTGCGATAAGCGCCTGTTTTCGAATAAGTGTATTGAAAAATACTTTTTTTGCGATTCGGATAAACCTCACACTCAATTCGGGAATTAAACTAGTAAATTCTATATGTATAAAAATCTTGGTGCGCGAGTTCAACTTGCACTTGCCCGGTTTCTTCTATTCAATATCTAACGTACTTGAAAAATTAAACCTTTCATTTTCTTTACCCTGAGCCATTCCGAAGCAGATTCGCCGCCAACTTCCATGGTAGTAACTGCGCCGATATCCTTCAACCATGAGGGTGACTTAGCGAGGGGATCGCGTCCAGCTCCGGTGATCAAATGAGTGGTGTAGTGGTTGATGCCCAGGAAGTCTGAAGTACCCTTGATCCTCTGGGTCCAGTACTCGTCGAACTGTTCTAGACGAGACTTTTTCAGACCTTCGGCAGCGCTCTGGCGGGCTACATTCTCCACCATCACCGCTGGGTATCCACCTTCAGCAGTGAAAATTGGGTGCGCGAACCAACCGAACTAGAAAAAAAAAAGATTAAGTTGCTGACTTGTCTCAATAGGGAAGTAAGCAAAACAAAACATGATTCTGACTCCTTACCTTGAATTGGTTGGCAACTTCAGCAAGTGCAACCTGCTCTTCATTCGAAGGGTCGCTAGGTTCGTACCAGATGGAATTGATGGAGATCATGATCCTTCCGTTTTGAATGGGACGGTATTTCTCGTTATACAAATGGTAGGATTCAGCATGGGACTTGAGCAGGTTGTCACTACAAAGGTAGTTACCTACTCCGTGGCTGTCGATAGCTGGTGCTTTCTTATCATCACCATAAGCATCTTCGCAGATTTCATAAGGCTCGTTGAACGTGATCCAAGATTTTATTTTGGTTCCGAATTCTCTGAAGCACACGTCTGAGTAGTCGCGGAAGTAATCAATCATCTTGGGGTTGGCCCAACCTCCAAGGTCTTGAAGGGTTTGTGGAAGATCCCAGTGGAACAGAGTGACCTGTAAAAAATATGTTTCTCTTTAAAAAAATACTATTCTATAAATAATTTTTTCAATACACTTGCTCAGACATTTAGGTATATAAAGGCACTTGTTACCAAACTGTGACATTTTGATTACCATTACACACTAGTGCTATAATGTAGTTAAAACCTTTTTGTTCAACCTCTTTGTTCGCAAAACAAATTTTGAGTACGAAAAAGTTTCACAGTTATTGCGTTCCATGGCATAATAGTGTCTTACTTACTTATTTTATGCAATTTTGACAATTTTAATTTGTACAAACGATTTATTTAATAATAAAAAAAAAAAAACATTTAGTAAATAAATCGTAAATTCAAATAAAAATTGTTTTTTATTGTGGTCTATGGCCGCCATTTTAAGATGCGCGCGGTTTTTGGCTTGATTTATTCGAGTAAAATTCAGTGACTGTATTAATTAAATTAAATTAAATACTACAAAATCATTATAAAATTATACATGCGTATTCCATTGTCACTATGAAAGACATTATAGTAAAACTTTTCGCGCAAAAAACATAAACGTAAGACTAGGCATTATGATGAAAATAACTTAGTCTTCCCCTAGGGGTAAATAAAAAAATTATGCGCGCGCATATGAAAACAGATTTTCTAAACTTTACATGCTCTTTGGCCATATCACAAAAAAAACTAGTTTTACTGTTATTTTCTTCACAAGTGTATTGGAAAATGTCGTATGATACACGTGAGTAATTATAGTGTGTGTGCGTTGGGGTAAGATCGGCATTGGGGTAAGAACGTATAAATATAAATTATACTACTTATTTAGCTTTATTTTTAATGCTAGTCATATTGCGTGCCGCGTCATTATGTTCCACCTTGCCCAGCAATGTGGCTGGCATTAAAAATAAAGCTAAATAAGTAGTATATTGATTTATGCGTTCTTACCCCAATGCCGATCTTCCCCCAACCCACCTTAATGATTACCGTTCTCAGCTCTCTTAAGGCCCTCGCCGCGGCTCAGGTCTAAATACCGCCTCGACAGTAGGTAATCACTAACATTACACACTTACATCATAATTTTGACTGGCCTGTTGGTCTAGTGGTTAGTGGCCCTGACTGCTATGCCGCAGGTCGTGGGTTCGATTCCCGCCCAGGACAAATGTTTATGTGATGAGCATGATCATTTGTTCTGTGTCTGGGTGTAATTTATCTATAATATGTATGTATTTAGAAATATATAAGTATGTTTATCAGTTATCTAGTACCCATAACACAAGCTCTGCTTAGCTTGGGACTAGACGGCGTTGTGTGATAGTTGTGGAATATTATTATATTATTATTATTATAATGTACTATTAATTCAAGTTTTTTAGTCAGAATTAACTTCAGTAGTAACTGGCCATTATACTCTGAAAAAAAAATAATGTAGAATTATTTTTTTCCTTAATGATAATGGCTTTTCTCATTTTTTTTTTCTAAAAAATATCCTTGTATTTTTAAAATAAGGTTTTAATTGGATCGTTTTTATTGTTCATTTTTCCAGCTTTTGTAAGTTTTTGGCGGGATTTTTTGAGTCAAATTCAGTGTCTGTTTTAGATAATTATTTGCAAGTTGATTCCTAGTGCATATTGTGGCGTAAGAAGAAGTTTGTATCCCTTGTGTCTGCGCAATTGGACAATAGAAGAGCCAGAACAGGCGCAATCTCGGTAAAATGGAGCTGAGAATTTTATAGTAGTGTTGACTACTTTAACGAAATTTGCCATGAAGGTTGACGCGATACGTTTGCTGCCAAATGCTACAAAAACACCTAAACAAATCCACTATTTATACGACAACATGGCTTAAAGGACTTAGGATCCAGGGGTAGGCTTTTTTCCTTTTTTTGTGAACTACTGAATAATTAACTGGGTATATGTAGGTACCGGCACGGATCTTGAGCGCTCAGCGTCAGAGTGGGGAACGCTTTGCGCATTCCATACATTGGCGAGCCAATCGTCGTCGTTGTTAGATACATGCAGCAAGCGCAGGGAACGAATCACGAGTGACGTCTATGACACGATGGCGCAGCGAGCCAATCGCCCCCGCGTCTCATGTCATAAATGCCACTAAAGAGATTCGATATTTTCATCATCATCATCATAATTTCAGCCGATACACGTCCACTGCTAGACATAGGCCTCCCCCAAGCGTCGCCACAACGAACGTTCCTGTGCGTCTCCCGCATCTCCGGTCATCATCCATCGGTTTCCTGCAACCTTCACCAGGTCATCGGTCCACCTTGTAGGAGGCCTTCCAACGCTGTGTCTTCCGGTACGCAGTCGCGTCTATAGAACCTTTGGGCCCCAACGGCCATCCCGATATTTTACTTCTGCGCAACTTGAAGCCAGCGCTCAAGATCCGTGCCGGTATCTATATTACTCGTACTAATACATATATACTACCTACGCTGAGTTATTACAAAACACTTACGAGAGGTTCAATGTTTTTCTCAGCTAGAGCATTAAGGAGGTCATTGTAGTAACGAATGCCGTCGGGGTTGATTTGGTCAATGCGGCCGGTGGGCAGGATGCGCGCCCAGGACAGCGAGAACCGGTAGAAGTCCACTCCGAGGTAGTCCAGCTCCTCCACGTCCTCCTGGTAGCGGTAGTAGGACTCGCAGGCCACGTCGCCATTGGTGCCGTCGATGATCATCTCGGGGCGCGAGTGGGACAGACGATCCCACACATTTTCAGATTTTCCTGAAAATATTAACTTTTGGTCTAAGTTTTATACTATACACCCCTACTTTTTAATTAGTACAAAAAAAAATGGGGTTGTATCTGTACCCGTTACTGATCATATTTTTGTATTCAAAAGTAGAAAAATCAGAAATCCTAAAATTGACCACGAAAAGGTAAATTCATCATAGATTCAATCAATCATACATAACAATTGCTAGTAGAAAATACTGCGGGAAGTGTTTTTCAATTTTAATCGTCATTTATTCATTCATAATCAATAGCCTGCACAATATTTCCATAAATTGAGAGACATTTTGGGGTAAACACAAACGCTAATAACTTTGCTGTTTATGAATATTATTTATTGAGATTTTACTTAAATAATAACAAGGGCTTTTCTAATAAGCCCTTTAAGTATTTGTACTAATTGAAAATTAGTGGTGTATAGGGTGACTGGTAATTAGTGATCGATAATTATTCACGTGATTGTACTCGTGATTACAGACAACTTTCCCAAAGAAACTTTTTTTTATACTCCTTATTTAACTTATATTATTTAACCGGAACATATCTACACTGATTACATACACCGATGGGTTTGCAAGTGGCGCGGGAGCACTATTACTATTGTGGGCAAGGTACATGAGACAACGGCGTTACGCGGCTAACAGCTGAGAGGGCGCAGGCGCGCCCGCGCTATAGGTAACTGTTTTGTTATTGTGATAAAACCAATGAGTATAAAAAAAAGTTTCTTTGGGAAAGTTGTTTGTAATCATGAGTACAATCACGTGTATAAGTATCGGTCACTAATTACCAGTCACCCTGTATAGTTGACCCGGTAAGTTCTAGTCGGGTCATAAATTCTGTCACATGTTTAATATGAAATAATCGAGACAAGTTTATTCATTATGGAACCATTTATATACCAAAATGAACTTAACAAAACATAGATTCTTATGATAATAAAGTTTATTCAAAAATGACCTCCACGATTTTGAATACAGGCCTTCAATCTGCGCGGCCAGTCGTCTATCGCAGCACGAAGGAGGTCCATGTCAATATCGGCGGCTGCCTTAATTAAGGATGCCTCGAGTGACTCCGCATCAGGATGAGACCTTGAGTAGGCCTTTCCCTCCAAGGTTGTCATATCTTGTAATCTAACGGACTCAAATCTGGACTGGAGGAGGGCCACTCTTCGTGCCAGATGAAGTCGATTTCACGCGCCACCAGCCAGTCTTGAGTGCTCTTCGCTCTATGAGCTGGCGCCGAATCTTGCTGGAATACCCAGTGCCTGTTATTGAACATGGTATGAGAAACAGGTTCCACAAGGTTCGTCAGAACTGTATTTTGATACACAACTGCATTCGCTTTTACACCTTTCTCACAAAAATGAAACTCCCAACCATACCATGAGCGAGGATGGAAAATGATGTCGTTGGACAGGCGGAATACGGTTGCTCGTTTCTCCCCTACTGTGTGCGTACACCTTATCATTTTGTTTGTTGTAGCTCTCTTCTACGGTAAAACTTTTTTCATCCGAAAAAAGAATTTCCCGATATTTTTTTCCCACGTACCGCTTCAACAAAGCGCGCCATCTCTTCAGTCTCAGGTCCATTAAACGAGCGTTCAAACGATGTCCAGTTTTACTTCGATATGCCCGAAGCCCTAAGTCTTCATTTAACACCCTTTTCACCGTGGTTCTTCTTAACCCCATCTGAAGGGCCAACAGTTTCTGTTTACGTTTGGGATTTCTTTGAATTCGCGTCTTCACAGCTTTTATCACTGCTGGAGTACTAACAGAGCGAGGGCGACCACTTCTTGACCTGTCATTTACAGTAGAGTCTTCATTGTATCGTTCGATGGTACGATACACGAATCCTCTGGTTATATTCAAATTTTTCAGTATATCAAAAATTTGAATTGGTGCGTAACCGCAACGATGCAACGCAATAACTGCAAACACGGTCTTCTCCATATTTAAAAAAATGAGTAAAATTCTAAAAAGTACACATTTTTATTTTCATGAACAATTCGAAATTCGAATTCAATAAACTTGTTTGTATCCAGCATTCTAAAAAAAAAGTTTTTACTGTGTGACAATACTTATGACCTGACTAAATTAAAATTTTTCAAAGAGAAAAATGGGGTCCGGGAGGGTTAAAAATAGTTAAACGATCTATTCTCAGGCCTACTAATAAAGCCGTTTCGGAGGAGTTCGATAACAAACACTGTTTATTAAACTATACGAGTACGTTAGTTTATTTATCATAGAAGACTCAATGTAAAGTATAGATTAGATTCAATCACGTTTAAAAACATCAAAATATGTATATTTTTTTACACACGCGGGCACACTGCTCGCAGAATAGATGGTCTTTGAGGCCGAAAGGTTCTGGTGTGGCGACCGCGTATCGGAAGACGCACGCAACGTTGGAAGGCTTCCTAAAAGGTGGACCGACGACCTGGGCCCCAAGTCTGCTATTTTTATAAATTCGTCATTCCAACACGATCCCATTGTCATTTTGCTAAAAGTTTGTAATCTGCTAATTCATAATGATCGATCATTGATCGGTCACTGGTCTTGTAATAGAATTGTGGTAGAATGATAATTTTGAGCATATTAAAACCAATAACTGCACAATAACGTTCTAATGGTAAAACACTGATCAAATAAACTGTCAAAGTTTTAGCAGATTACCGCAAACGTCAAATATTCATTTGTCAATATGCACGAGATTACCATTCTATGTCACTTCTTTCAATGGAGTGTCAGTGGTTGACCATTGGAAAGTCATAATGACGCCATTATATTAGTAGAGTTCCAAACTTGTCAAAATCGACAATTATGACATCAATGATAGACCATTCTGACACTATTGTAATAGCAGACTTGAGGCCCTGGTGAAGGTTGCGGGAATCCGATGGATGCGAGACGCGAGACGAGATCGTTCATTGTCATTGTCACACTTGGGGGAGGCCTATGTCTAACTGTGGACGTATATCGGCTGAAATTATGATGATGATATTTTATCAATTAGCCTCTTCCACATAAAGGACATTGCCAATCTTTGTATGGGAGTTGGACCAAGTGCTGCCCAGAATGCGCACATAGTGGATTTTGTTCCTCAGGCCAACATCAATCTGTAAACTGAAGCGCCCCAAAATCTGCCTCAGGAGTCAAGAGAAAAAAATGTTTTGTTGTGAATTATTTATTTACAAGAAAAAACTCAATGATTGTTTTCAGTGTAACTTATTACTGACTTTGCCTCACATTACGAATTAACTACTTCTGTAATCATGGGTGTAATCATAAACATGTAAACTCATATATGTATCAAGACACCCAGACCCGAAACAACTATCTGTAGGCCATACAAATATTTTTTCCGTGCGGGAAACAAACCCGTGATATGCAGCGCAGCAGTCAATCACTCAACCACTGCGCCAACTGTGCCGTACTTTTTATGTATCAATGATATAATATATAATTTATCAAAAAGTTATTACATTAATGAACTTTACATAATTGTGACTCAATTATAACTTGATGCATGACAGTAAAGTACAGTGGATCAGCGATATATTTGTACTAGTAATACTAATAGCAGCGACTGTTACAGTTATAGTGTATTTTATTTCAATTAAAATGTTTTATTTCAGATAAGCCTACAAGGACACTTATAAACCTTCAGAAGTTAGTGCACGACTCTAACTAGTGGTTTCTTATGAAGAAAAACCGGCAACAAACTCCATGATCACTCTTTAAAAAACAACTTATACTTATTACAATATTAATAAGTATGAGAAGACAATGTAGACTAGTCAACATTGTACCCAAAAGCCGAAAAATACTAAAAAGAAGAAAAAACCTATCATTCAATCGCAATAATAAATTCCGTAAAGTAGCTGAGGTATAAATAACGTAAAAAAGCCATTTCAAGAATACTGTTATTTCAATTCACTGTCAAAAACTATTTTCAAAACTTATAATTCAATTAAAACAAAGATGGAGTAATTAATATACGTTTACACAATAATGCACTCAATGATCTACCAGGGAAGCCACATGTGCAGAAGCAGTCAATGTCAAACAAGTGTGTCTTCAACGTAGTCTTTAATCTTAATACTTTGTCTAGGCAAGAACATGCTTGATGTGACTTTTGAATTTTCCCTCACTGAGTTCTGTAACTGACTATGGCAGCTTAATATAAAAGCGTATGCTGCTTTTCTCAGATCGTCTTTATTTGGGTATTACAATTTCCAAGTGTATTTATATTATGAAAATTGCTTTTATTTGAAAAGTCTTGAGTTTTTGCGAACATACAAAATATGAAGTAAATACAGATTCAGTATATCTATATCTATTTTATATATAATCTGGATTGCTCTCTTTTGCGATGTAAAAATTAATTTTACTCTAGTTGCAGAACAATATGTCACAAACTATAATGTTGTGAAATATAGTATAGTAAACTCACCTAGCTGTGACTATAGGTACCTATCTGTCAATTCCCTTATTTTTTTTTCTGCATATTATGCAGTTGAGCTTAATTTATCTTTGAGAGTTTTAATATAAACACCCTACTGCTATTGCCAATCGAAAAATTTGTAAGTTTCTTAAAATACTATTTTTTGCCGCCAAGGATAATGTTGAGGCCAATTTGAGGAATATTCGGCTACAGTAGACTATGCACTATCCTCAAACACTAACTCGAACGGTTTTGACACCAAAACATGATTTAATGAGAAAAATTTATAAAAAATAAAAGTTGTTTTTATTTGGTTTTCCTGGGACGAATACTTTTTTTAAATATTTTTTTTTAGTGTAAACTAATGTTACGATTCCATTGGAACTACTCTCATTCCTGGGCAGCACTTGGTCCAAACCCTGGCAGGTCAATAACCTTTTGACGTGATTTTTGGGTTCCGTACCCAAAGGATAGAAACCTGACCCTATTGCTAAGACTCGACTGTCCGTTTTTCTGTCACGAAGCTGTATCTTATAAACCGTGATAGCTAGTTGAAATTTTCATACATAATGTATTTCTGTTGCCGCTATAATAACAAATACTAGAAACCGCATAAAATAAATATATATTATGTTTAAGTGGGGCTCCCATTCAACGCACGTGATTTTTATAAAGTTTTAAGCTCGATATTAATAATAGTAATAATATAGTGTCTAATATTGTGTATATAATGGTACGGAACCCTTCATGCACGTGTCTAACTCGCATTTGGCCGGTTATTTTTCTTGAACGGTCTTCTACAGTTTGATTTTAAAGGCTAATTAAAATGAAGCTGATACAAACAATTGTTGTTTTTCCAGTTGTTTGTCAATTTTTCCGCATCTCGTATTTGTGACGATAATAGTTGATTGAGTATCTGTCGAGATAGATATCCTAACTCCACTTCAAGATAAGATTTGACATAACTATGACATGATGTTATGCATGTGATGTTTGGCCCATCCTCTTCTATGAATATTAGGATAGCTTTAAAAATCTTGATTTGTATTGCGAATGTTGCAATTTTTACTGACGATAAGTTGTATTGACTCTATTATGTAAGTCTATAAGATACTTATTATATCTATGTACCAAGATATCTGATGATAAATGATTTATTATTATTATTGAAACTAGCGGCATACGCATAATGCTGCCCCATTCTAGGGTGACATTCTAGGTTTTAGGTTAAATTCATCGACTTATATTCTAGTGAGTACATGGTGTATATCGATGGGTAAATTGCATTAAAGTCGGTTTAGCGGCTTTATAACAAACAGAGCTGCTTTCGCATTTATGATATTATTAAGTAAGTATAGATTGCATTTTTTTCTATGTTCTAATCTCCAATAAAGATTCGGGTTGTCTGCGTAGCCCTTGTGATGCGGAGTCTTTGCGATGCCAAAACGATTTAAAAAAAAAATAAGATACCTAGTTTAGTTTGTCTTGTGAGGGCAGTGTTACAATGCCCGGACCTTCTATGCCATCAGCTGATGGTCAGATAATGATATATATTTATACCTACGTATATATATCTTATGTCACCTGGTTTTGACCGTGTGACCTGACCTATTTTTATTTTTTTTGATTACAGTATTTTTTATTTACATTCTTCAATCTCTTAGTCACCAGTGCAAGATAACAGTAGTTATGGATTCGCCTTGGTACCTAACAATATTATTAATAGAATGATACGTTCATAAAAAAATGATAGTTTGACTTGATGTTTTGGAAACAAAGATGCAATTGGTTGGATAATGCTTACCGCTGACGTTCCATGCCCCTTCGATCTGATGGGCAGCTGTAGCCACACCGAACGTAAACCCTTCAGGGAATTTTGTGTAGGCAACGCTCCTGTAACGAACGAAATTATTAGTTTTAAATGTGAGATAAATTATGTTACAAGTAAACCCACAAAAAAATAATTAAGAGAGAGAACGGAGACTCTCGGCAACTAGCTATTTTCTCGCCAGATG
This sequence comes from Mythimna ferrago, assembly GCA_910589285.2. Taxonomy (NCBI): domain Eukaryota; kingdom Metazoa; phylum Arthropoda; class Insecta; order Lepidoptera; family Noctuidae; genus Mythimna; species Mythimna ferrago. Next base: position 21,312,409 of record OU342674.1, on the reverse strand, counting down.
TCAGGGGCTTATTTCACAGATCTCAGTTGGTAAGATCAGTGAAGGATTATCGTAAACGAAGTACCTATGTACCTACTTCCCGAGATGCCTCCTACAAATAAACAGCCAATTTGACGTATGTACATGACGTGATCAGTACTTAGAATTCACCATTTCATGATGTGACCGACTATTTCACGATATGGTTGCATTTTATGACATAACTGGCTAAAACTGACCAAATCGTTTAAGCGTCAACATTTGAGATAATAATATTTTTAATTTTAAAAGATTTCAATAATAAAATTTGGATGAAGGTAAGTTTTGTGATGTCACTGAACTTTTATCGTTCATCGCAATAATACATCCCAAAAATAAAGCAACGACCTTTACCGGTTATTTCATGATATTATCACTAATGTTTTACGATATCATGAAGTAGTCGTGCGTTTAGATGCACATATCGTTAAAGGCGGAGAGTCCATTGATTTGGGTAGCTCATATAAAGATGTGGCCAGCAGGCACTGATCTATATCACGAAATACGACCATTTCATGAAGTGGTTGCCCACTTCATGAAATATTAAATTCTAAGATTTAACCACGCATATTAGTTTAAATTTAGATAGTGACTGACTCATTAGTATTTAGTATGTCGGTAGGTGTCGCCTATTGTAATGTGCGTTTGTTTTCGCCAAATTTGTCAGGTCTCCATGACCGGTCCATTGTCATGGGCACTTATGAGTGAATGACGAGAATGTCAAGTGAAGCAGGTTATCCTTTACAAGGCCTTTGTATTCGTAAGGAAAATAGAGTTAAAAAATATTGTAGGACGTATTATGAACAGCGCTGCGCTTAAAAACGGGGTTCATAGACATGGGAAAAAAGGGTGCCAGGCTAAAATGGGATGGGACGGGTCGCGTCTGCTGCATATATATTGACTGCTGGGCAAGAATTTTCTCGAAGTGGGTGTCTGAGGATGGACGATACCGTCGAGACTGACCTGAAAAAAGTTGCCAAGATGAAAAAAAAAAAAAAAAAAAAAATTGACACTAGACCGCATATTTTAAATTTTAAATTTCAACAAAAATATAAATAAACATCCAAATTGTCTAAATAGTGGTGTGACAAAGTGCAATTACAATAATTTAACCGTGATATTGTTATGAATGGTGCGGAAGTTTTAAGACAACGGCGGTTAGAAAAAAGGTCAGTTTTTCAATACCTACACAATCAATCGCTGATTATGACAGTACGATATCGTTAATTTACAAACAGTGATGAAATGAATAAGTTTTTGTGAATATTGCCTACTACATTGATAAACTGTTAAAGTAAAAAAACAGTTAACAAAATATTTCAAAATATTTTGTTAACTGTTACTAGCGCCATAATTTCCCCAAGCAGGGAATAGACAAACTAATTACTAGTACTACTAGAGCCATTACAACCACAAGCGGGAAGTAGATGAACTAAAGTGTAACCATTTTATAAAAAATGTGTTGCCATTCTATATAAAAAAAAAGTACAACTAGCGCCATTGTGATGTTCGGTGGCGAGTAGAAGAACTAAAAGTGATACCACATAGGAAAAATACTTGGTAGAAATTTGTATAAAATTGCTGGGCTGTATTTTTTAACAAGTTTTTGTTACTTTCTACCGACAGTATGGATAAGACGTCTGAAATGGAAAATATTACTTTCCGTAAACAAACGAGGACGAATTCAATGGACAGTATTTTTAATGTCAACTTAAGCACAAATTCCTCCCTATTAGATACAACGATGATGAGTCTGCCAAATACGTCACTAAATGACAGTGATGCTATTTTAAATCTGAAAGACACAATTAATAGCCTATCCATGGAGCTAAAAAGTGCCCATCTAGAAATCGAAAACTTAAATAGCGAAAATTTTCGCCTTAAAATGGATATTGGACAATATCAGAAACTTATAAGAAAGTAAACATATTAGACTCAAAAAGATTCTCGCCGAGGTCCGCAAGTAAAAGAAATAAACAACGAGCGAGCAGTTTTTCTACACCGACCAAATTGAACCTCTCTCCTTTGGTGACTCAACTACCAGATACTGTCTTACAAATGCAAACACCAGACGATATTAGAGACGAATCTTTCAATTCAGCCTTATCAATCGGTACCTCAGAGGCAACATTATTCACCAAGTTGCCGCCGGAAAGAGAACAAGAATGTAGCTCAGAGAAAGGTACAATTAATCATGACGTACAAAATAAAGGGGAGTTCATATTTGTCTCAGACACTACGTTGGCAAGTGAAGAACCAGTCACCAATCTAACGGACGTCTCTAATGGTGAAAAGGTTACTCGCCAGAATGCTACGAAATTTCTTCAGCAATACAGCACTGACAAGCACAAACTATGTATCTTAAGTGCTAATAGAAACAATAGGATACTATCAATTGCAGAAGACTCATTTCCCAATTATGAAATTTGCCATTACTTAACACCTAACTGTGGGATAAAGCAACTTATTAACAATATTGAACAAAAATTAAAAAAACTATACGATATACGACTACTGCTTGATTTTGATTGGCGAAGAAGATTTTCGACGAACTAAGAACTACGTTGACTTAATAATCTACATACGTGAAACCCTTTTAAAAATAAAGCACACAAATATTATACTTTGTGCACCTACATTTAAATTAAACGATTATTCTAAGATGTATAACGGAAGAATAGAGACTTTTAACAGCCTTTTATACCTAGATTCATGTACTTATAATTTTGCATGTTTGTTCGATTCAAATTATTATCTAACATATGATTTTAAAATGTTTTGGGAAAATAGTGGTTGTGTTAATAATCACGGAATGTCAAAGATATTCGTTAATCTTCGTAAAATGATAGACGAATTCGCTTGTTGTGAAAATGAAAATAATCCATTAAATGTAAGTAGTAGTGATGTACAGCACCATCAACATGGTAGTATGTTTTTTCGTGAATAATAAGAATGAGTATGAACCCACCTTATTGCATCAGAACATAGCTGGTCTGCTAAATAAAATTGATCTCATAGAAGTAAGTTTAAACGAATTGTATAAATGTAACATTAATGTACAGGTTATGTGTTTCTCGGAGACCTTTGTGAAGTCGGGTGATGAGTTCAATATTAATTAAAAAAAATTCAAACTTGTTAGTTTCTTTTCAAGGAAAAAAGAAAAACGGGGGGGCGTATGCATTCTAGTCCGTAAACCAACAGAGTGCAAAAATATTGAATTTCTCAAAGAACTTTGTATTGAAAAAGTATTTGAGTGTTGTGGTGTAGAGATTCCTATTATGAAATTTATTGTTATTTGTGTTTACCGAGTACCTAACTCAAATATTAACCTCTTTTTTGATAAAAAAAATTAAACCGACTTCACTAAAAAAACACTAAAATGATCAAAATAATTTTAATTTCGGAAGTCGGTGTTTTTCGTTATTGTTTGTTCCTTATTTAACACCGACTTCCGAAATTAAAATTATTTTGATCATTTTAGTGTTTTTTTAGTGAAGTCGGTTTTATTTTTTTTATAAAAAGTTTTTTATTTCATACTTTTTAGTTGCAACACACTTACAGCCAGAGTACTTTTTTCTCATGTCAATTCCAATTAACTCAAACCCTGCTAGAATACATCATTTTCATATGAAGTTCCCGTGTCTACCTTCCACCTTCCGGCTCCATCATCAGATTACTTCGATAGTACCTTATAGCCAAAGTGCATCTCATGACATTTCTAATAAGCCCAAACACGGGTAGGATACATTGATTAATTACGGAGTTCCGGTGCCTATCTTCCAGCTCCATCACTATCATCAGGTTACTTCAATGATACCATTTTCAACATAACTATTCAGAACTATTCATTTATTTGTATTGTCATAGTCGCTTAAGTTCATTGTGATATTTGTTTGAGTATGAAGTTCCGTTGGGAATTTCTGGTCTTCTTAACCAGTTCCACCTCATCAAATGTCACTTTTTGACTGTAAATGCTTAATTCCTTGATGAAAATATCAAAATGACTATATAGTTGCCTATAATATTTGAGGAGTTCCCTCGATTTAGCCAAGATTCCATCATCAGATCCCGACTTGGTGACTATGGGACCATTTGGGAAGTATACCCTTTCCAAAAAAAAAAGAATTTTTCAAATCGGTTGGCAAGCGACGAAGTTATGCCCGAACATACATAAAAAAAAAAAATAAAAAAAATACAAACATCCGAATTGAGAACCTCCTCCTTTTTTAGAAGTCGGTTAAAAAATTGGAATTGTTGTTGTACAAATTACTGTTAAAACATAAAAAAAGAATCATCATTGCAGGAGATATGAACATAGATACGCTAAAAAGTACTACAGATTCAATGAAATTTAAGGATATTCTCTCTAATTATGGTTTTTACCTACACATAGAGACACCTACGCGCCAAAACTCTTGCATAGACCACATTTTTAGCAATTTAAAAAGATGTGTAGGAAGTACTTATGAACTTTTCTTGTCAGATCATAACACATGTCAATTACTGAAAATGCCAGCTCAAAAAATGAAACTTGGCCCGAAGTATTGGTACATGAATGTAAGAGATTATTCTGTTGATAATATCAGGAAATTTAATGAAATCATTGCTAGTTTATCGTGGTATGACATTTATAATGACGATGACGCTAATAGAACATTTAATAATTTTCAGGATCTTTTCATTTTATTTTACAATTTGTGTTTCCCTATATACAAAACCAAAATTCATGGTAATAATACTTCACCTAAATGGATAACAAAGGGTATAAAATTTGTTGCAAAAATAAAAGAAAACTTAAGAAATCCTGTTTCCAAAAACAGAATAAGGATATAAAGAGCACATACATTAAATACAATAAAATATTAAAACGTTGTATTACCCTATCCAAAAAGTCAACAAATGATAGATACATCCAAAATTCAAAGAACAAAAGCAAAGCTACTTGGAACATAATTAATAATAAAGCCGACACAATCAAAACTTTTTCGCAAATAGATGCACTAAAATATAACGATAAATTAATATCTGATCCAGTTCAAATTGCAAATGCGTTCAATGACACATTTATTTCAGTTTCGGATAAAAATAAAAATAACTTAAAACAAAAATATACTAAACAAAACGTTTCTCAGATAGATATTAATCCGAATAGTATTTTCTTGCGTCCTTGCACTGAGTCTGAAATCGTGAGAATAATTAAATCGCTAAATAATAAGAAATCAGTTGGTAATGATGGGATCTCTACAATTGTGATAAAATCTTGTGCGGAAGCACTATCACCTATTCTTTGCCACTTAATTAATACATCGTTAATAAATGGTGTCTTCCCTGATAGATTAAAAATTTCTATAATCAAGCCACTACATAAGAAAGACTGCACACTGGATATTAATAATTATAGACCCATTGCTCTCATACCGATATTTTCTAAAATTTATGAAACAGTCATGCATCACAGACTACGTGAGTTCTTAAATAAAAATAAAATAATCAAAGAAGAACAAAACGGTTTTCAAAAAGGCAAGTCAACAACACTTGCAGCTTTCTCTCTTGTTAAGTCTATTACAGAAAATATTGATAAAAAAAAACCAGTGACTGTTGTTTTCCTTGATATGAGTAAGGCGTTTGATTTAGTAAATTACGATAAGCTGTTAGATAAATGCGAGCGCTGTGGTATCCGCGGTACGGCCCTAAACTGGTTTCGTAGCTATCTCTGCGGGCGGACACAGTGCGTAGAAGTGACTCGCTTAAATAAAGACCTCATATCAACGACTTACAGATCTCGCCTTGAGGGCAATCGGTCAGGAGTGCCACAGGGCACTATTTTAGGACCTCCTCTATTCCTCCTGTACGTCAACGATTTACCGGACGCCACAAATCATAAATGCGTGCTGTTTGCTGACGATATTTCAGTAATTATACCTAGCAATAATAACGTTGAAAACCACGAAAAAGAAGTACACGAGACACTGGATGATGTAGTTGGCTGGTTAGCACTGAATGACCTTAAGGTAAATCTCTCTAAAACAAAATATGTACATTTTAGCAATTATAATCAAATTGAAAACCATAATTTCAATATTACATTCGATGACGAAAAAATAATTAGAGATGACAATATTAAATTTCTTGGTATTACCTTAGATGAACACTGCAATTGGAAATTACATATAGAAGCAGTATGCAAAAAACTTAACAGATTTGTTTACGCTCTAAGACAATTAAGAAAAACAGTTGGTGAGACAGCAGCTCTTACTGCTTATCACGGTCATGTTAGCTCCATCTTAAGGTATGGTTTATTGTTATGGGGCAACTCGCCACACATTAGTAGAGCTTTCATTATACAGAAAAAATGTGTCCGAGCAATAAGTAATGTCGGGCCTTTTGAAACTTGCAGGCCACTTTTCAAAAAACTAGGAATTCTTACTGTTGTATCTATGTACATAATGGAAATAGCGTCGTTTGTTAGAAACCAATTACAGTTATTTGTGGACGGAAATGAAAACTATAAATATAAATCAAGAGACCCCACTAAATTGAGAAACCACACTTCTTGTAGAAGCGCCTTGCATCAGAGAAATAGCTATAGGATGTCCATCAAAGTCTATAATCATATTCCAGATTATGGTTAATAGAAAACTGTTTCTATACCTTAAGTGAATTTTTTGACTATAAAACTTAAAATGATGTAACTGCTCAGTAAAATTAAAATGAGATTTAATTGTGATGTAATTTAACAATTATATGGTTATTTTGACATTTATATGGTAATTTTGACATTTATATTGTATTTTTGACATTTATACAAGGTGTCGTTTTGAAGCTGCAAAATATTTCAGGAGGTAATTATGTTAGTGATTCTCGACCCGAATCAATAATAAAATAAGTAGGTAATTTTTTTTTTTTATAACCGCGCTTTTTTTCACACACACAAACACGGAACAATAAAGGGCGTTTTCACACACACTAACTCGCAACGATAGTTTCATAAATAATGTATCATCCAATCATCATCCCGCACGCCACAACCTAGCCACGCCCCCGCGGCCATCGATCAATCGATTTAGTTTAGTGTAATTAAAAACTTAAATAACAAGTATTACTGATTATTGACCAGGTATCGTTTTTTTATATGATTATTTATGAGTTTTATTACAACCTCCTGAAATATTGTGCAGTTTTAAAACTGCACCTTGTATTGTAAGTTTGACATTTGTATTGTAATTTTGACGTTTTTATTGCAATTTTGACATACTTATCCAATATTTTGACATCTTGTAATATTGACATCCATATTGTAAATTTGACTTAATAATTTGTAATTTTGATATAAATCCTCTAATTTTGACATATATATTTTATAGCTTTGACATTGTTATTATTGTTTTCAATTACTGTTTTTAATTAATTTTGAATGTTAACATGATAGAGGTTTCTAAGTAATAAAAATGTAATTGGAATTTTAGGTAAATATTTTGTGAAGTTTTATCATAATAATTTTTTAGTTTTTAATGTTATAAATATTTGTACGCCGACACTTACGGCTAAACATGACTGGTCTCAGACATTAATTTCAATCTTGCATGCTATTGTATGTAAGTATACCATGTTTACACAAATAAAGAATATTATTATGATGACCTAGACACCTACTACAATGACTCTAAAAAAGAATACGTGGAAGAAGTTGGAGTAGGCCTTTGACCAGCAGTTGGAAAATATAGGCTAAATAAAAAAAATACAAACTGTGTAGGAATAGGTACTATTGTTCAAGGAGCTAGTGTTGCGGCGACCCCAAGTAGCGTGTTTTTTTTTTACTGTAGGAATCATTAAATACCTCTTGGTCAGAGAGTGGACCAAGAGGGAGTGTTAGATTTTAACTGACCAATGCCTAACTGTATTCCTTCAGTTACCCATTGCGTTCTAGGATCGAAATAATCCTATAGAAGTAAGAAAGTAGAAATTACCGTTTAAGTGACAGTGTTCATAAATACGTAGGTACCTACTGTTGTTGGTATGAAGTTTATTTAATAGGGTCACAGCTATTAAAATTACCTAGTAAAATGATTACCTCAAGTACCGCAATTCAAATGTAATTAGCCTTAGGTACTATACTGTTTTAAGGTTGAGATGAGGAAAAAGCAATAATTTACCAGTTAGGTCGGATTTGTAATAATAATGCAAAATATATTGCGTTTTACGCGTTGTTACAGTTTGTGCGTATATCTATCTCTCCTATCATCATTTATCTGATACATCTATAGTATCTATCTGAGAACTATAAGCTTTCCTGGTAAGATGTGATAGACAATCAGATAAGATGGTATCTCTCGCACAACTTAGTCTTTATAGAGTTAAAAGTAGTCTTTTGAGGCGCAAGAGCGGCCAACCCTAGATACATTTCTATACAACCGCTCATACGTAATTATGATGTAGGTATTACACATTTTTCTCTAGATATTTTCTTTCGTTGTTTCTTCATAATATACTCATAAATTAAAAAAAAAGTCTATAGAAACCATGCACATTAAATCTAGCTTCTGAGAACGATCATTTTTATTTTCAAAAAAAAAAAAAACAAGTTTGGAACAGGTTTTGTGAAATATACCTATAAATACATTTTTTATTATAGATAGGCTCGCGTTAGACCACCATTTCACCTGATGATAAGCGATGATGTAGCCGAAGATGGAACATGCTTGCCTAGAAGCAATCTAATCCCTCTTGACTTAAAGACCCTAGATTATAGCGATGGTTATAGCTATCAGGAAACACAGACACCGGAAGGGGATTCCACTCCTTAGCTGTATGCATAATCAATGTGTTCCCAAAACGCTTTGTACATATGGGTAGGATGTCCACCATGTACCGGTAGCGCAGCGCGTACGACTTGTGGTCCGATGGTGGACCGGACTTGGGGGGTCTTCAACGGGAGGGAGGGGGCTCTATGTTCGACTTCAGCATCCACCATATCAATGTGGGCTTGGTCTACTAAGTGAGAGCTAGGCGAGCATTGGGCTTCAAGGCTGAAGGCTAGGCATTCCGCTTTCTCTGAGTTGTCAAAAGCGACACTCCCATCGGGGCGGGTAAGCGGGGGCATAAGAGGACTCTTCGGTGGAACGTAACTTCCTTTGAAGATGCCAGAAGGCGAGATGGGTAGGCTCGAGTTCACTGAGCGTCTTTTCCCAGCACGCTGTAATTTACGCATGTGAGCCTTGTTGGCGTCGCAGGGAAAAGCGCTATACGCACGGATAGCAGCGTTCTTCTCGGTCAACAGAGCCCGTACATCGTCCGGGAGATTCCAGCGAGAGTCCTCTATCATTGGAATCTCCCTTGAACAATCGTTCAGGGCAGATTGTACGTGCTCTGTGAGCGAGTCGATCGCCTCCGTCGTCTCGGCGACTGAGACTATGTGGTCAGGGATAGAATCCAATTGCGGTGACGTGGTAGACTTCAGTCGTTCGCTTACTTTCTTTCAGTCAGTGATCAATCGGGACGGGGGGGGGGGGGCTGGTCGGGGTCGAGATTGCCTGAGTGGAAGCCAAGGTGCATGATCACGGGGCGGTGATCGGAGTTAAGTTCGTGTATTGCTTCTATATATTGCAAACGGAGGTTTACATTCTTTAGCAGAGCTACATCGAGAACGTCAGGCCTAGGGTTGGAATCATGGGGAAGCGAGTGGGACACATAGGGCCGATGATGTCAAAGTTAAGGGAGGCACAAAGGGGCACCAATACGACCTTACCTCTAGGCTTGGTCGTGCTACTGTTCCAAGCGGGGTGTTTAGCATTGAGATCGCCCGCTAATATAACGGAGTTACTCGGGCTAAAGAGGGCAGTCAGGTCTCTAGTGAGAGCGGTGGATTCGTCTGGCATGTTAGACGAAGAAGTCGGAGGAGACGATAAACGAGTGGGGAAGGGCCCTCTTAAGTATATGTACTGGTAGTTCTATATAAGCATAGGTACAGCCGTGTTAATTTACAGTAAAACATTCTTCGTCTTACGCGAGCTTTCCGTATTTTGTGGTATCTAGTACTTTCTAGGAGTAGGGAACTTGAAGATGGTCTATCACAGACAACAGAGAGTACTTGCAACAGATAACTTAGACAACTGTGTTGTCTACGGTCTTATGGTGCAATACATTTAAGCCCGTTGCACACATGGCCTAGTGGGGAAACTGTTTTATTTTTATTTTTTTGTATATTTGTTGTAACGAATTGTGCGTCTATTCAGGCAGAATAAACATGTTTTTAATCATTTTCTATACTATAAAAAATTCTGTGCGAGCAATAACGTTCATGAAAATGATACAATCGGAATGGTGCAAGTGTCAGTGTTAGTAAGGGCCTAACCTGAACCTTTATAGTAAGTAATGGGAAAACGTTCCTAAGAGACCATGCATGATTGAATGATTTCTGTCATCTGTAATATGATCCCAAAGAGTCTTTTGATCCCTACATGAAATGGGGATCGACAATATTTTTTTTTTATATTTTAGTAATTTTTTTGCTGAATGTATTTTTCTTTTCCAAAATCTGTGATTGTAATTCAGCACAACTCAAAAATTTACTAACTCGTTTCAAAAATTCAGTCTGTATGTATCATTTATGATTTTTACGAAAACTAATTAACAGCCACTTTAGGTACCTACTGGAATTACTGGATTTAATACTGTAAATAATACCCCATGTGAATATTTTTTTTAGGATAATTATAGACTCAGAGTTAACTTGCATAATTCCAGTATGGGCGCAGAACATGTACTATTTACATTATATTCTGCACACGTTCAATCTATGGATCAGTACCTAACCCCTGCTTCTACCTCTAATTATATCTCTCTCTCAGCTCTAATTATATCAGGGACGTGAAATGACGCGATAATTGAATTAATGATTCAAAGCATTTTATTTCAAACTAGCTGTGCCCGCGACTTCGTTCGCGTGGACTACAGGATTTTGAATTTATTTTTTCTAAAATAAAAGTAGCCTATGTTACTCCTTATTATTACATCATCTACCTGCTAAAAAAAGTCCCGTCAAAATCAGTCCAGCCGTTTCAGAGATTAGCCCGGCCAAACAGACAAACAGACAGATAGACAGACAAAAATTGAAAAAAAATGTTATTTTGGTGTATGTACCGTATATATATTCATATGCATGTAGTAAAAAGTAGTTATTTCAATATAAAAAACAGACACTCCAATTTTATTTATATGTATAGATAAAGGGAATTAGTGATAGCGTGACGAGTGACAGGACAGAATGGAAGAAAAAAACGTGTTGCGCCGACCCCAAATAAAACGGGACAAGAACAGGAAGAAGAAGATGTACCTATAGATAAAATGAATGAACGTGTTGAATTTCAAAGTGGCCCCATTTCGGATGGAGATAAATGTGTGCAGATTCGAAATATGTCGCTGCATCGGTATCCTATTCAACTTAGTATTTATTTATTTGTTTAAAAGTTTAAAGCAGAAACTGCTTTCATGTGAAAACTATTTTGGTTAAAAAACTCTTCCAAATAAAAAAAGGATCATAATAAAAATCGGTATATATTTGATGAAGATATCGCTGAAATAGAAACAAGAAAAAGGAATGTTCTCTTTTTGAAGACGGATAAAACCAGAAGTGAAATACCTGATAAGTGAACCACAGAGCAAAAGTAGAACAAGTAACAGTAAATTGTAGAAGGCTGCATGATTTCTAGATATATTTTTAGTATAGGCAAACAAACAATATATCGTCAATCGAATTAATAAAATCAAGAGCTGGAACGTGATCATCAAATAGAATGCAAATCTATTAAATCCTTGAAGAAAGCTATTGACCTTCGCGATAACGTGTACATAGTATAATATTTCTATTTGTTTTACGATTGAAAGTGGTGCAATTGAAATATAATTAAGTGTTGTGACAGCATAAACAAATAGACTCACGAGTGGCACAGCGCCAGAAGCCCGATAATGGTCGAAATCCAAGTCGTCATCGCCATGTTTCCGTGTAGCGCCGTCGACCTCCTCCGGCGAACTGCACCGTGGTCGGCGCCCACCAACATAGGATAGCTTGTCAACTTGTCAAGTGCCCTGAGAATCTTTGTCGGTGAGATAACTTAAGACTCGATATTTTACAGATAACCCATCATAAGGCGTGGTCCTCACTGACAAAGGATTAACTCGTTTCATCACACTCAAGTTTCCGTAGCAACAAAGACGAATAGAAGCATATTCTTCGTAGATAACGGAACCATTTTTGTTGCTAAAACTCAAGAAAAACAACCTTAATAGGCTACATGCGCAGGCGCAGCGATAGCCGAATTGACGTGGTGTATTACGTTTTGTGGCAAATAGAAAATCAGAATTTTCTCATTTTTTAAAACAACACAGAATCACTTTATTTCACCCTCCTTATTAATTAATTGATGAGACACTGAAGAAAACACTGAGTTTATTGATTAACACCAATCACTAAATTACTTGACTTCCGTACTTAAGTAGCAAAATGCGCTCGATTATATCTATTTTTTCACATTTAACATTAGATGAAAGATTTGAAACATCAGAGAAGCCACAGAGAACAGGGAAATTGTGTAAATCTTGACTTAATATTCACGTTTTTTCATTGAGAATGTTACAAAATTTGTTGCAGTTTTCCTAGCAAACGCGTTTATGGCTTTACAGCTGCGAAAGAAAATATTTACGTAATTTTCGTAGATACTGTTGGTCAAGGTTCTCTCCAAACCATTCTGCAGTTTTAACCATTTAGGTAAGTATAATGTACTAGTTTACTCCTGCGACTCCACTCTCGAATCCTGTTATTTTGTCAGGATAAAGACTGGCTGAGACACTAGCGTAGCCTACCTGAGTACGAATTTTCGGAATTGTATCCGTGCTTCCAGATCACCATTTACCAATTAACATATACAGTGAAAATTAGTTGTGTGGGCACTTTTCTTGAAGTAGAAAATTATCAAAAGACTTCACACGGTCTAGGGCGTGTCAGACTTTCACTGACTAAAACCACCTGTGTTTTTCAGGTTGTTCTTTGCTTTTCGGCACCAGGGTAACATTTTTCAAAAATTCTCGCGGTGATTAACCAAAAATTCGAACAAACCCTGAGTCCAAGCAGTGGGAGCATTAAAAGGTTTATTTACTATGCTATGTATTACAGAAAAAAAAAAACAAACCTAAGGAAATACATGAAAAATTTTAGCGGCATTAACATGCTATAAATAAAGTTATGCAGGTATAGTCTGTCTAATAAGTCAACCGACTTGGGAATTTTGTATAATATTTAATCATTAAAAAAATACTTTTATTCGATATGTACTTTTTATAAGATTCCTCTGTTAGTAAACAATGATCTCTCTCTATCTCTTAATCAAACTTGATTATTGAACCCGTGTTGACTACATCAGATTTCATTAAATCCTAATAATTACCCAATTCGTTTAACTTATTAGGCAGACTCTATCTGTTATTTACCCATACTGTTTGATTTTTTTTTCTCTCTCTTGTTACATTTTTGTTTATATAGCTATTATTTTTTTTCACACTTTAAACAGACACTATCCTACACAATTTCGCTTTTATTCTATTTTTATGGTTTATGTATAAACCATATTATATATATTATTTTTGTACTCATCACCGATTTCATATTATACTGCACTCCAATACCAGTTTTACGCCCGTTGCGTCACAACCACAGGTTCAGTTGAAAACCAGCGTCAAGCATTATTTATCTGGTATTCATGCTGAACTGGACCTATTTTGGTGCAGTCATGAGGCACACAATAACTGTATTTATATTATTTTTTATTTTATTTTTTGCATTTTAGTTTTGGTATATGTTGTTGTATATAGTACTGTCTCAATGAATTGATAGATGACGCTATTGTGAGTTGGAACAAAGAGCTTATTCCACCAGGTGTCTGGATTAGCCGGTAGATGGCATGTATGATGACTCTAGGCTACATAATAGGCTAGTTGCCGTAAAAAATATTATAATTAGTCCGTCTTTTAGATTATTCAAAAATAAAGGACACGTATTTTTTTACTTGTAAATTAAACCAAAAATGACAATGATATAGCCCATTAAAGTTACGTGTAACGTCACGCCGTGCTACATTTTTTCGCACGGGGTGACGTAGCCCATTAAAGTTGGCTATATCTTTGTTATTTTATGTTTAATCGAAAAAAGAAAAAATACGTGTCCAATATTTTTTTATAATCTAAAATACGGATTAAATAAAATGTAATTATTTTGACCCTGGACACTACCCTATTGATGACTGTCATTGAAAAAGAACCATACAAAAGGTATGTAACTACTTAGTAAGTTTAACTTGTTATGAAAAACCTTTAAATATGCTTGAGTAGTAGGTAGTGTGTGTGGTGTGGTGTTGAGCAATTTCGGACCTTGCAGTAATGACGAATTGAAAATAAAAACTAAGTCTTTGCTTATCAAATTGTCGTTTGACTTAATCGACATATATCTACGTATATATGTCGTGGTCATATCTTAGAATTGATCTATTCATGAAATGGCCAACTAAAATTGGCCCGATCATTTAAACGAAATATATCCATCTAAATAAAGAAAGAAAGAAAGAAAAATAATTTATTTGGTACAGCACAAGGCGCAAGCACAAAATACTATTTAATAATGTTAATCACATCTTATTATAATATTTTAGTTTTTAAACCAACAGGTTCTATTAACGTAAATAATCATAATTAATTAATTAGTTTGTCAATTTATGTGACTTATTGAAATTGTGTTATTAAAGAAATGGAATAGCATTTTGACTTACGGATAAGACTGTTTTTATGTTGGGTTGAGCGACGTTAGTAGAGGGCCTGGATTTTGACATAATGTGAAATTGTGGAAAAATATAAGAAACCTGAATGATGTCACTTCGTTTGATTTCCTACCTGAACTCTTATTCGATGCCCCCCAAGTGCAAGAGTACTTACACGATTTTTTTTTCGTTTTCCGTTGCTTTTGCCTATCTTACACCTACTTAATTTTTTTTATGAATTTTAGACCCAAATACGCCTATTATATTAGTGTATCTTTTTATTGTACGGAAATAATTAAGTTTAAAATTACAGGAATAATAGTTTATGCTGTTATTACGAGTACATGCTTTTTGAGTCGCCTAGTAGGTACACAAGAATAAACATGTTAAAACCTACAGACGTTTGAGTCGAATTGTGATAGTTTTTTTAATTTGGGCAATGCCTTCTTATACGTTTCTTCCTGCAAAAATGTATGCAAATTTTATTACTAATATTTTATTACACAAAATAGAAGTTTTAACAATAAATAGGTTATTAAAATTAAAGTTTTGCTTTGTCTCTTACTATAATATATTTTTTTCTAACAATTGTGGCAGATCAGGCTGACCCAGCTTACAACCGACCAATCTCCGTAACGTCCATTCTCTTGTAAGACTATAGAACGTGTACTCAACACTAAGCTCCTGGCATACCTAGAAGTTAATTACTTCCTAAGTGACCGTCAATACGGCTTTCGCCGAAATCGGTCAACTGGAGATCTTCTAGCGCATGCATTGCACATCTGGAGCGAAGCCATCAAAAAGCGCTTGCCGTCTCCGTCGATATCTCGAAGCCTTTCGATAGGGTCTGGCAGGAAAGCCTTATTAATATGCGTCCTTCTTTCGGTTAGCTGGTATGTATACGTGGATCGCAGACTTCCTGAGTGACCGGTCCATCCGAGTAGTACACTGTTGCTGAGAGTTACTTATCCAGCGCGCGTGGTAGTGGGTCACAGATTCAGTCTCTCCGAGAGGCTATGCTTGAGCGCTTGAAGTTGTCCTTGGAGGCAGTCCCCGAATGGAGTGAAGCTAATTTGGTCAGGTTCAATGCTGCAAAAACCCAGGCGTGTCTATTTTCCGCTAAAAGGAGCCAATTCAGTCCCGCTCCAACTTTCCGAGGTGTATGCATCTTGACCTTCTTGGTGTTACGCTGACGGCAACACTCAACTTTGGGTATCATAGAAGCAAAAGCACAACTTGCTGCAAAAAAGCTAGGAATCCTCGCGAAAGTCAAACAGTAGGTACTTCACGCCGGCTGCTGCTCAAACTTAAGAGTAAGTTCGATCGTGTATGGAGTTTTGCTCTCATCTTTGGGACGGATCTGCCTGATACCAGGTTGATGCACTTGAGGTAATTGAGAGGCGAACCAGAAGGATAATTGGCAATGATGCTCTCGTCGAGTCGAGGCTTCATAGTTCCTTGCTAGCTTGAGCATCGACGCCGAGTTACTAGCCTGTTAGTTTTCGACCGTTTGCATTTCGAGGAGTGTGCGTCGGAATTGCATAACCTAATTCCGCCTAGCCCGTTCCAATATCGGACTACCAGACGTCCAGCGATGCGCCACCGGTACATGGTGGAAATCCCATCTACACTCACAAACGTTCTAAAACCGAGGTTAGCGAGGAGCTCCGTACAATACTCGGTGACTACAGTAGAGCCTCCGAAAGACGTGTGCGTGTGGATTGAGTGTTCTTTTTTAAAAGTTCATTATATTTATACGAAATCAAGAAAGGATTTAGGAAACAATTGTGATAACTTCATGGTGAAGATAAAACAATTGTGAAATCGATGGGAAAAAAGTAGTGGGCCATTAACTGGAACACTCAATCCGCTAACCTGAGAAAATACTACACTCACGTATCTCGAAATATACTAGGTATATGTTTAACATTTGTATGTGGATTAATTGTGTTGAGTTAGAGAAAACTAATCAAAAAAATTCAATTGATTTTAACGTTTAATTTGCATTTTATGAAGGTTTATTTAGAACACTCAATCCTCTTATGGTGCGGGACGAGTGTTCCTAAATTCTGCAATTTTGGCTTAATAAATTCTTAATATTCTTACTCTGTTTTACGTGTATAACACAGAGTCAATTGTGAAACCAAAACCTGGGCGTAAAACATAATAGTTAAAGAGAAAAAGAAAAAAATCCAATCTTTTAAATGTCCCGTATGAGTGTTCCATATTTTAGCGTTTATTTACTTAACCCGAACTTGTATACAAATGAAAGCTCCATCATAAATTGAGAAAATGTTATCACTAAAGTTTAACATGTTTTATATTTTGGAGACTGTTTCATTTCAACAGTAATCGACATTATTATTTTTAAAGTTCCTTCGCCGTAATGTTGGCTCCCCTGTCTGTCTACAGAAAAAAGAAGGGAAAAAGAAAAGAGTTGCCTACACTACCAAAATTTTTGCACGAAATGTGAAACGAAATCGATTATAACGGTAGTTGCACCACTTTTTGGGGAATTATGAGGAGAATGGGATTTTATTTGACATGCCTGTTGGTCTAGTGGTTAGTGACCCTGACTGCTATGCCGGAGATCGTGGATTCGATTCCCACCCAGGACAAATGTTTGTATGATGAGCACGATGATTTGTTCTGTGTCTGGGTGTAATTTATCTACAGGGTGGCCAGAACATTGACGTCCAAAAAAAAAATTTAGGCCCCTCGTATCGTGGGGTATCCGAATCACCCCCATGTATGTTCCGCGACTTTTCATAGTTTTCGAGTTATGAATTTTTTTCTGATTTTTTGAGAATGATCGACCAGACCAATCTAAAAATTTAAAAAAAAAAGTACATGATTTTGTTGAGATTTTTTTTTTGCAACTGAATCTTCATGGGTAGTACTTTTATGCATAAAATAATCAGCTTCGTAACTGTGATGGAAGTTATGAAAAAGTTGGTCTAAAGTGAAAAATTTACGTTCGTGAAATTATGACTTAGCTTTTCAACTTTAAATAAAAAATGTAAACAGGAAACTTCATGGTTTCTAAGTAGGCTTCAAGAATGCGCCAGACTCTCAGCTTTCAGAATCATAAAAAAAAATAGCACTTTATGGGGCTACTTTGGCTTAAATCTGCCTTCAAAAACTGCGAGGTAGAAAATTCTTAAAATTAGCCATATGACGATTTTTTTTTTGCCTATTTTCTCGTTCCTAAGGTTAATTTATGAAAACAACCGAGAGTGAGAGAGATAGCAATAATTCGGTCTCTTATCCTCTCAGCCCATTGTTATTGCAGGTAAAGGAGTAGCGCCTTCGTTTACAACCCATGGTGCACGAGGAAAGATAGCGCGAAGTTTTTGAATCTTAGCTTTCCTTCAAAAACTGCGAGGTAGAAAATTCTTAAAATTAGCCATCTGACGAATAATATGCTAACCAAAAATGACTGCAAGAAAAGCTAAGATTCAAAAACTTCGCGCGGTCTTTTCTCGTGCACCATGGGTTGTAAACGAAGGCGCTACTCTTTTACCTGCAATAACAATGGGCTGAGAGGATAAGAGACCGAATTATTGCTATCTCTCTCACTCTCGGTTGTTTTCATAAATTAACCTTAGGAACGAGAAAATAGGCAAAAAAAAATCGTCATATGGCTAATTTTAAGAATTTTCCACCTCACAGTTTTTGAAGGCAGATTTAAGCCAAAGTAGCCCCATAAAGTGCTATTTTTTTTTATGATTCTGAAAGCTGAGAGTCTGGCGCATTCTTGAAGCCTACTTAGGAACCATGAAGTCTCCTGTTTACATTTTTTATTTAAAGTTGAAAAGCTAAGTCATAATTTCACGAACGTAAATTTTTCATTTCAGACCAACTTTTTCATAACATCCATCACAGTTACGAAGCTGATTATTTTATGCATAAAAGTACTACTCATGAAGATTTAGTTGCAAAAAAAAATCTTGACAAAGCCATGTACTTTTTTTTTTTAATTTTTAGATTGGTCTGGTCGATCATTCTCAAAAAATCAGAAAAAAATTCATAACTCGAAAACTATGAAAAGTCGCGGAACATACATGGGGGTGATTCGGATACCCCACGATACGAGGGACCTAAATTTTATTTTTGGACGTCAATGTTCTGGCCACCCTGTATAATATGTAAGTATTTAGAGATATTTAAGTATGTTTATCAGTTGTCTAGTACTCATAACACAAGCTCTGCTTAGCTTGAGACTAGACGGCGCTGTGTTGTGGAATATTATTTTTATTAAAAAAAAAAAAACAGTTCTAAAAAGGAGGTGTTAATGGAGAGGTACGATATTGTGGCTTGGCGTTTCGGTATTTGAAAGAATTGCAGTACCATATACTTTATTCAAAAATAGTTTTTATAGTTTCCAAAAGAAAAAAAAAAGAAAATTATACGGCAATCGTTAATATGTAGTAACAAAATATTAGTTACTCTCCTCAATATTAAGTAATTTTATTGCTAAAAATATGGCAACACTGTTTTTCCGTATTGCCAACATTACGGCGAAGGAACTTCATATTGAAACGCATTGTAGGGTGACAATGTAAAGTTGTAACGTCAAATTGTCAGTCAGGGAAATGACATATGAATCATAGAGCCTGCGATAAGTTTTCTGTTTTAAAAATAATTTGATTATAAACATAACTAGCTTCTGCTAGCGGCTTCGCCCGCATGAAAGTAGGTTTCTCCGTACAAACTTGGACCCCCTTTAGGGGATGAATTATGGGGAATCCTCTCTTAGTATTCACATACGTCATAAAATGAAACCTATGTCAAATTTCACGCTCTTTGTCACAGTAGTTTCGGCAATGTCAGTCAGTCAGTTTTTTCTTTTATATACCTATATAGATTTGATTAGCATGCATATATTATTTGAATTAGGTTTAAGATACATATGTCGATGACAACCGTGTAAAAGATTTATTTGATGACTAGCATTTGGCCAGTGACTTCATTTGCGAGAATGATAAATGAAAATGGCCAAAAAATTGGGAATTTTAGCAAAGATGAGATGGTACTTCACTCCGAAACAGCTGCTCAACCTTAATTAAGTGCAAGTTAGATCGCGTATGGAGTACTGCTCTCATTTTTTGGATGGGTCTACTAAATATCAGCTTGATGCACTGGAGTCGGTTGAAAGCCAGGATGATCGGTAATATAACGCACTTGTCGAGTCAAAACTCCAAAGTCTTCGACGCCAAGTTGTTGGCCTATCGGTTTTCTATCGTTAATATTTCGGGGAGTCCACCAAGTCCGTTCCATGATCAAGGAGCGGAATTCCCTGCCAGATTGTTTTGTTTCTCGTTAGCTACAACCTAAGGGGTCTTGTAAGTCAAAAGTGAATAGGTTACTTCTAGGCAAGCGTGCTCCATTACACACACATCATCACTTACTATCACGTAAGATAGCGGTCAAACGTGAGCTTGAAAATAATAAAAAAACAGAAACCAAGGAATAAGGCGATTTTAAAGATGCTCCATGTAATTTTTAAAACCCCCTAAATTTTAGGAGAAAATTGAGCAATTTTCTGCTCAAATCTAGGGGGTTTTGTGTTTCTTGACTGCGCAGGCGTTATTGATACACGCACACAAACCCTAAATCAAAAGAGGTGTGCTGGAAGGAATGAGCCTGTTAAAAGATTGCCGCCATGGCCCACGCATAATGGTCCACATAGGATTGAATGCGGAAACTAGACTCCGAAAGATAGATAGAAAAAAAACCTAGTTCTCCTGGGTGAAGTTCTGAAAACTTAATAATGATAACCTTTATTATTTATTAAGGTTTCAAGTATAATGGTATACGGAAAGAAATTTTACACACAAACAAAATTTCCCTTTTTTCCCCTCATAGGTTGAATTTCCGCTCCAATGCCCTAGCTTAAAATACGGTTGCGCCTAACAAAAATCAAACTATGAACATACAGCAAATAGATAAGACGTAATGAGGATAGAAAAAGAACATGTCCCACAAAATTATGTCCCCCTATACGATTTTCTCCCATATAAATATAATAATGTCGATTACTGTTGAAATGAAACAGTCTCCAAAATATAAAACATGTTAAACTTTAGTGATAACATTTTCTCAATTTATGATGTAGCTTTCATTTGTATACAAGTTCGGGTTAAGTAAATAAACGCTAAAATATGGAACACTCATACGGGACATTTAAAGATTGGATTTTTTTAATTTTCTCTTTAACTATTATGTTTTACGCCCAGGTTTTGGTTACACAATTGACTCTGTGTTACACACGTAAAACAGAGTAAGAATATTTAGAATTTATTAAGCCAAAATTGCAGAATTTAGGAACATACGTCCCGCACCATAAGAGGATTGAGTGTTCTAAATAAACCTTCATAAAATGCAAATTAAACGTTAAAATCAATTGTATTTTTTTGATTAGTTTTCACTAACTCAACACAATTAATCCACATACAAATGTTAAACATATCGACGGATCCCAAGAATAAAATCGTATTTAAAAAAAAATGAATTATCAATTGAGGTTTTAAAGTTCTGTGAAATAAGTCATAAAATACCTAGTGTCTTATTTTTCAATAAGATTTTGTTCTTGGGACCCGTCGATATACCTAGTATATTTCGAGATACGTGAGTCAGGTTAGCGGATTGAGTGTTCCAGTTAATGGCCCACTACTTTTTTCCCATAGATTTCACAATTGTTTTATTTTTACCATGAAGTTATCACAATTGTTTCCTAAATCCTTTCTTGATTTCGTATAAATATAATGAACTTTTAAAAAAAAACACTCAATCCACACGCACACCCGAAAGACTGGGTCTTAAAATAAATATGGACAAAACTAAAGTCATGGTTAACATCCATGTATTTATTTATTTATTTATTTATTAGAACTTAAAGCAACACAAATGTACAAAGGCGAACTTAATGCCTTAGGCATTCTCTACCAGTCAACCTAGGGTAGTGCAGAGAAAACATGGCAGTTGCATAAAAAAAAGAGTTGTTAAACCTCTGTTCTCAAATCAAACATTGAATTCGAAAAAAAAATACATTAGGTATTGCGTTCAATAGTACAAATTAGTGTCTTGCTTGCTTATTTTATGCTAATTTGTGTTTAAATAAACTATTTTAACTTTTACATGTTTAATAAATAAAACCTTTCGTAAGATAAAAATATTTTTTCTGTTTATAAACATAAGCAACCTCATTCTTATTTTAATTCAAACAGCCTAGCTAGAGTAGCTAGTCTATGAACGCCATTTTGGATGCGCGCAAATAAGAAGAAAGAACAATTTTTTGCCGCCAGACTACAAAAAAGAAAAAAACAGTTTTGCTGATAAAGCAATAATTAATTAATTTGTAAAAAAATTCTTCTCAAGTGTGTCGAAGAACGTCGTATGATACACGTGAATATTGGCGATTACCGTTCTCAAATACCGCCTCAGCAGTAATCACCAACATTATACACTTGTATAATTGCCTTGCCATTGCCGGTAACAGCGTGATCATCGTTAAATTTGAACTTGGCAGGTTTTCATGCTACACGTAACACTTGATTAATTTTATTGTATAATTAAATTTATTATTTATATAATTGAATTAACCTGCCATGTTCAAATTTAACGATGATTACGCTGTTGATGAAGATGATTATGATCGATTTTAAAGTGCATCTAAACTTGGCATTGGATTGGCTTTCAACCCTTTTTTACGCGAACAATTAGCCGATAGGAACTTGGTCCCCTTTTTAACAGATATGTTTTTAGTGGGATTTCAATACTTTTTTTCAAGAAATCGTACCTATTTTTTAGGGTTCCGTAGCCAAATGGCAAAAAACGGAACCCTTATAGATTCGTCATGTCTGTCTGTCTGTCTGTCCGTCCATATGTCACAGCCACTTTTTTCCGAAACTATAAGAGCTATACTGTTGAAACTTAGTAAGTAGATGTATTCTGTGAACCGCTTGAAGATTATTACACGAAAATAGAAAAAGAGCAATAAATTTTGGGGGTCCCCATACTTACAACTGAAACTCAAAAATTTTCTTTTCATCGAATCCGTACGTGTGGGGTATCTATGGATAGGTCTTCAAAAATGATATTGAGGTTTCTAATATCATTTTTTTCTAAATTGAATAATTTACGCGAGAGGCACTTCCAAAGTGGTAAAATTTGTGTCCCCTGTAACTTCTAAAATAAGAGAATGATAAAACTAAAAAAAATAAATGATGTACATTACCATGTAAACTACCAACGAAAATTGATTTGAACGAGACCTAGTAAGTCGTTTTTTTTTAATACGTCATAAATCTAAAAAAATACACTATTATTAAAACATCGATCAAAGTTACAACGAACTACAAGAACTTTTATATTATGTTACTTGCTGCTACGGAACCCTCCATGGGCGAGTCCGACTCGCACTTGGCCGGTTTTTCTTTTTGTGCCACGCCCGCGTTCATTGTTAACCTTAGATCGTATTCTCATTGTATAACTGGTTCATGAATATTTTATTAAAAATTTGATATTCGATTAAGCCAACAACTGACCGATTAGTTAAATTTCTTATGACATATTTTATACCCCCTCCCCCCGTCCTCCCCCCCTCTTCGTATTCTCATATCATTGGTTCATAAATATTAGATTATGCCAACTCACGCTTGACCGATTTTTTAAATTTCTTAAGTTTTTGTTAATCTACGTATAACACACGACCTGTGTGCCAAATTTCATAACGCTAGGACAATTGGAAGTGGCCTAGAGGTTTTGATTACCGGTCAGTGAGTCAGTGCCAAAATTAGCTATATTCACAGGGTCATATTTCAGGATCTACTGAAGCTATATCTATGAAATTTGACATTCTGCTTTAGTATTAGTATATGATAACGTAGGTACAATTTTATCTCTGTACTTGCAATAGGCACTGAGCTACAGGGGGGTCAAAAGTGGGTCGAAACGGTTCGTGTAAATAGTGCACGGCAAGCGCGGCCTGTTGCTAGAACTTGGCCTGCGCACAGCCGTGCGCTTAGATAGCTGGGTTCAAAACCAAACTTCATTTACGGAGAATAATAGTGTAACATTACGTTACACTTTATTCGTTGTGTATTATCACACGAATAAACGTGTAATGATTTATTACTGAGACATAGTCATGCGGATTTCACAACAGTAAAAACATTAAATAGTTTTTCATTAATTTTTTGAAATTCATTGATATTTAAAAAAAAGTAATTATACAAGTCTGTAGTTTATTTTTTTACTTTTAATTTGATTATACATTATTAATTATACATATTTACAATAAACTAAGCGTTATTGAAGTTTAAACCTTTTTATTTTTCGGGGGGGGGGAGGGGGGGGGGGGCATCGTTATCACAGGTACAGTTATCGGGTTTTCAATATAAGGCTTCGACCCTGCTGGGCCCCTACGGTTTTACTGACATCTTCTTGAGGCGCGAGTGGAACACTACGCGCCTTCGACGTCTTTGATATAGATTTGAGCTGCGCCCAGAAGTACTCAAGAATCAAGTTCTTGATATAGCCGCCTAAGGAGAGCCTTCGAAGTTGTTGGTCGAGGTTATTAAGCTATTGGCTGACAAAATTATCGGTACCTACCTTACAGTGATCCCCGAGTCCATATCCTACACGTCTGAGTAGAGTTTCTGATTTCAACCATCTCGTGCGGCAAGACACTTGATTTGCTGATTTTTCTTAGTTTTCACGAGGTTCTCGCCATGCAGGATGGTTATGTCAATAATCGTTGCACGCCTATCGATTCCGTCCATCACGGCTTTTTGGTTACAAAAGTACCTACTGTCAGTGATAATAGACCGATCCCAGTTCAATGTGATATTGCCATTATCGAGAACTGGGTCCGGCACACACCTGTAGTAGGTACGCCACTTCTGATTTCACAAGAGAGTAAGTATCATTTCAGAGCAAATTGTTGATGGATAATCCTGATGGCTACATAGTCATGTCTATTAAAGTAGGTATTATTTATTATTAAACCTTTTATTCATATTTTCTGTTGAAATGAACTATGTGCTTGATTGCGATCCCACCTGATGGTAAGCAGTGATGCAATCGTTGATGGTAAGGCGCACTACTTTATTAAGAGCCTATTCACTCTAGCCTTGAATACACCTAAAAATATAAATAATCGGAGGAGAAGACCGCAGCAGGCAAATAGTTCCAGTCCCTACATCGAGGGATTGGAACAATTTCACGATATAAACGATGAGGTGAAATGCTTAGTCCGGACCGTAGACTCACCGTATGTCGGGTTGTCCGATGATAAAAAGAAGATGGCGGAATCAAGTCATGAATTTCCTGTGCACTCTCTCCAAAATGCATCCTGTAAAATACCGAAAGGCTGGTTTTTCTCTGATTTTGTATGTTGTTGTGGTGCATCTCTTAATTCAGCCTGCTTCTTGGAAAAAAAACTTCCTTAGTTGTTTCTATTATAGCGCGCTTAGGCAAACCAGGGTAATTATTAACTCCCGAGTTAGCTCCTTAGTAATACTCGTTAATAAATCATTTGTAACTCGTGTTAGCAAGTTATCTAACCCTGGCTTCTGGCTTGCGCTAAGCGCACCTTTGCGGTTGTTATGTTACGAGTAGTTCTAGACTAACTTATCAACCCAACTAAAATTTCAAATTAAATCTGATAAATAAAATATACATTAGGTGACCATATAGTTTATTAACAATAATTTGAAATTCCATTTGTCATAAAATTAATAGGAACCTCGAATGAACCAAGTTGATTTGTTCACATATTTCATTAATTTTATAGTTAGGCAGTAGTTCTTTCAATAAATTCAAAACATTTAAGGAGGTGATTAATCTTAAGAATTTGAACAACCCAATATGTGGAAAAGTCGTTTTGTTTTTTGAGATTTCAGACCCCATAAAATGTTTGAGAGCGTAGGTGCGCTAAAACTCGAGCGGTCGCCCGCTCCGTGCACCCGTACTATTTCTAGTAGTACGACGCGGCCGCCAGTTAGCGCTGTTCATACTATTATTCAATTCAGAATTAGACACGCGAGCGAGCAACCCGCGCGAGTTTTAGCATGCGCGAGCACCGTGCGCCCTTAGGGAGTTTGTTCGACCTTATTCGCTAGGCGTCATCGAGTAGTCCCTGCATGACGCACAGGTAGTCGATGGAGGTGGCCAGCGAGTGCGTGAGCAGGATGCCGCGAGTCAGCACCTCTCGCACCTTCCACATGTCAGGGGTGCTGCAGGGCCGAAAAGCCGCGGTCACCGCGCGCTTTGCTATCGCCGCCGGCATGAACTGCCACGGCTGGTCCTGCCACCAGCTGTGGAAGTTGTTCAAGTATGTTGACTATACACAGAACATGATTCAAACGGATCACGTTTTGTTATACTACGAGTATACTGTTTTGATGAAGGTATGTTACTTAACTCTTCACGGTTTATTATGGAGAAAAATAGATAGTTTAACAAATGGAACATATAGTGG
Source organism: Mythimna ferrago (assembly GCA_910589285.2). Lineage (NCBI taxonomy): Eukaryota > Metazoa > Arthropoda > Insecta > Lepidoptera > Noctuidae > Mythimna > Mythimna ferrago. The sequence goes on along the minus strand of OU342674.1, from coordinate 21,286,105 downwards.
ATAGTTTAACTCATCGAATGCCGTAATTAGAGACACAATAGAAAGACAATTGTTTATGTCGAACTGTGTAACTTAAGACATTCGAAAGGTTAACTTATGAATTACTTCGTTAATTCTTTAGTAGTTACAAAAGAATTAACGAAGTAATTCATAAGTATTAAAATGAATTCTTACCTTAAAAAAAGGCTTTCATAAGTAAAGTAGGTGATGGCGATGACGAACACGGGGTAGATGAGCGGCATCACGGCGAGCAAGCACAATATGAGTGTGCCGATCAGTTTGAGGAAGGTGGGGAAAGGCGCGCCGTACCGCCAGAGCGAGCGCACGTCCAGTATGAACTCCCGGACCAGGACGCGCACGCGACCCAGCCGCGACGCCGACCGTAGCTGCTGGACATACACCATTCACTAAATTGATTTATACAACCGCCCATTACCACCATAACAACCATTATCCTATTCTAATTCTATATAATTATACTCACTTGGGATTTATATTTGATAGGTGTTAAATATAGGATATATCTAAGAGTAAGACGTACGGAAGGTGAGGATGCTGTTTCGCGGTAATTGGTGGACGGTGGACGCTGTGATGACGCTCAATCGTCTATACATCAGACTCATCACATCCATTATCAGACATAAACGAGCCAATTGCTTTCAAATAATAATTAATCATACAATATTGTGGATCTATACGTAGTCTAAGTGGTCCTAAACTTGTTTTAACTATGGTCCTTTACGCCACAATGTACTTTCTATATCCTCTAACAATAATGGTGAGAGACGTTGCAAGTCAACTCTTGATACGGATAGCTAAGTTACTCTAGACACTACGATATTGTAGATTAAATTGGGGATATAAAAGAAGATTAAAAGTAAGCTTTAAGTCTCATCAATGATACAACAACATAGTCAAATTCGGGATCTAATATCCACCTCACGGTCAGCAGAAACACGACTTCTTCCACGCGACCCACACGAATTGACACAAAATGCACCGAACACTCGTCTTCCAAGAGTTGGGGTATTATAACCCTCTACAAGGAGGGTAGTTCTCCGCCTTAGCATCGTTCCTTCTATCTATTTATCTAGCATCTACTAATGTCTATCTACAAGAGACTGATGCTGATCATACTTCAACCATGAAAACTTTGTTTGATCTGCGATATGGTTTCATGCCACGTTTCTTGACATTAAATTATTTGTACTAGCAGCATTTTTGCGCAGATATTACTTTCTTCGGTTGATTCAGATTTATCCATTATTTTTTAGTTACACGGCCAACCTGTTTTTTTCTTGTAAATCAATTAATACTTCGTGAATTTGACCAACATTGGCGATATGTTCAGGCTTGGTTCAGGCAGTGACAAGTTGATATGTCGGTTTAGTTGCCTGTCACAAAAACGTTTGTCTGTTTAACGTAAGAAGTTTTTATTTGATGGATGATAATTGTTGAAAATCATCTTGTAAAAGTTCACTGACCTCTACTATTTATCACACTGGACTGGAAGTTGTCAAAGTGGGCTTCAGGGTGCTCCGCGCCATTTTGGCACTGTCGGCGGTAATGAAGTGGAGCGGTACTATAAAACTAGTGATGACGACTTCAGCGAAAAAAACATCGATAAATGTTGGTGAAAAAAATTAAAGAGGTGTACTTTATTACGTTATATTAGTAAATTTTAAAGTATATTTTAAAGGAGACAATTTGTTATAGGCCCACTATTAAACGGTAACGTATATTAATAAAATTGCACATGAAAAAAGTGATCATCTTATTATAATTAACAGACCAAAAATTATATAGAAATCTAACCGGAATAATGAAATAATAGTAAAAAAGTGTTACAGCAAAAATGCGGGTTTAGGAGCGTTTTTAGGTTTACTTTAACGTGAAAATAAAATGTTGCTACGGTGCGCAACGGTAATGACATTGGCTTTAAATACGCTTAAAGATATAATAATTATTTGGTACAGTGAACTTGTTTTTAATGCTATTATTAACGGTTAACACAAATATCAAGTATAATACGTACTTTAAAAATCACCGTGAAACGAAACGTAATTAATGGCCCGTTGCAGATGCTCTGTGGTCCAGTTTCAAACAGTTTGACTGTTTGACACTGATAGTCTGACAGACAACATTATCCCTTAGTTCCGAATTACGTCAAAAGCGATAATATCGCGAATCCGACTGAATTTAATAGTCACAAAATATAAGGATTATTGAGTACTGTTTGTGACGTTGCACGTTGGTCGGATTCGCGATATAATCGCTTTTGACGCAATTCGGAACGCGGGGTATTATTGTTTCAGATTATTATGGTTTCTTCTGTTCTTTTCGTGTTTTGTTTATATTTGTGATTCGAAAGATTTTATGAAAATGGCATCTGTAGATACAATGCATAATCCACAAAGCCGTTATATCAATTGTGCAGCACGGTTTCAACGGAATGTGCGACGACAGTTACTGTCCGAGACAGCTGCAGACGTGCGCCAACTTGTGTGTATGTAGATTTCTCGCGAGGTGAGTGTTTATGTCACCCACCTAATCATTACTGGGAGGAACACATCCCAATCCCGCACGTTGAGCTCTTCATACTATTTATGCTTGTTGTGAGTTCAAAGTCTGACCCCACATCCACCTCCTCCACCAATATAACTTGCCTACCTACTATTTTCAGTTACACCCACTAGATGCTGTTTGTGAAAACTGCTTCATGATATTGCAAGAATGTATTCAAACTGGTCATTCAGTGAGAGGATTCGGGCATAGGAATATTTGCATCTCATGTGGTTCTTAAATTTTAAGAGCACACCAAACACATGCTTTGCATGTTGACACTGCAGAAAAGAATATTATTTTACAGTGGATACCGTTGCACCAGGTAATAATTAATGTAATTTAGTATATCTAATTCTTGACGGAGACGCAGATTAGATGTCCGGCAGATGCGGCGTACCTCAACTACCCAGGATACTCATTGGAGCATCATTTCCTGCAGCGTGCTGGGGTCTGTGTGTACGTCCGTAATGACATCTGCTGTCAGCGTCTCTGTCACCTTGAGGACACAACTCTTTCCACGCTATGGCTGTTGGTGGACACTGGCATGGACAAAATTGTCTATGCCTGTGTCTATCGATCGCACAGCGGTGGTCAGGAGACAACTCGAATGTTTGACCACCTCAGTGAGGCCGCCGATAAGGCTCTGCATCGGCACCCTGATGCGCAGCTCGTCGCTCTGGGGGACTTTAATGCCTGTCACCAAGACTGGCTTTTCCCGTACCAGTGCTGGGAGAGAAGCGCGAAACTTTGCGGTATCGATGGGCCTGTCCCAGCTGGTGAAGCAAGCGACTAGGGTGCCTGATGTAGCTGGTCATACTGTCATCTGTCTGGACCTTCTGCTGACCACCGACCCAGACAGATGTATCGTAACAGTTTCTTCACCACTTGGAACTTCAGATCACTGTCTGGTGAAGTCTGTATCGTCCTTCTCCCCACTTGACTGCGACTCTCGTGGTGAACGGCGAATGTGGCGATACAAGTCAGCAGATTGGGATGAGATGCGTCACTTTTTTGCGTCTTATCCTTGGCAGCGGGTCTGCTTCTCTTCTAAAGATCCGTCGAGGTGTGCGGATGCTGTGTCCGATGTGGTGCGTCAAGCTATGGAGTATTTCATTCCTTATAATGACGTACCCATCGGAAGCTCAGCTCACCCATGGTTCAACGCTGATTGCGTTCAAGCTAAAGAGCGTAAGCATTCGGCGTTTCTAGCCTGGGTTGACGCTCGTGACCGCAAATCTCCGGATCTGAGCTCAGCAAAGAGAGCCTTTAACCGTGCTGCCAAGTCTTACAAAAAGGCACTAAAGAAGGTTCGCTTTGACCGCATTGCCCATATTGGCACAAAGCTTTCTGCAAAGTCATCCGGTAGCAGAGCTTTCTGGTCCCTTGCCAAATCGGTCGAAGCGAACTTCTGTCGGCCCACATTGCCTCCGTTGGTTAAACCTGACGGAACACTGGCTCATACGGCAAGAGAGAAAGCAGGTCTCTTTGCATCTCTCTTCGCCCATAATTCTCGTCTTGACACTGGCAGTGCTACTCCACCGACTCTACCTCACTGCGACACTTCGATGCCCGAGGTTCGCATAAGGAACAAAGAAGTTCTGAGAGCACTGTGTCGTCTAGACGTGAATAAAGCTAGTGGACCAGATGGTATACCAGCGATTGTTCTCAAGGCTTGTGCGCCCGAGTTGTCTCCTGTATTGATACGCTCGTATCGCCTCACGTTTAGGACTGGAATAGTGCCCTAGTCCTGAAAGCTTGCCAACGTGCAACCCGTGCCCAAAAAGGGCAGTCGTGCCGATCCTACCAACTATCAGCCGATTTCGGTAACCTCCATACTCTGCAAGATTATGGAGCGTGTATTGAACTCGCGCCTCATGGCATACCTAGAAGGTAACGATCTCCTCAGTGACCGACAGTACGGGTTTCGCCGCAATCGATCTACTGGGGACCTACTAGTGTATGCCACCCACTTGTGCGGCGAGGCCCTCGAGAAGAATGGGGAAGCAATTGCTGTCTCCTTAGACGTCTCGAAGTCCTTCGACAGGGTATGGCATGCTAACCTCTTGAGTAAGCTTCCAGCATACGGCATTTCTCCTGGTCTGATTAACTGGATAAAAGACTTCCTGAGAGAATGGTCTCTTCGAGTTGTTGTCGATGGATGCTCATCAGAGCCCACGACGACTAATGCAGGAGTTCCTCAGGGGTCAGTGCTCTCTGCAACTCTTTTCCTGCTGCATATTAATGATCTGCTGATGCCCGGTATCTATGGGTATGCAGATGATAGCACAGTTGTAGAGATACCTGCCAGGTGCTCGGGCTAGTAAAGAGCAAATCCAGTCCAAACGAGACGCTATGGTAGAGCGTACGAATATCTCGCTTCAGGCAGTCTCCAAGTGGGGCAAAACCAATCTGGTGGGATTCAAAGCCGCCAAAACACAGGCGTGTCTGTTCACCGCCAAAAGGAGCCCGTTCACCTCGGCTCCTACTTTTCAGAATGTATCATTGGATTGTACCGACCGCCTTCAGCTCTTGGGTGTCGAAATTTCCTCCGACCTCAATTTTGGGCGGTTCATTGAGTCCAAAGCCAAAGTAGCTGCTAGGAAAATAGGCGTTCTCGCAAAAATCCGGCGGTACTTCACACCGAGACAGCTTTTAATGTTATACAAAGCACAGGTCCGATCGTGTGTGGACACTACCTGCAGCCACATATAGGCTGGTGCTGCAAAGTGCCACCTGGCAGATTTGGACTCGGTTGAAAAACGTGCTAAGCTGCTGCTGATTGGTGATCCAGATTTGGTTAAGTCCAATCTTCAAAGCCTTGAGCACAGGCGTAGGGTAGCCAGCTTTTCGGTGTTTTACAGATTGCATTTTGGAGAGTGTGCGCAGGAATTGCATGACTTGATTCCGCCATCTCATTTCTACTATCGGACAAACCGACGCACGGCGAGTATCCACCCTTACGTTGTTGAAACATCTACGGTCCGGACTAAGCGTTTCGCCTCGTCATTTATACCGCGTACTTCGAAGGACTGGAACAGTTTGCCTGCTGCGGTCTTTCCGTCTGATTATAATTTGGGTATCTTCAAGGCTAGAGTGAATAGGCTCTTAATAAACTAGTGCGCCTCACCATCAACGATTGCATCACTGTTTACCATTAGGCGGGATCGTCGTCGATCGATCGGGAGTCAATTACTAGTTTATAACCGATAAAAAAAATATATATACCGGGTGGCCAGAACATTGACGTCCAAAAATAAAATTTAGGTCCCTCGTATCATGGGGTATCCGAATCACCCCCATGTATGTTCCGCGACTTTTCATAGTTTCCGAGTTATGAATTTTTTTCTGATTTTTTGAGAATGATTGACCAGACCAAACTAAAAATTTTTTAAAAAAAAAGTACATGGCTTTGTCGAGAATTTTTTTTGCAACTGAATCTTCATGAGTAGTACTTTTATGCATAAAATAATCAGCTTCGTAACTGTGATGAAAGTTATGAAAAAGTTGGTCTAAAAATTACGTTCGTGAAATTATGACTTAGCTTTTCAACTTTAAATAAAAAATTTAAACAGGAGACTTCATGGTTCCTAAATAGGCTTCAAGAATGCGCCAGACTCTCAGCTTTCAGAATCATAAAAAAATAGTACTTAATGGGGCTACTTTGGCTTAAATCGGCCTTCAAAAACTGCGAGGTAGAAAATTCTTAAAATTAGCCAATACTTTGCTAACCAAAATGACTGCAAGAAAAGCTAAGATTCGTATTCTTAAAGCCTAATTAGAAACCATGAAATCACCTGTTTAAATTTTTTATTTAAAGTTGAAAAGCTAAGTCATAATTTCACGAACGTAATTTTTTCACTTTGACCAACTTTTTCATAACTTTCATCACATTTACGAAGCTGATTATTTTATGCATAAAAGTAGTACTTATGAAGATTTAGTTGCAAAAAAAAAATCTCGACAAAGCCATGTATTTTTTTTTTAATTTTTTTAGATTGGTCTGGTCGATCATTCTCAAAAAATCAGAAAAAAATTCAAAACTCGAAAACTATGAAAAGTCGCGGAACATACATAGGGGTGATTCGGATACCCCACGATACGAGGGACCTAAATTTTATTTTTGGACGTCAATGTTTTGGCCACCCTGTATATATAATATTTAATTTCAAATACCTATTTATTATATTTGGTTACCATCTGAACTTTACATTTTTTTAAATAACTCCTGCCATGCCTTTCCCCAAGTAGGATCTGGTCTGTCACTAAAATAGTCAAGGTACAAACACACAAACACTACATTAGACTGCTTTTTCGTCTATTTACAGTGCAATAAAGATTTCTTATAAACAAAATATATTAAGATGGACTTTATTTGCAATACTAATGATCTATTTTCTCAGGTGGAACGTTAGAACAAGTCTGTATGGCTATCTCAGCCTGCTGGCTGAGAGCTTCCCGAGCTGTGCGTAGAAACAGGCAACAGGATGAAATCAGGGATATGGAAATACACCCATTGGATGTTAAACACAACAGTAACATCCCACAACCACCTCCTATGCCTATGGCTGTTACACCTGCTATACACAGAGGAGTACCAACAATTACTATGTCTAATTACAAGCGTAATGATTTTAGTTCAAATAATTATCTTCTACGAGTCAGGATACAATTAAGGCACACAAGTAGGAAAACTTATTATATATTTATATACTAGTTGACACCACCCCAGCACTTACTAACACTAGAGCTGCTCTTGCTGGATACTGATGTAATTGTTTAGTGGGCAGACGCACTGTTGGCTGATGTGTACATGTGATGTGTATTGTGTGGTTTTTATCTTGGGCGCGGCATCTAGGTGAGGTTGAGCCACCTACATCTTTTTTAGATGAAATACTGCTTTTAAGAGATGACTTTGAAAATGATGATGATGAACAGTAATAAATACTTCTTGTGACGTACCTATAATGGGTTTTTTTTCTCCTTACACATCACCTTAGGGCCGGCGCCCACTGCCGGCATGGCGCGGCATGGCACGGCAAAGGATTTTATTACTAATCAAGTTATTTTGAACCTTATTTCAATGAGTCTATATAATTCATGTTACTTTATTTCCATACCACGATGCCAAGACGCGCCGCGGCATACTATGGCATGCTGCGGCACGTCATTGCATTTCGCGAGACGTAATGTGTCACTTTGTGTCAAGGAATTATGATTGCTAAGTTAGTTGAAATATGGTTGAAACTTGCGCGGCGGTCATTTCGGTTAATGAGGTCCGGTCGATGCGCGGGGGCAAGGGAAGGAAAAGACGCACTTGCGCGCGCGTTTTTTGTCTCTCACACTGACCGAGCACGGTAAGAGATTACCAAAACTGATTGTTGCCGGTGTGGCTGGGCTTTCAGTACGATGTCACGGCATTCCGAAAGATGCCACGGCATGCCGTAGCGCAACCTACCGTGCCATGCTGGCAGTGAGCGCCGACCCTTATTATTTTAGATTTACAGTCAATGGCCGGCAAAAGCCGCGCTATTTCGAAATGTATCTTTCGAAACATATATTTCGATATACAATCCATTTTCATGAATAAGTCTATCAAATCGTGTAAATCACATCAAAATCTGTCACGTAGACGTGACTTTGTTTTATACTATATGTTATTGAACAGTGTACTATTTTGACTTAAAATACCAAGGACACCTATCCACTCATTAGACAATAGCTCTTGTGAGATTTTAGTTTATTTTGAGAGTTATGTTTTGACTGTCGTATTTCACAGTATTCCGGTTAGTTATAGTTTTGCTAATATTACCACTGTAATCTAGAGATTATAAGGAATAAACTGACGTGCATTTCATTGATATACGCCACAATTTTTAGTGGGCCCAAACTCCAAACAAAAAAAATTGTCTCCTTTACTACATGTAAACTTATCTGCCTTTGTCTTAATCAGACTGATAAAAAAAACTTTTTCCAAAAAAAAGTGAAGTCGGTTTTTTTTTTTGTAAATAGTTTTTTATTTCACACTTTTTAGTTGCAATGCACTTACAGCCACAGCACCTTTTTCATTCACGGGACAATTCCAATTAACTCAATCCCTGCTAGGATACATCGTTTTATTATGAAGTTCCCGTGTCTATCTTCCGGCTCCATCATCATCATTAGATCAGTTCGATAGTACCTTATAACCAAAGTGCATTTCATGATAATTCTAATAAGCCCAAACACGGCTAGGGTACATTGGTTAATTACGGAGTTCCGGTGCCTATCTTCCGGCTCCATCATCATCATTAGGTCACTTCGATGATACCATTTTCAACAAACCTATTCAGTACTATTCATTTATATATGTATTATCGTAGTCGCATAACTATGTTCATTGTGATATCTGTGTAAGTATGAATTTCCGTTGGCCATTTCTGGTCTTCTTCACCAGTTCCACTTCATCAAATGTCATTTTTTGACTGTAAATGCTTAAGTCTTTGATGAAAATACCAAAAGAACTATATGGTTGCCTATAATATTTGAGGAGTTCCCTCGATTTCGCCAAGATTCCATCATCAGATCCCGACTTGGTGACTATGGGACCATTTGGAAAGTTTCCAACAAAAAACCGATTTGGAAAATTCTTATTTTTCAAATCGATTGGCAAGCGACGAAGTTATGCGCAAACATACATAAAAAAAAATACAAACATCCGAATTGAGAACCTCTTCCTTTTTTAGAAGTCGGTTAAAAATACATTTGATATTGTATCCATAGATATTTTATTTTTTATTTAGAAATTGTTTATTTCAAATATACCAATTATAGGCACTTTGCAATTATGAAAATGTTGGTCAGTCGAAAAAGTGAAGCTACATTGCACGTATCAAAGCGTAGATCACTAGTGTAATGGTTGTTTTTAGGAGTCCATTTGGTAGTTATCATATTCTGAAGCCAAACTTTCCTTTCCTCAAAGACTTTTGGAAATCTGAAAAAAAAAATTACGTTAGGAAGGCCTTGTAGTTCCGATTTTGCATATCCAATTAAGGTTGGACAATTGATATAAATTACTATAGAGTTCGAGAAAATAAATTGAATGCACCAGCTAAAATAACTCAAAACCGTGTTATTATGTTATACTATCGACATGATGCAATCACTAGTTGGAAATTATAAATAAAAATAACCTTTATTCAAACGTATTTCATTGATTAATATTTATAGAAAAACATTATTGAAAATAAGACATGATATAAATAAGAATGTTATTGGTTAAAAAAACATTATGATTTAAATAACATAGGTACCTGTGCAAAGATATTTCACTGTTTTTTTTGTAACACCGCTTACAATATATACATGACTTCATTTTTTATTGGTTTTATAATACCTGAAGCAGGACTTTCGACCGAAATTAATTTGAAATGCAAAAATATTTCCGAGTTCTTTGCAGCTGTTTGCATTTGACGCCAAAATTAGTTCTAGTCAACTTCGTAGGTGGCGCTTCAAGTAGGTACAAAATACTAGCTGTCAAACGTATGGAACAGTCTATCCAGTGGTAGTTATATAGATAGAGGTCAGTGTAACAGTTGCATTCCATATTACTCTGTTGATGGTTAAAGTATCTAGAATTTGAGATTACCTACTCATCATCACAGAGTGTAAGAGATTACCTTGAGTTATTCAATAGTAAGATTAAACGAAATACAAAAACCGGCCAAGTGCGAGTCGGACTCGCCCATGAAGGGTTCCGTAGCAGCAAGTAACATAATATAAAAGTTCTTGTATTTCGTTGTAACTTTGATCGATGTTTTAATAATATCTAGTGTATATTTTTAGATTTATGACGTATTAAAAAAAAACTTACTAGATTTCGTTCAAACCAATTTTCGTTGGTAGTTTGCATGGTAATGTACATCATATTTTTATTTTAAGTTTTATCATTCTCTTATTTTAGAAGTACCAGGGGGTGGACACACATTTTATTATTATTATTATTCCATTCATTTATTATAATATACCTATTTATCATATTTTTAAATATTTCTTCAAAAAATAACATTGAAAAAAAAACATTTAAAAATATAAAAAATAGTAGCGGGAACAGGGTCCAAGCTGCCGGCGATCAGGACTCCTGAGAGAGGAACCTCCGGACAATACGCGCCGTGTCTAGGAGTACTGCCTTCTGGATCAAGCCCTTGATCCAACTGCCTAACGAGAGCCTTATTATTATTATTATTATTATACATCTTTATTGCACACCTTAACTTACTAAAGAATAATATTTAACAAAAATAAGTGTACAATAGGCGGTCTTATTGCACAGGGCAATTTCTACCAGACAACCTTTGGATGGACTGAAACGAAAGGAACAAGATTTCGGGTTGAAAGTGTACAACAACTTATAGAAACAATGTAAAAATAAATAACAAATAAAAATATAATACATAAATAAAAAGCCAAATAATAAACTAATAAATATAAAATATACTTACAATTAGAAAGGAGAGGAAGAACTAAAGTGATAGATAATGCTCCTTCACCATTTTTTTGAACGTTGGTAGCGTTTGGGCTCGCCTCACTTCTATGGGTAATGCATTCCACAAACGAGCTGCTTGTATCGTGAAGGATTTATCAAAGAACGAAGTGGAATGCATATGAATACTAAGTTTTAGATTTTCCGATGACCTCAAGGACCTAGAATGTGTGTCACAGAGGAACTGAAAGCGTTCTTTAAGATAAAAAGGAGTCGAAGGATTAAAGAGTACATTGTAAAGCAAAGAAAGTATGTGAGCATTCCGGCGAAGGCGAATAGGAAGCCATTTGAGCTGAGTACGGAATTCAGAAACATGGTCATACTTGCGCAAGCCAAATATAAACCTGATACAGAGATTTTGAAGTCGCTCAAGCTTATCCAATTGGTCTTGGTTGAGATCAAGATAGCTGGCATCAGCATAGTCCAAGATTGGGAGAAGAAGAGATTGTGCGATCGCAATTTTAGTAGTGATGGAAAGAAAATTGCGAAGGCGCCTCAAGGAGCCCGCCGAAGCAAACAGTTTACGACTAACTTCCTGCAGTTGCTTAGTCCAGGAAAGCGTGCTGTCTATATAAATCCCCAAGTTCTTCACCGTGTGATTTAGAGGAATTATGGTGTTATTGAAATAAACCTGGGGAAGTGTCGAAATCAAATCTATCTATCTTACATACAGTTCGGGATCTACCAACAACAATCACCTGCGTCTTGGTTGGATTGATCCTCAGCCCAAACTCAGTGCTTCAGTCACCTATACGATTCAGATCTATATTAATAGTCTCAATGGCATCACACAGCTTATCGAGAGGGGATTGTGTATATATTTGAAGATCATCAGCATACAGGTGGTAGAAAGAAGAAAGTTGTTGAGTGATTGATAGCATTAATAAAAAGTGCGAAAAGTAGAGGAGATAAAACGCCACCCTGCGGCACAACAGCAGTTGTGTTACACCAAGAAGAAAAAGTTTCTTCAATGCAAACACGCTGCCGGCGACCAAACAGGTAACTCTTAAACCAGTCAATTACCGAAGGAGATATGTTAAAAGAGCAAAGGATGCCAAGCAAAATGTCGAAGTCAACAGTATTAAAAGCATTGCTAAAGTCAAGCAGAGCAAGTACTGTTAACTTCCCCATCTCCATGCCTGACCTGATATCATCCGTGATATGCACGAGTGCTGAGGTAGTGCTGTGTCCAGGTCGAAAAGTATTTAATAGATTGTGCCTGGAAAGGAACGGAACGTGCTAAGTTGTTGGTGGACAAGCTTTTCAAGGACTTTGGATAGGAATGGAAGAATAGAAATAGGACGATAGTCGGAAAAGGAAGCCGGATGACATTTTTTTTGCAAAGGAATAAGTTGAGCATCTTTCCAAGCTTGTGGAAAGACACTACTGGAAATAGAGAAGTTCAGGATGTAAAGGATGACAGGAAGAATGTTATCAAGGATGGGGATGATCATCTTCCTACTGACACAGTCACTACCGCGTTAGATGTAATCGATAAAATAGTCTTTTTAACATCACAAGCGGTGAATTGACTTATGACAAAAGGGGAATAATCAGGTAACGGAAGGTTCGAAAGATGACTTAGTGTAGTTGCTTTGGTGGCCCTATCTAATATGGGCGAAGTAGAGAAATGACTATTGAGTAAGTTGAAGTCTAAGTCTTTAGGAATTGTGTCATGAGACTTTTTTCCGATACCTAATGATTTAAGAAAATTCCAGACCTTAGCTGGATCACCATTCTGAACTGAAGTATGAATGTGTTGGCGTTTTGCATTTCTACACACCTTGTTGCAGTGGTTCCTAATCGAGACATATTTATCCCTGTGGACGTCGTTAGGCCGAATTTTAAACTTAAAGTTTTGCGGCTGCTTTTTTATGAAGTAGAATTTTAATTTCATTAGTCAGCCACGGCGCTGGAACATGCTTGACTCTCACAGCCCGAATAGGTGCATGTGTGTCATATAACTGAATCGTAGATTGAAGTTAAGATTTCAACTTGCTCGTCAACTGACGAGGATGAAATCAAAGGCGTCCAGTCAATGCTGCTAGCATCCTCTCGAAGACGATCAATGTTCATCCCATCAAAATTGCGAAGCAGAAGAGTTTTGGACTTATGCTTGGGTGGTCGGATTTTATAGGAAATGAAAATTAGATCATGATAGGAAAAAGCGTCAGCTGAACATTGACCATGTTTAGCGACGTGATTGAGAGAAGAAACAAAAATAAGATCGAGAAGTGAAGGAACAGAATTAGGAAAATGGTGAGTAGCACCAAGATCAAGAATGGAAAGATTAGTAGATTCAATAATGTGACGAAGAGAAGTAGAACGGGAATCTTTTTTGAGGAGACATGTATTAAAATCGCCCATTATAATGCTTTGACTGTAAGAAGGAATTAAAGAAAGAAAAGAAGAGAAAAAATTTATCCAAAGAGAAGGGCAGTAGTAGACCCCAAGGAGAATCTTAGTATGGTTAAGTTCAACTTCCAGGAATAAATGTCCACCGGCACTCGGCGGGGGCGGCTGTGCGGACATGCTAACAATTGAAAAAGGAATATAATTACGAATATAAATAGCCACCCCACCACCACCACCGACAGCGCGGTCATTCCTGATGAGTTGAAAACCTGGAAGAGAGTAAGCTGAAGAGGGAAGACAGGGCTTTAGCCATGACTCCGAAATAAGTACTGCGTGGACATTCTTACAGTCAAAACTAGCCAGCATATCGGGGAAATGAGCCGGAATACTCTGGGCATTTATGTGGACTACATTAAAGTTCCCAGAGACATCGGAAAATAATGAAACCAGAGTGTCGGCTAAACAAGGAAAACTCACAAAGCTTTCATCATCACTTTTATAATCATTTTACCACTTTGGAAGTGTCTCTCGCGTAAACTATTCAATTTAGAAAAAAAATGATATTTTTTAATATAATATCATTTTTGAAGACCTATCCATAGATACCGTACCACCTACCACCCACCCACTACCTACCCACCCAACCTATCCATAGATACGTATGGGTTTGATGAAAAAAAAAATTTTGAGATTCAGTTCTAAGCATGGGGACCCCCAAAATTTATTGCTTTTTTTCTATTTTTGTGTGAAAATCTTAATGCGGTTCACAGAATACATCTACTTACTAAGTTTCAACAGTATAACTCTTATTGTTTCGGAAAAAAGTGGCTGTGACATACGGACGGACAGACAGACAGACAGACAGACATGACGAATCTATAAGGGTTCCGTATTTTGCCATTTGGTAAAATACAAAACAAAACAGATGATAACTTTTAGATATGACACCGTGTCTTAAAGACTACACACAACAAATAACTCACAGACTGAAGTATTTCAATAGTAGATAAGTGTAAGTAAGAGGATATATCAGGAGTAGCTCTGCCAGCGGTGTCACTCTCGTGTAGCTAGAATATAAATCAATGCCGTCGTGCATGTACAACTTATCCCAAGGGAACGGACTACCGGGTGTAACAAACATACAAAACACACTCACACTTACTCACCTTTATAATATTAGTGTGATGAAAGCAGATGAAACAAAGCATCCTAGGCTTATATTGACTAGGTACAACCGTACATGTATAGATGCGCATTGCACGGACAATTGGACAGTATATTCATATGCATCACTAGAAATAACAATCAATAATGCTCTTTTTGTTGTAAATGGCCTGGCCTTGTGTCAATTGATCGATATACAACAATAAATAAGAGATTTGTGTTATTTTATACAATATTGCCATTGATAGTATTTAACTAGGTTGGTAGGTTGTCATTCATCATCATCATCATTTCAGCTGATATACGTCCACTGTTGGATACAGGCCGCCCTCAAGCGTCGCCACAACAAACGTTCCTGTGCGTCTCGCATCCATCGGTTTCCCGCAACCTTCACCAGGTCATCGGTCCAACTTGTAGGAGGCCTTCCAACGCTGCGTCTTCCGGTACGCGGCCGCCACTCCAGAACCTTTCGGCCCCAACGGCCATCTGTTCTGCGAGCAATGTGCCCTTTTTTATGGTGGGGAAAATCATCCAATGACAACCCCCGCTCTTGGGCGGTGCGGGAGATAGTGCAGACTCTTACTGACTAAAAAACCCATCCCATTCCTTCAAGCCTTCATACCGGGGCTCGAGTTCCCTTTCGGATAACCCTGGCCCCAGTAGGCTTCGACCCGGCTGGGTCCCTGCTGTTGCTGACAACTCCTTGAGGCGCGCGGGAACAGTGCGCGCCGTCGGCGACTTGGGCTTGGTCCGGACAGTTACCGGACGGCCGGACAGCGAGCTACCCATTGCTCACTGTCCGCAAGCCCGCGCCAACGGTGGCCAGAAATCGGGATAGAATCCCGGCGGCGGCGGCGGTGGCGATAACGCCGTTGCCTGATGCGTTCAGCCTCCTCCTTTGCGAGCATTACTGCTTCGCAGAAGTCGGCGACCGCCTGCCACTCCTCCTCGCTCCGGACCATGGCCTCAACCAAGGCCCGGCGTGAGAGGTCTCCGCCGCCGATCGCCTCCACGAGGGCACGGCGATGCTCCGCCCGGAACAGGAACCTCACGAACTTGCCATGTTCGGTGAGGACCTGCGTCATGCGGAAGGTAAGGACGCCGTGAGGTCTTTCCAGCCACGCCTCAAAGGGGACTTACTGCCATAATTGTGGCGTGCCCAGCACTGGGTTGCAATAGTCGCTGACGCATTTCACCATGAGATCCCGCCGGAGCTCAGTCCGCCATGCTGTGACCTGTCGCGGCAGAGGACTTTCACCGCGGCGTTGCATCTCCACGCGCATGTCATGCATGTGTGCAAGGACTGTTGCCTCCAGATCGAAGGCTCGGCGCTTCGCGGGAGAGTGCGGTGTCCCCGCACCATTCGTATTGCCATGACAGCAGGCGGCAGGCGTTCAGAATGGCCACCGGTCGCTTTTGCAGCTACGGCGCCCACATCGGCGCCCTGTAGAGTGCCATGCACCAAACGATCCCCGCGTAGAGCCTCCGGCAGGAGGCATCTGGACTCCCAAAGTTAGGCAGGAGCCGCTTGTGAGCGGCCCCAGTCCGGTTCAGTTTGGGAGCCAGACGTCGAAATGCTCCTCGAAATTCCACTGGCTGTCGAGGATGAGTCCCAGGTAGGTACCTCATCGACGACCCGACGCCGATGCGAACTCCTCCTACCGTTAATTGGGAACCCGATGGTGGCGCGTTCCGAGGGCCGCGGCCGTGAAAACACATAGCCTCGGATTTGGTCAGCGCCACCTCTAGTCCCAACTCCTGGATCCTACCAACGACTATCGCAACCCCGCGTGTCGCTAGGGCGAGCAATGTGCCCTGCCCATTGCCACATAAGTTTGGCAATTTTTCGTGCTATGTCGGCAACCTTAGTTCTCCTGCGGATATCTTCATTTTTTATTCGATCACGCAAGGAAACACCGAACATAGCCCTTTCCGTTGCTCTGTGGGTGACTTTAAGCTTTCTGATGAGGCCCATTGTGAGCGACCACGTTTCGGAGCCATATGTCATCACTGGCAACACGCACTGGTCTTAGACATTCGTCTTGAAACACTGCGGTATGTTGAACGAGAAGATACCGCGAAGCTTCTCGAACGCTGCCCAGCCGAGTTGGATTCGACGGTTGACCTCTTTCTCGAAGTTGGACCTACCCAACTGGACTGTCTGTCCGAGGAAGACGTAATCGTCCACAACTTCGAGTGTAGAGTCTCCGACCTTGATAGGAGTGGGCGCTACATGGTTGTTAATCATGATTTTGGTTATATCCATGTTCATTTTAAGACTCACTCTTTCGGAAGCACTACTGAGGTCGTTTAGCATTGTGCTGAGCTCCTCCATAGTCTCAGCCATGACTACTATGTCGTCGGCAAACCGAAGGTGAGTGATGTCGGTACTCGCCATTGACATTAATGCCTAGTCCACTCCAGTCCAGAACCTTGAAGAAATCCTCCATTGCGGCCGTGAACAGTTTCGGAGAGATGACGTCTCCCTGCCTCACACCTCGCTGCAGGCGGATAGGTTTCGAGGTCTGGTCCTTGAGTAGGACGGACATGGTGGCGTTTTCATACAAACACTTCAGCACTTCGATGTACCGATAGCAAAAAAAAAAATCTATACTCTATACATGTAGTTGTATTAACTTAAGACCTTTTGTTTTTCCGCAGGAACGGGACGTATAATCTTATATATCTTAATTCTCCAAGGGAGGGTAGACATCTCCGAAATGGGAAGCATTTTTTTACACGATTACTCCAGAAACGAGAGTATTCATGTTCTTAAACGAAGTCACGGGTTAGTTGGTTAAAAATAAAATGGACTACACTAGACTTGTCTCAATTCGATATCTAGGAACAGTATATTTATAATAAAAAAACCGCAATACAATAGCAATGAGGCTGATAATTATGACCTATAAATAACATGGTTTTTGCGTCGCCGCTACTGTCTGAGTACTTTGTGCACGGTGAGCCTACATACTAACACTAATCGAGGTCGATTGAGTGTTTGCTCTTATCAATAATGTCAGGCGCTGTTTTATATTAAGAGGGTTCTTGTTACAAACTGTCCAAAGTATGATGAAGGCTATTTCTTTGATGGAAGTACAAACTTTTGCGTAATTCTTATATTAACTTATTTATCTCAATTATAAAAAAATCGGCAGTCGTTTTCTCCATCACGGTAACAATAGAGTGTTTGCAGCATAAACGCCGCATAAAAGGAGCGTACCTAGTCTGCACAAAGGTTTATTAAGCATTTGTAGGGCTTTGTCAATGTTCGTAGCAGCTTTGCAAATGTTCATAGTGACTTTGTAGACGTTGTTAGTGGCTTGGTGGTAGATATTCATATGTGCTTCGTAGATATTTGTTGTAGACGTAAAACATATTTTTTAAAGACTGGTACGAGAAAACGCTACTTCATTGCGTAAAGTCTATACTAATCTATACTAATATTATAAATCTATACTATAATATTAATAAAGCTGAAGAGTTTGTTTGTTTGCTTGAACGCGCTAATCTCAGGAACTACTGGTCCGATTTAAAAATTCTTTCAGTGTTAGCCCAGCCAATCCCTTTCCACAGACGTTAAAGCGGCAATAAATGTTTTTAATTCACTCCTTCGTCTCACTACAGCCTCCTTAGATAATGGATAAAGTAGACTTATCAGATGATATAGACGACACTCTTACGTTGCCTTGCCGTATCATTAATGAACCAGAGTTGTGTCGGGATATGTTAGCAAAATATGATTTTAAAGTGTTAACTTGCAACATAAGGAGCTCACACAAAAACTTCCCGGAACTAGTAACAGTGCTACATCGGCTCGACTCCCATTTTGATGTGATAGTGTTAACGGAATGCTGGATAAACGATAATTCCTTAATTAATCAGTTACCGGGATATAACTGCTTTTACACTCGTAAAGTTATTAACAAGAGTGGCGGCGTAACTGTTTACGTGAAGGACACCTGGCCGGTTTCTGTTGTTGAACCTGAGTTCGATGATGCCAACTGTCTCGTAACCAAAATTAATAAAAATATTACAGTTCTCGGGATTTACCGCTCTCCCTCTTTCAGTAACATCGACAGATTTTTGAACTCTTTAGATCAATCGCTGTCCAGTCTTAATGACTGTCCGTGCGTGATTGTGACGGGTGATATGAACATTGACCTTCTTGACAGTTCCCCCAACGCCTCTCATATCGCCTATCAGTGTTTGTTGTCGGAGCACGGACTGCTTCCAAGCATCACTGAACCTACCAGGGGCAAAGCTTGCTTGGACCATGCTTTTATCAAATACAAAGGCACTAGCTCAACGCAGGGCATTGTCTGCAAATCGTCAATAACCGACCATGACCTTGTGATTTTGGGCACAAACAAATTAAAAGTTAACGGTCCACCGCGCAACAGGTTTAGGCATGTAGCAGATTATCCTAAGATTGCTGTCGAGATTGGTTGCGTTAACTGGGCTGAAGTACTATCCAAAACTGAAGTGGGTGAGGCGGTGTCAGTTTTCAATAAAATATTGTCAGACACTATAGAAAAACACACAAAGAAAGTCAAAATGAGTCGGTCTAAATTTAACTTGAAACCCTGGGTAACTCCTGGCCTGATACGGTGCATGCGACATCGGGATTCATTGCATGCTCAAGTAAAAATGCAGCCTCTTAACCATGAGTTGAAACGAATATATGCTCGTTACAGAAACATTTGCAAAGGCATTCTTCACAAGCGTAAGATAGAGTACGAGAGCAGAGAACTGGAAAAACACAACGCTCAGCCCAAAAAGCTTTGGAGGGTCATAAAAGATATTTGTGATTTTCCAAAAAAAAAACAACGACAGCAGTTCATTGCTCAAGCCCGGATCGGATACTTCGTCTTCTATCGATAACTGCAACCGTCATTTTGTCTCAGTAGGCAAGCGCTTAGCACTCAATATTTTAGACAAACTCCAGACTACGGAGAGCAAACTCTGTAGAGATGCTAAACTTGAGAATCGTTCCAGGGACTCTCTGTTCCTGCACCCCACAAACGAACAAGAAATAGATCGTATCATTACTGACCTGAGAGACGACAGTGCTCCTGGTTCTGACGGAATCCGCCCACTCCTACTCAAACATGTCAAATCATCTATTCTAGAACCCTTAACGCATATATGTAATTTGAGTATGTTAACGGGCTCCTTTCCTGCCTCCTGGAAAGTGGCTGCTGTTGCGCCTATTCACAAGAAAGGTGCCAAAGACTGTCCGGACAACTACAGGCCTATATCTCTGTTGTCTGTCACTTCAAAAATCTTGGAAAAACTAGTGAATAACCGCCTCATCAGTTTTCTGGAAAAGCACAGTTTGATGTCCGGGCGCCAGTATGGTTTCAGACAGGGCAGGTCAACGGAGCAGGCCGTTGGGCTTCTTGCTGATATCGTATCCTCCAGAATTGATGGGGATAGACAGTCGATTGGTGTATTCCTTGATCTGGTCAAAGCATTTGACACAGTCTCTACTCAAATGCTACTCAAAAAGTTAGAATGTTTTGGCGTAAGGGGAATCGCTTGGGACTGGTTCCGTTCCTATTTATCCGACAGACAGCAGTTTGTTGTGATCGGGGATGTTATCAGTGAGAGCCTTCCGGTTGTTTTTGGTGTGCCGCAGGGCAGTGTCTTGGGGCCCACATTGTTTACAATGTACGTGGATGACCTACTCAGACAAATCATCCCACAGTCAGATATGATTTGTTATGCAGATGACACCGCTATCATATTCCATGGCGATACGTGGAGGGATGCTACGGACGCTGCAGAGAATGGCATGCGCACCATAGCGGACTGGCTAGACAGAAATCTCCTTACCCTAAACATCGATAAAACCTACTTTATCACCTTCCATACCAGCCGTTCCCGCTGTCCTGACATTGACCAAATAAAAATTCACAGTGTCCATTGTCAAGACTCTGGATGCAACTGTGGTGTCATTAATCGAGTCAAATCAACTAAATACTTGGGTATTATGGTTGACCAAAATCTGACCTTTCGAGAGCATATCTCTCTTCTATCTAAAAGAACTCGAAAATTCATTTACATCATGAAATCACTACGTGGTTGTGCCTCGAAGGATTTATGCAGAAAGGTCTACCTGGCTCTATGTCAACCGCTACTACAGTACTGTGTGGGGGTCTGGGGAAGCGCGGCCAAGTCACATTTGCTTGAACTTGAACGTGCTCAGCGGGCTGTCCTAAAAGTCTTCTTGGGAAAGCCGCGGCGCTTTCCAACTGACGAACTTTATAAGGAAGCGGGCGTTCTGCGTGTTCGTCAACTGTATATTTTAAGGTCTTTACTTAATCTGGTTGCCCTGTTGGGAAGGCAGTTCACTTACACCCGGACAGGTAGGGTCGGAGCTGACAGCCTACCGATCCCAAGAGTTAGAACAATATTTGCCACTCGGTTTTCACTTTTTCTCCCAACTAGAGTCTTCAACACCATTAATAAATCTATACGGGTCCCTGGGAATACATTTGAAGCCAAAAAAGTGTTAAAGAGATGGTTGCAAGACCTAACGTATGACCAAACCGAAAATTTAATTTGTCCATTGAAATGATCAATATCTGAACACACACAAATACACAAACACCTATACAATACTTACTTCGGCTAAACACTCACACTGACACACTTGCCACTTACTTCTTAGATAAATAGTTCTTATTTTCAAAGTTCTGACATGTAATTATAGTTTTATTTGATTTTTATTTTTATTTATTAATTGACTTTCATTTATTTTATTTTGTCAATTTAATAATTTTTTATTTATTTTTTTTTGTTTGTTTGTTTGTTTAATTTTGACATTGATTTTATAGATTTTTTTTTCACTTTATAATTTGATTAGATTTTTTTTTTCAATTTCACGTAGTTTAACTGAATTTTTAATGTAATGTAATATTAATATTGTAATGTAATATTTTAAATTTAATTTGATTTCATCTATTTGTAATTCTGCATTTCTTTCTTGATTCTTGTTGTTACTCTATTACTCTATATTGTATTAATTTCTATCTGTTATTTCCTTTGTGCAAAATTGTACTGTCGCATAAAATCTGAAAATCACCTGGGCCACCAAGATACAGGCCACGCCTAGTTTGGGGCCCACGGCCACTTCTATTGTGTACTGTCTGTCTTACTCTAATTGTTGATTTCTTTATTTTCTTACTAACTTGTGTGTGTGTTAATAAATTATTATTATTATTATTATTATTAGATAGCCTATTTATCGAGAAAGGCTATAGGTTATATATCATCACGCTAAGACCAATAGGAGCGAAGCACCAGTGAAGAATGTTTCAAAATCGGGGGTTTTTTTCCTATTGAGAGCTTCCGCTGCTTGCGCTGCGTAAACGGTTAAAGTTACGAAAAATCATGTATGACAGAGTTGTTCCCCTTTACAAGTTCTAAAAATAAGTCCGCAACAGCATATGTCTATCTTTTAAGGTTAGCTCACTAAACCTTTTTTATGCTTACCGAAATTGTTCTAAAATAATGCATTATTTGCGAAGGTGTTTTTATAAACATGATATTAATCCTTATCCAAATGAATACGTTATTTATCACAAGTATTTAATTTAAAACAAAATTGCCCTTTACATCATTAGATTTAAATGAATATCTTAGGAGATATCGCAGTTTTAAAATAATATCACAGCAAAATAATGATCGAGTACTGTGCGCATAACGTGCAAAGCCGGCGGTCAGTCATGAGAGGGGGAAGGGCGCGGTGGCCCCAGTTACAGTTGCCATCACGGATCTTGAACGCACGGCGTCAGAGTGGAGATCGCTTTGCGCATTCCATACATTGGCGAGCCAGTCGTCTTCGTTGTTAGATACATGCAGCAACGCAGTGAACGAATGAGGAGTGTCGTCTATGACGCGATGGCCCTAAATAAGTAATTAGTTTTCCAATTATTTATATTCTTACATAATTTATAGTAATAAATAAAAAAGGTACTACGACTTGCGCAGCAATGAGACAGAGGATGAAAATGAGCACAGGTTGGCTACTCAACGAGCAATCGATGAACGAAACCGCGCCAAAACAAGCGTTGAAAGAACACAACGTTTGGCTTCTTAAAATTTTCGAACTTCGGCGAATCGACAACACGAATCAAATGCTGAACGTTCTCAAGCAGCTAGAAATAGTAGCGTTGATGACATCAATAACTTAATACTGGGTAATTTTCCAAGAGATAGCGTGAACTACGTGTCCATTGATAACATAATGGATCAAGAGGATGCGGTACATTACCCACAAGAATTCACTCAAATTAAAAACTGGCACTTCATTATTGTGTTGCTAAGAAACCTTAAACCACCAAATTTATGCAACGGAACCAGACTCCAAGTAAAATTTCTTCGCAATAACGTGATTGGTGCTACAGTTTTGACTGGTCCAGCAGTGGGGCAAACAGTGTCGATACCTCGCATCCCTATGATACCAACGGATTTGCCTTTTAACTTTAAAAGAATTCAATTTCCGGTGAAGATATCGTTTGCGGTAACAATTGATAAGGCCCAGGGGCAAACATTTAAACACGTAGGAATAGATTTACGCCAAGAGTGTTTTTCGCACGGGCAACTATATGTTGCCCTATCGAGATCTGGTTCTGGTGAAAATCAATATCTACTTCTGCCGGAAAAAAACAAAACTAAAAATATAGTGTACGCAGAAGTACTTTAAAATAACATTAGTTTAGTTTTTTTGAGAATAACCTACAATCTACATGATATAAGATTATAAGACCCAGTGCTTACCTATATAAACGAAGTCGCGGGTTAAAGTTAGCATTAGCCCAAAGTAACTATTCCACGTGGACGAAGTCGCGGGCGGAAGCTAGTAAATGAAATAAAGAAAGTTTCTGGCTCCATTTCACAAGTTCTTGTACTTAATATCGTACAGTAGCAATGTAGGTAATAATTTTATTTTCATAATCTTAAATCAACTCTATCAATCTGCATAATCTTATCCTAACTATATAAGTAGGTATTTAATTATTTCACTTGTGATTTATAAATATCCTTGATCTAGCCAAGAGTCAAAATTCTGTACTGCGCCTTTGTTTAGGTATATTAGATAGGTAAGGCTATCTATATATATAAATAGGCCTTCGTGGGACGAAATGTTTGTGAGGTTCCTTATGCATCATCGCTGGCTTGAACACTGAACATTGAAAAAATCTTTAAAGACATAACATAGACAAACACACGTAGCTTTCTTTTACCTATACAATCAGTTGGGGCCAGACGGAAGCATGGACGAAGTTATCATAGGACGTTGACAGTCTCCTGATAAAGAGAGGTTAAGTTCAAAATCTACAGGGCAACAAAGAAATGTTTAGATGGATCCCAACTTGTTCAGAAGGTTGCTGTGGGTCTAATTCACAGGTTATCAGATTTTGCACAACTTTAATAAATATTTTTATATTATGTGCGATGTTGTATCGATGCGACGGTTTGTAGTTGTACTTTGTCTGTTTACGCTTGTCGCACTGATAAATAATGTCTAATCATTGATGAATCGATTCCGACCCGACATTAAGTCATTAAAGATAAATTAAATACAATAATAAATAATATCCCTACTTGTAGTACTTATAGTAGTTTGCAATTTGGGAAATCATCAAATTAGTAGCAGACTTATTCACCGAAACCTGTTATAACCACGTTAGAATGTATTCAAAGATATTCAAAAGAGTCTGCGCCCAAGCTAAATCTAAGTCAATAAGTAAGAAAATTAAAAATTCTAACAATAAAATAAAAGCTGTCTGGAAGGTGATAAACAAGGAAACTGGAAAAACAAACCAGCGAGATCGAAATGAATTGTCCCTAAAGATAATGAAATCATTTCAGATAGGACTGTCCTAAAAATTGATAATGGATCATTTCAGAAGTGGCTGAGAAGCTAGAAAACTTCTTCACCAACATCCCAATAGAAGTTACGAAATCTCTCTCTTCTTCATCTTTGTTAGCTAAATCTTTTTTAAAAGAAAATTTCACAAAGGATATACCAACCTTTGAATTTAAGCGTATCTCTGTTGATATAAACAAAAATACATTCAAAAGTCTTAATTTATAAAACACTGAGGACTTATATATATCCTTTAAGGTTCTTGGAGATATTATTGATACAATTGCTCCTGTCCTAACAGGTATATTTAATCAATGTCTAGATAGCGGTACATTCCCTGATTTAATGAAACATAGTAAAGTAGTACTAATTTTCAAATCAGGTAGTAAGAGTGATCCCTCTAATTATAGACCAATATCTGTGCTTCCAGCATTGAGTAAAATCTATAAAAAAATCATGCTCGACCAGATGTTGTCTCACTTTAATTCAAATGAGATTTTGCATAGTCATCAGTTGGCTTCACGAAAGGAAGGTCAACGATGGATGCAGGAGTGAAACTCATCAGTCACATTTTAGAATCCTGAGAGAAGTCCCAGGATGCTATTGGCATATTCTGTGACCTCTCAAAAGCATTTGACTGTGTTGACCATAATACTCTGATCTGTAAATTACATCATTACGGAATTCGTGGACGAGCTGCCGTTCTTGTTTTTTCCTATTTATCTTACAGGCAGCAAAAAGTATCCATAAATGGGGTCACGTCCTCGTGATCTTTAGTAAGGATGGGCGTGCCCTAGGGTTCAATTCTTGGCCTTTTTCTCTTTCTAGTTTATATTAATGACCTTCCTTACATGATGGCTAAAATATGATTTGAAAGTCATAGAACAAAAGTTGTTGTTTATGATGTTAGTAACACAGTCCTGAGAGGTTGCCAGTGTTTTACAAATAACCCTGTATATATAACGGCCATATTGATCTAATAAAATGAACAATGCATTTATGGTACTTAATTGGATAAGAATTAATGCTGGGTGGTTGAATCAATCTATCTATAAAAAAAATGCATGGTAGGTATGTAGTGATAGTGAGGCTGTTTTGTTTTGTCTGTCGACTTGACCCGCAGTTACAATTTTTTTAAACTAATAACTGATTGTACTGGCTGTGTTTTTGCAACGTACAATGATTTATGCCTGTATTAGTTAGAGCCATACGTTATATTATAAAACATGCTGTCATATAACCTTTTTTTTTTTTTGCCTTCATACCGGGGCTCGAGCGCCCTTTCGGATAATCCTGGCCCCGGTAGGCTTCGACCCGGCTGGGTCCCTGCTGTTGCTGACAACTCCTTGAGGCGCGCGGGAACAGCGCGCGCCGTCGACGACTTGGACTTGGTCCGGACAGCGAGCTACCCATTGCTCACTGTCCGCAAGCCCGCGCCTACGGTGGCTGGAAATCGGGATCGGAATCCCGGCGGCGGCGAGGGCGCCGTTGCCTGATGCGGTCGGCCTCCTCCTTAGCGAGCATTACTGCTTCGCAGAAGTCGGCGACCGCCTGCCACTCCTCCTCGCTCCGGACCATGGCCTAGACCAAGGCCCGGCGCGAGAGGTCTCCGCCGCCGATCACCCCCACGAGGGCACGGCGATGCTCCCCCCAAGCAGGGCACACCGCGATTGTGTGCTCCACCGTGTCCTCCGGGCGTTCCGCACAGTGGCGACACCCGGTCGTCACTTCCGCTTTAATTCGGAACAGGAACCTCCCGAACTTGCCATTTCCGGTGAGGACCTGTGTCATGCGGAAGGTTAGGACGCCGTGAGGTCTTTCCAGCCACGCCTCAAAGAGGGGACTTATAGCCATAATTGTGGCGTGCCCATGACGGGGTTGCGATAGTCGCTGACGCCATTGCACCATGAGATCCCGCCGGAGCTCTGTCCGCCATGCCGTGACCTGTTGCGGCAGAGGACTTTCACCCCGGCGTTGCATCTCCACGCGCATGTCGTGCATGTGTGCAAGGACTGTTGCCTCCAGATCCCACGGTGGTAGGCCAGCCAGAAGGCTCGCCGCTTCGCAGGAAATCGTGCGGTATCCCCGCACCATCCGAATTGCCATGACCCTCTGGCAGGCGTTCAGAATGGCTGCCGGTCGCTTTTGCAGCGACGGCGCCCACACCGGCGCCCCGTAGAGGGCCATGGACCGAACGATCCCCGCGTAGAGCCTCCGGCAGGAGGCGTCTGGACCCCCAAGGTTGGGCAGGAGCCGCTTGAGAGCGGCCCCAGTCCGGTTGAGTTTGGGAGCCAGACGTCGGAAATGCTCCACGAAATTCCATCGACTGTCGAGGATGAGTCCCAGGTACCTCATCGATGTCCCGACGCCGATGCGAACTCCTCCTACCGTTAGTTGGGAACCCGACGGTGGTGCGTTCCGACGGCCGCGACCGTGAAAACACATGGCCTCGGATTTGCGCAGCGCCACCTCGAGTCCCAACTCCTGGATCCTACCAACGACTATCGCAACCCCGCGTGTCGCTAATGCGGCCGCCGCCCGGTATGACTCTCCCTGCGCTAGAACCAGCGTGTCGTCTGCGTAGCAGACCACGCTGACCCCGTCAGGGAGGTCGCCCCGCAGCACGTAATCGTACCCGATGTTCCACAAGGGTGGCCCTAGTACCGACCCCTGCGGAACACCGCACGACATCTCCCGACGTTTCCAGTCTCCCTGGTGACCGGGGTAGACAATATACCTGTCCGACAGGTAGGCCTCGACTACTCGACAGAGGTATTCGGGCACCCGGTGGTACCGGAGTGCCCTCCGGATCGTACTCCAGGGCAGGGAATTGAAAGCGTTGGCAATGTCCAAGGACACTGCCACGACACACCTACCCTGGGACACCGCATCCCCCGTCGTGAGGGCTCGCACGCGCATGATGGCGTCCACCGTCGAGCGCATCCTGCGAAAGCCGAACTGTCCGTCCGAAAGGTCCGGCCCCACCCGTGAAAGGCGCGCGACGAGGCGGCTCGCAATCACTCTTTCAAAGAGCTTGCCCACCTCGTCGAGCAGCACAATGGGCCGGTACGCGGACGGAGAGTCCGCAGGGCGCCCTGGCTTCGCGATGAGGACCAGTTTCTCCGTCTTCCAGCGAAGTGGGAACTGGCCCCTCTCCAAGCATGCGCTGAAGAGCCCTCTCAGTCGAGGCCCGAGAGCCTCCATGGCCAGGGCGCAGGCTTTCCCAGGCAAGCCATCGGGTCCTGGGGCGGCGTTCTTGGCACTCAGCCTTTGCACCGCCACTCTCATCTCTGCCTCGGTCACCTCTGGAGCATTATCGTCGTCGTCGCTATTGCGGTCCATGTCAGACACCGCTGGCGGAGGCGGAGCCATGGGCGGGGGGGAGTGTTCCCCTCGCGCAGGGAACAGACCGCTCACCACACCCTCCACGAGTTGGGGCCGGAGACTCTGAGTCAGCGGGGGAGCCCAGGGGCGCAGTTTCTCCCGTATCAATTTGTACGGGCGCCCCCACGGGTCCGCGTTCAGAGACCCCAGCCACACGTCGCGGGCCTCGAGTTTGGCCCGCTTAATCTCCGCTCGGAGGGTGTGTTTTGCCTCTCTGTAACCTTCGTACAGCTCCGCCTCTCTGGCTTCCGCATCCGGGCCGGATGCCGGCGCCCGCAGTATCTGGCGTACCGGCGTCGCGCGTGATTGCACGTGTTGCGCAGTGCAGCGATTTCCGGCGACCACCAGTACACCTGGCGCTTAGCACGTCCTGGACGGACTCGGGGCATTGCCGCATCGCAAATTTGCGACATGGCCTCCCGGAACCACTCCGCCTCGACGTCGATGTCGACAGGCCTGTCCGGTGCTTGCACCCAGGCCTGTACCGTCGCGGCTTCCAGGAGGAGCTCCCGGTCCATCTGCTTAAGCGCCCACCGCGGACCGCAAGGGCTCTGTCGGACCGGCGCGGCCGAGGTTTCGGCGGAGACGTCCAACCGGATATACCGGTGGTCGGAGTACGTCTCCACCTCCTCCATAACGCGCCAGTCGACGACACGCGGCGACAGAGCGGGGCTGGCGAACGAAAGGTCCACCACTGATTCACCCCGCCTCCGCACCAACGTGGGGACAGAACCCCGGTTCAGGACGACCAGGCCCAGCTCCAAGGCCCAGTCCTCCACCAACCGACCCCGTGTGTTCGTGCGCCGGGAACCCCAAGCCGTATTCCAGGCGTTGAAGTCCCCGCAAACGACCACGGAGAGGGTACCAAACCCAGCGACGACGGCACTTAGCTCCATAAGGGAGACATGGAGTTCGTCGGGAGTTCTGGTCGGGGACAGGTAGACGCCTACCACTGCAATGTCCCCGACCCGTGCTGCCACGCAACCCCGTCCCCTCGCAACAGCCTCGAGGGGCGGGGTACCGGCGGCGGCCGACGAAATTAGCGTCACCGAGCCGTCCAGGTCCTTAACCCAGCGGGGATGGACGTAGTACGGCTCGGAGACGACGGCGACATTGATCGACCACTGCGCCATGCTCTGGAGCAACAGATCCTGAGCGGGGGCGCAGTGGTTGATGTTCGCCTGGAGGAGACGTAATGGTGTCGTTATTGACATTCCATTACAGTCTCCTCCTGAGCCCCCTGTGAGGGCACTGCCGCGGCGGGAGCGGCGGCGACAGCGGCGGCAGCCAAGGTGGTGGCTGCGGCGGTGAGGACGTCAGGGTGGATGGGCCTGACCTTGCCCTTGACCTTGGCGGGGGGGTCGCAGGACCTGCCCCCAGCCCGGTGGTCGGCCGGCTTGCCTGCAGCCGCACATGCGTAGCAGTGCGGCTTTGCACGGCATTCGACGGCCTTGTGACCAGGTTGTCCGCACTGGTGGCAGCGGTCACTTCGATCCACCTCCGCGGCGCAGTGGGCCCCCACGTGGTGCCCCACGTGGCAGCGGTAGCACCGCAGAGGTTTGGGTTCCAGCATCTTGACTTGGGCCGAAACCCAACCCTTGGCCGCCGACACGGGGCAGCTCACCGTGACGGCTCGCATGCCCGTGCTGTCAGCGCGGATGGTGCCCGCCCGGACCTGATCGGTCGTGCACCCACCCGCCCTGACGATGGCGGCCACCACTTCCTCTACCCTAACGGAGTCGTCCAGACCCATTATGCGCATGTCGATGCACTTGGTGGGCCTGGACACTCGGGCCTCCTCGACGTCTAGGGACGCCCTAATACTTTCGGCCAGGGCGTCAGCGGCTTGTCCACTGTTCGCACCTGGGACCTCTAGGATGCGGGCTCCGGTTGCGGTACGCCTCATACGGAAGCCCTCTGAGGTTCCGTATTCATCAAGGTGGCCCACCACCGCCTCTTTCGCCTTTGCCATGACCATGTCATAGTTCACGCCCTTCTTTTCCGCAGCTGGCTGCAGTGTGATCACTACAGCTGCGGAAGTCGGGGCGCGAAGTCTGGCGGCCATGGCCCGCTTCTTCCGCTCCTGTCGCCGCTTGCGCTTTTTGGCCGCCCTTGCCGCCTTGCTCGCCTTCTTCTTAGCGTCGACAACTGTCCACTCGGCGCCAGCCGAGGGGTCTTCGGGCGGAGGAGGCGGCAGGCGCGACCTTGTCGCCACCGCGGCGGGACGACCCGCCGGCTTGGTGGCAGCCGCCACCCTGCCCTTCGGGGGAGGGGCAGGCTTCCCCTGCCGCTGCTGCTGCTTGGCCGCCGGGGCCGGCCTCGCTGACTCCGGCGCCGCAACCACGTGCCTGACTTGCCCCGACGGGCCTGCCTTCGGTGCTGCAGACATGGCCGCGGCGACGGCGGCATACGACGCCGTCCTCTTCTGACCGGAGGCCGCGAGAGGGGGGCGCAGGACGATGCCCTCCAGGACGGAGAGCTGGCGCTGTATGTGCCCCTGGAACTGCTGCTGCTGTTGCTGCTGCTGCTCCCTGAAGGCAGCCAGCTCCTGCTGCAGCAGGGACACAACTCCCTCGCTTTCCGCCTGGGGCGAAGGCTGAGATCGGCCCTGCACCTGCCTGTTCCTCCCTTCGGGACAAGAGCCCTGGAGAGCGGCCACGGCCGCCTCAAGCCGGCCAAACCTCCCGCTGAGGGTGCGCTCGTAGGGCTCAAAGACGAGCCCCAGCGCCTCCTCAATCGAGGTGTTGGCCAGCTCGATGGATCGCTTTTTGGCCACCCTCTCCCTTTTATTGGCCACACTCGTGATAGCGGCTGCCACGATCGCTCTGAATTTGGCCATCGCCTCATCCATTCCTTCAGGCAAATCTTCCGGAATCTTCGGCACCGAGGCGCTGGCCTGGCGTCCCTCACTGGCGATCTCAGTGGGGAGCCCTCTCCCTTTGCCCGTTTTTCGGGCTGCGCCCCGCCCCGAGGACGAGATTTTCCGGGCAGGTCCCGTCTCGTCGTCGGATGCGGAGCGCATAAACGCCCTCCTTCTGTTGGAGGCGGATACTTCCACCTCCATCAAATGGAAAGGCTCCTGTACCTCCACTACATCTTCTTTCTTCCCGTCTGAGTTGAGTGAAGACGCGGCATCAGAGTCCGACGCCGCGTCTTCACTCACCTCCCTGAGGTCGTATCTACGGCCGGCCTCTACCAGCGTCGCGGACGTGCTGGGAACTGGTCCCAGGGACTCCGCGCTGCCGAAATGTGAGCCACCCTGGCTCTGTGCGTCCACGGAGGACGGTAAAGGGTCCCCGAGGCGGTGGTTGCCCCCCCCCCCAGAATACGTGGGGCAGCCCGAGCTCTGCTCAGGGAGGGATTCTCCTGCAAGCAGGTACCCTCCTGGGGTAGTCTTTTCTTTACCAGTCGCGCTCATGAAGGTGCAGGACACAGCTTTGCCTTTTTTATATAAATGGGGTGGGGTCCCCATTACACGTTCGCCATCCTGGTCATGTCTGCTGAACAGACACGTACCGGAGGCGAACCCTATCTCTTTTAAATCGCTATCCAGAAGGCGCCAACAGCTGTTGGTGCCAGCGCTCCTGGACAGCGCACCCTCCGGGCGGTCCGACTGGACTCCGCCGTATGTTCCTCTTGGTCTGGTCTCTCGCTTGAGGCCTTCCGGCATGAGTAGCTCTACCGGCATAGCCCTCAAGGTCACTGAGACACGCAAGCCCCACCACGACGACAACGTGGGAACACAGTTGGTGGGGTGCTTTCATATAACCTCAAAATTTTTAGTAAATGACAATTAATAGCAAATCTAATATTATAATAATTAATTAAAGCATTCAAATGACATCCAGAAATGTATTATTTACTGTAATCTTTATTAGATTGACTTTGACAGAATGTTATTTAACTGCGATTCTGATGCATCTTCAAAACATGTCTTAGTAAAACAACCTATCTTTTCCATTGTTGGGTCCACTTTTAAACAATAGATTAAATAAGAAATACTTTTAAATGTTTTTTAAGACATTGTTACAAAAATTTATAAAAATGTAAATTATATATTTTAATAATGAATAAATAAGAAATAAAACTGAATTAATAATGCTGCTGTTATTAATAGATTATTCTATGGCATTTTCTAAGCATATAATATATTATGGAAAGACGACTCACCTACTTATTGTTTTTATCTCAAATATAAAACATGTCTGTTTTTTATTTATTTACTTTATGTTTTTAATATTATATGTTTATGGTTAATTTATTATTTTGTGTCACAGCATGTCCTAGCCTGAAGCATAGATACACTCTAGTTCAGGCAGGTTTTCTTTAATTTAACGACAGGTACATATTATATAAGTAAATAAACAGTATTAAAATTTTATTGTGTAACATTACTTACTAGATAATTTTTAATTATCATAAATATCGAACTTTGGTTCTAGTATCAAGGTCGTTATCTTAATATTAAGAGTACAATAATAACACAAGATGTTGGCTACCTTTATGTTATTTCGATAAGTTCACAATCCAGTCAGTATCAGTAGTGCTTTCATTGTTCATATAATTAGACGTTTATCAATATGATTTTCTACTTATTCGGAATTATTATATTTTTGTGTGTTCTCCACATTATTTTTAATTACAATGAACGAGCAAGATTAATTAGGAAGATACCTGGACTTAAAGATGACTTTATCGTCGGAAACGGTTGGACCGTTATACGCTCTCCAGGTAAATTGAAAATTAAGCACATAAAATCAGATCTTATTATGTCAATTATTTTCTGTTTTTGGTGCCGCCGATTAGGTATATCTTAAATATTAATAACCAATTTTGTCATTTTTGATTAGATAAGTATTTTTGCAAAGCGTATTATCTTATTTTTAAGACCTGATGAAGATCTCCGGAGTTCGACCATAGAAACTCTTTAAACGATAGCAAATCTTCCCAGATTGTCACATGACTATTTCATAGTGTCGCATCATTTCATAACATAACATCAAGCCGCTCTAAAGGGGTTTTCTTTTTTGCAAATATTTTTATTCACTCGGGTATATATACCCTTAATTCATTAATAATGTTCAAATTCCGTGTTATTGGGGTCATCGATTCGGGCATAACTTTTTTGTTTATGGACCGCTTTTTATTTGGAAAATATTGGTCCGAAAATTAATTAATTTAGTGTGTACCCCTACTTCCAGATTACTCCCATTTTATCAAAATGCAATTCTGACAACGGAATCTATAAGGGATTCTAATATTATAGGCTTACAAGTAGTGATTTTGGCACTTTCCAAAACAATCACTTGTTATGGTTGAACAGATAAAGAAGCCAAAAACACACAGATAAAATATTAAGCGGCTATGAAAAAATATAAATGGTTTTGATGAAAATGGTACCGTTTTGAGAAACTAAATTTTTTGAAGTCGGTTTATAGTCTCGTAAACTATGTATTCTGATTTACAGTTGAGATTATGAAAATGGGCAAAGAATTATGCGATAGATTTAATGGAATCTTCAGAGTATGGATATACCCTATGGGCGCCGTTTTTATATACAACCCTGAAGACATTGAGGTACCTAACTCTTACCTAATTTATACACCACTATTTTTTAATTAGTACAATACTTAAAGGGCTTATTAGAAAAGCTCTTGTTATTTTATAAGTAAAATCTCAATAAATAATATTCATAAACAGCAAAGTTATTTGCGTTGGTTTATGTCCCAAAATGTCACTCAATTTATGGAAATATTGTGCAGGCTATTGATTAATGAATGAATAAGTGACAATTATTAAGGAAAAACACTGCCCACAGTATTTTCTACTAGCAATTGTTATGTTTGATTGATTCTATGATGAATTTACCTTTTCGTGGTCAATTTTAGGATTTCGGTTTTTTCTACTTTTGACTACAAAAATATGATCAGTGACGGGTACAGATAGAGCCCCATTTTTTTTGTACTAATTAAAAAGTAGGGGTGTATAATATTAAAATAACATTTATTTACTAAACGCTACTACATTCAATACCTATAACAAAAACGCAATTTTAAATTTTTTTGTCATTCTGTCTGTTTGTTTCGTTTAATCTCTTAAATGGCTTTACCGATTTTGAGACGGGATTTTCACTGGTAGACGCAATTTTTTTGGTGGAAAATCATCCAATGACTTCTCCCGCTCTAGGGCAGAGTAAGAGGGCGTGTCAGACTTTTACTGATTATAAAACCCTCTCCTATGTTCCTTCACCCTAGTAGGCGACGCGACCCTGCAAAACCGTAGGGGCCTACCTACGGTTTTGCTGATATCTCTTTGAGGCGCACGTGGAATACGACGAGTCGGGCTCGGCAGGATGGTTACCGGACGGCCGGACAGCGAGCTACCCATTGCTCGCCATACGCGAGCCCACGCCTACGGTGACTGGAAATCAGGGCGGCGAAACCGGCTGGGAGGTGAGGAAGTCTGTTCTTTCACGCGTGCGGTTAACCTCCTTCGCTAGCGTTCCTGTTACGCAGAAGGAGGCCAAAATAAAGTATGGTTGACTACGCGACCAACAGTGGCCTAGAGCTGTATGCATTTTCTTGCCTCTCCACTATGGCATCCTCGTGAGGTACAGACCTAAGAGAAATGTGGTGAAATACTAATAATACCTCTCAAAATGTTTTAGATCATCATGTCAGGTATGAAGTATAGTGAAAAAAGTTTAATCTATACCATTTTAAAGCCCTGGCTACGTGATGGACTACTCGTCAGCAATGGTAAAGAATAATATTTATTATTTATTTTTTAATAACATTCACATCTTCCTATATTAAGGGTTTGTACTAAGTTTACTGCAGTTCCTAACTACATATTTGGTTTTTATATTAGGTACAAAATGGCAAGATCGCAGGAAAATCCTCACGCCTGCATTTCATTTCAACATACTGAAACAGTTTTGTGACATAATCGAGGAAAACAGCTACAGACTCCTCGACAGTCTAAAGGAAACTGCTGGAAAACCAATCGACATTGTTCCGGTGCTCTCTGAATTTACACTAAACTCTATTTGTGGTATGAAGTTTTATTTTGTTGACAATTATCAAATAACTCCTCCTGCTATCGGTGGACCAAGATTCGAGGGACGTTTATTGATTAAAGCACACTTATATCTTCAGTTGCCATTTTTTTAAGGAGGGAAATCATCTAATGACTTCGACCCATGGCTCTTGTAGGCTTCAGCCCTGGTGGGTCCTTACGTTTCTTTGAGGCTTGAGAGGAACATCATGCGCAGTCGACGACTCTGAGTCGGTCCAGATGGTTACCGGACGGCCCGACGGAACGATACCTATTGCTCGTCGTCCGTAAGCCTATACCTACGGTGACAGGTAGTCGTGGTAGGGATCTCGATGGTTGGGGTGTGAGGATGTCTAATCCCGCCGTTAGTGGGAATGAAGTGGCCGAAGGAATGGAATGGAACTCTACGTCGTTGTGACCAGATTGTGTGTGCCAGTTTTCAAAATAGAAAGCGATAGTGATTTAGGCATTATATTTTCATATTTACATTGATTGTTACTGAACTACTTTGAAATGTTTTAGAAACGGCAATGGGCACTCAACTAAGTACTAATAACAAAGCAGCAATATCTTATAAGAATGCCATATATGCTATGGGATCGGTATTCTATAAAAGATTTGTCAGGGTATACCTGTATCCAGACTTCATATATAACTTATCACCTTTGGGTCGGCTACAAAATAAATACTTGAAAGTTGTTCACGGTTTTACTGAAAAGGTAATACAACAAAGGAGAGAGTACAGAGAGACACATGGATTAAATATAAATGAAGAAATTGATGACGACAACGATTCATACGTTTACAAGAAAAAGAAGAAAACTGCTATGTTGGATTTATTACTGTCTGCTGAAAAAGAGGGACATATTGATAGAATTGGAGTTCAAGAAGAAGTGGACACATTCATGTTTGAAGTTAGTTTCTGAAATATTGACCTGTAATTGCTATTTTTATTAGAACTTGTTGATTTTTACTGTTTTATTATATTTTCCAGGGACATGACACTACTGCCAGTGGGTTAACATATTGCTTTATGCTGCTCGCCAATCACAAAGAAATTCAGGTTTATACTTATTTACTCTTTTCTTCTTTCTCTAGTCTCGCAGAGTGAATATACAATCAGCAACTACTTACTAATTTGTACAGCGTACATAGAGAGCTTAAAAAAAAATAGAATAATAACTTCTGGAAAAAGTAAAGAAATATAGAATAAAAATCATGTTTCAGGATAAAATCTTCGAAGAGCTTAAAGACATATTTGGTGATTCCGACAGACCCATAAAGATGGAAGATTTGTCAAAGATGAAGTATTTGGAAAACTGTATCAAAGAGTCGTTGCGGCTTTACCCTCCAGTACACTTCATAAGTCGCAATTTGAGCGAAGACACAGTATTAAGTTTGTATCATTCTGTTGAAATTATGATTTATTCCGTTTTAATACTACTCATCTAATACCACTGGTATTTGTTTGAACGCAATTTTATTACCTATTCTGAACGGAGACCACTCTTTAAATTATTTAATTTAATCTACGAACCCATACTTGTGGATGAATTGAATTTAATACAGTCAGCTCAAGTCTAACCTAATAAAATTTTGGTTTCCTAATATTTTTATACGATCGCAAAATACAAAAACTTTCACTAACTAATCACTTTTTTTTTAGATATTTCTGAGAAAGCTATAATTAACCCTCAACATCTTGGGGAAAAACAGAAAGCATGACTTGCATAAAAAAATGGTAGCTTGTTGTTATTTAGAGTAGGTTTACAGTACACAATTTATTATTAAACTAGAAATTTGTTAAATAAATGCTTTTTTTATAACAAATGTCTAGTTTTAACTGAATTTGATTTCAATTAAATAAAGATCCTATACAAAGCATTTGGCTGACTGTACTTTAGATCCTTGAATTTCTTTTAGTATTAGTTGGAGCAATGGTATCCATTCGGAATAGACAATTAACACGGGCTCAAACAAATACCAGTGATATTAGATGGGTGGTATTAAAACAGAATAAATCGAAATTATTATTCCTCATGTAATATCGCGGTCATTAATGCCTTATCGGTTAAAAAAAAATCGTCTGAATCCTGCGTGGCGCCAAACCAAACTCTTTGAAGTTTTCGTTTCGAGTGCAAGCAAAAATGAACTTTGCGGTGGTCAGACGGAAGTGTTTTTAACATCTAGTACCTACAGTTTGTCATGTTAAAGATGATGATACCTTTTTGCTATATAATGTTTTATTAGGAGTCAGCGAAACATAATCTTATTCTACCTCACTTTTCAGTTAGGCCTCACGGCTTTTCTGTGAATATAATCTTTATCATACTCCACCGTTGGTAGGAAATAATTAAACGAAACACATTTACTGAATAAAACCCGCCCGTGTTCCTTCAGTTACTCTTTACGTTCTAGGGCCGCAGTAACTCTTTCGAATAATCCCACAGCCCATCATCCCCTTAGTCTTCCACTTTTCCGTAGCCATCCACATTCACACTCAAAACCTTTTTCTGTATTGCTTGTAGCAATTTCTACTTGTCTAATAAGTGCATATGTTTTCAGGTAACTACACAGTTCCGGCTGGCTCATTTTGTCACATCATAATTTTGCATCTACATTACCGTGAGGAATTGTTCAAGAACGCGAAACAGTTTGACCCGGATCGGTTCCTGCCCGAGAATAGCGTGGGTCGTCATCCCTACTCGTATATACCCTTCAGCGCTGGTCCTAGGAACTGTATAGGTAACTTTAATACGAAATATAATCCTAAGTAATATTATAAATGTGAAAGTGTGGATGTTTGGATGTTTGTTATTTAATCACGCAAAAACGGCTGAACGGATTTAGATGAAATTTGGCATGCATATAGCCTTTGACATGGAAAAGAACAAAGGCAAATTTTTATCCCGATTCCTTAAGTACCTAATGCCACGCGGGCGAAGCCGCGGGCAAAAGCTAGTAAATAAATAAAAGCCTAATATTTCTTGCAAATTAAATTTAACTTGCAATAATAAGTCTTAAACTAGGTGTTAGTACTTCTATATCTATCTTTATGTTAGTGTGTCTTTATATTCATTTTATTCGTAAGTATCGTAACTATTAGATTTATCTTAAATTCTAAAATATTATGTATCTGCAAGCATCTCTCTACATGTGAAGGTCTCCTCCAAAGCTGTCCAGTTTTCTCTAGACTGAGCTGTTTGCATCCAGTTCTTTCCTTCTAGCATAGGGATTCCCTTTCGTGTTTTACTTGGGGGCCCTGCCATGCCGTTACCTTTTTCGTCCACCTTTAGTCTTGTACTATCCCATACACTGATTTCGTTTATTTTCTCATTTTTTGTTTGTCTTATCTTTTGAATCTTCGTTATATTTAGCATGCTGCGATCTATTCCTCCTTTGCATGTTATTTTTAATTGTGTTATTAAATTTCCATGTTTGGCATGCGTATAAAAGCATGCCAAAAGACTACAAAATACTACCAGGAGAAGATTTAATCTCACAACACAGACTCCTAGTTATGACATCAGCGTTCAAAATATTGTCTAACAAACACAAAAAGAGCGTCCTCCCCCTAAAATAAAATGGCATATGTTATAGAGAAATACAGAGGTGCGCATAAAAACTTGCACATAGTAACTATTCATTGACCTCGAAAAGGCATATGACAGGGTACCTCGTGAGGTTCTGTGGTGGGCCCGTAAGGAGAAAGGTGTGCCTGGGAAGTATGTGCAATTGATCCGAGCGATGTACATTCGATGCAGTACCCAAGTCCGGTCTTCAGTGGGCACTACTGGCAGCTTCAATGTGGCTGTCGGCTTACACCAAGGGTCGGCCCTCAGCCCTTGCCTCTTCCTGATGATAATGGATGCTCTGACGTCGGACATTCAGGAATAGGCTCCCTCGTGTATGTTGTTTGCCGATGACATTGTGCTGGTTGGCGAGAGTGGCCTAGAGGTCCAGATTAGATTGGAGGTGTGGTGGCACAGACTGGAGAGTGTTGACCTGAAATTGAGTAGAGCCAAAACGGAGTACTTGTTCTGCGATTTCGGCGGTCTCTCCAATCCAGTGCCCTTAGCTCTCGCCGGAACGCACATACCGATCTTTTCCGACTTTCGGTACCTCGGGTCGCTCGTCCAAGGGGATGGTGAGGTAGACCGGGACGTAACACATCGGATCAACGCAGGGTGGATGAAATAGCGATAGGTCACGGGAACAACTTGTGACCCACGGATGCCCCTCAAGTTGAAGGGTAAAATCTACAAGTCCGTGATAGGGCCTGTCATACTGTATGGATCAGAATGTTGGGCTGTGAAAAAGACGGATGAAAAAAGATTGTAGCGGTGATGAGAATGTTAAGATGGATGTGTAGTGTGACGAGAATGTATAAAGTGAAGTTTGAAAGTGGCATTGGCGAAAGGTTGAAAGGAAATCGTTTGTCTTGGTATGGTCATGTAAAGAAGAGAGATGAAAAGCATGTTGCTAAAAGAGTTATGAAATTACATGTGGATGGATGGAGAGGGAGAGGGAGGCAAAAGAAAAGATGGATGGATTGTGTGATAAGTGATATGAAAGAAAAGAGAGTTAGTGATAGCGTGACGAGTGACAGGACAGAATGGAAGAAAAAAACGTGTTGCGCCGACCCCAAATAAAACGAGACAAGGGCAGGAAGAAGAAGGAGTTTGACATGCGTATATTAAGCGTGGTAGAAGTCAAATAAATAATTTAAAAAAATATATATATATATATATATTATATTTTTGAGTGACTTATTTGTTCAAATATTTCTATAAAATACTTTAATTTTAAAGATTACAATTAATTTCTAATTTTTCATTAATGAGGCAGGCCGACCACAGAAAAAACTTTCAAGTTTTGTTTACATTTCCTTAAAGCAAAGATTTGTACACGATAA
Source organism: Mythimna ferrago (assembly GCA_910589285.2). Lineage (NCBI taxonomy): Eukaryota > Metazoa > Arthropoda > Insecta > Lepidoptera > Noctuidae > Mythimna > Mythimna ferrago. The sequence continues at coordinate 21,246,268 of OU342674.1, read as the reverse complement.
GTTCAACAGATTAAAATAGTGGTTTAACGCCTAATTTCATAAGAGAAGAGGCTAAAGCAGTAGTGGAACCTTTTACCGCCTAAATCAGAAGAAAGATACCTACTTAAAATCATAGGTACGACGACTCAGGTTTTACAAACTTTTTATTTTATTTTTACTTTCCTTGTATTCGTAATGAAAAGCACAGTGCTTGCCTCGAGGTGAAAGTAACTAATTTAGTCCCTCAAATTAGCGACATCGCTACGCTCGGCCGCCAACTCCTTCTCGGGACGAAATGAGTTACTTTCACCCCTAGTGTAACAATGTACTATTACGGCGTAGGTGAGCACTAAGAGAGGATTTTCTAAAATTCACCCCATAAGATAATTATATAATTTTAATGTTTATCTCATTTACACTCAAATATCAAAACATTCAGTACGGTCACAGAATAAGTTATTACTCGGCGTTATCATTGCTAATTGTATTAATCTACCTTATATCGATCGAAATCGATATTACTGCTTACAAACAGAATTACCAGGTATTTTCAACGTAGTAACAACAAAGTTTAGTTTATTGTTCATGCTGGCAACAGAGATTAATGCGTATCGGAACGAACTACTTGAAAAAAAAAAAATAAGTGTTATCAAGATACATAGAAATATTGTTTTGGTGGGAACGGTGTACTGACTGTTCGCATGTACTCAACGTACTTGCGTATTTAATGACATTATCGCAACTCGTGTAGACTAAACTAATCTAATCGACGAGGAGTTCGTGGTTGGTAATAAGTACCGCACAGACCGAAATACGAGCCGACAGAGGTCCGGGACTATGTAAGGCACGGAAAACCGTACCGGTCTCAGTGATATGGGTGATTCTTTGAAACCTAGAGGGTGTCTCATTCGTCTAGCCTAGTTTCTTTACAATTTGATATTATTATTTGTATATATATTACTTTTCCCCGATCACTCAATGTATCAAAGGTACTCATTTGCGAACAGTGGCTTACGACACAAAATAGATAGGTACGAAAGCTAGGCCAGATGAATGAGACGTTCTCTCGGTTACAAAGAAACACTTTGACAGTCTTTATGGTAGTCTGACGACATGCAGCCTAGGGGTATGGCAAGCTATTACCAAACTGGGTTATGGAGATCAGATGGGTCGTCGATCTATGTAAAATATTGATACTTAGCTCATCCAGTCAGACTTTTCTAGTCTGACTAGATGCTGGGCAGATTGTATAGGCTATCGAATACTTACACCCTTAGATTTAATTAATTAAACCCCAAGCTAACGCCGGCGTTTGCGCATCTATTGTCTTACTATTTTGTCTCAAATTGACGGTATCTGAAAGATTAATTAATAGTAGTAAAGATAGGCCTTTCTGAGTTTTTGCTGATACGCGTTCACTATCTAACAAACATGGCATTTTTAGCGTCTCGTACACGCGTTCACATTCGAAGATCGACGGTGAATTCACTTCGGTCCAGTCGGGCCAATGTCATGTCAGGTCAAATTATGATATGATTACCTATAAATAATAAATATAAATGTATTTTTTTTTTTATTATGACTTATTATTATAGGTCTGTAATTATTGTACCAACACTAAATTGGTTTGATTAGATGTCAGAAAAACGGTCAATTTGTCCCTGTCACTAAATGAGTCAATAAATGCACCACTTATAAATTTTTCAAAATTTATTTCAGGCCAAAAATTCGCAATGATGGAGATGAAGATAGCAGTTGCCAACGTGTTGCGGAAGTTTGAGTTGTCCCCTGTGACTCGGCCCTGCGATATTACATTTACTGCTGATCTTGTGCTCAGAAACGATGGGCCTGTGCTTGTGAATTTCATCAAGAGAGAAAAATGAGTACGAGAGATGTTTTAAAAAGTTCAATATTATAGTTATGTTATGTTTACTTTTAATGTAGGTTCTTAGTAATAATTATGCATTATTATAACCAGTAACGAGTCTTGAATAAACAATGATGACACATTTTTTGTTGTTTCCTTTTTCCCTTTTTCGTGATGGCCCTTATAGTAACTACTCATTTCTGAGATTTTTAGTGATGTCCCTTTTGTGATGAGATTTTTAATAAGATATCGACACCTAGATTGTAAATTGTTATGATCTGTGCAACTCTAAGAGTTGTTTTTATTAGAGTCCAATAGAGCTGTACTTCCAATCCGATCAACTGGACCGATCAACTGGTTGATCAGAATGGAACTCGGCGAAGGTTTTTAGTCCAATCTAATCAACTTTGAAACGGATCAACTGTTTTCTTTCTCAACAGTACAACTTTTTAGTTCGGATAGGAATATTTTACTTTATTTAAATTTGTTCTATCTACTCAACTTTGGTAGGTACTAAACCTTTTTAATTTATGTGCACTAATGAACTAACCAGTTGGTTACTTATAATAGACAATGATCAATAAATTGTCTTCGACTTATAGAGTGAGAGCTCGTGGCTACCAGACTTTCGCCATTTTATAAAAGCTGGTACCTAATTTAGCATGGACTGTACGGTGGTTTGTGATCACTACAACTAATGTTGAATTTTGTTATCGCTAGTTCCACTTTATTATTTTAGGCAATTGTGAATTTTTTTATGAGTGGAAAAACACTACAGGTAAAAACACTTGTGAAAATTTGTACGGGTGGAAAAACAATAAAGGCCAGTCAGAATAGACATCAAACATCGCAAACGCGCATGTATCTACAATTTTTTTAAGTTGTTCGGTTCCTTGAGAGTAGTTTACACTCAAGTTTGCAACCCTGGAAACCCTTTGCTACTCCCATGGTGCTCAAAACACTGCGAAATTTTATAAAATTTTATACAAAAATTTTATATATTATAATTCTGCATTAATTTTAGTATTTTTTACCTGACTACATGTTGATCACCTTTTTTTAAACAGTCACACTACTTGGAGATACAGTATTATTATGCATTACTTTGCTTCTATGTAGTAGTTTAGCTTTTTTTTAGTATCTACTGACTTATGATTAAAATATTATCTATACTCTATACATATAAATAAAATTGGAGTGTCTGTTTGTAATATTGAAATATCTACTTTTTACTACATGCATATGAATATATATACGGTACATACGCCAAAAAACATTTTTTACCATTTTTGTCTGTCTGTCTGTCTGTCTGTTTGTCCGGGCTAATCTCTGAAATGGCTGGACCGATTTTAACGGAGTTTTTTTTGGCAGGCAGCTGATGTAATAAGGAGTAATATGGGCTACTTAAATTTTAGAAAAAACAAATTCAAAATCCTGTAGTCCACGCGAACGAAGTCGCGGGCACAGCTAGTGATACATAAAAGTTTTTTTATTCAAGCATTTTTATCCATCAACTAAAAAGATGTATCGTTGAGAAAAGTGTTCTAACCTCGAGTGGTTTTCTACCCTTAAGAAATTTCACAAGTGTCTTTACCTCGAGTGTTTTTTCAGTCTTAAAAAATTCACAAATGGCTAAAATAATTAGTTCCAATAATCTCAGATTCTTTTAAAATGGCACTAATGATTTAAAAAAAACATCAGAAGTCTTGTAGCCACGAGCTCTCACTCTATAAATCGAAGACAATTTATTGATCATTGTCTATTATAAGTAACCAACTGGTTAGTTCATTAGTGCACATAAATTAAAAAGGTTTAGTATCAAAGTTGAGTAGATAGAACAAATTTAAATAAAGTAAAATATTCCTATCCGAACTAAAAAGTTGTACTGTTGAGAAAGAAAACAGTTGATCCGTTTCAAAGTTGATTAGATTGGACTAAAAACCTTCGCCGAGTTCCATTCTGATCAACCAGTTGATCCAGTTCAGTTGATCGGAGTGGAAGTACAGTTTTTATCTATTTAAATAAAAATGGCAACCCTTACTCACTCATTTATCAACAAACAGCTCAAAACACTGAACGGACTGCGCCGAGATTTGGCAAACTGATGCTAACTGGAATTATTGTAAAAGTGATTTAATTTAAAGAACATAAAAAGAGTTATAGAACCTCTTTCGCCTATATGAGGTTTTTGCTTTAACCCAACGTGATGACCAACAACAGAGGCCCAAACCACGAGCTCTTAACGCAATCCATTTTACGACCTAAACTGAACTGGTAAAGGGATGGCGCTATTTAGGATGTATAACTCCATCACTCTTTCTCGCTTACCAACTCATGGCTTCAGATTTGTACATAATTAAAGAAAGAAGTACAAAAGGTAAGAACCGCTAATTTCTAAGAACATTTAGGCCCGTGCGTCACTGGGATGCTACGGTAGCGCTGCCAGCTATAGTGTGTTGAGGTACACACCTGGCCGCTGTTGGGCCCATAACCAATCCATACATTTTCTTTTGGCGTATTGGCCTGGCTACACCGCCATAGCATCTCAATGAGGCACGGCCCTTATACTAGCTGACATGCCATCAGATAATTACCGTTTATACTCGTATAATATATTTTTCGACACTATCGGTGCAGTGGTTTAGCGATTGGTTCCTACGCTGCATGTCCCGGATTTGGTTCCCGCACGGAACAATTATTTGATAGTACATAGTTCCGATAGGTCTAAGTGTCTTGCGTTTACAGGTTCGTAAACGCACCACTACAATATAGGAGTATTTATCTACACTAATATAATACAAGGTAAAGTTTGTTTTTTTGGTTTGTAATCTCTGGAATTACTGGTCCGATTGCAAAAATTTTTTCACCGATAGAAAACTGCTTTATTCCTGAGTGACTTAGGCTCTTTTCTATGTATGGCAAAATCTAGCTATATAAAGGGTGTAAGGGCTGTCCCTTACACCCTTTATATAGCTAGCTTTTGCCATAAAAGCCCTTAAAGTTTGTGGAGGACTGTTCCTCCACAAACTTTAAGGGCTTGCTCAGCAGACGAAACTGAATAACATTCCACAAAAAACTTTTTCAGGAAACAAAAAAAAAATCGGCCTCTCCATACAAATTGTCCAATCAAGTTTATAATTTTGTATGGTGAGGCGGATTATTTTTTTCGTTTGTTGTGGAAGGTTGTTCAGTTTCGTCTACTGAGCAAGCCCTTAAAGTTTGTGGAGGGCTGTCCCTTACACCTTGTATATTATTATAGAAGTTTAGATTATGTGAGGTGGAGGCTGCGACTGGACATATCTACACTTATATTATACTAATTTTATATTAGGTATACAGAGGTAAAGTTTGTTTTCATGTTTTTTTGTTTGTGAGAGGTATTCTAAAGTACTAGTCTGATTGCTAAAATTTATTCATTGATAGAAAGCTGTTTTATTCCTGGGTATAGGCAATATTTCATGTACACGTGTGAAGTCGCGGGCAAAAGCTAGTCAGGAATAAAAAAAAAAGTGTACTAAATAAACTTTGATAGTCTGAGACTCGGAGACCTTTGGCTTATTAAGGAAGTAATACTATTTTTAGTATATTTTGGTATAATATTGTTTTATAAATAGTTTAGTTGGGCATCATTTTCTACGAATATGTTTTCATAAAAGGACCTTTGTTTTTAAGGTTCCGTCAAACATAACCCTTAAAGGATTACTTTATTGTCTGTTTGTCCATCAGTCGACCATTGTTCTCAAGAACGCGTAGAGGTATAAAGCGTAAATTAATATCAAATAGGTAGGACTCAGGTCCGGGATAATGAAAATTCAAACTTCTAAGTCAATACAATCTAAAGATAAGGCCATGTTACATGCTTCTTTTAGGTGCATATTTTTTCACCTTCAAGGAAATCAAACCCTATAGGGTACTTTCCGTTGACTTAGGATCCTGAAATTTGACAAGAAGCTAAATATTGAATTTTTTTTGTTATTTCACAAAGTAAATACTTTTTTGAAATTCGGAAAAATCTTTGAGCATCGATTCAGGAATTGAACAATTTACATAGTAATAGTTTGTATGGAACCCTCGGTATTCAGAAATGCGCGCTTTGTAAAATTTAGATTTATTGAAATATGCAAAAACTGTTTTTAATTTGCAAAATACACATGAATAATATTTCTGTATTATTTATTGTACGTTTGAAAGTTACTATTTTATATGACCAGTTTGTTTGTAATCAATGTTCTGTTTGGACGTTGTCTATTAACTATGTTATTTTATATTTTGCTTTTTATTTTATTTTTATGTGTTTTACATATATTTTTAAATTACAATGAACGTGCTAGAATGATAAAGAAGATCCCTGGGCCACAGGATGACTTTCTCGTAGGAAATGGACTGCAAATTATACGCTCTCCAGGTGAGATTACTAAAGCTTTTAATTTAGTTATAAATCATATAATAAAATAGAAGACACACTGAAGGAACTTCATAAAAATAGCCAATCCTGGCAACCTATTTTTCTAAGAGTGATGAAGAAAATTTTAAATATTTTTTTCACCGTTTTATTTCAGTCGAATTCATGAAGTTAGGAAGGGAATACGGCAAGAAATGGAAAGGAATATACCGTATCTGGGTATGGCCGTTAGGTGCAGTGGTCGTTTACAATCCAGAAGATATCGAGGTTGGTAACTAGGTATATTTTTTTTACAGATAAAGCAAACAATAACTTTTACAAAAAGTAGTCGATGCAATCTCATTTAATACAGTATTTGCACTAATTAGGTAAATATACACCTTTATCATTAATGAATCCAGACACGTCGTGATAAACTACCCTGTACCTATGTGTACCTACATAAACATTGTTCTTAGTATTTTTTACAAATATTACAGCGATATCGTCGTAGACCATGACGAAGGTGGAAAGATGAACTTAATTCTTACAGGAGGGATTAGCCCGCAATGGCAGAAGACAGATGTGTGTGGAAAAGTTGAGGGAAGCCTTCAACAAGCAGTAGGACATTATGGGCTAATTTGGTTTGATAAGATTAGTAATATACTAGTTTCTGCCGGTTTCATTCGCGTAAAAGTAGGTTTCTCCATACTAACTTGGAACCTCCGTTTCATCCCTTTAGGGGGAAAATCTTCCCTTAGTGGTCGCCTACGTCATAAAAGAAAGCATTGTGCAAAATTGTACGGTTCTACTCCCAGAAGCTTCGGCTGTGCGTTGATATGCCATTCAGTTTGTTTCACTTTTTTTTTAAATAGATTACAGAAACTGTGTTAATTGACTAAAATTCTTTTCAGTTGGTCATGTCTAGTATGAAATATGGTGAAAAAAGCCTGGTGTATTCGATACTAAGACCTTGGCTACAAGATGGATTGTTACTGAGTAATGGTATGGTATTCGTTTATTTAAATATACTTATAAACTAGGTTTTAGAATATCGGTATTTGGAACGGGGTCCAAGCTACAGGTATGGGATCTAGAGAAAGGAACCCCCTAACAATACGATGCGTGTCAGTAGTACAAGTTGAAGTACAGTTTTCAGACTCCAGACGATTAACGAGAGCCTCCTAAGGTGTTGGTCGAGGCTCGTGGCTATTAATCCATTGGCTGACTCGACTATTGGTACAGTGATCTTCAAGTCCACATCTCAGATGTCGACAACCTTTTTTTTTATGGTGGGAAAAAATCATGCATTGACATCCCCCGCCCTTGGGCGGAGCGGAAGATAGTGTCAGACTCTTACTGACTAAAAGACCCACCCCGTTCCTTCTAGCCTTCATACCGGGGCTCGAGCGCCCTTTCGGATAACCCTGGCCCCAGTAGGCTTCGACCCGGATGGGTCCCTGCTGTTGCTGACAACTCCTTGAGGCGCGCGAGAAGATGTCGACAACCTCATGAGACAAAACATAACGCTCGACTGACTCGCATACAGTGTCATTATTACAACTCATACTTGCAGCTTTTCATAACTGGTGAAGTGTGGGTATACTATGATTACACTTTTATGTAACCCTATAAAGAAGTGCAGGCGTGAGTGTTTTTTTCAACTGGTACATACAACGTTTTTTGCTATCTAGTAACAACCTCCTGCTTACAAAATCCGCCTGGGCTATACCAGGGAGAGTGGGACTTTTACTTCAATAAAGTGACCATCACCGAGGTGATTTTCGCTCTTTGTACAAAGCATGTCATGGCAAATCTCTGGGAAGACTGTAAAGGGGTTTCGCGGTAGCCTCGCTGTACACGGTAACACATGATCACTGTTTGCCTTTCTCTCCTAGAAACACGGGGTGTACCTAATTGATTAGTACGGATAATAAGAAGATTTGAGCTTAACACAAAAAATATACACACACAATAGAAAGACAATGAGAGAGCGAACGCCGGCGTTCGCTTGGGGTTTAATGAATTAATAGAAGTGTAGTTACTGAAGGAACTTATAATATGTGGACTTTAGTTAGTAAAAGTATGACACTCCATCTCACTCCAGTCAGAGCACGAATATTTGATGATTTCCCATCAAAAACAAGAATCTGAAAATCTTTTTGCTGTGTTATTAGGTTCGCCTCTTGTTAGGCTGTTTTACTCGACATTTTACAATTACAATTCTTGGAAGGGCAACCTTAAGTCTATAACTTTCAGATTTATTTAGATATCTTAATGATTTTTTCACAAATTTGTTACCTTTAACTTCTCCATATTTTGTTTAAGCGTAACTCACTTCACCAGCTGGATTGGACTATTTAAACTTTTAAGACACATTCAAGTTTTTATCTTAATTATATTTATATATATAACTAGTAGACATGCCACTTTCATCAATCGACCAAAGTAATCTTAATTATTTATTTTGTTATTTGCGTACACTCATAGGAACTTTATTGTTCCTACCTACTCGCAACCTGTTTAATCGACTTAATCCTCATCTAATTCTTCAACTTTACCGTCTACAAAATTAATTATTGTCTATCATAGGACTATGAGAATATTAGTAATAGAACGCCTCAATGTTTCCGAATCATACATCAGGAATATTTATCAGGAATTGGCCTTGAAAGACACTTATTTTATTTATATAGTAAGCTTGTGTCGTTTGAGGACAAAAAATTTCATGAATATAGTCGTGGTAATGAATATAAAATGCAAACCTAATGAGAGTAATAATTTATGCCAGCGTCGTCAAGTATTAGAATAAATAAAAACGATACGTTTCCGTATAATATAATCTTGATGTTTTGCAGGTGCAAAATGGCAAGAAAGAAGAAAGATTCTAACGCCTGCTTTTCATTTTAAAATCCTCCATCAATTCTGCGACATTATAGAAGAAAATACACAAAGATTCCTGGAAAGACTAAGGAAAACGGCTGGACAACCCATTAATGTTGTACCTGTCATCTCTGAATATATGCTTGAATCAATTTGCGGTAAGTAATGGCACGTCATCTAGTATTTAACTCCAAAAACAAAAGCAAAGGGTATAAATATCCTAAACAAAAAAACTGTAGGATCGAAGTCCCAAAAGAGCAAAAATGAATGTCTGCATTTACTTTGAACAGTGTTACATAATATTTTCAGAAACTGCAATGGGCACAAAACTAACTGAAGACACATCGGGTGCAGGTAAGTCTTACAAGCAAGCGATTTACGAGCTTGGACAAGTTTTCTATAAAAGATTTATCAATATTTACCTGTATCCTGACTTCATATTCAATTTGACGTCTTTGGGGCGAAAACAAAGTAGACATGTAAAAACAGTGAAAAACTTCACTGAAAAGATTATAGAACAAAGAAAAGCGTACGTAAACCAATACGGTATTAACGTATTTGACGAAACTGCTGAGAATGATGAACTTTATGCGTATAAAAAGAAGAAGAAGGTTGCCATGCTAGATCTTCTGCTATCTGCTGAAAATGAAGGACTCATAGACAAAGCAGGCATCCAGGAAGAGGTCGACACCTTTATGTTCGAAGTAAGTTTTCAATCACAACGCGACACTACAAATACAATATTGATAAAATTTATTCTTAAACTAGCTTCAATTATACGTAACTTTCAGGGACATGACACTACAGCAACCGGACTGACCTTCCTCTTTATGTTGCTTGCAAATCATAAAGATGCGCAAGTAAGTATTGGAATTTAATAATGCAATTATCTGGTGTAGGTATACTGGAGTAAAATGGTCAATGTGCTCTCCTAGGTACTTGACATAGTTATGCTGCGGAAGCTTTGTCATCGATTGAATCTCAAGTTCTAATCCTATATTTTTACATCCAATTTTTGATGCCTTTTCGCAATTTTCTGTTTGCGTCTGCCGGATCCTCACTGGAGCTGAGTATTGCGGTGTCGTCTGTTAAGGTAGCTAGCTACTGGTACCCCAGGATTATGTGCTAAATCTATGGTTATATACAGAAACGGGCCAAAAACAGAATCCCCGAACTTACTAAGTCCGGTGAGGACTTACGTCTTGCGGAAGGTGAGAACGCCTCCAGCCACTCCTCAAAGAGGGGGTCTACCGCCACTATTGTAGCGTGCCCAATGTAACTTGGATCAGAATGCTTTTATAGGGTATCATAGAGCTGGTCTGAAGAAGGCGACTCCATCATCAGGCCAGCTCAATTGTCAAAGTCGAAAGGAATTTCTGTGCGGAATAACCCCATTTTGTTTAAGCTCTTTGGAATGATCTTGGTGAGTACCTACCTACTATACCGCGCTATAAAACCTTGTTGTGAAAACAATATTTATCATTGAAAACTTATTTATCTAAGTAATAAGTAACAAGTTACTTTTGACATAAATTAATGCTTTATAGTTATTATGAACTTACATATTTTATTTAAATTTACTTGAAGTAACTATCGTTTTTGTTCGCATCGTCATATTCCCCGTTTATGTAATTTCTAGACGACTGAGATTGGTGCTAAGAATCCTGGCTTTGTAAGTTTTTGGACCCTCGGACCCCATTACCATGCACAATTCCTTATTCAGTCACTCTGACACCCACCTGGATACACATCCCCCGGAGGAGTTGCTATGCCCGTGAAAATAATAATGTTCCATTTTCTAATTTACAGGACAAAATTGTAACTGAACTGAAAGAGATATTTGGTGACACAAATCGTCGAGTGCGCATGGATGATTTGCCAAAGATGAAATACATAGAGCGTTGCATCAAGGAGTCCCTGCGACTATATCCACCGGTGCATTTTATTAGTCGGAAACTGACCGAAGCTACAGTATTAAGTCAGTATCTATATACTAATGAATTAAAAATTTTTAGTCATATATTTACATCAGATAAAGTTTACATAAGTACATAGAAAAACTTAAACTATTTATACTAAAACCTAAATAAATACATAGCGTACATAAATAAAATACAAAAACACAAAGTGCACTCAGACGTCGAAGTACTCCTCCACATCGCTGTCATCCGGGAATGCCCAGAAGACTGGCAGCATTACCATGTTGAATGGCAATGCTAATTCTTTGAGCGAAGAACGAGCCAGCCCTCTGGTCTCGCAAGGTGTCGATCAGTCAGCGAGAAATTTCCTTAAAAAGGAGACGCGCATTTGGGCCCCGTGACTCAAGCGTTTCGACCCCAAACGGCTCAAAACTGTAATTACCAATAAGGTTACAGTATTTGCGCTGTTTATGGGTCTCAGCAGCCGCAGCGGCAGCGCCAGAATAGCCCGCCGTACATGGAATATGGGATGGCGCAAGGGTGTTGACACAGGTTGCGTCCCACACCAGCGATGGTATGACGTTGGTACCGTGGAAGGTGGGTAGGCCCACCTTTCACGGTACCTACGTCGTGGTCTCTTTCCGTCGTCACGTACCAGGCCATTTGCTTCTAATACAGCGGGTACGCCGCCGGTGACAAGAGCTCGACGATTAATATCGTTGATACTTGCATGTCGTGCTATGTGACCTGCGCTCCTGCAGCAGGACAGGCCATGGTGTCCGAGACTGTCGACAGCTTCGCCGCAGTGGCACCGATGTGGAGCAACACAAGGTGCGCCTAAGCGTAGACAGGTTGCGAGCCGAAACGAGGCATCATCCATCATAGTGCCTATGGTGGATGACGGGAGTGCCTGAAGCCATAAGCCCGACTCCCATTCCCCCACAGCCAGTAGACGCGCACGCTCAGCAATATTTGAAGACGTATTATTTAGTTTGTTACGTATAATACTTCAGAGCGGCACATCCTACCGTCTAGTGCGAAGGCAGGTTGTCGGGCAAATCCGTGTTGGGACAAGCCATTTTCCAAGCATTCGACGCATCGGACAAACACGGTACCTCAACATTAACCAGTGAGGAAGATAAAATTAATATTCTTGGTTAATGTATCAGTACTGTGCACCGAGGAGAGGAATGCTGGTAAACTTAAACTTGTAATTTTGCGGACGCCGAGGCCACCCATTCGGATGGGAAGCGTAGCTTGCTGCCACGCTCGGTCGTCCAAGGACACATTTAAGATTGAAAAAAGTGGTGTTCTTCATAATTTGATCGATTTTTCCAAATTTGTGGGTACTTCCAAAGATGGGAGGAGCGAAGGCTATATGTAAATTTTGGCCCAAAACAACAGTATCAAATGAGAGTAAAAGCCGAATGCATGTTAATTTTTAACCGACTTCGAAAAGGAGGAGATTCTATGTTCGGCTGAATGTATGTTTTTTTTTATGTATGTTCACCGATATCTCGGTCAATTATGCACCGATTTTGAAAATTCTTTTATGGATTGAAAGGTTATACTTCCAAGTTAGTCCCATAGAAATATTGTTTTGATCTGATTATGAACTTCGAAGATATGGAACAGAACTCCTCATAGAATCACAGCAGAACTGTGGTTACAAGTAAAGTTGCTTTGTTTATACGTGTAGTCGATGACTAACTATCAGAAAAGGGGGGGGGGATGTATCGAACTGATCTGATGATGAAGCCAGAAGGAAAAAAAATAAATAAATGTAATCTAACCGTGTTTGGGATTATTAGAATCTTTATGAGACAAAACTATTATAGAAACACCGACTTCCGAAATTAAAGTTATTTTATACTTTTCAGTGTTTTTTAACATTGAAGTCAGTTATATTTTTTTTTGTAAAAAGTTTTTTATCTATTCAATAAATCATGTGTCTAATACACATGTTGTCATTATATCTAATATACTACCAAATTCGTCTATATCGTCAGTGAATTATTTGAGGTGGTACCCATTGCCGAAAAGTTGAAAGAAAGTCGCATGCGATGGTACGGATTTATCCTCAGACAAAATGACAGCCCAATTGTACCTAGTTAAAAAGACCCTAAGTATCCCTAACCGATCACGAGTAAGAGGACGACCACCCGCCACCTGGTGGTCAAATATGCAAAAAGAAATCCAGCAAGCGAGTCTGAGTGCACAGACAAGCTGGAGACCTGACGCAGGGGTCAGGTCTCCTTGAACGCATGCGCCAGACTAGACAACGAAGTAAACTGGGAAGAGAGTAGACAACGAAGATGATGTTACACCAAAATACGCTTGCAGCGGTAAATTTGTTTAGGACTCTCAATAAGTTTTCATGTTTTTTAATTAATTTTAGGTAACTACTCATTACCACCAAATACGTTGTGTCACATCCCTATTTACGAACTGCACCATCGTGAAGACTTATTCGAAAACCCGGACGAGTTTGACCCCGACAGGTTCCTGCCAGAAAACTGCGAGAAACGTCATGCCTATGCGTACATACCCTTCAGTGCTGGGCCCAGAAACTGCATTGGTATAGTATTTTTCTTAAATCTGATATTGAGGTTTATCCTTATACAGGCACCGTAGCAATGGTTTTATAATTATTTATGTATTAAAATTTTATACACTAGTAAACACTGTCATTGTACAATGTATTAAAACACCTCAGAAAAGGGATAACCAGTCCGTACCATGAAATAGGTGGCAGACCCTTGAAAATACAAAACCTGGCTTGATGACCTACGAATATACTCGTATTGACTTTGTCATAGCTTATAGCGTTCAGAGTCCCGGATTACGTAATTAGTTCAATAAATATATCTACTGTTAAATGAGTTTACCAATTACTGCAATAGTGTGGTGACCCTGCTGATAAAAGAACGCTGTTTTGAAATATCTTTGACGAAATCGCAATTAATTCAATCTTAGAAGACAAGAAAATCATAATAAGCGTGTTTTTGTTTTCAGGTCAAAAATTCGCGTTGCAAGAAATGAAAATCGCAGTAGCAGATGTAATGCGTGAATTCGAACTAAAGCCTGTGACGAAGCCGTCAGACATTCAGTTTGTGGCGGATCTTGTGTTAAGAAATAACGGACCAGTACGAGTTACCTTTGTTAAAAGACAACAATAGTATTAAAATATTATTTAAATATAAGCGTTTTATATGGAATAATGTGATTTGAATTTGGAACGTCAAAGCCGTTTGAAAAAAAATATTACGAGAATTAAAATGTACGCGTTATAGAAATTTTAGACACACTTGCTCAGAAAGTGACTATAATCGCACTACACTTAGGTATAATATAATGTAGCTTGTAAACAAACTGTGACTTTTTGATTACCATTATGCACAAGTGTGATAACGTAGTGACAACCTTTTTTGTTAAACCTCTGTTCTCAAATCAAACATTGAATTCGAAAAAAAAATACATTAGGTATTGCGTTCAATAGTACAAATTAGTGTCTTGCTTGCTTATTTTATGCTGATTTGTGTTTAAATAAACTACTTTAACTTTTACATGTTTAATAAATAAAACATTTCATGAAATAAATAGTACATTGTTACACTAGGGGTGAAAGTAACTCATTTCGTCTCGAGAAGGAGTTGGCGGCCGAGCGCAGCGAGGTCGCTAATTCGAGGTAAACACTGTGCTTTTCATTACGAATACGAGGAAACTAAAAATAAAATAAAAAGTTTGTAAAACCTGAGTCGTCGTACCTATGATTTTAAGTAGGTATCTTTCTTCTGATTTAGGCGGTAAAAGGTATTCCACTACTGCTTTAGCCTCTTCTCTTATGAAATTAGGCGTTAATCACTATTTTGATCTGATAAACATAACGAGTTACTACAAATCTCTGTTGTACGGAAATGTAAACAAAACTCGAAAAAACCAACGACAGATTGCCACTTTCCCGCTATTTTGTTTTTTTTCTGCGGCCAGCCAGCTATTCAGCCTCATGAATGAAAAATTAGAAATTTATTGTAATCTTTTAAAAATAAAGTATTTTAAAGAAATAGTTGAACAAATAAATCACTTAAAATATAACATTATTTAATTAATACTTGTCTCTAAGTTATTTCAATTTTATATCGCGCTGTGATTGACTGGCTGCATGGAAAATTGGAACATGGTTCAATACAAATGTGAAGATAGAACTAGTTTTTTTTTTAATAATTTGACAGCTGTCAATTGCAAAGTAAAACTCCCTAGGGATGAAAAGTATCACTTTCAGCCCGCACTTTCGGAAAAAAGTGGCTGTGACATACGGACTGACAGACAGACAAACAGA
This sequence comes from Mythimna ferrago, assembly GCA_910589285.2. NCBI lineage: Eukaryota > Metazoa > Arthropoda > Insecta > Lepidoptera > Noctuidae > Mythimna > Mythimna ferrago. Next base: position 21,230,900 of record OU342674.1, on the reverse strand, counting down.
CAAATAGACAGACAGACAGACATGACGAATCTATAAGGGTTCCGTTTTTTGCCATTTGGCTACGGAACCCTAAAAATGTCAAAATTAATAAAAAAAGGGCAAATGTAAAAAAAAACAATAAAAAGGTAAATTAAAAAAACTGGCCAAGAGCGTGTCGGGCCACGCTCAGTGTAGGGTTCCGTAGTTTCCCGTCCGTCACAATAAGTGTGGCTTATGAGTTTAAAAAAGGCTATTTGTTATGGTAACATACTAAGTACGGAACTCTAATAAATACGGAACCCTAAAAACGGGCCCACAAAGAACGGTGTTATCTAAAACAGTATGCAAGTAGTAGAAATTTCAGCGATTGTGCACTCGTAAAATTACGAATATATTAAAGAAGAAACGATTTTTTACCACGATAGGTCATGAAAGCACGGAAAATCTTAACATTGACTTTTAAAAAGACGACGTCATTACGCAACGCCATCTATCGAACCATTTATGAAATGGTTTTTACCTTAACATTTTGAAATGGGAAATTGGGTTACTAATTAATAATAAATTATAATAAAATATTTATTTCGGACGAGGTCCATATGTTGTTAGTAACAATATCTTAAAAACTAGTGTTAGTAGGTTTTACAAAACAATTACACACACAACTACACTACGACATGAAGGCGCATCCATCTTTGCAGCATGGGGGACTCCCACCTATCTGCAAAAACACTCAGTATAGTGTTAGTGTTGCCACGAACGCGAGCGAGTAGGGAGGCGCATCTCTTCCTGATTATGACGGCAAAGCCATCAACCCGCGCCTCAGCAAACATCCCTGACGCACTGCAACGCCACGGCAGCCCCAACAGTACCCTGAGTACATTGTTATATTGGACACGCAGGTCGCTGTATGCCCGCTGCGAATACCCGACCCACAGGCTGTAGGTGTAAAAAGATTGACAAAATGCTTTAAAAAGCGTGATCTTTACTGATTTCGTACACCGTGCAAACCTGCGGGCCAGCATGTTACAACGAACAGCCAGCGAAAGTAATGCATAGGTACCAGAAAAAGTTTTCGGTGGTAATTTTGGATTGCAAAAACCGATTTTAATAATTCTTTTTTTGTTTGAAAGAAGATACGTGCAGAATAATAAAATATGTAAATGAAGTTAAAAAAAATGCTTGCATATACGATTATACTACAAACTTAGTCCAGAAATTATTTTGTACAACTTTTTTGTCTTTTTTGACCAAAAATTTTCTTTCCGTCAAGTTCAAAATGATTTTCCTAGAAAGTCCTTATAAAGTTCTACTTTTCAGATTTTTTTCATATTTTCTAAACTTATGGTTCAAAAGTTAGAGGGGGGGGACACATTGTTTTTTACTTTTGGAGCGATTATTTCCGAAATTATTGACATTATGAAAAAATGATTTTAGTAAACCCGTATTCATTTTTAAATACCTATCCAACAATATATCACACGTTAGGGTTGAAATTTAAAAAAAAATCAATTTCCACTTTACATATACTACCTACCCTAATAAAACATCTTTTTCCAATTTTTATTTTACCACTTTGTCGGCGTGATTAATATACATATTGGTACCAAATTTCAGCTTTCTGGTGCTAACGGTCACAGAGATTAAGCGAGGACAGACAGACGGACAGACAGACATGGCGAAACTACGAACGAACGCGAACTATGGGTTCCTAGTTGACTACGGAACCCTAAAAATGACAAATAGTAAAAAATTATAAAAAGAACAATTTAAAAAAATATTGTCTCAACTTTTTAAACATCAGTCAGTATAGGTACCTATGGCTGCTTTCTTTTGCCAAGTTCAAATCCAATGATGACGAGTGTAGCTTCTCACTTTCGCTTTCGGTGACAAGAACATACAATAATTTTATTCACACGGAGAATAAAATTATTGTGTTGTTCACAATCCATCTCTCGAGTCGTTGTTGTACGTAGTTATTATTGTCGTGTATTCGTGTCTAGTACCTACCGCGTTCACAAGCGTTGGAAGGCGTCCCACAAGGAAAGAAAAGAAAGAAAGAAAAAGTGTTTATTTGCAGCAAACATGGCGCATACCTTAAAATAAAACAAATAATAAATTCGACTAAAGTAGCACGCAAGTAGGATATGCGACTCATCCGTGCAAAACGGCTGGTGCTCAGCAAAATACTGGGGCTCGTGTAAGACAGAGCCACAGCGCTGATTTTCAGTACCAGCCGTCGTCGACGATGAGACGCTGATCGGCCAGAAAGGATTATATGTTATAACAGTAACAATCTTACAATAAAAAAAAAACTTTTTATAAAAAAATAAAACCGACTTCACTAAAAAAACACTAAAATAATCAAAATAATTTTAATTTCGGAAGTCGGTGTTTTTCGTTATTGTTTGTTCCTTATTTAACACCGACTTCCGAAATTAAAATTATTTTGATTATTTTAGTGTTTTTTTAGTGAAGTCGGTTTTATTTTTTTATAAAAAGTTTTTTATTTCATACTTTTTAGTTGCAACACACTTACAGCCAGAGTACTTTTTTCTCATGTCAATTCCAATTAACTCAAACCCTGCTAGAATACATCATTTTTATATGAAGTTCCCGTGTCTACCTTCCACCTTCCGGCTCCATCATCAGATCACTTCGATAGTACCTTATAGCCAAAGTGCATCTCATGACATTTCTAATAAGCCCAAACACGGGTAGGATACAGCTCGCTGTCCGGCCGTCCGGTAACCGTCCGGACCAAGCCCAAGTCGTCGACGGCGCGCGCTGTTCCCGCGTGCCTCAAGGAGTTGTCAGCAACAGCAGGGGCCCAGCCGGGTCGAAGCCTACTGGGGCCAGGGTAATCCGAAAGGGCGCTCGAGCCCCGGTATGAAGGCTTGAAGGAACGGGATGGGTTTTTTAGTCAGTAAGAGTCTGACACTATCTCCCGCTCCGCCCAAGAGCGGGGGTTGTCATAAGATGATTTTTCCGATCGAAAAAAAAAAAAAAAAAAAACGGGTAGGATACATTGATTAATTACGGAGTTCCGGTGCCTATCTTCCAGCTCCATCACTATCATCAGGTTACTTCGATGATACCATTTTCAACATAACTATTCAGAACTATTCATTTATTTGTATTGTCATAGTCGCTTAACTATGTTCATTGTGATATTTGTTTGAGTATGAACTTCCGTTGGCCATTTCTGGTCGTCTTCACCAGTTCCACTTCATCAAATGTCATGTTTTGACTATAAATGCTTAAGTCTTTGATAAAAATACCAAAAGAACTATATGGTTGCCTATAATATTTGAGGAGTTCCCTCGATTTCGCCAAGATTCCATCATCAGATCCCGACTTGGTGACTATAGGACCATTTGGGAAGTATACCCTTTCCAACAAAAAAAGAATTTTTCAAATCGGTTGGCAAGTGACGAAGTTATGCGCGAACATACATAAAAAAAAAAAAAAAAATACAAACATCCGAATTGAGAACCTCCTCCTTTTTTAGAAGTCGGTTAATAAAACATAAATAACAATAAATCATACGTTGACCGTGGACCGATGACCTGGTGAGAGTCGCAGGAATGCGGTGGATGCAGGACGCAAAGGCCGTTCGTTGTGGTGACACTTGGGGAGGCATAGGTATGTCCAACAGTGGACATCTTTCGGCTGAAATGATGATGATGATGATCAACAAAAATTTGAGTCGATTTTTTAAGGTCGGAAATCATCCAATGACTTCTCCCGCTCTAGGCTGGAGCGCGAGGGCGTGACAGACTTTTACTGACTAAAACCGCACCTAGGTTCCTTCTTTGCCCTATGCGGTCCAGGACCACGGGTTTCCCTTTTAAAAGTAAACCTATAGTTTTGCTGATATATGTTTGAGACGCATGTGAAACACTACACGCCGTCGATGATTCGGGCTAGATAAGGGCGGTTACCAGACGACCGGACGGTGAGCTAACCATTGCTCGTCGTCCACAATCCTATGCCTACGGTAGCTGGAAATCGAGGTTAGGGTCCCGGCGGCACACCTCTATCGTATGCTCCACCGTGTCCTCGGGCGGTCGACACAATGGTGACACGTGTTTCTTCCGCACGAATCAGGTGCGGGAACCTCCCGAACTTTGTTGAACCCATATACACTTAGCATCACTAATGTTAACTGTGATTGGATAAAGCTGTCTTTGTTTTATTAACCTCCTCGCCCTGCTCGTGGGTTAATTAATCCCTCACTACGTTTACGAATTTAACATGGCGCTCGCGACTTTAAGACACAGCTTTATCCCTTTGTAGCAGAGGCGCGCCGGGTTTTAGAAAAACTCATGGGTGCTCATGCTCATTTGATGACTCGAAAATGTGGCGAAGTGTGAGAAGAGAAACGCACACTAATCGATCGACAAATAAATAAATGCCCTACTTACATACTGCGTTCTTAATGACTAATTATGTGTGCCTTACGTCTCAACCGGGCGGCGCTCTAAATCAATGCGCTGAACGGGTCGTCGGGCAAAGAAAAAAACATTCCTAAAAGGCGATTACTGATCTGTTTCTTGAAATCTATTCGCAGAGGGTGCTCGGCACCCACTGTTAATTTTTCATGGGTGCTCGAGCCCCTGAGCATTCCAGGGAGTCTATTTAAAAAAAGAAAAAAACACCAAATTACTTATATCACCAATATATCTTTCTTTACTTTACATAATACTCATAACACAAGCTCTGCTTAGCTTGAGACTAGATGGCGTTGTGTAACAGTTGTGGAATATTATGTATTATTAATATTATATTAATAATCTACTATTTTGGACACGACACTATCATTGAAAGAGTCACGCTAGGTAAGCGTGATTTATATCTATTGTTATATATTTTTAATCTTTAGAAACTAAGCTTAATAAATAAGTAATACTTACTTATCTTATTATAATATCTTTAGGTAAATCTCTCTATGTGTTTCTTTATTTTTATTTATCACATCTTATTAAAAAAATATTTAGATAAAATAGTTACACGTGTGGAATAACAATGATGATTCAAGACTAAACGTTTCTTGCTGGGGTCAAGGTTATATTTGAGTTTTTTTCCGAATAAAGATACGATATCCGTAAGAGTTAGGACAACTTTAGACCCAGGCCTTGTTCAAATATAATAACGATTAAAGTCGCTCGTCAGACGCATATTGTATAGGTAACTACAATCCATCAATCTATTATTGAGATATAATAAACTATGAGCCAACTCGAAAAAAAGAGTAGCATTTTTTTTTAAATTTAGCCTTCTGTATCTCTTAGCTGAGCAAATGCCTGCACCGAAATAATTCCAGGAATTTTCTTCCGTAGCCACTTCACACCAGTCTTTGTGGTAAGCAGTAATGTCTATTAATTCGAAGAACTGACTAAGTTTTCTATTTATCTGGGATAAACAATAACTTTTAAATTTTTGGGGTGTGTCAAACTTTTACTGACTAAAAACCACTCCTATGTTCCTTCTTTGACTTCGTTACAGCACCCCGGGATTCTTGATCCACGGTCCCAGTAGACTTGGACTCTGCTGGGCCCCTACGGCTGGCATTTCCTTGATTTCTAATTGTATTTGTTCGTTCAATCTCAGGAATTTTCATGACGATTATGACCTTATTCTCTATCGTATTGGCAACTCCTCAACGGTCATCAGTACCAAAAAAATACAGACCTATTTACTAAATTTTTATAGTTTGTTCTAAATCTATATTACACTAGTTTCTGCTAGCAGCTTTCCGCATGAAAGTAAAATTATATAGGTACATATATTCTACATATTATGTCACTTAGAATTTAGCATTCTATAGATGAAAGATATTATTTTTAGATATTGTTAGATGATAGATTTTTTAAATCTGTCCTGTAGTTTTTGAGTTTATTTATTAGTACTAGCCAAAATACTCATCTTTTTCTGTATAATTATTATTAGTATAGATTATGTGGATGCAACTCTTTTACCAAAAAGATGCCACTATAATGTTGAGTCTTTATTTATGTAGTACCAGTTACTATTACGCTTCGTGTTATTCAAGGGGATCCGAAAGATGCACATAGAATTTCCTGGACTAAACAAGATAACATGATCCTTTTTAGGGTTCCGTACCTCAAAAGGAAATAAAAGGAACCTTTACAGGATAACTTTGTTGCCCGTCTGTCAGTCTGTCTCTCTGCCTTTCAAAGCCCTTTACCTCGGGAATGCCTGGAGGTATGTATAGCTGTGAAAAAATCAAACGATCCGGCCGGAAATTTATAGGATACTTCCCGTTAACCCAGAATCCTGAAAGAATCTTGTAAGGTCTAGCTCAGGTACCTATAGGAATAAATCTGAACACAGAGTTGTTAAGTCTCAAATATTTTTTTTTATTGTGATTCGGAAAAATCTTCATGAGTTCATTCGGGAATTGAATTATTTACTTAAGTAAATTACGTTACACATGTACTTGCCCACATTGTTCTCACATGTACTTGCCCAGTTTTTGGGTTTATTTTATATAATATTTTATTATTGTACCCATACGAGTTTTGACAAGTGATATCTCAGAGGTGGTGACCAGGTTCCGATAATGAAGTTAGAATGTCACCATCAGAAATCCTCAAACATACGAGATAACCCTGTAGTCATTGAAAGCGAAGGTGAGATTTTCTCCTTTCCAAAGTCTCACTAACCAAGGTCGCTAAATCACCAAGTACAAAGTGTCCTTGGTGATAATCTGGTCACTAAGTTAGTTGACTAAACAAGACGATTAAATAAACAAGATAACTCCCTTGTGTTTCGTAATTTGGACTATCGTTAGAAGTACATTAGCTAAAAGTGATAAATAGAGGGCCGGGGCCGAGGTCTGATAAGTGAGCTGGAGGGTCACACACACACAGAGAAACTCATTAATCAATCACTGTTGGCGCAGTGGATGAGCGATTGGCTGCTATGCTGCGTGTCACGGGTTCGATTCCCGCAAGGAATCAATATTTGTATGGTTCCAGGGCCTGGATCTTGTGCATGTTTGAACGCACTCATTATACAAAAGTAAAAGTACGGGGCGTCATTCTACACAAATACTAAGTCAACTAACTGTAACTCCAACTTTATTATATATTTTGGTTTTGATGCTTATATGTTTTTGATTTGATTTCATGGTAGATGTGAGAAGTAGAATACTCGTCTCGGGGTTAAAGGTGCCGTCTGCCTCTTGGATTAGCTTGATTCCCTCGCTACACTCCGGATTCTTAGCTTAACTCCCGCGCTTGGGGTTTAACACATAGACTAATCGCTGCGCTCGAGGTTTAACCCCCAAAATCCATTATGACATTCGTGTTTCAATATACCCTTTATCATCTTGGTGACCATTATTTCAGCTTTTATCAATGCAATCTGAAAGATTTTATGAAAATCCATTCTTTTGAACCAGATTTAGAGATATTTTTTTTAATACCAACCAAGAACCAACTAACTAAGAGTTGGCGGGACGGCTTAGATGTATTCCTTATGAATTTGCACGTTGCCAGAGCCGAGAATAATGAAATGAATGGGGGAAGGCCTTTGCTCAGCAGTGGAACAGTATAGGCTAGATATAATAATATAATATTATAATAATACGTATGTATCTTACGGTACTCCACATATAGAAAAAAAATATAAGGGTGTGCAAAGGGATGTGCTTGTACCCTCTTCAATTCGGGCGCCATTTTTTAATGTGAATAACCCAGCGTTGCTGTAAGTATAAATGATAAGTGATAAAGATGTGTGATGATGTGACAACGAAAAAAATAAAATAAATGTATATGGAGACGAAATTTTATTTTATTTATTTTTTTTATTTATTTATTCAAAATTTGCTTACAGTATACATGCTACAAAATTCTGCCAAACTGTAAAACAGTTTGTCGGCAGTAGTTCTCGTTTCACATTTTTTTTTTTTTTAATTGTAAGACGTGACAATAAACTTATGCTAATCCAACAATAAAAATAACCGATATACCCACGAAATCAAACAATCCCACATACTACATTCATGAACAATTTTCACTGTTCATGGATGCAACATGCGAGGTACAATCTACATGACTACGGACACAGTGACAGATAATGTTTTTTTAGTATTTTTTTAAGGTGGTGTTTAAATTTAGCACATGATAACAAGTTTGGGGGTAGCTCATTCATAAACATCGGTGTAACATATTTCCTCGTGCGTTTACCAAAATAGTTCGTTACTTTAGGAACAGCAAGTATCTTTTGTTTAGATAGACGAGTTGGGTACATACGCCTACGTTCCTCTTTATAGTCATCATTATTAAATTGTTCAGACAATACGGTTAACTTAATTTTTTTATGAATCGGGAGTGTTTCACAAATTTTAAATAGTTTGTCATAGTTTTTATTTATACTTTTTTTAGTTTTTTTGTCCACGAGTAGTTTTAGTAATCTAATCTGCAAGATTTTAATTTTATTTAAATGTGTAGGGAACGCAAGACCATATCCACCCAAACCGTAATCAATAACTGAGTCCGCCAGTGCATAATACAGTGTATACATAACTTTTCTGTTAACAACATATTTTAAATTTCTTAATTTACCCAATATGGAGCGTAACTTATTACACACATTGTTAACATGCAGATTCCATGTGAATGTGTTATCTATGACTAATCCTAGGTACTTATATGAGGTAACAGTTTCTAAGCACACGCATTGACATTGTTGCTTGTTGTTATGAAGACATTCGTACGTATGACCTTTCACTTCCACTATTAGATTGTTTTTATTTTTATGATATGGCGAGTGAATCAGCATGCACTTAGTTTTACTTATATTTATTATTATGCCATTATCATGAGCCCACTGAACAATACTATCGAAGTCATTTTGCATTGCCTGCTGTATTACATCAATATTCTTATGACTATAAACTAAACATGTATCATCAGCATACATAAACGCTTTACATTTTTTCAATACATTAGACATGCTATTGACATGCATTATATATCCCAGCGGCCCATATACTGAACCGGTCGGAACACCGAATTTGATGTCACCCGGTACACTTTCAGTTCCATTTACACGTACGTTAAGTGATCGATTTTCTAGGTACTTGCCAAACCATGCATTCATGGGGCCCCTTATGCCGCACTCAGTCATGGCCTGCAGCAAGCCGTCGTGGTCCAGAGTATCGAAGGCTTTTTTGAAGTCTATATATATAACCATAACTATCTTTTTCTCTTCTAGACGATTATTGACTTCATCTGTGAATTTCTCCAGTGCAGTAGCAGTACTTCTATTTGGTCTAAAACCGTGTTGAACATCATTTAAGATATTATTATTTTCCAAGAAAGTTGAGAGCTGTTTGACAATAATTTTTTCGACTATTTTGTTTACTGTATTTAAAATTGCTATAGGTCTATAGTTGCCATAATCCTGATGGGATCCCTGCTTATATATTGGCCTGACAATTGATTTTTTAAGTTCATTCGGATACTGAGATTTTTTAACACTAATGTTAATAAAATGTGCTATTACGGAACTTATTTGCTCTTTAATTTGTTTAAGATCCGTAACTCTAATACCATCCGACCCCGGCGACTTACTGCAGTCCAATGTATCTATAATACGTTTTACGTCTTTTGGTAGCACTTTTTGGAACCTAAAACTTATATTACAGTCATTTACATAGTTTTTTCTGTCTAAAAAATTGTGTTGACACTTATGTTTAACAATATCTATTTCTTTTGTAAAAGTTTCACAAAAGTTATTACAAATATTTTGCAATGATTCACTTTTAAGCAAATGTTTCTCTATTATAGCATCCACTCCCATTTTAGACCTACCAAGCCAGTTGTTTACATTATTCCAAATCTTTCTCATGTCTCCTTTACAGCTAATTATAATTTGACGCCTGCTTTTATTTTTGGCTATATTAATAAGTTTCTGAGTTTTATTTCGGCACCTAGTATACTGTAATCTTTTATTATTGTTTTTGGGATCGCTTTTCCACTGTTTAAATAGATAATCCTTATTTTCTATAAGCATGCGTAATTTGTCAGTAACCCACGGCTGATTTTTGCGTTTAGAGCACACTATGTTGTCTGATTTGGAACTGTTATAAATATCGCCAAAAATCGCTGACATTTTTGCGTATAACTCATTTGGTTCTTGTATCTGTAACAGCGATGACCAATCAATATTTTTAAGTTTATCCCTAATAGATTTGTTGTCGTACCTTGTTTTACTGACACACGTTTTGCCTGTGGCTTTATCAATAACAGCTGAGATTCCCGTTAGATAGTGGTCGGCTACCTGACTAGTAAGTGTGTATGCATGTACATCGCTCGCCCCTCTACTTACATTTCGCATGAAGACGTGGTCGATGCAGGACGCCACTCGCCTCTGACCGACGACCGCCTCCCGTGTTATGTCTTGAATGCCACAGTGAAGTCCCAAGTTTGATAACGTATTTAAATATAGATTTGCCGATGAATCCAGTTCATTTTCTAACAAGTTAATGTTGCAATCACCTACCAGTATAATGTTCGTGTTAATTGGTAACTCTCGAATAACATTTTGGACTTCTTTAGTAAAAGTGCGTTTGTTTGTGTGCGGCGGCCTATAGATCACTAATAGATAAGTGTTATAAGCATTCTTAGCTAGGTGACCGTGTAATAACTCAAATGTCGGGGTGTTACAGGATTGTTGTGGATTAAACTGAAGATTACTCTTCACATATACAAGTATACCTCCTCCTCGCTTTTTTTCCCTGGTTTGCGAATATATATTGTAGCCATCAATTGCGTACATGGCTACTTCGTCCTGTTTTATGTTGATCTCTGTGAGACACAATACATCTAGTTTATTCAAAACATTTTGCAGGAGTACCGTCAACTGATTGAAATGTTTTCTAATAGAACAGATATTGATGTGTATAATTTGTATTTTAGTTTCGCCAGTTGTTACGTAATTAGTCCATTCTTTAATATCTGTGAATCTGATATATTCGATATCCTGTAGTTGTGGTTGCAAATCGAAATTAACTGCCATAATGTGATCAATTATATAAAACACTATTGAAAAATGCGATACGTATTAGGTTATATTTTATTTAATTCATGTGCACTTCAATATCACCTTCATTGCGAATATGGTATATCTTTTTTTCATTATCATTCTTTTTTATAAGTATTTTGGCATCCTGGATCCATATATATTTATAGTTTTCTTTGAGTTTTGTTTTCGTTGCCCAAAATAGTTGCCGGTTTTGCCTAGTTATATGCTCATTTATGAAAATTCGTGATGAGTCATTGTTGTGATATAACATATGATTTGTGAGTGGTGATTTTCGACTTTTAAGCCATTCCGCTCTCGCTGCTTTTGTACGCATCGTCACAACTATAGGCCGGACCTCTTTCTTTTCGGATCCTACCCTCCAGGCATTTTCAATTTCTGTTTTATCTAGATTCAAAATTTCTGCACATTTTTTTACAATATCAACAGTTTTTTCTCCTTCTAGCATTTTTAAATTCATTATTTCAATATTTCTAACCAGTTCCTTCTGCTCAATGTAGCCAATACGTTCTTCCAGCGCCCTGTTACACTTATCCAAATTGATGTTTCGCTGTATTAAATCCTTATATCTATTTAATCCTTATATCTATTTAATTTCACTAGGTCCCCTGGCGCCCGAACTTAAAAAGTAAGTGTATTTAACATTTATCTATATATAATTATGCATATATACTTTTTTTTTTCGTTATCTACAAGGTGTCGTTTTGAAGCTGCAAAATATTTCAGGAGGTAATTATGTTAGTGATTCTCGACCCGAATCAATAATAAAATAAGTAGGTAATTTTTTTTTTTTTATAACCGCGCTTTTTTTCACACACACAAACACGGAACAATAAAGGACGTTTTCACACACACTAACTCGCAACGATAGTTTCATAAATAATGTATCATCCAATCATCATCCCGCACGCCACACCCTAGCCACGCCCCCGCAGCCATCGATCAATCGATTTAGTTTAGTGTAATTAAAAAATTAAATAACAAGTATTACTGATTATTGACCAGGTATCGTTTTTTTATATGATTATTTATGAGTTTTATTACAACCTCCTGAAATATTGTGCAGTTTTAAAACTGCACCTTGTATATGTGATGTTCTCTTGCAGAGCATCATCTTTATCATTTATTCTTTATACTTTTAGTAAAGCTGGATTATTCACATTACAAAATGGTCTAAATATCAAAACAAGAGCAGAGAGTTGTGGAAGTCCAGTGGTAACAGCGCTGACTTACGAGTTGTAAACCCCAACCAAAGCATTAGTTTGTGTAATTTAGATCATCACCTTTGCTCTCATAACGGTGAAGGAAAAAACCGTGAGGAAACCGGCAGGTCCTAAAACCAAAAATTCGAAGATGGATTTCGATTCGGATTCCAAGGTGCTGAAGATGCACACTCCCCTGAAAATTGCCTGGCGACGACAGCAATACACCATGGTGAGTTAATGTACATTCAGTCAAAAAAGTATCGGGAATGGATGATTTGTTTATTGTTCCAAATTCAAATTTTAGATTTTTTTGTTGTTGCTAGATTGGCACAACTGTTTTCCATTTTGGCGCGGAGTTTGAGTTGCGTCTGTTATTTATATTAAATACAGTGGTGTTTTTAGTTATATCATATCTAGTGTGTTTTGCGAATTTCATAATGGACAAAAACATCGAACAAAGAGTTTGTCTTAAATTTTGCATTTCCAATGGAATTTCGTGTTCGGAGACACTGAAAATGTTACAGAAGGCTTACGGTGAATCGACTTTATCAAAAACACGTGCTTATGAGTAGTACAAAGCATTCAAAAGCGATCGAGATGTGATGGAAAATTTACCTCGCTCTGGTAGGCCATCAACCTCTGCAACTGTAGTTAACATCGCAAAAATAAAGGAAATAGTGACTGAAAATCCTCATTCAAGTTTGAGAGGGATAGCCGCCGAACTTTCTGTATCTCACGAGTTTATCTGTACCATTTTAACTAATCATTTGGGTATGAAACATGTTTCCACTCGGCTAGTCCCAAAAGACCTGAATTTTCTACAAAAACTCAATTGCATGAGAGTTGCTGAGGACATGCTAGAACGAGTCAATTCCGACCCAACACTCATGAAACGCATTGTTACTGGCGACGAGACGTGGGTTTACGAGTTTGACATGCAAACAAGTCAACAAGCTTCGGAGTGGCGCCTTCCAACTGAACCAAAACCGAAAAAACCACGCCAAAGTCGATCAAAAGTCAAAGTCATGTTGACTGTTTTCTTTGACTATCGCGGTGTTGTGCACTCGGAATTCTTACCGGAAGGTCAAACGGTAAATAAAAACATTATTTGAGCGATATGCGGCATTTAAGAGAGCAAATTCTATGAAAAAGGCCAGATTTGTGGAAAGAAAATTCTTGAATTTTGCACCACAATAATGCGCCTTCGCGTAAGGCCATCATTGTGAACGAATTTTTGAACTCAACAAATACCATCGAGCAGCCACCATATTCGCCAGATATGGCTCCAGCCGACTTCTATCTTTTTCCTTAACTCAAATTACCACTTCGTGGCACCCGTTTTTAATCTGTAGAAGACATAAAGGAGAATTCGTGGCGAGAACTGAACTCAATGTCGGAAACAGTGTTTAAAAAATGTTTTGATGATTGTATTATTCGTTGGCGTAAGTGTATCGTTTCTGAAGGGGCATACTTTGAAGGTGATAAAATAAATTTGGATGAATAACAAAAATTTTGTGTATTATTGATCTTTTCCCGGTACTTTCTTGACAGGGTAGTACAGTCATGACTGTATATTGACTGATTAAGAAAATTAATAGATAATTTTTATTTACTTAACCGATATTTAATGAAGCTTGAGACCATTAGTTAATTACACAAACAAAAGATAAAGGCGTGTTTTTAGTATACAGTGCACTAGCGAAGGACGTAGACGTTCGCAAAATGTTTTGGTATTTATTTCTTATTGTGGGTTTTCTATGTTTTTTACACCTTTTCTGTAACTATAATGAAAGAGCAAGGAAAATCAGAAAGATTCCCGGACCAGAGGACAGCTTTATTTTAGGAAATGCTCCAGCTATCATGCGGTCATCAGGTAATATAAAAACTTGTTGTCTATCATAAAATTACGTTCTTTTACACAGAAGTTCAAACGGCATCCTAATGTAGCATTTTTAAAATACAATTAAATTTTACAATTCGAAAACATATAAAGTTAAAATTTCCTATAAACCAACGTTTATAGGTACTGGTATAAATACATAATTCTATTAATATCGGAGAAAAGTAATAATAAATGTTGTTTTAAACGATTTTACAATAAATGAATACTTTTGTCAAACTGCACAGCAATAAGTTGGCAGATTTATATTTCAATCATAGTCATTACACATTTGCCTGTTCCTGTTTTAGATATTGTGCTCATATATCAAAATTTCGAAGCCTCCATGAACTTTTAGTTCACTCAATTTTGGTTGTTTTTATACTTAGTCTAATTTACGAGTTTGTATGTGTCGCGAATTTACCAAAAACTTGCTTCAGATTTGTTTTTATACTACCGCTTATGTTACCGCCGTTACCGGCAATCTGTATAATCCGGTATTCTGTACAATACCTAGGCAATGTATTTTTTTTTAGGTGGTAAAATCATCTAATGACATCGCCCGCTCTTAGGCGGAGCAGGAGATAGTGTCAGACTTTTGACGACTGACTAAAACCTATTCTTGTTCCTTCTTTGCCTTTCGTACCGGGGCCTAATCTTCCTTTCAGAAAGAATCCCTTGGCCCCAGTAGATGGTGGGAAAAAATCATGCATTGACTTCCCCTGCTCTTGGGCGGAGCGGGAGATAGTGTCAGACTCTTACTGACTAAAAGACCCACCCCGTTCCTTCTAGCCTTCATACCGGAGCTCGAGCGCCCTTTCGGATAACCCTGGCTCCAGTAGGCTTCGACCCGGCTAGGTCCCTGCTGTTGCTGACAACTCCTTGAGGCGCGCGGGAACAGTGCGCGCTGTCGACGACTTGGGCTTGGTCCGGACAGTTACCAGACGGCCGGACAGCAAACTAGTAGGCTTTGACCCTGCTGAGCCCCTACGGTTTGCTGACAACTCCTTGAGGCGCGTGTGGCACAATGCGCACCGTCGATGTCTTGGGCTCGGTCCGGACGCTTACCGGACGGTCGGACGGCGAGTTAGCCATTGCTCGCAGTCCGCTAGCCCGCGCACCTAGGCAATGTTTAGAATACCAAAAACTTGTGAAATATTATTTACAATACTTTGCCTAGGTATTCATTCTTTGAAATCCCTAATACGCAGCCGGTAATATGTGTAAAAGTCAAGAGTAAACTTCATGGGTACGCAACAATCGTGGTGGTAATCCCCTCTTTGCGGAGAGGCTAAAGAGGAGTCACGGCGTCCCTCACTTTTCGCCTAACACAGGTCCACGTCTGACATGAGCAGTTCGAAGGAATCAGGTGGAAGAAAACCCGGGTGTCACTATTGCCCGGATCGTCCAGAGGACTTCGTGAAGTATACAGTGGAAGTCTGCCCAGCTAGGGAGCACCGTCGTGTTCTGTTAGGGCGATTAACGGCGGCGACCTCTCGTGTTTGGTCCTGATACAGGCCATGGACCGGAGCGAGAAATAATGGCAAACAGTCGATTCCTTTTGCGAAGCAGATGTGCGAGCGAAGGAGATGGCCAACGAAACAAACATCCTCACGCTGCAGCCCTCGCCGAAAGAAACTCATAACGAATAACAAATTAGGTATTTACTTTTAATGTGTTCCAACTTTTTCAGTTGAACTGATGAAATTGGGAAGAAGCTTAGCGAAAGAGAATTCTGGTATCTATCGAATTTGGATATACCCCTTAGCGGCCGTGAATATATACAATCCTAATGATGTTGAGGTATGGAGTAGATTTAACAACAGTATCGATGTATGTATAGAAAGTGATTTATAAGGATTATTTACACTTTTCTTGTTTTTGCAGACAATTGTATCAAACATAAAATACAATGAAAAAAGTGAAATCTACAAGGTTTTAAGGCCTTGGCTTAGAGATGGACTTCTTTTAAGTAAAGGTAAGTGAAGCAGGATAATTGCATTTTTTTTCGGAATATTCACAAAATCACATCAAACAATAACGCGTTTTTATATATATATATATATATGTGTGTGCGTGTATGTTGTGACTCCTTTACGCTCAAACGGTTTCCCCAAGTGATAATTGAAAAAAAAATGCTAATGTTATGAGATGCGAGAATTTCTCAAAGCAGTTCCAAGTCTTATCAAAATCTGCAAATTAACTTAGATGATACTGATTACAAATAAATTGAGGAAGTCAAAAAAAAAAAACGTTCAGCCGTTTTTGCGGAAAGAGTTACAAACATAGATAGGTACACACCTACATACAAAATTTCACTTTTATAATATTAGTGCGATACGATAGATAGTATATATAACATGGATTTTGTGATTTTTAAGGTTCAAAATGGCAAGATAGAAGAAAAATTCTGACGCCCACCTTCCATTTCAACATTCTGCGTCAATTTTGTCAAGTTCTAGAAGATAATAGCCAGCGCTTTGTGGAGAGCCTCAAAAAAGTATCCGGTCGTCCTATAAATGTAGTACCGATTATTTCTGAATTTACTCTCAACTCAATATGTGGTAAGTTCTTTTTGTGTAATACTTTTTCAATCCCATTTTTACAACTTTACAAAAATTGATATATGAATATAGTTTAGACCTGTATTACTATGATTTATCGTAGAATAGAATAGAATAGAATAAACTTTATTGTACACCAAAATAGTAACAATTTCACAGAAACTTAAATCTATGGGTAAAATGGCGGTCTTATCGCTGAAAGCGATGTCTTCCAGACAACCTTGGGATGGAATATATTAAGAACTAACCGGATATGTCAGAAAAAACACATTTATTTTAGAAGAGATCTTTATTATTTTTATGAACTTAAGGCTTATAGTCCCTTGAACCATCTGGCCAAAATTATGTGGACGCACCTCTCGCACCCGCCTAGGCGGCAGTACGCAAATCTGTGCATTTATTTGCGGCCAACAGCGCCCGGAAAGCGCGCGGCTGACCTTTAAAATCCATTTTCTTTGCGAAATATTGATTGATTTACTTATGCAATGTTCACTTTGAAGAATATTTAATCACCAATTTTTATGTGTAAAAATGTTTCTAAAGATCCAAGCCGTTTCGAAGGATTAGGGAAAAGTTGCGAAAAGTTGTGAAATTGCTTTTTTTTTAGACAAAAGTATTAATAGCACGAAAAAATCAAATGTTGATAATGTTGTTCATGAATCTATAATAAACATATATTTTTTTCAAACCTATTAACCTGGCCGTCACCGAGGAGTAGGCTTCAGAAAGTCACTGTTTTATGGCACTTTTCGGGCGCTTGGACCTTAATGACTGGTCCACCCACTAAATAAGTAAAAAACTCCCTGCTTATAGCATCAATACTCATAACTATAATCTGAAACCAAAAAAGTCACAAAAAAATATTTGAATAAACATACATACACAAATACCTAATAATATTGTAACTTGTACTTTCAGAAACCGCAATGGGTACCAAGTTGAGTGATCACAATAAATCCGAAATAAATGCGTACAGAGATGCAATATACAACTTAGGAGACGTATTCTACCAACGATTTATAAAAATGTTTTATTTCTTTGACTTTTCATTTAACCTAACACAGTTGAGTAGAAGGCAAGATGGTTATCTAAAAGTAGTGCATGGTTTCACAAAGAAAGTTATTGCGGAAAGAACAGAATACATAGACAAATATGGAATGAAAATAACCGAGGGCACTGAAGAAGATGATGATACATATATCTACAAGAAAAAGAAGACGGCCATGCTGGATTTATTAATTTCGGCCAAGAAGGAAGGACTGATCGATGACATTGGTATTCAAGAAGAAGTGGATACGTTTATGTTTGAAGTATGTTAAGTCGCCGACCGATAACATTGATACCTGTAGTCTATTACAACATTAATATTTATTATTATTATTTACGTTTTGTTTGCAGGGGCATGACACTACAGCTTCTGGTTTGACTTTTTGTTTTATGCTCCTCGCTCATCACAACGACGTGCAGGTTTGTCAAATTTTAAAACGACTTAACTTTTTTCTAACAACTACTTACAGTACAGAGACGACATCTACAGTGATTATGTAAACTGTTTGATAAGAGGGCCAAGTAACGGTCCTTGTGGAAGTCTAAAAAATAATTCACTTTGTGTTAAACACTGCTCCTGTCAGTATTATGATATATCTACAATACAAAATATTACCCTTTATTGAGTGAAAAGTCATAAAATAACTTCTCTGGCTTTGGGAATCAAGATGGATTTATCAGACTTTTACTGGCTAAAACCCATCCATGTTGCTTCAGTTGCCCTTTACATTCCAGGGCTGCTCTGATTTTTTCGAACAAACCCTGCTACCCTAGCAGGTATCGGCTGTAGTGGGCTCCATTACTCATATTGACATCCCTGGTATATGCAGAAAGCAACGAGCCTGGTTGTACTCTACTTCAAATATATGTCCTGACATAACTTCAACAATCATCATCAACTTGCCTACTTACTAGTACTTACTAGTAGGCAAGCTAATCTCTACTGAGTACTACACTATTACTGGACAAAGTTAGCAGACAATACGGAATGCTAAATTAATCGTTCCGTTCCTATATTTTAATTTGTATTAGTATGTTATGCATCTTAAAACCGTTTTTTTTTTTTTTCAGGAAAAAATCTTTGCTGAGATTAAGGAAATATTAGGCGATGCAAAGCGTTCTGTCACTATGGAAGACTTGCCGAAGATGAAATACTTGGAACGTTGTATTAAGGAGTCACTGCGGCTGTATCCTCCGGTGCCTTTTATCAGTCGAAGCTTGAACGAAGAAGTGAGACTAAGTAAATTGTAGGGTATTGTATTTAAGTCTAGTAAATTAAGAGCTCTATTTACCCAGTCGTTTCATTTATTAACGTAGATAGACATATTTATATTTTTTTAATGATTAGTAAGAAGACTAATCGGTTTGAAATCAAGTCATCTTGAAAAAAAGGCAAGTACTAAATTAATTAAATAACATCTTTACCTATCTTAAAGTTCTAAGTATAAAATAAAAAATAATGTTATTGACAGATTTTACTTATAGTAAACCTAAACACTAATAACATTTTTAATCGTTGTCATTCTTCTTGTTCTTATCCCAGTATGTTAAGGGTAGGCGTAATATGCCTTTTCCAACCAGAAGTAGTCGTCATCTACGAAGTCATCCCCTTTCCTGACACATTATCTTTAATATATTTCAGTAATCATTTGTTTTGCCTTTCTCTACTCTTATTGCTATCTGAACAAAACTCTCCCTCGACCTTTTTCTCATACTGATCTACTCTATAATCCAGGTAATTATGACATCCCCGCTGGTACGTTTTGTCACATCCACATCTACGACCTGCATCGTAGCCCTGAGCTGTTCAAGAACCCGGAGAAGTTCGACCCCGACAGGTTCCTGCCAGAGAACAGCGTGGGAAGACATCCTTACTCGTACATACCCTTCAGTGCTGGACCGAGAAACTGCATAGGTAAATGATAGAAGCAGCTTGTACCTGCTCTTCTCTTCCCAATCATAGCCAGATCTAAATACATATACATAATTGATAACATTTAATCACACAGAACATTCTGTGAGTTTCCTTGAGCTAATTTATTATATTGCGTAGCATGTACAAATATATACACCCCTATTTTTTAATTAGTAGGACAAAAATAAATGGGGCTCTATCCGTACCCCTTACTGATCATATCTATAATAATCAAAAGTAGTAAACAAAAAAAACGAAATCCCAAAATTGTCCACGAAAATTTGTCATACCTAATTGGTAAATTCATAATTGAATCACTCATTCATAACAATTGGTTGGTACTTACAGAAAATACTACGCGCAGTGTTTTTGTTTTTTTATCGTCATTCATTCAATATCAATAGCTGTACAATATTTCCATACATTGAGTTTCATTGTTTGGGATACCTATTAACAAATGTTCATAACTTTGCTGTTTATGAATATTATTTATTGATACTTTACTTAAATAATTACATGACCGTTACTAATAAGCCCTATAAGTAATTGTACTAATTAAAATTTAGTGGTGTATAATAAGCATGATAAGAAACTTCTACGCTCCATTCGCAGTAACAATAGATACTTAAACAAACATGTTTTCACTGTCCGTTTAATCGATTTTGACTTCAATTCCCTAGGTAAAAATGGTATAAAAATAAAAAAGTGGATTCAATACAAACTGCTTACTGCAGCTGTCATTTATCATGCTACCAAAAAAATAGAATTCAAAATCGGTTGAACGGACAGCGAAAAGAGTTTGCTTAAAAGACATGGCCGGATCCTGCCCAAAAATCAACTATACGTTCCATTAATTATTTATTATATGAAAATTACTTCTAAAATAAATAAAAATAAGTCGCAACAATCCATTTATCTAGGAGTGGCGAGAAAAAATCCAAAAAAAAATAAGTATGTTAATTGTTTTTGAGTCGTTTTGTTTCTTAGCAACCATGGAGGATGAGGATAAATCGATACAAATTGCATTTACGTTTGGGTACACGCATAAGACAGAAAGTGTTCTTATCTGTAGTAACACGCCTGAAGGTCAGACTAAAAATATAAAATACTTGTAAATACTACAATTGTATTGCAGAAGTTAAAAAGTTAACTGGACACCACTTTTCGAGCCGCCGCGCGTTTTGATGGTACTCACGGTACATATTATGAATCCACAATATTTTCAAGAGCGTGCACCCAAACGTCCTAAAATTTTTTTGACATTTCTGCGCTCTTTAAACTAAACTGTCAAAACAAATTGTATGTGTCAGTCTTGCGTTGCGTCATTCTTACAACATATTACTGTTTTGTGTTTTCGTAACTGTATTTGATTTTTAAACTTGGCTTCATGCTATCCTTTATCGGACTTTCCTTTACGCTTTATATATTTATATTCTGCTGTGCTTATTGGATTGGTTTGTTAACGATTTGGATTCTGACGCTCACGAAGTCAATGTACCTGAAATGAACTATGGCCTCTAATCGAATATGAGAGCATATTGTAAGAACTTTAACACCATAACTACAAAATACATTGGCTGATATACATAAACAGGTTGAAAAACTACAGGAAAATGAATCTGGATTACCTAAACTACCTTCAATTCCACCAGTTGCTAATCAAGCAAATATAACGGCATCAGCCTCATTCCCTGATAACATATCTTCGAAGCTATCTAGTTCTTCCTTTCGAGATTTAAGAGAGGATAAAAACATTCAATGTGTCTTGTCTGAGTAATTATTGTAGTGATGATGTGTTATAATATTAAGAAATAAATATATTTAAGCAAATGTCTGTACTTACTTATTTATAATATGACTAAATAAAAATTCAAGTGTTATGTTTTTAGTGTTTTATTGCATGTCCAATTGTATATTTTTTGCTAATTCGCCTGAATATCCAAAAAATATCTGTTAGACGACGAGTTCTTCTTTGATATTGCAATTAATGTCGATGTTTGAAAGTGACTATGTATTACCAATATATTATGTTCATCAATGTAAATACGTTTTACTTGGTATTTTGATTTTTGACTCATTCTTCACTAGCCTCTATGAATATGTATCACTGATAGTGTTTCGAACATTTTCATAAAATTGTATTCATACTAACTTACTGTCACTGTCACTGTTATTGTAGATCATTGTTGTATTGATGTCAATCATTGCTATTCAAAATGATGAGGCATTTTTTTTTAAATCTTATTTATAGTGTCTCTCGCTCTATCTCTGATCATAAAAATTAAACTACTGTAAAGCCGTACTCTTAAGCTTTAATACGACGTACCGTTTGTCTGTGTAATGGAATATTTTTAGTTTGGGCACAGCTCCCTACTAATTCCGGCCATGTCATTTTATATTTGAGTAAAAATTTTGTCAAAGCAAGATTAGAAGACCAGATAGTTAAGCTCAACGACAAAAATTATATAATAATTTAATTAATTTGTTTAGGTCAAAAGTTTGCCATGATGGAAATGAAGGTGGCTGTCGCGAAAGTCTTGAGAAAGTATACACTGGAGCCGGTCACTCACCCCGAAGACATTCGGATCATCGCGGATGCCGTGCTGAGAAACGAAGGACCCGTCAAAGTCATCTTTGTTAAAAGGCAATGAAATATATTTTAACTTCTGCCAGCGACATCACTCGTGTGTGTGTAGAAAATTGTCCAAAGGGAACTTAATCCTGGGATAAAAGTATCCTATGGGCTGCTTTAGAACACATTCTTATTTTTCAACTAAATCCGTTCAGCCGTTTGAGCGTGAAGAAGTAACGGCCCGTTAACGACCTTGCCGCTGTTTTTTTTTTTTATGGTGGCAAAAAATCATGCAATGACATCCCCCGCTCTTGAGCGGAGCAGGAGATAGTGTCAGACTCTTACTGACTAAAAGACCCACCCCGTTCCTTCTAGCCTTCATACCGGGGCTCGAGCTGTCTTTCGAAACTAACCCTGGCCCCAGTAGGCTTCTACCCAGCTGGGTCCCTGCTGTTGCTGACAACTCCTTGAGGCGCGCGGGAACAGTGCGCGCCGTCGACGACTTGGGCTTGGTCCGGACAGTTACCGGACGGCCGGACAGCGAGCTACCCATACTAGCTACTGTCCGCAAGCCCGCGCTTACGCTGGCCGGAAATTGGGATCAGAATCCCGGCGGCGGCGGCGGCGGCGATAACGCCGTTGCCTGATGCCTTCGGCCTCCTCCTTTGCGAGCATTACTGCTTCGCAGAAGTCGGCGACCGCCTGCCACTCCTCCTCGCTCCGGACCATGGCCTCAACCAAGGCCCGGCGCGAGAGGTCTCCACCGCCGATCGCCCCCACGAGGGCACGGCGATGCTCCGTCCAAGCAGGGCACACCTCGACTGTGTGCCCCAACGTGTCCTCCGGGCATTCCGCACAGTGGCGACACCCGGGCGTAACTTCCGCACGAATCCGGTGCAGGAAACTCCCGAACGAACCATGTCCGGTGAGGACCTGCGTCATGCGGAAGGTAAGGACGCGACCTTGCCGCTGTGAGCAGAAGCTAACCGCGGGGCGGGGCTTCGAGCGATAAGAACAAAAGTATGAAAATGTTTGAAGCACGCCACCAGACGCCGCTCACAACGCCGCGCGCCCGCTTACCGATGCTACCCCGTTCACCGCGCCACTCGCCGCTAATACCGAAGTCTGTTTCACGTTTGTTAGACTTTAACACGCACACAAAAACTTTCGCTTTTACTATATTAGTTTGATGTAATTTTTTAAAGTTAACACAGGGCTGTTTTTTCAATGGTTTGGTAACTTTTTGAAAATAAAATTTCTAGTTGTTACCAGTTTTACAGTCCACGCGGCCACGTGCGGTTCCTGAGTAGAAGTATGTATTAATTTCTTGTTTCAATTCTCTATCACATGTACAAAATTATTGTAAGAATATACAATTGTTTTTATGAAGTTGCGTTTTTTTTATTTGTGGCTATAATTAATTAAGAATTAATAATTAATTATTTAAGATAATTTATTTAAGATCCTAATTGTATAGCATAATAATAATGACAAATATGATTTAAATTTTTAATAATAAATCCAATTTACATGGAACAATGAACATTCTCGCATGTTTTCTTTCACAGAACACAAATAAATATATTAATAAATACTACGTGCGTAGTAGTACGCGTAATACACGCTACGTGGCTCGTAGTCGTAACACAGTCGCCCATAAAATCAAAAAGGCGATTTTTTTCCCAGGAAACCAGCATATTCAGGCGCGCTGTAGATACTGTTCAAATGATCCCAAATAAAATTAGACACCATATCATTTTTAATGGTCAATTTGTTTTATTAAGGCTAAACAAAATCATAATAACGAGGTTATTGCTATAATTATTGGAATAAGAGTACTTGACTACCTAATGGTAAGCAGTGATACAATCGTTGATGAAACAAAATTTATTTTCAATACACTTACTCGAAAACTGGCTCTTATCGCACTACGAATAGGTTCAACTTCAACATGACATGTTTATCACCCTCGTGGTTTTTTATTTATTTATCATAACAAGGGCTTTTTTCATTCTTATCATTCCTATTTCGTCACGGTCAAACGTGATATTTTTTTTTTTAAAGCAAAGAGGCGGATAGTTTTAATATTTAATGAAAATTAAAATTGTGTTTATGAACAGAATATCATGAATAAATAAGATTATTTACACAATAACTTGTTATTATCAACACAATATCTGTGTGTGTAATTCGGTCACAATTTAAGATGTAGAATGGGTTTCTTCACATCTGATGCAGTAAATAATCGACTCAGTGGTTAAAGTCGTGATTAACAACTATCGTGGTAATTGAATTGAATTATTTTAGATTATTTTCGGCAGTGCGGACGTAATTATCTTTACATGATGGTATATCAATATTCTAACGTCGAGTACACGAAAATGGTGCGAATGCTTGCCCGGTGTAATTACAATGTCTCGGAAGCCTGCTTACTATTATTACGAGAACAGTGCGTGGGAGCCGTAAGTAGATACAGCAAAATACAGAGTTGAAATGTGTTAGATGAAATAACGAAATCTTGATGGTATGTTTTTATGTGTTATGTTTTGTAAAATGTCATAGAACAAAAGTTATTGTTTCTGATGGTACCGATACAGTCCTGCAAGGTTGCTAGTGTTTTACAAACAACCCTGTATACTCAAGTCTGCGCTCCCTTGAAGCTGTGATAAAATCAAACTTCTGAGTTAACAAAAAAAAAGATACGACCGTTAATGTCGCAAAAACCGTGTATTTTGGCGCTCTCAACGGAATCAAAATAGGGCACGTCCCGTTGATCTAGAATCCTGAAATATGGTGGTGGTATGAAGCAAGGTCTCATAGCAATAGTATAGGAAAAAAATCTGGAAACGGTTTTGTAGTTACGTCACAAAAAAACTTTTGCAATTCGGAAAATCTTCGTAACTCAATTCGGGAATTGAACTGATTTCATAGATAAGTTTGTACGGAAACCTCAGTGCGCGAGGCCAACTCGCACTTGCATGTCTTTTTTTCGTTAACTTAGCAGTTTATCTTTTTCACAGCTTTAAGGGACATGCAGATTTGAATATATGGTTTTAATTTCAACTCGATACCGTCACGTATTCCCGAGATAATTGGTCTTAACTTGTGTTCCCAGGCATCCCAATTTGCGCGGGACATCCCGACTTTTAAGATCTGGATATGCGTCCCGATTTACACCTTATCGGGACGCCAAAGGTCCCGATATATATAAAAAAAAATTAAAGCCATTATTATTCAAGTGTGTTCAAAATGACATATCGCGCATCACTAACTAGTCGTCTCTCTCTCTCGCTAATAGCAGTGTCGTCTTCGTCCATCACACGCGACCATAGTATATTCTGCTTTCCTGAATCAACATAATTATAAGTAATCTGTGTCTCAATTAATCGATCTTCTTTCGTTCATATGCAGTCGTTTCATTTTTTTTTTCATTTTTCAAATATCTTTATTAAACATAAAAGTTTACAAAAATGTACTTACCCTAAGACACATTAACACTTATATTTAAACACTTTCTCAGGCTAATAAATCGCCTTTTAAAGTTTAATTTATAAAAGGTTATTTTTGAGCACTGATGAAAACATAAACTTAGCTAGAAATTACAATATCAATGACATTAATGCAAATTATTTTGTTGACTTACAATTTTGCTAATTACTTGAGGGTGTGACAAAAACAATTAATAATAATTAAAAAAGTTAACTGATCGCACGGTACAATCACACCCTCAAGTAATTAGCAAAATTGTAAGTCAACAAAATAATTTGCATTAATGTCATTGATATTGTAATTTCTAGCTAAGTATGCATTTTATTCTTTTTATAAAATTTTGATGATATTTTAATAATATTATCAAATAGAAATGGAAGTTGGATTTCTTTATGCAATTTCTTGAGATTGGTTTTAAATTTAGTTTTATACGAAATTTTGACTGCCTTATTTTGAATAACTTGCAAAATTTGATGATTTGAGAGACATGTACTATTCCAAACCGGACAAGCGTACGTTATACACGGACGGATCAGTGTAGTATAGATTCTCAGTTTGGTACTGTTGCTTAATTTGGATTTTCGATTAAGAATTGGGTTTAACGCACCGAGCGCTTGTGCGCCCTTTACTCGTAATTCAGAAATATGCTTTGCCCAATTTAATCTACTGTCCATACTAATTCCAAGGTACCGCATACAATTTTTCCAAGGTACTGAATGACCTGAAATTTTCAAAGTTTTTAAAGGAGGGTGCCTGGAGCGAGAGAAAAATATTGCTTCCGTCTTGTCCTCATTTATTTTTAACTTCCATTTCTTGAAATAGTCAAGAAGTAAGTCGATAGAATATTGCAGTCGGCCTATGGTCAGATCTGTATCCTCTGAGGAGGTATATGAAGCAGTATCGTCAGCAAAACAAGCTAAATAGGTACGTGGTTGAATAGGGATATCATTTAAAAATAGAATAAATAAAAAGGGTCCAACTATCGAACCTTGCGGAACGCCAGCTGGGATTATATAGAGTAATGAAGTGGTTTCGTCGATGTAAACCAAGAATTTACGATCCGCAAGGTATGATTGAATAAGTTTAATAAGGGGCAAGGGCACTCCCAGAGTCAGCAACTTGTGTAGCAGGCCTTCGTGCCAAACAGTATCAAATGCTTTTTCGATATCTAGCAAGCGAGGAACATACCCGTAGATTGTCTGAGGTTTAGGTGATGGGATACATGTTCAGAGACCCTGGCAAGCTGCTGAGTAGTAGAATGTGTGGCCCGAAACCCGAATTGCTCATGGATCAGAAACTGCTCAGTGGCACCTAATAATCTCGTGTAAATTACTGACTCAAAAAGTTTCCCAACAGCAGGTAACAAGCTTATCGGGCGATAATTTACAGGTAAGGTACTGTCTTTCCCGGGTTTTTTAATCGGTATTATTTTGGCTTTTTTCCAGATATTTGGGAAATAGTCTAGACCAAGACAACCATTGAAAATTTTAGTCATATAAACTATCGCCCTCTGTGGCAAGTTTTTTAGAAGTAAGTTATGGATCCCATCATGACTAGCAGATTTACGGGATTTGAGCTTTGTCAGTCTTTTACGAATCTCAGAAGGCCTCACGGGCTTTATAAGACCAGGCGAGACGTTAAATTCATCTATTACTGACATGGAGTTTGATACCTCGTCTTGGAGTTCCGGGTCACAAGTCCAGTTTGAGGTAAGGCTCATATTCATACTAAACGCATTCGCTAAGGCGTTACATTGCTCAGTTGTGCTAGCCGTTAAGGACCCATCTGACATTTTGAGACGGGGTATGTTAAAAGATCTAGGCTTGAGGGATTTAGTTAGGTGCCAAATATACTAGGGTTATCGACTTTTGCCAGTTTAGCATTCCATAAATAATCAAGATAATTTTGAATATTAGAATTTATGTATGATTGTAACAAATTTATGTTGCTACGATTAAGCCTTCTAAGGTAACCATTAGGCAACTTGAGTTCAGTACGACGTAAATAGTTTTTATAGCAGATTAAACCTTTAACAAACCGAGGAAGTTTGGTAGGGGTATCGCTAAATGCAGTAGTCGTAGACGGTATGGAAGAGTTTCTAGCATCAATAATACTTTGTTGAAAATGAACAATGGCATCATCAATTTCTTTTTTCGTTTTAAATGTTTTAGAATTATGCATAACGTTCTGATTAAGGTGGAAACGATACTGACTCCAATTTGCGCAGTTAAACTTAAAATATCGAGTATTTGCCTTACGACACAATGTACCACCACTGGTAAAGAATAATGGGTAATGGTTAGACGACAAGGCAATTATCGTTTCCACGTCACTAATGCGGTTTACACTCAAAGACAGTACCAGGTCGGGACTCGTTGGTCTGCGATTGGGACAATAATTAACTTGAGTAGGTAAGCTAGGCCTGTGTTACACGTAGTCGAATTCGAGCATGTGATTAAAAAGAGTTCTACCTTTTTTTTTTTTTTTTTTCGATGGGAAAAATCATCTTATGACAACCCCCGCTCTTGGGCGGAGCGGGAGATAGTGTCAGACTCTTACTGACTAAAAAACCCATCCCGTTCCTTCAAGCCTTCATACCGGGGCTCGAGCGCCCTTTCGGATAACCCTGGCCCCGGTAGGCTTCGACCCGGCTGGGCCCCTGCTGTTGCTGACAACTCCTTGAGGCGCGCGGGAACAGCGCGCGCCGTCGACGACTTGGGCTTGGTCCGGACAGTTACCAGACGGCCGGACAGCGAGCTACCCATTGCTCACTGTCCGCAAGCCCGCGCCTACGGTGGCTGGAAATCGGGATCGGAATCCCGGCGGCGGCGAGGGCGCCGTTGCCTGATGCGGTCGGCCTCCTCCTTAGCGAGCATTATTGCTTCGCAGAAGTCGGCGACCGCCTGCCACTCCTCTTCGCTCCGGACCATGGCCTCGACCAAGGCCCGGCGCGAGAGGTCTCCGCCGCCGATCACCCCCACGAGGGCACGGCGATGCTCCAAAGAGTTCTACCTCGCGTTTTCGTGTAACTACTGAGCCAGTGTGAGTGGTTGGCATCAAAGTCTCCCATGATAACTACATGGGAACCCAAGCCAAACAGTAACTCAAGGACACTACGAAGCAATGGTAGGTTAGGTGACTGATAAATGGATAAGATAGTATGTTGGACTCCTGATATTTTGACAGTTATACCGACAGCTTCAACGTGTATTGTATTAGGAATAGTAAGAACAGTATGATCTAAGTTTTCTCTTACCAGCATAGCAACTCCCTGACCCCGACCAGAATGATGCTTATCTTGGCGGTGACAGATAAAACCAGGAGTGCTTAAAGATAATTTAGAGGTTAGTCTAGTTTCGCAAATACCAATAATATCAATAGACAAAACGCTTACCGCCAAATCGAATAGCTCATTTAACTTTGAATGTACTCCATCGGAGTTGCAGGATAGTAGGCAGAGTTCAGCAGAATCAGACATATTTACCAAGATGAGTAAGTACAAGCATGACTTTGTCCAACCAGGACGTACAAGCAACAAATTGGGGTTTTATATTTCTTAAAACTAGTAAAATTTCAAACATGTCGTTTGTGGACTCATCTTTAAAGTCAGTCGTACTGTGAGCAATCGGAGTTGGATTTAACACCGGTGTTGCGTTACTAGTTCCTACAGAAGGCCAAGTTGAAGTTGGTCGAAACATTTTGTTTATCACTGGAGGAGGTGTTGGCCTCAGAGGCAACATTGAAGGTACGGGCTTACGCTCTATAGCCTTCTTCTTCTCAATGCCTTCAAGATACGCCATTCGCACGCTGCACTTCTTGTAGTTTGCTGGATGAGCTTCATTACAATTACAACAGTGCGCAGGCTCAGCGCGATCGGTCTTGGTACAGTCCGCAGTTGCGTGAGGAGCAACACACTTCACGCAGCGAGGGGGCTTGTTGCAGTTGATGGATGCATGCCCGAACTCTTGACAGCGAAAACATTGTGTACCATGCGTGCGATTTGGCTTGAATTTGCTTATAGTCACCACACAGCTACATAAGTACTTTATTTGCCGAAATTTCAAGATATCAGCTCCAGCCTGTAGCTGCACTAAAAAGGGGGGACAAGGGCTGATTAAACCACTGCGAGACTTAAGGGGTTTTACTGAAGCTCCAGTGAAGCCAAGTTTTTCCAGCTCCTTTGGTAGGTCTTCCTCAACATAAGCCGGGAGGCCATGAATAACTGTTTTAGGTACCTTTTCGTCCTTTCGAGTGAACGTAACAAAGGAAGCATTTTGAAGCCGCAGACCATCTTTAACAGCTTGGTGAGCATCAGGCGTGTGGCATAAGATGGCCACCTTACCTCCGTTTCTGTACTGAAGGTGGTAACATTTTGTTAACTTTGAGATTTTTTCTTTTAAAGCTTCGTGTGTCCAGTCGGTCTTCATATCCAGGATGATGGGTGGAATATGACCAGTTCTTTTGACTTTGGCGGTGGCTTTGAGGTAGAATTCATTACCAGGATTTTTTCCAGCTCCATCTACTCTTCTCTTGAAAAGTCCTCTCCAGATCTTGAAAAGTGTTTTGCGTCGGAATGTCTCGAGTACTATCGAACTTTGCGTGTTTGGCAACTGCTGGCCGCTTTGGTTTACGCCATTCATCCACATTTTCAGTTGCTGGTCTCTTGGAATTGAGACTACCACTTGAGTCCGATCGTTGCAGGTATTTTTCCATTTTTTACCACGAGGTATCCCTTTCACACATTTTATCGAAAGAATTTAAATCGACTCTTGGAATCACTAATCCGTGTTGAGTGAGAACGAGATATGGTTAAAGCGCGCGTGCACACGAGACAAGCGCGAGACGCTAACTGTTCATATGCAGTAAAATGTAACCAACAATACAATTTAAATATAAAAATATTTTAACTTTTGAAACAGCGGTTATTCATAACTTTTTCCTTTTTGTCTCTATTAACACCTGGACCTTAACGGTGGAAGTGTGCTCTGCCTGGGCGGAGCACCACCGCCGTGGAGGCTTTTGGCAGCAGCTCGCGCTTGGCCCTGGTTCTGGCCATGATCTAGAGCTAGAGGGAAAGGGAAGCGGTCCCCTCCTTCCGCTATGGATTTGACCGCAAACGTGAAGGAACGGACACCCTCACGCCCCAGTCATCGTCGAAGATGTCCCGGGCGCCGGGAGTCGCAGAGTGATTTCCGGCCACCGTAGGCGTGAGCTTGCAAACGATGGACAATGGGTAGCTGGCCGTCCAACCGTCCGGCAACCGTCCGGTAACCGTCCGGACCGAGCCCAAGTCGTCGACGGCGCGTCGTGTGACTCGTGTGGCATATCCTCCTCAAAGAAATACCAGCAACATTGAAAGAGAACAGTAGGTGGGTCCGATACCTGCTGACGTTTGAAACAGAACATTTGACCTGGAAAGGAAAGGGTGACTGAAGTGGTCTGGATTTTAGTCAGTAGAAGTCTGACACGCCCTCTCGTTCCACTCTATAGCGAGAGAAGTCATTGGATGATTTCTCACCTCGAAGAAGAAAAATTAAATTAAAGAAAATGGTCCCGATCTTAAACCCTAAATTCCGATTTGTTTACCATCTGTCCCGATTTTTATACAACCGGATCTGGTAACACTAGTCTTGCTTAATAGACAGATAGATACACAGACGGACAACAAAGTGATCTTATAAGGGTACCATTTTTTCTTTTGAGGTACGGATCCCAAAAAACAAAGACACAATGATAAATAGAAAAAAAAATAACAATGCTTAATTACTTATCTATTGATTGTTGTAACTCGTGCAAATCCTTAATTACATAAATAAAAGATAAAGTAGTTTCTTTAGTACATAGTGGTCTGGCGAAGAACGCAGACGTTCACAAAAATGTTCTGGTATTTATTGCTTTTCGCGGGTTTTCTATTTTTCATACACCTTTTCTGCAACTATAATGAAAGAGCCAGGAAAATCAGAAAAATACCAGGGCCAGAAGACACCTTTATTTTAGGGAACGGTCCGGCTATATTACGGTCTTCAGGTAACACAGAAGCCTTACGTTTTATTTTTAAACCAATAATAACAAATTATTATTTATGTTCAGTGTTTGCAATTTTCAGTTGAACTAATGAAATTGGCAAGAAAGTTAGCCAAAGAAAATTCTGGCATATATCGAATTTGGGTATATCCTTTAGCGCACGTAGTTATATACAATCCTGATGATATTGAGGTATGGAGTAGATTTGATATCAAAATTAAGTACAATGAAAATGATTTTTGCGGATATTAATATATTCTGTCTTTGCAGAAAATTATATCAAATATGAGATATAACGAAAAAAGTCAAATCTACAATGTATTAAAGCCGTGGCTCAGAGATGGACTTCTTGTAAGCAAAGGTTTGTGAAGCAGAGAATATACTAGTAGTGTAGAGATTATATTTTCGGGGTATTAACTTATCTATATATTAATATTTTATGTATTTTAAGGTTCAAAATGGCAAGAACGAAGAAAAATTTTGACTCCCACCTTCCATTTCAGTATATTACGTCAATTTTGTCAAGTTCTAGAAGATAATAGCCAGCGCTTTGTAGAGAGACTCAAACAAGTGTCCGGTCGACCCATAGACGTAGTACCTATTATTTCAGAATTTACTCTTAGCTCTATATGCGGTAAGTACTTTATGTGTCATTATCATGTGATATATAATTTTTACAATATTACCAGATGAAAAACTACTGCAGAATCCATCAGCAGTACAATCTATGTACAAGTATGAAGCCTTAATCCAAACCAAAATAAATCTTCAGCAGAAAATATTCAAAAAAACGCAAAATTTATTGTAACTTGTCATTTCAGAGACCGCAATGGGTACCAAGTTGAGCGACTACAATATGTCAGAGATAAATGCTTACAAAGATGCAATATACAACCTCGGATACGTTTTTTACCAACGAATGATTAAATTATTTTATTTCTTTGACTTTTCATTCAACTTAACACCGTTGAGCAGAAAACAAGACGGTTATCTAAAAACTGTGCATGATTTCACAACGAAGGTGATTGCGGAAAGGACAGAATACATAGACAAATATGGATTCAAAATAGCTGAGGATACCGAAGCAGATGATGATACATACGTGATCAAGAAAAAGAAGACGGCCATGTTGGATTTATTAATATCAGCCAAAAAGCAAGGACTGATCGACGACATTGGCATTCAAGAAGAAGTGGATACGTTCATGTTCGAAGTATGTTAAGTCATCGACCTCGACAATATTAATAAATCGGATTGCATAACAACGTTAATTATTACATATTACAGTTTATAAAATAGTTATAGTATATAAAATAGTTAATAAAATGATTTCGTTTTGTTTTCAGGGGCATGACACTACGGCTTCAGGTTTGGCTTTTTGTTTTATGATCCTCGCTCATCACAAGGACGTGCAGGTTCGTCTAATTGTATGTATTAAATGGCTTAGTTTTTCTGACTAGATGTTCGAAAGTAGCGATGAAATTGATTTGCACTTAATTTCATAGGAGTATCAAGTAACGGTCCCTGTAAAAAACCAAAAAGCTGTCTACCATGATGGTTGTTGCCCCATAATATCTACATGCTCTTCTTCTCGAATTGAGGGTTTTGTATTTCTTCAATGTTTTTATTCCCAGCAGGAGTAGGAGGTTTTTACTATATCTTTGTTACATTATCTAATATGTTTATTTATTTATTAGGCTCACCAACAATTGTGGACACTTAAAATTATACAAAATTTCACTTAAATCTATAGTCTAGTGTCACAATTTATTTAGGTAAGCACCACATATGCAAAAAAGTACAAAAATAATTTATATGTGTAGAAGTTTATTTGTACCTTTACATTTGAAGACGATTCACACCGCCAAACATGACGTATACCTAGACGAACGTAATTCCTTTTTACGAATATGTGTTACTAGTAGATATGATATAAGTTGCTGAAACATAACAGCAACATTATAAAATGTTTTAAGATAATTTCAACTCATCGACACTAACTTAAATACTTTGTGTAGCTTTGTGTATTTCCATACATGTTGATTTTTAAGCAACGATTTATATTAATATGAACATATGAAAAGTATCTTAATTATTATATACTGGAATAGGATAAGCATTTCATAAAGAATACAAATTAGTTTAAACTAACTAGCAAAACTTCTCAGAAGAAATTAGGATTAAAATGTACCAAACCAAAATAAAAATTTTTGCATATAAGTAATTACCCATGTAGTAACTTGAAATAGCAGATTTTGTAAACTATTTTTAAATATTTTTAACAGGAGAAAATCTTTGCTGAGATTAAGGAAATTTTCGGTGATTCAAAGCGTCCTGTGACAATAGAAGACTTACCAAAGATGAAATACCTGGAACGCTGCATTAAGGAGTCACTGCGGCTGTACCCTCCGGTGCATTTCATCAGTCGAAACCTGAATGAAGATATGACGCTAAGTGAGTAGAACCTATATATGTAATTATATATGTAGGTAATATAAGAAATTTCAATATTAACCTAGTATTTTCACTAAATGTAAAAATGAAACTGACTAAATGTATTTTTTACAATTATATACAAAAACAAAATACACTTAGGCGTTGAAGTACTCCTCCTACTACATCGCTGTCATCTGGATACATATGCCTAAAGTTTCGCAGCATAGCCACGCTGAATAACAATACTAATTTTTTGTGCAAAGAACGAGCCAGCTCTCTGGACACGCAAAGGATCGATCAGAGATTATTATCTAAGTATTTTATAAAATACCAAGACAATGTAGAATGCCTATGGCGTCCAGACATGTATGAAATGTTATGAATAATATTTATTGTCCATTACTTATATTACGTAAGTAGTAATGTATACAATTCCTAGGGATTGTATAAAGTACAGTTGCTGGTCCACTGGCAATGTGTAAAATAAATATATTTTGGTCTTTTTTTATCAATATTAACCGACCTACCTATAAAATAACAGCCAAATTAGTCATGTTCTATTACTGAAAATCAACGCGTGTAAAAGACGAGATCAGGGAAGGAATTGTCGTAATTTAAGGGCATCTCGACACGGACAGGTTAGGTAAGCCCAACCTAACCTGTCCGAGTAATTTTTTTTAGGGGAATTATAAAACGAGCGAATAAAAAAAAAACTTTGCGACTGATGATGAGATACTGTTTTAATAACTTGAGCGGTATGAATTTGAATAAGCGATAAATTAACTAAACTAACGACAAATATTGATTATTACATATACATTCCCTAGGTATTGTAGGAATACCGGCTTATACAGATTGCCAGTAACATATCTAAAATGAGAAACTGACTGCACATCACCGCACAGCACAGTCGATACTACTGGGACTAGGAACGGGAAGTTTTGCGCAAAGCTTCCTTATTTTATTATAGGGTGAAAAGAAGAAAATCCGCAAAATTTAATTTCTTGGATATTTACTTGAAACTTTTTTTTTTTTTTTTTAATTGAGATAAACTAGTGCTTTACTGCGATCCCACCTGATGGTAAGTAGCGATGCAATCTTTGATGGTGAGGCGCACTAGTTTATTAAGAGCCTATTCACTCTAGCCTTGAAGACAC
The DNA here is from genome assembly GCA_910589285.2 of Mythimna ferrago. NCBI lineage: Eukaryota > Metazoa > Arthropoda > Insecta > Lepidoptera > Noctuidae > Mythimna > Mythimna ferrago. The sequence goes on along the minus strand of OU342674.1, from coordinate 21,195,557 downwards.
CCAAATTATAATCGGACGGGAAGACCGCAGCAGGCAGACTGTTCCAGTCCTTCGACGTACGCGGTATAAACGACGAGGCGAAACGCTTAGTCCGGACCGTAGAGGTTTCAACAACGTAAGGGTGAATATTCGCCGTACGTCGGGTTGTCCGATGGTAGAATTGCGATGGCGGAATCAAGTCATGCAATTCCTGCGCACACTCTCCAAAATGCATCCTGTAAAACACCGAAAGGCTGGCTACCCTACGCCTATGCTCAAGGCTTTGAAGGTTGGACTTAACCAAATCTGGATCACCAATTAGCCTCTTTGCACGCCTTTCCACCGAGTCCAAAGCTGCCAGGTGGCATTTTGCAGCACCAGCCCATATGTGACTGCAGTACTCCACACACGAACGGACCTGTGCTTTGTATAACATTAAAAGCTGTCCTGGTGTGAAGTACCGCCGGACCTTTGCAAGAACGCCTAGCTTCCTACCTTGGCTTTGGACTCAATGAACCGCCCAAAGTTAAGGTCTGAGGGAATTTCAACCCCCAAGAGCTGAAGGCGGTCGGTGTACTCCAGGGATAAATTCCGAAAAGTAGGAACCAAGGTGCACGGGCTCCTTTTGGCAGTGAAAAGACACGCTTGTGTTTTGGCGGCGTTGAATCCCACTAGATTGGCTTCACCCCACTTGGAGACTTCCTGAAGTGAGATATTTGTTCGCTCTACCATAGCCTCTCTTTCGGACCGGATTAGCTCCTTACTAGCCCGAGCACTGGGCAGGTATCTCTCTACAACTGTGCTATCATCTGCATACCCATAGATACCGGGCACCAGCAGATCGTTGATATGCAACAGGAAGAGAGTTGCAGAGAGAACAAACCCCTGAGGAACTCCGGCATTAATCGTCATGGGCTCTGATGAGCATCCGTCGACAACAACTCGGAGAGACCGTTCACTCAGGAAGTCTTTTACCCAGTTAATCAGACCAGGGGAAATGCCGTACGCTGGAAGCTTACTCAATAGGCTAGCGTGCCATACCCTGTCGAAGGCCTTCGAGACGTCTAAGGAAACGGCAATCGCTTCCCCATTCTTCTCGAGGGCCTCGCCCCACAAGTGGGTGGCATAAACCAGTAGGTCCCCAGTAGACCGCTTGCGGCGAAACCCGTACTGTCGGTCACTGAGGAGATCGTTACCTTCCAGGTATGCCATGAGGCGCGAGTTCAATACACGCTCCATAATCTTGCAGAGTATGGAGGTTACCGAAATCGGCCGATAGTTGGCAGGATCGGCACGACTGCCCTTTTTGGGCACGGGTTGCACGTTGGCAAGCTTCCAGGACTTGGGCACTATACCAGTCCTAAATGAGAGGCGATACAAGCGCGTCAATACAGGAGACAACTCGGGCGCACAAGCCTTTAGAACAATCGCTAGTATGCCATCTGGTCCACTGGCTTTATTCACGTCTAGACGACGCAGCTCTCTCGACGCAACTTGGCATAAATAGTAGCGTAAGTAAATAAAAAAAAGGTTTTCTTTATCCGTTATTCAAAACTGCCCCTGTAAAACGATCTTTGGTCTAATAAACTTGAAACTTGGAAATGATTAATAAAGATTTATCATTAGGTATTAGTTTTTTCAATACTAGCCTCAAAATAGAGTTGTATGTATGATGTTTGCCTTCAAAGTCAATTTTTGATATATATCTTTAACTATGCATAGGTACAGACCTTCATGAGAACGATTAGCTGGTAGACATATCTAATCGGTTTCGGACGACCGATTATCGTGTTAAAACGTGATTAATTAACAAAACAATCTCTTATGAATGTAAGTTTCCAGTCGTGTAATTTTCAGCACTATTATGTTATTATGTTTTTGACCTACTTTATAACATCGTCATTCTCTTTGCCCTTATCCCAAAATATTTCAGTTAGCGAAGTTATATACGAGTTGTGATCAAAAAATTATGATGCATCTAATGTGATTTCAGTACGGTAGGATTTGTTATTTTGTTACAAAATTAACCTGCGTCAGAAAAAGACGTCTTTGCTTCCACGCTGCTACAATGGCTTTTTTTAAATATACACGTTAGGGTGTACCTGACAGGTTTGTCTGCACACATAGACATGTTAGGTACGCTTTTGTGGAAACCTGCACAGTTGTGCAACATACACGCTCCGGTTTACCTGTACGACTCAACTGTACAGGAAAATTTTGAGTTAGGAAGTTTTCCTGACAATCTTAAAATTTCAAATTCAGCCCCATCTGCAACAGTGGACGTATAGATCCAGGAAATTATCATCAATTCTGTCAAAAAAAAAAATTATCGTGTTTTATAAAATCGACTCGATGAACATAATCATTAAACTTTAAGGTTAAAAAAATACAGTTTTAGTTTAAAATCCAGTACGTTTTCTGCAGCAAAAGATTTAATAACATAAATTAAGGGATGTATCGACAAAAGCAGATAGCATTAAGGATTTTCATCATCAAAAAACCCTTTGACACAAAAAGTCACAGTTTGTGACGATACACGATTCCGAAAAATGTAACATCAGATAACACGTCCCCGTAAGTTTACTAATCCGAAACACGTAACAACGAATGCACGCTACCACGAAAAATCAGGCGCTGTAGCCATGCGATCTCAAATACCCAAATCTCTAAATCACCATTTCGAATCATTTAACAAAAAATCCGCGCTTTTACGAATAACTTATCGCCGAAGCCACGCTACCATGTTTTTTTAGTTCCAGGTTTAACCAAACCTGGGACTAAAAGTTAATAATTACCTAATTAAATAATTTTGTTAAATGATTCGATATGGTGATTTAGATATTTGAGATCATATGACTACGGCGTCTGGTTTTTCGTAGTAGCGTGAATTTATTGTTTAGTGTTTCCTAATATTAGCAAACTTACGGGGACGTGTTATACGGTATTACATTTTTCGAATCATGTTCATCTGTCTTATTGTGTAATACAAAAGTGTGTACATAAATTATAAAATAAATAAATATATTCCAGGTAATTATGACATCCCCGGTGGTTCGTTTTGCCACATCCTTATCTACGACTTGCATCGTCGCCCTGAGCTGTACAAGAACCCGGAGAAGTTCGACCCCGACAGGTTCCTGCCAGAGAACAGCGTGGGAAGACATCCTTACTCGTACATACCCTTCAGTGCTGGACCGAGAAACTGCATAGGTAAATGAGATTTATCGTAGTTTTTAAATAACTGTAATTTTCTAATTACTGTGGATCGGAACGAACGAAGTGGGTACTATGTATGTGTATTTCAAGACACAGAGGGAGCTGTTAAGCTTAAAATTCATTCAGAAGTTTCTTGAACCTTATTTTGTCGTCGGTGGGAAATATGAAATATTTATTTCAAATACATTTACATATACAAAAAAAATACTTATAAATATCAAATATATAGTTGAACCAGGAGAAGAAAAAATATATCAAAGTGAAAGGTAATGCTCCTTCACCATTTTTTTAAATGTTGGTAGCGTTTGAGCACGCCTTACTTCTAAGGGTAACGTATTCCACAAACTTGCAGCTTGAATTGTGAAAGATTTGTCAACGAAGGAAGTGAAGTCAATTTGTATTATGGGAACATTTTTTACATTAAATTGGAGGTACCTGATCATTGCGGATTAATAGCTCGATGCACAAGCATTGGAAAATTAACAAAAAAAAAAAAAAAAAAAAAAAAAAAAAAAAAAAAAAAAAAAACACATTTTACAACAAGGTTACATTTTTGCCGACAAATTCTGTTTAAGATTGAGGAATTCAGTTCAATTATTTTTTTTTTTTTTTTCGTTTATTTGTTTATAAAATACAAGGTACAATACAGATGATGCAAATCATAAACTCATTAGAGTTTTACCGTGCATCATAATCATCGACACAAACAAAAAAAACTTTGCTTAACTAAAACACAATAAAAATATCACATTCCAGACCACATAATTATATCCGAAGAGGGTATAATTAAAATAAGACGCCAAAATTGTCGATTGAACGAGCGAACGTAACATAGCATCAGACTGACTACCCGCTTTTCTAATCATAATGTAGTTAAGGAATGTTTTGAGAGTGATACAGGTTGTTCCTTTATTTTAATCACCTATCTGTGTGCATCCCTCATCAGCTAAATCAATTTATGAGCATAAGTTTTTTTTATTATTATTATTTAGCTAGGTATTCAAGTGTAAGAAGTGTTGTTTTAATTTGTATTTTATGTTTTTATGTGTAATTTTATCTATTAATGTTGTCGGTAAACTATTTATAAGGTATGGTATCATATATTTCAATAATCTCTTGCCATGTAGGTTGCTGTATTTAGGAAGTAAAAGCCTCGCGTTGATGACACTACGAGTATTAATTTGATTAACGCTTACTGGTTTTGATGTCCTATAATTTTCATTAAAGAATTCTTCATTCAGTAGTGTTAATTTAACTTTTTCATAGACGGGTATAATTTTACAGAATTCAAACAGCTTATGGTAATCATTTTGGAATTTAATTTTAATATTATACGGAACAATAGTTTTTAATATACGTAGTTGTAATGTGTATATTTTGTCAAGGTGGGTTTTATATGTTCTCCCATAGCTCGATAGTCCATAAGATATTATTGATTCAGCGAGAGATTTGTACAGCATCAGTAATATTTTATACGGTATTTTGTATTTTATCAACGAAAATTTGGCTAGGATACATCTTAATTTATCGCAAACCCCATCGGTATGTTGTTTCCAACTGAGCCGGCTATCAATGGTTAGACCCAGATATATTTGCTTATCTACGAGATCAATTGAGTCACAGTTGCAAGGTTTGGGGACTTTTTTATAGCAGTTTGCATGCATACACTCATGCGAGTGGGCAATCAGCCTAGGCAAGGTTGGACTTCTATTTTGGCTTTTTTTTTTTTTTTATGGTGGGAAAAAATCATGCATTGACATCCCCTGCCCTTGGGTGGAGCGGGAGATAGTGTCAGACTCTTACTGACTAAAAGACCCACCCCGTTCCTTCTAGCCTTCATACCGGGGCTCGAGCGCCCTTTCGGATAACCCTGGCCCCAGTAGGCTTCGACCCGGCTGGGTCCCTGCTGTTGCTGACAACTCCTTGAGGCGCGCGGGAACAGTGCGCGCCGTCGACGCCAATGGGCTTGGTCCGGACAGTTACCGGACGGCCGGACAGCGAGCTACCCATTGCTCACTGTCCGCAAGCCCGCGCCTACGGTGGCCGGAAATCGGGATCAGAATCCCGGCGGCGGCGGCGGCGGCGGCGGCGATAACGCCGTTGCCTGATGCGTTCGGCCTCCTCCTTTGCGAGCATTACTGCTTCGCAGAAGTCGGCGACCGCCTGCCACTCCTCCTCGCTCCGGACCATGGCCTCGACCAAGGCCCGGCGCGAGAGGTCTCCGCCGTCGATCGCCCCCACGAGGGCACGGCGATGCTCCGCCCAAGCAGGGCACACCTCGACTGTGTGCTCCACTGTGTCCTCCGGGCATTCCGCACAGTAGCGATACCCGGGCGTCACTTCCGCACGAATCCGGTGCAGGAAACTCCCGAACGAACCATGTCCGGTAAGGACCTGCGTCATGCGGAAGGTAAGGACGCCGTGAGGTCTTTCCAGCCACGCCTCAAAGAGGGGACTTACCGGACTTCTATTTTGGCTGGAACTGATGTACATAAGTTTGGTCTTCCCTGCATTTAGTACTAGGCCCGCGTCATGTGACCACTTGCTAAGTCTATCAAAATCGCCTTGTAGCTGCTTCTGAGCTTCTTCGTAATTAAATATCTTTATTGTGGATCTTAGGTAGGTACATAATACAGGTCTTAAATAAATTAAATACATAAATCACCTATGTACGTCCCGCCCTTGGGGCATACAATAGTCACTTAAGAATATAGGTAAGTACATTATTTTTACAAATCATTAATATTTCACATAAAAATAAAAAGATAAAATGAAACGAAACGAATTAAGGTAGGCAAGCACATAACAGTAGGCTTCTGAACACATCATGACTGAGAGGGACTTTATTGGAGAAGTGATTTGTCCAATAAGATCCGCAATTTTTAATAAAATTTTGTGGAGCAATGAATCGACTCAAAACATATGACTTTTTGAATTTAAACAACCAATATAGTTTGCAATTAGAAAATCCCCACCATGAATGTATATGCGGAAAGACAGATCACAATACCAATTTAATAGTACATTGTTACACTAGGGGTGAAAGTAATTCATTTCGTCCCGTAATTCGAGGGGTTAAATGGGTTACTTTCACCCCGAGGTAAACACTGTGCTTTTCATTACGAATACGAGGAAACTAAAAATAAAATGAAAAGTTTGTAAAACCTGAGTCGTCGTACCTATGATTTTAAGTAGGTATCTTTCTTCTGATTTAGGCGGTAAAAGGTATTCCACTACTGCTTTAGCCTCTTCTCTTATGAAATTAGGCGTTATATCACTATTTTAATCTGATAAACATAACGTGTTAATACAAATCTCTGTTGTACGGAAATGTAAACAAAACTCGAAAAAAACAACGACTGATTGCCACTTTCCCGCCATTTTGTTTTTTTTTTTTGCGGCTGGCCAGCTATTCAGCCTCATTAATGAAAAATTAGAAATTAATTGTAGTCTTTTAAAAATAAAGTAATTTAAAGAAATAGTTGAACAAATAAATCGAGAGATTGACTGGCTGTATGGAAAATTGGAACATGGTTCAATAGAAATATGAAGATAGAACTAGTTTTTTTTTAATAATTTGACACTGTCAGTTGTAAAGTAAAACTCCCTAGGGATGAAAAGTATCACTTTGAGCCCGCTCCTCAGGCAACTTCAGACCTACTTTCAGAGTATAAGTAATGAAATAGTATGTAGCGACATCTATGGCGCCACATAAGTACTACGAAGAAAGTACGAAATCCTGCATCGCGCAATCACAGTTCTCCGCGCGATTTGAACATATACGACAGCCCGAAATCATCTATCGGGCAGTAGCCCACCAGACCATAACACCTGTCTGGTCGGAGGATCCTCCCTTTTCAAAGGAGGTTTGCGGGACTTTACTCTCTGTTCCGCCTACCTCCAAAAGTACATTGTTACACTAGAGGTGAAACTAACTCATTTCGTCCCGAGAAGGAGTTGGTGGCCGAGCGTAGCGAAGTCGCCAATTCGAGGGACTAAATAAGTTACTTTCACCCCGAGGTAAACACCGTGCTTTTCATTACGAATACAAGGAAAGTAAAAATAAAATAAAAAGTTTGTAAAACCTGAGTCGTCGTACCTACGATTTTATGTAGGTATCTTTCTTCTGATTTAGGCGGTAAAAGGTTCCACTACTACTTTAGCCTGATCGCTTACCATCAGGTGAGATGGTGGTCAAATGCAAGCCTATCAATAATAAAAAAAGCCTCTTCTCTTATGAAATTAGGCGTTAAACCACTATTTTAATACTTTTCGTGTTAATACATGTTTTTTTTTCTGTGGTCGGCCTGCTATTCAGCCTCATTTATGAAAAAATAGAAATTAATTGTAATCTTTTAAAAATAAAGTATTTTAAATAAATCTTTGAACAAATAAGTCACTTAAAAATATAATATTATTTAATGAATACTTAGAGTCTGTCTAATAAATCAACCGACTTGTGTAATTACTAGAGTAAAATGAAATCTGATGTAGTCAACGCTGGTTCAATAATCAAGGTTGATTAGGAGATATTGTTCATTATTTACTACTAGAAGAACCTTATAAAAAGTATTGAATGTAAGTATTTTTTAAATAATTAAATTTTATACAAAATTCCCAAGTCCGCTGACTTTTTAGACAGACTATATCTTTAAGTTATTTCAATTTTATATCGCGCTGTAATTGACTGGCTGTATAGAAAGTTTGATCATTTCAATAGAAATGTGAAGATAAAACTAGATTTTTTATTAATAATTTGACAGCTGTCAGTTGAAAGTAAAACTCCCTAGGGATGAACAGTAGTAATTTCAACCCGCTCCTCAGGCAACTTCAGACCCACTTTCAGAGTATGAGTAATGAAAAATAAGTAATTATTTATTAGACTGAAATATTAAATCAAAAAAAATATTGATTCATTTTAATTACCACTAAATCTAACTGGGTATCATTTTTGAAGTATCTAAAAAATTATCTTCCTTTTATATTGGAAGAATAAAATAGGAAGATCTAATTAGTTCTAAACTGACGGCGGCAGTCCTGCGCATTATGTTGTACCTGTTCGTGCATATTTGTAAGTATAGAAAATATCCAAACAGATGGGTCGGACTTCTCGGACCAATTTTGTAGCCTCCTCGTTTACCGGAACTATGTAAATCTACTGTTTTTTAAGCTATTGCATAGCTTCTATCGCGGGCCTTGAGCGTGGAGACCGAATCCAGAAATTCCGTAACGAAAATAACCTAACACCCCCTACTCATTTGTTTTTTGAGCGTGGTGACCGATAAGAAAACAAATGAGTGAACAATCAATCAAAATTCAATTCAATGTGTGAAAGTGTAACTTCAATTAATATCAAAGAAAAAAAAACAAAGGAAAAAAAATACTGCATAAATAAAATAAATAAATAATTACATATAATTGCATAAGTTGATAAAAATGCTATGCAATAGCTTTACCGCGGCAGTCCCCGAGTGCCACACGTCTTTTTTTTTATTGTAGTTATCTCAAAGAGGAAGTAAGCCGATCAAATCTTTAGAAGACTTACGTAGTCGTATCAGAGCAGACGTATCAAAAATTAGTGACTATACAAGACTGCTTAGAAGAGCATTTATCCGTAGATGAAGAGGTTGCATGAAAGTGGGTGGCAAACAATTTGAATATTTACATTACCAATGTTAAATGTTGTTTTATTTATTATTAAAACCCAATCTAGTCAGGTATATAAAAAACATACCCAATGATTTAATGTTATTACATATTTTTTCATTTACCAAAAGCTACTTTTCTACATTAGTTGCAATAATTCACTATTTACATTGGATAAATTTATGATTTATACCATCATAAAATCAACTTGAAACGTATACTTAATTTTTAAAAATTAGTTTTGCTTTTTAACAAATAAATTATTTGGAGTCTATTTTATAAAAAAGTGCAATAGCTAGTCATACTATTTATCTCTTGCAATTCATTCATCTCTGATTGTGGTGAGAGTAAACAAAAAAATATTATATGGTGAAAAATAGCTGTCATTTAAAAAAGATTAAAAAAGTGCAATAGCTAGTCATACTATTTATCTCTTGCAATTCATTCATTCATCTCTGGTTGTGGTGAGAGTAAACAAAAAAATATTATATGGTGAAAAATAACTGTCATTTAATTCATTAAACCCCAAACGAACGCCGTTCGGCGTTCGCGCACCTATTGTCTTTCTATTGTGTCTGTAATTTCCACGATTGAAAGGTTAAAAAAGATTAAAAAAGTGCAATAGCTAGTCATACTATTTATCTCTTGCAATTCATTCATTCATCTCTGGTTGTGGTGAGAGTAAACAAAAAAATAATATATGGTGAAAAATAGCTGTCATTTAAAAAAGATTAAAAAAGTGCAATAGCTAGTCATACTATTTATCTTTTGCAATTCATTCATTCATCTCTGGTTGTGGTGAGAGTAAACAAAAAAATATTATATGGTGAAAAATAGCTGTCATTTAAAAAAGATTAAAAAAGTGCAATAGCTAGTCATACTATTTATCTATTGGAATTCATTCATTCATATCTGATTGTGGTGAGAGTAAACAAAAAAATATTATATGGTGAAAAATAGCTGTCATTTAAAAAAGATTAAAAAAGTGCAATAGCTAGTCATACTATTTATCTATTGGAATTCATTCATTCATATCTGATTGTGGTATACTCTCAATACAAAAAAATATTTCATGGTGAAAAATAGCTGTAATTTAAAAAAGATTAAAAAAGTGCAATAGCTAGTCATACTATTTATCTCTTGCAATTCATTCATTCATATCTGGTTGTGGTATACTCTCAATACAAAAAAAATTATTATATGGTGAAAAATAGTTGTCATTTAAAAAAGATTAAAAAAGTGCAATAGCTAGTCATACTATTTATCTCTTGCAATTCATTCATTCGTCTCTGGTTGTGGTGAGAGTAAACAAAAAAATATTAAATGGTGAAAAATAACTGTCATTTAAAAAAGATTAAAAAAGTGCAATAGCTAGTCATACTATTTATCATTCATTTTCATATTATATATATATATTTTATACAAGGTGTCGTTTTGAAGCTGCAAAATATTTCAGGAGGTAATTATGTTAGTGATTCTCGACCCGAATCAATAATAAAATAAGTAGGTAATTTTTTTTTTTTTTTTATAACCGCGCTTTTTTTCACACACCCAAACACGGAACAATAAAGGGCGTTTTCACACACACTAACTCGCAACGATAGTTTCATAAATAATGTATCATCCAATCATCATCCCGCATGCCACACCCTAGCCACGCCCCCGCGGCCATCGATCAATCGATTTAGTTTAGTGTAATTAAAAAATTAAATAACAAGTATTACTGATTATTGACCAGGTATCGTTTTTTTATATGATTATTTATGAGTTTTATTACAACCTCCTGAAATATTGTGCAGTTTTAAAACTGCACCTTGTATTTTTCATTCATTCATATCTGGTTGTGGTATACTCTCAATACAAAAAAATATTTCATGATGAAAAATAGCTGTCATTTAAAAAAGTCATATCTTAGCTATGTTCTATTTATAATATAATGTTGTTTTGTATTTTTTTCATAACGGCCATAAGTTCTGCTGTAAGCCATCACAAGATTGTACAATTATCGGACACTGGCTTATATAAAACACTAGCTGTGCCCGCCGCGACTTCGTTCGCGTGGTCTACAGGATTTTGGATTTATTTTTTCTAAAATAGAAGTATATGCCTAAAGCCTATGTTACGCCTTATAACATCAGCTACCTGCCAAAAAAAGTCCCGTCAAAATCGATCCAGCCATTTCAAAGATTAGCCCGGACAAACAGACAGACAAACAAAAATTAAAAAAAAATGTTATTTTGGTGTATGTACCGTATATATATTCACATGCATGTAGTAAAAAGCAGTTATTTCAATATTACAAACAGACACTCCAATTTTATTTATATGTATAGAATATAGATTATTTTTAGTTTATGCGAAATTTGAATATAGTTTGTTCAGAATCAGTAACTAAATGGATTCCAATAGATTTTACGCCATGTTATATTTTTTCCCAAAAATATTTAAAGAGGTCACAAGTTGGATACCACCGACATTAAGTACAACACAGGTCACGGCAGGTATTAGAAGGCAGCAAATAGCTGGGTGCAATTGATATACAACCCTTTAGTCGCCTGGATGACCCATTGACTATGTATTTTTGCTGATATAATAAGCTTATAACTTTCTGATTTTTCATGATACAGTTATGTTTATAAATATATTCTTTACATAAAAATACTAAAGATGTGTTTCGGGTTTCACATATACTAAAACTAATGTTGTATATAGATATTGCTTGGATTTTGTGCGATACGTTATAGGAGAAGAGAATGAAGAGGAAGTAGAATTAAACTCGAAAGAGGGAAGGTCATAATTTCATTTGAAATTAACGACAAAAGTTATACATTAAAATTGCATTTCATCTACAGGTCAAAAGTTCGCCATGATGGAGATGAAGGTAGCCGTGGCGGAGGTCTTGAGAGAGTTCACGCTGGAGCCAGTCACTCATCCCGAAGACATTCGCATCATCGCCGACGTTGTGCTAAGAAACGATGGACCCATTGAGGTCACGTTTGTGAAAAGGCAATGATCTTAATGTATATAATCTAAAATAATATTACAAAGATGAAAGATTTGAATTTTGTTTTTTTGTTTCATTTATGTTTTAAAATGATTTTCATGAATGATATCTAAGATATTGGATTGATATGTCCAATACAGAACAATAATACCCTTAAAATAAAAATGAATAAATATTAATATAAATAATTTTCAATCATCTCGAACTAGATTTTGCTTATTGAAAAAGCATTTCATCCATCCTGCGTTGATCCGATGTGTTACGTTCCGGTCCACCTCACCATCCCCTTAGACGAGCAACCCGAGGTACTTACCGGAACAGATTGGTATGGGCGTTCCGGAGAGAGCTAAAGGCACAGGATTGGAGAGACCGCCGAAATCGCAGAACAAGTACTTCGTTTAGGTTCTACTCGATTTCAGGCCAACACTCTCCAGTCTGTGCTACCAAATCTCTAATCTGTTCTGGACCACTGGCCACTCTCGGCAACTAGCACGATGTTATCGGTATACATCGGGTCTACCTTTTATAACAGAACTTTTTATGTCATAATATCGTTTTGCATAACAACGGATAGCATAAACTTCATTTCGCAGAAAATCATTTCGCATACACTCATTTATCATACATTCAAAACTCATAATTTTGTAAGTCAGAATCATCTTTTGGCATAATGTTCATATCCAAAATAATTAAAAAGCAGAACCACTATATAGCAGAAAATTACAGTCATAAAAGTCTTAATTACGAAACACTGTTGGTTTACACAGGGTCAACGGAGGCCCCATGCAGGTCCTCTTATTTCGGGGTGGTTATACAAAAATAACTATGGTGGCTAGCAGGCATGTAGCATGCAAGCAGGCATGCAGTATGCAAGCAGGCATGTAGCTTGCTAGCATGCTTGCAGCCTGAAAACAGGCATGCAACATGCAGTAGGCATGCAGCATGCAAGCAGGCATGCAAGCCGGCATGCAGCGTGCAGGCAGCCATGCAACATGCAGCAAGCATTGTTTCTGTCACGGCTCCGGCGCTGCGGGGTTTGGGCGGCCCCACGCAAACTTATCGTCGCAGCGTGGGGCCGCCCTACCCCTCTGCGCCTACGCGGAATTGAATTACACTCTAGGGGTAGGGCAGACAAGACTACGTAGTCGGTTTTGGAGCGATTCGTTTCTATCACTACATTTTGTAGCACAACATAATATTGACTTTTTATAAGAAGATACATGTATTTTAATTTTTGATGTTCAAATATACCCTACCCATACCAAATAATCGTATCTCGAAATAAACATTATGCTAAACAAAGTTCTCCGTAATATTAATTATGGCAAAGGTAATATATATGCGAAACAAAATTCTGCCTTGATAAAAGTATGTCATTGTGGATTCGGACACGTAAATATTCTTCCAAACAATAGACTTTATGCTAACAATTTTTTACGTTTTTTTGGAGTATTAAGATTCTGCCAAATAGAAGGAACCCGTATACAACATACACCAGGGAGCCTCTTCCTGAATGTCCGACGTCAGAGCGTCCACTATCATCAGGAGTGACCGTTTGCCCCGCACTGCCCCACAGATTCTGCGTTTTAGGTGTGCACCAAAGCAATGTACTCGTCTCTAGGAATATATGTACCGGTTTCTTTTTCAATGTACCTCTGTACTTTTGAAGAAATATGCAAAAAAAGGGGACCGTGCCAGCCAAACGCTTTCAGCACGGCCCTCGTGTAACTTGAAAACTATCAGCATACTAAAAAGATTCTTGAACTCAAGGAATGTACTCTACACACAATGTACTGTACACGTTATATGTACCGCGAAAAAAATTATGGATTCGTAATAGCAACAAATAGTATACATATAGATGTGTAAAGGGGGCTGTGCTAAAAAAATAATTCGCATCGAAGTATTCGACTGAAAATATTGATTTATCGAAACAAAGATATCGATATTTTTTCAACAAGCCTACTTCGGACAGGCACTGTCATCCGCGTCGCTGCCCACACCGCGCTGCCACTGTGGCCACGCAAATCGCGCGCGTTGCCGCTCCCGCACCGCTACCCGCACCGCGCTGCCACTGTGGCCGAGCACTTTCAGTTGCCTATATATTTTTAATTTTGATATGTTTTCTTACAAAATTCGACTTCCTGAATTTTTGCACTCAAGCACATCACCTTTATTTATAAAAATATGCACCAAAAAGCTGTTGCACCACTACCAGGTATGGCTTCTTCCTGCAACAACTTATTGAAGAACAAAGCTAACCACATCCACCCATCCACTCGCAATAACTTCCAAACTTCAACTGGTATTCCATCTGGACCAATGGCTTTACCATTCTTCATTCCATTTACTGCTATTCTAACTTCATCCATGCTAACTATTCTCACTAATCCTGCATTCACTGGTTTATTCTCTAACACACTACTCCAATTATTTTCCTCATTATTCAGTCTTTCAATATATTCCATCGACCTCTTTTTGATTTTTTCATCATCTGATAGAACCATTCCAGTTTTATTTTTTATACATCTTACCTGGCAAACATCCCTCGTCTTTCTCACTCTTATTCTAGTAAGCCAGTATTTTTGGCCTGCAGGATTGTCCAGTGTATCATATTATTTTTCCTAAGGTGAAACTCTCGCTCGATCTATTGAGTAGACTAACAAGTACCTATAATAATATTCCACATAATATCACACAATGCCATCTAGTCCCAAGCTAAGCAGAGCTTGTGTTATGAGTAGAGATTGCAATCGAATATTCGAATATTCTTTCCAAATTTATATTCGAATAGCAAATAAATATGTATTCGAATATTCGAATACTACCAAAAAAATTATAGTCTAAAGTCTATGTTGGTAGAATTACGCACTGTGGTAAATTTAGATACTATCGTAGGTATATCTGATTGAATTCTGAATTATTATTGATGAATCTGATTTATTAGTGTAATATTGCATATAAAAATGATTCTGCAATGTCTTTACGACACCTTTGCATTTTTGATACTTTTTTATCTTATTATTAACTCTTTGAATGTCGTAATTAGAGACACAATAGAAAGACAATTACCTTATGTCGGACTGTGTAACTTAAGACATTCGAAAGGTTAACGAGTTTAAGACTATAAAAGTTTGAGAAGTTATAATCGTTTACTGTTTACACATTTCATGTATGATTGTGTGATTTATAAGAACATACGTTTTCTATGATGTTTAAGAATTTGATAATATTTTTTATTTTAGTATCTAAACACCGAGTGTATATTGTTTAAATATTTAAAATGATGATTATATTTGTGTTTGTTATGTTTCATTATTTACAATTTATAAATTAGAATGCATCGCATTTGTTAATTACATTTTTTTCTAGTGATCATTGAATTTTTTTTGTTTATTTTTAATATCAGTAATTTGTTTTATAATAGACGAACTTTAAACTTAAGAATAACCGAAAATAGGACAACATGGCGAAATATAATCGACAAGAAAGTGGTTCGTTGAGGTCACGACCTTCAGAGGATAAACGACGCAAGGAGGAGGAAACTTCTTAATTTATATACGAATTCTATAATGTTTCAAATTTTGATGAACTATAGTTATTGTTATTAATATTATAAAGAGGTAAAGTTTGTTTTTATGTTTTTTTTGTTTGTAGAAGGTAATCTCTGAAAGTCCTGGTCAGATTCCAAAATTTTTTTCACCGATAGAAAGCTACTTATACTTCATATTATTCCTGAGTAACATGGGCTATATTTTGTATACACGGGTGAAGCCGCGACCAAAAGCTAGTAATTAAATATAATTCTGCCGTGCAGCCCTTAAAACGCGTACAGCCACTTTGACGTCGTATTTTTTATAGTAATAATGTTATATGGTAGATTATTTTTTGTCAAGAGGATTAAGGTAATAACAAAGAGTGAATTTTGAAAAAACTAAAATTATTTAGTTCGTTAAATTCAAAACAAAACGAATTTTCCCAAAATCATGTCTATTACTGCATGCAAAACGGTACACATATGCAGATTAAAATGCGGTAAAAATACTTGATACAGCAAAAACCATTCATTAATATACTTTTTTGCAGACTAATTTGCAGTTACTTTTCAGATATCGTAATTAGGGACACAATAGAAAGACAATGAGAGAGCGAACGCTGGCGTTCGCTTGGGTTTTAATGAATCAAGACGTGCTTTACTGCATTTTAATTTGCATCTTCAACCGATTGTACATGTAGTAACTGTAGTAAGTAACAAATTTTTAAATCAAGTATGTTGTACATGGATTTATAAAACAAACACGACAATTTTGTATGTATCTTGTTATGCCTTTATTTTTTAACCATTTCAGCTAATTCAATTCATTTTTCGTACGACGTACGTGACGTAACTGCTTTTACTGTATTTTAGTTAGTATAATAATGTATTTCGGCATACGATGTTGAATTAATAGGTTAGCTTATTTGGTTTTTCTGCCAAGTAAATCGTCCAATCAAAAACTAGGTTTCACAAATATTTTCCTTATAGTAAACCCGTTCAGATTCAATACTTAACTCAAAAACGTAAAAAATCTGTTACTGCGTTTTAGTGCCTCCACGGCAGTATTGTGCTAGGTTTACTTATCTCTATAAAAATATAGTTCCTAAAGCAATACAAGCTGATATTTTAAGTGTTATTTTTAATATTTTGAAAATATTCGAATAATATTCGAATAGCTCTGAAAAAATATTCGAATATCAAAACTATCGAATATTTGCAATCCCTAGTTATGAGTACTAGACAACTGATAAACATACCTATATATTTCTAAATACATACATAATATTGATAAATCACACCCAGACACAGAACAAATGATCGTGCTCATCACACAATCATTTGTCCTGGGCCTCAAGTCTGCTATTACAATAGTGTCACAATGGTCTATCATTGGTGTCATAATTGTCGATTTTGACCAGTTTGGTAATCTACTAATATAATGGCGTCATTATGACTTTCCAATGGTCAACCACTGACACTCCATTGAAAGAAGTGACATAGAATGGTAATCTCGTACATATTCACAAATGAATATTTGAAGTTTGCGGTAATCTACTAAAACTTTGACAGTTTATTTGATCAGTGTTTTACCATTACAACGTTATTGTGCAGTTATTGGTTTTAATATGCTCGAAATTATCATTCTACCACAATTCTATTACAAGACCATTGATCGATCTGTGATCGATCATTATGAATTAGCAGATTACAAACTTTTAGCAAAATGACAATTGGATCGTGTTGGAATGACGAATTTATGAAAATAGCAGACTTGGGACCCAGGGTGGGAATCGAACCCACGACTTCCGGCATAGCAGACTAACCATAACCACTAGACCAACAGGCCAGTCAAATATAATTTGTCTTGGGCTTTTGATGATGCTATTGCCACGGCTTTCTCGGTTTTTGTCTTTACAACGTCATACTCATTTTTTTTTCAGTTTTGTAAACTAGCGTTCCTAGCTCATACATGAAATTACACAATATTATGAAACATGTATTTTCTCAAATTCATTTAAAAATTAATAAAATATTAGTTTTATTTAGTTACTTATTAATGTTGAAATAGCGTAACCATGTAACAAAGGTCTAAAAACTTTGTTAGTATTGCATCAATCGTGATTAAATTCACTTGATATTCCAATCAATAAAATGATAAAATATACATCATATTGTGTATTTTTACATGTAGGTAATCGTTATTACCTACGTGATGCTGGTGACTGTAAAACAGGAATAACAATAAGTATCATGTGTTCTTCATCATCATCACCATCATCATTTAAGCCGATACACGTCCACTGTTGGACATAAGCCTCCTCCAAGCGTCGCCACAACGAACGTTATTGTGCGTCCCACATCCATCGGTTTCCCGCAACCTTCACCAGGTCATCGGTCCACCTTGTAGGAGGCCTTCCAACGCTGCGTCTTCCGGTACGCGGTCGCCACTTCAGAACCCTTCGGCCCCAACGGCCATCTGTTCTGCGAACAATCTGCCCTGCCCATTGCCACTTAAGTTTGGCAATTCTCCGTGCTATGTCGGCAACTTTAGTTCTCCTGCGGATATCTTCATTTTTTATTCGATCGCGCAAGGAAACCCCGAGCATAGCTCTTTCCATTGCTCTTTGGGTGACTTTAAGCCTTCTGATGCCCATTGTAAGCGACCACGTTTCGGAGCTTGACGTAGCTCGAAGAATCGCCAAACTTAAGTGGCAATGGGCAGGGCACATTGCACGCAGAACAGATGGTCGATGGGGATGAAAGGTTCTGGAGTGGCGACCACGTGCCGGAAGACGCAGCGTTGGACGGCCTCCAACAAGGTGGACCGATGACCTGGTCAGGGTCGCGGGAATCCGATGGATGCGTGATGCACAGGACCGGTCGTTGTGGCGACGCTTGGGGAAGGCTTATGTCCAACAGTGGACGTCTTTCGGCTGATATGATGATGATGATGATGACGTTTCGGAGCCATATGTCATCACTGGCAACACGCACTGGTCATAGAGTTTCGTCTTGAGACACTGTGGTATGTTGGACGAGAAGATACCGCGTAGCTTCCCGAACGCTGCCCAACCGAGTTGGTTCGACGGTTGACCTCTTTCTCAAAGTTAGATCTACCCAGCTGGACTGTCTGTCCGAGGTAGACGTAATCGTCCACAACTTCGAGTGCAGAGTTTCCAATCTTGATAGGAGTGGGCGCTACATGGTTGTTAATCATGATTTTGGTTTTATCCATGTTCATTTTAAGACCCACTCTTAAAGAAGCTGTACTGAGGTCATTGAGCATTGTGCTGAGCTCCTCCGTAGTCTCAGCCATGACTACTATGTCGTAGGCAAACCGAAGGTGAATGATGTACTCGCCATTGACATTAATGCCCAGTCCACTCCAGTCCAGAAACTTGAAGACATCCTCCATTGCGGCCGTGAACAGTTTCGGAGAGATGACGTCTACCTGCCTCACACCTCGCTGCAGGAGGATAGATTTTGAGGTCTGGTCCTGGAGTCGGACTGACATGGTGGCGTTTTCGTACAGACACTTCAGCACTTCGATGTACCGATCGATAGTCAATTTGGCACCTCGAATCAAAAGCTTTCTCGTAGTCCACAAACGCTAGGCAGAGAAGCAGGTTATACTCCTCGGTCTTCTGTATGACCTGCCGTAGCGTATGTATGTGGCCTACGGTGCTGAAACCTTTTCGGAATCCGGCTTGTTCGGGAGGCTGGAAGTCGTCAAACCTGCGCGCAAGACGGTTCGTGATAACCCTGGAAAACAGCTTGTAGTCTCAGAAGTGAAATGGGCCTATAATTCTTCAGCAGGGTTTTATCACCCTTCTTAAAAAAGAGTACCATCACACTTCTGCTCCATGCCTGTGGCGTTTTTACCTCGAGTATGACGGAATCGAACAACTTCTGAAGGGCCTTTAGGACCGGTTTTCCACCCGCCTTCAGGAGCTCAGCCGTAATTTCGTCCTCACCCGACGCCTTGTTGTTCTTCAACTGCTTCAGAGCCATCCTATTCTCGTACAGGCTGACTTCCGGGATATCTTCAGTGTAGTGTCGAGTCAATCTAGCTCTTGGGTCGTTTGCTAGATTTGTAGCGGGTTTGAAGATTGACGTGTATAACTGTCCATAGAATGCCTCGATCTCTCCCATAAGCTCTGATTTGGCGGATATGTCTCTGCCATCTTCGGTCTTCAGTTTCGTGAGCTGGCTCTGCCCAATAGACAGATCCCGTGCAAAATCTTTGGAGCACTTATTCCGCTCAATCGCGTCCTTAATTATCTTGGTATTAAATTGGCGAAGCTCACGTTTCAGAGACTTCGTGATCCGTTTATTGAGCTGCCGGTACGTGCACGCGAGTCTTAAAAAACTGAGACCCGACTGTATGGACAGCTTCTACGAACCCATCATTATATTTGTCCACGGAGCTTCCTAGGCACTCGAAACGATTTTGAAGTTCGAGCTGAAAGCTCTCGGAATTTTGGATCTGGATCTGTGCAGGACGGAGCATAGACTTCATCAGTCGAGATCTTTCAAGCTTGACATTGATATTCAATGTGCCTCTTACCATACGTTGATCACTCCCGGTTTTCACCGCATTGATCACAGAGACATCATTGAATATTTGCTTCTTCGTCGACATGATGAAGTCAATCTCATTTTTAGTTACACCATCAGGGCTTTGCCAGGTCCACTTCCTGTACTTACGCTTTCTGAAGAAGGAGTTCATCATGTAGAGGCTTCTCCATAAAACTAGCCAGTAGGTGTCCCCGGCGGTTCCGATGTCCAAATCCAAGTTGCCCCGCTCGCAGCTCATCGCCGTCTCGTTTGCCCAGTTTCGCATTAAAGTCCCCCATAATCACGGTGAAGTGAGTCTTAGATCCATGCATGGCTCTGGATATATCCTCATACATGGACTCCACTTCGTCGTCGGGGTGTGTCGAGGTCGGGGCGTAAACCTGTATGACCTTCAGCGAATATCTTGATGATATTCTGAGTATAAGGTACGCCACCTTGATCGACACACTCTCGATTCTCACCACATTGTTTACGAGGGACCTGTGGACAATAAACCCGACACCACCCCGGGACTGCTGATCACCCTCCCGGAAATAAAGCAGGTTACCGGATTTAAGAATTATCGTGACCTCCCCCTGTCTTCGGACTTCAGATAAACCCACAATACTCCATCGTAACCCGCTCAACTCTTCCTCCAGTTCGATGATCTTCTCGTCGGACCGGAGTGTACGTACGTTATACGTTGCCAGGTCCAGTCGTCAACGGTTAAACGTTCCCTCCCGGAGATTTTTAGTACCCCTGACCCCAGGGCTGCGCCCACGCCCGTCCACAACCACTGGAGTCGCCGGACATTTGGGGCCTGTGTGTACTGTTGTGTTCTATTGGGGGGGTTCGGACCATAACCCGCCACGCTGGTCCAGTGCGTGTTGGTGGGTCGCCATAGCCTCGTTCGTTTTTCGGCACGGTGTACCACGTGCAGGTGAGGTTGGCTTGGGTCCCGACAGATGTTGATTGGGACCCCGTATACACCCCGTGTTCTTGTGTTCGTATGTGGTTAATTATCCAGACCCTTGTGCCTCTCCATTCTGATGACGTTCGAGCGTTAAGAAGTAACAAATATCATACTCACACAAACTTTCGCCTTTATACTTGTTTTTAACCGACTTCTAAAAAAGGAGGAGGTTCTCAATTCGGATGTTTGTATTTTTTTTATTTTTTTTTTTTATGTATGTTCGGGCATAACTTCGTCGCTTGCCAACCGATTTGAAAAATTATTTTTTTGTTGGAAAAGGTATACTTCCCAAATGGTCCCATAGTCACCAAGTCGGGATCTGATGATGGAATCTTGGCTAAATCGAGGGAACTCCTCAAATATTATAGGCAACTATATAGTCATTTTGATATTTTCATCAAGGAATTAAGCATTTACAGTCAAAAAGTGACATTTGATGAGGTGGAACTGGTTAAGAAGACCAGAAATTGCCAACGGAACTTCATACTCAAACAAAAATCACAATGAACATAGTTAAGCGACTATGACAATGCAAATAAATGAATAGTTCTGAATAGTTATGTTGAAAATGGTATCATCGAAGTAACCTGATGATAGTGATGGAGCTGGAAGATAGGCACCGGAACTCCGTAATTAATCAATGTATCGTACCCGTGTTTGGGCTTATTAGAAATGTCATGAGATGCACTTTGGCTATAAGGTAGGTACTATCGAAGTGATCTGATGATGGAGCCGGAAGGTGGAAGGTAGACACAGGAACTTCATATGAAAATGATGTATTCTAGCAGGGTTTGAGTTAATTGGAATTGACATGAGAAAAAAGTACTCTGGCTGTAAGTGTGTTGCAACTAAAAAGTATGAAATAAAAAACTTTTTATAAAAAAAAAACCAACTTCACTAAAAAAACACTAAAATGATCAAAATAATTTTAATTTCGGAAGTCGGTGTTAAATAAGGAACAAACAATAACGAAAAACACCGACTTCCGAAATTAAAATTATTTTGATCATTTTAGTGTTTTTTTAGGGAAGTCGGTTTTATTTTTTTTATAAAAAGTTTTTTTTGTAGGTAGGAATGTCATCCAATGACATCTCCGCGCCCTTGGGCGGAGGAGATCATCATATTCAGGTGCACTGCGGATATTGTTCAAATAATCCCAAATAAAAGTATACACTTTATCATTTTTAACCGACTTCTAAAAAGGGAGGAGGTTCTCAATTCGGATGTTTGTTTATTTTTTATGTATGTTCGCGCATAACTTCGTCGCTTGCCAACTGATTTGAAAAAATATTTTTTTGTTGGAAAGGGTATACTTCCCAAATGGTCCCATAGTCACCAAGTTAGGATCTGATGATGGAATCTTGGCGAAATCGAGGGAACTCCTCAAATAATATAGGCAACCATAAAGTTCTTTTCGTATTTTCATCAAAGACTTAAGCATTTACAGTCAAAAATGAAATTTGATGAAGTGGAACTGGTGAAGAAGACCAGAAATGGCCAACGGAAGTTCATACTCACACAGATAACACAATGAACATAGTTATACGACTCCAATAATACAAATAAGTGAATGGTTCTGAATAGGTATGTTGAAAATGGTATCATCGAAGTGACCTGATGATGAAGCCGGAAGATAGGCACCGGAACTCCGTAATTAATCGATGTATTAGGATACATGCCGTGCCGTGTTCGGGCTCATTAGAATTTTCATGAGATGCACTTTGGCTATAAGGTACTATCGAACTGATCTGATGATGATGATGATGGAGTCGGAAGATAGGCACCGGAACTCCGTAATTAATCAATGTTTTCTAGCCGTGTTTGGGCTTATTAGAATTGTCATGAGATGCACTTTGCCTATAAGGTACTATCGAACTGATCTGATCATGATGATGATGGAGCCAGAAGGTAGACACGGCAACTTCATAATAAAACAATGTATCCTAGCAGGGTTTGAGTTAATTGGAATTGACATGAGAAAAAGGTACTGTGGCCGTAAGTGTATTGCAACTAAAAAGTGTGAAATAAAAATCTTTTTACAAAAAAAAAATAACCGACTTCACTAAAAAAACACTAAAACCAAAAAAATAATTTTAATTTCGGAAGTCGGTGTTAAATAAGGAACAAAGTAACAATATCGAGAAACAGCGACTTCCGAAATTAAAATTATTTGATGGTTTTAGTGTTTTTGAGTGAAGTCGGTTTATTTTTTTTTTTGTAAAAAGTTTTTTATTAGTGATCAATTTGTTTTATTAAGGCTAAACGAAATCGTAGAAGAGGAGGTGGTAATGTGGCCCCTGCAGTTATATATATTTATTTTATTTTGGTGGCGTTGGGCGGAGCGGGAGATGGTATCAGACTCTTACTGACTATAAAACCCACCCCGCTTCTTCTTGCCTGTCATACTAGGGCCGAGCCTTTCTTTCAGAAGCAGACCCTTGGCCCCAGTAGTCTTCGACCCAGCTGAGCCCTTGCTGTTGCTGACAACTCCTTGAAGCGCGCGGGAACAGTGCGCGCCGTCGACGACTTGGGCTCGGTCCGGACTGTTACCGGACGACGGGCAGCGAGCTACCCATTCAAAGCTCGCTGTCCGCAAGCTCGCGCCTACGGTGGCCGGAAATCGGGATCGGAATCCCGGCGGCGGCTCGGGCGTGAGCGCCGTTGCGATGCGGTCGTTGTCCTCCTTTCCTAGCATTACTGCTTCGCAGAAGAAGGCGAGCGCCTGCTAAGCAGGACACCTCCACCGTGTGAATTCGGTGCAACCTTCTGAATTTACCATGTCCGGTGAGCACCTGCGTCAAGCAGAAGGTGAGGACGCTGTGAGGTCTTTCCAGCCACACCTCAAAGAGGGGAATTACCGCCATAATTGTGGTGTGCCCAGCACTCGGTTGTGATAGTCATTGACGCCATTTCACCATGAGATCCCGTCGGAACTCTGTCCTCCATGCCACGATCTGTCTCAGCAGCGGGCTTTCGCCCCGGCGTTGCATCGTCGTCAACAATTGTGCATGTGTGCCAGATCCTATGGTGGCAGGCCAGCAAGGAGGCTCGCCGCTTTGTGGGAAACCGTGCGGTATCTCCGCACCATACATATTGCCATGACTTATGCGTTCAGCTGGGCCTTCGGTTGCTGACGCAGTGACGGCGCCCACAGTGGCGCTCCATAAAGGATCATCGACCGACGATTCCTGCGTAGAGCCTCCAGCAGGAGGCGTCTGGAGCCCCCAGGTTGGGCAGGAGCCGCTTGAGAGCAGCCCCAGTCCGGTTTAGTTTGGGAGACATGTATGGAAATGCTCCACGAAGTTCCACCAGCTGTCGAGGACGAGTCCCAGGTACTTCATCGTCGACCCGACGCCTATGTGAACTCCTCCTACCGTTAATTGGGACCCCGGTGGTGGCGCGTTTCGAGGGCCGTGGAAGCACATAGCCTTGGACTTGTGCAGCGCCACCTCGAGTCCCAACTGCTGGATCCTATCAACGACTATCGCAACCCAGCGTGTCGCTAAATCGACCGACGCCTGGTACGACTCTCCGTGCGCTAGAACCAGCGTGTCGTCTGCGTAGCAGGCCACACTGACCCCGACAAGGAAGTCGTCGCGCAACACGTAAACGTACCCGACGGGTAGTCCTAGCACCGATCTCTGCTGGAACACCGCACCATGGAAAATATGGGTAGTTTGCTGATTAAAAATCTATATCTCCTTTGTTTTTAAAGATAAAGACTTGAAATTTTGCAGTGACATAGTACATATTATTATTATTATTATATATTCTTTATTGTACACCACATATACAAAAAACTACAGGTCAAACATTACATATTATAGGTATTTAAATATGTATACATTTAATAAGCACTAGGATTTGCTTGCGGTTTTACTCGCGTTTTAATTGGCAATGATGTCAAAAACCTTACGCATGTTATTTTAAATTGACTTCAATGTGGCTGTTGTCTCTTTTTAATAGCCTAATATAAAATAGGATGTAAACACAATAAAATGCATTAAAAAATTTAATAAAAAATATTTCTATTTAAACTTCCTCATATTAAAATCACTCTAAAAAGTGATTAAAAACAAAATAACCAGAATTGCTTATTTCATTGTATTTCTCAACAATTTTATCAAAGTTTTTTATATTGAATTGATAAAAAACGAATTGCATATAATAGTACGACTCTTTAAAAAGAAAATAAGACCAAAAACATGTGCAATTTACAACATTTAAAAAACTGGCCAAAAGCGTGTCGGGCCACGCTCAGTGTAGGGTTCCGTAGTTTCCCGTCCGTCACAATAAGTGTTCCCACTTATGAGTTTAAAAAAGGCTATTTGTTACGTTGACATACTAAGTACGGAACTCTAATAAATACGGAGCCCTAAAAACGGGCCCACAAAGGACGGTGATAACTAAAACAATATGCAAGTAGTAGAAATTTCAGCGATTGTGCACTCGTAAAATTACGAATATATTAAAGAAGAAACGATTTTTTACCACGGTAGGTCACGAAAGAACGGAAAATCTTAACATCTACTTTTAAAAAGACGACGTCATTACGCAACGCCATCTATCGAACCATTTATGAACTGGTTTTTACCTTAACATTTTGATAGATGGCGTTAAAAAAATGAATTTTAGTTTTGTTCTAAATTGCCTTAGCATGTTCCTGATAGAAGTTTTATGTAGTTATAAGATAATGCCGCCAATACCAAGAGACCAACCGAACAATTCGATAATACCCGACCCCATCAACTCAGGAAAAATCCTAAAAGTACAGCGCCATCTCTCGGGAACTAATTAATGCATAGGTACCAGAAGAAGTTTTCGGTGGTAATTTTGGATTGCGACAACCGATTTTAATAATTCTTTTTTTGTTTGAAAGAAGATACTTTCAGGATAATAAAATATATAAACGAAGTTAAAAAAAATGCTTGCATATACGAATATACTACAAATTTAGTCCAGAAATTATTTTGTTCAAACTTTTTTGACCAAAAATTTTCTTTCCATCAAGTTCAAAATGATTTTCCTAGAAAGTCCTTATAAAGTTCTACTTTTCAGATTTTTTTCTTTTCTATTTTTTTCTAGACAAAATAAGTTTTACTTTTGGTGATTTACACATTGTGTTTGACAAATGTTTTTCTACTGGATTTTGAAGTAATTATGTAAAAAATATTAAAAAAATATGTGTATTTTCGCTTAATTAGATATTCTTTAATATTTGTAATTTGCCCCCTCAAATTGTTCCTATTATGGTCCTCGGATGCCATATTATAAAATATACGGCCGACGTCTAAATGTATGAGCTACTGCTGAATGTATGAGATCCTATACATCCAGCAGTAGCTCCGGGTATTCCACACAATGGTGACACCCGAGCGTCACTTCCGTACGAATCCGGTGCAGTAACCTCCCGGAGAGTGGCAGGCGGACGCCTCCTTCTGCGAAGCAGTAATGCTAGCAAAGGAGGAGGCCGCACGCGTGAGGCAACGACCCTCACGCTCCAGTCGCCGTCGGGATATTTAGTTATATATAGGTACCTATTTAAATACAGTTATTCGTTTAAATACATTGATGATCATCATATCTAAGCTTTCTACTTAGTACAAAGTCCAATATTACATAATACACAAAAAATATATAAGGCTCCATTAACTACGTACTTTGGGCGAGGCGACTTGCGTAAAGATATTATCGCTCTTTACTATCATTACATAGTATAAAACAAAGTCGCTTTTTCGTCTGTCTGTCCCTATGTATGCTTAGATCTTGGAAACGGATTTTGATGAGGTTTTTTTTAATAGATGATATAATTATTATTCAAGAGGAAACAACAAAACAACTTTGACAACGTGACATTGAGTGAGGGTTAATGGTACCCTGGGGGCCATATTAAACTTACTAAACTTTAATTAAGCGTTTACGGCAAAAATCACAAATATAATATTCGCCTCCAGGGCCAAAACAGTATGTATGAGCTCAAGAATTACAACTCAAACACTGAAACTACTCCTAGTCAAACGGTAGAATAACTTGTTACACAAAATATGCAGCTTGTACTTTATGTTGTAATAATGAGCTTGTATCTAAACTTCCAGGCATCCAATCTGAATTGATTTGCTCATTATAATCAGTCAGTTTTTATGACTGCATCACTTTCAGAGCTACTGCTGGATGTATAGGATCTCATACATTCAGCAGTAGCTCTGAAAGTGACGCAGTCATAAAAACTGACTAATTACGACGAGCAAGTCAGTTTAGATAGGATACCTGGAAGTTAAACGGTGAAGGAAAACATCGTGAGGAAACTGACATGTCCTGGCCAACGGACCAACCCGCACTGAGCCCGCTTGTGGATTACGGCCCATTCCCTCTCCTAGAGAGGAGGCCTGAGTCCCAGCAGTTGGAACATTAAAAAGGCCGTTTATGCATGCTATGCCTGAAAGTTTAGATACAAACTCCTTACAACAAAATGCATAAGCTGCATATTTTGCAAAACAAGTTATTCTTGCGATTGACATAGAGTGCCTGCCTTGCAATTTTATGAGCTCATGCAGACTGTTCTGGCCCTGAAGGCAAATATTTTATTTGCGATTTTTGCCGTAAACGCTTCCTTAAAGTTCAATTTATATTGTTAAGTATAACAAGCAATTGACAAATAAATAACAATAATAAATAATAATAATAATAATAATAATAACACCTTAGGAGGCTCTCGTTAGGCGACTGGATCAAGGGCTTGATTCAGAAAGCGGTACTTCTGGACACGGCTCGTATAGTCAGGAGGTTCCTTTCTCTGGAGCCCTGACCGCCGGTAGCTTGGACCCTATTCCCGATACCGGTGGGACACTATTTTTTATATTTTTAAATGTTTTTTTTTTATAATTTATTTAAGGAATATTTAAAAATGTAATTAATATGTTGAAATGAATAATAAAGGAATAATAATAATAATAATATTCTACAACTGTCACACAACGCCATCTAGTCCCAAGCTAAGCAGAAATATGGCTCCCAGGGTTAATGGTACCCTAGGACCCTCACTTAATGTCACATTAACAAAGTTGTTTTAAAGACAACCTTTTTTTTTATTATACTGTGGTTATTTTATTTATTCTAAAGCGATGCATAGAGCAATGAGTAAAAACACTGTAACGTACATACTTGATTTATAAGTCTAGTATTGTTTTTAATGAGGCCTCAAAAAAAAAGTAGAGGGCCACATTACCTTACCTTTTCCTCTTATAATATGTAATAAAATTAACAGTGTTTTGAATTACTCTATATAATAAAAAAACCGCATCAAAATTTGTTTCAAAGATCTAAGCATACACAGGGACAGACAGACGCAAAAGCGACTTTGTTTTATACTATGTAGTGATAGTAAAGCGCGATAAATATCTTGACATAATTTGCATCGCCCAAAGTAGTCAACGGAGCCTTATCAATTTTTTTTGTGTACCTATTATGTTACATTGGACTTTGTACTAAGTAAAGCGCTTAGATATGATGATCATCAATGTATTTAAAGAAACGACAGTGTATTTAAATAGGTACCTATATATAACTAAATATGGACCCACACCTATGGTGGCAGAAAATCAGGGTCGGAATCTCGACGGATGTGAGGGCCGATACTCGCGCGTGTGACCACCTCCTTCGCTAGCATTACTGCTTCGCAGGAGACGTCCGCTCGCCATTCCTCCTCGCTCCGGATCATGGCCTGAATGTACCAGAGATCGGCGCGAGGGGTCGTTACCGCCGATCGCCCTCACGAGGAGCTGGCGGTGCTCTGCCCAAATGAGGCACATCTCTATCGTATGCTCCACCATGTCCACCGGGCGGTCCACACAATGGTGATAGGGCGTTTCTTCTGCACGAATCCGATGCAGGAACCTCCCGAACTTACCATGTGCGGTGAGCACCTGGGTCATGCAGACGATGAGGACGCCGTGACGTCCTTCTAACCATTCCTCTAAGAGGAGACTTACCGCCATAAACGGTGAAGTACATTGATAGATTCAGGAAAAAAATTATTGATAATTAGGTTGGAACTTATCTACTGATTGTCTTAGCTAACGCAATTCTTTAATTACATAAACAAAAGATAAAGTCGTTCCTTAGTATAAAGTGATCTAGTGAAGAACGTAGTCGTTTGCAAAATGTTCTGGTATTTATTCCTCGCTGCGGGTTTTCTACTTTTCTTACACATTTTCTGCAACTATAATGAAAGAGCCAGGAAAATCAGAAAAATACCAGGGCCAGAAGACACCTTTATTTTAGGGAATGCCCCGGCTGTAATGCGGTCGTCAGGTAATAGAGAAGCTTTATCATTTAAGTTTTTTATAACCAATAACTAATTAAATGATTAATTATCCATGTTCACTGTTTGTTTTATTTTTTTCAGTTGAACTAATGAATTTGGCAAGAAAATTAGCTAAAGAAAATAATGGTATCTATCGAATTTGGATGTACCCTTTAGCGGCCGTGAATATATACAATCCTGATGATATTGAGGTATGGAGTAGATTTAATAACAAAATTAAGTATCGTAAAAATGATTTTTATGGATTATTATATTTTTTTTCTTCGTCTTTGCAGACAATTGTATCAAACATGAAATACAACGAAAAAAGTCAAATGTATAATATTTTAAAGCCGTGGCTCAGAGATGGACTTCTCTTAAGTAAAGGTCAGTGCAGCAGGAAATAAAGTAGTATTGCTGAAAAAGTGTTTTTTTTTTTTCAAAATATTCACACATTAACATTATGGGATTTTTTAAGGTTCAAAATGGCAAGAACGAAGAAAAATTCTGACGCCCACCTTCCATTTCAGTATTTTGCGTCAATTTTGTCAAGTTCTAGAAGATAATAGCCAGCGCTTTGTGGAGAGTCTCAAACAAGTGTCCGGTCGACCCATAGATGTAGTACCTATTATATCAGAATTTACTCTTAGCTCTATATGCGGTAAGTACTTTATATGTCATTATCATGTGATAATTCAGATCCTGTTGTGTAACCATCGCTAAGAAGCCATATTATCGAAGTCACTTTATTCGAACTTGTTTAAAGTATTTTTAGCGATTTCTCTGTCCTAATTAATTAATTTACAAAAATATATATAAAAAATAAAAATGTCTTTGTCCTAGAGTTTATTTTGTAATTTTTCCATTCACTATGCATTAAAATAAAGAAAAAATACCAATATTCCCTAAACAATTTGCTTTGTGGTAGTTATGACAATAAATCCTTTTCCTTGAGTTATTATATAAAAATGTATCCAAATAAAAGTCATCATGATGTTTTTAAAAATACCGCGAAAAAATTAAGATGGTGTAACTGTCACATAGCATCTACTGATGTCGAGTAAGTGATGAAAGATTTTTAGAAGGTAGGTAAACTTTTTGTAAAAAAAAATAATTTAGATTGGTATCAAGGTGAGAATCGGAATATGAAATCCGAAATACTAAAAATTTGGCGAGAACGTCGGTGATTGTTATTTTGCGTCGTTAATCCTGCTAAACGACGTAAAGGCAAAAATACAAAACCCATCTAATATCCTGATCTTGCTTTGTCTTCGGCTACAATCTCTCACAGCCCACAACTTCCAGTACCTGAACCTTCTACAAATTGTCTCAATCAAACTCATCTCAGAGTTCAAATAAAAATATTGAAGATGAAGAATTTGTACTGTCACAGACTGTTATCGAGAGACAGTTGATAACGTGTTAGAAGACTTTACAACAACTATGAGCTGAAAGTAGAATATCTTTGAAAGTACATATTTTATACTGCTTGCTCATTTAGATTAATTTAAAAACAACATGGGGGCGTATTCAGGACAATAAGGAAAACGTTTTCATCACGTCATGGACTTCGATTGCCGTTATCAGGGCCAAAACAACGAAAATATGATGGGGGGACTACATTTGGAGTTTAGTGAGACAAAGTTCTTATAAACATAAAAGAAAATGTAATAGGGTTCACTTTTAAACTTTTTTCTACTATTTTATAATTTGATATGATATAAAAAGTGATAAAAGACTATACCTACTTACATAAATTAATTTGTTTCAATTTTTTTATAAACAATAATTTTACTAAGAATTTTCTAAAACATTGATCAACCATTCTCCTGCATACAAAAGCAAACTTTTTCAGGCTATATATATTTCGGTTAAATTATCGATAAGTCTATCGATATTTCATACTCTCTTATCAAAGTCAAAATTGTGTTGTTTTGTTGTTATCAAGAATGTTCACATTGTTATCAGCAGCACAATCTACGTACAGATGACGCCTTACTTAATCATAAGCCAACCCAAAGTAAGTCTTCAGCAGAAAATGTTTTTAAGAAGACATAATTTATTGTAACTGTCATTTCAGAGACCGCAATGGGCACCAAGTTGAGCGATTACAATAAATCAGTGATAAGTGCTTACAAAGATGCAATATACAAATTAGGACACGTATTTTACCAACGAATGATCAAATTATTTTATTTCTTTGACTTTTCATTCAACTTAACACCGTTGAGCAGAAAACAAGACGGTTATCTAAAAACTGTGCATGATTTCACAACGAAGGTGATTGCGGAAAGGACAGAATACATAGACAAATATGGATTCAAAATAGCTGAGGATACCGAAGCAGATGATGATACATACGTGATCAAGAAAAAGAAGACGGCCATGTTGGATTTATTAATATCAGCCAAGAAGCAAGGACTGATCGACGACATTGGCATTCAAGAAGAAGTGGATACGTTCATGTTCGAAGTATGTCAAGTTATTGACCTTGATAATATTAATAAATCATATTATATAATAACATTAATCATTAGACATTATTAAAGTTAAATAGTTGATAAACATGTTTATGTTTTGCTTGCAGGGGCATGACACTACAGCTTCTGGTTTGACTTTTTGTTTTATGCTCCTCGCTCATCACAAGGACGTGCAGGTTCGTCAGATTATCAAATGGCTTAACTTTTTCCTTACTAGATGTTTTTCAAATCGATTCGCAAGTGATTTCATAGGAGGGCCAAATAACAGTCCCTTTTTCAATCCAAAAGAATATCCGTTTGCGATGGACGTTCTCCCTATTCACATGGTATTTTTTTTTAATATCTTTATATTCGAAGATGGAAAACTATACCATCAAACATTATAATTATGACACCTAGATCAACGTAACTTTTTTTCGCTCTATCTAATTAATATTAATGAATTTATGTTACAAGCAGATATGACCTCCATATATCATAAGTTTCAACAATTTCAGCAACATAATATAAATGGATCGTTTAATAATAAATCTAAATAAGTTTAACTATTTTACAAAATTTATTTATACAAATTATTTTAATAGATATGTACATAAAAAACTTAAATACTAAATAAACTATTTATTCTAAAACCTAACTATGTACATAAATATAATACAAAATGACTTTTACAAAAAGGATGCTATCAAAGAACTTTTCATGTTTGAAATTGAGTGTGTTGAACCAAAATATGAAAATTATATTATAAATTGAAGTATGTATGGGGACGGGGTAAGCATTTCATAAATAATACAAATTAGCTTTAAATAACAAGCGAAACTCCGTAGAAGTGAT
This sequence comes from Mythimna ferrago, assembly GCA_910589285.2. Classification (NCBI taxonomy): domain Eukaryota; kingdom Metazoa; phylum Arthropoda; class Insecta; order Lepidoptera; family Noctuidae; genus Mythimna; species Mythimna ferrago. The sequence goes on along the minus strand of OU342674.1, from coordinate 21,163,028 downwards.
ACATATAGTAATGTAATTAATATAAAAAATACTAGTATAGTAACTTCAAATGGCGGAGTCTAAAATCATTTATAATGTTTTTTCAACAGGAGAAAATCCTTGAAGAAATTAAGGAAATTTTCGGTGATTCAAAGCGCTCTGTGACTATAGAAGACTTACCAAAGATGAAATACCTGGAACGCTGCATTAAGGAGTCACTGCGGCTGTACCCTCCGGTGCATTTCATTAGTCGAAACTTGAACGAAGATATGACGCTAAGTAAGTGGACATTATTTAAATACTTATGTGTATAACCTGACGTTCAGAAGGTAACATAATATTACAAAGTATTGGAATATTTATTATTGTTAACAAGTGATCCGCCTCGGCTTTGCACGAGTTCACATTATGTACATAACAGCAAACCTTCCACATTTATTGCTCTTTCTACTATTCGTGAAAACCGTACCAAAATCTGTTGCGTGCTGTTAGCGGATAAACATACTGACGCGGAAAGCAAATTTGTTTTATACTGTGTAAAAATCATCTTCATCATCTTCCTACTCTTTGTTCCTGTTACTTGGGTGCATTATGCATTTTTGTTTCGTTCTGTACTGTCACCCGTCACGCTATCACTGACTCCCTATTCTTTCATATCAATCTTCGTACAATCCATCCATCTTTTCTTTGATCTTCCTCTCCCTCTATCCACATTATGTACTCAAAACTCTTTTAATAACATGCGTTTCATCTCTCCTCTTCACATGATCATATTAAGAACGAACAAAAAAAACGATGCCAAACAAACGTTCCCTTTCAACTTTTCAATCACTTACTATTTTCTTATTTGGAGGTTTTAATTTACTATTTTCTTACTTTACCCATTCTCGTCAAACCACACATCAATCTCAACATTTTCATCTCCGCTACATGCATTCTTTTCCCGTCTGTCTTTTTTTCACAGCCCAACATTCTGATCAATAAAGTATGACAGGTCTCTTCACGGAGTTGTAGATACTTAAGGGGCACCCGTGGGGCAAAAGTCGTTACAGTGACGTTTAAAGATTGTAAATGTAATAAATATTCCATAATTATTTCAACGCACCCAAACTCCGCACGGGTGTTAGAAACCTTTCTCATGAATTACTCTATTTACTGGTGAAATCCACATGAAAGTTCTATAGTTTTTTACTTAGATAGACAGACAGGTGTTATGGAAGTAAAACTTTAGCAGATACATCTGTCAGATACCTGTCAGCTAACGGCTATCTTATAATCACTTTTTTTTTAAATTCGAATAAGTGTTCAAAAAGGACTTATCTCCCAGAATGCATATTTTACAGTTATTAAATGTGGCATCTAGAATAATATTATAGGTATCAAGGCTCCACCAAACATCATAACTAGTGTTTGCTTTCAGGGACTATTTTTGCATTTAGCAAACATATATCTGCAAACTGTTGTGACATATTATGTTCGAACATAGTGTAGGCATTCATGAGAACGATTAGCAGGTAGACTATATCTAATCGGTTTTTTCCGACCAATTATCGTGTAAATACGTGATTAATTAACATTATAATCTTTTTCCCATGTAAGTTTTTACTCGTGGCATTTTTAGTACCTACTGTTGTTTTTGACCTTCTTTATATCAGTTTTTCTCATTGCCCTTATTCCAAAATGTTTAGAAAAACATTATGCTGTGTATCTTCTTCTTCTATACTTCTTTAGAAAATAGGGTAATTACTGAGCTGACAACCAACATCGGCTCAGTAGTACCTTTTTCTAGATAATATGTATGATTTTCCACAAAGTCCATCTTTCATGACTTTTATCAATCTTCCCTTACCACCATCTAAATTATCGAAACTTCATTCAAGGCATATTGCTCATATCTACCTTGTACTCTATATTCCAGGTAATTATGACGTCCCCGCTGGTACGTTTTGCCACATCCACATCTACGACCTGCATCGTCGCCCTGAGCTGTTCAAGAACCCAGATAAGTTCGACCCCGACAGGTTCCTGCCAGAGAACAGCGTGGGAAGACATCCTTACTCGTATATACCCTTCAGTGCTGGACCAAGAAACTGTATAGGTAAACGAGATTACACGTAGTGTAACAGTTTTGACAGAGCTAACTCTTAAAGCTGTCTACTATCTATAAGATCTCTTACAGTGATTAGGATATTATAGTAGGATATAGTTTTTCATTCGTTAATTATCTCATTATTATTATTACTAAGTGTGTACCACGACAAAGAGGTGCTATAAAACTCTAACTAGCTCGATAACTGTAGCGAGTGGACTGTATATTGAAACTCACTCTGTTTAATTATGATGGTTTATTAAAAACATATTTTGATAGCCGCTATATTTTGATGCCGTCGTGCACTATAACCGTTCCTGCTCAGGATGGAGTGGTTGGGTGGATCCGTGTTCGTGACATTCGGCTTTAAAAACTCCTGCAAAGCTTCTTGATTCTTTTCTTACGAGGGAAATCATCAAAGGCCCCGCTTAGGATGGAGCGAAAGGAAGTGTCTGACATTAACTGAATAAGCTCACAATGTGCCCAATGTGCTGGTGCCCTTTCCAAGGGCCAAGGTAACTCTTTCGAATAATTCGCAGCCCAAAGCTGCTCAAAACTAAATTACCGTAAAACAGGTTTAATTTAAGAGCGGAGTACCTTTGATGATAGCTAAACTTGGTACGTTTTTCCGTTTAATGCGTGATACTAATAGCAGGCAAAAATTTGATTACCTACTTTTATGACCAGACTGACAGATATATAGACGAAACATCAATGAGCAGTTGTTATCAAAACTAAATAAAATTGTTTGTTATAGTTTTGTGTTCTAAAGGTGTAAAAAATTTGCCTGATTAACTTTAGTTGTAAAGGTTGTTGGACTGCTAATTTATTTTTTGCGTATAGTGGTGGACCCATGTCTCATCCATTGTTACAAATCGCAGCACAAAATCGGTCGGATCCCTTTCAAAATGGTCGAAAATTTTGCCGCGTAAATCGTTTTCACGTTTGCTTTTGGTGGGCATTTAGCAAATACCTACGGCACACATTATGCGCAAAATTTTCGCATATAAATTTTTTTTTTTCAAGATGTTTTCTACCCATTCCTCCAATACACTTGCCTATCGTCCAGCACAATATCATGGACTTTGTCGATTGTTTTTGGCGTGGTAGCAGTTTTAGGCCGGGGTCATCTTCGGGATGTGCGAACTTGTTTAAATTCAGCTGCCCACTTTTTAAGGGTTGACATAGTAGGAGCATAATCCCCGTAAATCGTAAGGGTTATCCATCTAAAACGAAGAATTTGATTACCGTATGATATTCAAGTTTATCAATTTTTTCACAAATAACACACAAGACCTTAGACCTTGTAACAATTCCTGCACACAAACTACTTGAGTGAACAAGTTGATGAAGATCGTTGTTGAATTAGTAAATCATAACTGATTGATGAACCATGATATAGACATTGCAACTAGGTTTATGTGGGAAATAAAAAAATGTGAAAAACTAAAACCCGAATACGACAAAAAAACGACACTGAAAAAGTATGAAACAAGTTTTTCAGGATGCTGAAATAAACACGGTAACTGGAAAAACAAGAACAGAACAAAGAAAAACCGTAGTCACGCGTTTTTAAAGTGTTTTGTTTGTTCTGTTCATTTCTTTTTGTCCGTTAGAGGGCGCCTTATCGACTTTTGTGACACGTCACGTAGTCTATGTTCAGCGGACGATTAAGTTCGATTTCCGATAAGTAGATTAGGAGCTATGATGGGAACAGATGAACATACTCACATACATACATACATAGTACATACATACATAGCCTGTCAAAATCATAACCCTCCTTTGGCTTTGTCGTAGTCGGGTAAAAAGAATAAAGTGGGAGTAAGCTAGTTAAAAATTAAATTAGAAAGCCGTACCTACCAAAAGATCACAATTTCAAAATTAAATAGACAAAAATTTACATACAAAAATTTCATTGCACCTACAGGTCAAAAGTTCGCCATGATGGAGATGAAGATAGCCGTGGCGGAGGTCTTGAGAAAGTTCACGCTGGAGCCAGTCACTCATCCCGAAGACATTCGCATTATCACTGATGTTGTGCTGAGAAACGATGGACCCGTTGAAGTTACATTTGTGAAAAGGCAATAATGTTAATGTGTGCAAATATTTAATAGCATGTATAGGTATAATAACCATACGTATGTAAATATATAAATATGTGTTTTAAAACGATTTTCAATGAAGAATGTTCCCTCATTTAAATTTTTAGCTTCTCATATTCTCTATAGAAAATTAAAAAATCATGTGCAAGAATTATTTCGATACGTCAATTAGTTCCCGCGATAAAGAATTTTAGACATATGCGCATAGCGCGAGTGTTGACTGGCCGGGTGCGTTGACGTCATAGTACAGTAACGGTCGCGCGGTACGTTGCGCGCTTACTGAGATTACGCAATTATTATCTGAAATGTCAAATCCAAAAACAAGAAAGTCATGTGTTGGGCCAAAATGTAAAAGTACAACCATCAATGCACCGGATAAGTTATTTTTTGTGGTTCCAAAAGACGTTAAATTGCGAAAGAAATGGATAATAGTTAAGAAGAGGTTTTATTATATTTTTTTTTTCGGTGGGTTAAAATTAGGGAATGCAAACCGGTTAACCCAAAAACCGAAAACCCGGTTTTTCGGCATATTTTTAATGATTAAAATAACCGGTTTTTTTTTCATGTAACCGGTTTTTTCGAGTTTTTTTTTATTACTTTCAAATGACACTATTTTTAAGCAACCATAGTTTTAAAACGCTGTTGAGGCTTGATATCAGTCGTAGGTTTGTTTATAAATATTTATGTACCATAGTGATAGCTATACCAATTGTACAGTTCTTCTGTTTACGATAATTAAAAACCCAGACCGGCCGCGTGTTGTGAGAACAGGCAGTGAATGCTGTCAGGGCCAGAATTAAAATCTCGTAAGGACACCAAAATTATTATTCGCAGATAGAATACCAGAAGATTCATTTTCGTGAAAATGGGTTACTCTAATTTCAGCTAAAGAGTATCAAGATACCATCCTAAACGCAACACAACGCATAGCAAAGCCTCTTAAAGCCTCTCTTTTTGATAAAATTCTAGGGGTTTTTCAGCAAGACTCAGCTTCCGGTTACAAGGCACGCGCTACCCAGGCTTAATGCCCTGCAGCGAGTGTTTTGGACTTCATTAAGGCTGATGATTGACCTTTGGCTAGCCCAGACCTCAACCCGTGAGAATCTTACCGGGCGGCGGTCGCTCTAGTGATACGCGGGGTTGCGATAGTCGTTGGTAGGATCCAGGAGTTGGGACTCGAGGTGGCGCTACACAAGTCCGAGGCTGTGTGCTTTCACGGCCCTCGGAACGCGCCACCATTAGGGTCCCAACTAACGGTAGGAGGAGTTCACATCGGCGTCGGGTCGACGATAAAGTACCTGGGACTCGTTCTCGACAGCCAGTGGAATTTCGGGGAGCATTTCCGACGTCTGGCTCCCAAACTCAACCGGACGGGGGCTGCACTCAAGCGGCTCCTGCCCAACCTTAGGGGTCCAGATGCCTCCTGCTGGAGGCTCTACGCGGGGATTGTTCGGTCCATGACCCTCTACGGGGTGCCGGTGAGGGCACCGACGCTGCAAAAGCGACCACGGCCATGCTGAATGCCTGCCAGACGGTCATGGCAATACGGATGGTGCGGGGGTACCGCACGGTTTCCCGCGAAGCGGCGAGCCTTCTTGCTGGCCTACCACCGTGGGATCTGGAGGCAACAGTCCTTGCACACATGCACCGCACGTGGAGATGCAACGCCGGGGTGAGTGTCCGCTGCCGCGACAGGTCACGGCATGGCGGACAGAGCTCCGGCAGGATCTCACGGTAAAATGGCGTCAGCGACTATCGCAACCCAGTGCTGGGCACGTCACAATTATGGCGGTAAGTCCCCTCTTTGAGGCGTGGGTGAAAAGACCTCACGGCGTCCTTACCTTCCGCGTGACGCAGGTTCTCACCGGACATGGCACGTTCGGGAGGTACCTGTTCCGGATTAAAGCGGAAGTGACGCCCGGGTGTCGCCATTGGGTGGAGCACACAGTCAAGGTGTGCCCTGCTTCGGCGGAGCATCGCCGTGCCCTCGTGGGGGCGATCGGCGGCGGAGACCTTTCGCGCCGCGCCTTGATTGAGGCCATGGTCCGGTGCGAGGAGGAGTGGCAGGCAGTCGTCGACTTCTACGAAGCAGTAATGCTCGCAAAGATGGAGGCCGACCGCATCAGGCAACGGCGTTCTCGCCGCTGCCGCCGGGATTCCGATCCCGATTTCCGGCCACCGTAGGCGCGGGCTTGCGGACAGTGCGCAATGAGTAGCTCGCTGTTCGGCCACCCGGTAACTGTCCGTACCAAGCCCAAGTCGTCGACGGCGCGCACTGTTCCCGCACGCCTCAAGGAGTTGTCAGCAACAGCAGGGACCCAGCCGGGTCGAAGCTTACTGGTGCCAGGGTTATCTGAAAGGGAACTCGAGCCCCGGTATGAAGGCTAGAAGGAACAGAGTGGGTCTTTTAGTCAGTAAGAGTCTAACACTATCTCCCGCTCCGCCCAAGAGCGGGAGATAGTGTCGGGTCATTGGATGATTTTTCCCAGCATAAAAAAAAGACCTCAACCCGTGAACTACAAATTGAGATCTATATTAGAGAGCATGGGCTGTATGTAACAATACTTCAAAATCCTTAAAAATTCTTTACGATCAGCAGTGGACCACTTTCCAATGATCATAATTATTAGGTATACAATATATTTTAATAGATAAGTTCCAAGATAAGTTTAAAAATATTTATTTAGAATTTCACAAGCCAAAAAAAATTAAAATTTTCACTCCAAAATAAATTAAAAAAAAACTAATTTTAAAACCGGTTACCCGGTTAACCGGTTTTTTTTACAGGAAAACCGAAAAAAAAAACGGTTTGTAATATTGGCGGTTTTTGCATTCCCTAGTTAAAATCATCCAGATGATATCCTCTGCCCTGGCGGTGCGGGAGATAGTGTCAAACTTTTACTGACTAAAAAACCCACCCCGTTTCTTCGTTGTCCTTTCATATCGAGGCTGAACCTTCCTTTCAGAAGCAGACCCTTGGCCCCAGTAGGCTTCAACCCTGCTAACAACTCCTTGAAGCGCGCGGGATCATTACGCGCTGTCGACGACTGGGGCTCGGTTCGGACGGTTACCGGACGGTTGGACAGCGAGCTATCCATTGCTCGCCGTCCGCAAGCCCGCGCCTACGGTGGCCGGAAATCGGGATCGGAATCCCGGTGGCGGCTGGGGCGTGAGCGCTGTTGCCTGATGCGGTCGGCTTGCTCCTTTGTTAACATTACTGCTTCGCAGAAGGAGGCGACTGTCTGCTGACTCCTCCTTGCTCCGGACCATGGCCTTTACCAAGCCCCAGCGCGAGAGATCGCCGCCGCCGTGAGCCCTCACAAGGACACGGATGGAACAATGATCTGCCCAAACGGGGCACACCTCTGTAATCATCATCACCATCATCATTTCAGCCGATACACGTCCACTGTTGGACATAGCCCTCCCCCAAGCGTCGCCACATCGAACGTTCCTGTGCGTCCCGCATCCATCGGTTTCTCGCTACCTTCACTAGATCATCGGTCCACCTTGTAAGCCTTGCCTTCCAACGCTGCGTCTCCCGGTACGCGATCGCCACTCCAGAACCTTTCGGCCGCAGCGGCCATCTATTCTGCGAGCAATATGCCCTACCCATTGCCACTTAAGTTTGGCAATTCTTCGTGCTATGTCGGCAACCTTAGTTTTCCTGCGGATATCTTCATTTTTTATTCGATCACACAAGGAAACCCCGAGCATAGCCCTTTCCATTGCTCTTTGGGTGACTTTAAGCCTTCTGATGCAGCCCATTGTGAGAGACCACGTTTCGGAGCCGTATGTCATCACTGGCAACACGCACTGGTCAAAGACTTTAGTCTTGTAATTATTCAAGGATGAGTGCTTCACAATACTTCACCTCTATAATAATAATATAATATTCCACAACTATCACACAACGCCGTCTAGTCACGGTAATAATATCCTAATTACCGTGGTCTAGTCCCAAGCTAAGCAGAGCTTGGGACTACTGTTAACTACTAGACTACCAGACGGGGTGTAGGGTGTAGACAGGGTCCCAAACAACACCTACACCCTGCTGACTAACAAACGAGGCTCTGGCGACCCGCCAACACGCACTTGACCAGCGTGGCGGGTTATGGTCCTAACCCCCCCCCCCCAAATGCACAGATGCACAAAAATCAGGCCCCAAGTGCTCGGCGACTCCAGCGGTTGTGCTAACGTTGACGGGCGTGAGCGCGGCCCTGGGGTCCGGGGTGCTAAGAATCTCCGGGCGAGAGCGATAAACCGTCGACGACTTGACCTGGGAACGTACAACACACGTACACTCCGGTCCGATGAGAACATCACCGAACTCGAGGAGTGAAGTCCGAAGACAGGGGGAGGATACGATAATCCTAAGATCTTGTAACCTGCTCTATTTCCGGGAAGGGGACAAGCAGTCCCAAGGTGGTGTCGGGTTTATCGTCCACAGGTCCCTTGTGAACAATGTTGTGAAGATCGAGAGTGTGTCGACCAGGGTAGCGTACCTTATACTCAGAATATCATCAAGATATTCGCTGAAGGTCATACAGGTTTACGCTCCGACCTCGACACACCCTGACGACGAAGTAGAGACCATGTATGAGGACATATCCAGAGCCATGCATGGTTCTAAGAGTCACTTCACCGTGGTCATGGGGGACTTCAACGCGAAACTGGGCAAACGAGACGGTGACGAGCTGCGAGTGGGGCAATTTGAATTTGGACGTAGGAACTACCGGGGACATCTACTGGCCAGTTTTATGGAGAAAGAAGGCCTCTACATGATGAACTCCTTCTTCAGCAAGCGTGAGCACAGGAAGTGGACTTGGCAAAGCCCTGATGGTGCAACTAAAAATGAGATTGACTTCATCATGTCGACTAAGAAGCAAATATTCAATGATGTCTCCGTGATCAATAGGGTGAAAACCGGAAGTGCTCACCGCATGGTAAGAGGCACATTGAATATCAATGTCAAGCTTGAAAGATCTCGACTGATGAAGTCTACGCTCCGTCCTGCACAGATCCAAATCCATAACTCCGAAAGCTTTCAGCTCGAACTTCAAAATCGTTTCGAATGCCTAGGGAGCTCCGTGGACGAATACAACGATGGGTTCGTGGAAGCTGTCCATACGGTCGGCTCTAAACTCTTTAAGACTTGTACAAATAAGAGCAAGAGGGTCACCGATCAAACTCTCCAGCTTATGAAGGAGAGGCGTGAGATGATTCTACAGTTTTCAGACGATTCGTACACATATCGGCAGCTCAATAAACGGATCTCTAACAGCCAGTTTTTTCATCAACAACTAAAACTATCAGTAAAAGTATTAACTTTTACTTGACTATTACTGATATTATAGCAAATGTGTTTCTTCATCCAAGTAACAGCTAAACTAAAAGTCAATAGAGTTACCATAACACAAACGGCATAATTACCCCAAAAAAACGTGGGGAGCTTTTTTTACGCATGACAACATCGCAATATCCACTGTCAAGTAGTGTCAAAAAGTCGAATGTCAGTTGATTCTGTTTATACGAACGCCAACGAACGAATTTTTTTAGAATTGAATTGATTGATAACATAAGTAAGGCGATTAACACACGGCACCGCGCACCGCCGCGGAGGGCGGTGGCGGTGAAGCGGATTTCTTAGCGGTGCTCCGCGCGGTTAGGCGGTTTATGCGCCCAACCGCGCGGATGGATTTAACGCAATTTTGACCAGTTTTATCACAGCCACTGGCGAAAATGGACTCTGAAGTGGTGGCAGCATCTGGCTTTTATGGCGTAGAAAGAAAAAAGTAAGAAGTTATTGAGTTCATCCATTTTTACGTAGCAGAACTCTAAATGGGACTTTCATGTTATCCTACAAAAGTTTGAGAAAACACGAAAATATTTTTTTTGAACTATACACGAATGTCCACTTCTTCATTTGATTATTTGTTAGCAAAGATAAATTGCAACACGTCCTGCATCCACAAAAATCCGCGCGGTTTTGCGGTGCCCCGTGTGTAAGCGCGCTCCACCGCGCGGAAATCAGCGCGGAGGAGCGGTGGTTGCGAGAGCACCGCTCGACCGTGGCTCGACCGCGCGGTCGGGCGGTGTACGTGTGTAAGGTATCAACGGATTTCTAAGTGACCATTGTAACATGAGATCCGCTTCACCGCCAACCGCGGCGGTGCGCGGTGCCGTGTGTTAATCGCCTAAATGATTTAAAAAAATTAATGCTATTAGTTGTTGTTATTGCTATTAACAACTGTTATTGGATTTTTTTTTAAACCGTTATTTTTATACGAGTAGGTACACAAGCGCTAAAGTTCGCAGAGCCTAACTTCACACTCGCCAAGATAGAACGGCCGTACTGTACATTAGTTAATTTAACGTAGTCTTATTAAATACAAACTGAAAATAAACTTAATTTTCTGTGGTTGGCGTCAGTTTATCTTGTAACAACAGGCTGAGGTATGTAACTGTTTCCTTTGAAATTCTGTATCGGAACAGAAAATCAGCGTCGTCCCATACGAAATGATCTTTGCGAACATTAAACTTTTTACGTCTACGCGTTAAATAACTAACGATAAGTTCATCGTCTGATGATCTTGAACTTTCACTGGACGAAGTTCGTGAAGACATATTAGTGAAACCTAAATAACCTACAACTTTGTCAAAATGACAGTGACTTTAGCTTTAACAGCCCCCTAATGAGTAGTAAAAGTTAAAGGCAAAAGTAACAGTTAAATCAACAGTTAAAATTTTGAAGAAACGAATTTGACCGTTACTTTTACTTTATGACGTTACTTTGGCTGTTACTTTAGATGAAAAAACTGGCTGTAAGTCCTTGAAACGCGATCTCCGTCACTATAATACGGGAAAAATTAAAGACGCAATTGAGCGAAATAAGGGCTCCAAGGTGTTTGCAAGAGATCTGTCTATTGGGCAGAGCCAGCTCACGAAACTGAAGACCGAAGATGGCAGAGTCATATCCGCCAAACCAGAGCTTCTAGGAGCGATCGAAGCTTTCTATGGACAGTTGTACACGTCAATCACTAAACCCACTGCAAATCTAGCAAACGACCCAAGAGCTAGATTGAGCCGACACTATACCGAAGATATTCCGGACGTCAGCCTGTACGAGATTAGGATGGCTCTGAAGCAGCTTAATAACAATAAGGCGCTGGGGTGACGACGGAATTACGGCCGAACTTTTGAAGGCGGGTGGAAAACCGATCCTTAAGGCCCTTCAGAAGCTGTTTGATTCCATCATACTCGAGGGAAAAACTCCACAGGCATGGAGCGGAAGCGTGGTGGTACTGTTCTTTAAGAAGGGCGACAAGGCCCTACTCAATAATTATAGGCCCATCTCACTTCTGAGCCATGTCTACAAGCTGTTTTCCAGAGTCATCACGAATCGTCTCGCGCGCAGGTTCGACGACTTCCAGCCTCCCGAAAAGCCGGATTCCGAAAAGGCTTCAACACCGTGGACCACATACATACGCTATGACAGGTTATACAGAAGACCGAGGAGTATAATCTGCCTCTCTGCTTAGCGTTTGTGGACTACAAGAAAGCCTTTGATCGAGACTTGGGCTGTACTGCAGTCTCTCCAACGGTGCCAGATTGACTATCGGTACATTGAGGTGCTGAAGTGTTTGTACGAAAACGCCACTATGTCAGTCCGACTTCAGGACCAGACTTCGAAACCTATCCTCCTGCAGCGAGGTGTGAGGCAGGGAGACGTCATTTCTCCGAAATTGTTCACGGCCGCAATGGAGGATGTCTTCAAAGTTCTGGACTGGAGTGGACTAGGCATTAATGTCAATGGCGAGTACATCACTCACCTTCGGTTTGCCGACGACATAGTAGTCATGGCTGAGACTACAGAAGAGCTCAGTACAATGCTCAATGACCTCAGTAGAGCTTCCGAAAGAGTGGGTCTTAAAATGAACATGGACAAAACTAAAGTCATGATAAACAACCATGTAGCACCCACTCCTATTAAGATCGGAGACTATATACTCGAAGTTGTGGACGATTATGTCTACCTCGGGCAAACAGTCCAGTTGGGTAGATCTAATTTCGAGAAAGAGGTCAACCGTCGAATCCGACTCGGCTGGGCAGCGTTCGGGAAGCTACGCGGTATCTTCTCATCCAACATACCACAGTGTCTCAAGACGAAAGTGTATGACCAGTGTGTTGCCAGTGATGACATATGGATCCGAAACGTGGTCGCTCACAATGGGCCTCATCAAAAGGCTTAAAGTCACCCAAAGAGCAAAGGAAAGGGCTATGCTCGGAGTTTCCTTGTGTGATCGAATCAGAAATGAAGATATCCGCAGGAGAACCAAGGTTGCCGACATAGCACAAAGAATCGCCAAACTTAAGTGGCAATGGGCAGGGCACATTGCTCGCAGAACAGATGGCCTTTGAGGCCGAAAGGTTCTGGAGTGGCGACCGCGTACCGGAAAACGCAGCGTTGGAAGGCCTCCTACAAGGTGGACTGACGACCTGGTGAAGGTAGCGGGAATCCGATGGATGCGGGACGCACATGATCGTTCGTTGTGGCGACGCTTGGGGGAGGCCTATGTCCAGCAGTGGACGTCTGTCGGCTAAAATGATGATGATGATGATGATGACTAGCTAGTGCGCAACGCCGACTACTACCTTACAGGTAGTAGTCGCGAACTCGCTCAGCTGACGTTTTCTTAAAGAAATTAATTTCGTACATGCGAAAATTAATACGAGTTTAAAAAAAAAAGGTACTTTATTGTTTAATTTTATCTTTACAAATCGATAGGGTTTCATGTACCGGATCAACCCTCCACGGGATTAAAACGATCAAAATTTAACAGTGTATATATCGATTTTCTTCAATGTGCTGCAATAAACATAATATTTTTAAATCGAACTAGGTACCTATTACAAAATAATAAAGATATATAAAAGTTAATTGTTATTTTTATAGAATTTTTAATGTTAATATACGTAGTGCTGGTAAAAAAGGTTTAAAAAAATTGTTAATATTCTAGCTTTTTTGGTTCGGAAAAATCTTCGTAACTCAATTCGGGAACTGAACTGTTTTCATACTCGTTGGTTAGTTTGTACGGAACCCTCAGTGTGCGAGTCTGACTCGCACTCGCACGGTTTTTTCAATTTAAGAAATATTTCTGGACTACAGTAGGTATCCTCTTTTGAGATGTAGTTGTAGCGTTTTCTGCTGCTTAGTACGTGAACGAGAATTATAGAACATAAATAGATACCTATGTATACTTTTTCGTAGATAGATATATCATGTGTAATATAGATCTTATTTCTACCGTAGTTGGACTCATGGCTTGAATTAATTATGAAATAGAAATAATAGACAGTTGTTTACAAACATACAAAACTGTAAGTAAAAAATACTTACTTATTATATTTCTCCAACACACAAAAAACGAATATACTTCGCAAACAATTAAGTATATAATAGGTACTCGAATAATTACAAAAGAAACGATGCAAGATTATGAGGAATGGTATGACCTTATGACCCATAGAAACTATGGTATGACCACTAAAAAGAGTTTTTCCCGCCATCGCCATATGTTTGGCAGCATTTCAATCCGTGCGGTCTGATTGGTTATTCTTTTTTTGTTAATGTTTTGGCTTGGAACCTAAGCCCTTTCAGCCATATCTTCCTATGAATACTTTATTTGTTCTATACCAAAAAATATAATATTGAAAGATGATATTATACCTAATATTTATATAATATTTATGGTGGTGATTTTTGAAACAGGAATAAAAAGCCGTTACCTTAAGTGGTAAATTTTCCAGACAATTTCCTGCCGCGTTCGTTTTATTCAAATCCGTTCAGCCATTGTACACATGTTAGTGTAAACATGGATCCAAGGCTGTTTAAAAATCATCAACTATCACTAGTTTTCAGATAGACAGATAATTTAACATGTTTTTCTTTTGTGCACTTGATAATTATTTAATTTGACAAATATTTTTTCACAGAACGCGTATAATTTTTTAAAAACGCAAAATATTGCAGCTTATTTTTTAAATATTGTAGGTTTAAATAAACTTCATCCTCGAGTGTTAAATTAACAATTCTAATGTAGGCAAATGTAACTAAATATCAAAGTCAGACAGTCAAATATTTTTATTGTGATTTTTATCAAACACTTATTTGATAACAATCACAATAAAAACATTTTTCACTTATCCAAACTGTAATAGATAACTTGTTCTACTTTTAAATCTTTGCATTATTTACTCATATATTTGAAAAAAAAGGTTTAAAGTTGCCCGAGGAGCGGGTTGAAAGTACTTCTTTTCAGTCCTATACAGAGAGAATCGCATTCAACTGGCAGCTGTCAAATTATTTAAAACATAACTAATTCCATATTTTCACATTTCTAGACTCTGGCCAACGAAATATGAGAGTGAAGTATTTATTAAAGTCCATATACGGCAGCATTTAAAAAAAAAATAAGCACTGTCAAAAATGTGTCGTTGATATTCAAACTTCATTCATCTTGTGTTTATGTGCATCTTATTTTCGTTTATTTTATTATAATAATGCTTTAAACAATAAATAATTCGACGAGGAGGCTTGTCTTCAAGATGATTGATAAAGTTAAAACCAAAAAAAGTGAGATTCTGAATATCTAGTAAAATAGCTTCGATTATTTATAACAAATTGCAATGAGTAATACTATAATATACTGTTTAGGAGATATAGACAATGAGCAGGTGAAACTGTAAATTACCAGAACGGCAAAGGCATTGAAAACTCTTGAAGAAATTGAAATATCGACTTCTGAATCACAATACATAAAAAATAATATATTCAATGACTGGTATTTTTCTCCTTTCAGACCTTTTAGATTTAACAATCATTTACTATTGTTTATAGGAGACGCTTATGGATGACTAAATTAAATAATAGGCATATTGTTGTATTATATTATGATATTTGATTGTTTTAATTATGTCTTATTTGTAGTGGTATCATTAAACTGTTTCGAAATAATTGTGATTTTTTTGAGACTTAAGTGTGAGGACACTGAAAAGAATAAAAAAGAAAGGTCTATTAATCAAGGAAAGTGGTTCACTCCTGGAAAAAAGTGCCTCCATTGTGCAACAGTTTCCAATTCGGATAATTTTGATGTTCTTTTTGTGAATGTTATAGTAAATAATAATAATAATAACAGC
Source organism: Mythimna ferrago (assembly GCA_910589285.2). Classification (NCBI taxonomy): domain Eukaryota; kingdom Metazoa; phylum Arthropoda; class Insecta; order Lepidoptera; family Noctuidae; genus Mythimna; species Mythimna ferrago. The sequence goes on along the minus strand of OU342674.1, from coordinate 21,147,656 downwards.
GTTCTCTCTCATTGTCTTTTTATCGTGCATCTAATTACAGTATTCGAAAGGTACACAGCAGGCAAGCAACATGCAAGTTCAGTTCAGTTGATGCAAGTTTAGTTCAGTTGACATATAAGTTGGGGGATTATATTGAAGATAAAAATGCTTGACTGCTGGTCTAGCTCCACTACCACTAGGGCGCACAAATTGTTAGTTTGAAATTTGAAATCACTGGTAGTGGCACGTGTGTTGGATCATTGGGAACCAAATGATCCAACACACGCGCCAGTTCAAAATGGTACAGTTGTGTGTCGTCCGTAGAAGGGCGTTATAACTCTATCATTACCAAATTTAGGCCTGAATGGGATGATATGAACATCAGCCTGATTTACACACCAGAGTCATGGAAAATTTGACATTTCGGATGCGCGCTGTCCAGCAAAACCGTGGTATACATTTGAACGATTTTCTAAATACCTATAAATGAAATTATTGTACCAAGCATTTTCGCGTCACGTCAAGTTTTGTCGCATTTTCTGATTGCAGATTTCTGATTGATCTCACTTTTGGATCTTTAAATTTATCAATCATCTTGAAGGGAAACCTCCTCGTCGTCCTTCGTTTTATTTTTGATGATGATGATGATGATTTGGCATCGATAGGTCTTTCAAACGAATAAAAAAATGTCGATAAAATCTAACACACAATTTGTTTTATTTTAATTTAAAAGTAAGAAACTCTTTATTTAATTAATAAACTTATTAATATAATATTCGTTGTTCATGAATTGTTAAATAAAACTTGCATATTATTTTAATAAATAATTTAAATCAAAAGTATCGCTGCTTAAACATAGTGTTTAAGCAGCGTAGAGTCAGGGTGAACAGTTACAGATTTTTGTAATTCGGCCTCCTTTTTGTTGTGCCATCTTTCGATGGCCAAGCGAACCATGTCCCAACATTCTATACAACCGACGTAAAATTTAATTATCAGAAAGATATGTAAGTATATTTTTTTTAAATGAATTAGTTACAATTTACTTTTCAACGATTTCTTTAAAATAACATATATTTGGGGAAAAATATTTACAATTTTTTCAATGATGAAACAGAAAAATAATGTCTAACAAAATAGGCGGGAAACGGCATTTCGATCTTCATTTGTTTTTTCGAGTTGTTTATTATAGTAGTGCAGGCGCCAAAGGAAGTCGAAAATATGAGAGTCAAAATATGAGAACAGCATTCTGTGAATAGTTTTGGACTCGGAAAAGCATGCAAATTATGACGCTGGATGTTGCCAGGAGGCATATTGGTCCATTTTTTTTACACCCTACTCCCTGAAAAAGCAAGTAAATGGACTGAACAAATGCTAAGAATCATTTTAATAATAGTTTAAGTAACAATATCTAATTGTTTCTTATGATTAAACATATCTATTACATATTTAACTTTATTGTTTTTAGGGTTCCGTACCTTAAAGGTAAAAAGCGAAACCCTCATAGGATCACTTTGTTGTCCGTCTGTTTGCCTGTCTGTCTGCAAGAGGCTCTATCTCAGGAACGAGTGGAGGTATCGCGTTGCAATTAAAATCATATTCTCAAGTCTGCGATCCCTTGAAACTGTGAAAAAATCAAACTTCTGAGTTAACGAAAAAAAAAGATACGGTCTGCATGCTTTTCTGAGTCCTATACTATTTTCGCCTGGTCTACTTCTGTTTAGCAGAGATTTGAGTTCATCAGATTCATACCTGGATTTAACACTTGTTTTCTTAAGAGAAAAAGCTAAAGAAGAAGGTAATGGAAAACCTACCGCCTAAATCAATAGAAAGAAAGGTGCCTAATTAGTATCTACATTTTGATACAAGTGGGGAAAGTTTGTCATTGCAACCGAGGCAAAATTGTGTTATGGAGCCGAGTGCTGCAGTGACAAATCTCCACGTGTATCAAACGATGTTTTTCAATACACTTACGAAGAAATACTTACTTTCTCTGAAAATTACGACGCATTTTTGTTCATTTTTTACTCAAGAAAATTTTTCAAAGTTGCCATACATTTTAGTTTTGATTTAGATAGCAGCAGGCTATCGGAAGTATTTTTTAACTTAATCGCAATATCTGGCAGCGGCGGAACCATATAAAGAATTCTCTTCAAATCTTAAATTCAACAAATTTTTCACAAATAAAATTATGTATAGAGCTAGTGCAAGGTAAGTTGGCGCGTGGCCGAAATTGGAAACTAATCGTTTGACGTTTATGTCATGTGTCAGGAAAATGTGTTGTGTTCTGTGTTTTTTATCGTTTCTAAAGTAAATAGAGCAGACTCTCTCTTTAGACAGATCTAATAAGTTAAACGACTTGGGTAATTATTAGGATTTAATGAAATCTGATGTAGTCAACACGGGTTCAATAATCAAGGGTGTGTTGTACTCAAGGTCAATTTTCGTAAAATATTAAAACCTTAAAATATCCGCCTCTTTGCTTTAAAAAAAAATATATCACGGTTGACCGTGACGAAATAGGTAGGAGTGAAAAAAGCCCTTGTTATGAAAAATTAAATAAAAACCACGAGGGTGATAAATATGCCATGTTGAACCTATTCATAGTGTGATAAGAGCCAGTTTTCGAGTAAGTGTATTGAAAAAGATATTGGGCACTAACCCATGTACCGAATTTCATATCCTTATATCCTTTTTAACGACGTTATAGCGTGAAAAAGTAACAAATATCACCCTCTCAAAACTTTGCCTGTTTAATAGTGTGATAGGTATCTTATTCCTGAGGAGAAGCCAGGTGACCTCTAACGTGACAGGTAATGTCACTGCCTTACATTTTGTACGTAGCGTTTTTTGGGATCACTAACAAAATAGTACATTGTTATACTAGGGGTGAAAGTAACTCATTTCGTCCCGAGAAGCTAATTCGAGGGACTAAATTAATTACTTTCACCCCGAGGTAAGCACTGTGCTTTTCATTACGAATACAAGGAAAGTAAAAATAAAATAAAAAGTTTGTGAAACCTGAGTCGTTGTACCTATAATTTTAGGTAGGTATTTTTCTTCTGATTTAGGTGGTAAAAGGTTTTCCACTACTGCTTTAGCCTCTTCTCTTATGAAATTAGGCGTTAAATCACTATTTTAAACTGATAAACATAACGTATTAATAGAAATCTCTGTTGTACGGAAATGTAAACAAAACTCGAAAAAACCAGCGACTGGTTGCCACTTTCCCGCCATTTTGTTTTTGTTTTTTTTTCTGTGGCCGGCCATCTATTTAGCCTCATTTTAATGAAAAATTAGAAATTAATTGTAATCTTTTAAAAATAAATTATTTTAAAGAAATAGTTGAACAAATAAGTCACTTAAAAATATAATATTATTTAATTATTACTTATAGAGTCTGTCTAACAAGTTAAACGACTTGGGTAATTATTAGGATTTAATGAAATCTGATGTAGTCAACACGGGTTCAATAATCAAGGTTGATAGAGATAGAGATAATTGTTTACTAACAGAAGAACCTTATGAAAAGTATCGAATATAAGTATTTTTTATATGATTAAATATTATACAAAATTCCCAAGTCGGTTGACTTATCAGACAGACTCTAGTAAGTTATTTCAATTTTATATCTCGCTGTAATTGACTGGCTGTATAGAAAGTTGGAACATGGTTCAATCAAAGATTTTATATATCTTATCTACTGGTTCCATAGAAATGTGAAGATAGAACTTGTTTTTTTTTTTTTGATAATTTGGCACCAGTTGAAAGTAAAACTCCCTAGGGATGAAAAGTATTACTTTCAGCCCGCTAATAAGGCAACTTCAGACCCACTTTCAGAGTATGAGTAATGAAATAGTAGTTTATGTGACTAGGGGATAAAGCAGTGTCTTTAAGTCGCGGGCGGCATTTTGAATTCCGAATATAATATAATATAATATAATATTCCACAAACTATCACACAACGCCGTCTAGTCCCAAGCTAAGCAGAGCTTGTGTTATGGGTACTAGACAACTGATAAACATACTTATATATTTCTAAATACATACATATTATACATAAATTACACCCAGACACAGAACAAATGATTATGCTCATCACACAAACATTTGTCCTGGGTGGGAATCGAACCCGGCACAGCAGTCAGGGTCACTAACCTCTAGACCAACAGGCCAGTCAAAATGAAAGTCAGAATGAAACGAAGGTTGCTGATTTTAATCCCGAACGATAGTGAGGGATTTATAAAATTAACTCTCGAGCATCGCGAGGAAGTTAATAAAGAAACCTGAGTGAAGTGAGGAATTCAAGCCACCCAAGACAAAGACAGCTTTATCCCCGTGTTGCATATTCTACTTTTTACACCATCTGTGACATAATTAAAAGACGATTTGGTCGACCAAATCATATGTTCGGTTTGAAAGATCTTTATTCCCATTAAAACAAAATTGTCACTTACATGAGAACATTAAATTTAAATAAAAAATAGTAATATTGTCCCAGTGTAGGTACATGAAAAATACATTATTAGTTGTCGACAAGTTAGAAGAAGCGAATTCACTGCATTCCTGATATGTTAGAGAAATATAAGTATTATATTTACAAGTTCATCAAACAAACAAAATTCACTATTCCAAGATTCTATAGTTTCAATTTTCTAAAACACTCCCGTCAGTAAGCACGTTTTGTTCTATTTTCTTTTATTTTTGTTAGTGGCCAGTTTGAATTTCAAGTCAACTTGTTCGATGCACGTACATTTTAATTCACAATGTTGACGATTTTTGATTCAAATTCAAATCTCATTATTCCCTAGGGGATCGGCCATACTGCATTATCTCCCTAGGGATAGAATGACTTGCTTTAAGTGAAGTTTGTGCGTCGTATAAAACGACATTATCGAGCAGGTGGTGTAAAAAGAATATTACCGACATACATCCATACAAACATAGAAGATATGCGCGAAAAAATAACCCTTCTTGCAGTCGGGTAAAAATAACATCAACGAGGTCACACATACCAGGTTTTTAGGCGTAATAATAGATAAGAATACTCGAGATATATTTCCGTACAAACGCTCTTACGTGATTATGACGTGTTAATACACATCTTTCTCTAGATATTTAGAAAACACAGATATCTTGTGGGTATGACTATATGTCTATTGAAATCAAAGACAGATAGATATAGATAGATTAGAAAGAAGTACCGAAAGATAATTTCAATTAAAATTAACGTCTAAAGTTATATGAAAATTGCATTGCACCTACAGGACAAAAGTTTGCCATGCTGGAGATAAAGGTAGCCGTGGCGGAGGTCTTGAGAGAGTTCACGCTGGAGCCAGTCACTCATCCCGAAGACATGCGCATCGTCACCGACAAAACTGACCTCAATGGGTCCATTATTTCTTAGCACAACTAAGAAACGATGGACCCATTGAGGTCACGTTTGTGAAAAGGCAATAATCTTTAATGTGTGCAAATATTTAATAGCATATGTGCAGTATTAATAATAAATGTATTGTTTTTTTTGTTTTTAAAATGATTTGCAATTATCTGGAACCGATGTGAAAATTGGAAAAAACATCTTAAAGCGATTTTCTCTAAAGTATATAATTTTCATGACAAAGATGTATGAAAAATTTTGCGAGCATAGTATTTTTGGAACCGAACTAGGTATTATGAAATAGATATTTTCTCAATGATAATAACTATACATAGGCAATCGTCATTTCGCGAAAAATAGTAGGTACATTGTTACACTAGGGGTGAAAGTAACTCATTTCTTCCCGAGAAGGAGTTGGCGGCCGAGCATAGCGAGGTCGCTAATTCGAGGGGTTAAATGGGTTACTTTCACCCCAAGGTAAACACTGTGCTTTTCATTACGAATACGAAGAAACTCAAAATAAAATAAAAAGTTTGTAAAACCTGAGTCATCGTACCTATGATTTTAAGTAGGTATATTTCTTCTGATTTAGGCGGTAAAAGGTATTCCACTACGGATTTAGCCTCTTCTCTTATGAAATTAGGCGTTAAATCACTATTTTAATCTGATAAACATAACGTGTTAATACAAATCTCTGTTGTACGGAAATGTAAACAAAACTCGAAAAAACTAACGACTGATTGCCACTTTCCCGCCATTTTGTTTTTTTTTTCTGCGACCGGCCAGCTATTCAGCCTTATTAATGAAAAATTAGAAATAAATTGTAATCTTTTAAAAATAAAGTATTTTAAAGAAATAGTTGAACAAATAAATCACTTAAAATATAACATTATTTAATTAATACTTGCCTTTAAGTTATTTCAATTTTAAATCGCGCTGTGATTGAATGGCTGTATGGAAAACTGGAACATGGTTCAATAGAAATGTGAAGATAGAACTAGTTTTTTTTTTTATAATTTGACAGCTGTCAGTTGTAAAGTAAAACTCCCTAGGGATGAAAAGTATCACTTTCAGCCCGCTCCGCAGGCAACTTCAGGCCTACTTTCAGAGTATGAGTACCTAATGAAATAGTACATTGTTACACTAGGGGTGAAAGTAACTCATTTCGTCCCGAGAAGGAGTTGGCGGCTGAGCGCAGCGAGGTCGCTAATTCGAGGGGTTAAATGGGTTACTTTCACCCCGAGGTAAACACTGTGCTTTTCATTACGAATACGAGGAAACTCAAAATAAAATAAAAAGTTTGTAAAACCTGAGTCTCGTACCTATAGTTTTAAGTAGGAATCTTTCTTCTGATTTAGGCGGTAAAAGGTATTCCACTACTGCTTTAGCCTCTTCTCTTATGAAATTAGGCGTTAAATCACTATTTTAATTTGATAAACATAACGTGTTAATACAAATCTCTGTTGTACGGAAATGTAAACAAAACTCGAAAAAACCAACGACTGATTGCCACTTTCCCGCCATTTTGTTTTTTTTTTTTTTGTGGCCGGCCAGCTATTCAGCCTCATTAATGAAAAATTAGAAATTAACTGTAAATTTTTATAAATAAATTATTTTAAAGAAATAGTTGAACAAATAAGTCATTTTAAATATAATAATATTATTTAATTAATACTTAACTTTAAGTTATTTCAATTTTGTATCGCGCTGTGATTGACTGGCTATATGGAAAATTGGAACATGGTTCAATAGAAATGTGAAGATAGAAATAGTTTTTTTTTAATAATTTGACAGCTGTCAGTTGTAAAGTAAAACTCCCTAGGGATGAAAAGTATCACTTTCAGCCCGTTCCGCAGGCAACTTCAGACCTACTAAAAATATTTTTCATTACTCATACTCTGAAAGTAGGTCTGAAGTTGCCTGCGGAACGGGCTGAAAGTATTAAAAAAAAACTAGTTCTATCTTCACATTTCTATTGAACCATGTTCCAATTTCCCATACAGCCAGTCAATCACAGCGCGATATAAAATTGAAATAACTTAAAGATAAGTATTAATTAGGGCCGATACCTGCCGAGGAATATTTAAGAGTGACCGTGGCCCAAAATGCAACTGAAGGACACAAGTGGGTGGGTTTTATTCAGTAAAAGTCTAACACCCCCTCTCGCCCCACTCTGGACCGGGAGAATTAAAAGGTGTATCTATAAAGAATTACTATGAAAAATGTAAATGACTATGAAACAGCAGTGCAGAGCAGTGTTGGCCAAGTGTTAACGGCCCCGACTTACAAGTTTTAGGTCGCGGGTTCAAATCTAGTCAGCCGCATTACTTTGTGCAATTTATTTCATCACCACCGCTCTCAAAACGGTGAAGGAAAACATCGTAAGGAAACCGGCATGTCCAACAAAAATTCGATGACATGTGACATTCACCAACCCGCACTGGGCCTGCGTGGTGGATTACGGCCCATTCCTGCTCCTAGAGAGGAGGCCTAAATATCAGCAGTGGGAACATTAAAAAGGCATGATTATGACTATGATACTGGGTTAAAAAATAGTATATTATGTGGAAAAGTATCCATGCCATTCTCTGCCGCATCCGTTTCGTCCAAATCCGTTCAGCCATTGAGGTGATTCATTGTGAAACACATGAATTTGTGACTGATTGTAAATCAATAAAATATGGATAGAAAAATGTGAATCTCGCAAAAGCTACAAGACATCCTGCAAATCCTACAAATGCTACGCGCGTAGCAGTCCGTAGTACCACTGCTACGCTGTTCGTAGCAGTCAACCCAGTGGTTTCAAAAGCCTTTTAATTTTATTTTGAAAGTCAATAATATCGTATCGGTATGTATTTTTTCAGCTATCTAATATATATCTACTGAGCAAATCCCGGATTGGATCTGGATTGGAATGGTTTCAGCAGACTATTCTTACAAAGAAAAGCACTGAGATTGTGAAGGAGGAAGAGGAAAGGCAGGATGGAGATTGGTCGATATTCTGCAAAAGAAGTAGGATTAGATTTTTTGGGCAAAGGACAAAAATTATTTTTTGTAAGTTAAAAATATATCGATAAAATTCTTCATATATGTGTTACAGGATATAAAGGATTTCGTTGAGGACCGGGAGTATCATTTTTCGACTGACACAATTACTAGCAACTGCGTCAGACGTGACTGAAACCATGCTCTTCTCAACATCACAACAGAGAACTAACTAAAATAAATGGATGATGGAATGATCCGGAGTTGGAAGGGTGGGAAGGTTATTTAATGTAGCTGCCTTGGTGGTCCCATTATAGCAGGACGAAGACGAGAAGTGTTAATTCCGAAGATCTATGTCTAAATCTTTAGGAATTGATTCTTGGCGTGATCAAGTATCCCTGTTATTGTACGTTACAACAAAAATCTATTTTGAGGCGATTTAGAACGTAACATAGGTTCACTGAATAAAATAAGTATTACCAAAGTGTAGGTCTGCATTATTGTTTTAAACTTCAGCTATGTAAGCAAAAACAATAATACAAGCTTACTACGAACTTACGAGCAGTGTGTAATATTAAGCGAATTACCAGGAACCAATTTCTACCCATTCATTTCTCAAAATCTATTAAAATTTACTTAAAAAATTGATAACATTTTAATTTTCTTTGTTTGTAAGTAATAAGTACTACTAAAAGACAAAATGAATTAAAATGTACGTGCTTCAAACAAGTTAATTCAAAAATCAAACTGGCCTCTTACAAAAAGTAAAGAATTAACTGTGGTTACTGACGATTCTCTAAAAAGAAATACCTAATGAAAAACCGGCCCCCCTAGCCAAGTTACAACCGTATCGTGTCGAATTCCGTTATCCAATCGGTAACGCTTCGGTGTCAGCAATTGTAGAAAACGATAAGTGGCTAGCCATGTTGACGCACCTGCGTCGGCCGCTCGTACTACAATGTAGCGTTTGTTTATCAAAGGATGTAGCGTTAAACGTTTTAGAAATTCATTCTATAATTTTGAACGATGTGAACTTGGCTACCAATTTTCTATTAGTTTGCTCCGACCACGCGACTTTACGTTGAGATGACGTCATTCCCATACGTTTCATCACTTTTCGACAGCGTTAACGATTGCAGAATAACAATTTGGCTAAGCGTGCGGGAGTCGGGAAGACGCCTTCAAATTAGCCGCAAAGTGCGGCGCTGCTTTTTTATTCCTTAAAAATAAAAAAAACCGGCCAAGTGCAAGTCGGACTCGCCCATGAAGGGTTCCGTAGCAGCAAGTAACATAATATAAAAGCTCTTGTAATGTGTTGTAACTTTGATCGATGTTTTAATAATAGTGTATTTTTTTCGATTTATGACGCATTAAAAAAAAACTACTTACTAGATTTCGTTCAAACCAATTTTCGTTGGCAGTTTTTATAGTAATGTACATCATATATTTTTTTTAGTTTTATCATTCTCTTATTTTAGAAGTTAGAGGGGGGGGGACACATTTTACCACTTTGGAAGTGTCTCTCGCGCAAACTATTCAGTTTAGAAAAAAATGATATTAGAAACCTCAGTATCATTTTTGAAGACCTATCCATATATACCCCACACGCATGGTTTGATGAAAAAAAAATTTTTGAGTTTCAGTTCTAAGTATGGGGACCCGCAAAATTTATTGCTGTTTTTTCTATTTTTGTGTGAAAATCTTAATGCGGTTCACAGAATACATCTACTTACAAAGTTTCAACAGTATAGCTCTTATAGTTTCGGAAAAAAGTGGCTGTGACATACGGACGGACAGACAGACAGACAGACAGACATGACGAATCTATAAGGGTTCCGTTTTTTGCCATTTGGCTACGGAACCCTAAAAAGCGCGACCGCTGCGGTATACCTGCGCTGCAGCCGCGCTGCCGCATGCCGTCGCGCGACGAAGGCGTGTAAGACTTTTACTGACTATACCTCAGACCTCACTTATGTTCCTTCAGTTGCCCTTTGCGTCCCGTGACCACGGGTCCCCCTTTCAGAAGTCGACCCAAATCCGCAGTAGGCTTCGGCTTTGCTGTCCTACAGTTTTGCTGACACCTCTTTGAGGCGCGCCTGTACCTAACACTACGCGCCGTCGACGACTCGGACTCGGTCCAGACGGTTGCTGAACGGCCGGACGGCGAGCTACCAATTGCTCGTCGTCCGCAAGTATACGCCTACTGTGGCTGGTAGTCGGGTTCGGGGTTCCGGCAGCTGGGGCGTGAGGAAGTCTCCTTCGCTAGCGTTCCTGTTTCGCAGGCGGCCGCCGCTCATTATTCACCCTCGCTCTGGACCATGGCCTGTACCTACCAGGGTATGACGTGAGAGGTTTTATTTAGGTATTTCACCTCTCAGGTAAAATACCTAAATATACGAATGAGAAAATACCTATAGTGACTTAATCTATAACTAACAACCATAGTGTTATAACTTAAACCAACATAAAAAAACACCAAGATCTGTCCATAAACAAAAGGTTATGCCCGAATTGATAACCTCAATAACATGGAATTTGAATAGAATTAGTGAAATTATAGTACAGCAGAGTGAATGAATCCAAACAAACAAATAATAATCGAAGTCGATTAACATTTTACGAAGAAAATATCACTGAACAACATAGATACAATAAAAACTTTCAGTCTAATTGAGAACCTCCTCCTTTTTTTTTAAGATGCTTTTTTTGACATCCCCCGCACTTGGGCGGACTCTTACTGACTAAAACCCACCCCATTCCTTCGTGCCTTTACACCAGGGTTGAGCTATCTTCCGAAACTAACCCTAGCCCCAATAGGCTTCGACCCAGTTGGGCCCCTGTAAAATACCAATTCCGATTTCGTAATTCTTCCATTTTCTAGCACGTACTTCACTAAATATAATGCGGCTAGTTCACTTCTGTTACTAATTTGGCACTCCCAGTTGTAGTATATTTATAAACGGCAGACAGAAAGAAGATGGCTCAGTGCGTCGCGCGCGGAAGTATCGGCCAATTCGCACGCTACTCAGCTCAGTTCGCGCGAGACCACGCGCGTGCACAACCCTCGCGACTGCCCCGCAACTCTGGTATGCGGTATTTGTATAACCGTGGATTTCAAGAATTCGTGATGGAATGTGATAACGGTTTCGAGGTGATTATCAAACTTTATTTATAAATCATTCACATCAAATATCGACTTATCGTCTTTTCATTCATCACAAAGTATTTGTTTCTAGTTCATGAACACGATAACATAAATCTAGACTAACATTGACAATAGAAAGACTTCGAAACACATAATTTATTTTAATCTCAATGCTACGTCTACAATACATAACAAGCATCATCAACAGAATTTAAACCTGAGGTTTGCCTTGACAAAAGCTTTTATTAACATTCGTCTAGAAAAGAAAAAATCGTTATTGTCTAAGTACCTATGAGCCAAAAATAGTAAAAATCGAAATATGAATTCATGTTTAAAGAAACACTATTTTTAAATCGTCTCGGTAAATTATTGGGCTTTATTGATGTTTGTCTGTTAAAGAATACACGTGTTATTTTTTTTTTGGAATGGGAAAATAACTTCTTCCTTTGAGTTTTTTTCCTTTAATTTGGAAATCATCCAATTACTTCTCCCGTTCTAGGACGGATCGGGAGGGTGTGTCAGACTTTTACTGACTAAAACCACACCTATCTTCCTTCTTTGCCTAGCGTCCCAGAGCCCCGGGTTTTCCTTTCTGAAACAAACGCATGGGCCCAGTAGACTTCGGCCCTGCTGGGCCCCTACGGTTTTGCTGACATCTCTTTGAGGCGCGCGTGGAGCACTACGTGCCGTCGATGACTTGGTCTCGGACCGGACGTTTACCGAACGGCCGGACTACCGGAGCTACCCATTGCTCATCGTCCACAAGTCCACGCCTACAGAAGCTGGAAATCGTGGTCGAGATTCCGGCGGCTGGGCAGTGAAAATGTCCGCTTACGGCCAGGCCACTTCACGCAGAAGGCGACCACCTGCCATTCCTCCTCGCTCCGGGCCATAGTCTGTACCAGGTCCCGGCGCGACAGGTCACCGCCGCCGATCGCCCATGAGGACACGGCGGTGCCCTAGCCAAACGGGGCACACTTCCACTGTATGCTCTACCGTGTCCTCCGAGTGGCCCTCACAACGGTGACATCCGTGCGTTTCTTCCGCACGAATCAAGTGCCTCTCACTCCCCTCATAACCCTTCCGGTTATGAGTGGAGTGAGAGGGAGTGTCAGGCTTTTATTATTTTTTTTTTATTTTTTTTTTTATTTCAAGTACCAAAGACTCATTTCAGTTACAAAATCATACATATACAAGTATTATAAAATTACATTGAAAGGTCAATAACAAAATTAAATTAGTTTAAATTGCATTAGATTATTATTATCATTTAGATTGCATTATCATTATTTTGTATTGATACGATGATTATCATTTATACTTTATATACTTTTTATTTATTATATATTAGAAATTAGGAAAATTTAGAAATTAGGAATGATTTTTTTCATAAGGTGAAGTTTATATTCTTCAATAAAACCTAAAAAACGACTTCTAGTTAGGTCCAAGATATTTTGCAACATCGACAACGTACTTAAATTAAATAGTGTATTTTTTTCAAAATCAGCTCCTTTTCAAGTTAAATGGCAATAACTTTTTTTTAAATCATGGTCCTTGTTTTTTTTATACCTCATTAGAATCTGTATTTAATGGACATATTTTTTCAATAATGGGCACCAACAGTTAATATTTTTAAGTGTAAAATAAAACAGTTATTTGCGTGTTATAGCACATGTATTCAGCTCAGCAGTAATACACAAAAAATAAAATAGAAAAATAATGTTTTTTGTTGAAATTAGAGCCAAATTAGTGTCGCAAGGTGTTGTTTTTCAAAAAATATATAAAGATCAGTTTTATTCTGAGACCTGTGGTAAAAAGTGGTTTTAAATTGTGGTGTGTGATAGCTGAATACATGGTGTATCGACCCCTTTACGTTGGACCACTATTTACGCCACACCCTGTATACTGACAAAAATCCACCCATGTCCCTTCAGTTACCATTTCCTTTCTAGAGCTGCCGTTACTTTTTCGAACAACCCAGTAAGTAACCCTAAAGAACACACAGCCTTTTGTAGGTATATACCTATGTGGAATTATTGTTAAACACAAAGTATGATTTTTGTTGTTTATTTTACCACCCGCCCCAGCTTCACACGGGTGTCATAAATCTGTGATTTTATCTGCTTTTCTCTACTACAATATACAATAAAATGTATAAACCTTCCTCATGAATCACTCTGACTATTGGAGAAAACTGCAGGATCCGTTCATTCGGTTTTGATTTTAGCGGGTTCATACAGACAGGGGACTTTGTTTTATAATAAGTAATGATATCAACACTAGGTACTAATGTAGACCTAGCACCTATTTCATTAAAAATACTCTGTTTAATACGTTTGATTCTTTTTAGACACAGGTATATTTTTCGATGGTTTTTAAAAGGTGATTGGATAGATAGACAATTGTTAGCTTCAAAACACCAGTACCTAATTGCTGTAGACAGCTAGAGTGGATGCTGACTCCAATTTAATTGGGGAAAGGCTATTGTGATGAACCTAACTGTGTAATAAAATACGAGTATACAGCAAAATACGCGTTTGAACGTAAAGTTGCACTAGTCAACAATACTGCATAACAATGACTAAATCCGATCATAATGATTTTAAGGTCGGAAAGTGTGATGAAAAGGCTTTTTCGAAGATATTTTGAAGGCAAAATCATATACTGCTTAGTATGAGTCTACAAAGAACTGCTGTAAACAACCTTGGCATTAAAAACTCAAACACATGATCGTTGCATCGAGAAGCCTAAAAGCATGGTAGACTTGAGAATGGCAGCTGCGGCGATAAGATATCAAAGTAATTATTTTTCAAAAAGTATGACTTCTATCGTAAATAGTTTATTATTATGAAAATTATAGAAAACTTTGAACGAATTTCTCCAGTCGTTACGTTTTCCCCAGAAAAAAAATACAGCTATATAGGATTGCCTATTGGTTTTCACTAGCAGCAGTAGTACTGGCAGAGAAAACTAGAGGGAAGTGACTCGCTTCTCCGCAAAAGAACAGGCCTTTGAATGTTCCCCCAAGAATAAAAATAAATAAAAATGTAGGACTAGGCTACCTTCTAAGGCGCCATATGACCTGTGATTGGGTGATCAGCCACTAGCCTTATCTAAAAACAATCAAAAAATATTTATCATCTTTAGCTTTTCATTTTATCGCACAACACAAAACTGAATATAATTACGTATTTAGACCTATTAAGAGCATTTTTTCACTTTTTTTGCGTGTTGGAAATCATCAAAAAACTCCTGCTTAGGAAGGAGCCAGTGTCAGACTTTTACTGACTCAAACCCTCCATTGTCCCTGTAGTTACCATTTGCATTCCAGGGCTGCAGTGATTCTTTCATACAATTCAGTAGCATAATGTGCATACTACCATAGTGCTACGAACTGTTATGAATTCCGCAGCATAACGCACATGATGCTTAAAGAATGCTACGAAATGCTACAAAATCCGCAGCGTAATGCACATTATGCTACGAGAGTGCTACGAACTGCTACGAATTTCCCAGAATCTTACTAAACCCCTAACCGGCGTCCAAACATCGTATTGATCGAGTATATCGTTGCTATGGAGTTGTAAACCGATTAACTATTTAACTAGTAGTAGTGTATGAAATAAATCGATTTCAAGAAAGAACATCGAGCAGATTATTTAAGCTGAAATGGAAACAAAAAAGACCCAACTTATAAGCAAATTATTTTCATTTGTCTTGGTATAAATTCAATAAATGAATAATCAAAATTAATCAATAGATTAAGGCGAACATTACACGGTCATGCAAGCGTCAATCAATTCCATCAATCATCAATGATGGTTTTCGTCAATCAGTACTAAAAACAGTCATGCAACGCCTACCGTGTAATGTTCGCCTTACAATTGATAGATGTTACAAAAAATTAGTAATCTTTATCATTTTATAAACGTCTTAACCTTTCAATCGTGGTAATTAGAGACACAATAGAAAGACAATAGGTGCGCGAACGCCGGCGTGAGCCGTTTATTCTGAAGTTTTATCGAGATTTTAGATAAATCCAAAAAGGCATGGCAAGATGTAACATGGGCCTTCCCCACTACGTAACTTTATTTAGCTAATTATTGTAATAAAACGTGAGTCAGGTGCTACTATTGCCACAATTTAACGTAACGCGTCGGCGGTCATGTAAACACTGAATGTAAACAAGTAGATAACCGAGAGGTGCGCTGGGCGGGGATCCGTCAGTTGGCGCCTGCGCCTCGTGAGCGGACATAAGCACGCCGCCGCGGCTCGCCCGCCGGACGACACCGCCGCCGCAGGGAATACATCCGTGTCGGACTTCCGAAGTAGTGCCACACGCCGCCATGAGCACCCGCCAGCTGTGCCGGCTCGCGGCCGCACGCCCTCTCGCCAAAACCAAACACTCGATATGCACCTGCTATCGCCACTATAGTCAAGTGAGACCAAACTATGTTATAACAAAACGTGAAGTGAGTGTCCTTACCCTATGTTGTACTTCCGCGGTGACAGCAAGCTCCTTTGTGTCTGTCCCTGTTTGTCGAAATCTGAAATAAAACTAAAAAAAACGTACATAACTGACTAAAGGTATTATTTTATGTTTCCAGAAATGGCGCAATTCTGCACCGCACTTCTATTCAGTCCAGTCCTTGGACCTGAGGTATGCATGCACTATTTATTATAATCAATGCAGAAACAGTGTCAAGACATTCATTGGAAATAAATTGCTGTTAATAACCCAGATCGACTCCTATTGATCTATATTAAACAGGCCGGCGCCGGTACCTACTTGTCCAATTCACCCTTGACATTTGAAACTGAGGAACTCACTCCAATGTTGTACAGTCGGTATCTATGGACAAGTACAAATTAATAATTAGCTTTTCCACAATCATGTGTTCTGTTATGCAACATTTTGTTAGAAGTAACGTAACTTGTGATTGTTGATAATGCAACACCACACGAAAAATCAATAAGAAATGAAATGTATCTTTGATAAATCTGTAAAACCCACGGCTGATTTGTCATTTTATGTCTAGTGACGAATCAGCCGCTTCACATTTTCGGTCAAGTTCTTGTAACTGATAAGGTATTCACGTTTGTGTTTGTTCACTTTCCATGGCAGCTGCAAAATCAGAGAGTATTCGTTCGTGCACAACATCGACCCCGTGGCGTGAGTACTGAGGCACCTGCCTACCCTGCCAGTGTGTTGCATGGATCAGTATTTTTTGCAGTAGAAGCTACAAGATTTTCCAATTTTAATCTTTGCTAATTAATTATGTACTTTCGCAGTTATTATATATAATATTTTGAAGCACTTCTTTTTGGTTTTATATTACGCTTATGATTTTTTTTTGATGATTTTTGTTTTGGTTTAGCTTTTTAGTTTGATAAAGCTTATAAATAGTGGACTCTAAAGCAAAGATATAGTTAATTTAGACTCTAGATTATCTACGGATTACGATATTTCATTGACATGCTCTAGATTCTAGATTGTCAGTGAAATATCGTAATCCAATCAGAGAGATCTTATTAAGATACTGCATGACCAAACTATTAAACGGTCATAAAAGCAGTCAATTACCGACTACAATCTTCCAAAATCCCAGTCAATAAATTACTTTATTCTGGCCAAAATAGACAGAGATAAACCCATATCTAGAATCTTCTTCAATTTAAATGGTTATTGCATTTGTTTTGGCTATCAAACTGGCATTGCTTTCGTCGTAGTAATTACGAAATTTTTAGAGCAGTTGCTCGTTTTTCTTGGCATTTTTGTATCTAATTTTAGCATCATCAGGTGATGGTAAACAAGTTTGTTACGGAGTGTGGTGTCGGAGACACACCCGCCGGCCTACGTAGTCACGCTCCTGATATTAATAGTTCGATAGTCTTGACGTCACGCAGGGGCGTTGGTGTACATAACCAGTAACACAATATTTGTTCAATATATAATAATTGTTCTATTAGCAACGTTGTGCTAATTGCATACTCGTGAACAATCGCTTCTACTTCAGTATCTACGCCACACACGATCCCTGCATGACAGGCACTTCAGTTAACTAGCTGTGACAATTGATCGCTGTAGTGGTATAATTGTAGCTGTAGAACAATATTTTCTAATAAGAAAATATTGTTCTACAGCTACAATAATTCTGCGAATAATTCTTCGTTCCTTAAAACGTATCTATGTAATAGACACGGATACCTATCCAAAGTATTTTTCGAAATATTTTGAAGTGGTACTCGGTCTCTATATACAAATATCTTACTAAGCGACCAAGCTACCTATATACGAGTATAACATCAGATAGAAACAGCTGCAGATATTACTGTTATAGTGATACCTACTTCATTTGGGTAGAAAATTTAGTTAGCTGGTATAGTACCTCTTAAATTATTAAGCTACAAACCTAGCTGCTAAATGCAGCAATTGTCTCAGTGCTTATAATAAATGGTATTTAATAAATATGATGTTGATTTGCAGGGTTCGGGAAGGACCACACAAGAATTCCGACGATGTTCTCTTTGATATGTTCAAAAATGAAGACACAGGTCTTCTTCCCGTTGGAAAGTTTTTGGCCGTAAGTATTACATTTGAATTATACCTATTATACAAAGCCATTTTTATTTACACATGCAATTATTTCTGTGATAACTTGCAGGCCTTGAGGACCACCGGCATCAGGAAAAATGACTCTCGCGTAAAAGAAGTTATGCACAATCTATACAAGGTGCACAAAGAGTCCAATTTCGAAGGCGGTTCACCAGAAACACTAAAACTTGACAGGAAAACTTTTAAAGAAGTAATTGCACCCAACATCGTTTTGATAACCAGGGCATTCCGCAGCCAGTTTGTCATTCCAGACTTTCAAGACTTTATCAAAGACATAGAGGAGATGTACTGGGCTGCTAAAAGTAATTCAGACGGTAAAGTGGCCAGTTATATACCACAGCTCGCCAAAGCTAGCTCGGAGAACTGGGGAGTGAGCATTTGCACAATCGATGGACAGCGGTTTTCTATCGGTGAGGCCGAATTGTAGTACAATAGTGATTTGATAGCATGTGTGTGACTGATATGGTATAACTATGTGCTCTTCTTTGTTTAGGTGACGTGACGGTTCCATTCACTCTGCAGTCTTGCAGCAAACCATTAACATACGCAATGGCACTGGAGACTCTGGGCCCCGATGTGGTACACAAATATATTGGCACGGAGCCCAGCGGCCGCAACTTCAATGAACTCGTTCTCGACTATAACAGTGCGTATCAACGACGCCTACACCTGTGATACTATTTGTTTTTAGAGTTTATAACGTGACCAACCGAACATGCATAAACAATTGGATCAACAATAACATCTGCCAACGTCGCTATCTGCGCAACGTAAATAATATTTGTCAACATTTATTTTTACAGTGAAACCACACAACCCTATGATCAACGCTGGAGCAATCTTAGTATGCTCATTACTGAAGACCTTGGACAGGCCAGAGATGACACTCGCTGAAAAATTCGATTATGTCATGACTTTCTTCAGCCGGCTCGCTGGCAACGAAGGACTGGGCTTCAATAATGCAGTATTTTTATCTGAACGCGAAGCTGCCGACAGAAACTACGCACTTGGTTTCTACATGAGAGAACATAAATGTTACCCAGAAAAAACTAATTTCCGTGAATGTATGGACTTCTATTTCCAGGTATGTACTTTGTATCCACATGTTTTGTAAATGGAATTATATTAGGACTAGGCCAATACTTATCAATAAATTCCTTCATTACAGTGTTGCTCAATGGAAGCTAACTGTGACATTATGTCAATCATGGCTGCTACACTAGCAAATGGAGGCATCTGTCCCATCACAGACGAAAAAGTCCTGCGGCCTGACTCAGTGCGCAACGTGCTCTCTCTGATGCATAGCTGTGGCATGTACGACTACTCAGGGCAGTTTGCGTTCAAAGTGGGTCTCCCGGCAAAGTCAGGAGTTTCAGGCGCCATGCTCATAGTTGTACCCAATGTTATGGGCATCTGCACATGGTCTCCGCCGTTGGACCCCCTAGGAAACAGCTGCCGAGGGTTGCAGTTTTGTGATGTAAGATCCATTCTATTACCATTTTTCTTCTAGTTACTTAGATTAAATTGTAATCTAACCAATAATTATATTTTTTTAGGATTTGATCAATAGGTTCAACTTCCACAAATACGACAACATTCGGTATGCGAGTCACAAGAAGGATCCTCGAAGGTACAAATTCGAGTCTACAGGTCTCAACATCGTCAATCTCTTGTTCTCCGCTGCGAGTGGGGATCTCAGCGCGCTAAGACGGTAAGAACGATAAGATTTTTCTATGGATATTTTTTTGTTTACTGGGGATTTTTTGTTGACAAAGATATTATTGTTTAACAGCCAAAGGTCTGACCCGAAACTTCTTCCCGTAACGGTGACTCTATTAAATAAATTGCTTCCGACAAGAACTTCAATAGTACCAGTACCTTGCTTGTAATAGATATAGTCTACCTACTCAAAACTCACATAAATATGCTTATTGTTGTGCTTAATGGGTCTATTAGTACCTACGTAACTCGAGTGCAATGGGTAGGTAACGCTTAAGGACTTAGCTCGCAACACGGTGTTAGTATAATTTACCTTATCATCATTACATTAGGTACAGCAGAACGCAAAAGTAGTCCTTCACAATGCGACCTTTCCTACATCTTCTGACAAATGATAAAATTCTGTATAATTCTTTCGTTTCTCAGCCACCATCTTTCCGGTATGGACATGACTCTGTCGGACTACGATGGTCGTACCGCGTTGCACCTGGCGGCCGCAGAGGGCCATCTGTCTTGTGTGGACTTCCTCCTCGCTCAGTGCGGAGTGCCGCACGACCCGCGTGACCGCTGGGGCAGCCGCCCGCTCAACGAGGCCGAGACCTTCGGACACACAGCCGTCGTACAGTACCTGAAGGAGTGGGAGCATTCACATCCTACTGACAAACCTGCAGAAGCCACACCTTCGACCGTCGACGACATACTAGAAGTTAAACCAGACGCTAATGACGCTGTCAAAGATCCGAGTATCCAGGAGATAGTCTCCAGGAACGGTGAGAAAGTACAGTAGAATCTCAACAACTGGGATGATGTAATGAGATGATCTCGTGACAAAACTGCTGTCACTAAATTACTTTTGAAGGTGACTCTGCATTGCGTGGCTAGAAACATGGCAGACATGTTTACGTAAAGGCACAAAAAAGATGCTAAATAATAATATTAAAACATGAATGTATTAGACATGTTCCACACAATCCAGAGTTGATCTTATAGAAAAACAAGTTGTGTACCTAAGTGTTTTGGTGTGCTCTCATACCATATGGAAGCATTCTGTATGTAGATGTATTATTTAAGCAGAGAAAACAATGCATTTCACGTTTGGACATCTCACTTCTCGTGAATATTTGTAAACTGTAGGATGTTCACTGCAATTAATATAATAACCCTTTACTTGGCTGTTAGTAGATATTTTGTATCAACATTTACAGCAAGAGAAGAAGAGAATTTCTATGTGTATTTGAATGGGTCTGCGTATTGTTGGAGGTATTGATTGATATTGTGTAAGCAGTGTAAGTTAAGCTTTGACAAGGTAATTGATCAGGCACTGAGCTCAAAGGTGTGATATTAAAATAACTTGAATGCACAAGGTAACATCTCGGAAGAGAATCAATATGAGGGAGAGATGCTTAGAGAAATAAACTAATGTTTTTATTGAGAAGTTGGTTATTATTTATTATAATATGGATTGCCATGTAGGTATTTAAAGTATCAGAGTGAGTAAAGTAATCTCTCCTCTTATGTAAAACATCTTTTATTCTCAAGATTTTATTTAATGTTTATTGAGAGGGTGTATTTGTATAGGTATGTAGTGTGTAGCTCTGGTTTTAGATACCTTTATTAGATAAAATTATTAAAATACCTATTTAGGCTTATATCTTAATAATTACAGTATCTCAGTGTTAATCTCTCTATTCATAGTAAATCTTTAAGCATCTGTTTCTTGAAAACAACCCTCCCAAACATTGTATTTTTAACATTCCATATATAATAATGACAGTGTAACTTTACTGTTCCAGAATCAATTATAATACTATTTATTCTATGTGTATTAAACAAATATATTTAAAAATGTCTGTTTAAATAAAAACTTTTAGACAGGAATGTTAAAAATGTTATAATTACTAATATAAAATATAAGTAATTACTTATATTCTGACAATAAATAGATGCTATTCTATGCCATTATTGATGTTGTCCAAATGTTTGTCAATTAAATAAATTGTTGACTTAAATCGTGTTTGTATTGGAGTGTTGGCCAAAGTCTAGTTGGTGTTAGAATGACTTCAATACCAGTCACTTGTCAACATGATGTTCAGACAACCAAGTGTTGTTAAAAGCACTCGACTCAACTACCAATAGAATTTGTTGTGATGTTGGAGCATATAAATCAATAATTATGGCTGCCATAATTCAGTACAAGTGTGCCCATGATAGTAGTCTATAATTAATACTGGACTGTATACTGAGTTTTAGAAACATGCCTGAAATATACCTAAAGAAAATAAAACAAGTAATATATGGAATCACAATCAGTATCTCACTTACAGACTACTATACATACATCATTCTACTTTTAAGATAAAGGCAAACAACAGTTCTTAAACAACATTATTTATTATTTTCACTTCTACTACTTTCTAAAAAAATATTAAAACTAATTAACATTACTTTTCACTTACTACAGCAGCTCTAACTGGGGTAGATATTATTCCTAAGAGCTTGCAGTCTGCTTCTAACAATGTGAGGTCTGTGCTGGAGCCGAGGAACCGCGAGGATAACTCTAAATCCTTGATCTGTATTCTCACTCTGGCCCCTCTTACATATTCATCACCTCGGACTGTAGGCCGGGTGCAAACACAGTGGAACTTCCATCCAAAGTCAATATAAAGGTCATCTTCAACAGCATGGAATATTTTGCCAATAACCACTTTATTGGTAGGATCTCCAAGCTGAAAATAACATATATAAAAATGATTTAAGAATTATTAATGACGAAAACAGAAAGGTTTCTTCAATAGGTATTTCAGTTAGATAATCATAAGCTTTTAAAACTCAAACACCAACTTACATCCATTAATTTAGAATTCCTCAGTAATGAGGCAAATGTTAAGTTTTCGTTCTTGGCCTCAGGGTCTGTGATGTGTGATTGTTTTTCAAAGGCTTTAGCAAAACCGCCAACTTTTACGGCACTCGCATCATTAGAAACATTTCCCGGTTCCTCTTTAGCTGTGCCAGTAGGGTTACAAAATGTTCGTGAACTGATCACAGAACTTGTTCTCCTCATTTGTCTTGATAATCTTGCTGTGGTCAGCATAGTGCTACCAAGCTTCTGAACAGTTTTATTTATATAAAACATTATATGAAAAGCGTTTTAGGTTTGTATTGTTGTTAGTTTAATTCACAATTTCGTAAATCTATTATTACAATACCAGATTCCAGATCTAACCTAAAATGTATTCTAATTGAAGCTATCTGTCACTTGTCAGCAGTGTTGCCAACTCTATACCACCAGTGAGTGCTAAAAATCTTCTCAAATAGTGCTAGATTGCTATGGATTTCCAAAAATAGTGCTCTAAGAAATAAAAACACATGAGTAGTTTTTTTTTTACATAAATTACCTTTTTTTTACATAAAAACTGTTAAAATTATTATTTTTAATCAAACATAAATGATAAATGATCTTTATTTTGCAAGTAGGTTTTATAAAAACACTTTTACACGTCAATTTTTTTTTTTTTTTTGTCAATTAATGCTAGATGAGGCCGGTGTTTCCTAACTGACTACCCTGAGAAGAAACACCGAAACAAACTCAGGGGTCAAAGTCTCTTTTAAAGTCCATACAGCAAAACATGTAATGGTCAAATCATATGAGAACCGTGCAGATTGAGCCTGAGATGGTCTTTTGAAGAAAGAACCACACAGTTCTAAGTGGACCTGTCCAGTCAGTGCAAGCATTTGTCAGTATGCGTGTAGCTCAACTCAGGACTACTAACGAGCTCAACGACTTGACAAACAATGCCAAAGAAAGTACATTTGGGTAGGCCACATCAAATACTCAAAACTGCCAGACATCATGTGAAAATAAAAGAAAAGGAAAGAGTAATCCACATAGTTCTCACATTCATAATAATAAAATTTACAAAAGTGTAAATATTGCAAAAAGTAAAAAAAAAAAAGTATATAAATAAAAATTCAGTCAAATAGTAAAAATAAACATGTCATAATTGTAAAAAAATAATAAAATATATATATATATGTATACAATATCATAATTGTAAAACAACAACAATCGTCAATAAAAAAAAGGCAGTTAAAACAAAAAAAAACATTCAAATGATAACAATTATAGTGAGTAGGTATTGGAGCAGGTCAATCCCAAGCCGTTTTATCCTCGAGATACTCTTTTACAGTATAAAAAGCCTTTTGGCAAAGTTTTAGCTTTACAAATGTTTTGAATTCATTAATGCTAAGTTCTTGAATAGGACTGGGAAGCTTATTATAAAAATGTATACTTTGGCATCTAAATGAGCGTCCTATTTTTTTGAGCCTGGTTGCAGGAACCACTAACTTGTGTTTGTTCCTAGTATTAACGTTATGAATATCACTGTATTTTTTAAACATGTTTTTATTTTTATGAACATACAAAATATTGTCATAGATATACTGAGATGGCACAGTCAAAATATTAATATTTTTTATCTCTGAGGGAGTATCTGGGACTTAATTTATAAATTGAACGAATGGCCCTTTTCTGCAAAACAAAAATCGTTTGGATATCGGCGGCATTTCCCCATAATAGAATACCGTACGACATGACGCTATGAAAATAACTGAAGTAAACTAAACGGGCTGTCTCTAAGTCAGTTAGATTTCGAATTTGCCTAACAGCGTATGCGGCAGAGCTAAGTTTTTTCGACAACTTATCTATGTTGAGGAAGTTTTTTCGACAATTATCATATTTACAAACAAACAAAAAAAAAACAAGCTTGTAGAAGAATATCCTGGCCAGTGCCTCGCCAGTCTCGCACCACACTAATCACACCACTATCCGGTCTCACACGCTCCTGCCTCCAGCTACTGAGCGAGCTAGCGTCGCCAGACGAGGATTTCTAAATATCCACTAGGAATCAATTTGCAAATAACAGTCACTCAACTCACTCAACATCACACCAAGAAATCCCATCAAAAACTCATAAACTTATTGTCTATGTCTATGTGTAATTCCATAGATAATAAATCTATGTGTCAGTACGAATGTGTTTGTTACACTGCACGAGTGCACGCATGCTGTGCGTGTGTACGTTTTATTAGAATCTGAAAATTTCGCTTGACTATTAAATAGTGCTAGATTGAGTGCTAGGTGCTGTATGTTCGATTTCACTGCTGGCCTTGTGAAAATAGTGCCATATCTAGCACTGACATTGATAAAAGAATAATAAGGATCGGGCATACCTACAAAATACGCGTGCATAACTACTACAACCGTGGGCCTATAGATGGCTGCCATTGCTAGGGAAGCGCATAAGTAATCGAACCAAAAAAGTTTCGATATCGATATCAGAGTTTCTTACATTTCTTCGGGTATATTGGTTACTTTTAGAACAATGCTTTTAAACTTTTGATTTAGATTATACATTTAGCTTATGAACCAGTCATTTATTTACTTCTTTTCCTGAATTTTTAAAATTATATTGATAACATTCACATTAACAAACATACAATACATGGGTTTAGAAGCACTGTTGGTTGAGCTATAGTACGAGATTCGTAGAAGAAATCTCTTCCATCGTCTGTTATTCGATTATGATAAATATTATGCGCTAGATAATGCGTTTATTATGACATTAGGAATTATGATTAGACATTTTGTTTTGAATAAGTAGCCTAGCTAAACCTGGTGAATATGGTGTTAAACAATAAAATTTGTCTGAGATCGTGAAAATTTTATGTTTTCGACTTTATCCAAATACTTACAAATTGAGTTCTACTAATAGCCTCTATTAGACTAAAAAAACACTAATTAACTGAAAAAAAAAGATTAAATAACGGATGAAGGTAAATTATGGCCATTTACTCACCTCTTTGTGCGAGGCAAGCTTCCTATTTGTACTAAAAAAAGGAGGCAAACTATAGTTGTTTCAGTTCCTTAGGGCGCATTCTTTCAGCTGATGCTCGATTTTTCCAAATAACAAATGAGGGGTACATAATTGATGTCAAAAATAACTATAAGCCACTTCTGGCGCAGTACTTCATTTTTAGGTAACCTGTGCAAATGAAAACATGCAAAATTGTTTCAATGTGATGCAGTTAGTGGAAATACGGGGTTTCCATGACGTTCAAAGTAAGATTGTTTTAATCTTGTTTCAGTGTAGGTAAGAGATGGCGCTAGACAACCTGTATAGCTCTGTCTCTTACCCACTGTTGGGGCGTGCCGTGGCTGGTTCACGAAGAAGGGTAGTAAAACTCAGGGGACTGTATAAATTGATGATTTGTATTGTACGAAAGAACCGAGGTTGTACACTAGGAAAAGTCGCGTCTACGGAACAAACATATGATAATAAATTAGGATGCACGAGCGCGGACGTTCGTTTGGGCTTGTAACAGCTGACTGGCGGGCGGTCGGTGTGCGAAGTGGAGCGCGCGACTAGCCGGGCGGCCGTCGCTGGCCAGCTGATGCCCCGCTGTCCCCGCACCCCTCGTTCACTCCCGCTGGCGGCGCGCGGCGATGTTGAAGGCAGAAGTCTCAACACCCACACTGAAACAAGATTAAAACAATCTTATTTTAAACGTCATGGTCTAGGTCCAAATCAGGGACTGAACTAAATAACCACCACCAACTGTATGACGAACTGATAATGTTGTGTTTTAGTACTATCGCTATTTTTATTCCTATTCTGTAGTTTTCAAAATCGTCTCGTCAAGTCCTTCATTTTGATACCCTACTCTACTGGACTCTACAATGTAGTACAAACTAAAAAAATGTTAGTTTCTTATCGATAGCTTATTAAATAAAAGACATCACTATTTTGAATTGCCATTTGTATTGTAAACAAAACATGTAATAACATGAGCAAATAGAGTTAAATATAAGTAAAACTTTGTATGTACTTTTGGGAACTGTTATTCTTTAGATAAAACAAAGACATATATTCAAAAAAACAAGAGTATGATAAAGTTTTTTTTTAAATACGGCTACTAACCTGTACATGGTTAAATGAGGTTGATTGGGGTTTTTCCTTGCCCCACACTGGATTATTGAGCAAGTAGGCATATTCAGTTTGCACCAATATACACTCACAGCACAAAACCATTTAATTAAGAGCATTTTTATTTCTAAAAATCGCAATCCACATCCAATGTTATTGTTCACTTGACAGCTGACGTACTACACAAGCCAGGCGCCAGGTGATGGCGGACGGCACGCGAGGTAGGTACTTCGACGGAAACGTATAAATGTTGCCAGGCAGAGAATAAACAAACAGCATGACGTCTCTTTCTTCAAATAAGATTACTAATTGGTTAAAAAGAGACAAAGTGAAGTTTCATATTTCTGTATCGATTTAATATATATTTGTATAAGCAAATAAGATATAGAACATTAGGGCTTCTCTATATATCTCTATTCTCTAAGAGCCATTGAAATCTATACATGGAGAAGCCGTGTTATCTATGACGTATACATAGTTATACAAATATGAGCGAAATATGAAACAGATTACGAAATATCGTTTTGTCTCACTCTTTCTAAGCCAATAATTGTATTTGACAAAAGAGACAACGATATTTAAGTTGTTGCTTAATTTGGCAACATTTCGTTTTGACATTAGTAAAGATGTAGGTAAGTGCCATTGTCCACCATCTTGTGCGCTCACTGCACCTGAGTTACGTGGTAGTTGTGCTGTCAAACGGGTGTTTATGTTTTGGAGCTATTGCGATTTTCTGGAAAATTACGAAGATATCCATTTAAAACTCCAATATATATATATTGAAACAAAAAACAATATGCCTGTGTGTTGCATTGTGACGTGTGGTGCAAAAAAGAACAAGAATCAACCTCAATTGTCTTTGCACAGGTTAGTAGCCAGTTTTCACCAAATATTACTTAAAATAATTCACGTAGGTTGAAAAAAATGTTACGGATACTTGAGTCTATTGCCAAAGTACTGAGATTTACCTCTATTTCTGTTTATAATACTGTTTTAGTAAAAAACTTGTTGTTTACAATAATATGTGTTATGGCATAGTCCTGTACCATTGCTGGAACAGTATCGATATAATCTCCAATTTATAATTCTACTTATCATAACAGAACTAATCCATTTTATCAATGGAAGTTTCCTCAGTTTTGTATAGTTCTAAAATAATACGTCAGTATTTTTTTATTTGTTTTAGTTACAGAGAAGTTCAAATTATCATGTTTTATACTTCCTTTCTTTCATAGGTTTCCTAATAAAGAGAATCTAAGGAAAAAGTGGTTGGAAGCTATTGGTGAAGAAAATATTAATCCCAGACATAAAGATGGTATGTCTGTTCGCTTCACTTCCAAGAAAGTTGTTTCAATAGAACACTTGATGTGATGCGATTACATGATGACTCTGTTCCCACTGAATTTTTGGTAAGTTTGCATTGAAATGGCTGCTAAAAAGCCTGGCTCTGTGGCTGAAATAAAAAATAAATATGTTGGTATATTCCTTTAATATTATTTTCAGTTACCAAAAAAACGACCTGGCGTTGTTTTAAGTGAAAGTAGTAGCAATATCAGAAAAGGTGATTCTTGTACATCGACTGAGCTGCCCCCATTGCAGTTATCCCATGAAATTGTAGAATACGTACATAAAGTAAGTAAATTTTTTTTTTTTTTTTATAAAGGGGTATGTATCTACTGGGTGACGATTATTTTATTTATACCTTCCAAAAATATAATAAAACTAAGTTTTAGAAATTCAGATCACATAATAAGTATGACTTCTTTATTCTCTAGACTCTCTTTTAGACCTCGGAAACATTCTGCAGATATCACAATTATTTTTTTTTTATTAATGATAGGCTTTCGTTTGACCACTATCTCACCTTGACACTTGTATATTAATAAAATTTGTTATAATATTTTTTCAGGCTGTGCACGATGAAAAAGTGAAGGCGTTGGAAATAAAATGTCTCAAGCAGCAGAAAAAAATTAAACGTCTCAACGAGAGAATTAGGAAACGAAACAAAAAGATAGTCAATTTGGCAGATATTGTCCAAGACCTTAAACGAAAAAATTGTGTTAACAGTTATGTGATGGTTTTTTGAAAATTGGTTAAAATTAGTTCTTATTTTATGACATTGTTATCAGTGAAACTAATAACGTCATTATTGATTCTATGTAGATTTTAGGATAAGAAAACTATAATAAAATTCATCATAATATCGTTGCTGTAATTTCGAACACCCTGTTAAATGTCATATTCCGTACGTAGTATCTAGTAAAACCAAACGTAAAACTTGTACGTAACCCAGAATTAAATAGTATCGATACCGTTAAATCCTTGGTCGGCACAACCCTAGCAAAGGCAGCCATTTTGTGCGATTTTTCTAATTGTAGGTATGCACCTTTTTTTCGTAGGTATTTCCAGTCCTTATATTTATTATGTACCATGCTAAGAGCACTGAAAGTGCTAAGTTGTCAACACTGCTTGTCAGTGTCAGTGTTTTTTTTGTTAATGTTTTTAGCTTGGATACTGCGTCTTTTAAGCAATGTCTTCATTCTATGAATAGTTCATTAGTTAGAATGCGGGTGCAAAACATTCTAATGCATTGACTTATTACTATATTGATGTTCTGTTTTTGTAGTGAGTTAGCCTTCCTGGCAAACTCAACCGAGGTAG
This sequence comes from Mythimna ferrago, assembly GCA_910589285.2. Lineage (NCBI taxonomy): Eukaryota > Metazoa > Arthropoda > Insecta > Lepidoptera > Noctuidae > Mythimna > Mythimna ferrago. Next base: position 21,118,191 of record OU342674.1, on the reverse strand, counting down.
CCAAAACTACAATAAAATTCTTAGCTTTATTATATCGAGATCGCTCTATTTTAACCTGTTTCAATGATTCTGGGGGCTTACCATGACCTCTTATGGAAACGTTCAATTCCCAGTCAGTCAAATTCCTTTCAAAAGCAGGCCTGCTTCTGAATCGCTAAAAATCATATGGCAGTTCTAAAGTTGAACGATTTTTGTGCAGAGGTGAACAGTTACGCTTGAAGATCGCTTAATTTAACATTACAGACGCTCAAAAGACGGTCATCTGCTATCAATACTCGTCAAATAGCACGCCATAGTACAAAAAGTCTATACAAAAAAAAAAGGTGAACGAATCTTGAGCGAATTTCGTAAACGTCACTTAGCAGGCCAGCTATATAGGCCTGTTAGAGTCTGTGCGGAAAGTAAACCATCGTGGGATTTGAGGGCGCTGCTGTAGATAAATATCGTTTTTGTTATGTAAGCAACATTGTGACGTCATTATAGTGCGACTTTAACAGTCGCACTATAATGACGTCACATCATCGTCATCTTGATATTTTGAAACTATGTTAGACTAGCTTCTTCCAGCGGCTTCACCCTATAGTAAAAGTTATCCTATTGGCTGAATTTGCTCACCTAATGAAACTGCAAAGCTTATGCTTATGTGCTATATTATTGCAATGTTTATGATTAAGTTCATCTGACTAGAAGTTTTTGCGCGACACATCCATACATACGAGTACCTCCATCCATCTTCACAAACTTTCGCATTTAATTTTATAATATTAGTAGCCTATTTATTGAACTTGCTCACGTGATGAAACGTAGCAAAAATATATATATGGTGAAAAAAATATATGTATGGTGGTTATAAGCTATATTATTGCAACGTTTATCATTAAATTCATCCGTTTATAAGTTTTTGCGTAATGCCGTTAATTGTGGCGATACCTGGGGGAGGCTTATGTCGAACAGTGGACGTCTTTCGATTGTAATGATGATGAACATTTAAATGCAAACACGAACCGGTAAAGGAAAATAGCGTGAAGAAACTGCTGTACTGCCTATCGAGGTAGGTTCCACCAACGACCACTTACCCAGTTCCAACGAAAATGGTTCTATCACTTTGACTAGGATCGGTCTATTATCACTGACTGGAATATTGTAGCTAGCAGCAAGTTTATGTTTACCCTAGTTAAATATAAAGGTAAAAATGGGACACACTACCCCTTTCTCGTTGTCTTCCTCAGTACATTTTTCCCTTTTGCTAATCAATGAAAAATATGAACTTAATGACTATGAAAATAAAGTACACTTCAGAATTTGTAATGTTGCTTCGTAAAAAATCTACTTAGCCTGTAAGGGACCATCTCGCATATAAGATCCTTGGGATCACTTGGTTGTCCGTCTGTTTATCTGTTAAGACCCTTTAACTCGAGAACGCTTGGAGGTATCGAGTTAAAATTAAAACCATAACCTCAAGTCTGCGGTCTTTTGAAGTTGTGAAAAAATCAGACTTCTGAGTTAACAAAAAAAAAAGATACGGCCGTTTATGTCGCAAAAAAACGTATATTTCTATACTCAAGGGAATCAAAGTTCATAGGGTGAATCTTGTTGACCTAGAATCCTGAAATTTGGCATAAATCAAGGTCTCATAGAACAAGTACAGGGAAAAATCTGAAAATTGTAAATTTGTAGATCCGCCACAAAAAAAAAAATTGTTTGCAATTCGGAAAAATCTTCGTAACTCAATTCGGGAATTGATTTCATAGGTAAATTTGTACAGAATCTTCAGTGCGCGAGTCCGACTCGCACTTGCCCTTTTTTATTTTAGTTACTGTATCCTTACTCAAGCCTGAAAAGAAATATTCTAAGTCAGTCGAAATGCATTAAAAATTTAAAGTATCAATACTCTTTATACTAGCCATCGAAAATATTGACCAAAACAAAATAAACAAATATCGTCATGTTTATATGAATTTCCGTTTAATTTATATATATTTGGAGATAACAGGGACAGAAGTTTACCTAGGAAGTCTAAAAACATTAAAATAAAAGTGTTACGTACCAAAAAAACAGCATACCAATGTTTACCAAGTTCGTGACTTTGTTTTGATCAATAATGGTGTGATTTGCCATTTGTTATCTTTGGCAAAACTGTAATATATTAAATATTATTTCCCTTGCAGCTCAGTGAAATTTTTTATCACATTTATGAAGATTTTAATTAAAAATCACAATAAAATAACATAATAAACAGACCCTCTGTCAACATGACATGACGTTTGGCATTTGACAGATGGCTGGGTTGGGTTGCTACTTAAAATCTTTAATGTTGTTTTCACTTTCGGCCACGACGGTTCTTTTATCGCACAGACAATATAACGAAGTCATAGTACAAAAATGCCGGGCAGTTCAACTTCAGCCCTGCTATAAGAGGTCATAGTAAGCCCCCTGGCCCGTATTAATAACTTTATTAGGGGTAGCGGTAGCGCAAGATAACTTGGCGCGTAGCTGGGGGCGTGCTTAATGTTGCCAGCCTAACTAATCTATTTTCCCCTCATGTAGTCATATAATTAAAAACAATCTTTCGTACCTACGTAACTCATTGTAATTTATACAATTTATTACGACGTATCCCAAGAATAAAATCGTATCGAAAATGAAAACGAAATGTATTTTATTACGCATTCCTATTGTAAGTATATCCCATACTAAGAACTATATGCCACAACTTGATTTTAGTTTCTTTTACTTTTGGAGGTATGCGGAACAGAGAGTAAAGTCCCACATGCCTCCACTGAAAAGGGAGGATCCTCCGACCAGACAGGTGTTATAGTCCGGTGGGCGACTGCCCGGAAGATGATTTCGGGCTGTCGTATATGTTCAAATCGCGCGGAGAACTGTGATTGCGCGATGCAGGATTTCGTATATTCTTCGTAGTTCTTATGTGGCGCCATAGATGTCGCTACATCACTCCCCTCCGGAGATCGGAGATCGATGGTTCTTGATGCGTGCCAGGCCAGCGTAGGTTGGTTCCAGTGGGTCGGAACCGATGCCGCATAGTTCTCGGTGAGTCGGAACTGTCTGCGGTGATGCTCCAGTGAGTCGGGGTGTTTCTATCCCTGTGAGTCGGGATGATGCTGCAGGCTCCAGTGAGTCGGAGTAGTGCTGCTGGCTCCAGTGAGTCGGAGCGGTGCTTGTGCGACGTAGGGCTTGACTGCTGGTGTCGACCAGGAGAGGTTCTTTCTTCATAGCCGAAGGTGCGGTGTGCCAAGCCAAGGTCGCTGATGAGGCTGAAGGTGATGACCAGGTATGACCAGGTAGGCATGCTGGTGGTCAGGATACCCTCTATAGCTGTGGGTGCTGGCTGTATGGCTCGCTGCTCGAAAGCTTGAGGAAGTGATGATGACGTCACGAAGTAGGAGCGGCACGAAGGCTGCGCTGACGTTCTTTGTCGAGGGTCACCAGTTTGGAGGTATGCGGAACAGAGAGTAAAGTCCCACATACCTCCGTTGAAAAGGGAGGATCCTCCGACCAGACGGATGTTATAGTCCGGTGGGCGACTGCCCGGAAGATGATTTCGGGCTGTCGTATATGTTCAAATTGCGCGGAGAACTGTGATTGCGCGATGCAGGATTTCGTATATTCTTCGTAGTTCTTATGTGGCGCCATAGATGTCGCTACATACTTATTAAAATAAATAATCGAACACTATCTTTAACTTCAAAACCTCATACCATATATCGATAATTTTTCATATACGATTTTGTTCTTGGGATCCATCGATTAGTTATAACACTTTCACTGTCCATGCTGATGTGTTAGCCCCGTACGTCCGTGCATGACATACAATACACTATTAACCACCGAGAATAGTGTTGTTCACGAGAAATTTGAAAAATCAATCAAATAAAAAAAAAACAGATAATTCTTTCAACCTGTCAAGTACGTAATCTGGCTCCCTAGGTTGCCATATCTAATATGTAAAAAAATAAAAGTAAAGCTTGGTATATTATATTTTAATCAAACAAAAATAAAAATGGTTTTTCTTACTAAAATTCAACTTAAATAAAACTTTTTTTTATTTCTTTGGGGGGTCTACGCTAATATACTTTTCTTGAGACATAATAAGTCACCTCCACAGTCGATACAATATACTGCATTAAGTGCCACACAATTAACTTTGTATCGTGGCAATATGTCACCTAAATCGTCAATGGCAACAAATGTATTTTTACAATCCTCACATTTGCCTGAAAACATTAGTCCCTCGTCGTTTAAGTACACCATTGTGTGTTTTGCTAGAAATTTAAAAAACAGTTTTGTCCATATAATTCTTGGTAGACCCAAATTGATTAAGTCACATTTTAGATCATGTACCTGAATCAAAAAACCTGTTTCTTTTACTTATTAAAATAAATAATCGAACTTTATCTTCAAAACCTCATACAGTTTATTTTCATTAGCATAATAAAATTATTACAAAAATAAGTCATGAGAACCTTGTAAATCTCTTATTGAATATCTAGTAGCACTCATAGCTTAGGAATCTTTGGAGGTATGCGGAACAGAGAGTAAAGTCCCGCAAACCTCCATTGAAAAGGGAGGATCCTCCGACCAGACAGGTGTTATAGTCTGGTGGGCGACTGCCCAATAGATGATTTCGGGCTGTCGTATATGTTCAAATCGCGCGGAGAACTTTGATTGTGCGATGCAGGATTTTGTACTTTCTTCGTAGTTCTTATGTGGCGTCATAGATGTCGCTACAAATCCATGAAAGTTTTTATCAGAACGATCAGATGAGTCCATTGTTCATATCGTCATCGTCATGATAGTCAATGATTTAAATACAAAGTAGCAGTCCACTTTCAACAAACTTTGTTTTCCTGCCAGGCACCACTCGGGTACCAATATGTAGGGGAATTTTAGTGTTATGGTCACCCGAAAAATTATTATTTTTTGACAAATGGGTCTAACTTTGGAAAATGTTGTACCGTAGGCCCGATATTTTCTCATTCATCTTAAAAAGCACGTTTGATTTCCAAGATAATATCACAGCCAACACTTTTAAACACTTTCAGTATAATAATGACAATTATTTATTTTGAAAACTATTAAAAAACAGAACACAACACATTCTCCTGACACATGACATAAACGTCAAGATGGCAGCGAACGATTAGTTTCCGATTTCTGCCACGCGCCAACTTATCTTGCGCGCTCTCTAATACGGGCTGAGGAACATTTATTAGTACGGGCCATATTGTCAGGGCGGTGGGCCATATTGCATGGGTGTGAGACGTGGAAGGTCACAAAAACATCTCGCATAAACTCCAGGTCGTTGTCAACCGCTGCCTTCACCGTATTCTCGGTATCTACTGAAAATCTCAAATGTAGATTTATTTATTTATTTATTGAAACTTCATGTACAATAGTGGTACATAGGCGGACTTAATGCCACAAGGCATTCTCTACCAGTCAACCTTTGGGTTAAAAAAGACAACACTGTGGTAGGTTTGCACAATAAACAAATACATAATAACAAATAGTTCAAATGGAAAAATATAAAATAAGTTATTTATAATAATAAAATACATATATATGCTAAAATAATAAACTAATAAATACTATGAAAAATATGAAATCATTAAGAGAACTTAATAACAATACTGAACGAAGACCGAACTAAGGTTGAGAGGACTTCAAGTAGTAGTTCCGAATTTTTACGTTTGAAGGATAATTTACTTTCAGCTTTTTTGATGTCAAGGGGAAGCACATTCCAGAGTTTTATGGTGGAAACAGCGTAAGAATTGGACATAAAGCCAGTACGGTGAGAAGGAATATGAAGAAGCATGTTTTTGGATGCACCAAGGTTAAGATTATGAGAACTACCCGACACGTAGATCTGTGGGAGCGCTGCGGTGAAACCTCGATCGACCAGCAGATCAAACGCCGCAAATGGAACTGGATCGGCCACACGCTCCGAAGGGATCCTGAACATATACCAAGGCAAGCCCTAGATTGGAACCCTCAAGGAAAGCGTAAACGTGGTCACCCTAAGCAGACCTGGCGACGAACAGTCATCGCAGAGGCGAAGAACATTGGGAAGACCTGGAGCGAAATGAAACGCGAAGCTCAAGACCGAACGGGATGGCGGCGCACTGTGGACGCCCTCTGCCCTATATATGGGACACAGGAACTTAAGAGAGAGAGATATTGTCAGGGCCCGATCTAGGGGAGAGGGGGCTGGGGCAAGCCGGGCATTTGCCCAGAGCGGCAAAAATGAGGGGCGGCTAAATTTACTTATTATTGTTATTCTAAAATTTTATTGCACACCTTAACTTAATAAAGGACAAACATTTACAAAAATAAGTGTACAATTAATAGGCGGTCTTAAAAACTACAATGTAGAAATAAAATAAAAATTTAATACATAAATAAAAAACCAAATAATATACTAATAATATAATTACAATTTTAAAAGAGAAGAAAAACTAAAGTTAGATAGATAGAGTCCGTCTAATGAAAGCGTGACCTGAGAAAAGGAGGTTACAACCAAAAATTTTGAATGTGGTATTATTGAAATAGTGTGAGAAAAAAGTTTTGATAATATAGTATTTTTTGTATTTATGACAATTGTATAATAGTTGTATAAGAACTTAAATCCTACTCAAAAACATGTGTGTAGACTTAATTATTTGGTGAGTGTATGTTAGAGGTCAATAACACACAAAATGTTAGTTATTCCAAATTGTTTTATTTTATCTGATCTCTCAAATGTTGCTATATAATATTCAAATAATATTCTTTATTTACCATTTGGCCTTCTGGCAAGAATATCAAGTGCACAACACCGCGATAGTCAAATAAAATAGTCAACATGATTTCAACTTGATGTTGAGAAACCTTGGATAACCCCAGGTCTTACACGTTTTTGACTAAAAAAGTTCCTATACAACTATTATACAATTATCATAAATACAAAAAATACTCAAGTATCAAAACTTTTTTCTCCTACTATTTCAATAATAACACATTCATTTTTTTTGGTTTTAACCTCCTTTTCTCCTTTTCTCAGGTCACGCTTTCGTTAGACGGACTCTATTAAACACAGTATAGCCTAGTGCGCACTGCCGTGCGTTTTTCTAACGCAAAATCTGTAAAGTATGGAGTGCCATAGAAGTGCGCGTACTGCGGTGAAATAAACGCATGCGGTGAAGTCACCGTAGGCCTCTCGCTACAAATTTGCGGTGAATCTACCGCACATATTTTTGCATCGCATAGAGATCTATGAAGTGCTGCGCACTGCGGTAGAAAAAACGCATAGAGCCACTCAGTTGCTGTTGGGACGCGACACAGCTATGTCGCTATCTGGCGTTTCTCCGGTAACGGAGGCGCAAGCGTCGATCGCAGATTTAGATATTGAACTTATAATTAACGTACTAATTGTATCGTGTAAGTACCTGAATATTGAAGAAGGGACATGTGGGAGGAAGTTTATGATATTGTTATTAATAATTAAAGCTTTAATCAATTATTATTAAAACCATATTGACAAATGCTTGTACCAATGTCTAATGTAAGCATGGGCGGTGACAGCTTTGCTTACTTTTGCTAACAAGGGGTAGGTGGGAGTTGATGTTTGCAAAACAAGTCTGCTTTTATAATATTTGAACGGCCCCATAATGCAAATGCCAAGTCGAAACTATAAACAGTAGCATATGCTATGTCCCTCCGTAGGGTTCAAGCCGACTCCGTACCAAATTTCATCTAAATCTGTTCAGTAGTTTCACCATGAAAGCGTAACAGACTGACAGATATTTAAAATATTAAGTACGAATTATCATTTATCTTTCTTTAACTTTACTAGTTTCTGTTAAAGACTACCCGGTATATAACATAAGTACTACCTGGGATAAAAAATATTCTACTTTTAAATCGGATTCCAGATTATGGTCTAGTTTTGTACCAAATTTCAACGAAGTTCATTCAGTCCTTGGAGCATGAATCAAAACATGACCCTGATTCAGAAAAACTCCTTATTTGCAGGTTATAAAAGAACCCAGATCGTTATATCTTACGAAAAAGAAGCCCTTCATAATACATAAGGCAGTCATGGGATGTACTCAATACCGTTTGGATACTCTTTTTTAGGTAATAACAAATTTATGCAGAAAGTGACTTTTGTATGGTAGTCTATAACGATGACATTTATGTAACACAGCCGGAGTTCGAATGACATAAAACATTAAAAAAAAAATAACCGACTTCAGTAAAAAATTTAATTGAATTTAAAGAGTTCCCTCGATTTCGCCAAGATTCCATCATCAGATTCCAACTTAGTGAGTCTGTGCGGAAAGTAAACCATCGTGAGATTTGAGGGCGCTGCTGTAGATAAATATCGTTTTTGTTATGTAAGCAACATTGTGACGTCATTATAGTGCGACTGTTAAATCTTGATATTTTGAAACTATGTTAGACTAGCTTCTTCCAGCGGCTTCACCCTATAATAAAAATTACTCTATTGGCTGAATTTGCTCACCTAATGAAACTGCAAAGTTATAGCTTATGTGCTATATTATTGCAATGTTTATGATTAAGTTCATCTGTCTAGTAGTTTTTGCGCGACACATCCATACATACGACTACCTCCATCCATCTTCACAAACTTTCGCATTTATAATATTAGTAGCCTATTTATTGAACTTGCTCACGTGATGAAACTTAGCAAAAATATAGGTTATAAGCTATATTATTGCAACGTTTATCATTAAATTCATCCGTTTATAAGTTTTTGCGTAATGAGTAACAAACCGTTAATTGTGGCAACACCTGGGGGAGGCCTATGTCGAACAGTGGACGTCTTTCGATTGTAATGATGATGAACATTTAAATGCAAACACGAACCGGTAAAGGAAAATAGCGTGAAGAAACTGCTGTACTGCCTATCTAGGTAGATTCCACCAGCGACCACTTACCCAGTGCCAATGAAAATGGTTCTATCACTTTGACTAGGATCGGTCTATTATCACTGACTGGAATATTGTAGCTAACAGCAAGTTTATGTTTACCCTAGTTAAATATAAAGGTAAAAATGGAACACACTATCACTTTCTCGTTGTCTTCCTCAGTACATTTTTCCCTTTTGCTAATCTATGAAAAATATGAACTTAATGACTATGAAAATAAAGTACACTTCAGAATGTGTAATGTTGCTTCGTAAAAAATCTATTTAGCCTGTAAGGGACCATCTCGTATATAAGATCTTTGGGATCACTTGGTTGTCCGTCTGTTTATCTGTTAAGACCTTTTAACGCTTGGAGGTATTGAGTTAAAATTAAAACCATACGCTCAAGTCTGCGATCTTTTGAAATTGTGAAAAAATCAGACTTCTGAGTGAACGAAAAAAAAAGATACGGCCGTGTATGTCGCAAAAAAACGTGTATTTCTATAATCAAGCGAATCAAAGTTCATAGGGTGAATCCCGTTGACCTTAAATCCTGAAATTTGGCATAAATCAAGGTCTCATAGAACAAGTAGGTACAGGGAAAAATGTGAAAATTGTAAATTTGTAGATACACCACAAAAAAAAATTGTTTGTAATTCGGAAAAATCTTCGTAACTCAATTCGGGAATTGATTTCATAGGTAAATTTGTACAGAATCCTCAGTGCGCGAGTCCGACTCGCACTTGCTCTTTTTTATTTTAGTTACTGTATCCGTACTCAAGCCTGAAAAGAATTATTTTAAGTTAGTCGAAACGCATTATAAATTTAAAGTATCAATACTCTTTATACTAGCCATAGAAAATATTGACCAAAACAAAATAAATAAATATCGTCATGTTTAAATGAATTTCCGTTTAATTTATATATATTTGGAGATAACAGGGACAGGAGTTTATCTAGGAAGTCTAAAAACATTAAAATAAAAGTGTTACGTACCAAAAAAACAACATACCAATGTTTCCCAAATTCGTGACTTTGTTTTGATCAATAATGGTGTGATTTGCCATTTGTTATCTTTGGAAAAACTGTAATATATTAAACATTATTTCCCTTGCAGCTCAGTGAAATTTTTTATCACATTTCTGAAGATTTCAATTAAAAATCACAATAAAATAACATGATAAACAAACCGGTGCCAATATTATATGACGTTTGGCATTTGACGGATGGCTGGGTTGGGTTGCTACTTAAAATCTTTAATGTTGTTTTCACTTTACGCCACGACGGTTCTTTTATCGCACAGACAATACCTATCGGACCATTTGAGAAGTATACTCTTTCCAACAAAACAATAATTTTTCAAATCGGTTGGCAAGCGACGAAGTTATGCGCGAACACACATAAAAAAAAAAAACATCCGAATTGAGAACCTCCTCCTTTTATAGAAGTCGGTTAAAACGTGCGTTTTTTTCAACGCAGTGCGCGGCCTCTTGAATGCGTTTATTTTACCGCACGGTAGAATAAATGCACCGCATTCCACCGCAAGGCAGTGTGTGCTAGGCCTAAAACATGGCAACTTTTTGTGATCTCGTCTGACAACTGACAAATAAATGTCAAAAAAATTACACACGACACACGGTTTTTGATAATGTTGAGCGATTGCCTAAAAAGTTGAGAGATATAATCAATTAAATTGTATAATGACTGAAGACCAAGATGCAAAAGATTCACAGTCAGACACGGGCATTAAAACGTTTGTTAATAAGAACAAGGATAAGAAAACAAAAACTCAACGGCCGCTGACCAAAGTGACTGTTTGCTTAGATTGGAAATTGTTGTCTGTAAATAAATTATTGTTTCCCACAAAGGAAATTAAATAAGGTTATAATTGTTTCAGATAATACTTCGGCGGTTACCGCCTAGTATGACTGAGGAAGCATTCTTGGAGCAGGTCTCACCAATACCTGATCATGACCATTTCTATTTTGCCAAGCCTGATCCTTCGCTTGGCAATAACCTTTATTCCAGAGCTTACATAAACTTTGTTAATATTGACGATATTTACCTATTTAGGGATAAGTTTGATGGATATGTATTTCTAGACGAAAAAGGTAAGGAACTTTTTATTTGTGTCAAGCAATCATGGAATGTTAATGCAAACAACTTCTACTATTGTATTATTGACTTAATTGGTGTTCATTGCTGGGTTTTTGTTCATTATTGTAGTTTTGTGTTATTAATCTGTATGCTAAGCTACCTTCAGATAAAGAAATATTGACCTACGGTAAAAATTTAAAAAATTTAGAGAAAGTTGGCTAATGTTATGCAAACAAATTCTAAAATATTGTGTGTGTAAAAATTTATTATTTACTGAACACAAGACATTATTGTAATTTAGTCAAGTCTGATTTAATTAATGCTTTCTCTTTTGTAAAAATATTACCTGACAGAATTTCAATATTATTTTAATTGCATCAACATACACTCAACTAAAACTAAACACTTTTTATTACTAGCTCTCCCCTGCATATTCATATGCATCTTTGGTTACTGCTCTTCAACTATTGGTGATGGCTTGTTCCTGGTTATAGCCTTCCTCTTTAACCTATATATTATTTTATTTAGGTATTCAAAAGGTTAATTAGTTTTAGTTTGACAGGTTAAGTTTTCTTTTATTATTATGGATAGGCTCACATTTGACCACTATCTACTTATATATACTACCACCTGATGGAAAGCGATGAGTTGGCCGACGATGGAGCACACTTGCCTAAAAGCAACCTATTCAGTTAAAGTTTAATTTCTTAGCCCTTTCAGTACCAAAAATGTGCAAAATATATTTTCTTGTGCCCACAACCCGTCTCCCAAGTCGTTGTTATACAAAGCTACTGTTGTTTTGTATTCATGCCTAGTACCTTACTTGGAAATTCATCTTTTAAATTTTTGTATTATTTTATACAATCTGAGACCTGGATCATTAGCAACATAAGTATTAAGAGCATTCACTACCCTTTTCGCACTATTTGGCTCAAAAACTATGATTTTCAAACCCGTTTATAACCATGTATGATTTATTGCAAATACATGTGATTAACCAATTCTTGTCTACATAGGATTTTATTTAAATTAAGAGCACGCTTTTGTACTAGTATTTTATTAATTAGTAAACTAAATCCATAAATGTTTTTCTATAGCTATTTTGTTGAGGGTTCTAGCTACAGGCTTGTATTTTTAGAACTTTAGACGTTCTCAAGCTTCGAAATTAATACTGAAAGTAAAATTTAAAAAAAACTGTCTATATAATATAAGTGAATATACTTCACAAGTGTGCTATTAATTTAAATTGAATCCTGTCTAACTATTTAGATAAGCTATTTCATAATGTTAATAGTAAATCACATGTTTGTACAATAAGTCATTTATGGATTTAAATAAATAGGTTTGAAAATCATAGTTATTAAGCCAAATTGCGGAAAAAAGGGTAGTGAAAGCTCTTAAATCTATAATTGAGTTTATAGACCCTCAAGTTGTAGCTAGCTATAATTGATACCAGAAGTATAAGTTAACTTATGGGACTTTTACCTAAAATGTAAAAATGTTCCCTATAATGATTGATGTAAAGGTATTTTACTCAAAATGTAAAAATGACCCATATGTTAATTCATACTTCTGGTGTCGATATGTATAGTTGTATTCATATGAATAACTAAAAGATGCTAGATTCAAATCTGATTATGTTGCTGAATTTGTATTATCTGTCAAAATAGATACATATATGAGGCACCTCAGGAACTCCGTAACCAATTATAACATAATGGGTCAAGCCATTCACCCAGTCTCCAGGGTACCTTCTACTAAGATTATTCATCATCATTTGAGTAGAAATACATCCACTGCTGAAGATAGGCATTCCAGTGCTACCATAACATAGTTCTTACAGTTTCTGTCGATCCTCATCAGGTCATTGGTCTACCTTATAGGAAGCCTTCCAACAGTGCAACTTTCATCACATCCATCTTTGAGCTATGTGTCCTGCGCACTGCTACTTCAGCTTGATGATTCCTTTGGCTATGTCGATAACCTTGAATACGCAAGGTAATAGAGAGGGCTGTATCTCTCTATTACCTTTTGTGTGACTTTATACCTTCTGGAATGTGTAGTACTTATGATACCCATGGAAAGTAATGGGAAGGTATTTGATTTATGTTCGACACCATATGGACAATTGAGTTTATTACGCCATGGAAACTCAATACATGTTGTTCAGCAGTTTTATATGATTTAACACCAAATTAGCCAAATAAGTGATTTGGAATTCTTTTTATATTGCAGGAGTAGAATATGTTGGGATTGTGGAGTACGCACCCTTCCAACGGATTCCCAAAAAAAAGAAGAAGAAGGATCCAAAGTGTGGCACCATTGAGAGTGATCCAATCTTCCAGGACTTTGTTGAAGGTCTAAAAAAGGATCCAGAGATTGAAAATCAACCTAAACTTGAGTACTCTTATCCTGTTAATGATTGTGAGTATTTTGTTCAAATATTCTGTATCACTGTACAATATTAAATTAAATAAACATTTATTTTGCACTGGATAATAATACATTTTGGGGTAAGTACCAATAAAAATGATGGACAAATTTTGCTTCTTATTTTAGCTATCATACAATGTTAATATCGAATAGTGACTATTAAAGAAACATGTAATAATATCATTTAAAAAAAATAGTGCCTAACATACATTTTCGGTACTTACCATAAACTGCACTTCTGTAGTAATTTATTTGACATTGGAAACCTTTTCATCTTAGCAGATAGTGCGGTTTTCGTAGTTTAACTTGTTACTGACGTGTTATTCAATAGATTCTTGGTCTATCATGTGTGAACAGTGCTCAATGATCTACGAACAGCACACTCAAGCATGCATACAACAATTCTAGATAAAGTTATATTATTTTCAGCTAATGACAAGAAGGTGCAATCAACTCCATTACTTGAGTACCTGGCTGCACGCAAACAGGACAAGCGCGGCAGGGATGAGCGGCGCAGGAGAGAGAATGACAAGAGGAAAATGAGAATTGAGAGGAAAACCAAAGAGAATCCTATAAAGGTAATACTACACTGGTAATTTTCTTTTCTTTAATTCAACCAGATCTTGGTGTTCTTCCACCTTGTGTTTAAAAGTTCGGATGTTACTGCAACTCCAGTAAAATTGCTTTGGATAGAGTTAGGCATATAGGCTACACCATAGAGGTGAGGGCTTGCGGACGATGAACAATGGGTATCTCACCGTCCTGCTTTGCGGTAACTGTCCGGACTAACGCCGAGATGACGACGACGCGTAATATTACACGCGCTCAAAGAGATGTCAGCTAAACCGTAGGGGCAGGGCCGATGACCGCTAGAGCCACGGGGAATTTCTGAATAGGTAACCCGTGATCCTAGAACGCGAATGGCAACTGAAGAACACAGGTGTTGTTCAGTCAGTAAAAGTCTGACACGGCCTCTTGCTCTTGCTTTCCACCCTTGAGCGAGAAAAATCATACGATAACTGGAAGTGTTTACCTAAAAAAATAGTTTGTAGCACGTAGTTTCTAGTATGTAGGATAACGCATCGAATATAGTACCCCTTTCCCCTGAAATAAATGTTGTGAATAGAGATGGACGTAAGTTTTTTTTTTTTTTTTTATATATCTGTCTCTTTCAGTTATAATTCGGAACAGATTTTAGTCATGCTAATATTTCCCTTATTTTTATTTTATTATTCATTATTCCCCTAGCGACCTGGTGATATATCGGAAGACGAGAACTATAATGATAATACAGATTACTATGATAGTAAATATAATAATAATCACAGTTTTTGGTATGGAGAGCAGAGGATATATCATAAAAGTAAAGTGAAGTGTGACATTGCTAAATCAAAACTGAAAAATCACGGTTCCGACGAGTTTATAAGTACAGATTCAGACTTTGATAGTCACTTCCCAGCTCTGTCTATGAAAACGCATAACACATTCACATTAACTTCTGGGAAAGTCTGTGATAGTAAAAAAGAAACACAAGAAGGCAGCCAGAAAAGTGGCGGTGACACTTGTTCTAAGGTTACTAGTATTGAATTGAAAGAGTTGTAGTTAATGTTGTTCACATTTCGATATTATAACAGTATGGATAAGGTTCACTTTAGTTTGTATGGTCATCCTACGTTTGGGCGTATATTATTTTTTTAATAGAGAGTACTATATACAGGGTGCGGCGCTTGAATTTTCTTATTTATATAGCGCGCGTGTGTTGGTGGGAATAGTTACATTTCAAAGGGCCCATCCTAACGTTTTTTGTACGGTTAGTTTAAAAATAGTACCCCATCGGCATCGGGAACGGGGTCCAAGCTGCCGGCGGTCAGGGCTCCTGAGAGAGGAACCCCCGGACAATACGCGCCGTGTCTAGGAGTACTGCCTTCTGGATCAAGCCCTTGATCCAACTGCCTAACGAGAGCCTCCGCAGATGTTGGTCGAGGCTCTTGGCTATTAAGCCATTGGCCGTCACGACTATCGGCACAAGATTGCTCTATCCACTTCCCACATGTCGACAACCTCGCGAGCCAAGTCAAGATATTTAGTTTGTTTATCCTTCTCAGCTTTCACAAGGTTCTCGTCACGAGGGACCGCTATATCAACAATCATTGTGCGACGCTCTAGTCGATCTATCACCACTATGTCAGGCTTATTGGCAACAATAGTCCTGTCAGTGATGATAGATCGATCCCAATACAATGTGACGCTGCCATTCTCGAGAACTGGGTCGGGCACATACTTATAGTACGGTACTTCTGATTCAACAAGACTGTATTTAAGAGCAAGTTGCTGATGGATAATCCTGGCTACAAGGTTGTGTCTGTGCAAATAGTCTCCGTTAGCTAAATGAGAACACCCAGAAATAATGTGTCGGATTGTTTCTCCAGGCCGGTGGCATGCCCGACAGATGTCAACCGTACCGTCCTTCACAATATATTTCCGGTAGTTGTTCGTCATCATAACTTCATCCATAATTGCAAAGACAAAACCTTTGGTTTCTCCAAAGAGATCACCAAAGCGCAGCCAGGATACGGACGCTAAAAGATCTACATCGGGCCCATGTAAGGCCCGGTAAAAGCGCCCGTGAAGCTCCCAGGCCTTCCACACTTCCTTGCGTTCATTAGTATCCATTAGGTACTATAGGTTTGCGACAGTTCTCGTTGGCCAAGGAGAGCGGGGTGCCTTTGTCCACCGCCACTACATCTCGGTGCATCCCCACGTCGGTTTCCAGGAAGTATTCCCTGAGACTGCGTACCTCACGGTTGTGCAGGGTTTTGGCATTTAAGAAGCTACGACCCCCACACTTCCGCGGGATATACAGCCTCATCACATTATTATTATTAGCTCACTTGTCACGAATTTACATGGCTTTCTTGCGGCAACACTTCTCTGAACTACTCATCACTATAAGGGAAGATTTGATTTCGCTGGCTAGATTTAGCCGATGTTTTATTTTTGTGGTAATCCTTTCAAGGATTACGGAAGCGCTACACGCGTGGGGGGTCTTAACTTTGCTTATTGTTGATGACACGGGGGATGGGGGGTTCTAGATGATGATTACGTCAACAATATATGTACATATTTTTTTAGTTTTTTTAAGAGAACGATGTGGATGTTCCTAAATCACAAGAAAGTTAGTAGACCCACATCGCTGAGTAGCAAACATCCAATGTCATTGAAGAATTAGAGTCATGGATCCGTGTATCATGGACTGAGACCTGTCAATTTGAATTAAGGCGTATAGTTCCTTGAACCATCTGGCCGAAATTTTTTTTTTTTTTTTTTTTTTTTTATCTGTTATAAACTAGTACTTGACTGCGATCCCGCCTGATGGTAAGCAGTGATGCAATCGTTGATGGTGAGGCGCACTAGTTATGTGAACGCAACTCTCGCACTCGCCTAGGCGGCAGTACGCAAATCTGTGCATTTATTTGCGGCCAGCAGCGCCCGGAACGCGCTTTAAATCCATTTTCTCTGCGAGATATTGATTGATTTACATATGCAATGTTCACTTTGAAGAATATTTAACCACCAATTTTTATGTGTAAAAATGTTTCTAAAGGTCCAAGCCGTTTCGAAGGAGTAGGGAAAAGTTGCGAAATTGCTAAATATTTTTTTTTGACAAAAGTATTAATTGCACGAAAAAATCAAATGTTGATATTATTGTTCATGAATCTATAATAAACATATATTTTTTTCAAACCAATTGACCTAGCCGTTACGGAGGAGTAGGCCTCAGAAAATCACTGTTTTATGGCACTTTTCGGGCGCTTGGCCCTTAATATGTCAGAATTTTAAATGAAGTTTGTTTTTTTCTTTATTTCAAGCCTATTCCTCATTTCTAGAACTACTGCTCATAAATTAATAACGAAAACCAACACAGAGCATGGGGGAGGGGGGGTGGACCTTTCTTACTTTTGCTGACAAGGGGGAGCGGGGAGTTAATATTTGCAAAAAACTGCTTACATAATACTTTACCGACCCCGTAACGGAAATCCTAGGTATACCAATCTTTCGACAAGCTGAAAACAATGCTATTGTCAAGATCCACACCAAAATGCTGGACAAAGTGGACGAAAACTTCAGATTTCGACTCTCCCGATATACAGTAAAATGGGGTGAATAGAGACTTAGGGGTGAATAGAGACAAACTTTAAAGGGTATTTTCTCGATATTTGAATATGTTTTTACAGCATTTAAGTAACTATATCAATTTATTAATTAATTGTTATTCTAAAAAATCGATGCTTTGTTAGAGGCCGATATTATGGTATCAAAGTGAAAAACCAAACCAAAGTTTTGTCTCTATTTACCCATAAGTCTCTTTTCACCCCGTTTTACGTATTGAACTTGATAATTGGTGGCCGCCTTCAAGATAATAAATTCAATTTTTTTTTTTTACGTAGGCCTACGTGGGCACTTATAAAACGGTAGAAGCGAGTGCACTTGTGCTTTTAAAATAATAAAAAAAAATCTTTGAAAATACCACTCTGTAAAAAAATATTTAAAACAATAAAATATAAAACAAAAAGTTAAGATCCATCTTACTATAATATATTTGTTTTTTGTTGTAATTCTATTTCAAATAAGGAAGTACCCGCGTCGCACTCTGCATATTATTATTATTACGTTCATCATAGTTTTAGTTTTAAACAAAGTACGTATTTCGAATGTGAATTTGATTATTTTATATTGTTAAGGGGTTTTTATCCACGGATACGTCAACGCCATTGTACATAATAGTCTATTTACACGCATAATTCTAAACATACTTTTATACTATAAAATAGAAAGGGGATTTACTGCCTTAATTTTCTGCATTAACCCACAAATTATGCGTTTAGTCCTTTCTGACTTAGGATATGCCAATATATTTTTCCCAACATCCCACATATTAAGATTAAATTTCCGAGCCAGAGATTCCCTTTCATCTTTGTTCCTGGCACATGCATGCATGTTACATGCATTTATGATCTCAGTTTTTGACTGCTGGGCTCAGCCTCACTTATCGGTTTCAAGAAGAAATAAGTTGATATAATCAATTTCAACCTATTTTAAGAAAAGTCGCAATAACTGAACGTTTCATTAATTTCAGGAGGAAGAAATTGGAGACGGTGAAGTTAAGAAGATCAAATCCAGAGAATGGGAAAAGGATAAAGTAAGTGATACTAAAGATGATCAAGTGAAGTCAGATAGTAAAGATGGATCTGTTTTCGAATCTAAATCATACAGAGATCAGCGCAAGCCAGGAATTAATACTTTAAGTGATAAGAAGAAAAAACTTGATAGTGACAAAAGGGATTCAGCAAAAGATGACGACCAAGGTGACGATTCTGACAAGGGGTATAAAAAAGATAAGCGTGAGAAGTTCAAGGAGTCGCCCCGAGAGCAGAAGAGTAAAAAATATAGTGACACTAGGAAGGAAAGAATCAAACAGGTTGAATATGGAAAATCAGACAAACAATCAGCTATAAATAAAATCATGTCTTCAGACACCAAAGTAAAGTCGATGAATCACGACGACATTAAACCATTTACCCAACTGCCACATGTAAAGACTGATGACTTGACAAAAATCATAGACGGTATGGACAAGAAAGTTAAGCTAAGTGATAGCAGCAAAGATTCCAACGACGAAACTGTCACCAAACCTGTGGGTGTGACAAAGATGAGGAGGAATAGTCTAGACTCTGGTGAACTGCCTATCAAGGATGACTTGGTGTTGAAGAGGCAAAACTCTCTTGATGACAGAAGCAAATCAACAGACAGAGAGGGTTCAGAGGAAAAAGAAAAAAGTGACAGTGGAGAACGTCGTGCAGAAAAGAGAATTAGGAATAAGGTAAGATTGAAAATTGAAATAAACTGCTTCTCTGTTTCCTGATAATAGTTGCACTTGTAATGAATGTAATTTTTTGATCAGGATCGTCCAAGCCTCGTTATCTACCAGCCAGGCATGGGCAAGTTTAGTAAACAACGACTCGCCAAGGAGAAGGACACGCCGCCGCCAACAAAACCAATTAACGATAGTGAAAAGAAAGACACCTGAAATTAATGTCAAACTACCCTAAACTTGGACAACATTCAACGGAATTACCCTGAAGCTGGCATTCTAACATGTCCTGGCAGATTCAGTCGATGAGGACACCTGACTGTGCCAACTGACGGAACCACTGCTCGTGTTTACTCAGCTGTTGTTTTTATTGATTTGTTTAGTTTACATACATTTCGAATGAGGTGGAGATGTTTTAACATTACAAAAAATCAACGTAGCATTTAATGCAACATATTTTTAGCTTGTGACAATTTAATTCAGTTTGTTAATTTCATTTAAATATAATTAATTTTTGAAATGGGGCACGACTGCTTTTTATTTTCTTTCATATGTGGTAAAGTAAACAAAATAGTAATTAGTAACAATTTTATTACTTATCACAGTGAAGTTTACCTAACAGTTTACATACTTACATACAGATTGTTTACAAAAATAGCTAATTATTTATACCTATTACAATGGGAATTAGCAATTAATAGAATCTTTGGCAAAATAGAAGGGGCGAATCGCCTGTGTGAAATTAGAACCACTTACTAACATTAGTAACATTACTATAGCACCTACTTCACGAATATAATATTTATATTAATAAAATTTTATTAGCCTCTATGTTTGCAGCCTCTTTTGGATAGTGAAAATGAACTTGAAATATTAAAGTGAGTGTTAAGAGGAGCCTTAATACCGGCCGATTTAGTAACTCATTGGCATCCTTACAAGAAGGAGTAAAATTATAAAGATTACTGAAACAGCGATTGAAAACATGCTTCTTCACAAGGTAAGTATCACATTTTAGTATAAAAATGTTACATAGATAAAAGTGAAAAAGATATTATAACCTAAAATTATCATCTTTCACTTAATTTTAAGTAAAATAGTGAGCACTTCCAGATCCTGAAAGGATGCCAATGAATAATTTGAAGTCTTAACTAAATGTTTTCTATCTTCACATAGCAGAGTATTAATCGAGACACACAATTTGTGCAGAGTGCCTATTGCGAGTGTGTTTCACGTTAACGCGATCAACACGTTTATGACGTTCGGAGCTCCGATTGGCCCGCTCCAAGCTCTTAACCAAACAGAGGTTAACGCGGCGTTTCGTAAAAATCATTCGCACTGTAAAAAATATTAAATTCCCTTCGCCTAACATTAGTAGTGAAAATTTAGTGTTTATATATTTTTGATGTTGATTGTGGCAATGTAAAAGATACAGTAACTCTTAAGATTTCGGATTTGAAACTTTTACTTAACTTATATTTTTATCCCTTTGTACCTCTAATTGATTTCGCCAAAAACGTAATTATTGCTTTTCATTGTCCTACTTCATGTTTCTCATATTTTTATAGTAGGGAACTGACTTGAACATGGTTTTACGCACGGAACAGTGAAAACATTGTTCCGTGGTTTTACAAGTTCAAAGTAGATATGTATGGTTATGTACCTTATTGGCATCACTAAAACAACCATCAACACAACATATTGCACCACATTAACAAATACCCCCGTTCTGAAAGCTCATTTTATTCAATTAAATTAAATAAATGATATTCAATTATTCAATAAGTCTTTGTCAGGCTTTCTGAAAGAGGGAACTTGTAAAAATCATCATCACCTAAAGTTTTCCTACTAGTTGTAGGTACTGAAGGCCAATTTAAAAAAAATTCAAATTCACTCGCAATATCATTTCATTTAAAAATAATAATAATAATTATAAAAGAAATGTTAGTAAGTATTAGATATTTTTTATTATTATTAATTATTATTTTTAAAATTAAAAGTATTTACGAGGATTGCGAAGCAAATACGAATGTTCTTTAAAATAACAAGAATTACCTTCTAGTACCTACTCAATAATAACTTTCCTTTTTTATACATTTCAATATCATTCACAAATACATACATGACGTTTACACAAAATTTTTGCAACTGAATAAACAAACGAATGTATTGAACAGCACAATATTAAAACTAGTCAGCCTTTTAAGCCTTGAGTTCTGTTCTAAATGTTTGACATGTTCCAACTGTAGATTGATGTAAATACTTAATGGCTTGAAAACAAATTATTAAAATTATTTGTTTATTTAGTATAATTATCTACTTATACATAAGTATAAAGGACTATGTTAGTTGCCTATAAAGGCAATTAACAAATCATTTAATACAGGAATTTTCATGTTAGACAACTTTAAGCTAGGCTAAGCAGGTCCGTAAGTTTAAGACTTATTGTCAAAATGTACTTTAATGTTCGTTACTCTAGCACCACATTAAAAATAGCACTTACAATCTTGTACGATTTTTATTCTTGTTTGTTGTGTCGTCTCATTCCGAGTAGAACGCTAGGTGTTAATTTAAATAATCTTATCCTAAGTGTTAATTTAAAAAGTGCCAAAATAAATTCTTTGGTATGTTCTATACCCTGAATAGTCACCGGTTATAAATCGAGCGCCTTGTAATCGTCGATCTCAATCATAGCGGCGTATCTCGACATTTCACATTTCTTATCAAATAACTTCTGTTCGCCTGTCAAATGTATTGCGTACTAGGCATAGAAGTGATTGCCACATTATATGGCGTGTTTATAGGCAAGAATATAAATAAGTGTTGGCAATTACGCGACGTTGTTGAGTAGGACGGCGGAGGCATTTTTATCTGCGTCGCGCGGCGTGGCCTGCTTGATCTTCTCGGCCGCAGTCTTGGTCTGCGCCACGTTGTGCCGGTGCATCACCCACAGCAGCAGGATGAAGCCCACAAGGAACCCCGCCAGCCCGCCGCCTATGGTCAGCCACGTGCGCCGCGACGTCTTGATACTTTGGACCTGGAACATTATATTTGTTTACATGAGCTGGCGTAATTGGTTGTGAAACTGCATTAGAGGGTCCCTGTGGTTAAGCTTGGGTGATTCAACACGATTGCAGGAAAATAAATGAATTCGCACGAAAATATCAAACCAACTGTACGCGATCGCTTCGCTTAACCCCGCACCGCACCCACATGCGGTTGGTCACGTAAGCCACCGCAATAGAGTATCAATTCCATTCGCGCCGTGATCGTGATCGCGTGTAATTTCCTACATGGAACACCGGCGGTGACTATTTCTTTAAATATACGTGACTAAAAAAAATAATTAAAAATAATAGTGGCGAAAAGTTGCAGGAACACAAATGAAACTACCTACACTAGACCATACCTGCAAATATTCTGCTTTACAGTGGTGGTACGTGGCGTTGAGATTTGCTCCGTCATCTGGTACTGGACAGTTTGCGAACTCTATAACAGAAAAAAAAAGTTTAGACTCGACATATAGAAGATATAAGTGGAATTATAGATTATAATTGTAGATTGTAAATGATAGATTTCACTTTTATCTTTTTATATGAAAACTAGTGTTCGTTACCAACCTCGAGTATTGAGCCTAGAGTAGTCTTCTAATTGGAAGAACACTCCTTTCTCTTGGAACCACAAAACAGTAGGTCTGAGACTACAAAGCTTCATGGTGCTAATAGAATCCGTTAAATCCACTTTGACGAGGTTGCACATGACTGCGAAATGACTTGTGCTGAGAGAAGTGAGTGGGTTGTGCGAAATGTTGTAGAACTGCAACTGGGGCAGGTAGCCCAAGTTCGGAAGCTCTTTCATTTTACAGTCTGATAGATCCAAAAGATCCAGTGGCGCTTTGATTGGTTTGACTTGATCGAGCGAGTTGATGTTCTTGTAGAATATAGGATTCCCTCTGAGATACAATTTTCTTAAGGAAGGTAGTTGGAAAATTGACCGGGGCAATTCTAGTATGACGTTGTTGGCGAGGTCGAGGGTCTGCAGGTCGGTTAAGCCGCTGAGTGCGTCCTCGTCGATGAGGTAGATGTGGTTGTCAGCGAGGTACAGGAACTTGATGCTCGTGTAGCTGGCCAGCGTGTCGGCGTGCAGCTCCTGCAGCTTGTTGTCGCTGAAGTCCAGGATCTGGAATTTAAGCCGAACAATATGTTAAATATTTCTATTTTCCTCTTTAAGCCCAAAATTATATCCCACACTACTCTGGAATAAGGCTTCCCTTTCTTGTTTTAAACCTCGGCCTGTCTTTTGAGATCTCTGACCCAGTTTGTCCCGCAAATATAACCAGACTATCTTACCACTTTTTGTTAGGTGGGGAATCATCAAATGACTAAAAGACAATGGGTGATTTAAAAAAAAAAAAACCATATTAGGAATGACTCCTATATCGTGGATGCGTTCATAAACATGTAAACTCACATACACAACACCTACACCTAGACCTTTTTTTATGGTGGGAAAAAATCATCCAATGACAACTCCCGCTCTTGGGCTGAGCGGGAGATAGTGTCAGACTCTTACTGACTAAAAGACCCACCCCGTTCCTTCTAGCCTTCATACCGGGGCTCGAGCTCCCTTTCGGATACCCTGGCCCCAGTAGGCTTCGACCCGGCTGGGTCCCTGCTGTTGCTGACAACTTCCTTGAGGCGCGCGGGAACAGTGCGCGCTGTCAACGACTTGGGCTTGGTCCGGACAGTTACCGGACGGCCGGACAGCGAGCTACCCATTGCTCACTGTCCGCAAGCCCGCGCCTACGGTGGCCGGAAATCGGGATCAGAATCCCGGCGGCGGCGGCGAGAACGCCGTTGCCTGATGCGGTCGGCCTCCTCCTTGGCGAGCATTACTGCTTCGCAGAAGTCGGCGACCGCCTGCCACTCCTCCTCGCTCCGGACCATGGCCTCAACCAAGGCCCGGCGCGAGAGGTCTCCGCCGCCGATCGCCCCCACGAGGGCACGGCGATGCACCGCCCAAGCAGGGCACACTTCGACTGTGTGCTCCACCGTGTCCTCGGGGCGTTCCGCACAGTGGCGACACCCGGGCGTCTCTTCCGCCTGAATCCGGAACAGGTAGCTCTCGAACGTGCCATGTCCGGTGAGGACCTGCGTCATGCGGAAGGTAAGGACGCCGTGAGGTCTTTCCAGCCACGCCTCAAAGAGGGGACTTACCGCCATGATTGTGGCGTGCCCAACCCACACCCAGACCTGGAAAGCGGCTATCATGAGAAATTATCTTAATTTTAGAGAAATTAAATTAAATTAATTATCTGTAGTAAAAATGGGTGTCCCCCAGGGCTCAATTCTTGGCCCATTTTTGTTTCTTATTTATATAAACGACTTACATACCTTACCTCATAACGGATAACCATAATACATATAGTGTTGTTTGCAGACGACACTCCACTTTTGTTTAAACTTAAACGTCAGCAACCGGTTTCTGACGATATAAATATAGCTCTCTCAAAAATAGTACACTGGTTAAATGTGAATAACCTACTTTTTAACAAAAAGAAAACTATATGTATTAAGTTTACCATGCCTCATGATAGATAGGCAAGTAGAAACTAGTGTGCTAATAAAAGGTAAAGAGTTGAGTCCTGAAGATACTACAGTGTTCTTGGGCATAACCCTAGATACTAAGCTTCAGTGGGGCCCACATGTAGACAAATTATCAAAAAAACTTAGCTCTGCAGCATACGCTGTTAGACAAATTCGAAATTTAACTGATGTAGAAACTGCTCGTTTAGTTTACTTTAGCTATTTCCATAGTGTCATGTCGTACGGTATTCTACTGTGGGGTAATGCCGCCGATATCCAGACAATTTTCGTGCAGAAAAGGGCTATTCGTTCGATTTATAAATTAAGTCCCAGGTACTCCCTTAGAGATAAATTTAAAGATATCAATATAATGACTGTACCTTCACAGTACATTTGCGAGAATATTTTGTATGCACATAAAATAAAAACATGTTTAAAAAATACAGTGATATTCATAATTTTAATACCAGGAATAAACACAAATTTGTAGTTCCGGCAACCAGGCTCAAAAAAATAGGGGGCTCATTTAGATGTCAATGCATACACTTCTATAATAAACTTCCTAGTCATATCCAACAACTCAGCCTTAATAAATTCAAATCATTTGTAAAGCGAAAACTTTGCCAAAAGGCATTTTACACTGTAAAGGACTATGTTGAAGACGAAAGGCTTGAAATAAAATGAAATTTATTTATTTGCTAGAATATATGTTACGGGCAATTTGATAAGTCCGGGCACTATTAATAATGGCCGGTCTGTATTCATAATGCCCGACTCAATTGGGCAATGTGATTAAAACAGCAGGATTAATCACTTTTCCCGGCCATTATGAATAATGCCCACCCTATCTTGGGCAAAGTAATAAAATAAGTGAACTGTAGTGTTTTTGTTTATTAAATGAAATTAAACTTACAAAATTTTTATAAAAAGTTAACAAAAAATAAACTATTGAACAAAGTAGTTAAAAAATAAACAGTAAAAAATGTAATAAAATTATTAGTTTCCTACTTTTATTTTGATAAAAATATTACTTTTTAAAAATTATTAAACTGAGAAAAATCAACAGAAATATATAATATAAGGACTGTGCAAAAAAGTTATTAAGTTTAGAATTATTTATTTTTGCAAGATGAGCTTTTGTGACATTTGGAATTGCAATGATTTCTTGCATTTACAACGTTTTGAATCGCAGTCACCATTACAGTTAAAATGCTGGAAGCCTTGCCCATCAAAATGAGAGTCTCTTCGAGCACATTCTCGAAGAGTAATATAAACTTTTGGAACATCGTCGATCGAAATGAACTTTTCTTTACATACAGTAAACACATTTCTGGAGTACAGTTGGTTTAAAATACCGTGTTTAGTTCCAAGTTTGTAAAGTTTTTCTTTTTCGACAGATATAATAATAGCAATTATATTACGACTATCCGTCTTGGCTCGATCTACATCTATATACTTTTATGGGTAAAAATCATCCAAATGACATCCCCCGCCCTTGGGCGGAGCGGGAGACTGTTAGACTCTTACTGACTAAAAACCCACCCTGTTCCTTCTTGTCTTTCGTACCGGGGCCGGGCTTCCCTTTCGGATAACACTGGCTCCAGCAGGCTTCAACTCGGTTGGGCCCCTGCTGTTGCTGACTAACTCCTTGAGGCGCGCGGGAGCACGCAGAGCGTGCCGTCGACGACTTGGGCTCGGTCCGAAGAGTTACTGAATGGTCGGACAACGAGCTACCCATTGTTCGCAGTCCGCAAGCCCGCGCCTACGGTGGCCGGAAATCGGGATCGGAATCCCGGCGGCGTCTGGGACGCTGTGAGTACCGTTGCCTGATGCGGTCGGCCTCCTCCTTTGCTAGCATTATTGCATCGCAGAACTAGGCGACCGCTTGCCACTCCTCCTCGCTCCGGACCATGTCCTGTACCAAGGCCCGGCGCGAGAGATCGCCGCTACCGATCGCCCCCACGAGGGCACGGCGATACTCTGCCCAAGCGGGGCACACCTCCATTGTGTACTCCACCGTGTCTTTCAGGCGTTCCGCACAGTGGCGACACCCGGGCATCACTTCCGCACGAATCCGATGCAGGAACCTCCCGAACTTATCATGTCCGGTGAAAACCTGCGACTTGCGGAAGGTGAGGAAGCCATGAGGCCTTTCTAGCCACGCCTTAAAGAGGGGACTTACCGCCATAATTGTGGTTTGCCCAGCACTGGTTTGCGATAGTCGCTGACGCCATTTCACCATGAGATCCCGCCGAAGCTCTGTCCGCCATGCCGCGACCTGTAGCGGCAGCGGACTTTCGCCCCGGCGTTGCATCTCCATGCGCAAATCGTGCATGTGTGCAAGGACTGTTGCCTCCAGATCCCATGGTGGCAAGCCAGCAAGGAGCTCGCCGCTTCGTGGGAAACCATACGGTATCCCCGCACCATCCGTATTGCCATGATCCTCTGGCATGCGTTCAGCTGGGCCTTCGGTAGCTGACGCAGCGACGGTGCCCACACTGGCGCCCCATAAAGGGCCATGGACCGAACGATACCCGCGTAGAGCCTCCGGCAGGAAGCGTCTGTCTCCAAGGTTGGGCAGGAGCCGCTTGAGAGCTGTCCCTGCTGTAAATTAATTTCTTTACGAAAACGTCAGCTGAGTGAGTCCAGTGACCTTTAGATAGTTTGTACGCAACGCCGACTACTACCTACAGGTCATTGGACTCGCTCAGCTGACGTTTTCGTAAAGAAATTAATTTCGTACATGCGTAAGTTAATACGAGTTTTGAAAAAAATGTACTTTATTTTTTAATTTTATCTTTACAAATCGATTATAGTGTTTCATGTAGCGCATCGACCCTCCACGGGATTAAAACGATCAAAATTAATATACATATATATATTATATATAATTAATATAAATAACACTGCTAGTGTATATCCCATTCTCCTCATTTATTCTCTATAGTGGTGCGACTACCGGTAAAATCGATTTCGTTTCACATTTCGTGCAAAAATTTTGGTAGAGTAAGCAACTCTTTTTATTTTTCCCTTCTTTTTTCTGTAGACAGACAGGGGAGCCAACATTACGGCAAAGGAACCTCTTAAGTGAAACGCACGACTGACTTGTTAGTCTTGGTCTTGTTACCACCTAGGTGACAAGTATCGGATTACGATTTTATTCGCTATGTTGGTACTATATATTTAATGTCTTTGGTCTTTGCCTGGAATACTTATCTGTAGGTCATACAAATATTTGTTCCGTGCGGGGATAGAACCCGCGACACACGGCAACAGCAGCGAACCGTGCTTAATAACAATATTCACAAAACTGCATTTATTTACTAATTTGTGAATTTACAGAAAGGACTGGACCTCACGAAGTCACGACACAGGGTATCCTAGTGTGGGGACCAGAGATTTATTGATTAATTTTAGTACATAAGTCAACTGTTGTACCTAATATTCTGTGTATTTGTGTACCTTTCTGTCCAATTATGAAAACGGTTACTATAAATATCTGTATGGCACAGATATAGTTGTTACGGGTTTGGGTATCTTGTGCTTGTGAGTTTACATGTTTGTGAACACACCCACGATACAGGAGTAACCCCTAGTGTGGGGCAAAGTTTTTTAAATAACAAATACCTATATTTTTCTTATTATTTCTATATGGGAAATATTTATTTGCAATTTGTTTGATTAGAACAAATGCTCAATATATGTACTATGTAAGTCTACGCACCTCAATGCCGCTCTTCAGCTTGGGTATCTTGCCGAGGCGACGGCTCGCGCAGTGGGCCCCGTACATCTCGTATGCGTATTCGTACGTGCAGTGTGTCGGCTGCGCGCCCAACACCTCCATCTCTGTCATTTCCTTTCCGTGCGAGCTCCACACAAGCAGAGCCACCGTCAGCAATGATTTGTATAGCCTGAAACATGGAAACAATTCACTGTTTTTCCCTGAAAATGCTTTGAGACCAACGTTAAAGAGAACAGTGGCCTTACCAGGAAGTGTTAAAATGTCAGTCGTGTGAGCGAGTAAGAGGGACGGAG